>OZ020481.1:36253551-37520235 GCA_963971345.1 Andrena flavipes
CGGCACGGCAGCGCTTCATCCGTTGCGACAGGCGTCTCCTTTGCCGCGGCTACTGTCGCAAGTAATTGCATCAGGGATCGGCTTAAGCCGCGGGAAATATGCGCGATACGGGGCCATCGTGGGACGAGAGTGGAGAAGAAGAAGGAGGGGATGGCAAGGGACATGTAAATGGGTGGGTGGTTGTAGGCTGCTCGCCAGGCTAGCAAAGGGATGGGACAGGTGATCGTATAGATTGCAAGAAAAAGAAGTCCCTCTACGAAACACGATGCGCGAGGGCACGTAGTTCAATTTTACTACCTACAAGAATTTGTGATCCATTAGAGGAACGTAAATGTCTCGTCTCGTCGGAGCTTTCGTTCAATCGCGAGTCCGAAGGAGCAAAAGTCTATGAAAGAGTAGATCAGTCGCGACACAGGATGAAGTAATAAGATCCTATCGCGTGGCAATCAACGCCAATCGCGGTGATAAGAAAGAGATTACTTCTCGCAGCGCCGATATAGGTATGTACATAATCCGTCCGGCGATCGGTGCAGGTCCCCATAAAATTTTATCGCCAGGCCCGCGATCTTGTCGCGTATTATCCGCGCGTTTTTTGCCAGCGCAGCGCTTCTGAACGATGCCTTAAAATTAATAAGAAGACTGCTCGCCGGCGTGGCAGCCTTTAGAAAGGAACGATTTCCGTGGGACCGTTGAATGGCTGGAAACGGTCGGGCTCGGGGCTCTCGCGATTAATCAGTTCCACGAAAACAGGCGCGGGGGAACGTCTACGATCTACACGTAGCCGCGAGGTAGAGAGTCGGTGTATACGCGAAGAAGGGCCGCAGGTAGAAACGCTTATAAAAAAGGGGGGCAAGCGAGCTTTAGTGCTTTAGTGCTTTAATGCCTCGCCAACGACTTCCTCTCGATCGATCTTCCGGGTTCGTACGCTGAATGCTCGTAACCGATACCGTTTCCACGAGTCAAACGAGCCAGCCCCTATTCTCCATTGTCCGCTGAGTGCGCCTCTCGTATGCAAGTGGAGATACGTGTCGCGTCCGCGTGCTCCGACTTTGGATGCTGTTTAATACGATCGATCGCGGGCAATTGCCTCCGTACCATGGAAACTAGACCGAGTTACCTACGCATGGCCGCTACGTAAACAGCGAATTTCTGAAATTGTTTTAGAGAGCCACTTCCGTGGATATATCGCTCGGTGTGTCGTAAAACGAAGGTATCGCTGCGCATACCTCTCTTTCGCCCGTGTCTCTCGCAATGACGTCGATCTTCCGGGTCTCTCGGAGGAATGGCTGGAAACGGATATAGGTAGCCTCGTTTCACGACCGAGCGAATGTTGACCATATTATTCAGACTTCTTTCTCGTTAATAGAAAACACTCTAGCTCTGGGCGAGTTTGCTTCTGAGAATCGACTTTCGAGTCCCGGTGCATCGCACAGCTTTAGCTCGCCGGTCACTCTCGACTCTTTGCGATCGAATTATCGCGAGTGTGGAATATTGTCTGAAAGGCCGAACGAGCGATGCATCACGGTATTTTCCTGACCAAGCGCACGTCTCGAGATCGTTTACGTGGAAATTGGAAACTCGGTGGCCGCGAGCACAGGCATAGACATCAAAGCAAAGGGCTATGCGAGCTTGATACAATTAGGTAATTACTGTCCCTTGTTTATGAGAATCGGGCTCGATGTTGCATGCACCACTTCCGTCCAATCGATCTTCCGGGTTCCACGTAAGTGGCGAGCGGCTCGATTCACCGGTATTCCATAACGACCGACTAGTAAAACGAGTTTCGATTCGGTACGACGCAAAACCGAGTAACTGCTGCGCCGTTCTCTCTCCGTGGATAGCCGAGCGAGCATTATTGAAAAAGACTCGTCCGTAGGTGCATCCTCTCCCGTTCGTGTGGCTGCTACGGTCATTCATAAGACGTTCCGATTCATTCAGCAAGTAATTATGTAAATCCTCGAGCCTGTAATACGGTCGCCGTCCAATTTCCGATTATCGTTATCTCTATTCCTTCGAAACACGAATTCCTCCGTTCTAGAGGGATCATCCCATTGCTCCTCGAATTGCCCAATCTGGAAAGGACCACCATCGCCCCGCGACGTGGCACGGTTCAAGCTCGTGGGCCACTTCCGTTCGATCGATCTTCCGGGTTGCGCGTAAGTAATAAATGCTCGACTTGCCGGTAACCGATATCGTCCGACGAGCAAAACTCGTTTCGGTACGGCATAAAGGGGGGCAGAGGCAGAGCACTCTCTCATGGATGGCCGTGTAACCCTATAGGAAACCTTCGGCGAGTTTCACTTTGCGGCTCTCCGTTACCGGGCACCTCGTCCCCGTGGCTCCTTGTCACGGATACGAGGAACGTAACGCGGGTTGCAGCGAGCCCCGCTCGGGGAACGCGCGGCTGCCTTGCCTGACTACCTCCACGCACCTATCGAGCGCATCGAGCGCATCGCGCCCAGCTCTAGTTGCTCGCGTAGAGCCGGTTGCACGGCCGCGTGTGAATGCACTTGTAACAACGCGAGCAACGCGCCAGCCTAATACGACTCTACGGCTACGGCCTTATTCTTTCTCGCGAAAAGTGTCACGCTTATCTTGGAAAAGTAGAGAGGACGACCGGTTGCCGAGTTATTCTCGTTCCCCTTCTTTTTTTTTTTCTATCGGCCGCTCCAGTTAGACAATCTTCTCCCCTGCGCGCGAAACTTTGACGTTTAAACTCCGTGCCTCTTCGCTTCGTCCTCCTATTGCTATTGCTTCCTTCTGGATCGCGCGGCAGGTCGTTCCGGGGCAATCATCCAATGCCACCGGTCGAGCTTTCTCGTCGCGGCTAGAGTTCCCTAGAAGCTCGGTACTCGAAAATAGTGCTCATGTATGATTCATTAGTCGGAGATGTAGGACGCGGCGAGTACGGGGAACGGGCCGAGCCCCGTTCAAATCTATTGTCATCGAAAAGTAACTGTTCCTCCGTATGGCTGGCATAGAGTCGTGCGCTTTTCTTCGGCGTATGTACATAGCGTGCATACGGGAGGGTCTGCCGAGCCGCGGCAGCTATCCACGTACACAGAATTCGAGGCGACACACGATCGCTCCGCGGCGATACGCCGAGGAACGCGCGAAGGAAAGTCGAGAAATTCCTCGTAATCCCGTTTCCTCCGGCTGTCCGTGCCGCTCCTATCGGCCATCTACTTTTTCGCCAGTTCCACTGGAATGCCTATCGTATCGGAGGGCTGGATCGCTGTCTAAAGTCGCCTCTGTCCCTCGCAGCGGACCCAGCGATCGTCGAAGAAGACGTAGAACAACGGATATTGGAAAGAATCGACGGGAGACGCGTCCGGAGGACTCTCTGTTGCGTGTCACCGTTCCTGTATCGGTGCTTATGATCGCAACCTTCGCTACACGCCAGTAACGGAGAGCGATCGAGGAAGGCTGACGGTGATTTTTTCGATCCTTGATCAAGATCGTAATCGGATAGCCGCGAGCCCAGGCACACACGCATGGACGGTGCATCGATTCCGCTTTTCGCATTGACACGCCGCACAGTGGTTCCACAATGACTTTTTGCGGACAAAATTCCGTAGCTTAGTGAATTCTTAACTGATTTTTATCCTTTTTTGCTCGTTTTGTCTGGGATTAAATTTGATAAAATGTCACACAGTAGATTACTAAAATTTTCTTGAGAGATTAAAAAAAAAAAAAAAAATTCTGTACTCTTGGTTCCGAAACAACGAGTTTATGAAATTTTTTTATCATATATGATTAAAAGGAGATAAAATAAAAAATAAATATAAATTAAACAATTGAAATTTAAACAAGTTAGGCTTCTTCCACATATTTTGATGTCAAGCTTACTAAGTTTCAGTACAACAGAATTCGCTCTGAATCCATAAAAAGATTCTTTTATTTTTCCTACGTACAAAAAGCATTCTTGAAGCGACGAAAGAATGTTATCTTTCAATAACAATTTCAGATAGAGGAGCAAGTATAAATTTACAATGCTTCACTGTACATACTATTTCAAGGTTGTTTTCATCATTGCACAAATCACCCATCAAAGTTCCAATCTTTTTCTCTTGAAACGGCCAAAATTTTTATTAGGGAGTATAGTTGGTATTTTATACCATCACCAGTACACAAAATTTTTATTCACAGAAAAGACGTTTTAATCGGATGTCGGAAGAAGCCCAGAAATCTAAGAATCTTATAAAAAAGATACAGAATATATGGAAGAAGACTAACTTGTTTAAATTTGAATTGTTTAATTTATATTTATTTTTCATTTTATCTCCTTTTAACGATATATGAAAAAACTGGTTAATAAAATCGTTGTTTCGGAACCAAGAGTTCAGAATGTGTTGTTTTTTTTTAATCCCTCAAGAAAATTTTGGAAAACTACTGTGTGACATTTGAGCAAATTTAATCCCAGACAAAAATAAAAAATCGACTGTGCATTGACGGAGATACGGAATTTTGTCGGCGAAAAGTCACTTCGGAACTACTGTGCGCCTATCCGAACACGGGGATGCACTTTGAATAAACCGCGGAGGGGTCACGAATAGGAGGGTAACGCGGCTGGAATTAATGCGGAATGACTAAGCGGCCGGTTCTCGGATGGAACCGTGCGCTCCCTGCGCCCTATCGATAAAATATTCCACGGGGCTACCTTCAACGCGTGCAGCCTCCACTATTTTCGATCTGTCCCCGCTATTCGTTATATAATCCAGGCTCTTTGAGAGCTTTCACGTTTCGTCGTCTGGCCGGAGGCGACTGGAAGAGACGCGATCCCTGCCCGCCGAGGCTCGCAGGGCGTGTTCGCCGTTGCGCCGAACTTCGTGCACGGTTTACTGGCATCTGTCGCAATCCTCTTTCTTCTGACTGTTTGCCAGTCTGTTTGCACTGGGTCGCTGCACCGATTGTCGCGGATTTCCTTGCTTATCTTCTCACCGAACAACTCTCGGGCGGAGTATTCTTCTGTTAGCATCGCTATGCAATCCGTTCCTCCGACAGAGAATTTTGTATGTACTTACACCGTGATCGTCGCGTACTGCGATTCTATTTCTGGGGTGCTGCGAGTTTGCTGCATTGCTCGCGAGTTGCCGTGTATAGTTTAACTAAGTTGCTGAAGCGAAAGTGGTCTCTGTTATTGTTTCTACGAGCCACGATTCAAAAAGCAATGTTTACACTTTACAACATTCGCGAGGCTTTCGTAGAAACGTCAACCGATGTTTATGCCCGGAAACTTTTCAGAGGACGATTTAATGCGGGCTGCTGAATGCCGATATGCTGGAGGATACGGGTCCGGCCAGCAGAGCTATTCGTAATGATTTTTCGCGTCCTTCGATAAATCGAGTGCGTCATACTGATATTCAAATGAGCCGGGGACACTAACGGCGGAGATAGGCACGAGGAGGAAGAGACAAAGGGGAGGGGCAGAGTGAGAAAGGGAGAGGAGAGACATAGAGAATGACTGCACTTGGGTCCTTTCGTTACGGAGCGGAGGGTACAAGCCGCGGTCAATGGCTGCGGTATCCGCAGGTTCAAGGAAAGCGGGCTGGTCCGATTCGACGTCGTGTCGTTCTGGGAGTGGGGGAGCTGAACAGGTGACGCGCTCGTGAAAATGCAGGTTAATAGAATGCCGTCTAGAAAGGGTCTCGGCATCACAGCCGCGTGTCCTCGTCTCTGGACTCGTTATAAAACGTCCCCTCGCTCCGGTGACGAGTGGCCATTGTCAAAAAAGCTGGATTTCGAGCGGTCAAGGATGCTCGGTGGCCGTCGAAGCGGGGACGATAACCCAGGGAGCACGGGCTGGCCGTACTACGAGCCAATTATTTCTGCCAGTGTTGCGGCAACGAAACTCATTGTTACCTGGGTCTTTCATAAGCGCGCGAAACCTATCCGCGGCTCGCTTCGCAGCCGAGTAGCTTATCGATCACACGCAACGCGAGCCCTTGATTTCCCTCGTACTCGACGGGAATCGGGAGATTCGTAGTACGTGCCGGGCACAACGCCCCGTGGAAACGTCGGTCGCTCGATAAAAACGCTGCTTTCGTTTGGTTCGGCGGTTCCACGCACCGCACTGGGTTACTCCCCCGCGGTTTCGTAACCGTGGTGCAGCTAGGCCCGCCTCGAGGGGACCCGCGCGGAGGCGCGAAAACGTGCCGCGAGGGTACGAGAAGGATTTTGAAAGCCGTGAAATGGATTGGAGGCGCGGAGGAAGTGGGCGCGTTTCTTGTGCCGCGCGCGCGCCAACCGTTCCGTGAACAAACATTCGGTAAAAACCGTGTATCCCGAGCTCGGCCTGGCCGATCGGACACGATACACCGGCTCCGATATCGCCGCTGGTTCGCTGTTCCACGGAGGACACTCGAACGTAGGTACCCTCGCATAGCAACAAACCGATCGATCCGCGAACCGGCGAGCATTTTCGACGAACTTTTCGGTGGGGACCTGCGGTGAAAATGTCCATGGGCGAGGACGATGGGCTGTGGAGTCAGAGACGGGGGAGATAGAGGGGGAGAGAAGGAGGGAAAGAGAGAGAGAGAGAGAGAGAGAGAGAGAGCAAGAGACAAAGAGAGGCAGAGAGATAGAGAGCGAGAGAGAGAGAGAGAGAGAGAGAGAGAGAGAGAGAGAGAGAGAGAGAGAGAGAGAGAGAGAGAGAGAGAGAGAGAGAGAGAGAGAGAGAGAGAGAGTAAGAGTATAGAAGGAGAGAAAGAGAGAAAGAGGTAGACCCCATAGCCGGGGACAACGTTATCGATCTAAATTTTCCCATACCGGTGCATGAAGGCGGCAGTCGACATGTTACTATCCATGGGGTGGTTCCATAAATCGCAGCCCTTCTGCAGCAACACGCCTTTTTAACACTCGCCCGTTTTCCCGCCGTGGCGGAACGTTCCCGTGGCCGGATACCCTTTTCCACCCGGGGAAAATCGCCGACTCGGCCGCGATCCTCTCGCGCTACGATCCCTGACGATACCCTTCTCTCGCGGACCGTATCACAACGGGGAGGAAGGGAGAGAGGGGGGTAGGGGCGGGGAATATCCGCGGAATCCGGCCGTGGATGGCAACAACCGTTTGCCAACACCTGCACGACCTGGCAGGTTGAAACCGACGGCTGAACTGAAGTCAGAATGCGCATTCGTCGGTTTCCATGGTAGTGGCCGACGGTGATGGTGGTGGTGGTGGTGGTGGAGGAGGTGGTGGTGGTGACGGTGCAGGATACGACGGCGGCGGTGGCGTTCGGCGTTGGTGGTAGTGCAGTGGAGGAGCTCCGGTAGCTGGAACGATGGTGGGGATTGACAGAACAGACCGTCTGCCCGGCTCTCTGCCGCGTTCACAACCAGGTGGTGGCACGGAACCTAAGGTTCCATTCACATGATGCGGTCTCGGTCGATGAGCCTTTTGGAGTTCGACGGTGCACGGCCGTGACTGCCGCATGCCCGGGAAATGGGCGTTTTTGGAAGCGTTTCAAGGGAGCGGTTTTTCGAACGTCGCCTCTTTCGATCAGTCGAGGAGTTCTCGTGCTACTTAGGTATATACATACGTGGCAGGGTTGAGGAAAGGGCGACGAGCGGAGGCAAGAGTATGCAGTCGTGCTGCGATTTCATGCGGTCAAGATCGCGCGTTCGGGAAATGGGCCTACGTGACCCAGGTCAGGAATCACTGAGTTTGGCTTCTCAGGGAAATCCACGGAGCATCGACTACCGCCTACGGACGTTAGAATGCTTGCTCGATAGGACACATTTCACCCACACCACGCGACCACCTGATCGGCCAGTTATCTTTGTGATTTACGACGGCAATACGCTTCATCGTAGCGAGCGATTCTTTGCACATTCTCCTTTTTATTTCTCGCCCCTGCCTCCCGTTTTGGAGATCAAGCGTGTGCGCTGAACTTTAATAACTTTCTTGTAGGCGTCCGACGCGGTTACAGCATCGCGATTGCGAAGCCACGCAAATACGCTATCCTCGCGGCGTATCAGCCGTCTATCGTGTAATCAGTTATAAAACGATCCGCCCTATTCCCGTGCCTTTTCACCGGTGCAGTAATCCCCGCAGCCACCTTGAACGGTGCGTTCGTGAAATCGGTAAATGGATCTCGGGAGGATGCGTTTCTCTGAATTTTTCATCCCACCTATTTATTCAAGATAAATCTCGCAGCGGATAGGATCCATCACCCCCACCCTTAATTGAAAAGGATCTTCCCTTTCTCCGAGGTATCCTTCTCCCCGCGAAACAGGGGTCTAGTTGTAGATCTCTGTTCGCGATTCCGCCTGGAGTCCTGACAAAACGAGTTGCACGAAGTACTAATTGTAAACTTCTCCACAGTCTCTTTGACGCATCGGGTAGCAAAGCCCCTCGGTTTTATTGGTAACGAAGAAGCTGGGAGCTTAAATGCGGCTTCTAAATGCCTCGGCTTCCCTTCTCCCTCGTGGCTGCACTTTTTGCTTGCCTTCTTCATTATATCTCTCCGCGCTTCAACTGCCAGCTACACGAAAATACCGGCGAGACATCGCGAAACTTTATGGGCACCGTCTCTTCCTCGTCTATGCGTATTAGGGGAAAGCGGAGTAATTCCGGTCACTTCTGTTTCTTTAAATAAAAACCGCGTAACTTGACTGTGTATGGTACTGCCACTTGTTAATGATGCGGCGAGATAATATTCATGGTTCCCATGACGATAGCAGTCTCTTGATTAAAAAAAATCCGGGAGTGTTCATTGAATAGATATGAATTATTAATATTAATCTCATTAAATAGCGGAATGTTTCTACGTTCAAACTCACATTTGGTTTTTGGTGATATATAAGTTCAATTCTGGGTATTACTTCAAATATCTGAACACGAGGTGTGGAGTAATCCCGGCCAAAAGTGAGGGATAATTCCAGCCAGCTTTTAACATTGCTTTTTTTCTGGCGTAGATGCCACGTACAATTCAGATATTTGTGACGAAAAAGTGGAGCACGATATTTGCTCCTTTTGCAACGAATTCGGAAAGGGTGATGAAATGTGGTTCCGGTGCACAGTATGTGGTCAATGGGCACATGAAGATTGTTCAGGATGGAATACCCCTGAAGAAAACACTTAATTTTAAAATAAAAAATAATACAAGTTTTTATTAATTTATCAATATTCCTATCTCTTTTATATAGAAAAATCATTCCGATACGCAAAGTAATTCCAGCCAAATGACCATTTTTGTGTTATTGCTTCCAATTTTGTTACAACCTAAATTTATGCTTTCTCGGTCATACTAATACGAACTAAGTAGACACTTCAAACTATCAATTAATATAAAAAAAAAACTAACAAATGTGTAACTTGTTCAAATTTTATAGCATTTACCGCTTATGTGGCCGGAATTACCCCGCTTTCCATTACGCCTGTACTCGCTCCTCCTGCCCTCTCATTATACTCGAAACGGAGGTTCGACTAGATTAAAAAGATCGCGCAGCGTCACGCTTTTCTCCAACCGGTAGAATTCGCTCCAGCCGCTCCGTGTAATCCCAGATTTTCCCGTGCGATGACGTATATAGACATCGAGTGTAATTCATCAAGCCATTCGGCCCCGGCTCCGCGAACCCTATTCATCCCGCGTGGCTCCGGGAGGAAACCGAAGTGGGAGGTCACACGAGCGTGCACTTCTTCCAAGCCTTCGTGACGTTTCTTTGCTAGCCTCCTTCTCCATTTAATTCCCTGCGCTCGCTCCCTCCCCCGGTCGCGCTCCCCCATTTTCCGCGCCCCGCGAACACCGGGACGCGAGTTCGCTCTGCTGCTCCACTTTCTGCCCCGCGAGATTCCTTCGGAGCGAGAATGCACCACTGGGCCGGGGCTCGGATGCACTTTTGCACGCGGACTCGACCGAGTGAATCACCGTTCCGGCCGGCCATTTTTCGCGGCGGCTAACGGTGAAACGCAAATATTTGCCAAGACCGTTGATGTAAAAAACATTTCCCGCGGCACGGTCGATTAATTGACACGTCAAGTGATCCGTGCCCGAGAGCGGCCACGGCGAATTAAATTGTTATCCTTTTATCGGCGCGATTTAACATTCTCCGTTTCGTTGTTTGATCAACTTCCATACATAGCACCGTCCCCCGCAACCGTTTCACCCTGTTTTACCTAGTTCGCTTACCATCCACTTTCCATCGAGCAAATATTTTCGACTGTCGATGAATTATTGATCGTTCCTGGCTGGCTCCGATGACGAATTGGAAGGTTTGGTAGCCGAGTGGTAACGGGGGTGGTGTAGAACGTATCGATCCGTCGTATTGCCTAGCGTTTAGTAGAAGCTCGTGTCGAAAACAATGGTTAGGTACCCGACGGAAACGTGATAATATTAGCTCGCATAATAGCTCGTTCCCGGGCCAATTGCATTGGCCTACTCGCGACCACCTAGCGCCTGCCGGAGTTCGAGTGCGATTTAATTTGCAACGGAGTGGCTGGTGCTCCTCGGTTTCACCTGGACGACTCCCTCGGTTCCGGCCTATTCGGATTTAATGCTCGAGACGAAATCAATACGAAGATATCTCGTCTATTTCCCAGCAAACCCCGGATCTCTTGCTTACCCCTCGTTCTCCTCTCTTCCGCTGCAGGAAAGTGTGCCAATAGAGGTGAAGAAAAAGTGGGTGGAAACGTCGAAAGGCCCACGGCAAGCGAAATCCAATTTTCAGGATACTCAGACATGCAAATGTCTCGCGACGCGCTGTGTGGTCCAGTTAAATATTCTTGTTTCCCCGGCCGCCTCCGTACCGAAGATAATTTATACAGAATACTACGTACAAGCTCGTCCGCTACTCTTTAATCGCAGGAATACAAATTACGGGATTTGACTAATTGAGTGTCGATGGAGGAGCGGGTAGGAGCAATCATCGGGCCGGAATTTCGAACGTCCTCCTAGGCAGAGGCGACTTTCCGTTTTCCCGGCGTGGGATGGCGTGCGAGACACGCGCGGAAAAGAATGGGGGGGGGGGGAACGGAGGAGCGTGTATACGTGGGTACTCGGCGGAGATCGGACCACGGGACGAGCAGCATTATCCCTCGTAGCGTGTGTTGCGATTCATTCGTCATTGTCCAAGAGGGCCCTTTGTGGCGACGCGAGGGAATGACTCGCGGCACACGGGCTTATTCGGCGGCGAACAGTTTGGAGCGTGTGCGCCGCGCACGCACGCGTGCGTGGGATCGAGATACGCGCTCATACTTACGGTGTTCCGCGCACTCCCAGCGGCGTGAAAACTTGTGTGCGCGCGGACCGAGGAGCGCACCGAACCTCGGGGGCGAATAACGCTCAAGAGAATCCCGCTGGAAGTTTGAATAAAAAAAAAAACCAACGTACGAACAGAAGGGCGGGACGACGAGACTTTGCCGTGATATTCGGCGTTAAGCGCGCGATCTCGGTGATTGCTCGAGCCATTTGTGCAGCAATCTCGCGAGAGAAACTTCGGGTTCTCTAGGGGATTAAAAGGCGGATTCCGCTGCGAGGCTCGTTGCGCGGTAATCGGACGAGCTGGGATTTAAGGTCCTCCGGAGGCTCGAACAGAGAGGAAGCGTTTCCGATTTCACTGGGTTCGTGCTTAGGAGTCGAAGCGCCTTGATCTTTGTTTCCGGAGGGAGTAGCTGTCTCTGTAAAGTGCCTGGAAGATCGATACGCGGGGGATAAGAGGAAAAACGCGTGGAAAATCCAGTGGCACGCGCCACTGTTCTGAACGCCTTCGGAACGGTGGCTAGTCACGCCTCGGCGCAAAGACGCGCGTAGGGTGACGCACGCTGGGGTGAATAAACCTAAAGGGAAGGAAGAGCGCCGGGTAGCACGACGGTGATACACGAGCGGAAAATTACGAGCGTGCACGGGGAGGCTCGGAACGGAATAATTAGAATCGCGGTGCAGAGCGCGCGAACTCTCGAGCGAATTCAATCAAACAAGGCGGATAGGGAAACGCGCGACACCGAGTGTGCGTGCTAGGAGAAATTTTTGCGAGGGTTGTACCCTGCGTCTGATGGGCGTGGATGGTTTTCCCGTAGACGGTACGACTTGCCCTGGAGCGGTGGAAATTTTGGCAGGAACCGTGCGCTGTGCACACGTGCCCTTGTGAATCTTTTAATGCACCACCGTACGACGCGTTTCCACTGTTCCGGCTATCGTGAAACGACCGTGGAATTTCGGAGTATGTACCTGTATGTACCTATCGAACGTGCTCCCCACGCTTTCTATTATGGATTACATCGGGTTGATCTTTGCCGCGGGAGATTTCCTCGGGGATTGTACCGCCGTTCGATAATTAAACGGGAAATAAAAAGGTGGCTGATAGAGCGCGACGATGGTTTATTTTAGCGAGGCGCCTGGACTACGGCAACTCGCTGTGCTTTAGTGCAAGGAGGCGCGCAGCTGGGCGGCGACAAAGGGGTGAATAAGCTGTGGGGCAAACACGCAGGCGAGGGTCGTTGTTGGACACGCAGAGCTTGAATTGCTAAATTCTAGTTAAGACGGCCGGGCAATCGCTCAATCGAGTTTATAGTTTTGGGTATTCTGTATTCCCAGACCGTTGGCGTTTTTATTCCTTCCTTATGACTCGGTCCTTCGACAACGGGCATTTCAAACCGCTCGCCGGTCGGTTTCTTTTGTGTTGCATCCGATTTTCGAGCGAATCTTGCTCGATAGAAAGAGGAGGCTGAGTCGAACGTTGGGGCAAATATTTCTTGCCTCCGGTGTACCACCAATGACCAGCCTAGACTATCGACGCGCAGCGTTGTCTCTGTACGGCTCGGATTGGTCCATCCTGTATTTGTATCGGAGCTTCGCAACGTACTGGCTGCTTCCGAAACAAAAGCTATATACGCCCTCTCATTACCGAAGATTGCGGCCGCGAGTCGCTCGACTGCGGCTTCCCTTCCCCTCCCTCGCTTCCCAGCAGAACACGAAACAACGAAGAAGAAAGGACAAGTAATAAGGATGGTATCGTGTACTTTTATTTCCCTCGAATGCCCAGACTCGCGACTTTAATAAGCGGCATTGTCGGGCTTAATCATCCTCCCTCTATCGAAACGTAATTTTCGTAGTTTTATTTAACGCGATGAGTAACGGTAAGTGACTCAGCCTGCGTGCAGTAATATCAAATCGCCCCAGTGGAGCGCTCCACGCGTGCCTGCCTTATCGTTGAACAGACAGGACATGGTGAATGCGAAAGGGGTGAGCAGGATTTTCAACGGGGGAATCGTCCAGGGGACGACTCGATGCGTGCGCGTTCCGCGTAACGAAATTAAAGAGCGCGATTGGATATCTGTCGGGTTGGATAAAGCTTTACGCAACGGGAAACTCGATAACCGTCTTGTTGGAGTGATCGAATCGCCGCAGCAAGCGGGAACACTGTATCTGAAACGATCAAAATTACCGAGCAATGAACAGCGCAGAGAATAAGCAGACGACAGTCATCTCTGTATCGTACATATCGATTGAACCGCGGAATTCAGGGACAGTTCCCAGACAGACCGAGTTCCAAGGACAGATTCCCTTGGACTCGGAATGACAGACATTGCGGATCGATCGGGCATCAAGGATAATAAAATATGTACCTTTGTACACGCTATATTTATTTCGCGTGGCAGGTACACAATATGTTACCATAAAAAGTATGTGTATATAGTACATCATATAATTAAACGAGTGTACTTAACGTATATCCATAAATTACAAAAGAACAGAGACGGTAAAGAAAGGTAGATTAAGTAATGCGGGAATGTAAAAAAAAAAACAAAAAAAAAAAGAAAAAAAGAAAACGATGAGAACTGTACATTGGAAGGTAGATGCGCGTGGAGATGCATTTTGATTCTCGTACTTGAGCCAAGGTACACTCAATGACGATGACGTTGATTATGAATTCATGTGAGTCGCTCGAGGACGGCTGACGCGTCCGCTTCTTCTTCGTTAGCACGGCCCGAAGAACGGAGGTGTCTTTAGAGCACGCTACTCTCGTCATTCTATCATCTTGAAGAGCGCGCAGGAGAATATCATGCCGATGAACTGCAAGAAAAACGTTCGTCACGGTGTCGTCGGTACATTTAAATCGGTTCAATTGAAAATCCTACGGAAATCACATTCGAAGATAGTTTTCACAAGGTGCAAATCCACGATGAGAGAAAAATATCGTGTTTCACACGAGACATTTATTTCATGATTTTATTATTTTTTTTATTATTTTGTCGTTAGTTTCATGAAATTAAATTCCCATGAGACAAGTTTTGTGATATATTTTCAAAAATCTCATCTCTCGCGACTATTTCCATTATTTGCTGAGATTTTTGTCTCGCGATAAAAAAGTTTCAGGTGAAATCTTATCGTAGATTCGCACTTTATCGATATCAGTGGTCGGCGGGAGCCTGTCCAGTTACAATGCAAACGAAAGTGAGAAAGGCTTTCCCTACCATCAGGCACGCGAGTGCAATGCCGGCACCTCCCATGATCGTCGCGTGGTTCTGCATGTAAATCCGCGTTCCATTGATGCAACCTTCGAGGTAGGCATTCGAGGGATTCACCGTGTCCGCTCCACCGTTGCAGTTGAACCGCTGCAACAGATCAGCCGCATGAGAAGCGATTCTGCTTGAGAAAGTCGATCGAACCGAGTGAAAGCGTGAGAGGCGAAACAGAGCGCCGTGGCCAATCGAGAGATTGCCACGGGATGCTTTTTCTCAGCGTAATCGATAGGTCGTGGGTGTTTAGAGATTAAACCGTGGAATCGTTTAAACGGCGTCATCTCCGCAATTATCTAACTCTGCTCGAGAATGCTTCGAGCCAACCGCGAGTACATATCTCGTATCGCTCGTTGGTATCGTGGTAGATGTCTGCCAAACCGACTGCGGGTACGTAAACAAAGAAGTTCCAAGATTTTTGAATAACAATTCAATCTCGCATCGGAGCGTCTAATGTGCCATATAAGATTCACGCGTCAGAAATTGTGGAGCGTGGGTAATTTTATCTGGAATCATTCATCACGATCAATTCTAAATTATGAAAGCAACCGTGCCTCGAAGTTAATTGCTTTAGCAGTGGAAAATTAATTTCCCTTTCAACTCTTGGTATCTAATTAAAGTTCAATGGGATAATTATATTAAACCGCGTATATTCCGCAGTCGAATCCCTAATTACCACAATTGAGTATGCACGGGCTCGTGTGCTATTCCATCCGGGGGGAACGAGCTCGTTAAGGAAATTAATCTTTTACCTGGCCAGGCTGTATCTCGCGACAGCAACTCTCGGGCACGTTCAATCCCAAACTTCCCCAGTCTCTCCAGTTGGTTACGCCGCAGCAGTGGAGCTGGAACGGACGGACGGAAAGAACTCGGTTAAGCTCGGGCGGGATTACTCGCGAGCAGATTTTTCACGCATTAAAGCGCTCTCGTAGGTGCTCACCGTGGATTGGGTGGTGTCCCAGGCGTCTCTGACAGCTTTACGGCTATCGTAAACTCTCATCGAACTCGACATTTCCCTCTGGAGTGTGCTCACTAATTTCTCACGGAACACGTACGCGAGCACTCCTCCAATTAGTATCGTCACGAACAGCAGGAACACGATGATGAAGTACTGCAACGTGTTTTATTATCATTCTTTTCGTCGTCGTTAAATCGGTCGCTGGATTCGCGCTCCGACCACGATTCCAAACGGAGATTTACCGTGAGAAGCATGCACTTGACTTCCCGGGATGCCCCGATACAGCCGAAGAAGGATATCAAGGCGACGATTATTCCGCCAGCCAGGAGAACGTAGATCGCACCTGTTAGCAGATCGTTGCCCACCAGCTCGCCTATCCACGGCACCTTGTCCATCAGAGCCCATATCGACAATCCAGCTATGCCAACTCCGCCGATCTAGAGATAGGTACGTATTAGCGCGCGATCAGTTGGAACCCTGGGGGATCGGCAAAGGCGAAAGCCGCAAGTGGCTCTCCTTATACTCACAAAGATCACGAAGTTGATGAAGAACAGGAAGTACTTCATACAGCGGCCGCAGCCGTCCATCTCCGTCCCGTAGCCCATCTTCCTTTACTCGATCTGCGAACAAGAATCGGGAAATTGATCTTCCAAGAATTACAGTGTCTACTGCGTAGCGAGTGCTGCAATCTTGAAACGTGTAGCTCACTGTTGCGTTCAGGTCAATGAATAAGAGTAATTGATTTTTTTCCCACACTTGACCATGAATTATCTACACGAAAACTTGTTTTCGAGCGATAGCGCCCGACAGTTTTCTCCCGTGAATTATTTGGAAGCCTGACTTCGCGGAGCCGTGATTAGATAAACCGGTTGGCTTCCTGTCGACGAGCCACGGACTTGGAGGACCTTCGGTGGCCATTGTTTTGCAAGCTGGACAGCGATTTCCAGCCCGAATCGGGATCGAACGGTCGCGTAATCCCCGTCATTGTGATTCCTGAAGACGGCCGGACCGTCGCCCGAGTCGGTGCTTAGTACCTAATTGTTTCCGCGCTGATGTCACGGCACGTAGAAGAAGTTCTTCGTGATTCCACGTTACCTCTCGTAATCGTCCTCAATTTTTTCCTTCCGCCGACCTACATTCCTCAGGGCAATTGGCCGTGATTACGCCACAGCTTCGTCACTCTTAATTTCTAATCTCCATCGGTTTCCAATCCCAAACGAACCCGTCAACCGACGACGGTGCGACGATTTACGTATCTGAGAATGGATCAGGGCGTCTCGCCTTCCAAAACCGAATGCCCTATCGCTCAGTGTCGACAGGAATGCGTCCAAGATTTGCTTCGCGCTGAAAGGGAACCCGGATCCGCATGAAACGAGAATGCCTTTTACATTCCAAGCATGTATCGTGAGTCACGGACTTTCGTATAAATCGGTATCAACACGGCGCGATACTTTTTCAACCTTTCGTGCGCGCACTGCGATATCTGAAACAATTGGAATCTGTGCGATCCAGGCTCGACCGGTTAAGATTATTACAGGCTTCCGGGCGCAGGTCTCTTGAAACTTCATCCAGTATGAAAACGTAAGAAGTTGTGGTCTCAGAGCTGCGATAAATCGAGGCAGGTTACGACAGTTCTCAAGTAGCAAGCAGATCCTGCAACATGCTCGGTTTATTACACGTCACGTCTGCGTGTTTCAAGATCATCACGGCGGATGAGTAAGCCCGGCTCGATTGTCACGCGAATCACGCGCATATACTGCTCTTAACTAACTGACGGATCAGCGTGACGTAAGAATCGCGATCGATTCAATTTCCATGCCGCCGTTGAGCCCGGCTCGTTCCAGGAGGCAGCCTTTGGGCTCCCGTCGTCTGCGAGGAACTCGTAGATATGCGTTGCACCTGTCAGCGGTGATGAACGATGACCTTCGCGTATATAGAGGCGTACCCAACAACTTCTGAGGCCAACGGAAGTGGGTCATTTCGGACTGACAATCTGCTGTTGTGTTTATCGACACGGTGAATAATATTTATGAGCTGCGGGCTGTTTCGCTCCGCGTCCTCCTCGGAACCTCGCCAAACAGGCAATCGCAGTTGCAGTTTGCACTTACAATGGCGCAGCTTATTCCGCCGAGATCAGGTCGAGGATCCGTAGACACGCTTTTGACCTCCAGTTCGCACGTCCACTAATCATCCCCGACATTATTCAATTGCCTTCGCGTTAACTAATTCGCTCACTCGGTCGTGCAATTTACCTCAACGCGTTTGACCTGGATGAAGAAGTCTGACCAGTTTGAGATCCTTCGAAGAAAGGAATCGCACGATATACGCGGAGGAACAAAAGCTTCCTGCACGCATGCCCGCGCGAGCATCGCGTTTCGTTTCCCCGCTCCGCAAATTGCGCGCCCATCTGTTCGCGCGATCTCGTTGGCGGATCACAGAGACACGGCTCGCCGCGGCGTAGGTAGCCATTAGGGTGGCTCTATTCTCGACTTTTGAATTTTCTTTGGGGCATCCTCCAGTATAGTTCCAAATAATTAAAAAAAAATCTGTGTAAAGTGTGAATTCGATCGGATAACGGGAAAGGGTGCCCCTGGGCCCTTAAACATTTAAATCATTATTTAACAGCTCGCGAAGTCGATTTTATATAATATCCTCCATGTTATTGATTAAATAAAAAAATATGTCAAACTAAAGTCGTAGATCCGGACAGGGGGCATCTTTTATGTTCTATTACTTTTTCTCGCGCGACAAAAAAAAATTACCAATAGTGAATGAGAGCCACTCTAGTAGCTATGGTGCATTTTAATCCATCCAGCTATCTTATCAGTCTGGTCCCAGTTTGCTCGCCGGGGAACATTTTCATCGATGCAACAACGATTGCGCAACGGCCGCGTTTCCGCTTCCGAAGTCATCCAGCATCGTTAATCGTTGCGAGATCCCGATCCGGCCGATGATAACGCCCAGGTGAAGATTCGTCGGCCGAGAAACGGCATTCGAACGGTAGGGCAGCTTTGCGGATCGATTCGAAAGATCCAGCTGGTAGATTTGCACGCGCCAGAGACTTTTAGCCGCCCGTCCATTGTTCCCCGGCGATGATAAAAGCGAATCCACGGGCAACATTGCCATAATATTACCTTTTCGTGTACCACGCTTGTAAAGACGGCTCGGTTAATTACCGGTGCGTGCTGTTCATTACCCTTGGCTGCTTTAACCTTACATCATAATAATGCGCGCTCATTAGCGCGCGAAATAAATAACATACTGACGTGACATTGCGTGCGTGGGCGCTTTCTGCATCTATCGATCTGTTTGGTCTCCGTGGAACCAGCCTGGTACCTATCGATCGCTGGAAACGAGAACGGGTCGATTTATAATTTTTTTTAAGTTTCAAAGCCGGCCGCCAAGGTAGGCATTCCATTTCTGCGACTCGCGACGTTTTATCCTCGATCCTTTTCCTCTGTCTCGGGGAAGATTATGATCGATGTGTGTATTCTTAGGGAGGAGGAAATTTAATGAATTCTTCTGGGTTATTATTTAATGGGTATTTGCTGCAATTTCACTCCAATGCCACGTCTGCTCGCTGCGATTTTACTTGAATGTCATGGATCTGATGTCATTCCTTGGATTCGAAATGACCGTTCGTAATCGATCGCGCGAGAATATTAACAGGAAGTCAACTCCAGGATTACGCGTGTGGTACTTCACGGGGCGAGGGAAGGGTATACCGGTTTTGCAACGAGCTGTAGGATCAAGTACTCTCCGGAGGCTCGGTCACGCACCGACATACTGCCTTAAAGACACGTTACACGAGAGAGAAAGTGGCTTCTCCCTTCGCATTAAGTAATCCGCGGCCAATGAAAAAAGACAAAATAATGGAACGGCCCCGAGACCTGCGGCGGTGCGTGACGTCATCCAGGAGCTTCCTTCCTTCCTGCCTTCCATCCCTTCTTCTTCGTCCTACGGCGCAAATGGGCCCTCCCCAGCGAGGGGGATTAATTGGAGCAACGTAATTCCTCCCTCCGTGTCATAATTGCGACGTTCGGGTCACTTTGTCGTATCGATCACCTTTGTCCATGTCGTACTTATTACCACCACCCACAGAACCGACGCCTTTTTCTTTCTACCCCTTGGAAACTTACACCTACCCTTGTTTAAGGTACCCTTCTTTAGAAACTTTATTCCATTACGTCGTACTTAATAGTCTCGGTAATTCTCTTGAAGAAAGAATGTCTTGTCTACAGCATCCCCTCGATACGTATTTCAAAGAATATTCAGAAGCTCCCAAGAAGTCTGACGTAGCCAAATATAACAGCTTGAGCCCGACCAAAGGCACTGTCATTAGAATACCAATAGCTGCTCGAGGAAAGTGCCAATTAGGCACATAGAAATCCACCTACTTACGCCGGGCAAACAGGTGACCAGTGCCAAAGGAAATTTAACGAAATACCAGACTAGATATCCGTGGAATTCCGCTACGTTTCTTAGAATTCCATGCTTCTGCATCCCAATTGATCTTAGTCCAAAAGAAGTAGATGCGCTGAATCGTTGGTTGATTGGTGCTCAAAGGTTCTCCTCTTACACCAAGCTACCTCATCCCGTCAGAACGTTGATTGAAACGTTATTATGAGAAACGATCTGCGTATGATTCAGCACCTCGCGATTTGCACGAAAACAAACCCACTCGGCTTGACATCATCGCCGTATATCTGCGTCACTTACGCACACATAGGCGCGTGTGTTCACGGCTGCAGTCGTGACTTCCCTGCGGATCGTTTCCGCTGGAAACTTAGCGGTATTCACCTGTACCCCGTTTATTAAACGTCGGCGATTTATCTGGCAAGAACGAAACGGGTACTGGGAAGCAACGGTGAAACGTCGCGGCTTCTCTCGGCGTTTCACCCGTCCGATGCTTGAGTCAACGATGAGAAAATCGTTAAAATCGTGCGTTACTCAGTGGTGGTTTAAATGTCGCGCTGTCTCAGCCTCGCTTCACCTGACGCGCATAAGCTCGAATTCCCTTTTTAACCCTACAGTGCATACGAGGGGCTATCAGGCCCAAGTGAACAGTTCTCATGATATTGAAAAAGATTCAGATAACGATGACTCGTAGTGATAGAGATATTTGTTCAGTATTTCATTTTGTTATTAAAAATGTTTCTTAATAAAGATTGAGTGCGATAGATTACACGCGGTATAAAATATTCTTTCTAAAATTTTTATGTGTAACTTTAATTTAGGTGTGCACTGTGGGATTAAAGGTGCAACCTCTGTTCGCCGAAGTAGATAGATCTGGCATAAATCTAACTTCCTTGTTCACTCCGAATTTGCTATTCGTGAATGGATTCCTTGCATTACGTTCAGCCTTGATTCTAGAGTCCGCGAAATGCAATTCTACATCTAGGTCGTCGTGCCTGAACCAGGCCTCCTATAGAACTAAGATCTCGTTAAGTAGTTGACGATGCCTTCGGATCGACGAACAGTGGTTTAGATCAGAATTATTTATGCGTGCGACACGACATCGGGGTGATCCACTGTGCTGGTTTCTTCGGTCGGAGATTAACGGCAATTGAAGGGTCGAGGGATTCGTTGGAGAACACTCCAACCGTAGGAAGGGCCGACGACAGAGGGAAGTGAGAGAAAAAAAGGGAGGATCAAGGAAAAAGTGGAAAGGAGGACCGCTTTCGGTCGGTCGAAAGTTAGGTTGGAGTCGAGGTCGTCGGGTTTTACGCGGTTCTCGTTGTACGATCGACTGTGCCCGCGTTATGATGCCTCGCGTCTACTATTACGTGCAAGTCGCCTGCACGCTCGAAGCGGGACGGTGCTTAAAATGCAAACTATCGCAACAATGGCACGCTTCGTAACAACATGGATGCTGAGAATTCCTGGCCGTCACGATCCGCGATTTATGGCCACGCTTTTCTAATACGCAGTACGCTTTTCCGCGCTGCGGCCACCGATGCAAGAGAATTATCTACGCGCTGCACGCGCGCCGTTACAAGAGAACCCGTTCCTGCGGCGCGATCGATTTTCGAAATCGAAATCGTTGCCGCGATGTTGAAACGCGAACGATCCCCGTCTCTCGCTGCTTGCAACATCACTGACCACCGTGCCTTCGTGCACCGCGTCCGTGGGCGTGAATTAATCTGTGCATCGTCGCTCTCTGTTACACCGAATCGCCTCTAATTCAACTTCCTTAAAAAACTGGATGGCCCTCGGATTTCTACCCTCGATGGATCGTTGATTGCGATCGCATTGGAGATTAATCGAGACGGTTCGTTACGAGCGAAGGAATAGAGAAGCCTGTTGCGGATCGGTAGTCGTCGATCCTTCGAATCGACGTGTCGCATCGAAACCAGGGACGTGGCTGGTTCGTTAGCGATCCACGAAAGGGGTGTTCTACTCACTTCGTCCCGTATGTCAGCTTCCTTTTCGTCGGCCACCGGTTAGACGTGAACTTCTATCGCCGACGAAACGTGACACCGTTCCGCGCGCAACACCGTCGACGGAACTGTTGCTTCTGCACCGGTCGCTGGGAAACTCACTTTTGCCGAATGGCTCGCCGTGGACGGACCACGGGGCGCGACAGCCTGGAAAATCGGCGCTGTTAATGCAGGCACGCGAGGCGGTTGTGGCTCGAGTATCGGCGTGGACACGCGCGATTTCAAGCCGGGTCTGAGTGAAACTGAAATGGTAAAACCGTCTTGAGTTCTCTCGCTCTCCGTCCCTGTTTCACTCTCCCTCTCTGTCCTGCCTCTCCTCTGCTCCCCTGCACAGTCTCTCTGATTATCCCCCTCTCTCTCTGTCATTCATACGACATCCCTCTCCGCCTCTCCTCTGCCCTCTCCCTGTTGCACGCTCTCTCTATCCCCCTCTCGCCCCCTCTGGTTCTTATTCGAATTCCCCCTTTTCCACCACCGAGAGTCCATCGTTTACCGCGCCGTGTACCTGTGTGTACACAACGCAGCCGTCACGGCTTCTATATGCCGCGTGTAAACTCATTGTGCGACCCGACGCGCCGAGAATCCACGCTCCTCCTAGGAGTCCCCGAAAGTGGGGTACGCGACGCGTCCCTCGGCCGTTCCGTGCGAAACGTATTATCGCTCCAAAGGTCTGGGTTCTCGCCTATCCGCCGCGGTATCGTTAATTCGGTTAAATCGTCGCTCAAACACGCTACTACGGTTTACACGCTTTTGTTACGTATACCTTGGGCGAATCCAAGAAGCTGATAGGACAGTTACGGTTGGATATCTTGGAGCATGCTTGTCAACAGTATTAGTCTATTGTCATTTTCAATCGTGATGACATACTCTATTGATAGCTTGAGCATCAACGACCACTACTCTACTTCCCTCGAGTATTCCCTGTAAAATATACCTGTACGTTTCAGATCGCTACTCTGCTTGATAATAAAACTGCGTTCAATTCTATACGTTACGCACGGTCTCGCAAGGAAACGTGATCCTAATCTTTCCAGCAGCTGTGTACACGCGACGAGATACATCTCGTTATTTCTGTATTGTACCGTATACCAGACGGTGGATTTGTATGCTGCTCGTGCCTATCTGGAAGCCCCAGAGCGATTGAATAAGCACATCGTGTCGCCAGCTATTGCACCTTGTATTCACGCAAGAGCTTCTACTTATTTAGAGTAGACCGATGCGCGCTATACACTTTACTTTCCATACCTTTCATGGATTCGTATATGCATCATCAGTCTCTGACAAATGCAACGTGCATACCTATACTTGTCACGCGAGGAGATATTCTCTAATTAGTTTGAATTGCATTCTGCGGTGCCACTGGATACCTCGAGTGATTAGCGGGGAACTTTTCACCGGCTAATAAGGCAGCGTTACACGCGAACTTTTCCATCCGACGGTCGAATCTTTCGCTTATTTGTAAATAAGATGTCTGACTTCGCGTGTTAAGAAGCATAA
The DNA here is from genome assembly GCA_963971345.1 of Andrena flavipes. Taxonomy (NCBI): domain Eukaryota; kingdom Metazoa; phylum Arthropoda; class Insecta; order Hymenoptera; family Andrenidae; genus Andrena; species Andrena flavipes. The sequence goes on from OZ020481.1 coordinate 36,276,904, forward strand.
TAGAAAGTAGACTCTTCTTCGGCGTCCCCACCGATGATCCTCGTGCGAGGTAGCATCGATCTACATCCATTCGAGCGATAGGTAGAAAAGTATAATTGCAGTTGATGCCTATCGGAGTTATAAATGACTAGCTCCGTTTCAGCTCAGAAGCATAAAAGTCGCGCTGCATTATTTATACCCAGCCTGGCGCACCATCGGCATTGTAAATATTTCTCTAGTAGTAAAGGCTGACCCAGTAATGCAAAGATAATTTTCTCCCACGACCGTAATGTACAATTAAAGTTGCGGGAACGTCCCCGAGTGGGGATCGTCGGGCCTGCGCCGCTTTCTTTTTAGAAAATGCGATCTCTGCATTTTTCATGAATGTCGCGATGAATTTAAACGGGCGAAGGAACTCCCCGAGTTCCTTATTTGCGGGCCGGCTTTAACGAGGACCGCGGACCTTTATATAGAATTGCGCTGTGTAGTTTATGATAATTGCCGACACCGGGGTGGGTTGAATTTTTACGAATTGTTGATGCAACGCTAGGGGCGGCTCCTTAGTTTTAATCGTGCCTATACGTTTCCGTCATCACCGAAGTTAGTTCCTATCTGATCTAATTCTATCGTTTGCTCAAACGGGGCTCCGCCCGAGCAATAATCGTCAGCTGAAATTGGACCGATCAGCGGTTAATGCCTCTCCTGTTCTTCATCGCCGTGGGGGTTGTTGGCGGCGGAGCGACCTCAGGGTGAACTTAGCGGCCATAATTGTCACCGCGGACCCTCGCGCGACACTCCGAAAAATTCTCATCCCCGAATACCACACGGGCAACGTAAAACGATTTTCCTTTTTTTTTCTTCTAATAAGTAATTGAGTAGGTCAATTAAAAAGGTCGTTCCTCATACGAATGAACTATCATTGCCGACGGCCAGGCATTCCACGCGTGTCAGCCGCTCGCAGAAGGCCGTGCTCCGTAGAATCCCAAGAATTGAGAAACGCGTCACTCTTACTGGCCACCGAAACTCGATTTTAGAACCTAACGGAATGGAAGACGAGGCCTCGCTGACCCATTTTTCGCCCGCTCGACCGTTCGAGCATCATTACCGAACAACCATGCATCACTTTCAATTAATCCACTTATCTACTCGAGCGCTTTCCCGCGATTTCTGCGCAGATTCCTGCTACACTCATTTCTCGCTGTTTCTAGATAGCTAATATTACCGAGTAACGTCATATCATTACATAACCTATTACGTATCCAGTCTAGACGCGATTTTAAAACTAAATCGACTTTGATTTCTCGCAAGACTTACTCTCTGCGCGTAAAATTTGTCGATTAGGTTATCTGGGAAATAAATGCATATAACTATCGATATTTTATTACACGTTTTAGCAGCTTAGTAGAACCTGTACGTGTCTAGCATTGTTCTCTTCTGCCGAGAAGCTGAACTGCCCTTTAAGAGGCCTCGTATAATCCCAGAAACGTAATTACTCGTCGTCAATTAGAGTTACTTAAGGTGGTGTTATTTTTAAATATCGGGCGATGTATCGATACTAACCTATTACCACAACGTTACCGATATATCGATCTTGAAATCACGGTGCACTACACGTTCAAGACAGTTCAAGATGGTGGCAGGGAATTCGAGGTTGAATAGGCGCGGTTCTTTTTACCCGTTGTTTGAAAAGACCGTAAGGTATCAGACGATTTAATCAACAGCAATAGACGCCTGAGAAAAGGTTCGATACCGGTTAGCAAATTTTCATGCCCCGAAGTTTCGTTTCCCATTGGTTTGCACGTCAGCTGACACATGTTTATGTACGAGCTGAGCACACGCATGTAACGCACATGAAATTTCTCCCGGGGTGGCTGGCGATTTAAAGAGTCTGGCTCGTTAAATAATTTAGCTCGGGGATAACATGACGGTGAATATTATGGAAAAGTTGAAGGACAAAGGGTGGTGCGTATGAAAGTTGATGTATCTTGTTTACGTGGGCTTGCCTTTCATGGGCAAGAGCACTTCTTGGTGATCCTCGACGTGTAAATACTTGTGAACTTTTTGAATCAGGTACATTACAGATCATGGTTATAATATCGCAAGCGATTCTGGGAACATCGCGGATATGCACAAGGTCGTAAAGAGATTGTTGGACGTAAGAGTATTTCCTTATGTAGTGTTCTGAACAGGATAATCGCACGAGCTTTGACGATGTTTTTACTTATCCCTTAGCTCGATTTGAAAGAGATCGGTAGCGGTCAAGGGGATATCACTCAGGGGAATATCGTGCTGCAAATACAAAAGATACGCAATGTCGCAGCTCCTAAGAGCAACGAGGAATCCCGAGCAGCTCCGCGTCTATTGAAATTCTCTTTGACGGATGGTAAAAATAATTTTCAAGCTGTAGAAGTTGAACACATCTCGTCTTTAAGGTAAAGATCGAGAACCGTAGACTCTTGCTTGAAAGTCGTGTAGGGAACAGGTTTCGATGGGTTTATATGTTGTGTTTTAGTTTAAATACTCCGCCTGGTACAAAAGTGCTAATCGCTTCTGGAAATTTACCAATGACCCATGGGATTATCTTACTAAGACCTTCGTACATAGGGCATGTGCTCGGAGGAAAAGTGACTAATCTCGTAGAAAAGTGGGAACTGAATAAAGTAAGTTGTATTATTCGATTCTATCGTATATGGAACTTATAATTTGTTTCGTAACAGAAACTGGCATTGCATACAAGAGTAAGGTCGACGGACGAAGGTGGCCCTCCGCCATGGATACCGTTCGGCAAAAAGATCATAAAAGTTAACGAACAGGATAAAAATTTCAAGGCTTTGGCGGAAAAAGAGAAATCTAGTAAAGAGAACGCAGAATTCGAAGCTCAGCGCAAGGACGCTATAGCTGAGGCTGCTAAGCAAGGTAGCAAAAAGATCTTTGGTGGGGGAAATAAACAGGTGAGTTATGTTAAATGTTTATATTAAGGTCGAATTTGAAGCGCTTTATACAGATATTTTATCGCGCGGTACTTTTACAGCTGTTAGACCATAGTGTACAGAAGATAGTAGATCAAGGGTTTTCTGTAGACCAAGCAGAGTATGCCTTGAAAGTTAATCGAAATAATGTTGATAGAGCTTTAAAAAGTTTGCAGAAAGTTGATACCAGACACAAGTATGACTATTTACTCGTATCTTAATTTACATAATTTGCACGACTTATCCTTCGCTAATTGTACCGTAATTATTTTAGCACAACTAAAGAGACTCGAGAACCTCGAAACAAACGATTCGATAAGAAAGGCGATGAAAGTAAACCGAGTAGTGGGAAAATATCTCTGTTTGATTTTCTCGAGGATAAACTGCCTTTACAGTCCGAACCTACAGAGATGAGTAATCCATCACCGAATAGTTATACGTATAGTGCAGAAAGTAATCATGATAGAGTTGATTCTAGAAGTAACGAAGGTCCAAGTGGAAAAGGCGGAAGGTATACACGATCTTTTGGCTCGCGAGGTGATGTATTGGTGCGGTAATCGGAAACAAGTGTCTCTTTCCTTTTAGCAGGGGACAGAAATTGGGGCGCGGATATCAAGTTCCTCCAAGACATTCGGAAGAAAATAAGGGTAATAAAAAATCAAACTTTAATAATCCTGCTACTTCGCAATATTCGCAATACAACGGTGGAAACACTTCTCAACAAAACAAACCACCGAGATTTCAACGAAACCAAGATACTCATAATTACTCCTATCAAGACACCGGGAGTAAAATGTATCAAAAGTCTCAAGTCGGTGACACCCGAAACTCCAGCTTGCAAACGCGCGCGGACGGAGCTAGCATGACCGATAATAGTACCTATTTTAAAACTTCGCACGATCAACATGGAAAGAATATCGGTACCAGCAGAAATTATAATCATCATGAGCCCGATGCCAGGAATAGGCAAACTTATGATGCTTCTTACGGTAGGCATAATCGAGCACAAGAAGACGGAACACATAGAGCTTATCCTGCAAACACAAATGATAAAAATTACAAAAACCAACTGAACAGATATCAACCAAATGACAGTTCTGGTGGCAAGGGGACCATTGGGCCCAACAGCCAAAGAGGTCAAAATCATTATAGTACCAATGAAAATGCGAATGCCTCTGTTGGTGGTACGTGGGTTTGGCGAGTAGGTGATAAATGTCTGGCCAAATATTGGGAGGACAATAGGGTAAGGTAGCACGTATATGTACAGGCTGTATACATTGGAATGCATTAAATTTAATACAATCAATCATTTCTCCCATTTAGTATTACGACGCGAAAGTCACTGCCGTGTCAGATAGGACGTGTGTCGTTCAGTTCAAAGGATTCGAAAACTACGAAGAAGTGCTCCAAGTGGACTGTCTACCCGTATCGGACGATGTACGTAAAATATGCCCGACACGATTCGCCATCTAATGCTGAACCACAACTAATCATCTTTTTGCACCTCCATATACTAGAGTGAAATTCAAGATTTCGTCATGGACCAGAAGCAGTCGGATCAATGGTTTAATAACAGGCAGCCTCGCTACGATCAACAAACGCAAAATCATATAGCCGGTAAATTTAGAGATTTTCTACCGACAAATATTCGTCGGCGTTTTATACCTTTCATTTATAAAAGTAAATACTGCAGCAGGTATGGAATTTCGAAGAGGCGGCGGTGGAGGTGCCCCTTCGAACAAAGGTGGTTACAATAGGAAGCGTAACCAGCAACGAAGCACGCAGCCAATCTATCAACCTCCAGCGCAACGATGTCAGAGTTCTATGCCTATGAATACTCAAAGTAATTCCTTGCTTTAATGTATCGTCAGTCTTTTATATTAGTAAAAAATACTGGACTCCGCTGAATTACCGATTGTAGTTGTGTTATTTTCGAAGACTGACCTCGCGAGAAAGGGGAGCTAACGTACTCTTTACGTATGATGGTTTAGATTGCCGATAAGATGAAATGCAATGTAAACAAGTCCTGTGCCACAAAAATAATTTATATTCGTAAACGAGACTTGTAATAAGTGTACAATTATAGTACGAGTTATTTCTTTACGCAGTGAAAGTGAAACTAACGATTAATGAATCTGATGTAAGGCGTTTATTATGTTCTCTCGAACATCAAAATATTTATATTGTAGCGTAATTACGTTCTAATGTCGGAGAATTGTGCAGCATTTCGATATTTCGTCCACTTCCGCTAAAACGTTAACACTTAACTCTGAACGCATAATGTGAATTATGCTGTATATTATTTGTAACTAATTTGTAATTATAGGCGTTTAGAATGAAATATAGTTGTGGAAATTAATAGCTCATTTAAATTCTCAAGCAAATTCTGGCACTCGTATTACTTACCTGCATTGAGACAAATTGCTATTTACATAAGTATTTGTTTCATAATGACACGGGTTTGGAAGTGGGAGAGGGTTGACAATTGAACTGGATTGATAACTACCGCTCCTGTAGGTGATCAGCTTCGGCCGGTGTCCACCGATCTCTGGATTGAACCCTCGCCCGCGGAACATTGCGCCACCTATTTTAAACAGAACACGTATAAGCTGTATATGGCGGCCGCGCCATGTCATTTCTATTTACAAATTTATTGATATATTTCCTAAATATATTTCCTTTCAGACGAGTTTGATGCGCGAAAGGAGTGCTAATTAGTGGCCTCGGTGATCGGAACCGTTTTATCGCACGGATACCGGAGATGCCACCGCTGTCGGGAGGTTTCGGTGAACAAATAGAGGTTAGTGTTTTGAATTTGTACGCTCGGATCTATCGGCCCTTGACATTTAATTAAGTTGTCTTCCAATCCCAGGATTACGACGTGCTGAACTTACTTGGGAAAGGGGGCTTCGCTAGCGTCTACCGAGCAAAATGTCTTCGCAGCGGCATAGAAGTTGCGATAAAAATGGTAATTCAATTATTCGCGTAGGTTAAGTTATCGCCTGCGTCGTGTAAACACTTGTTGCGCTATCACTTTAAATTCGATATTGACAAGCTATAAGATAACAATCTCATGATGGCAGATCGACAAGAAATTGATGCAAGCGGCTGGGATGGTGGGTAGAGTGCATCAAGAGGTAGCGATCCATTCGAGATTAAAGCATCCAGCGGTACTCGAGGTGTACATGTTCTTCGAAGACGCCAATTATGTTTATTTGGTGCTGGAGTTATGCCACAACGGGGAGCTCCAACGTTACCTGAAGCTGCAAGGCTCTCGTGCTCTTTCCGAAGAACATGGTATAAATGTAGATAAATTTGTAGTCCTCGTTAATTCAAAACCTCGCACGTATTGTATGAACTTTTATTGTTCCAGCTGGCCGTATAATTAGACAAGTCGTCCAGGGATTGTTATACTTACATTCGCATCAAATACTTCACAGAGATATGTCTTTGTCTAATTTGCTTTTATCAAGGGACATGCAAGTGGTAGGGAGAATTATATATTGTAAAAGATCCCATTTACCCTGTAACCGGATGGTCGATGTTAACGGTAATTCGATCATTTTAATTATAGAAAATAGCAGATTTCGGCCTGGCTACTCAGTTGACAAGACCCGACGAAAAACATTTAACGATGTGTGGTACTCCGAATTACATATCTCCAGAGGTTTGCCAAACGATTGATAAGGTTGAACGATCGGAACGATGAATATAGTCGATATACAATTGTCTATTTTCCGTAGATAGCAACAAGATCGTCGCATGGTTTGGAGGCAGATGTTTGGAGTTTGGGATGCATGTTGTACACCCTGTTAGTTGGCAAGCCACCATTCGATACTGATGCTGTTAAGAGCACCTTAACGCGCGTGGTCATGGCTGATTATGTGATGCCAGTTCATTTGTCAGACAATGCTAAGGATCTTATAGACAAATTATTAAAGAAGAATCCAAAGGATAGGATTCGCCTGCGTGACATCCCAAAACATCCATTCATAACTAACGTGGAAAGAAATAAATTGCATAATGTAAGTAACAGTTGGAAAGAGAAATTAAGAACGTCTGCATATCTCGTTCATTACAAATGATTATCTTAATAGGAGAAAAATGGCATGAGCAAAGGACTGTCAGGGGATGGCATGGTTGATTCAGGGGTAGGTAGAACATTGTCTTCGTATGGACGGCCACGAATGCGTTCCAGATCGGAGGAAAGAATGTCCACGATGCCTACGATGTCTAATGGCCTCGGACCAATGGTTAGCGCAAGAAGCGAAGCTTTATCCGAGCCTATCACAAAACCGCATTCCCACAAAGCAAGCCTCATCGATTATCGTCCGAAAGAGAATTTTGTGTTGGCTGGAATACCGCCGGCACCGCAAAGCAAAATTTTTTCACAATGCGAGCAATATACCAGCGGTTGCGCTGTATACGACGAAACTGAGAAACATAGAAACGACAGACACCGGAAAAAGGAGAAGGTTGAGAATTGTTTCGAGAGCACCGAAGATGGAGGGAAATTGCAAGTCCCGCCTTTATCTTCGGAAAGACTTCAACCTACTAGGCATAGAACGAAAAATGCGATTCTCACGATTTTAGAGCACGGAGAAGTCTGCATCGAGTTTATCAAACATAGAAACGGAATGGTATGTGTAAAAAGAATGAGTAATAGTTGCCGATACCTTTAAAATGCAATTGTTTCTATGCTACAGGAGAGAGCGAGCGAGGTCTGTCGAATATCGAGCGATGGTTTGAGAGTAGTTCTTTACAAACCACCCGTCCCGATGGAAGTTGGCATGCAACCGCCTCCGTTACCAGCTCGCGGTGCGGATAGCATTTATTCGTACGAGAATCTACCGCCTCGCCACCATAGAAAATATGTATACGCTTCTCGCTTTATAAAGCTCGTAAGAGCTAAGACACCGAAACTCACGCTGTACACGTCACGATCGAAATGTCTTTTTATGGAGAACGGACCTCACCCAGATTGCGAGGTTCATTTTTATAATGGAGTTAAGGTACGTAAATGAGTCTGAGAAATTGTGTGCAGGTCGTGAGTAGATAGTGACCGCGCCAATTGCTATAGGTCGTACGCGTTGATGGTATTATAAAGATAACTGAGAGAAGCGACGGTGCGACGTATATCGAGGGCGAATTTCCGCCACACTTCGACGAGTATTATGAACACTATTCAGAATGCTACCAGCGGTGTTTGCTGTTAGAATCCACTTTGACATCTTTGGAAGCAGCTACAGGGCACTCTTGCTTCCCTGTTATAATTGGACGTAGGCCTAGCGCGGCCTTGAACGATACCCCTTGTTTGCAAGGAAAGGAAAATGTTTCACAGGCGACAAACCATACACCCGTGGTACGTAATAAAACTTGCATTCTCCGTGAACAATAATTTACGTCTGTGGCCTCGTATTTCAGATGCCGTCCTTCGATGCCAGCTCCGTTATTTCAACGGTAGCGTCTCGATCGCGCAAGATGAATTCCATACGAAATTCCAACAACGGTATGAATAAGGTAGTAGTCCCGGGTGTAGGCACTGCGACACAATTATCATCCGGAGATATTCGTGTTGATTATAAGGATGGTTCTGCTTTAACTGTGAGCAAATCTTTGATTGGAATGTTTCGTTAAAGTGTGCAATTGCTTGTACTTGAATCGAATTTGTTATTTTTAGGTAACCCCTCAAAGCTACGGTGGTGGTATAATTTACGAGAGTACTAATGGTATCGTGACGAGATACAATCAACACTATCATCAGAATTCAGAGGTACCACATGTCGTGAACGAAAAATTACGTCACCTGCCGACGATAATTAAATATCTTGTTCAACCGAAACATAAGAATATCCGGTAGTCCTAAGCGTACATTTAGATTATTTAGAGAATCAAATATTTTGTATAGTAGGTTTAAAGTAGTCGAGCTACAATAAGAAAAATATTTTTATAGATTTACCAAATATACTGTATCCCCCTAGCCAATTGTGAAATAACTGATTTTTTAAATATAAAGATAGAATCGTAGGTTTTCATACTCTGTATTGCATTTGCCTTTAAATATTATTTATATTTATTTATCAAATTATATAATAGAGGTTTTGGGATATTCCGTAATAACAGTACAACATTTAAACCCTAACTTTAAGTGTATCATATATGTCGCGTGACTGTTGCGAATAAACGTAAATGAATGAAGTGTACGCTTGTCCTGATACAGACGTCAGTAATGATTCGTTTTCGTATAAATTGTTTTGCACGAAAGCCATTATTAAAATGTGAATATTTTAGACGCAGAGAAGTGAATATTAATACCTAATTTGTCTTTCAAATACTCATCTTAATCGTAAAATTATATACTGAACTATATAGTTCGGTTTCAAAGTATAAACATATATATAGGAACATTCAGCAATAAATTTCTTACATTATATAATAACTAGTTTAAAGTACTCGGAGTTGCTCGGGCTTATATGTATCTATAAAATATTGATACTGACTTATTCAGTCGATAAAACTGGGAATACTGACAGGTTTACCGCATTGTGTGGGTACACTTCGGCCACCCGGTAGACCTGCATTGGTATGTCTGCATAGCCACCCCGGTGCAGGTCTACGGGACCATGTGCAGCCGGCTTAACCCTCGTCACCTGGCATTAATCTACTTTCATCGATGCGTATATCGGCGATAAATCACCCGAGGTGTCGGAAAGGAGGATAGTAAAAGCTCAGCCACTGTGCGCCAGTCTCTGAAGCGCGCTGGAAGGCGTTGGCGTGTTTTCGCGTCGAGGCACTTTTTTTTTTTATTTTTCCGGTGTTTCTGGGTTATTTGTGAGGATTTAAGGAGAATATCTTGACTGAATTGAAACGGGGTTTGTGGCCCTTTTATAGAGGGCCAGTAAAACCGTCGCTGCCGGGGAAATGATTTTCTTCGTGGCACCCCCTAGAATAGTTCCAAAGCGAGTAGTTTTAAGCACTTTTGACATGATTCGAAGCTTAAAACTCTTGCAAGTCTTGAAAAGAGTAGTGTCTTGATAGATCTTGAAAGTCTTGAAAAGGGTAGAGTCTTGATGGATCTTGAAAGTCTTGAAAAGTCTTCATAGATCTTGAATGTCGTGAAAGTCTTGAAACCTTGCTTCAAAGTCTTGGTAGGTTTTGGACCCGTATCTACGTCCACCGCCGACTCGCGGGACAATACAGTCGTAAATAGTGTTCCTGATTTTTCGATATTTTTTCTTTCTCGAGAAATCAGAAATCAGATCATACGTCTTGAGAATTCTCGAGAAATTGAAGGAAATATTACAAAATTGATATTTTTAGAATAATCTTGATAATATTTATCAAAAATACAAGAAAACTTTTGTTCATTACTGTCCACTTTGCACAAAACTTGTATAAATGGAAAAACAGATATTAAATATAATTGATTATTTATATAGTGCAAAATTTGTGCAAAGTGAAACATTACTTTTTTGTTGTAAAATAGTTTTTAATCTATTTCTTTCCTTCTTTTTTTTGGGGGGGGGGGGATAAAATCTGTAGCTGTAGAAAATATTCTCTCGGTTTGATTGGACGTTGACTTGATCGTATGTAGCACATTCAAAAGTTATGGTAAATTGGGTGTCCTTTCAGTGGAATGAAAAATATGAAATTTCTTAGTTAAAGTCGGGAATTTATCTTTTTCTAGGTTGAAACTACAGTTTTGGAATTGTTTTCTTAATGGTAATTCCTCATTTTGAGGATCCGTAAGTTACTGTTATATTTTCCGAAAAGTCTAGCTACTTAGAATTTGCTTTGCCGTTTTATATATATCTGTCTTGGAATTAAATGAAAAAACGCGTATTTTAAATCTTTTTAAAGAGGTTCTGGATTACCTCTTCTTTTCTTTTCTTTTCGATATTTTTCCTTTCGTAGCCACAAGAAACTCATTACTTAATTCAGTAGGTATACAATTTTTCTAAATTGTTAAATAAGAATTTAAGAGTTCTGCAGTTAAGAATTTTGCAGTCAATAATGTAGAATCTTCTCTACTGAGATTTTCTATTGTAATTCATATAGATTCTAATGTTACTAATAAGATTTATTATAAATTGTAGATGTGTTTAAACGTTCGCGATTTGCTAAACTAAAATTTCTCGAGAAAAACAATATTTCTCGAGAAATAAGAAATAAGCAATTATAATATTTCTCGAGAAATTCTCGAGAAAGAATTCTCGAAAAGGAACACTAGTCATAAACTACGACCCTGACGGGACAATCTGGCCGATCAACCTGGCTAATTTTTGGCAACCAGATGTTCATTTTCAAGACCTATCAAGAATTTAAGAGTTTTAAGCTTCGAATCATGTACGAAGTGCTTCGAAGTTTTCGTCATATATGTAGATTCGAAGCGCTATTCATTTAGTACATTCAGTTCAACTAAAATGTATTTATACAGTATAAATAATAGTATGTAATATGTATAAGTATTAACATTCATTTATCGAACGATTAAACATTGATAATAAAATAGAATTCAATTGCCATAGAAAATCATTTGCAAATCCAAGGCCAAAACTTACTAATTGCTTGATATCTCGAGTTGTATCGATCATAGTTAATAATAATTTATACTGGCCGGTTAGTGCAAATGTTCTTAACATTATTTGTCATAGTAATAGCCATTGGAATGGATATTTTAGCAGAAAATCCATTTTTGCCGAAGAATTCGTTGGATTTCGCAGTTGTAATGAACCGTCGACTTTGTTTTGATTGGAGGACATAGTTTCTCGAAGTGTATATACTGAGCTCACGGAGCTCCATGTACTCAGTCGTCGTCGGTCCTACGGGCCGGGAGGACCTCCGGGGACCCTGGAGCTGCCGAGCCACGTGGAGCTGGTGGACATCCGGAGACCCTGGAGCGACCGAGCCACGTGGAGCTGCTGGACCTGCTGGACCTGCTGGACCTGCTGGACCTCCTGGGGACCTCCTGGGGACATGGGGACCTGGTCAGGGTTTCAGCCCTGGTCCTTCCTGCGCCACCTGGACCATTCGGACCTACTGGTCATCTTGGACTTCCTGGGGACCTGGTCAGGGTTTCAGCCCTGGTTCTTCCTGTGCCACCTGGACCATTCGGACCTACTGGACAACTTGGACTTCCTGGGGACCTCTTCACGGTTTCAGCCCTGGTCTTTTCTGCCCCCCTCGCCCCCTAGCCTAGGTTAGCTTATTTGTTTGGTGCCGATAAAATTTTCGGGTTCGTTAAAAGCCATTCAAAATTTTAATATTCTGCCAAGGCCAAAACCGATTTCTCTTCCTTTTTAACTGATTTCTTCGATTGTTTTCCATCATCTGTCCTATTTCATACATTCCTTCGTAGATTTTTGCATGAGTCGTTCTATTTCGTGTATTTCTTCGATAAGATTGCATGATTTATTTTATTTGATGCATTTCTTCGATAGGTTTACATGATTTATTTTATTTGATACCCCCCCAGATTTGGGATCTCCCCAGTAGTGAAAGACATATACAAGAAAATGCAGGGTGCATGGCTGCAGCTGCAAAAAGTACATATTTTGCAATGAACATTGCTGTATCAAATTATTTCTGAACGAATTTCAAGTTAGTTGGGAGTCGTTGGAGCGAGACAGAACGTCAACAACCTCTACCAAATTTGTAATCTGCCAGTCGAACTTTACCTGCGATAGTGATCGGATGTCAGTCAACGCGTGAGCATATTATTTCGTGATATCTCGATTCCTGGATTAATTGCATCGATTACTGGACCATGTGGGAGGTCGCTTAACAAGATTCTACTACAATTCACCCAGTACCTAGAAGACTTCTTGAGCAATACTTTTCTCGAAGAGCTGGAAGTCGTTGGAGCGAGACAGAACGTCAACAACCTCTACCAAATTTGTAATCTGCCAGTCGAACTTTACCTGCGATAGTGATCGGATGTCAGTCAACGCGCGAGCATATTATTTCGTGATATCTCGATTCCTGGATTAATTGCATCGATTACTGGACCATGTGGGAGGTCGCTTAACAAGATTCTACTACAATTCACCCAGTACCTAGAAGACTTCTTGAGCAATACTTTTCTCGAAGAGCTGGGAGTCGTTGGAGCGAGACAGAACGTCAACAACCTCTACCAAATTTGTAATCTGCCAGTCGAACTTTACCTGCGATAGTGATCGGATGTCAGTCAACGCGTGAGCATATTATTTCGTGATATCTCGATTCCTGGATTAATTGCATCGATTACTGGACCATGTGGGAGGTCGCTTAACAAGATTCTACTACAATTCACCCAGTACCTACAAGACTTCTTGAGCAATACTTTTCTCGAAGAGCTGGGAGTCGTTGGAGCGAGACAGAACGTCAACAACCTCTACCAAATTTGTAATCTGCCAGTTGAACTTTACCTGCAATAGTGATCGGATCTCAGTGAAATCAAGTTTCCTGTCTGCACGGATAACAGTGAGACTGTGTTAAACGATCGGTGAGTGGTACATTTTCATTTTTTTCAATTTTTCTGCATGCTATTGAACAAATGATTGCTGTAGTGAGCACAGTGACCACGGATACATACTTAGTTCACGTAAACAGTAACAATAAATTTCAAATTCGAGGTCAGAGTGCTAATATCGTGTTTTAAATATTAGAAATTATTTTTCTTGAATTTTATAATCAAAGCTTGATGCTTTGAATACGAGTTACACTTCTCAAGTTTAATTACATTCGTGTCATTAGATTATCTTAATAAAACGAGAATGGAAAGCATTAATTTCTTATGGATTTTCAACTATATTACTTGAAGCTCTTTCTCATACAAATATTAATAATTGAGTCACATACTTGGTCACTGTGCTCGCTACTTCTACTTTTTTCTCTCTTTACAATATTTAAACCAGTCTAGCAATAAGTCATAGTTTATGAACTTTAGCCATAAGACTTTTTCCAAATTTTCAAAAATGCGCAAAGCATTGGTCGAACATAGACCAGAAATATTTCGTAGAAATGGGTCACTTTCGTAGGTACCTCCGTGTGGTGTGCTCGGTCCCTTGGTAACGTTTCCCAAGCATTGAGACTTTCGAAACGGAATCAAGCTAAAGCCTACGATCTAGTTTAAGGGTCCAGATCAAGCCAAACTCACATTCGGTGAGCTTGGTTCGGTCTGGACATCTATTCAAAAATGCACTTGCGTAAAAGTTGCTACTCCTTTTTCGAATTAGAGCCACACCTATATACCCCGTGGCGTGTATACACTTATTAACCCTTTGGACTTTAAATTAAAATCTTTTGAAAGAACATAGTAGCCTTTTCTCTCTAAATATTGCAACCAAAGTTCAAAGTATCTCTTTCGCGTCCGCGACATCTATTAAAAAATGCACTTGCGTAATTCGAGCGATAAGCTTCTGTTCCGTCTCGTTCTTTTTACATATAAGAGTGCCAAATGCACTTTTCTAGAAATACAATTCGCCTTCGACCACTGATTTCGATTTCGCGCAAGGTGTTGCTCGACTGTAGAGCACGACAGACTGTGCTGGTATCACGGCTTTTTACGGGTGTCTAAAGTCGTAGTACTTACCTGAGTCTCCATGTAGAAACGAAATTTCGGTGCATCGAGGGTGAATGTCGCGTCGCGTCGCGTCCCGTCTGACCATTGTTAGTCAAGACCATTGTTAGTCGATGATGTCCGCCAGTTCATGACCATTCTGAGTTCTATATCCTGTCGAATACCGGGCTTCTATACCGGGCTTCCAAGTCGATGCGCTCTGTAGTCTCAGATGGCTCGTTCTCGGCCACGCGCGACATGTAGAAACGAAAATTCGGTGCATCGAGAGTGAATGTCGCGTCTGTCGGCTTTAGACAGAAGACCCTTGTAAGTCGATGATGCGCGCCAGTTCATGACCATTCTGAGTTCTATATCCTGTCGAATACCGGGCTTCTATACCGGGCTTCCAAGTCGATGCGCTCTGTAGTCTCAGATGGCTCGTTCTCGGCCACGCACGACATGTAGAAACGAAAATTCCGTGCATCGAGAGTGAATGTCGCGTTTAGTCTCCTTTGCAATCTCAATCGGGAGATTCTTAGCTTTCGCATATCCCTCGAAAGTTACGCAAGTGCGTTTGTCAATTCTTTTCTATCTCTGCAATGAGATATTTAGAATCTGTTTGTTACTCGAAAGCATTGAGCAAAGCAAAGAGATCAACGAGAACCTCTCTCGTCTATTTCTCTCACGCGTGTATGTTAACCCTTTAGACTTTAAAGTAAAGTCTTTTGAAAGAATTTTAGTAGCCTTTTACCGAATATTGCAATCACAGTCCGAAGGGTTAATATACCGAAGCATAGTCTGTTAAGACTATAAAATTGTAAAGAGTATCTCTCTTTCGCGTTTCATGTACAGTTGCCAAGTAGTTACAGAATTTTATTAGCTTTGTCGCTGTTTCGTTGGCTCCTCATCTCTGATGAGGAGGTCGCCGCTGTTTCCGTTTCCGGAAGCAAGCGACTGAGCATGGAATCTGTATGGGTGGATCAGTTTCATCCCCTGGTGTTCTTGTCGAAAGGGAAAAGTTTCGGGCGTAGGGGGTGCACCTTTTGGTAAGCTGCCTGCGTAGGTCACTCGGGCCGATTGCCCAATCTCCGCGTAAGTAGGCTTGAGCCAGGGTACACGCGGCTGGGGGAGCTCGCAGGTTCGCATGTGGTCGGAGCAACAGTGATCGCCTGAGAGATGCCGTGCGCTTTTCCATTTCGACTCGTTCAGGGTGGTAGGAATTGCGCCATTCATTACTCGTTTCATGCTCTAGCTAGGCATGGAATGTGTATGGGTGGATCAGTTTCATCCCTTGTTCTTGTCGAAAGGGAAAAGTTTCGGGCGTAGGGGGTGTACCGTTTGGAAGCTGCCTGCGTAGGTCACTCGGGCCGTGATTGCTAACTACGCACAGTAAGTTCGGCCGGGGTGTTTCCCACCGGTTACACCTGGCGGGTCGTACGCGTCGGAGCAAGTAGAATCGCCTGAGAGATGCCGTGCGCTTTTCCCTTTCGACTCGTTCAGCAGGGTGGTAGGAATTGCGCCATTCAATACTCGTTGCATGCTCACCCGTAGTCTTTCCTTCTTTGTTGATCGACGAGAACCTCTCGTCTATTTCTCTCACGCGTGTATGTTAACCCTTTAGACTTTAAAGTAAAGTCTTTTGAAAGAATTTTAGTAGCCTTTTACCGTACATTGCAATCATTACGCAAGTGGATATTTGCGATAGATTATGCCACTAGGTCTCATTGTAAAGAGTGCGATAGGCTAAATTTAAGGGTAGAGGTAGGCTTGCTTGTCGAGAGTGACACCTTTTGCTTTTGCTTTCTCTTACAATTAGCTTGACCGTGCACCATGCCGTTTCTCATTTAGCATACTTTTAAACACTTGTCATAGTGACTTTTATATTCCCTACTTTCGATTGTCTTTTCTTTCTTTCCGGAAATATGATTCCGAAGACGGAGACGGCGAATCCGTGTCCGTTTGTCAATTCTTTTCTATCTCTGCAATGAGATATTTAGAATCTGTTTGTCACTCGAAAGCATTGCAAGCGTACCTCTAAAATATGCGAAAGAAATTGTAACCGCATGTAACTTAAAAAACTTGGGCAGGCAACACTAGTTTTAAGCGTTCCATCGAAGAATTCGCCGGGGGATTCACCGAGGGATTCGCCGAGGGATTCGCCGAAGAGTTCTCTGGTGAATTCTTTAACAGATTCACTCAGAATTTCGTTGGCGGGCTCGGGATGGAATTAGATCTGGGTTAAGGTTTACTAACATTGTAGAGTAGAATTAGAACATTTTTCTGGCATTCCATGCCATTAGCGCCTGACGAGGCTGCTTTTTTCACGTTACAATTCGGAATTATTATGCGCCCAAGGAGGCTGCTGTTCTTCCGTTTTGTGATTAGACATCGTTAAGCGCGCATAGACGCTGCCGTTTCTTTTCTTATTGAAATTGAAAAGTATTTGGCGCCCAAAGGGGCCACTCCTTTTTTCTATCAGTCTTAAGAATCGTTAAGCGTCCATAGAGGACTCTCGTTTTTTCTTCTCATTAAAATTGAAAAGTATTATTCGCCCAAAGGGGCCACTCCTTTTTCCTATGAATGTTAAGAATCATTAAGCGCCCAATGTGGCTGCTCGAAATTTTTCTAAATGTCTGAATTGCGTGGCGCTCTATGTGGCTGCCTGGAATTTAAAGAAAATTTTTTGGAACTTGCTTAAATACAACTTGTCTGTTTCAGTAATAGTGTTTGTGATTGCCCGTAATGCAATCGTAGAGTCAGTGTTTTTGCGCAAGTAAAACTAGTTGAGAGCTTCGGTGCTCTAATAGTTTTTTGACCGCGAAAGTAGAGTCATGCACGAGTCCAACTGGAGCTGCTGGGCTGACGGGTGCTGAGCTGAGGGGAGCTGGTCCGATGGGTGCTGAGCTGAGGGGAGCTGGTCCGATGGGTGCTGGTCCGATGGGTGCTGGTCCGATGGGTGCTGGTCCGATGGATGCCGGTTCGAGGGGTGCTGGTCACAGAGTTGCTGGTCCCAGGGGTGCTGGTCAGGGGTTCGAGTTTGCAGAGATGCAGTACTCTTGATGACAGCGAACGATAAGTCACTTTATAATTCTTTGAATGTGGGTGCATGCAAGAGAATAAAATGGTTTCTGTAGAAAACGTAGCGTAGCCAGCTCTTTCGATTCTGGCCGTTCTAACACAAATGCGCGACATGCAGGGACCCATTTCACATGGTCGACATTCGTTTTGGGAACACTTACGCAATATTTCGCGAGTATGGCTTAGGGCGTCTAGGTGATAGCCTCGTGACGTGGCTCTTTTCTAAATCATATTCACGAAATATTGCAGAAATATTCCTAAAACGAATGCCAGTTATATGAAATAGGCCACTAACCGCCGCGCATATGTGTTGGAAAGAGCAGAATCAAATGAGCTGACCATACAAGGTACTCGTAGATAGTGACATGCATGTGTCTGCTTTAAAATCAGAAAATTAAATCAGTTGCTCGCGATTTTGACAATTCCGATTAATAATTCATAAAATAACCGAATCGATCGGGTCGAGTAGAGTCACCGCGAAAAATTTGAAAAGGTTCCAAGTGGAACCAGCCTTCCTAGCAATCTTGCAGCCTAGCAAGATCCTTTGTGATCGCGCGTAATGCGATCGTAGAGTCCCCGCTTTTTTCGCGTCCATGTATTGCAGAGCACCGTGGCTCTTACTTAGAGTAGTATTACCGCGAATTTAGAGTCAAATTTTTGCGTATCTAAGACTTGTTCAGAGCACCGAAGCTCCAGTTGAATTTTCTTCGCGAAAGTAGAGCCAATTTTCTGCGCATATAAAGTTCGTCCAGAGCACCGGTGCTCTAATTGCTTTTTTATCGCGGATGTAGAGTCAAATTTTCGCTTAGCTTCAATTTGCAGCTTAGACTTGCCAAGGAGATTCTAGGCCCTAGAAAGGGCCTAGCTGTGGGCCCTGGAGAAGGCCCAACAAATGGACCCTAGAGAGGGCCTAGCGCGTAGGCCCTAGAGAGGGCCCAAATGGGGACCCTAGAGAGGGCCTGCCATAGGCCCTAGAGAGGGCCTAAAACGTGGGCCTTAGAGAGGGCCTGCAGCATAGGCCCTAAAGAGGGCCTACTTGCATGCGATTGTAGACACGAGTACCTTGTATTCCTGGGTAGTAATCTTTGTGCGTGCATTTTGGAAGGGTAAGCATCCTACTTAATTGCACGCAGTGCATTTTGGTAGGATATGCATCCTACAAAATGCAAACAAAAAGACTTTGCCCAACGAGTCCATTCCGGGAGCAAGGAATGTGAAATAATTGAAATGGCGCGTTTAAAATACAAGAGGGCCAAAAGTTGCTACTCCTTTTTCGAATTAGAGCCACCCCTATATACCCCGCGGCGTGTATACACTTATTAACCCGTTGGACTTTAAATTAAAATCTTTTGAAAGAACATAGTAGCCTTTTCTCTCTAAATATTGCAACCAAAGTTCAAAGGGTTAATATATTTTCGCAAGATTTTCAGGAAATCGTGCGTTTAGATTTAAGTAAGAGAATTGTAAAGACCTATGTACGTACAGGGACATAGACGAGAATGGAAAGTGTATATCTCTTTCGCGTCCGCGACATCTATTAAAAAATGCACTTGCGTAATACGAGCGATAAGCTTCTGTTCCGTCTCGTTCTTTTTACATATAAGAGTGCCAAATGCACTTTTCTAGAAATACAATTCGCCTTCGACCACTGATTTCGATTTCGCGCAAGGTGTTGCTCGACTGTAGAGCACGACAGACTGTGCTGGTATCACGGCTTTTTACGGGTGTCTAAAGTCGTAGTACTTACCTGAGTCTCCATGTAGAAACGAAATTTCGGTGCATCGAGGGTGAATGTCGCGTCGCGTCGCGTCCCGTCTGACCATTGTTAGTCAAGACCATTGTTAGTCGATGATGTCCGCCAGTTCATGACCATTCTGAGTTCTATATCCTGTCGAATACCGGGCTTCTATACCGGGCTTCCAAGTCGATGCGCTCTGTAGTCTCAGATGGCTCGTTCTCGGCCACGCACGACATGTAGAAACGAAAATTCCGTGCATCGAGAGTGAATGTCGCGTTTAGTCTCCTTTGCAATCTCAATCGGGAGATTCTTAGCTTTCGCATATCCCTCGAAAGTTACGCAAGTGCGTTTGTCAATTCTTTTCTATCTCTGCAATGAGATATTTAGAATCTGTTTGTTACTCGAAAGCATTGAGCAAAGCAAAGAGATCAACGAGAACCTCTCTCGTCTATTTCTCTCACGCGTGTATGTTAACCCTTTAGACTTTAAAGTAAAGCCTTTTGAAAGAATTTTAGTAGCCTTTTACCGAATATTGCAATCACAGTCCGAAGGGTTAATATACCGAAGCATAGTCTGTTAAGACTATGAAATTGTAAAATCTCTTTCGCGTCCGCGGATTTTTTTTTAAATAGTAGAGTGAGATTGCCGCTTCCCTCATTGCTTGCAATGCGGGACGCGATGAGTTGATTATAATGGAGGGTGGATGGGATTAGAGTTTTTTTTTCGGGATGAACCGTTTGTTGGTTCTTCATCTCCGATTCGATATCTGAACCGAAGGGATCGATGGATCTTTGTTTCCATCCATCTCTTTGGTTTAGTAGGCTAAGGATTTCATGTACAGGGAGATCGACGGAACTATGATTCCATCTATCTCTCTACGGGTCTCCAAGCGCAGCAACCTCCTCGCGGTGAGACCTGGTAATCGGTGAGAACCGAGCCGATAGCTGCGATTGTATAAGAGTTTCTTTAAGTTGCAATACATTGGTGAAATATGAGAATAAAATATGTAACTTGAAATGTTATTCCATTGTTCCTACCCGACCCAAAAGCACGCGTATAATGTTGTTTATATAAATTTTTATATTAAAATAATTTGTTTTTCTTTAAATAAAGTCGAATAGGACGGTGTGGTTAAAACGTGTATATGTTCTTATTTTGTTGTGATCCTTCTTTCTCTGATGTTGCACGGAATACGTTTATAAAACGATTTTTATATTGTTACTCTAACAGAATCATTTGTAAATCGCGGGTTTCGAATGACCTAGTTTTACACGTGTTATATTCTAATTCCTACCACGCGGAGCGTTACCATCTGTTTCGAGACTTCACCGGTAACGTCGCATGCGACACTACAATGGAAGGGGGGTCCCAGGACCCCCAAACCGGTGACAGAAAAATACATTGGATGATTGGTCTATCCTTATACCTCGTCTGTGGTATTTTATAGTATTCGCATGCAACCAACAAGCGAGTCAACATCCTTATGTTGAATCCTTAAAATAATGAATATTTCTATTTAAATGCATTTACGACGCGACGTAAAATACCGACCCACCACTGTCAGGCACTGACATTAGGATCTGCATCGGCCACCAATACCAGAATCGTGGCACAGCCAACAGTACCATCTGAGGGCCAAAAGTAACGAACAATTCCCTACGCGTGACGTCACATGGCCGTCCCTACACACCATTATATGTATGTGTACTATGATTGATATAGGTGTACAGTATTGTCTCCGTATATGCTCGATTTTATGCACGCGATACAAACTTGTCGCTATCCCCACCACAATTTGTCTCACTCTTGTCCAGCGAAGGCCAGAGCGAGATGGAACACGTTGCGTGCGCGACGAACGAACACTCGGAATTAGGACTCTATACAGAATATATGCTCACCACCGGTCCCGAGCAGCGAGCAAATACGGAGACAATACTGTATTCCTAACCTTACATAATTATGAAGCTGATTCTGCAGTTTATTAAATAATTAATTCTATTTATTTAAAAAAGTATCTATTTTATTCTTGCCTTTATAGTTGCCGGAATATTTGTAGAAATATTTAGAAGAATAATTTGCTTTTTACAAACTGCTGCTACAGTAGGACGGGTGTATAAGCAGGGCCGTCCGGAGGGGGGGGGGCAAAAGGGGCAGTTCCCCCCCTGGCTTTTGAGTAAACATCGCTTATTTTTCAATACTGATCTTTATTAAGTTTTATACTAAACAAGGGAATATTTTTATACTTCGGTTTTAAATTTTTAATTAAATTGGCATTATAAACTGGATTTAAAAAATCAAGAGGGGTATATTTTCTTTACCATCATCCCAAAGTTGCTCACCTCTGGAAAAAGTCTACGGACGCCCCTGTGTATAAGGTCTACAAGATGTTGGGCAATGGATGCAATGCATCTGAATGGGATATAGTATCTGTCAGATGATTAAATACATGCCCAAATGAAATTTCCAGTTTTGTAACATTCTTTTTATTTATTATAAAACACAGCGGAAATACACAGCGACACGTCTTAATTTTTTCGGTTTATCAGTCCTACGGATTACTTTACTAAATTATTGTTTTACGTAACGTATGCAGTGGGGGATTCAGTTACAGTTCCTCTCTCTTCGATGCTGCAGATGTTCGATTAAAGTAAAGAGTACACTAACATCCAGGTATTATATACCTGCTTCCATCAATCTTGTTTAAAGAAATAATTCAAGAATTATTAGGAGCTTCATAGCGGCACCCTAACACCAACATATTCTCCTTTTCGTGATTTAACTTTTAAATTAACAAATTAATTAATATAATAATACTGACCAAAATCCTTATTGTCGTTATATTCATTTTGTAACGTTTCACGCATCGTTATTAACCCTTCGATTTATGAAATAAAAACAATGACACTCCCAATAATTCTTCCCACGTAAACAGAAATTTTGCAAGTGCTGGGAAATAATCGTAACCAAAATCTTGCATATGCACGTAACAAAAAGCATTGGAAAATTTCTTAATTGTTATGCAGCAACTCTAACTGTAGTAGATAAAATCAAGAACTAGGCTGATATTTGTATAGATATCAGCGGAAATTATATCGTACAACGTGAAACACTTGTTGCTTCAGAAAATGGCAAAACTCGATGGAACGATTAATAGTAATAATAGTAGAAACATATTTCTTCACTCAATGAATCGTTTCGTACGTAAAGCAAGCTTAGCCCGCGTGTATGGGGGTGGGAGGGACGTATAAATGGGGGACAATGGTATGAAACGAAGGATTAACTTGAACAGGAATAACGAGTCAATAAGTAATACTTTATCGCCGAAATGTTCGTCGGGGTATCTGCAGGCTTTAGGCGAGTATATTCCGTAAATGCAATTCCACACGTGAAACACCAATTACGTCTGTATTTAGTATGAAATAATCTATATCACCTATAGTCGTTTTCATTCGCGTTTATACATAGAATATATACAACGTGGGTTGGAGAGTACATACGGCGTTAATACAATTGGTCACGCGTCCGTGTATTGCGCGCCTGTTAATTCTGATTCAATGTAAAAACACACATCAGTTTCAAACGAAACGCGTCGAGCAAAGTGGAAGCGGGAACAGAGGTCCATCCAACCACTGGACACGCTCATTGTTGCAGATACAACGCCATTAAACATTTAACGGAACCGTTCAAAGTTCATCCCCGTCCGTGCATCTATTTTGATGAATTTTATTGGTATCTCGTACGTAAACAAAACAAAATAATAAAATGTTATAATACCCAGCGCCACAGTGGAACGTGACGCGATGAATTAATCAACTACGTAATTTCCTAAGTTTTTAAGTTTTAAACTCTGACGAATTAGGGTGGTATTCCACTGTGACTTAATGAAAGATTTTTATGCTGAATTTTTTTAGTGTATATTTCTTATCTTAAACTGTGAATAAAAACTGTAGGCCGCAGTAGAATACCCCCTTAACAAAATTATTCTGCGCTTGTATAGAAATCAAATTCTTTGATCAACACCACACCCTTCCTTGTTCTTGCATTAGAGAATTATTCGTGTTGCGTGATGAAAAGTGGAGTTGCCATGACTCGAGTATGCCAAGTGGGGGGAAGTTCTCTCGTCACGTGTCTAATGCTCGCGGCTCGTTTGAGTTCGATGTATACACACACCCACACTCACACACATGGATACACGTACATGTTTTCTGAATGTTGCACGCCGGAATCGTAGAAGCATGTTCTCCACGCAGGGAAGTTGCGAGGGAGTCCTATGAACATGTGTCTGAAACGCTCCTCTGCAGTTGGTTGATCATTGTAACTTCCGCGAGAAAGAGATTCGAGGCATATTTTTATAGGAATTTCTTTATGTGCTGTTCCGTGGATAATAAACTTCTATGATCCCCCTGTTAGATTTCGAGACATTTTATATGCAAGGAGACCATGGGTACGAATTTTGAACATCGATAAACCTGCTCGAAAATTAACTTTTTATTTCAGAAGTGTTTTAATTTTATTTTAAATACCACCAGGACGCAGTATGTGCGATCAGTGTGCTCGCAATCTAAAAACTACTGTACTTCGGTTAGTTTCTAGAAGTCTGTGTATTAAGATCCTATCAGACCCGGCTGGTTGCGTGCGCGATGCAAACAGGCATGCAAGAGAAGAAGCGCCTAAGAGACTTAAGAAAGTATGATAAATTTTTTAAGCAACCGAAATCTGTATAAGTAGAACTGGAGCATAAGTGAGATCCTATTGCAGAGAGATTCTTTTTATTCGCAATTAATTGGAAGAAATTTTTTTGGAAAGAAGACTAACATTTATCGCACGCTTAAGAAAAACACCACGCGCCAGGCCTGACTAAGATCTCCGTTCTCCTTTTTTATTTTCCAACGCACGCTATCGAAGCTTTAAAATTTGCACCCATAGATGTTTGCGGCTTCTGTACATGTAATCGAAGCAAATATATTTACGCATTATTTACAAATGTAGGTGAGATACAAGTGTTCGTATAAAATTACGTCGTACCGATCGTTCGATGCACACAGGCGCGAAAGGATAACGAAATGTGTGATAACAGTATTGTTAGTGTATCTCTGAGAACTTATTCCGCAACGAATTGATTAGCTACCCTATTCGTATCAGGCACATGCCACACTTTTCCCCTATCCTTCTCCGAGAGAGAACCCTGCAATATAAGCAGGTATTAAATAAAACCTTCACACCCCGCTGGATTTCGATCCATGTCTTAGCAGTGTGGCGGGAAGGTGGAGGAAACGTTAGTCATTAGAGACTTGATTACAGGCCACTTTGTCGATTATAAATCATGATACCCACGAATCCTACCCTTACGAATGAAACAATGACGGCCACTTGATTTTGCTCGAACATATATGAAACCTAACGTCGATCAGTTTTTCTGCGGGAAATGGATGATTAGTGGAACATTCAATGCGATAGTCTCCTGTGGTACAGAATATATTTAATTTTACAAACGTGAAAACCTTCTTCCAAGCATCTGTATAATTGTAATCAGAATTCTCGGATATCGTACTTGAAGGGGCGGGTTTGTGTATAGGCTGAGTAGGCTTTGTGAGCGGCAAATTTTGGGGAGCATCAAATTTTGAAAGCGATAAATTTTGGGGAGTATTCAATTTTGGGAACGATAAATTTTAGGGAGTGTCAAATTTTGGGAACGATAAATTTTGGGAGGTGGCAAATTTCGGGTGAAAGAAATTGGAAAAGGAAAATAAATTGAAAAACACAGAAGCTTGAGACAACTTTAAAAACAATTCAATTCTCTTTCACACAGCGGATTAACAATAACTCATATAATATAAGCTGCTACATCGAGTTAATTTTGAAATTGTCTCGGCTCTTTTAAATTAAAATATTCGATGATATTTGGCGGAAAGGGTGGCAACTTGTTAGCCTAGGGGCGCCAAATCTCCAAATCCGCCCCTTTCATTTTCCGTTCCCATGTTGAATCCAACAGGCTCTCGTTCAAACGACTAGAAGTGCTACAGAGGACAATTTATTTACAACTATAACGCCTACCATAATTTCTTTCTTGCACAGAATCACAGCTACGAAGGATCTCAGATCCGCCATGCGCGTATCCAACGTTGCTTGTCGGTAACTCCAACAATTGATTAACAATCACACGGTGACGGAAACATTCAGTTTATTTCACGCTGTTGGGTGTACAAAAGGGGCTCTTCTTTTGTTCGATAAAGGAACGCCACTCCCGCGTAGACTTGGCGCTCTTATTACAAAGCACGGTTAATCTTTCCGCCACGTGCAAGTGGCGATAAAATATATCACGAATTAGGCCTGATTTACAATTACACGCGAACATTGGTGCGCGCAGGCTCGACTCCCGATCGCGCAGGTACCTTCCCCAATCATCTGTGGTATCAACTCACAGGCAGTGGAAAGGAAACTAACCGCAAGTTTCGATTGAACGTTAGCTTTTTGGTCACTTCGGTGCACTAATCAGAATATATTAAAACGGGGATACCTAAGCGATCGCCGAAGTCCAAATAAGTTAACGAATAAATTAAACATGCCAACCTCGCCCCATGTAACGTCTCGCGCTACAGAATCGCCACGCCCGGTCCGCGACGAGATACATTCGTGGGCAATTTTGCGAGAAGAATTTTTACAGTTCACTTTTCACCGGGCGAGGATACCACGATCCTCCCTACCCCCGAAATATTCCCCCGTGGTCGCAGTTTCGCGTCTCGATACAGCATATTGTCGTAGCTATTTACACATATTAAAATAATTACACATCCAAGTTATGTATAGTCCATATATGTATGTATCCACTCGGCCTTCCTCTTTTATATATTTATATATATACATAATATATCTTATCTGTTGCGTGTAAAGTCCCATACATCTTACTCGTTTAAACAATATATTATGAATCTGACGTAACACGAAGATGTAACAAACACAGTCTACGATAATGACTCGAACTGTAATATATATATACGATCAAATCTTGAACATTATTTACACACCCATGACTCGATGATTCCTTGGTACCGTTGATCTGTCCAACAGTTCGTTTAAAATCTTTGGTTTCGGTCGCGTCGGCCGGTCGAATAGTCTAGATTTCTCCGTTTACAATTACAGATAACACCCTCTAAACAGCGCGTTACAGTGTATGCGTACAGAGTTATGAACGAGGAGTTTCTTGCGCCGTAGATGAACATGGAAAATGCCGCTTCGACGCTTGTAAAACAACATTTAACGCGGGGAGCACGGTGCCTGTCGATAAGTATCTCGGGCGTAGTAAGACGAAAGGTCGGAACGGCTGACCTTTGACACGCCAGTCGTTCGGGATTCCGTTTTAAGCGACGACCTAGAATCAAACATTTTACAATCAGAGCTGCACGAACGTTTATACGCTGAGCGGTCTGATAGGATCTTTCCACTCCATTGTCTGGGGAATTGTTTGCCATGAAAAGTTCTGTAAGTGTTTCAGGCGGAATACCCTCTGTGTGTGTGGGCGCGCGTGAACTGTGTGGTTTTTCGGGCGAAGCTGGTGTTGTGTGTTTGCAAGGTACAGTTTAGGTAGTTTGTAACGTATGAAATAGAGAGAAGATGTGACGAGTTAACAACTGCAGTGAGTCAAAAAATTGTTGGCGCATCCTTTAAAACAGAATAATTTTATTTGAAATTAGTCCAAACGATTTGAGTTTTTTTCGGAAGCTAGAAAGATTACATAGTTTACTAGATTACCTACTTGTTTCGTCGCTTTGAAAAAAATTGCAATTGCTCGGAACAGCGAAGGAAATAGTGAGTTTGGAGATTTAAGTACGTTGTATACGTGCTGAAAATTTCATCGAAATCGGTTTACGTAGAAAAGCAACGAAACATGTCGCCTACTTAGTAAACTCATCCTTCCACAGCTTCTCAAAAAAGCTCAAGTCGTTTGAACCGATTTTAAAGAAGTTATTCTGTTTCAAACCGTGTGCCTGTGGATGAGATGAATTACAAAACACTTCAAGTGGGAATTCTCGTGTAAAACATACTGCTTTTTTTTTGAGTAGAACAATTAATTCATAGAATTGCCGGTTGATTTACTCACCTAGTGATCAAATGGTTAATTGAATATGTTGAAAAGTGCCAGATGCATCACGAATAAGAAGACATTAATCGACGCTCGACCAGCGAAGTTACCTGCAATCACATCACAAATCTCGTTGAAGATAACGCGGTTTTTAATGCTTGATAGTAAGATCTGCTTAAAACATTTGCCCAACGTTTACAGTGCTCGCATTTGTACGGGTCGTTGTTCAAAATCAAATCTGTATGCACTTCTACTAAATAATTTTGTGGAACACAGTTTATTTCACACCGTCCACCATCCAAAGAGATCAAGACAGTCCGTCCTTTTTTCCTTAGCAACTAATTCTGCCTTGATATTTTAACGAAACATCCACTCTCCCCTTCAGTCCTCTTCAGAAAAACGATTCATCCCACTTTTCCTCTAGAAAATTCACTCCCTCCCCTGTTTTTTGTGATCTGTACCACGATCAATAACATTTTATCCCTCCTGCCGTATCGCGTCCGCGGCTCTCTTTCTTCCCCGAATTGTCATCCCCGTCACCGCGAAGACACTCCACCCCCCTTCCCCCTTTAATTTTCCACCCACTTATCGTCAGTATCGCGATCGATATTGCCATGCATTTTCCGCGCCCCATTATTCACCATCGTAGTGTCGGGTAACCGTTAATCGATGCGTTAGAGCTCAATAAACATGTCGACGCGGCCCTCCCCGCGCAAAAATATCCTCGCGGCGGGGAATTATAGCCGCGGATACCATTTTCCTTTACGGCCGCCGTTAAGCTTTGATTACGATCACGCCAAAAAGTTCGCGGGAGATACGACGGCGTATAACGTTATGAATACTTTGTCCGTGACGAGGCCGTTACGCAAAGTCAGGGGCCCTCGCTAATGTAAACTGCATGTCCTTAAATTAGGAGGGGTTACACTGTGTCCCGCAAACCGGAGCGTTTCACTTTATCTCCTTCTTCTTTCCCTCCCTCTCTCTCGCCCCTCCGTCAGCAGAAGGAGAGTTTCCATTAGCAATAAGAATTAACTCCCGTTCCCGACTACCCCCTCCCTCGACCGTCCTCGCGCGCCCAACCCCTTCCACGGCTAATTACTTTCTTATTTGCGAGCTTCCTTGTTTTACCTATCGCTTCCTCCATTACCGTAGGAAACGTTTCCATTGCGAAACTTTTTTCCCGGGGTCTGGCCGATTTAATCGCCGACCAGGGCAGACTACCGGGCGGCTCAAAAATTCCGAGCTCGGGCTCTTAATCGCCGACGAAGGGGCTTTTTCCGGGGAGCCGCCGCTGAACGTGCCGATCGCCGTCGGCGGTTTTTACGAGCTACGTCCCGGGAAGTTGTCAGGAAGTTTTGGTAACGGAAATAATTGCTCGTGGAAGGGTGTCGCGGGGGCACGGAGGGGATGCTGGGATTTTCTGGGGAATTTCCTTTCCCGGGATAAGAGTATCGACACCGATGCAAACCACTCGAGCCTTGATTAGAGGCGCCGTGTAGATCCGGAACTGGAAATTGTTACTTTATATTTGTGCTGAAGTGAAATGAATAACTTCACTTTATAAATTTATAAATGCAGAAGGCAGGGTTTCCTTCCTATAGAGAAGATAGAGAAGGGAGACCGGGGCAAGTTGATTCGTTTTTCAGTTTTCAATCTTTTACATTTTTTACTGAATTAATCACTTAATAATCATAAACAAAGTAACAAACCATACTTACCTTACCTTATCTTCAAAAAGCTCGATGTGAAATCAACCAAATTGAAGTAATAAAATTTTCTATAGCGTCTTCAGCCGTATTGAAAAATCAATATAAAAATAAAACAATTAAAAAACGATTCCTAATGTCAACGTGCATGAACGTACGCTCTATCTTAGTAAAGAATTGACTCAATTGAACGATAAATTTCACATATCTCGCCGAAACGGAGCTACGTATACACGGCGTGTCGAGATAATTTCTCTGTATCAACTTTTCCCGGTCTCCCATAGATCAGGCTTTCTCTTCATCTATGGGGTGGTTTCAAGCTCTCGGTTTATAAGTCTGAATTTTTGGAATACACGAATGTGCAAAGGTTATTCATAAATTCATGGCGCGCACAAAGCACTGAGAAATTGTCGCGGTAGATCTTGCACGTGGATATAGGTAGTAATTCGACATTACATTGTCCATAATCATGGAGACAGTAGGGTGTTCAAATTGAATGCCGTTGATTCCGCGCAGTTAGTAGATATATCCATATGATAATGATCCACCGACGTTGCTATCTGATGCAAACGAGGTCTAACTTCCATGACTAATTAGTGTGCATTGTTAGAAGCACCGCCTGGTCGCGCTAACTTAATAACGGGCACAAATTAACTTTCTAACTTTTCCGTCTGCCACGCATTTCATTTACAAATTCGCCGTATTGTATAGAACGATAAAACGGTAGAACCCATGGAACTATATTACGTACTACTGACAAGGACCAGGACTATTCCACGCGGGCTTCAATGAAATTCTGGTGGATGGTAGATCTTCACCAATGGACACTTTTATCAGAATATCTGTTTTCTGTGATTTTACGATTTATAGCATATTTTGTTGGTCGCAACTAGGACTACAGAACTGTCGAATCACAAAGGCTTAGGTTAAAAACAGGAATGTCCACTCTGCACTAGAACAAAATACGGAGTGTCCCCACTCTTTGCCTAAGCATAAACTTCTATTGTCAAAGTAAAACACGAAACTATAGGGTGAAGGCACCAGTAGTCGACCACGTATCATTAGTCGACCACTTTCAGAAAAGCATGAAAAATAAGGTTTTCATA
Source organism: Andrena flavipes (assembly GCA_963971345.1). Taxonomy (NCBI): domain Eukaryota; kingdom Metazoa; phylum Arthropoda; class Insecta; order Hymenoptera; family Andrenidae; genus Andrena; species Andrena flavipes. The sequence goes on from OZ020481.1 coordinate 36,307,099, forward strand.
AGTGACGATCTTTTGAACAAAGAGCAGTTCTCTAACTGCACTCTAACTGCACCCTATCTACACTCTGGTCAAAAGATTGTCACATCTAACAACGTTATTTTTCATGTTTTTTTGCAAGTGGTCGACTACTGATACATGGTCGACTACTGGTGCCTTCACCCTATAAGCAAATTAAATTCATCGAACCTTGTTCCTTTACCGATGGACTAAAGTATCAAAACTTAATTTCCTCGGTCACGCTGTTTTGTGACATTCCCTGATTTTCTCCTTACCCTTCGTTTCAGAATCCTCCAAAGACTAACCATTAGCAAGTTTCATAGGGTTGTCTAGAATCCTCAAGATCACAAAAAGGTGAAATAATTAATATCCCTGACAAAATTACACCCACACATTTGCAAAACGAAAGTTTCTGAGAATGGGGCCATAAAGATATGCCACCACCGTTAACCCCACCGAATGTTTCGAGATTCTAATTCCCGGATGAAAGCTTTAGAGCGAGAAGGATTATAATCCTCTGATTAAGCTAGCTTTAAAACCGCGAGCATACCAAGAACAGCAACGCGTCTAGATGTTAACCCGATGCCTCTTGCGCACCCGACGAATTTCAAAGTTATATAACAGCTTCCTTCCTCGGTCTCGAGAATCGTCGATGCGTTCCCCTTATCCTTTGACTTTACATCGCGCGAATCTCGTAATCCTTCGATAATAAAAGTTGTCGAGGAATTCTTGTTTCCTCCCCCGTTATACCGAGCGCTGCCGTGTATTACGAATTTCGCGTAAAGAAAGTTACGCACCGCATCCCTTTGACGCGCGCCTTGAAACTTTAACGCATTTCCGACGGAGTAGATCGGCAGAGTGCTTGATAGCATATCACCGAGGAAATTCGTGCGGGAGTAGGCGAGGGGAGGGTGTCGGAGCGAGAGAGACAAGGTATTAACGCAACCTCAACTTCGACTATTTATTAGCACAGCGTAGTAATGCCAGCTGATGAGCTTCGAGAGGGAACGCCGCTTCTCTTCAACCCCTTGAACCAGAACTTATGCCGCTGCTAGTTTATTAACCTTAGCCGTCAGCGATGCTCGATTATCAGCGAAGAGATTAATCTTCCCCGCTCCCTCTTTTTCCATTCTTTTTTTCCTCCCCTCGACGAACCGGGGTTAGGGAAGGTTGATCCTCTGAATTTTGTACGTGATTCGAGGTAGACGTAACACCCCGTGACGCTTATGACTTTCCCAGTTTAGACATTTTTTTCGCGTGTTCTTTTTTAATGGGTCAAAGCAGCCGTTAATCACCAACGGCGCGGAGAGATGAATCTTTCTTGCGATTGAATTAGCACGGGAGAATTTGTTTTTAGAACGGGGTGGTTCAGTTCCTTCGGCCTTCGATTACGCGCGGTTAAGTAGATTTTTCTCTAATCGAATGATGTTTAACACGCTCCTTGGTTGCTCGCGTTCTCCCCCCCCACCGGGGGGCTATTTAGCGAAGCGGCATCCGGATTTTTCACGGCGAAAGGGGTCCGTGATTACACGAAAATTCGCTCGCCTATTTTTGCCGTGGATGCTGCGCGAGGTATTATGACTTCTGTCCCAGGAAATGGGGAGTGCAATGTAGGCAATATTGCGCCATGGAAAATCGATCGGCGAACTAGATTCCAGATGATTCGTTTATCATAATATCGGCCGCGGGGCAGGAATATTCGTTTCCAAAGCGCTTCGTTAGTAATAACTTGTTCCGTCGCGTCGGATGGCATTTAAGGCTAGGCGGAGAACGAAAAAGGGCGACGGATCGACGTAAATTTGCAGTGACAATACGTGGTAAATGATCTTATGGAGGAGTTTCTCAAGCTACTAAAGCCTCGTACAATAATAACCATTGGGCGTTTGAAATTCTGAACGGGATTGACATGCTCCGCGGAGACTTCGTTCGCGAGTGGATTTCTGCAAACGTTAGTTCCGATAGAATATTTATAAAGCAGCGTAGTTTCATCCCGATGAATGTAGGAGGGAGCCTGACCGTGTTTATTTATTTAGAGTGCCTAGGAGTTGCGCCCTGTTATCTACGCACACGCCGCGCAAGTACTGGTTATTTTGCTAGCGGTGCCGGCGTAATTAGTCTATAAATATTTTACTTGTCAACACGAAACTGGGTCATTAATGGAGGGACGCGTTGCGTTACTGGTTAATGGTGTTCGGGAAGCTTAGAATTCGATAACGTGGTCCGTGAAATCGGAGGAGCAGCGCTCGTTGAATCTAATTTTAAATGAAGGAAACGTTTAGCAGTCTAGCGAAAACTAAATATTGCTTGGGTTCTTCTTCAACAGGCTATGTAATCGGTGCGATAGACGGGACGGTATTATTTAATATTATTTGTGTCGATATTTACCTTCGTTTCCTCTATTTTACGGGGAACAGAAATAAATTTGTAAATTAAAAAGAACATAGGCAAAAGTGTGTCGATTAAAGTTTCTTCGCCTCTCAGTGTGTGTATGAAATTTATCGAAACTAGAAGGCAGGTGTAGAATCGGGGATTGAATGCAAGCGGAGGAGGAGACTTATAATTAGAAAAGTATCTGTGATCGCAATTTACAACTAAGAATTCTAACATTGGCAGAACATTGAACAAAGTTGGTGCCTCAGAACAAGTGTCAAAGTGCAATTAAGTGCAGAGAACAGGATGCTAAAAATAAGCTGCTCGGAACGTGGTTGAAAAGCGATTTGCCGCATTCAAAATGAAATTCACGTGTATGGCCTGGAGTGTTTTTAAAATACGTCGATATTCTCAATTTAATTTCTTAAAGTAAAGTGCCACTAGCGTACATAAATTGGGAAAACGAATTGTATAAGCTCTTAAGAAATAAATCGAAGTTATGTTGTGTCATACAATTTCACCATGAAAAAATACAACTTCTTTTATTTTATTAGAGGAAGTGTTCCAACTCTCTTTTCCTTGGATCATCATTGACCATTTAATTTGTATAATACTGTCAAATATTTCAAAGCCTAAACACAGGCGTCTATCTATTCTGCATTTGTTACTTTAGCAGATTTTAATTTCGTTTCAATTAACGTTTAACAATTTAAATAGAATATAGATTAAGAAACACTTTAGCTAGAGGATTAAAACAAATTGTCTCTGTTATCTCTGTTATCCGAGGTCCGTTTAGAGCCTCCCTTCAGAAATATCTGAGACACCACGTTCCCCTTGCAAAAATCGTCGACAAATCCTGTCGGCTCGAAGCACGTGAATTTCATTCGTATTGATGGGCGGTTTCGGCTGAAAACGAAAAGGAAAGAACAAAAGGAACGCGTCGCTGGCGATATGCTTTCCGTCAGTGGAACCCTTCGGAATCTTTGCTAAGAAACCGTGGGTCCCCGAGGGTTCTAAAGCGATCTTCAGGCGTTACGAGCAAATTCGAGCGCGGGATGCTTCGGAATTGGAATCCGGCACGCAAGAAAGACAACACTATCGATCTTGTCAAAGTTTCTAAATCTCATGAACGATGGTGGCTTATGGTGGTGATGTCGTGAATAGACGAGGAGAAATTTACAAGCCTTACCACCACCATTGCCAGGCTCTGAGTTGTCTAGCGCTTGGATCTCCATTTTGTGCGGCAGCTTCGTTGTAGCGGTTGAAGTAGTAGTAGGCGTTCCTGCACAACAAACACCACATATCGCGTCCATCAAGTAGTAAGCACAGATATTTCTACGGGCCGGCTAGCGTAATGTTAGAAACGGAGGCTGCCAGCCGCGGTTTTAGTTCGTTCCACTGGGGGCTCAAACGGTTTGTTAATCAAGGATGTTTCTTTCACGGGAGAAGACGGTGATACGCGATGGATACTGGTGTTTAAGACACTTCTCTCATTTCCAATATTGTGTTCCGTTTGTTTGACTCGAATTTACTATCGCGTATCAAGTTTACGTTCACATAGATTGAAAATAATTGCATAAGAAAGTGTAAACGAACAGATGTGAGAGAATCGAGATGGAAGAAAGAAGAAATATGAGACACAGGCACAGTAATAGTATATTAGGTTAGTAACCGAAGAATGTTTATATAAAAATGGCTCTAAAAAGTTTCGTTCCCGGAAAGAGAATTTCTCTGATTATTCCGAAGTCCTTCTACGGGTGCAACGGTTGCCGATATGTGATACAGTATCCCGCGAAATAACGAACTGAATTCGTATCGCGCGGCGGTGACCAAAATGAGAACATGAAATCGAGGTTTAAAACTTGCATCGTTAGTGGGAAAGAAGACAAGAAACAGAAACTAAAGTATTAAATAAAGGAGTAACTTGCGAACACGTTTACCATGTGCATGCACGGGGATGTCATCCGTTTAATTATAAATAATCATATCACGTTCCACAAACTCAACGAACGGTGGCACAGAAAACGAAACGGACAAACAGCACGCAATGCAACACGGGTCTGTTTAACCAATCGAGGATCCTCTAATGACTCGTATTACGCAACGTTCGATTAAATTCTACATGGGTAAATAATGCCACGGTACGCACGTGACTCGTGCGAGCTTCGTCGCGCAAGTTGCTTCGGGGCACTTTTTAACACTTTAATCACTTTCCCGTTTAGCGAAAAATTTATACCCGCGTTTGTCTGCGCTCGAAACGCGAGATAAATGTTTTTTGCGAAAGTTTCCTCAGCAAGGTAATTAATCTCTGGTGGTTTGGCGCAACATTAAATGAGCACTATATTATGCTACATAATGCCCCGGGAACTTCAGAAGTCCTTTAATTTTATTATCCTAGTTCTGTGACAACTGTGAGAGATAATCGTGTAAGGGGACGAAGTCTCGAGTAGGATTAATTCCACAGGAAACGTGAAAAGTTGAAGTTTCCAGTGCCTCTTATCTTTGGAAAAATTAATTTCTTCGGTGTGATATTGTAATAAAATAAAGAACAATAAGAATTCTAAATTGATAAAGAAGTTTAAGTTAACACCGTACCAAAATTAGACATTAACACTAACAAGATCTTCCCCTGTCTAACAAATTTTCACACAGTTCACACCGTGCAGCGAATCGAGGCGCTTCATCGGTCGGAGATAGCGCACACCTCGTCTACTGACGGCGTGTTCCCCAGTAGTAGGTACGTATCAACAACAAGTTCCGCGCGACGAATAGGTACTGTCTTGCCGCGCGAGCATCGCAGAGCACGGAGCGTCTCTAAACTCTCTTTTTAACTGGTGCTCACCTTCGAATTGAAATAGTATAACGTCAATAAAACACAGAGAGAGGAAGAGCATTCAGTGGACTCTCTAAACTTCTGTTAAACTTTCCAGCTCCAACTTTCCGACTCAGAATATTCCCTCTGCGACGCGACGTCACCGTTGGAAGCGTGAAAAAAAAAAAAAAACAGCTTGCCGCCCAGAATTTCGCCCGACGTTCCTTTTCAGTGGTGCGTATCGACAATAACTCCGACCCTCGAAGATCACCGAAAGGGATCGCGATGCCGGTCACGCGCGCCGGTCGTCGAGCAGAGGAGGTGCAAATTGTCGAACACGTGAGCTAACGAAGTGTCCCCCAGCGAAAGTGTCACATGCTCCCCGACAAGACGACCACCCACCCACGGCTCCGTCGCTCCTCCACTCCCCTTCCTGTTTTTTTCTTCAGCTCCCACCGACTCGAGAGGATTTAGCTCGCGAGGAGAAAATTGGACGATAACAGGCAGGGCGTGCTGCTTGGAAGTACAAGCAATTTAACCTGTGTAATTTAGTCCTTTCCTTCGTCTCACCGCAGGCTGCTGCAACCGGATGAGCTGAAAACCCTTCTTTGGCCCCGAGATGATAACGAGGCAAGAGGAAGGACGTGGGGCTACAAGTTTCCACCGCAAAATACCCGGCCGTCTGTGAGTAAACGCGATGCACACGCTAAGACCTGTCGACGCCCACTACTTGACCCTTCGGCGGGAGTCAGGGTTGGGGGAGGTGGGGGTGGGTGGGTTGGTTGGTCTTAGGACTTTGCCCTTTGAACCCGACCGCCGTTCCTGGAATGTCATCTCGGGTGGATGGAACGCCGCCAGGATAATGGAAGACGTATAATAAACTAAAACGCTTGTAATCCCGATTAAGACGCTCCCTGGGATCGCCGTTGCGCCGCGGGGAACGATGATCGAAAAACGCGAGGGAAGGTTCGTGAAGTAGGGCACAACGGGGCGTCCTACAGCAGCCATCCTTAAACTGCTAAACAGCTAAACAGCTAAATGTTGTACGATGATGAAGATGCCTCATAGGAGATTGGCTTTTTCTCCGTGTAACGCGGAGTGAAACGCATCAACTTCCCCCTTTGCTGCCAGGGTTCTTGCTTCGGGGATGAGAATGCTGAGCTACTGCATGGTTTCTTGTGAATATGTACAGCTTATCTTTGACGCCACGAGTGTGTCACTATCAGCTCTGTTCTGCGGGGTGTTTGTAAAAATGTGCGATGGGTTCGAAAGATAATAATTGATGCTTGAATTGAATGGTGGTCCAGGCTAGGGCTCTAACGAATTGGTATCCGAATAATTACAGTTCTAGTCGAGGCTTCTCGCGATTAAATTCGTTTCGACTTTTGAGTTCATGGGGGATGAAACTCCGACAACGTAACTATTAAATCTTGAAAACTGGGAGCGATGGAAAGGGAAGCTAGTGAAAATTTTGCTTCTTTGAACGTATGCAATGTTCGTTTGGGTCACTATTTATGGAGCTATTGAAATGGGCCCGGTTACGGGCGCCACCCCGTGCACAGTCTTCTCACGTTTCTGTGCAGCACAATCCCGTTCAAGCTTCAGCGTTTAGGCTACGCCCCGCGTCACTTTATTACCGTCCTCGGTCGTGGAACTTTCATCCCGTCAGAAGTGAGTATTCCTGGATGGACGGAAGTCGGTTTCACCGCGTAGCAATATTTCCTCGCGGAAGCGGAAACGCGCGAGTGCGCTACGCATCTACGTGCACCCCCCCCCCCCTCCCCCCAAAGATAGAGCCGTGGATAAAAAATAGGAGCGTAAATCGCTGCGCGATGGCTGGCGGAGCGGTTTATTCGCCCAAAAGAAGATATCGCTTCGAATCCAACGTTGACGTTAACGTGCCATGCAACGTGCAATGCAACCCGTGGAATTTACACGCGTCACAACCGAATTTGCTAACAACCGGCGCACAGTGGGCCGAATCGCCGAAAACGTGATCAAAAATCATTACGAAGATGATCATTTTAGGGGTTTTTGAGGTCGCAGAATCTGCTTCCGATGTCAAAAGTTTTATTAGATTAAAATTATTTTTTGTTTAACATTTGATTACGTTATTTGAAGTTAATTACATCAAATTTTAAAAAATTAACAGAGATAGCGTTTCCATTCAATAATTTCTATAAATTCACGCTTGAGATATTGAAAATGCTTTCATTTATCCAGAATATGAAATTGTGCATTCATTCGATGTTATTGAAATATATAAAAAGTTATAAATAACTGAAATATAAAATTTTGACCTCGGAAGCAGATTCTGCGACCCCAAAACCCCCTGGAAAGACCATCTTCATAATGATAAAGTGTGAAATGTGAACGTAAGGATTTTTGATCACATTTTCGGCGATTCGGACCACTGTGCGGCGGTGCTTAATTTGGTTTAAAACATGTACACGCGGCAGGCAAACACGCGCGAAACGGTCTGACATACACTTGGTCCACGCGTTGAAGAGGTAGGGCGCAGACATTACTGACATCGATCACTGCCACATTCTTCAAGAGGGAGTATATGCTTTATGCTGTAGTTTGGTCACAGAAGCTCTGTGGTACTTACGTCGTGACATATTTAAGGAGTAGTTGACGAAGAAAGGAGTGGTGTAATTGTGGGTTTGAGAGGATTAGGCCCTTTTGACAATATATACGATATTTCAGAGATTTCCACTATATACTAATTTAATTATCTACCGTTAATACTAATTGTCTAATATTACCAATACCATTTCAGTTAAGATCTACGGTCGAAATCTAATTTATAAAATTTTCTAAAATTTGAAACTAATTATCGAATGTTGCTCTGCTCAGTGAGCTACATCTTTCCGCGCCCACAATCTGTTCAAAAGTCATGCAGCTCCGAGGGGGAAGATAAAGCTGGCTAAGCAGTGCAACATTATCCCCTATCGGTTTCTCCAATTCTCACTTAGAATACTGGTATAATTCCGTACAATTTCCAGAATAGCCCTCCTAATGCGTTATCCCACCATTACAAATGTAGGGTGCATCTATTACTCTTCGTGACAGTCGCGAGGAGATCGCGATCAACGATGTTACAAACGAATTTCATGTTTCCATTTCGTGACGGTCTCAAAACTTGGCAAACCCCAAGGTAAATCCATTAACAAATGCCCCCGTTGATAAAGTGTCGTCGCTCTGGTAAAAGTGCAAACTTCGCCGTGCAAATATTTATCATAAAAGGCGGGCAAGCTCGTCGAGTCCGGTTAAAGGGTTAATGTACGAATCGATCTCCGAGAGAGACGAAGACAAAATGCATTGTTAATTCGTGTGTAACGCGAATTGCGTTTACGCTTCCATCCCCCTTTCTAGTAAAATATCACGCGTCGCCGTTGTACTCTCGTTTCTACGTATTTTTATGTCGGTCCTCCACGCGATGAAGATCGAACGTAAAATGGTAAACGGAAGCCGCGGAGAAAGATAGAGAGGATACGAGAGATAGAAACAAAGATAGATGGGATAGATTAAAATACGGTTATACTAACCGGGATAGTAGACGGTTTTGTGGGAAACGTTGTAGTTTGCCTTCGGTATACCGAGCAAGCATTTGACAATCGCTGCTTCCGGTAAATCTTCGTCCAGTAAGGCCGTTCGTGATAAGATATCGTACAGTCCATCGTCACGCAGCGTAACGGTGGGCCTCGCTGTTTGCTTTTCCGGAACACCCCTGCAATGGAAGCGACGTTTGCAAAATTATCACGGCCACGTTAAAGCCGAAACATCATGCAATACGGCGGCTCAACCCCGCGACATTAGCATGTTAATGTTATTTCATAGATTTACGCGCTGCTAGCGCTGCGAGCTTTAAGCGTCCGTCGCCAACGATCTTCGGATGCGAGTTCGAAAATTCTAGAAGGTAATTCTGCTTGTATTTGTGAGAAGGGAAATTTTATGGCGCGGTTCCTGAGAAGGCTGCAAGTTTCTCAAATCTGTAAAATGATTTGGGGCAGATACGGAGAGGTTTCAAGTTGAATATATTCTTGCGGCGATAGAAATGTAGAATCTTGCACCCTTCTCGATATAAAAGGAGCTCCCCTTCGACGTGCGTCGAACCGATAGGTTTTCATACTATTAATTCTAGCTTAAAGGATTCCATCTGGTGCGTCGAAAGCTTTAACAAGTGTAAAATAATAATGGTAGGTATTTATTTAGCGCGGCTTAATCTCCGCTTCGTCGCTGTTCACGCTTTGTAGTTCGGGATTTATTATTACTGATAACAGTGCCACGAGACTGCTTCATAAAATTCGCTGTTATCGTTGAGAAGTTTCCGCTGGCAAAATCGGGTAAATTCTATTTTTACTTGCGTCTGGACACTTACTATTTACGCTCTTGTTACATGCTTTTATTATGACAATACATACACAGGGAAATATTATGTTTCCTCAGATATGTTACCTTAATTACGTTCTAACAGGTATCTTTTATTCCTTTACAATTATTATGCGTATTAAATTGCCAACATTCATCGCGGAGTATTTCTTTTGTTTCGCGTTTAAATGTGATAAAAAGATTTGCTTCGTACACAAATAAACGGAGTTACATAGAATATGTTGCGGGCACACCGCGAGGAAACGAAATCATTTTATTCGTTAACAAATAAGGGAAAGCCCGTCTTTATCAAGATCTGAAAATATCAGAAAATTGGATAGTTTACCCTAGTGCATGCTTGAGGGTCTGGAAAGCTTGCAGGAGTACTTACTCGATGGATATATCCAGGGTAGGTTGCGGGTATACTCCTTCTACCATACACGTTATCTCCACTCCATCCTTATCATCTATGGTTTTCTTTCTACATACAACATCGATTTTCTCTTCGGTCGCTGGAACAAAGAAGAAATTCCTTCGATTCAGACACAAACATTCAGACTGAATTACTTAACCTTTTCCACCTATACGTTTGTTAAGTTAAATATTTCCTTCTCGTTGAAAGATTTCTTGTTTTAATAGAGAAAATTCAATTTTTCTACTACAGGCCGCATAACTACAGCAATTGTCGCATAAAAAGTCCTAACGAACCTTAAAATGCAGAAAGAATTTTGTCGTCATCCACAAAAATTTCCCAGAAAGCTTCAAACACATTACATCGCCCATGTCGGGCAATAAAAGGAAGTACCTAATAACAATTACGTCTTTGTTCCCTGTTTGCCGCGAAACGAGTCTCTCTAAAGGATCGTTAAAAGTATTTTCAGTTTTTTCACCCTTCTGCTGTTGGGTACACCGCGCTGGAACGATTGCCGTTTTCGAAAGTGAAGCTTTCTGTCGCTACCAAAGTGAATTGAACGGAGCCCCATCCGTAAATCGCCGCGCTGTTTTTCGCTTTCAATTCCCCGGCTTTTATTTATTCATTCCGCAGCGAACTTATTGGCATAAGACAAATTGGCAGATAAATTCGAGCCCGTACACTACGGCCGATAAAGCTTAATGTTCGACAATGATTTCCGGACTGTTCGTTCGATTCGGACGTAGTCGAAAGCGGAGAAGCTACGACGCCATTGTTGTAAAAGCAACTGTGAAATTTTATTCGCAGCGAGTTCACGACGAATTTACACCCTGCAGACGACACCCTATTTTATTGCAATTTTTATTCAAGTTCGCTTTACAGCCGAATATATTTTACTTACATCTATGGTATCTATATTCTTTACTGTACACGTGTCTGTTATTATTATTTATTCTGTGTCGCGTCGGAAGTTCAAATGAAATTTAATGTGCAACTTCGATATTTCATTTTGTACGTCGGCATGGACAATTCGCGGAAGTTTCTTAAATTACACATATTACTGAAAAAGGATAGGTAAATACCTAAATTAGATTTTCCTATTCCTTCGGAAGACACTTGCAATATTCAAGCAGGAAACCCTATTTTATCGATTTAATTCCAGCATCCGTTTTTAGAGGATGCTTCTCTGTTTATTTCGGCGAATCCTATGTGTATCTAAATTTCCGGAGAATTTTTAGAATTGCAAGGGAACGGAAAGAATAATATCGAGGAAATTGCAAAAGGGAACGAAACAAGGCTGAAGCCGTACACAAATGTAACTGCCAATACTTTTTGCGCTGGTTCCCTTCGAAGAAACTCCGTGACATGTACGTTCCATTAGTTCTAAATCGAATCCTTCGCCCGCACCTGCTCGTTTTTTCCGCATCTCGCGTTCACGGTCAATTCTAATTTACAGGAGGCATTGCTTTCACAGAACTTCGTGAGCCTGTATACGATCTAAGATTCAAACGGCACCGTGACAGAACCTGACACAAAATCATCCACCACATTCGCAATAATTCAAAAACTAAATCCCCTGAGAAGCTTCCCGCCAAATCACATAACTTACTGTCTCACCCTCTTGACACGGCTCACCCCTTCCAAGGAACATCGTCAAGTATCGATACATCGAAGAATATAAAAAATTGGTCAGACGTCTACAATAATCCACCGCCCTGCAAGGTTGTCCCTGTTCCCCAAATCGAATCGACTCCACCCTCGAGAGTTACGTAACAAACTATTTCATTGCGCGAAGGGTTGAAAGGAGGACGGCCACCAGTCAGCCAGGTCGATTCTTTCCAGCGTCGTTAGAGGGACCTTATTGCTAATGATTTCAGACGCGGCCAAGGAATCGAACATTCAATTTCGTCTCAGGGCCACTACCCGGCCAGGGGCGCGCGGCCCCGCGCGAAGGGAGAGGAATTTACGAGCGTCCGTCGAATCGAGACACGGTGTACAAGGTCTGAAAGTGGATATTTCGCCGCGGCCACACGTACCGCAATGAAAATAAAAAGGTAATAGTAATGGATACACCGCGTGCTGCTTGCACCGCCCCTGCCACCCGGCCGTGGAACACGACGCTGCATTATCGCGATAATGCCGGACGTTCCTCGGGCCCGTGTTCCTCTTGCTCTGTTTCATTGCGCGAATGGCGGTGGCGCGGCGACTTTTATTTTTCGAGAACGAGTGGCCGACTGGCCGACGGTGGCCGCGATGGGCCAAGGTAAACGCGGCCGGGGAAAATAAATTGCGCACGTGTCACCCCGCCGCCTCTCCCCTCCCGCGGCCCCGGTGACAGAAAAGTTCAAATTATATCGCCACTCTGGCGCCGTTATGCTCGTGTCATCGAAAAAGAAAGCCAGATGTCGGCCCGAGACCGTGTCCAGACGCGATACGAGCTCGATGCTGAATTCTAATTTCGAATATAGAGGGCGTCCCGGAATGGCCCCTTTGGGTTCGATCGAGGGGTTAACTTTCACCACTTTGGATCGAACGTGCTCACGTGGTATTGGATACATAGCTTTCTTGTTTTATGTTTTAGTGCTTCTTCGATACTGGCGTATGAATTCGTTGCTGAATTGGGGCATTCAGGGCAAAAATGGACCACCCTCGCATTGAAGAAAAATTAATTTTTCCTATTTTATACGATTGGTACAGCCTATTGGAATGAATTATTACTGCTAACTCAATTTCGCCAAAAAAGTGTGTTAGTCCGCTTTTGTTCTCAATGCCCTATGAGTAGGGGGAAATGTATGACGTTAATATATTAATGAGAAAAGTATTCGGAAATGGCGTTTTGTATATAATCCGAGAAATTGTCTCTTTCGTAATTGTTACCACTTTTTCCGATTAATTCTTTTATATTCTTGTGTTTGTCCTGATGGAATGGAATGTATTACCTAATGGGAATTCGGTTCCACAGAAATTCGTTAACGTTAATATTCGTTTAATCCGGATAATTACTTTTCCCCCGATAATCTGAATTAATCAGATTTCAATTACGCGAGTGATATGTTCGTTTTAGTGTTCGCTTGGTAGTATGGTACCTACTGTAAAATTTAATTAATTAGGATATTTTATTTAATTCTCTTGTCGATTAATTAATCACGATGAGATTCAGTTCAGATGCCGTGCTTGTATATGAGGTAGTACATGTAATAATATAGTGCTTGAAATTCAGCGAGCTAATTAATTATATTTAATTTTAATTTGACTTCAGTTTATAAGGAAAAGGAAGCTGCTAAGACATCTTTCAATGGGAGATTGAAATGATTAGTCGGTTTAAAGTTTTACCTTTATATCTGAAGAGAAGCTTTTTACACGCGGCTATTATTTCGATATTATTTAAGGGCGTCAGTGAAACTTTACGCTCGTTTTCGAACGCAATATTGTGGCCGTATTTACATGATAACAGCGGCAGGTGTGCCTGCAAATTATACAGAAGTTGAGACTCCCTTACAAGAACTTGCAAAATTATGATCGTACTTGCGAATACACCGATATAGTAGTTACGATTCTCACGAGCAGGGGAAGTTTCTCAATGAATACAGAAAATTAAAGATATCGATTGTGGTTAAGTACAAACTGTTCTCTATTTTAAAAATACAGGCACAGAAAACAGTAAATTTTTATACAAACGAACATCCTCGAATGTATTACGAGTTAAGCACTTGTTACGATAAAATTAAAGACCCTGCCTCTGCCTTTCCTCCAAAGTAAATACAATAGAGGAATCCGCGGCGTCGAGTGGTGTTTAAGCTGTTCCATTTAGAATTTTAAGTTATTCACCAGCGAGAGTGCGGATAGAATTTTTCTCCCGCGACCTGCCTGTTTACCGTCAAAATAAGCTGCTACCAAAACACGTTACTCTAACTTCTTGATGGCAAATATTTGGCACCCCGCCGTGCAACGTCCCGCCTTCTTGCGTGTTGCGAGCAACGGCCAATAAATTGCTCCTTCGGGCATCGATAATTAGTCATCGACTTTACCGCGCGGGAATGTTGGCCCAACACGCCACTCTATTGGTCGTTCGTGTTGTTCGGCGAAGATCGTTGGACATTATGGGCTAAATTACAGGAATTGTCTTGTACAAGGGATGGATTACTAAATACAGAACGCCGAATTAACTCATTTATCGTTAAGGACACGAAGAAGTATTTAAGATAGAGGCTGAACGGCTTGACGTGGTAAATGGGGCGTCGAAGACGTGTTATGAATTATGTTTGCAACGTTACTTAATGAATTTAAATGATTTCACGAGGATTTGTAATTTATTATCTGACGAATAATGGAAAAGTATTAATACGTTCTGAATTTAATATTATCTACTGTTGCGTTACGCCAGAATGTATCCGCGTTTCCATCGCGATGGAATTTAGTTGAAAGCATTTGATCAAAAGCGAGAGTCGGTGGGAACATTAAAAGGAACACAAGGGAAGGTAAGAAACTGCTGTAGCGATCAAGTTAATTACATGTTTTATAAGCGAATCCGTTCGAGCGCGAAATTTCGTAATAAAACGCGCGCAGAGGGATGCCTTGGCAGACAAGGAGGTTCCAAGAAATCTGATAAACGGTTGCACTCGTAATATTCGCAAGGCGAACAGCAATATTTCCTGTACCCGCGATCGCTAATTATTAATCGTCAAATCCTCCTTCGGCTACTGATTTTCCTCTTTAATCGCGGTCCCAACGAATTTCCAATTTGCATCGCGTTTCAATCATCGACACAAACACGTTATCGAACTGTAACGTACACGACTATCGCGTGTAAATAATTTAGGTAATTCCGCAATAAATTACTAAGCGGGCGTGTAAATATTATTAGTGAAAACGTAGTTTAATCATTACGGATTGGATCAGTAAACCTTGAAGCATCATTTTTCGATTAACCATTAATCGACGATGCGGCTACGAAATTAGCTTAATGACAATAATTACTCAACAGTTTCTTTAACCCTTTCCTTTTTAACACAATACCTACAAAATATTCCATTTTAATTACATTATATAGGCAGCTTTAATTGTGAACGCATCTCGTTAAAATATGATTCATCTAGGTCCGAAGAAGACACGATTCAATTACCTAATAAATAGGCACGAAGGCGAGCAAATATTAATAACAACAACTCCGCGAACCTCGTGCCGTTTGCAACGAAAAATATTAAACGAACGTGTAGACATTGTTACGGGGGCTTCATTTAATTCATATGAATTTAATCAACCTACGTACGTTACTCACGAATTTTTTAATTAAACATTGCTCGTTCAAATTAGTTCGATGGCGGGAACATTTTCGTTGCCCCGTTTTTATGGTGGATATATCAAGCTTGCTCCCGACGCAAGACACGTTTGACCGCAGAATTTCCAATTACGAGAGCACCGAATTCTTTTTAATTACATCGACTAATTACATGGCGTGTAACGCGTGTATTTTCTAATTGGGACAGAGGAGCGTGCGCGTTCCGATGTTAATTACACGAAGGTTACAAATTGTTGCGGGGGGAGGGGGCTAAAATTCCGCGCGGCCAGAGCGCGGCCGTTTCGTTTCGATCAAGCCCCGCCGCCTTTGTTTCGCGTCGCGTTGCAATTTCAAGAATTATTTCACGCAACATCACTCCACCTCGCGGGACGTCCAGTCAAACTGCGCGGGACGTGTAAAAATGTTACATGACTTGACAAATATTGCGGTACTTATCACGTGTCACAAAGCACGCGACATAACCGACCGTATTTTTTGCTACCCCTCTTTTTGCTCCGTTTCATTCCGCGTGCCGTGTATTCGAAATTTAAAGCCAATGCCGCGAGAACACTTGCCATCGGCTCGGCGCGCGTTATCCCTCTTTACAATTGTACCGTGCGTGAGAAAATTTGTTTGTACTCGGAATAAATGTGGAGTAATCGTTTGGGTCGATGTTGCAACGAAAATAACATGGCAAGATGTTTTCTGCTTCCGTTAACAGTATCGAGTAAATGGAGACCTCAAAGTGGCAGCCTTGGAAGCTAAATTGGATCACTCGATTTGTGGAACTTTCAGTTGGAAATTTGGGGATTCTGGTACCTACCTCTATAACCCCTGCAGTAATAACAGTATTATTTACTTTTGATATATGCTCCGAAGAGATATCGGTCTGTGACCTACATCGAATGATCTCAACAATATTCTCGTTGAAACGATATAAGAAGAACGTCGATGGATCACTAGTCTTTCTCCGCTGTCGGCCCCTAAACCATCCTGAAAATTACCCCCTTCCTTGAACGACAACAGAAAAAAAAGGAATTACGTCGTTCCTCGCTGATAATATCCTCCTCGTCGAGGAAACGTGACCGAGCAGCTCTCGATTCCTCTCTCTGAAACATTTCGAACCGCTCCTCGAGGAACAATCGATCCTTCAGAAGGATGAGCAGGCGAAACTACCCTCTGACTCGACACTATCGCGACAATCACGATTTCATGCTTCCGCTAAAA
This sequence comes from Andrena flavipes, assembly GCA_963971345.1. Taxonomy (NCBI): domain Eukaryota; kingdom Metazoa; phylum Arthropoda; class Insecta; order Hymenoptera; family Andrenidae; genus Andrena; species Andrena flavipes. The sequence continues at coordinate 36,323,569 of OZ020481.1, forward strand.
AACGTATCGGTGAGCCGTGAATTATATTAATAATCGCCGTTTAATCCCGCCGTTCCTTAGATATTACCTATCGTCTAAAATCGAACGTCTTACGTCTGCTCGATTCGGTCGCTACAAATTTATGAAACGAAGCGTCTAACATCAAACGTACCATCTTATCACGATTCACAATGAAAGTAACCACTGCAAAAATTTTATACAGAAATATGTGCTAACAAAACGAAAATTGTGTATTAAGTACCTAGATACATTTAATGCAATGCCTGAACATTAATGCAGCCGTTTTTAATATATATTCTGAAAATTCGCCGAATAACAGCGCGTTGGAGAAAAGAATGCCGATTTAATTCTCCGCGAAACGCGGCATTCTCTTCTTCGACACGTTGTTATTCAGTGAATTTTCAAAATATTAAAAAACGGCTTTGTTAATGCTTGGATATTACGTTAAACTTAATAGACAAATTTTGTTGTTTCGTTTCAGATAACCAGAAATTGAGTTAGGAATTTTATACCGTTTACTGAAAAAAGAACCGACCCTCGCTGTTTATGCAGCGATGGTTTTCGATCGTGCCGCGAGGGTGGAGTGCCAGAGGACATTGGTGAATGGGGAAAAACCGCGCAAACGCGGCCAATAGAGAAAGGATAATTGCCGGGGCATTCTGCTCGGCATAAATCGGCATAAAGGATCGTAAATCAACGGCGATCGGCTGTGGCCGTAAATAGCGGGATACTTACAATACACAACCATGGGGGCGCTATTGGACCGCTCGTCCGCGAAAGTGGATATGACGCACGTGTAGTCGCCGGTAAGATCGATACCGGGCTTATTCAATTTCATGGCTCGGTACTTGGTGTACGGATCGTCGCTGGCTTCGTACGTCAGGTCGACGTACTTCCTCGTGAGCTCGCCGGCCAAAGGTTTCCTCCCGTATATCCATTGGTAAGCCAGTTCGTTGGTGTTGAAGAACCATTTCACGACTAATCCCTTGCTCGGCGTGTCCTCGAAATCGTAGTCGCAGTCCAGGATCACGTAATCCGTGTCGCCGGCCTTCACCGTCGCGGGGACGTTCACGCTTTTTATCACGAGCTGCCAGCATTCTGAAAAATCGCAAAAAAAAAGGCAACGGATGAGAGAGAAGAAGGTGACAAGAGAGTGGGGGATCGATCTCTGGTGTGTAGACCTTCCCCTCGTACCATTCGTTGAGTGGCAGTAGTGAAGTGGGGCAAGAACCGACGACGGGATGCAAAAGTTGTGGAAAAGTGGAGTTAGTTTCTTGGGTTGGTGGTTCAAGTGGAGGGAGGAACTTTGTTTTGGCATAGATGACGCGTGTAATGTTGAGAAGTAGTGTAACGTATGTTTGCCTGGATAAGGTAAATCCGGAGCTGATGGTACACCTAACATAAAATGGCTATTAAAACTAACTGGTTTATAAAAGAGTTTAAACGATGTCACAACCTTTTATTATTTTTTTTTATTTGTTCAATGTAAGACATTCGACGCAACAGAGATAAAACTTTGTACGGATCTTATCTTATGAATCGTAGAAAAATTCAAGTTGGCCGTGATAAGAATTAGCAATGTTACATATGCGTTCGATGTAATTTTGTTTCTCATAGAGGGTTCGATGAGTTTTTATGTTAAAAAGATTACGTTGGCTCAGGCTCTTAGTGGTTACATTGAAATTGAGTTTTTTTTAGCATGAGTTAAGAATTTATTCGGTTCTTCATGACATTAAGCAGAAAAGGTCAGGTCTGATATATTTTTTCTGTTTTTAAGAGTTGACATGCTTAGTCTGGACAGCCAAGGCTTATAATTGTGGCAATGTATAGGAATACTAGCACCGGATTTATAAGTTATTAACTTTAGATATTACTGTTGAACGCTCTCGACTCTACTGCAGTATATTTTGAAATAAGGAGACCAAATTTATAGTCTATAAATCGAGAAAAACACAGGACGAAGCGAAGTGATGCTACTTGTTCAACTATTTGGCTTCTAGAGAAGCAATTGGTCTGCACTTTAACGGGTTTTTACGTACAGGTATTTACCCGGATTTACTCTATTCTCAACTAATCCGTTAATGCATAAAATCATCCGGTTTTCTGCGCTGGTAAAAGAACGCTGAAGCGAATTCAAAGGCAGCCTGTTTGTTTTGAGCGTTAAGGGTGGTGTTCTGGGATTCGTCGCATTGCCAACTTGGAATGCATACGCGGATGATGTCGCCAGCAATTATTGCACAAATGAATGCACGCAGCGCGTTGATAGGGCGCATTGCATAATAAACGGCGCGAAATGGAAATTACTGTTTAACTGCCACGGAGAATGTTGTTGCGATATTGTTGTAACGAGATGGCTCCATAATAATTCATCGCGGACCACTGTTTCCTTGAGTGATCCACCGCCGAATTTCGTAGTGGTCGACACAACTCGTTTTTTAGCGAATGCTACATAAATTTGAGGATATTTTGTAATTCATGGGAAACAGAGTTCGAACATCAACTGTCGCAATTTTGTTAATCCGTGCAACACGATCGAGAACGTAATTGCAGGTAATATCGCGAACCTTCTTCTTCACCCAGTAGATACACGCCCGACTACGTTCCGCGGGGGAGGATATTTATTAAAAAGTACGTCGTACAAAATAACTCGTCCAATTCGTGCGGTTTTAACGAAAGGTAATTAAATAATTAAGCTTCAAATCTGCTTCGCGGATCAAAACGCCGCGTGAAGCGAAAAACTGGAATTTCGCGGTGTGCGTTATTCCCTGAAAAATCGCCAGCGTGTGCCAGTGAGTTTAATTAAATTGCTAGATTGTTCTTTCTCTCCCTCCACCCCGCCGCACTGTAATAAATCCCTATTTTCGGGAAAATTCGATGGGAATTGAAACCGCGCTGAATAATTTATTATTTCACCTGCAACGAACTGCGTACCGCAACGAATGCATATTTCATAATACTGAACGCGTGCGTTTATGTCTGAAAGCACCCGCAAACTGAAAGCAATTTTCTTAAGAGGATTCATTCAAATTCATCATCTAAACAGACATCTCCGCAGTCCCTCGATCCCCGCTCCCCACCTTCCAATCCAACGTTCCTGAACGCAAACGTTTCTTTAAAGCTGTCTACCACGTTCCGCGGCATAAAAGCACAATTAAACTGAAGGATAGCTCGTCCTAAAGCGCTAAAAAAATCATTCAAACTACTTCTTCAATCTCATCAGACGCACGGAGAAGAGGAGGACAAAAAAAAATAAGAAGCGAGGGCCACTCGAAGGTACATCGCAGATGTCGCCGCGGCAACCGTGAGAGGCCACTTCGCGTAGTCTTGATAATTACAGAAGCAAACAGGAAGGGGTGTAGACGGTGATAATTATGAAACATCGTCCCGCGGAAGAAACTCTCTGCCCCACGATAATAAAAAGAAAAAGAAAAAGGGAGAAAGAATCTGCCTTCGTCGTTGCCTCCCCCCACCCCCTCCTTCGCTCTTCTGGCCGGCATTTTTTCGCGGCGCGTAAATGCACGACCGCCGGGTGTCTCGCTCGTTTTTTCGCCAGCTGGAAACTTTCCGGGGCGTGGAAAAGCCCGCCGCTTTGTCCACGACGAAAGTTTGGGGACGGGGATTTATGGCGCGGGTGTCGCGGGCCGCGCGAAAATTTTCACTTTTCATTGGGCCGCGACGCGCTAACTCATACACAAGAGGTATCTGTACGCTGACAAAAGTTGGCCGACCGCGAAGCTGCGTGGAAGTGTTTAGCTTTCGCGGCCGTTGTCGCGGGCGCCGGTGAAATTCTGCTTGATCGTGGCCCTTTGGCCGTTCCTATTCACCCGAGGATTTCTATTTTAATTTTGCCGGGATGACAAAATGTCAGCGGAACGCACCTTCCGCGAGATTTTTCGCACGGTGAATGGAAATGTCCTTGCGATTTTAAAATATGCAAGATACGAAAGATTCTAAAAGCTTTAGGGGGTTGAAGGCATAGGATATTATAATTGGCGTGAGTTGTGTATAAGAGGTCTGTCGATATTGCTTGAAGAAGTTGGGAGATTCGATGTTTAAGTATTTGAGAAAATTTCTGCTGGAAATACTATGGAATATAATAATGATCCTTTTCGCGTGGTAACTGGGGCAACCAAGGGAAGTTGTTTGAAAATACCTTTGTATTTGGTGAGACGAGCTCGTCTACCGTCAGAGCTCAATAAATACGTTTATACAGAAGCATTATGTGTACCACCCTGTTACGCGTAGCATTTGCTGTAGGCAAACAGCATTAATTTACTTTTAATTAGTTCGAAGTACACAGGGAGAGTATCTAACCGAAGAACGACTCAAATATCGGGGTAAAGGGAATTACTAAACGGGATTGCTATTAATTAACAAACAGGAGTACCGCAAATTTTATACACGTCTCTATGTTTGATCATTTCCGTAAGGAAGAGTTTCTGAAACGACGCACCGGTGAAAAGTTACAGGGAAACCGTCCCAAGCATGTAAACCGCGTCTGACCATGCAGAGGGCTCTTCTACTTGTCTTAATTCTCACACATCTGCCATAAAATCGACGATGCTCTTCATTGCTTCCGCGATACCGTTAAAGTATTCAATGAAAGTGCTTGAAAATACTGACCACGAGTTGGTCAGTCAATAACTAACCGAGCCGCGCCGTTTTTCATTAATTATCCGTGCTTTGAAATCAGCTTTCCGAATCCTAAAAGGGGACGCGCGTGCAAAGGAAATTCCCATGCACGGTGCTCGCCGCTAAATCGTTTGTAATTTCTGTTTCATGCAGCGTTTGTAAATAAATCCTGACGTGGGCCACGGAAGGAATGACGGTAACTTTGTCAACTTTGATTAAGGGCCTCGCTCTGGCCGGGCAGTTTCAAAGGACCGACCGTAGGGGAGGAAACGAGGAGGGGAGCCTACATTTTCAGCGAAAGAGGTACAAGGGACGAGCACGCAAACAGGACAACACGGTCCAAATCTACGTATCCGTGCGGGAGAGAGTTTGCAACGACGTCGTCTCGTCATGCATCACAGCAACTTGTCCGGGGCGGTGATCAAGTTGAAGAGTGTCCTGCCGTGTACATCACAAATTAGTGTCTTTGAACAAGTCACGAGTGCCCTCAAAGAGTCAGCCGACCGAGCTTATTCGTCTTCAATTCGAGATTTGACGACGTTAATTTTCGGTTAGAGCACCTGCACGATGTTCTCGCGTGGCGGGTTTAAAGCCTGGGACTACGACTAGTTCTGTCTGGTAGTTTGGAGAGCAGATTCGAGGGAATAACTCTAAGAGTCTTGTCCCTTGGCTCTGTCCTTTGTAACTTTCAAGCATCCGTAGATTTAGTACATGAACTTGAAATTGTTCAAGTTCGAAACAATTATTTTCTACCCATTACACATTTGTGAGTGTCCATTTTTCTTAACACAGCCTTCGTAGAAAGGGCGTTGCGGAATGGTAAGAGATCGCTCGTCTGGGAAAAAATACAATTTCTAAGGGTTCGCTGACGCGAGACAAGGGCGCAACTCCCGTCGTTGCTGCATTCCATCGATACGGATGCCGTAGGGTGGTGATAATAACAATGACGATAGCGACACGGCTGTTTATTTAGCCGATAATACAGAAACAATTTCAAGGATAACAAAGGGACGGAATTACATCGTTCAACGGTTGATGGAAGCCGAGATGAGAATAAAGCGGGGGACGAGTAAATCCCACGCTTGCCGCTGAAGCGTCTACGACGCGTAAATTGTTAAATCGCGCAAATGGAAAGCCGAGGAAAAGTTCGCTTGTTCCTCGCGCCGTAAAAGAGAACGACAGTGTCGCCGTTTCATCGAGTTAAGCTTAAGACAGGATTCCCTTCTCCTCTTCATATTTTTTCACGTATGATTCGTTCTCAGATGTACCTTGTTATCCCAGCGCCGCGTCTCTTCTTTTAGAAATAAACCCGAGGCAATATTTACTTAAGCGAATACGAGAAAATAACGAGCACTTCCACTCGAGAGTGCTCCGACAATTCTTCCACCTCTTCATACTATCTTCCATTTTCAGATCCCATCAGCTGTTTAACCCGAAACTGGAGGACGCTATTACCACGACGAACGCGACCTTTTGAATAAATATTCCTCGCTACTTCGATTGCGCCCCGTCACACAGGAATTAATGTATCAACATTAAATTCGTATTAACGTCTCTAAGTACATTGTCGTGAGCTAGGAAAAACCGACCGCAATGTCTAGCGCCATTAACGCGGGAACGAGCCACTTTCTTCCCCGGTAGGAGGACGGGCAAATAAAAAGCCGAGTTAACAATACTAAATTACGTCCAGCGTTGCATTCTTGCGAAATGATAAATCGTGCCGCGCGGACCGCGTCGCAATGACATTAGATTCTGACACGTGAACGTGATAAAAGAGCGAAGGAGTCCTTTAAACATGTAGTCAGGCGAGCACGTAACGACTAATGCTCCTGGCAAGATGAAGTATAAGCTCGCGCTTTACAGGCTTCCGATAAACGAGTTTCTTCTGCTCTGTTTACCGCCCCCCTCCCGCGACGGGTGGAGAGGGCGGTCGCATAAAAAGCGAGCATTTTGCCGGCAGCGACAACTTCGAAATCCGTGACGATCTTTTCAGCAATCTCGAAAGTGGATGCATTCAGCGACTTTAATGCGGCCGCCCGTGTAATTTCTGATCTTCATGGCCGGGGCATTAACGACGCACGGGGGCCCTCGCGACGCGTCTCGTTGGTAAATTATCCTGGTAGCCGGATCCAGTTATCGACTCGCGGGAGCGCAATCACTGGTCGAAATTGGTTGACGATCGTTTAATGTAATGACTGGCGCACCCAGCCGACGATATTCGCGACTGTTTTACGAGCTGTCTCTCAATCTCTGCGACTCGTCAGCTCGTAATTATCTGGAAATCTCAGAGAACAATGGCCTTCGGGCACAGTGTCTCAGAGCCAGGTATAAATTTCATTAGTCGGTGCCTTTGAGGGGGAATAAAACATGCGAGAATATTCTAAAGAGGTTTCGTTCGTTCAGTTTAAACTACCATCAGTAATTTTCACCTATCCGTGCTTTGCTAAAATAATAATTACTGAAACGCATCGCACATCTAAAATTTTCTAATTCAAAGTATAAAAGACCAGCGCCCTCGCGTCACTCGATAGCCTCTAGCTAGGGCCTAGAAACCTCGCCGGCCCGAGCAACGATCGAACGGGTCGACGAACAGGGGTCCGAAGGAAAAAAAGGGGGAGAAAAACGTGACGAGAACCGCGTCGACTGAAAGAAATATCGAATCTCGTAACGCATACACTAATTACTAGCGTGATAGGATCGCGCGTTGTTAGTACGCGGCGTCGCCGATAAAAACATACTGCCAGGGCTGGCGGGGGAGGGTGGTCGACGGATGTGTTAACGATAACTGTGCGCGATTTCCTGGAAGCATCACGATGCATCGGTTTTCCCGTATCTCGCGCCACGTTCTCCAGGCTGCGTAGACAGTTTTCGCTAGATCACAATCACGATACCGTCCTCAATTATGATAAATTGCATATAATTATGTCGACCCACTCGCCTCCCCCGCGTTCGCCCCTCCGCGCGGCACACGCTCCGCCGCGAGCCGGGGGCCTACGGAGGCCTGGGGTAGTTTATCCGGCTGATAAAAGGGTAGGCGAAGGAGGGTAGACACGGGAATGAACGATTTGCATGCTACCAACTTAATCAACACCCACACCTTATGAACGATCCTTTACCACCATCTACGAGGGTGAGGTGTGTGCAACGGTCTCTTCGAACAGGCTTATCGCGATACGAAAAATGGTCGAATGTCATGCTCGCCAATATTTTCCATGGCCTGGCCTGCCCGGTTATAGTGATAATCTCGAGCTTGCATCACGCTTTGAAACAAAGCGTTCGGTTGTTTAGTAACGACCGTTGCAGGCTGTCCGCTTGTTGGTTCCAGGGATGCTCCTCGCTGGAATGGCTCGCGGGGTATTTGGGGATGGAATTTTTTGGCCCATCCTCCGCGCAAGGATTGTACCAGGGGTTTCGCTAAGTGGCATTTCTTTTGCGAGTGTTGCGAATTTCACGGAGGCAGGAATATTTCTGGATATCTCTTTCTGTTGTTGTGGTCGGATAGTGCGTTATGTTTTGGAACCGAAGGGAGTGTTAAGTGTTTCTAAAATTTCTCGAATATTCATTTCGAACAGGGACAACGCAGTGATTAAATGGATGGTTATATGGAAATTCAAAGTTGCATCAAGAGGTAGAAGCACGGTGGTATAAGACCGGGAGTACATCAAAATACTTCAGTCTAGAGTACTTGGGAACAGAGAGTTATTTCAAGGAAGATCAAGAACCCACGAAATCTGTGAAACTCTACCGGAGCATAGTTCGTAGTTTCGGGAATAATGGAGGACTGGACCTCCTCGTTACATCAAACCATATTATCGTCGCTTGTTTGGAATTACATCTAATGTCGCGGCAAGAGCCAGAGAGGGTAGAACGGGGCTCAGAACTCTGTGATTAGAGGGGCTCCGCAGTCGCGTTCGCCACCCTTCGCGGGCTTTCGAGCATCTTCTACAAACTACGAATACGTAAGTAGGAGACGTGTTATTTCCCAGAAATGAATGATTAGAACGGTACGTGATTCGCGGGTCGTTAGAGAGGAGCGGGGTGGTGCAAGGGCCTCGGGGAACGCGGAGACTGCACACCAGAGATGGGCAAAACTTTTGTTTAAATAAAATTTAGAATAACGAATAGGAGCTAAAAAAAATTATTATTCGTCATTTGCCGAATAAAGTTCATATTTTTATTCGTAGAATGTTTCAATCTCAGCGCCGAATAAATTTATCGAAGTTTTAAGAATATTGCTGAATAAAGTTAATGTTAAAGTTAAAGTTGAAAAATTTATTCGATGCTGATGTTGAAACCATGGACGAATAAAAAAATTAACTTTATTCGTCAAATAATTTAAAGTTAAAGTACCGTTAGTTTGATCCGTCATTTAACTACTTTATTCATTTAATTACTGCTCAATTCTGCTGCAAAGCAATCTGCATGTCGACCAGTCACAGGCGACGCGACCTTTTTTACGGTGTACGGTGTCAAGTGGAAACGAATTCTTGATAACATTTGAAAAGGTTTGCGGATCGTCAGGTGCAGTTCAAACGTGACCAAAGGCAGGATCATTAACAGATCTATACATCCAAGAGGCGCAGCGAGGATTCGTGTATACGCGACTCAATGTAAACTGTTTTATTCAATATTTTACAATGGTGGGCATGAAAAGAGATAGTCAAGTATTAACGAGTATCAGCTATATAGGATGTTATAAAAATGTTTCTCTCGCTTTTTAAATGAGCTTCTACCTTTCAAAGAGTCCTGAATCGACAAATTGAATGCTAAACGATGTCAAAACGAAATTATTAAATTGTATATGAACGGGGCGGATTTAACGATTATTTTAGCCCTTCGTTGTTACACGCGGTGTATTGCATCTCAGGCATTTTTTTCTTTGCCAATATTTCTGTAAACTTTTAATTTGGTAAATTTCAACAACAAAAAAAATCGTTTTCTTCACAACTACTTTTTCAACTATAAATTTCAACATATCAGAATATACATTTTTAGAAAGAGACTATTAGAGTGGGACTGAACGAGTATCACGAATGTACAATTATCACTGAAAAGTTAAAAGATTAAAAGATACGAAAATAATAAGTAAAAAATGACGCTGGGTTGCAGTGAACCCCAGCGACTAATTTGTGATTATAAAAAGATATGACCACGACGGGTTAGGCTACGTTTTAGTTTATCCGATGTCAAATAACATGTTCCTTTATAATCCCATTTTGAATATTACATTTGTGGCAGGGATACAAAGTTGCCATTTGCGTGCCTTGTAGGATTGATTGTCGTTGTTTCTTATTCCTTAATGGAGATTAGAATGTACTATTTGCTGGAGCGATTAATCGAACGAGTTTGGCAAAGGTTGCGTGAGAGGCCGTACTTTCCCTGTACGACCAAAGTCACTTCAATCTGTTGAATCCGCTAACACACTGGCCACTTAATTGTGTACACATACATATTAACGTAAGCGAATAGGAAAAAATAGCACGATGAATTGCAGATCGCCGGATATTTGCATTGCAAATAATCGTGAAGTATTTTAATTTACGGATACAGGGCAACGCCGATCGCGATCCTGTTAGAAATTTACCGATTCGCTCAATTCCCGCCGCGCGGGCTCAACATTTCTGGGGTTGGAAATTTTTAATCAAACCAACTATCGATTCTTTAGAGAGATCACTGGCTGACAGAATCGATTACCTTTATCAACGAGCCCTGTTGCCCTGTTGAACGCTTAATATGAACAAACGCACTTGTAACTCGACACTACATTGAAAGCGTAACTATTCTATTGCATTTTCCAATTTGAATAATTCACATCTAAATTCGTGTCGATGATCGATATCGTCTTTTGGTTTGTTCCTATTCCTCTCTTCCTTTTCTTTCTGTCAAATAATATCGGATTATCGATTTAAAAAGCGTCGAATTCTTTTCATGAAGATTCGCTTTAATTGAAACACGATAAAAATATATTTAACTGAATAGAACTAATGTAAATTCATTTACTCTATTTTTGCACCAATGTCAGCGACGAAACTTACATTTTCTGTTTCACATTTGCGAAAGCAGGTGTTTGAAAACCGAGAAGCGTTCACACCTGTAGAATATGGAACTTTAAATCATGTGGCACGTAGCAATGACGATGGCGGTACCCTTTTTGCGTCGATAGAAATATGCACACGAGCGAACCACCCCAAACTGCAAAGCACGCCTCTTTGCGCGAGTTCTTCTTTTATTTCTCTGTCTGCAAAGCCATCGCTTCACAGGATGTACATGTGTACTTCGAGAGGAAGTAACAGAAGGAGGAGGAGGATATTTTTCATGCAAAGTATTCAGGATATTTCGGTGTGAAAACCTGGCTCCCGTAGAAACCGAGCTATTCTTCAAGAATGGCTTGTACTAAAACACCGATGCTTACAAGAACGACATGTTTGCAACGATTGATGAAGCGCGGAGACTGCAGCGATTGTATTTAAATAACGGATTAAATAAACGTTACTTTAACCTTAGATTATTTGACGAACAGAGTAAATTTTTCTAATAAACTTATTCGACGAATAATTTTTTTTACTTAATCAAAATGTTTGCCCAGCTCTGGGGAGAAGCTTTGTGGTTGTAGAAAGCATTAATTAAGTAGTTAAAAATATTACAAAATAGTCATGGGTAGCTGCGAAGGGAACTGAGTCTAGTCGTATTAGAAATTTTACATTGCAAAATATATGTAAGTACAACTCTAAAGGGGGCAGACCATTGTAACGGTCCGAAATGTAAGGAAGCGTTACGTAAAAAAGTCAAAATCGCAAAAAATTACGAAATGGCGGTTTACTGAAAAAATATCATGTTTTCGGGGTACAAAATTGGGGAAATGTTGATTAAAAGAATATAATGAGGTCGTTAATTAAAAAAAACTGATCGTGAGGTAATAACGATGGGTTTTCCGTACAGTCGTGGGCTTGACACCGCTTCATGGAAAATACTATATCTCCGTCAATTTTGCGAATTTCTTCATAAAATTTGGAGAGAGCATTCTTGAAACGCGCGTCTATCGGAAATTGCGAAAAAGAAGAGATTGATTTTTCCGATTTTTTAGTGGTCTGCCCTCTTAAGGCACCCGTTAATTTCCTTCGGCACGCACAATCCGGCCTTCGTCAATTTTCGTTAGAGCCGATTGTATCGGAACCCGATACTTATCCCGTTCCATTATCCGCGGGAATTTGTAATAGACATCGCGATCGTACTGCCCGCGTTTCGGGCCGTGATTGAAACATACAAAGACCCGATGCAATTTTCTGGAACATCGAGAAACAGGATTTCGCAGTGGCTTGTTCACCCCTGACAGGAATTTATAAACGTATTTGCATGCGCAATTTTCACGCTTAACCTCCCGGAAACCGGATTGAATTTAAGATAATGGCAGCCCGAATATGCATGAATTCTTTTTACTGGCCACGATAATAAATCAGGAAAAACGATATTCTGATACCCCGTTCTCGATTTATCCGCTACTCGTCCTCTGTATTTTCATTTAGCTGGTCGACGATTTCCACGACGCAGCTGTTTCCCACTGCATTTGCAAGAAAGCAATGGAAGAAAACACGGTACCGATACACGTTGCTTTGCAGGGATTTTATCAGGGATGCGAGAGAGAAAATTCTTTGCATTACAATGTTAACAGTACATATGCAGTGCAAAATTGAAGGAGATAGATGAAGCTAATTATCTTAAAGAGTAAGAAGATAATAATATTACATTTTCATTTTCAGGGATTCGTTGGTCTATAGAGGTTTCTTTAAGGTAATCTTTTCATAAAGTTGAAGTCGTCTTCATTTTTTGAATTCGTAACGTATGTTTGTAAATTTTTATATTTGTAGTTTAGGTTTTGATATAAATAATGGTCATATGTAAAGGGAAGATAAGAAAACTGAACTATTTTTATCAGTTCAACTCTACTCCCCTAGGATTAACTACTGAGTGCCCCACTGCATTAAATTATTGTTGGAAAGAAGCAGTAGATTTTTTAAACAGAAAACAGAAATTTCCAATTCAGTGATCGATATTAAGACAACCCATTTACTGCTGTGACATTTCCGGCGCAATTTGAAATGTAACTTCAGACACGTCCACAGCGCGAGTTATTGATCCACGTCTGATCGCATATCGGACTTTTCTACTTGCTTGTCTTGCACGCTGCTAGCAATGCAATCTCGGAAGAGGAAACACTACATTCCAAGTAGCACGCGCAAGAAAGCCCGCCACGGTGAAGAACAGAAACCTTTCGATCTGAAAAATAGCTGCTTGGTGCTGGCCTATGCCCACCGCCAGTGAACGAATGCTGTTTCTAAATATCTGTCGGGTCGATACCCACGGTTATGAATTAAACATACGTATAGCCCAGCAGACTTAAAGGCTGAACTAAATTTAATACAGTTCGCGTCTCTGCAAGTCAGATCAGTATCGAAAACTGAACGTCCGCGGCTAAACGCCGCATTCAATCCCGTCGCTCCTCCCTCGCGAAGCTGCAGGTTGCTGTCGATCGAAGGGCGGGGAAAATTCTCACGCCCGAACAACAATTTCACATCCACGCGAATACCTCACACGCGTTACAATTCCCTTGCTCCTCCGATCGTTTCCGCATGCACCAAACACCCGGTAACTTTGAAATATAATGCCATCTGTAGCGATGCTTCCGACTCCGCCACCAGAGGACCGTTCTGCTCTCTCGCTGGTTCCTCCTCAGCTGCTCCTTCCTATATATATCCGTTCCGTCGTGTCTCCTAACATCCCAGCGTCTAAGACAGGGCCTGCTAGATAAGCCTTATCGATTATTCCACTAGCAGGCCCCGGACGGAAAGCAACTTCCCTTCTCCTTCCTTCCACCATTTACTCGCAACCACCGTCAAAACACATATTTCGTTGGGAATGATAAAGGGATGATAATCACGGACCATCGCGCGAGATCCTATCATGTAGGCTGCCTTGCAGGATCAATCGACCCGCGAATAAAAATAGAAGGAGGATTATTTCGATGACTCTGACAGGGGGAAGATCAACTGTGTACGGTCTGAAACTATTAACGCGCGTGTTTGTACGTGTCAGATTGAAGCGGGGCGGGCGTCCGAGCGAGCGGCATGCGATTGGCGGAAAAACAATACGTGACGGAAATCCGCGACCTGCTGGACGGTCAGCACATTGTGACCCGTGCTGTATTAACACTGGTCCGATGACAAAGAAGAGGAGAATAGGTGTGACAAGAGAACTAACGCAATTTAGGCAGCACGTGACCAGACACGCGGAGAAAAATAGTAACAGCCGAATGGACCGACACTCTTTTTCTGACCCCCCTTGTCCACACGATTAAACGATTAGAATGGATTTATCGAGTGGCTTTGATGACGTCAATTCGAATCCTACGGCGCGGGAATGAAAATACGAGGAGGACAGGCACACGCGTTATTTAGAAAATGGACGTGTTATGTAATCTATGATATTCATGGGGACGGAAGGGAATTTGTGTCTTAAACGTGGAGATGGTCTTAAACTATGGAGATTTGGAAATATTTAAATACTTCTTGAAAGTTAACATACAAGGTGCGTTACTGAAGAAGATACTGCCACGAACCTAATCACCATTAGTCATAGTCTCAGAATTTTAAGAATACCCTATCCCTAAACTCCTCAACAGCACACGGCAGTTCCAAGATGGGCAACCCGGCATCCAAGAACTAACAGTGCCCAGCGCGACTTACTGCTTGTTTAGCCGTTGCCGAAGGAGAAGAAAGTCCAACGATATCGGTACCCAACGAGATCAATCACGATCCTAAGGTCGGTATCAAATATATTGGCCGGTGAGTTTGTTTTCCCGATCAGCGATCGAGGAGAAATCAACCACCACCATCTGACGATCGTGGATTTGTCAGTTGGAGTTCGGTGGCCCCCGAAGGGTATGGTGGGGTAATGCGAACGCTGCTCGGCTCCGCCTGTAACGTAGTTGTATGGCTGTTGTTTATTCTTAACGTAATAGTTGTGTGTGTGACCAATACGGGATGAAGCTGTCGAGAAAGAATCAATCTTCTGACCAATAACAATCTGAATATTTTAGGCCTAACCCAAACCTATTCTGACATATATGTCATTATAACACGCCTTTTCATTTTCTCGAGAGAGTGAGAACGTTGAGAAAAGGAGCATCGAGCAGGCAAGCGGTATGGTGGGAGAATACCCCTCACGAAACTCACCGGCCAATATATCTGATACCGACCTTAGTTGTTTAACAGCCGAACTGAAACGATTCCGAAAAGCCCGGTGGAACCTCTGTCCTCCCGAACGCCGGAGGCGGACGAATTAATCGCGGTGTGGGGCAACGACGCGATACGCCGGGGGAATGACAAAGCGACGGGGAGCACGAAGCTGCTCGGATGATCCGGCGCAATTACCCAGTATTAGCCTCGACGTCAGCTGGCCAGAAGAAAAGCCAGTTGCCGGGGCCTCGGTGCACGCGCGCCGCTTACGTCGGAAGTTATTGGTCCTCGGAGGGTTCCGGTAATTTCGTTAAGTGTTGCGGTACGGGTATCGTTTATCGGGTATCGAGTCGGACGCGTTTTGCATGCGTCCAAGGCGGGCGGCGCACACGTATACGCTACAATTAACATGATTACTTCACGCCGCGGCGTCTGCAGCCTAGCCCGGCCGCAGTGTTCATTCCCTGTTTGCTCATCGTTGCCGTTGTGTGCTTGCCGCGACGTGTCCACACCGGGACGAAGGAGCCCGAAGGAGAATAGTTTATCTGCAATTAGTGGCCGTGGCGAGAATATTCGCGGGGAGAAGCGAGTGCAACTGTTAATCCCTTGAGCCCTCGGCCGACGTGGATCGCGATCCGGGCATACGACTAGGATATTCCACGCAGGGGACGGCAAGTCATGGTGGTGTGCGCGTTATGATGAAGGTTTTCTTGCTCCACGGATCGAATCCCCGTTACGGGCGTCGGCTTGAATTTAAATCACGTAAAGGGGTAGGTACATCCGACGGAGCGGGAAGGGGGCAAGTCGGCGGGCCGGGATCTACGGTTGGAAAATGTAAGGGACAGATAGATCTGCGATACGATTGACACGTAGGAGTAGAGAGAGATAGAAGGAATGCAGATGTAGAGAATCGAAGTGGAGGAGGATTGTCTGTAGTCAGACGCAGCTTGTGTGTGGTGCGATGAATGATTACCCTTGCGGCCATTCATGCGATATTAGTGTGAAATTTAAAGAAAATGTTTTACGCTGTGTCCACGAAAAAATCATCGTCGCGAGGTTTCTGGAATACACTGTAGATGTTTGAAAATGAAGGGTTGAGAAATTCATCTTGCTCGGGGATATTTACTAGGTCGAAAATAAAATCTTGGCGATGTGCCGCAGGGATAGAACGTGATGGTTGCACATTTTTTGCTTGCAGTTAGCAAATTTGAGCTGCCGGCGGTTTGCGTTTTTCGTTCAGGACGATTCGAGGGAAAAAACTCCGCCGCGTTGCTTGAGGAGGTTTTAGTATTGGCTTGTAATTTTGATATCTGGTAGCAGCAATTTTGTAACCGAGCCTGATTGACACGAGTGTCAAAGCACGAATGTTCCTTCTCGTAAACTTTCCGTGGGAAGAATACCAGTGTCAGAAGAATGGGAACGGAAAAATTGATCATTAGCATAATTTTCACTTCGACCGCGGCGGGCGTCAAGACTGCCAGTCGACAATCTCGGCTAATTAAAGACGCTGGTCACATGCAGGTCTCACAACTAGTTTCTAAAGTCGCTTCATTCCGCATTCATTCCTCTCCGCATTCAATTAAATAATTCTTCTGTAAAGCCCGGTCGCTGGACGGACTAACGAACGAGTATTCTTAGAAACCTGTCACGCATTAAATACGTCCAACATCTGCCGTCCGCCTTGAATTAAGGAAACTCGGCTCTCTTCCGTGCGTTTCGATAGAATTTTCAATGCGTCATTTATATGCTAACAAAGCGAAGTGGCCGGTTCTCGTTGCAATTGGAGGTGAAAGGAAAGTGGCGAGACCAGATGCTTGAATGGTATTTGAAACAATTAAACAATGAAGTTTTACGAGGATTGCTGAACTTGCACGTACGAATAGTTAGAAAGAGATCGGTGTTGCGCTTATATTGACGTGGACAGCGCGTCTGACCATACGCGGACCACCTCCACTTGCTCCCTGGCACTATGCACAATTTTTTCTTTACAATTTTTAGCTCGAATAGTAATGATTCGATAAACAAACTGTAAATAGAAAAAATATGTGTCGTGACGAGCTTTACAACACTATATTTTTTAAAATACAGTTTAACATTTAATTTTCCAATATTTCTTAGCGTTTGGACAATAATTTTTTCTCCATCGAGAACACAGAGAATTCTATTAGTTCATGTGGTGAAATTGAAATTAAGAAGGATTCATTTTAAAGAAATAATTATTCCACGTTTAATAACTCAGTGTAGTGTGTTCGATCCATGAACTTCGCATGGGAAAAGAAAAGTTTGTTAATAGTCGGACGCAGTTTGAAAGTTGCATAGAGTCGTTACTTTTTGCCCTTTCACAGTGCACGGCACTTCCTTCGCTAGCGGAACAGAATGAACCGCGTTTTCGAAAATGACGCCTAATGGCGAAAATTGTTATGTTCTCCTGCACGCGATCTCTCGCGGCATTAAACGTTCCTTGTCGATGGTTTACACACTACACGTTACGCCATACTGTCATGCTGTGCGTCGCGAAGGTGTAACGGTAGGTGCGCAACATCGCAAACATTTCTACGTCGGCTATAATGAACTAACGGTGGTTCCTCCTCAACATAATGGCCCTGGAACTAAAATGAACCACTTCATCGATCCTTGAATACCGTGCCGATAGAAAGTAGCAAGCCACCGAATAGCCACAACCGTATTTCTGCACACTTTCCCACATTACACCACTAGAAACCTAGCTCATCTTCGACGAAACGCCACGTTATTTCCCCGACACACATTCCACTTCCGACGGTCGTCCCCCGCATCGATTGACGTTCGAATGTACTCTCACAATTTGCCCATCTGAAACATCTTTCCACCATCATCCCCTGCCGAAAAGCGTCTGCCCACTTTTCGCGTGTCTATTTGGCCCAGCAGTTTCTCGGCCCCGTCCCCTGGCCCAGTTTATTCTTCGGGTTTCCCAGGCGTTTCCACGAACCCGACCGCGGTAAAAGCAGCTCGGGCACGAACCCCCGACCGCGGCTATCTACGCCGGCGATCTTCCCGCGTCTAAAAGGTCGTGTATGACTTTCGAGTAATTCAACTACCCAGTTCCAAAGAGTGTTACCCTCCAGGTAGATTAGGAGAAAGGTAGGAATTAGGGTGCTCGCTGGGGGTGGCGCGTTCACGTGGCATGCGCGGGCCGTGTTACTCTTACAGACACGCTAATATTGCATTCCCCCGCAGATACAAGAAAGAGGACTGGAAGAGAGGGATACGAGTTCCGTGCTTAGAACTGTGATTATATGGTTGCCAACCCCTACGTCTTCATCTAGCAGAGGTTCTCCACCCACGCGTAGCATAATGCACCCTGATAGCGTGTAATAGAGTTGCGCCACTTTCTGGTAGCGCGGGCGTTCGCTAGCCAGCGAGCAGAATTACGAACGTCACGTCGCGAATACGGCGACACACGGCATCGCGTATCAGACACTTCTGGCTTTGTAGGCGGTCTTCCACTCGTGCTCGAAGGGATCGCGAACTGGCAAAGGATCTGTGCTGTCCCTTGTAAAATTTCCTTCCTTCGGTGCTCCGAGAGTTCAGTGTCGTGGGAAATTTTTCTTTAGCGAACCCTGATACCTCTGTAGTTCTTACCAATGTGGATCATAATTCGCAACATTAAATTCTGGTATTTTAGATTCTACTATTTATTATATTCGTGATCATGGCTTCAATCGTTTGTTTGGATTTGAATCTCAATACGAATTACACTTATTAGAAATTATGTAGTTTGGTTGTATGAGCTTTCTCAGGTGAAAGTCAGGCAAGTAAACGAAGGTGGAAAATTATGCTTGTAACCTGTTATTGTTATGTAATATGTATTTTGTTGTATTATAGATGAGACGAATTAATAATGCACGATTGAAGAAGAGGGTAGAATGTTATCTTACGTAAATATTCACTTTGCCGCGGGGATGTCGCGACAGAATTTTGGAAACTACGCCGAGGGCTGATCATAAATCCAGCAGCGATCATCGGGGAATTAAGAAGCTTCGTTAAAATCAAAGTTATTCTGATAGTCGCTAATGGAGTTGCCGAGCTTCGTGGAACAGCGCGCCTGGGCGATGATGCATGTCACGTTGCAAAAGTTTGGCAACAAGGTTTGCATTGCATACGAGCTACGTGTGCCCGCGCCGCCGCCGTGTCAACGAACTTGCTGGCGGGGCCAAAAGTCGCCGGGGTATTCGTTATAAGTTTTCTACGTCAACGCGAGCGGGGAAATTTTGAGGGAGAAGCGCAAAATTTCGAACTCGACGACGGAATCGCATCGCCTAAGAGCTTCGACGATCGCGCACACTCGTTTTAAACTCTTTACAAGTGTTCACTACTGAAATTCAAAAAATTTACGAAATCTATGGCTTTTTAAGATATGGAACATGTAAATGCGTGGATAAATGAGGCATTCAGAGCAAAAACGGACTAACCCATATCGAAGAAAAATAATTTCACCTATTTTATTTGATTAGGTATCATTTTTTCAATTTGTTTTATTTTTCTTATTTTTTAGTATCAACTTGTAACAGTGGTATGCGTTGAATATACATATTCTGATGCATAATTGAATTCCCTGAAACGACAAAGGTTTTATAATGGTAGTGAATGGGATAACTCAATTTTCGGACCCACAAAGAAGATGCCACTTTTGGTAACTTTTTATGCCATCCTAAAAGCAAAACCTGCCGCCACAAAATATTAAATTTTCACCACTTTTCATAAATGGTAACTTTTTGTCGGCTTTAAAAGTATGTTGTCTTGTTTAATGTTATTTGGGGTTTTTGTTTGTTAGCTAAATAAATTCAACCTTAAGTGGGTTTAATAGAGCTTTTAATTTTCTATCAGAATATATATGTATATTGAGCCACATACTGCAGTTTTGAGTTGATGTTAAAAAGTGGAGTGGATTGAAGCTAGATTGGATTGAAATAGTAGTACCATTTTTTCCGACTACTGCGATATTGCTATTCACTCAATTTTGTAAAAAATGTGAATTATTTTGTTTTTGCTCTGAATGACTCAAATATATTTCGTTCGATCTTTTAATCAATAAAACTCTATCAAGAATAGAGATACTTAAAAATTCAATTCTTTCCAAAGACTTGTGTTAAATTCCACTCACAATCAGTACCCGGTTTATAAACAACAAAACTTAAACCTCCGCCGTCTCCAAAGTTATAGCAGTACTCAAGACTGCCTCCCATTAAATCAATAGCATTATCCTCTTCGCCATTTCGATATAGCTGAACAGTTTAGTTACCTTTCCCGACACTCTCCTATTGTGAAATGAAACTCTGCAAGGAGACTCACGACAATGGTTCCCGAACACTGTCCACGGCAGTTGTCGTCGGCGCTTTAAAACCCTGCTCCTATGTCCCGAGCTCAACCCTTTATCGCTCATTAATGTCATGGGACGAAGGGTTAACGGCAGAAGGGCAATATTTCCGCCTGGCGTGCAATTTTTATTGCGTCGCGTCATTTATGGCTGTTTCCAGCAAAAGCCACATTATCGTTCCGGTTTTTGATGAGGAAAGTAAAGCTCGTAAAGAATTTTCTGGTAGCTGTCGGGTAACCACGCTCCGCCAGTGTTCATGCATCGTCCATTTCCCCTTGACAGCTTTTTTTCCGAATTCTGCGCTCGTATTCCCGGCTGAATCCGTTACTGTGCCGTTTCATTTGCTCGATTTCTCTTCTAATATCGCGGCATAAATTGCGTCCCTTATTCGACGTGGTTATTCCATTACGGTTCCTCCTTTTCCCGAGTCTTGCTCCTTTCAATACTTCTTTCTTCGCGATCACGGAAGTAAACAAATCGTTTCGCAAGCTTCAGGCACAATCGAGTGATAAAATATTGCCAGGAAGATGACAGGAGAAGTATAATTATTTACTTTGAAATGGCGACAAAAGTTTTAGGAAATTATTTCCCGAATTGTAGACGGGAATTAGTTCAGTGATTCCTAAGATATTTTAAGTCGTGACCCCTTTTACAATATTCAAATGACCAACGAACCCCCCCCCCCCGGCCCATATAAGGCAAGATAAATTTAATAAGGTGGAGAAAACACATTAAAAATATGGATTTCGGAATAGAATTCTAGCTTAATAATATCTAATTATCTTAATATATTATTAAATGCACTTAAAGATATTTAATATATTTAATTATCTTTTTTAGTGAAATACTTCACATTGCCACTGAAAATTCATGTTCGCTCTAAAGAGTAACTTTCTTCCTTATACCGCGATTACGGGAACGTAAAGAAAGAGAATGTTGGCACGAAGTATCAAAATTACAAAACCCCGTATTGTATTACTTCGTTCTTTCCGCTCCTAATTCTCGTGCGATAATTCTTCTCCTTCATCTTGTCAGTGAAGTTCATTCCCAGCCGGATGTCGTTGATAATATCTCGTAGCTTTTCGCGTAATCTTCTATACAGTCATGTTTTCTTCGCGATCCTATTTTCTTTTTGCGTTTGCCTTTCGCTCGGTTCTACCCTTCGACTTTCCATTTCCTTGCTCGTCAGTTCTTCCATTTCCTCCACTCTGACTCTCCCCACCCTCTCTGTATTAATCCTCGTTTCCCTCTAACTCGCCATTTTACTTTCCATTCCCGGTAAAACGCGCAGCATGACATTTCTTTCGTGTTCCCGAGTTTACTGCCTTAGCGTTGTATCCACCTGCTTTTATCTTTTCGTGCACTCTCCGGGCTCTGCTTTCCTTTCAGCCTTTGTCTCCCCCAGTTTTCCTCCTCGTCCCCTGGCTTTCGTTCTCTGCCCGTCCCGTGCCCGCTCACCTTCGCGGTGGATTTTTGGGCGACCGCCTAGGCTCTTTTACAAACCCCTCTATCTTCCATTTTTATAGATTTAATTTCTCTCTGACGTTCCTCGGATCCTAGCAGCCTCCTTGCAAACCACAATTTCTGCCTTTACAGTCGCCACCGAATATGTTCCTCGGTGAAGGCCAGTCGACGGAGTTACTTGAGTTGCTTGACTTTACATACGACGAACAGTGAAAAAACGAGTGGTGAAATATATCGAGCGATAGGTGTCCGAAGAGTTTCGATCGCGTCTAACGGCGATTTTCCCGCAACTGGTCGCTTCGTCGCTCCAATTCCGCCCTTCTTTCGTCAGAAATCCATACGGACGTGGACCGGCAGCGTAACCTTAACGTCCACCACAATTACTCAAGCGGGTCTCGCCGGGAGTCGAACGTACCGTTCACGATCGAGGTGCCCAACGGGATCTCCTTGGAATCGATTCCAGCGCGGGAGCACGAATACCGGAAATTGTGAGACTGTAGGATTCAAAGGATTGATAAGCGGAAGCGAGAGAAAGCGTCCGACGGAGGCCGTGCTTATTGATTCGGGGGTTCGGAATCGCCTTTCCCTCCTTCGATCTTGTCAAGGGGAAGAACAATAAACGATCCCGGGCCCCGAGTCAGAAACGGTATCCCTCGCGTCCAGGAAGAAGCCCGTGTTTCGTGGCCGGGCGTAAAGTGGCCAGGTTCCACCGTTTCCCTAAGGATGCAATTCCCTTGGATCCAGATTACGCCCGGCTCCTCTATGTACTTGCGGCGGGGTAAACGGAAAGGAAGCGTTCCAGGCGAGTGCAAACGACACCCCGTCACGTCAACAACGCCGCTGCGCTATTCCCAAGATTGGGCAGCTCTTGTCTCCCGCCCTGGGCGGGGATCAAATTCGAGACAGTCCACCCTGGCTCCTCGCGGACTGGGATCATTGAACGGGAGCTGCGCGGCTGTTCCCCAAACTTCTACGTTTCACGTTGGCTAAGCGTAATGGAAGAATTACCGCCTCAGCCTTAACGCGTCTGGAACTTTCAGCGGGAATGAAGAATCATTTCCCTGGGCATCTGGCGCTTCATACGTTTCCAGGAATCTTAATGTTTCATTGCTGTACTACCGCGGAAATTGAATGTTTCATTGCTGTAGTATCGTTAGAGATCGATGTAGTATCGATAGATATGTTAGATTAGAGTTGACAGTGAGATATACATATCGTACGTCTCGGTTACGTCTGAGAATTTGATTCTGCGACCTGCAAAGTGCCTTCCTCTGATTTGTAGCAGCTGGTCCCCTTGGGCCCGAATAGAAAATACCCTGCCACACCATGCAAGCGTGTGCAAGCCGTCGCAGATTCTACGCAGCAAACTTTGCCGAGAGCAAACTGGTCGGGTAATTGCCGTTCATATCGGTGAAAACCGAAATTTGCCGATCGACCGCTACCTCGACCATAAAGATATCACGCCGAGCAAGAGTAAACGCAACGTGCTGTACTTGCATTAGCGTAACGACAGCCTGGCGGTAATGCATCGGCGAATTATCGCTAATAAAACTGCACGCCGGCTCGCGATCTAGATGCTTTCATCGACTGTCCCGTCCATTTATCACCGGGGATACCCGTTCAACGAAACGACACCGGAAATGCCACGTTTCGCCAACAATTCCCCAGCATTTCGGAACAGTTTACGCGGGGCGTTGGTCAAATATACCTACGTGGAAACCAGCAAACGAGTCAGTGGGATTGATCAGGGGGGAAGGGGCGCGCAAAGATATATAACGAATCGGAATGCCCACGAAATTAATCAGCGAACCTTGTGGAATCCTTCAGCGAACGGTAGAGGCACGAAGTCAATGGCCAGCCGTGGATTCGTCGCAAAATGCTGTATTTGTTGTCGCGTCCAAGTATAAAGAAGAGTTTACATGCAACCGTGCGGCGACTTGTCCCACCATCCCCCAGGAAACGTGTCGCCGAGTTCGAACTACAATTCACCCATGCACTTTAAATTCCGATATATCATGGCTGTTTCGTCGCAACGCCACTCTGATCCAGGTCGTTGGACTCCTGGCAGTCTATTCCACAACATTTGTACGGCTGGAAAAGTCGGCTTCTATTTAGTAGAACGGAGTCGATCTTGGTACCTCGTAAACGCCATTCAATTAAACGCCCGAATTTTATGGCTTGCCTGTTTTACGTGCGAAGCTGTCGCCGGTTAACGACGCTTGGCGATAATAAGGTGGAAGAATCAGTTTCATTGTTTCAAGTTAGTCTTGTTGATATAAATACAGAGTGCTTTGCCAGCTTTTCCACGAGAATTCTGTGGAAACATCATTGTATGATCAGTGTAAGTCACCTGTTAAACTTCGCTCCTTTCTGTCTTGCTAGATTTTTAATGCTGCTAAACTTGTTCGTATTGCGAAAGTTTCCACTAATCTAAATAATGGTTACTTGAAAGAATTTTTAAGATAATGCAGGTTTAATGTGGTACGGAGTGATAAAGGTACAGCACACGCTGCAGTGCACAGCGCGTCTGACCATCCACGAACCACTTCTACTAGCTTGCTTAGGTTTACCGTTACCTACGTTAGGAAGACTATCTATTCACATTAACAGAAGCCAAACTTTCATAGGAATAAGTTTCCTGAGAAAAAGAAATAAAAATATGTAGTGTTTCGAAATTTTTTAAATTCTCTGCTGAATTTTGAAGCTTCATTTAGATATATCAGAATAAGTTTTGTTATGAAAAATCGCACTATATAATAATAAGTAGAATTCGAAGATGCAACCCACTATTTTTTCGTGCTTTTATGTTCAATTCGTTGTGAGATTTAGCGGAAGCGCACCAAGCGTTAAGAATACGCCACGTATAAATAATATCTTTGAATTCGTGATTTGGCTTTGTGGAATTTTTTGTCCGGACGAGGCGAAAACGCGACAATTACCGGGAGCACGTATCAAGAGCGGAAAGACACATCGAGTTCTCCACAGACAGAGACACCTTGAAAAATTCAGTAAACCGGAAACTTCCCCGAGAAAGACTGGACAGCGCAAAACATTGTTACCAGGGAGAGGGTGGCTGACAAGGAGGAGGAAGCTCTGCGAACACACGTTGGGAGGAATGGTGTGAAAAAATTCGAGATTTCCAGGGCGTCGCCGGGAAGAGAAAACAGACGCGGGAGTAGCCCGTGACGCAACGATTTGTTTGCTCTCCGTGGATTCGTTTAACTTTGTATTAACATTCCCGCGGAAACTTTCGAAAGTTCGAAGATCCCCGGGAACTTCTGTCGAAGGTTTTCAAGTTGTTGGATACGTAGGAAAGCATGGAAAGGTGTGTTCTCGCGAAGCTTCGCCTGAATTTTTCCGTGGCAAACGTACCGCCATTTCTATTCCCTCCGACCAAGGATTTCTTCGAGAAAGGAAAACTCCTCGAGAACTGCCTCGAAATATGGAGACACGGTTTTGTTCTAAAGCCACATTGCGGAGAGGCTTAAAAAACGACGTGACAGCAGAGATCCTCTGGCGGAAGTTTGGAAAAGCGACGATACGTATTTGTAAGTGAAATAACCTTTCCCCACGATTAAATTATTGTTTTTTAACAAGCGTTGAGGGGGCGCGATGTTCAGATTGGTAGCGTCACAGATCCACGTGCGGCACATGCCGTCGGCTAGCGCAGATTTCACGGGCTGCTGGGAGATATTCATGTGTACCAACCAGTTCGTTGAATAATGAGGAAGGATATAGATATCCATCAGATATTCATGGAATATCTTGTACTGATCAGCCAACGAGACATTGAAAGCGAGAGAACGTCTAAAGTGTGATATACTTGTTCTCGAGGAGGAATCGATAAGGAAAACCCGGGGCGGGAAGAGGCAAGACACTGAAGATAAAAGGAAGCATAAAACGTTTGCACTTCAATTACCCGTCAATCTCGATAAAAGCTGATTTCAGGTTAGCTTTGCTTCTCATTTGAATTCGCTACCCTGGCAATCAGAAATAGTATTAGGCGGATTAATCGAATACTGTCAGGCTTTCAACGATTAGTAGGTATTTTAAAAATTCGGGAGCAATCAGTGGAACAATTATGCAACTATTACACGAAATTCTAATTGACGCTATCAGCAATTATCTCCGTACGGATGCATGCCAGTAACCCGGGGAAATAAGATCGTCATCCCAATTCGGAGTGCACTACAAATTTTATGCATCTATATCGGGTAGAAATTATAACCTCGTCGAAGTTTTCTCGAAATAAAAGGTCACTTTGCTTTTCGCGCACTGTGCGAAAGTACAGTCAATGTTGCGACTTAACTGGAAGAAATCCCTTTGAATGCTCAAAGCCCTTTGCATCGTACTGTATGAAAGCGATTCTAAACAGATCTTCCGCCTTTTCTCACATAAACGTCTCAATATCGATCCTAGAAAATCATACTAATTAGTAAGTACTAATGTTCTCCTCCACCGTAGAACTTGCATCGAGAATTATGAGAAACTTTATCGTTGAAAATATTTGCAATCGTCTGAAACCTGCAAAGAAACGTCTCGTGCAGCAAGCTTCAAAGTAAATAAATCTTCAAACGTGTACTTCGTTTTTCATTAACAGAAGAGATTTATAAAACACGATGGAAACTCGTTAGAAGGCGCGCTAAACAAAACCATGCGACCCCTTCACGTGATAAAATTTATTACGCAGCCTTTTGTGGACTTTTTTAAGCGGTTAAAGGCTCGCGTTACCCGTCATCGTAAACGAATGCAAAAAAAAAAACATAAAACACGGCACCCTGCCGCGAAATCAAACCGAGCTTCCGCAATTTCCGCGAGGAACTGTAAATACATCGTGACGTTTCGCCACTGACCCTGCGCCGTTCGTTAGCCCTATGTCTTCTTTACATTGCGATTTATGCGCCGCATAATAGAAGAAAAAATATACGAGGGACATGTCTATTTCAGGTGTACACGCATAAACCGTGCCACTTTATTGTCCAATAAAGTCACGCGTCCCGTTTGGATCGCACGTTTCACTGCCCCGAGTTTGAATCCCGGCTTTCCCTTTTTATCTTGGATATTCGGGCACTGTTCTATCCGGCGTGTTCAACGGTTTTTAAAGCGTGAAACGGTGAAACGGGACACCGGCTTCGATTGTTCGATGATGCCTGAGCAGCCTTGTGATCTCTGTCGCAGCTACCCACTCGCAACTAGCTACCGTTACGTCAGAGCTTTCGCAAACGTCGCGAGCACAAAACATGACGCGCCGATGCCACGGCACGTTGTTACCCGTGCCGGAGCCAAGATCGCCGTGCCTCTGTATTACTTCGACGACGTCGCGCCACCGACACCTTCCAGATCGGGAGAAATTTCCGCCCCGCGGAATAAGGTTGTCGACTTTCCTGTGCTTCCCGGGGCGGGGGTAGGGAAATTCTAAAGAGCACGGAAGCAATGTTACAGTTAAAAGGGCGCTCGGCTGCCCGGGTCGATACACACCAGGGGCCAGCTGCGACAAGAAATAACAAGCTATAACCTGTGCAACGTCGCGTAAGTTACGGCCCCGCGCCGCAATTACTTCGTGTACTTCGACGCGGTATCGATGCCAGGTAAATGCACGCCGAATGCCTCTCGTGAGGAGGCGTAAAGTCCCTTGATTTCTTGATTAACTCGAGCGGCAACGCGACCCGCCGCGCCGACCCCGGACGCTTGGCCACGAAAGCAGAGCGGTTCATTTCGTATCGGAGCACGCTATCGTTCATGCGCGAGTACGGTGGCAATCAGGCGCCCAATCAGTTCGATCATCATTCGGTCAGTGTCAAATCAGCACACCCCGCGTGATCATCTCGCGACGGGGGGCGCGCGAGCATTGGGTCACCGATTTCCCTCAAATTTTCCGCGTAGATAGCGCATACTACAAGCATGTACCGGATGCAGAGAACGTAATATTTCAAATTATGTTGCAGTGGCTTTTAATGAGTTCAAACGGCGGTTCTTTGTGTCTGGAAAATAAGCGTTCTTTGTCCAAATTTAATGCAGTGAAATTACAAACTGCTGCGTAATGGGAACCAAAAGATTCGCTATATGTATAAAGAACTTGCGACTAATAGGACGAGTGAAAGTAAATTAATCAAGTGACTCCTTACTTTTGGGCCTGATTATACAGGAAGCTTAGCCAACTTATGATCTAAAACTGAGTAAATTTAGTTTGAAAATTTTAATTGCTAAAGAAAAGTAGCTTTATTATTGTCGAGTATATTTTACTTCTTGTTATTGTTTAGAATGTTTTTTAAAATGGGTTATTCAATAGTGAGTTGTATAATTAATATTACTTTAAATATTCTGAAGCTTTTGTTTCTTAAGCCTAAAATGGAACTATGGATCGGTAGTTTAATAAGATTGTGTCATGGGTTAGTAATATTTTGTAAAATAAAGATCGCAAAATTATGGGACCCGTACTGCGTTTAACTAATTTTTGTCATTTTCATGCTTTCCGTTGGTAGCTTTCCGCATAACTGAGTGGACCCTGCGAAATGCGCGTGATCAGTTCACTTCAGCAAGATTAGAAATCAGTATACCTAATAATTCTGAAAACTATCAAAACTATCCCGAATATTACACATAGTAAACTCAAAGGGCACGTCTTGCCGGGATTAATGAAGAATCACGTGGATCGGCGTCCCAGGCGGAAGTGGCCGAGCCCCGGGGGTAATCAGATTCCATTTTCATAGGTCGCCGTTCCCTCTGGCGTTCGTTTGTTTATAGCGTGCCGGTGCGTGTGGCGTCCGCGTAATTCCAAGCGGAAATACGTCAGCAGGAAAGGAGCGGGCTATCCGAGGTGTTGCTTCTGTTACTTGGAAAGTGTATATTTCAATGTCGCCGCTGAGGGCACAGCCGGTGGGCGGCCATTTGCAAGCTTACCGAGTAGTCTATACGGTTCAGGAATAGCGAAACAAGTATTTATAGCCCGCAGCCGGCGCTGCGCCCGCGTCGGAGAAACGGAAAAGGGACACAGAGGGCTGAGGGCAGAGGATAGAGGATGGCGGTCGTAGTGGCGGCGCCGGGGCAAAGGGGGGGACAGAGAAGGGATAAGGAGCCACCGGCGTAACCAGAAGATTAATTGGAGGTGGAGTTGACTTCTGAATAAGCAGGCCCAGCTGCAACGAGCGTTTTGCTGAAAGAACGTGGAAAAGATTAGGGGAACAATGAGGCCGCCGCTTTTATTTCGCCGCGCTTAAACAAAGCTGCTACTATTTACGGAAGGCGAAGGCGCGAATCCACGGGGACAGGAGTGGCGGCGGCTGGCGGAACGTTCGAAAGGAGAAACTTAATTAACCGTGGTTTATGTTAAGCGTCGCGTAACTGTAACCGTTCAGAGGTTATATAGGCATCGTGCTTTTATTTCACGTCGTTCCGCCGCGAAATGAAACCGCCAAGTAAATTTTTCGATGGCTTCGGCGCACCAGGTCGGGTCAAGAGCTCCGTGGCTGCCAGGGGTTGCCTCGGAGGACCGCCTCGCTCAGGCCAGAGGGCCGCGGGTGGGTAACGAGCTCTGTTTACGGTGGAATTTTAACCCATTACCGTGGCCGCGAGTGGCATCTATAACTGAAGTGTTTGAACGTTCTTCGGTGTGGCGTTTTATTTAGCGAGATCTCGCTCCTTTCTGTTTTTAATCCGCTGGGAGAGACTGCGCGGGATTTGCGCTACCGGTTTTACGGATCGCGTGTCCTTTGATAATACATGTAAATTTTAGGTAACCCAGATATCCGGGCTCCACTGAATTAGCGCTGGCGCGGGATCATGTATATTTCAGGAATAAATCTAAATTGTAAATAATTCGAAATCTACGTTGTCGCATGTCAGCCGCGATGCGCGGAGGCGCACTTCTGTACTTTCACCTATAAATTCTCAGTCGACAATGCGGGTTGTGTTTTTAATATTAATTGCCGGGTAAACAAATCTACCATTGTTCGCTGTTCGATGATAAATCTAAATTTTTTTAAGACACTCTCTTTGTTCCTCTTGTCCCCCGCACAGTTTGTAAATACTGTAATATATATTCTTTCAATTCTGCTACATTTTATTCTATACGTATTTATGTATACAATATAGGTATATTATATTCTATTGGCTCGTAAAGACACTATACGTGGCACAGTACATTGCATGAAAGTTCATCGATTGTTTAGTGCTTGTAGTGCATCCTAGCACGCATAATAGCATCATAATTACGTTCACACTTTACTAATTCAGTTGCTTGTTCGAACAATACATTACAACGTCAAAATCAATATTCATTGAGGAAACTAGTGCTATAATCGACAAACTTTCTCATTCACCAGGAAAGCTTCTAAACAGTATAAACCATACTTAGTACGCCACTAAGTTCCTCTTCACACGTCCACGAACATAGCAGCACAGTCCTATGTACTTCTTCTATCTGGAGAAGTCACAAGTCGAATAAACTAAGATCTTTAAAATCCTTTCAACCACTAAAGCTTCGCACGAGCAACCATTTCCTCCGCTACTTCCTCTTAATTCTTTCACACAGAGTCACCATCTATCTGCCTTTTTGCTTTCTACTACAGAATTCTCAAAATCAATCTCCTCCGAACCCACGAGTCGAACAGAGAAGGCATTCTACGATTTTAATTAATGACCATGGAGCAAGAGGGGTGATTTTTACGAACTTCGAGTAAATTAGAAAAAGAAGTGTTTATAAAATTATTGCTTTGACAGAACATGAAAAAGAGAACCCTAATTGAAAACTATATATATTTTCACACAATAAGTTGTAGTTATTGAGTTGATAAATTTTTTCTTCAATTTTCGGCGAAAATATTTGCAATAAATCGCTCAGTTGTTATCGGATTTGCATCAAACGTGCACCAAACGATGTAGATTTTTTTTTACATATATAACACGTCGCAACTCGAAAAATTGTCAAAAATGAAGCTGCACCCCTTTCGCTCCAAGACCCTCAATTCGTTCTTGCATGTGTAATTACCCGGTTGACGGCATTGCACTGTTCTACCAGGCGATATCGCGTACGAAACGCATCGTGTGCACACCATGCTGAAGCTCTTTCCCGGAGCCGAACGAAAATAGAGCAGACCGTGGGCGAGGGGCGGAGGGGCAGAGGGGGCGAAGACGGTGGCGCGAGAGTTTGCCAAAACTTGGATCCCTGTTAATTTATATTAATGCGAGCAAACGGCAGTGTCTTGCATTAGCGTCTCCGGGATCCGTGAAAAGCAGGGTCGCCCGTCTACAAGCCAGTTTACCATCCAGGCATCGCGTGGCATCAATTATTCATTCGTACTTTGCGCGCATCAAAATCGAGCTAGAAGCTCCGATTTGATCGCGATACGATCTTCGGAGGCACCGGTTTAATACGGTGCCGGAGACGTGCCCCGAAGCCAAATCGATTTTCAGGAGGTGCACTTGTCCTGTATAATGAAACGAGTAACGCACGAAATGACTCGAGCACGGAGTTTAGACGAGGTGCTTCACTCCCCGACCTCTAGACCAGCGGGAAGTACGCAACGCCGCTTTTATTCGATGGTAATTAATATCGATACCCTCCACGAGAAACCTGACGAATTTTAATGAGCCAGATTCCTTGGCGAAGGCGTGTTATTAATACATATTAGGGTGGTGCTTATTTGACCCCAAAAAATTATTTTTCCATTTCTCCACGGGACACCGTGTCCACGTGTTCGACCTTAGTTACTTAGTGGGGGTTGCTACCAATTTCTTTTTCGACGTATTATATTTCTCAAACACATTTACTTGACATTGGGATATTACAAAGTAAATTTGTGATCCGGTGATTTTTGAAAATAGCCAATTGATATTTCTAAAAGTCTAGTAGTAATGATTACTAGCCAGAGGTTCGCTGATTTTAGTTTATAGTTACGTATACATATAGTGTCCTTCGCGTCTCCGCAAAAAGTTCGTCAACGAGCTGCTGGAGTAGCGCTCACGAAGCCAGGCGGGACAATGCAACCCCTTTTTTTGCGGCCCGCCGTTGCATTCGGGGAATGTAAATACCCCGTTAATTCGTGATGTAACACAGTTTTAATTTCGTGGGGATCGTCGTACGGCAAATTTAACTTTTATCAGCGTTGCCATGGCAACGTTAGTGGACCCATCCAGTTTCCCGGTTCGACTCTCCGCGTCTGCAGGACCGCTGAAATTTGTTCCGTCCACTCACGATCACTTTTAACATCCGCGCGGCATCGCGCGACCGCGGTGTATTAAATGCAACTACAACGATGAATAGTTAGTTTACACGGTGCGACGAGTTTCAACTAATATTAAAAGGCGAGACACTCTCGGCTGGAGGAAGTTGCGTCGCGCGCAACGCGACCTGTGAAATGAAAATTTACATATCGTTGAAGTGATTTTCGGCCAGCCATTGCCGCGTCCCCGCGCGCGTAACGCCCGCACGATTTATCGTGCAAATACATTCCCGGAGTTCGGAAGGATCCGTCGAAGCCACCCTCCGCGCGCTCCTCCTTCGATTCGATGAAATCTGTCCATGGCGGGGTCTGTTTTTCCACCGAATTACCGTTGTTCGCGCGCGCCAGCAGCCTTCTAAACCGGACAAATGTAGTTTCAGTAGTAAAACAAAGCATTCGTCCGTCCGTGTAGCGAGAGCGCCTGGCCAATGGTGGTGCAAACAGTTTTTACTGCTTCGGTGTTCGTGTTTTCAGGGGAACGGAGGCGAAATTACAGAGAAATTTTGCAAGATACTCTCCCGAGTAATACGCGGATGCACGGCTGTCGTATTAGTTTTACCCGTTGTAATTTAACGCGGTTAGAGGAACAATTTATCGATCCTTTTTAACCACCCGCGCGAGAATACTGCGGTGTCGATTCAGGTCTACGTAGCTTTTTTGTTACGCGGAATCATGATTTCGTAACGAGGACTGTGTGCACCGAAAGCTTTCGCGCGCAAAAACACTCACATAGGGAAAAGCTTCTCCGTGCATTTTTTTGTAGGTATACAGTGGATTAAATCAACGTTTAAAGTTTTCCCATTTGCAATAAATTTTTTGATATTGTAGATGAGTGGTCTTTCCTTTGAGAGGAAAGCTTTAGATATTTTCTTTAGTGTTATGAAGTTTATTGCTAGGTGATGTAGGTATAGTCTGAGGGGGGGAGGGGGGGAATACTTGAGCATGTTCTCCATACAAATAACTTCAGATATTTAAGAATTTAAACTACGATATAACGCGTCTTTTAAGAGGACCCGTTTAGTTTTATGGGAGCATATACTCGCCGCCCTGTATATCGGTGTGCGATAGAGCGTGGGTTGCGAGAAATCGATGAAAGTGTGTCATTATCATCGTTCTTTCATGGGCGAGGCTCTTCATTCGACTATTATTGCTTCTTTGTGTGTTTTAATAGGTATTAGCCTCAGTGTCGTTTTAATATTAGTCTAAGAATTGTTTTGACGGAAATTGCTCGCGTTAAGAGAATTGTTTGAAAAGGAATGATAATTTCTTTTCCATGTGAAATGAAAGGAAAGTGCTTTTCAAAGAAATAAATTTCCATTTTGAAATATACTTCTAAGTTGAATTAAAGAAATCAGAAACTGAACGAGACGAATCGAGTGAGTAATAAGTGAAAGGAGATACTCTAGGGAAGCTTTTATATTTCGTAAGTTCGGCGCGTAATTTTAATTAATTCGTTGAAACGATTATAAACCTATCTTTGACAGAGTCAGATAAATATGCATATCATTTACAAAGGTGATTGACGCACAATAGTTTAAATCTCAATCCCGCGATGATGTATGATAATTTCGGTGGGGGAGAAGCCTGATTACCAATACGCGCGTTAATTGTATTTTCGATTATACGGGCGTTCATTAACATTGCCTGAATATTCAAAAGTTATCGCGTCATTCCGCCAACCATGTTCTTTCTACTGAATCGTGGCTTATCTCTCTCAATTACATAGATCCACGATATTTCGTATTTTATTGAAGTATTTAACCAAGTTTTCTTGAATTTGTTTTCCTTTCACTCAACAAGGTGTTCAATTGCTCCATTACACTTTAAATAAGATGTTTCTTTCGAGGTGTCTCTTATTGTTTGTGAAAAATAACATAAAATTTTATCAATTTTGTAATTTCTGAGTTCAGAATCGACGTGGAATTGAAAGTTACCCTATTTTTGATAATTTGTTCGATTCTTTTAGTATTACATTAGCCACCTCGAGCTTCAAATGAATTTATTACCTTCGTATAACGACGGAAAGAACGAAGACGAAGCTAACTTCCATCCTGAGAATCCGTTTCTAAGATAAAGTCGAAAGGAAGTTGTGTAATAAAGAAAATAAAATTTCACGGTGAATCGTTTTCTACTTTTCCTTTTTACCTCGTTTTTTCTCACCTTTTTACACCATTAGCCATTTTTATTTCTTTCTTCGAATTCAATATTCCTTATTCCTTGCAAAGTTCGCCACGAATAAGAGAAGCATTATTCGTAACACTGTGCAAGTATCAAACTTCGCCCATCGATCATTCGCATGGGGTGCCAGCCTGTTAATTCGCATCGAATCGAAACAACGAATTATTTATGTTAATGGAGAGCACGCAACTGGATGTTCCAAAAAGATCCACTCGCGCGGAATGGAATTAAGGAGAAGTTGGCGACTATGAAAATAAGTGTAATTTTATAGTTCCTTCGTTGTTAGAATTTCAGCCGATCCTTTATTCTTCGTTAAAATTGACGATGGAGGCGGGGAGCAATCGTAACAGGAAATGTCCGTGATTTTGAATCGCGAAGACTTTCAATTGCTTCGAAACTTTTCCAATTCGAACGCCTTGCTCAGAATTATAATATACTTTTTGCCTTTTAATAACCTGCTTGAGAGTATAATAAAACAGATGTGTCTTCCATCACGATCAGTTGTTTAATTGTCTTTCAAAAGTTTTCTACAAACGTGCTTGAGATCCTTTTTGCCTTGCAATTCTTCTCCCCTCTCGAACTTGACTGAAAGTAAGGATGTTCCACATCCGATTGCTCCTCCATCGATCACAGTTACGTTCAAATGGATTTGAAACCTGTTTTTAAATCTTCACGGTTCTGAATCCCTATAATTTAAAATTTTAAATCCTCAAAGTTTTCAACTATAAACTTGGCCTTCTGGACTTCCCTTCGAGCCTCCGCGTGATAGTAGTAGGAAAAAATTCTGGAGATTTATGGAGTAATAATCTCGGGGCATTGTAACTCGCGGGAAGCTGCGAAGGGGGAAGTTACATTGGATGATATAAATCTGAAAAATTACGATGAAACTTTTCGGTTTAAACAGACCAATGGAATCGAATTTTAATTACAGAGATGAGGAACGTAATTGTGGTTAGATTTGGTAGATTTATGCCTCATGAATTTTATTCGTGTCTACTGCTGATACGTGTCGATCAATTTCAGAGAGGATTTTGTAGTTACCATACGAATGAAAATTTCAAGATACATATCTATCCTGCACAAACATCATTTCCTCTCGGCAGAAAGTGCCAGTACTGACTTACCAAACTCAACGCATTTTCAAAACGTGACAAATAGGGGGCTTCGCAGTGTGGTTCCACCACTTAACGAACCTGCAACAAAGGAAAATTCGATAATAAGTTAGGTGTTCATGGAGATGGGAAAATATTAATGATTCGTTACATTACAAGATTATAAACTTCAGCAGTAATATGCAGGTAACCTATACAACGACAGGATTAAATAGCCTAGCAAGAATAGAAAATAACAATCATTATGGAAATAATTTTTTTTTCGCAACATATTTGCATCTCAAGACACTTTAAGAATATGTCGCAACACGTTTCTAAACTCATGAAATGCAGGACCTCGTCTTATGCGTTCAATTGAAAGCCAGTAAACATGCCTCGAATATTTGGCCCACGTTTCCTCGACATCAAAAATTAGTTGGAGTCGGATTTAGCGCGGGGCTTGTGCCGCCAAAATCGTTTTTGCACAGGAAAAAGGTATGCCTCCGGTTGCTATTTAATGAGCAGACGTCTCTGCGACCAACGACGGGAATTAGAACAAGTTCACGGTGCAATTAGATGGCACAGGCGTGCCGCAAAAGAGAGAGGCGTGCGCAAAAGCTTTCCACTTTAATAACAACTTTGGGGCGTAAAGAAACTTGTGCATTTTAAATGGGAGAATTTACATGGGGAATCGGGTCGGGAGGAGGCTTGCCCGTGGAAACAAAAATATCGCGAGCACGTAATGCGAGCGGCCGGGAAATATGTAAAAATGCTTCGGCGCATCGATTCGTGAATATTTTATTTTACGCCCGCGGCCAGAATAGCATCGTGGATATTCCATATGATATTAGTTCCATTTTTTTTCTCCCGAAAAATGAGTAACTGCAAAACGATACACGTGGCGCCCCAGCGTATTAATAACAACAGAAAAAGTTCCTCGATGAAATGAAAAACTAATCTCCAGCACGGTTAGGCTTTTATTCGCGAAAAATCACGCTCCCCTGTTTTCAAGCGCAAACTGTAAGCGTCTGTTAGAAAGCCAGTGGGTATGGGAAGAAAATCTGATTAACTTTGCAAAAAATATAATATTCAATGGAACTATTGGAAAATGCGTGCGTGATTGTAAAGTCCTTATTGAGTTAAATATGTTCTGCTTGAAATAATGATATGGTGCGTAACACGAAAGGTTACGTAAAAATATAGCCCCATGAATATCAGTTTCTACTGTTGTCTGGAGACAGACGATTCCCTTGTTTCCCCTCGCACTGTGTTCTTCTTTTTCTCCTATAGTTTGCTTCTGATCCCTCTCATACACTCTAGTCAGCCGAGTAAATTATACGCTACGTTTTATTCGAAATAATGTTTAAAACAATGCGCGGACGAAAAGTCACCAGCCAGCTACAATTTCTCTCGTGGTATTGCAAATACGCACCAACAACAAATTATCCATTTTCCCTTTTTTCTGCATCGTGAATTTCCTCCGACTCCCGTAGCCAACTTATGCAGGTTAACTTTTATTCCCAACAATTTTCAATATATTCAGTACGACGAGTTACATGGAAATATAGATTTCGTTGTCTCCATTGCAAATCAGTTTATTAACCACGCACTTTTTTTTAAAGAGAAAAGGAAAATGATGGTATAAATTCTTTACTTTCTTTGAATTACAGGAAACACAAATTTTCTTTCACGCACGATGTTCAAAAAAATTTTGCGCGAGGTTGTTTCAATATCAAGGACACTCTTTTATTTCCTCTGTGCGTACCTGTCAGGCTAGCACAATAAAGCCAATGCCAGTAACGTATCCCCTGTTCTTTTCTCCTCTTCTCTTTCTCTATTTCGCGAGAGCACACTTCACGCGAAGAAATGTAAATCAGGAACGACGTGGAAATGAAGATATAATCGGTGTCACGGCAACATGCAATTTGCTCGGAAACATCGGAAAGAAGGGGTGCGATTTAACGTCGCCGCGTTTCTTTCGCAAATCCTTGGTAGCGTGCAATTTCTTCCGACCAACCGGAAGAGCACTTCCTCCCTCTCTCTACCCCCCGCGAGATGATAATACGCACGGTTCTGCCCTCGAAGAAACTAGCGGTCGATCAATCAGCCGCGACAATATATAATCGTTGCAATTCGAAGCGCGTGCACGATTAAACCGAGAGGCGTGTCGTTACATTTCAAACGAGTTCGTCGTTACGATTTCGCGAACGCAGTTGCCGTTTTAATCATCGTGTCGCTCCCTTAGTTGGGTATTTAGCGCGCGCGCGAGTTCGCCGCGCATCTTATAATTAATATGACGGGGAATTATTTGATCACCCGGATATCATTGATACGAAATTATTACTTTCATCGGCGGAATTTTAATTCGTGGTTGCGTCGACGAGGATTTATTTGCTGGGTGGTCCTCGACATTACTAAAACCCAAATTACTCGTTTTCTCATTATAATTTGAATTTTTAATTAATTTCACGTGGAATTACCTAAAACCGCCCGCCCGGCTACGTATTACCAAAGCCAAAGCTCCTATATCTATCCCATTATAATTCCGATCCGTTACTTTCCAAACTCGTAATACAATTGGAACGACATAATTCATTTATCACTGCAGTGCACATTTTTACATTAATTATTTTACCCGTCGCATCAATTCTTCGTTTTTTACCCGTATAACGCATTTGCATGTTATGATCTGCTACATATGTAATATTTAATTACTCGCCTAGAGGAGAGAAGATTTATTCACTGGAGCCATTTCCACTGGTTCTGACAATCGAGCAGAATGTCTGTTCTAGAATGGGAGAGAAAGGAAGAGATTGCTTGAATGCAGGGTCAGGTATTGCAATGCCCAGATTATTCATTTCCAATTGGCGTTTAATAGAGCAACCGAATCGAGGGGCGCAGTACAGAAGTAGCATCTCTCCGTCGCCTGACAACGAATGATAAGGTGATAAACGGAGATCCACGTAGCTACTTCACTCGACTATCACGTGGCCACGCTTTTTTCCTGTCTCCCGCGTCTCTTCATTACTTTTCCCCATCCATTTCTCTACCTCCGTCCTTATTTCTTCCTCCGACTTTATAAATTAATCTAACTCTATTTCTGGCTGCCTGGCTTTGTGCCTGCTTTTTTCTACCCCCTCGGCCCTTGCTACCAGACCTAATTCAACTTGCCGGATCCGTCCATCCCCTGTTTCTTTCCGGCTTCCTTGGTCTTTCTTCGTGTCTCGATTATGCTCCGCCATGGTGTCCCGTTGAAATACGTCCCCTTCCTTACTTCGTAGCTTGTCCCCGTCAACGCGACAACTGTGCGTGTAAATATAGAGCTGTATCGAAAATTCGGTCGGGCAAGATCGATACGCCGTTTAGATGGGGTACCTATTTGTGGCCCACTTACTATAGACGAGTTGAGTTTGTATTATCGCAGAACAAAAGGAAATTATTACACAACGATCTGTCCTAGGGGTTGTTGAGGTAAAAAGTTATGGTAAAAATTGAACAAATTATTCGTTGTGTCGAATAAAATTGAATTAGAAAATTAATTTCATTCGTCAAATAATACAAACTTAAAGTAACTTTCATTTGATACGTTATTCAAATAATTTGTTATTTAGTTTATGCCCAACTCTGGGCTGGGCTTGGCAAAGGGAATGGTTTTGAGATAAGATTTTATTAACCGTGGAAATTAGAAATGCTTGGTGATGTGATTCCTTGAGTGAAGAGAAGCTCGACGGAGTCAAGCTTTGAAACATTTGAAATTGAAGCATTTGTTTTGTTTCAATTTGATTGGCCGAAGATTGTCGAATAGTGGTGAATGAATGTCGTCGTTGCTGGGATATAAAATGGTGCTGGGCAAACCCGCCATCCCTCGGACCGTAGATCACCGATACAAGTTCCCCGGGAAAAACAAGGGACTATCTCGGCACTATTAACTCTTAGGGGTTGGAAACGGTTTGCCAGTAGATCCTCGGCGAACTCGGATTACTTTCAGTTCATATTAACTCTTTGCGGGGCAGTGGCGTGTTTCGCCCAGCCTGTCCCACAGGCTCAATTTAATTCCACAAAAGTAATTAAGAAAACAGGCACTACCTCAAATTGCGCGGCGTATTTTACTTCTACGACCGCTTAAGGGCGCGTCTCTCTTCCCGATATTCGCAAATAATTTTAATTGCTCCTTTCTCTCCAGGGGTTTCGTGTAACTTGCACGTTTCAGACCTATCCCTGCAGAACCGATATTTAACTTTTTTTTCCCGCGGTCCGCAAGAGAACAGCGGAAGTTTATCGTAAATCAACCGAAACGTTCAACTTTATTCTTTGGTCAATTAAACCCTAAGTTCCAGCCTGTAATACTGTATAAATTTCCGTCGTTATTTTAGGGCCCACTTGGCATTAAAATCTGCGCGATTTTAGTTCAAAATTCACGCGTTTAATATTTAGTTGCCACTCAATTCGACGCTCCATTTTACATTTTTATTATCATTATAAAAGTCGGACGTTTCTCTGAATAATTATGAGCGACATTAATAATTGTAAGTATGTGCTGAAATGGTAGGAGCGAAGTGATTGGCAGCTTATTGAAAATTTTGAACTTCAATATCGTCTACCGAAGTAGCCCATTCATAATTGTGACGTAACAATGGAAAGACACGTAGAACTAGTGGTAATTTGTATAAATTGAATGGAATCTATATATTGGTATATATAAAGCAATGAGAGCAATCAAGAATTTTATCAGACAAAAACGAATGCATTCCCCGATGCACGTGATATCAATTTATTTTGAAAAAACGGGAAGAGGCTCTTGGCGATTGATCTGCCTTCGCTGATGGCAACGAAGTAGCTCCCGTATGTCTCCCTCCAGGACCCTTATCGTGCACCGCGATAAGCATTCGATTTCGCCGCACAGCTCTACAGGGTGATTCAAAAACTTATGGCCGATTTCGCTAGCATATTCCCCAGAGTTTACAGTGGAGAAGGTAACCTTAGACAAGAGCAGATCCACGAATGCATACTCCGAGTTACGAGGCATATTTCAGGAACACCCTGTATGGAGATGACCGCGTAAGTCTGATCGACTTTAATTATATTCCCGCGACGCCTGCTACCTTATGACTTATCCAGCGACAGCAGCTCAAACAGAGCCTCCCCTACATAGTCCAAAGGATTCTTATTACAGACGTTCCGTCTTTCCTCTTTGTCCAATTTTAAGAATACTTCGGCACCCTCCATCCTTCACCAGCTACCTCTAAGGACATCAAGCTTCCTTCCTTTTGCTCAATTTTGAGGATTCACCGAGACCCTCTTTCATCTTTTACCTCTGTCCAGTCTCGAGGATTTTTCGTATCCCCACTTTCTTTCTAAACCACCTTAAAAATTCTTTCACTTTCCACCCTTACTCCCCCTCCACGCCTCTACCGAGCTCCCAGGAACCATGTTCTCCTCTGTTTCGTTCTGTACTCCACTAAGGACCTTACGATTCCCTTTCTGCTCCCTGTGTCCCCTTTTTGGGAATGCGCCTTTGTTTCGGCAGTGGAAAAATCGCGCACCTTTTGTGGAGCACAAAAAGGCGGAGGTAATGGCACCTCCGCTTTCAGAAATTCTCGGTGGTAGTCTGAAGATTCTGTGACTCTCCCCTAAGTTTTTCTAGAATTATTTTTCTCGGCGTTACTTAAGAGAGGTACATGTTACGACGTGGAAAAGCAAGAGCATGGGGCATCAGCGCGTACGAGTTAAAAGCTTGAAAAGCTCGTTTCAACTGGGCCACTCTTACAGCGTCGCGCAGAGAAGGTGTCCTGAGAGAGCTTCATAAGTCGCAGACAATCTTGTCTTATTCTTAGACCACCATTTCCTTGCCAATATTCCTTCCCTCCACTCTATCACAGCCTTCCACTTCTGCTCTACTTATTTGTATCTCCCTCTGGCAGCATTTATTCCTCCCATTTTCCACCTCCACCTCGCCTCTCGACCCAGGCCCCAAGCAATGACCGGGTAAAGAGACGGAACTTGCGACAAATCTGCGACTAACGGCGTCTTGGATGTAGAGATGTCTCTGCGTTTAAATTCAATTCAACCTGATGCACACATAGACGTTGCAAACCCATTCGATAAGGCTGCACGTAATTAACGAAATGCAGGATTCTAGTATACTTTCTTCTACTTTGCCCCTAATCGTCTTCTTAACGACATCACGAAGAAACTGAAACTCATCCGCGTGTTCGTCGACATTCCATCGGTAAAACCCCTAATAGCGTCTCCATTTTCAACCAGTGCCGCGCACCATGAGTCACACACGTGCCCAGAAGGGTGCGCCCTTAGTCCAACGGCTTGAGCGTGACCCGTCGTGAAATTCAAACCCCAATATCCTGGTCCTCGAGTAACGTACACGGGTTGTCTACTTGCCGTGCCACGAGCCGCATTAACGTTTACTGGTGTACGCTCGACCGCCGACGGTAAAAGTGTGACGCAACCACAGGGCCATTCAAGACGATCCACGAGAGGATGTCCATTCACAGCCACCGTTCCGTTCGTCTTTCCGCGGGCCCTTTCACGCGCCCGTCCAATCATAGAGTTCATTCACAGCGAGAACGAATCATTCGATTCATATACACCGAATCGCAGGAAGATTCGAAAAGGCATTCCAATCGGATAGTCAGGCTTGGCCCCCCTCGTTCCCCGCTCGCCCCCATGGCCACCCCGTCGCCCCCTGTTCGACGACCTATATAAGGTATCGATCGACCGTCACCGCTCGTATTTCTTTGCTTCCTCAACCCCCCATTTCCCTATCCCTGACATTGCTATTAGCCTATCTCCTTCCCTGCGTATCTACCTCTGACACTGTGTCTCCTCCTCCCCGCGACTTTATAGATTTCATTTCTTACCGGATCCATTCCTCTCCGCCTGTATCCGGGCCAAATTCGCCTGCCTCCCGCGCGACCCTTCGCCCGTCCTCCCGCTTTGTTTCGCGCACACCCCCTCCCCCTCTCCCCGCGCAGGGTGTATCGCATGAAAATTTCGATCGCATGAATAATATTATCATTTTAGAGCGGACGGGCGGGGGACCTGTTTTTCTGTTCTCCGCTTATCTGCCACGTGTGCACGCGCGCCTCGCGGGTTCCAATTGCGTTGATCGAAACGCAAACCTGACGAGAAGGGGGAGGGGGTGAACGTTTCATATGGATCGGGCGAAGAATATGCGCCCCCAGTCTTGGCTGCTTCCGGGCGAACTGATTTCCTTCGAAAATAAGCACGGTTTTGGGAATATTTGGCCGGTCGACTGGGCGATTCTTTAATATCGCGACGCTCACCGATTCCTGCGAGCTCCCCGGGGATGCGGGATGGGCGGGCGATCCGACGTTTCTCTCCAAGATTCAGCGATTTTCAGGAGCGTATAGATCCTTGATGAATACGATCGAATTTCATGGCGAAGTAGGATATTGGGGGAGAATTTCATGTCGTTTCGGTGCAGACAAAATTTCGGACGATTCGTCTTGAGAATCAGTCAATTCTTCGTAAGAATAAAAAGTGTTAGCGATAGGTGTTCAGGCTATACTGAAACGTTAGTTCTGGGAAATTAGATTTTTTAGGTTATACCTACGTAATTGGAAAGGCACTATTGTGACATCCATGGAATATTCTAATTATTGAGATAGATGCTCGGTATTGTAACGTCATAAGCTGTCATTTCAAGGAGAAGTCACCCCGAACTGAAGCAGCCAGGTCATCCCAAAGCTGGTCTAAATAACTCCATCTCCTTAATCTTTTCCTCAATTTATGAAATTCCTCATTAACTTAATAAGGATG
Organism: Andrena flavipes; assembly: GCA_963971345.1. NCBI lineage: Eukaryota > Metazoa > Arthropoda > Insecta > Hymenoptera > Andrenidae > Andrena > Andrena flavipes. The sequence goes on from OZ020481.1 coordinate 36,366,539, forward strand.
TTTCAATTAAAAAAGACCGACCCCAACCATGCGTAATTTCCACCTGGAACTTAACCATTATATTTTTTAATCGCTTCAACCTTCCAAGGCTGAAGTCCACGCGCCGCGTAGATGCTTCTTGCAAGTTAGCTTTAATTTCACGGAGAGTTGAAATCGTGCCAAAGGGCTCCTTACTAATGAACCACCTTTTACGTACTAATCACCGATAATTAAGTAATTACTCGTAGCCTGTGTGAAAATAATGACGACACCCCGCTAACGAGTAGATTTTCCGATTCGAGCCCGCGAAAACGGATTTCGTTAAATTAATTTCACTAATTCCCGTATGCTTACGCGTTTTCTTCGCCAAAGGGATCAAATTTAAATAGAAGCGATTAAATCGTATCTTTGATGGCTAGCGGATTTAGAGGTAAACGTAGTAAACGAAAGGAACCTTTCTTCCAAGGACTTTGTTACGTCAGATATGGTACGAACCATTAGAATTTTAACAGTTACATCTTTGTCTTTGAAGCGGGGAACATTCAATAACCTTGTTCCAAAGAATCGTGGCGAGGTATTAGTGATATTGGCCATAATGTTCTTGTTAATGTTCGTATGAACACATCTTTCGAATCATGTGAAATTCTTAAAAAATGTCCATACACCTTTAAAGTTCTTATCAAGTACAATAACTTTTATTCGAAGCAATTTTTATAACAACGTACATGCGAGAAGTTACACGCAGCTACGTTTTCAACGACCCATGCCTGACCATTCACTGACGTCTATCCCTTACTCCTTTGTATGTCGTTATCCTCTTGGACTATAGTTACTACATGGATAAGTAATACTTTCCTATATTTAATAATAATAACAATAAATCCGTATTATATTCCCATCTGCATACAATTAATAAAATATATGATATGCTAGGGTGATATGAGCCTAATACAATGAAATGTGATGGAGAGATTCAGCCAATTTGCAGCTATAAAATTTAACCGATATTACCATATCATTTGAAATATGCATTGTGCTGAAAATTATAATCGAATAAATGTCACTCAAACGCAGAAAAGTAATTATTAATGCAACGCACAAGCCCGTCAATGTTGATATTTAAAGAACGGACCCATTTTAATGCAGAAAAGTCGTACCAACTCTTCTCATATTTCACATTTTACTCAGCGATATCTGTCGCCGTTGAACAGTTATCGAAGTTTCATAAAAGCCAGAGCTGTTCCCTCTGCCAAACGTCTGATGCTACCACGCCCAAATGTTGGACACTAATAAAACGTGGCGAGAAGTTGCGCAACATAGCCAGCCGTATATTTTCGAACGCCTAACTCCAGGTAGGTGCCCGCGGGAGCACGGCGAGTGTATAATTTATTTTTTCTTGTATGGAATATCGCCCACTCTGCCTCGAAGAGAAATTAGAAGCTTTAGACACGGCTTTTGACTATAATACATGCGTTGCATATAGCAGCGGAATTAACATCGTTGCACCTTGCATACGAAACAGGCAATGCCATATTAGGTAAGCCACGAACGCCAATGCGCCACGGGGCGCGGCAGCTCTGGGATTTTCCGAAAAACCACCCCCATGGTTAAGGAATCCCCGTTGCCGCAACAACTTTGCTTAGTACCGAAAGGTTCGCATGGGAGAGCCGGATACCACGAACAAGTACCTCACAATGCCAAATTAATAGTCGAATTTCGCGAGACGGCTGGTCAACAAACAACGCATTAATACGCCCCTTGAAACTCAATATCCAGTGTGTATTTTACAGCGGAGTCCGTTGTAATATATATTCCTCGTTAAATACCATCGATCGTTTTTATTCCGTGTGCGCAGCGGATGCAATTATATCTACGAGCTATCCATGCAATTATTCTTATTAACGTTGCCCCATTACAGCAAATGATACTTCCGCGAGACGGTGCCCGGCTGTTCAATGATTATCGCTGTCAGTGATTTTAGAATTAACGAGGTTTATTGCTTCGCGTGCCGTTATCGCGGATTCACGAGGGGTTGCGGGACAGTATAGATTTAGGGCGGTAAAGTTAAGCCGGCGGATAAACATTGGGAGGAAGAGGGCGTCGTTCTGAGTGACCGTAAAGGAAAATGAAAGTGGTTCGGTCTGAACGGAACGTTGTCGCGGTAAGAATGAATATTTAAATTCCAGTTCCAGGTCCGCGAAGTGCCGGCTCACTTCCTGAATCGATAAACGCGCGACCCATTGTGCGCGCACAATGAGAAACTTTCACCTTAAAATGTGGAAACGCGCATCGCGACCCACGGAGGCGTCGCGCGAGATTTTTCCGCCGTAGAGAGGTCCTTGGGAAATATAATTCACGCGGGCTTAACTGGAAAACCACCTTAGCGTTATCGCATATAAGGGAACTAAGTAATGTGGCATTGAGCCCGGTGATGGTAAAATGTTCAATATGTACTCGGGCGTATGAATCGACTCGATGCTTGACATTCGTTCTGATAGAATGGAAATTATATTTAAAGATGAACTGTATATTTTTGAACGGCGCTGTGCTAAGTTCGTTAAACTGTTCTAGAACTCTGACATTCTGCTCTAAAAAGACTTCTTCGTATGGGGAATATTTTTCGAGATTCCTAGTGGCTATGCCTCGCTTGCTACTTCCAATATATATGTATTTAAATAAATAGTTTCTTTACATAATGACACGAGTTTAATTAAAATAATGGTCTGGCGACATGAATCAGCTAAGTCGAGGCAAAACAAGGAAGCGAATTTGAGGTAGTATCCACTTTCTGTATTACCTGTGTGAGATGTAACGAAGTAAATTGGATAGTAGACGGAAAACTAGCGGCGACGGGACAAAAATGAATTTTTCCGTCGCATGGACGCCTTCGAACGGGTATAGAGCCAGAATTTCCAGTACACAATGGTACATTAAATTAAATTAGGCGACAAAGGGAAGTTGCGTTTAAAAGCTTCGAGGCTCCTTTCCCTTCGATGGCCGCGGTCCACCAAATGAATTTCCCAGGATGAAGTTCGCCGCTACGAATTGTCGGAAATGCTCTCGATTTTCACCGTAGTCTGTCCAGTGGGAATGGGAGCAATTACCGGAAGTAGCGGCACTAAACACTGGCCAGTCACGGCGCACAGAGGAGTCAGTTTCGGCCATTAGACTAATCGCGTCCATCGATATTTTGAAACCAAGATTGCATCGAATCCGGAACATCTTCGCCATACAATGCCGAACCTAGCTCCTCCAAAACCTGGATACCAGGTGCAAAGACAATTATTTGGGGCAATAAATACGTACTTAGTTTCTTTATAACTGTCATGTCTTTGGTTGTATCTACTTGTGTGAATAAACCAACAAATATCGTGCAACTAGATGAAGAGACTAGATAAGATTTTCGATCATTTAAATTAACCACACAGGCCGGAGAGGATACCTCCAGTAAAGATTAGTCAGGGCTGTGGAATTTTAACCATCCTGGTTTCCATTCAGAGAAAATCCACCCTTGCAAGTTCGCGAACTATGCAGCTGTCCACCTACGCCTTGACAAACGCACCTAAAGTGAGACTCATTCCATCTATAGATCATTGTCCCAGTGATAGCCATTGTACAGCGGCATCCATAATACAGACATAGCAGCCGGTTCACGTGAATTCCACGACCGAAAATGCTCCCGAAGACCGAGCAGGTTTGACGGAGGTCCCCGAGCGACGCGGCTTTTCCTGCCCCGGTCTGTATGCAAGCCGAATTAATTTCTCCGTGGACCGAGGCGCATGTATTACGCCGTAAGAGGCATGTAAGTGCGCTTTGTTTCGCTCTGCCGTGGGGTATTGTTCCCCGGGGCTCCTTTATTGATTGCCATATTATATACCGTTGAATCGGCGGTCTCCGGGGCCGCGGCAGAGATGGAAACGGAGACAGAAGGAAATTGCGATCCTCCCGGAAAGGATATTATTTGTTAATGTCCAGCTTGTTTCCTCTGCTCTCCCTTCCTCGCCACCTATTGCACCCCCATTCCTCTTCCTGCCTTCTGCCACATCTCCCGCTCTCTCAGCCTCTGTGCCGGTCCCATGGGTACCGGTTCACACAGGTTATTACTTATTACTCATCGGCCCCGGGCCACGACGTTTTCTTTCACCGAAATTTCATTACTTGGTTCGAGTAATTAAATGGTCCGGCCTGTGCCATTTAACGCGAGCAGATCTTAGAGGGAAGGACTGCACGCTGGCGAAACGATGCTTATTGAACAACTTTTAAGGGTGCTCGAGAGACTCGGGCCGCCCACCCCTCGAAGATGGGTCGCGTCGAGTAACGCGTTTCTGTTAATTTTGCGAAATCGGCGACGAGAGTCGTGCGCCGGGATTGTCTTGGTCACGGGGGTACTCGCGCGTCGAGAACTTCATCGATCCTGCCGTTTAACCCGTCAACAGGGGAGCGTTTAAGGTTTATACGGGGCGTAAAGTTCGGAACTTAACAGGCCACTATCTTTAACATTAAGCGAGATACGCAAGGCTGGCGTTTTAGAGATCATCTGGTCCAGGGCTGGTGTGATTAAGGTTATACTATATTTTTCTAGGTCGATGCATGTAGGTCGGACCCTGGTTATTTTGGCGGTGTGAAACGAGGATCTACTGATTTTTTGATATGTGAAATGATCTGTCAGACTCATCTGTAGACCCATTTTATGACAGAAGAAGGCGAAAAAGACGCAAGGTAGAGAAACAGTGTCACCATAAAACAAAACAAAACAAAAGTAACAGAATCAAATATAGAATAATAATAATGACTTAAGTCATATTAACCCTTCCTTGATACTCTGGGTGTGAGCTACCCATAATCTGATTTTGACGCTCTGTACCTTCTATATGCAAAATAAATATCTTTTTTCCGAAGCTGACTTACAGACTATTTTTTTCTTAAAAATATTATATCTGAACAACATCTCTTTAGATGTTTAGCTTCTAATATTGAAATTGGTACAAGTTAAACTTTTTTTTACAAATTTCCTTCGTTTTTTCACGACATATGGTAATCTAGACTCTTTTTTACAAAAACTGTGGTAAAATTTCAATCAAAATACATTTTAGAGGACCCCGAAATTGACCCATAATTCTTTTCAGAACGATTAGATTCTTTAGCTAAGAATTTAGTTGTTCAAAAATTGCTTTCGGTGTGAGGCAATGTGCTCGGCGTGCTCCAGGTATGTCAAAGTTGATAAAAAAAAGAGGTGTGTCAACGAAGGGATAACAATTGATATCGCTCTGCACTCGCTGGCCTTAAATCAAGAGATCAATCTCGTCCCTATGAAATTTTGCCAGGTTTCATATCCTACGAAATTGTCGAACGAATGTGCAAAATAATAAATTTCAATTACTGTGTACTATTTAAAATTTACTATTTTGTACTGGTGCGTACTATTTCTAACAAAATTTGAAGCGCAACGCTATATACGTTCACAGTATCAGCCTTTGAAATCGCGTCTGTCCACACACTGTCCGCATCTACTCGCCCATTGTCTCCCACACACTTTCACGATTGCTAATCTTGATACACGCTCAAAACTGGGACGCCTGTTCGATAATTAAACTCCAAAGCTGATGGTCGATGGGCTTTGCTATTAAAAGAGGGAACATAGAAAATTCGTTTTAAAGCACAGCGTCTATACCCACTTGTTGGCCCTCAGTTTCAAACACGGTAGAGAAAGAAAATCTTAATTACTTGCTAACCACATTTTCTCCGATCGCTTTTAGCAATTTCGATCAGAATCCATTGATACGCGAGGTCTGTAAGACATCAAGCATCAGCAGCACCTTTAAACAACAAATTACTTTCACTCGAACCATACGAGGCCATTTTCTTCAGTGACTTGCTTATTTTTATCAGTTTTAAACGAGCTCCCGCTTTCAGAACGTGGCGCACAATTTGCAGTAAAACACCGGTCGCGGATCAACTGGAGTTGACGAGGACACGACGATTGCAAGGGTCTCGTACAGTTTACGACGGAAACTTTAAACAAAATTGAGGAATCGAAGGTGCCCGGGGGAAAGACAGAAAAAGTTCGCGAAGCACGCGTTTCCTGGTGCCCGAGGCGCGCCGAAAGGGTTCCACTTCGATCGAGCTTCGACAGAAGCGCGACGAATATAAATAACAATGAAATTTTCGCTCACAGGGAATCGGCCTTTCCACGGGACCTTTTTTCGGGCGAGCGCCGAGTAACGGATTCGAACGTTTTACAGTTACGACGGCTGATTTCCTCCTATGAAACGTGATACTCGGGATTCGGTCCTGATTCTACAGCCGTTTAAGAAAATTACTTGTTCGGAACGACGGGGATTTACAGGAGACCGGAAGTCGTTGCGCGTTAACTCTCTGGTTCCAGACATTCTATGAATCCCTAGATGTAACTCCTTTCCTTTTACGTTCGCTGTTAGCATTTCTTATCCTTCGAATTTCATTGATGCAAAGGGAAGATCGCATAGCGAGCACTTCTTTATGGCTCGGAACGGTCTCGAATGTAAATTCTGGAAGTTACATTTCTCGCGATGGAGGTTTATCAAAAAATGAATCTCGACGTTTGTGTAGTCGCTACAAGAATAACCTTTTCGCTAGTTATATCGGTTACCAATCGATAGGGGGGACGCATGAAAAATTGCACCTGGCCGTGGCGCTCCATAGAAATTTTATAAAGTTGTAGTACGCTCGCGACTGGCACGCGATGGAATCGTTCTTCAAAAGAAAATTACGTGACAGTTAACGCGTCCGCTATCGAAGTGGGCAGAGGGCTGTGCAAAGCGTCTTGATTACGTGGACCGATCAAGATGAGGGCTTATCGAATAATGCTGGCCGCAGGCAACGAATAAAGGAACTGACACCTCGTAATTTATACGAGAAACGCGGTGTTATAATTCCAGGCGTCGAGCGTGGTAATTTTACACGAATGAAATATGAAGTGAAATGAAATATGAATTTAATATTATAAGAATGTTGTTAGCGCGGTGATTTATTAACGGCTGATAGTTTATTTTCATGCTGGTGCATTCGTAAGCAATTGAGTGGCATTCTTGAGCCTCGTTTCTGTACACGCGATCTTATTAATATACATACGTGTGAATAATTAATTTGGGAGACAATGTACTGTCAATATCGCATGTTAATTAGATTTCTGAATGACTAGCTTAATGTTGCCGGCGTTTCCCGAGTGAGTGAGTGAGTCAGTGAGTCAGTGGTATTTTGATTTCATATACATATATAGATAGATTATTTATAATAAATAAAAACTATTATGCAACACACGTGTGGGTACAATTAATATTTATTGAGAAAACTCATTTCAAAGTATGCAACTTCAAATTTATATACTAGTACTAGTATATATCTAGGTTAAGAAATACAGTTACATGGAAGCTAAAGGCAACCCTTTGATGCAATCTTTGTTGCACGACTACGAAACAGAAATTGAAAGGAGCGCTACCTTTTCTCGCGTACTCTATGATAAGCGGAATAAACAAATAAAAATTGACGATACTAATGGAAACCCAAGTTACCTTCCCTTGTAGGTAACAAAATTTACGCTCTCTTTTGACTTATAGACTACAAAGAGAAAGATTATACTTGAAAGTACTACGATGTAAACATTAAAGTGCACGTTCATCTTTAACATTAACGCTAACAAGACAATTTCCTATAGCGGTCGATGCGCGAAACAGTTGGAACCAGCGCGCAGTGGCGGCCAGAAGTCGTAACAAGCGAGACCAGAGTTTCGTAACGCTCCTTTAATGATTCCTTAAGAAATTTCCTGTCAAAAGGGTTGGGCGAGGGGGAATTATGCAGGAAGGGCCCGCCCTCCGGAAGAGGTCAAAAATATTTTGCCACCGGGGGCAGGGCGGAGGTAGCGGTCTTTTCATTAAAGTCGTCGTTTGTTAAACTATTAATCACTCTTAAATTGTTTACGCGGCCCACGGGCCGCGGAGGCAGGCAATTAGATCCTCGGGGTTCACTCGACGGGAGAAAACTTAAGTGAATTACGTACGAGAATTGCGCGATAATTAGTAGCGGTTCAAGAAGTTTTATCTAATTAAAGGCTTATCGAAGTTCCCTGCAGGCGACGCGGCGGTTTTCCCTCCGCAGCTCAAAGTCGATTGAAATGCTCGCATAAATGGCAATTACGCGTGGCTGTACCTTTTTCGTGGCCCAGTTCCTTCCTCGCCACGTTCTTTTGTAACTTGTGGCAGAAGATTAAACGATAACGACCGTGGAACCACTTCCGATTAGAATAGCAAGGATGTATCACACAGTCTGTCACGGGCAGCGGGGTGAATTCTGAGACATTGAATTTGAATAACTCCCAGTCACGGGGAACACTTCGACTTGGACTTTTCTTGCTCACGAAATGTACACCCTCGTATCCTATACCTCGACTAAAAAGGAGCAAATCCAGGACGAGATTGTCCATAAGATTTTTCAATCGTGAGACAAAAATCTCAGTAAACGTAAGTAATAGGAATTGTCGAGGGAGATGAGATTTTTGAAAATATGTCATGAGACTCGTCTCAAGAGAGTATAATTTTATGGAGCTAATCCCAGAATAATTAAGAAATAATGAAATAATTGTCCCACGAGGTTAAAGTCTTATGTGAGACGCAATATTTTTGTCTCATCGTGGATTTGCAACTTAAGGAGAACTGCGCTGGTAATAGTGGCTTCCCCGACTTCTTTACAATCTAACAAGGGAACATATCGATCCCGAACACGCCGATTTTCAGGAGACTCGGCAGATTTGCAGAATGGTGAAAAATACTTAACACCTGTTTTTTGTTATTAGCAATCATCTATGAAGGGGTGGATTTTGCCCCTGAAGATGGGGCTTGAAAACATATATTCTGAAATTTTCTGAAAACTCAGCAGGGGCCTGAATCCGCCTTTAAAAACCTCACAATTAAAGAAAATTATCCTACGCCTTACGGGTCCGATACGTCCCCTTGTAATTTTCACTCTGAATAAATAAGGTAAAGTAACCCCTCTATAATTTCCTCCCCTGCTTGATTCTATAAGAAGCAGCATGATTACTAGTACCCTTCGTCAGAACATTTCCCACGGACTACAGGCGCAGAGAACATGCCCCTGAACTTCAATCACACTGTTTCAGAGGCAGCCTACATAAATTTGATTCGCGTCTAACAGCTCAGCCCTCTTAATGACGCGGACACAGCCGGTTTGCCCGTAAATTTACGCGCGCGGGGTCAGCGCGTCTGTCGACGGACGACTGGCCCGTCCGACTAAATCGGTGAACGTATGAAATCGATGAGCGGTCGCGGGAGGGTTTCGCGATCGCAAAATATTCCGCGGCTCTGCCTGCCAGCGGAACCGTGTCGGCTGTGAATTATGTAATTACGCGGCGAAAGATAAACGCTGTTTACGCGCCGCGTTTCGCGATCGTCCATTGACAGTGGGCGAACGAAATTCCGCTGGCGGTCGAAGCGACGTGGAGGGTGCCCATACAGTGGTAATCTGGGAACATTGTGTTGCTTCCTGCACCGACCGACCGTTTATGGGCGGCGGTTTTCGCGGGGGAGTCGGGCGCCAAAGTGGAGGGAATGCCCAAAGTAAAGGCGAACTTTTCGAATCGAATACCAATTACGGCCGTTTAAAGGTGTTCGAGGTACGTGTTCCACCGGTGGAAATAATGCATACGTGTTGTAATTTGTACCCCTTTGTACGTGGGTTGGATATACCAGTAAATTATCACGTACTACTGAAACGAGTAAAATATGTTATGAAAATATGTTAATTAGAGATTTCTCTTAATTTCTTGCTTCATATCCAAAGAATTTTTGCAGCACCTGGAATCAATGGCGCTGCAAACATAATTTTATAATAGTGTTCATTCATTATCCTTAAGTGATCATTTATCGCGTTTATCTTATCCACCTCCATTCGTTCATTTCAGTTTTTAATGTAGTCTGATAGCGAGCAATGTTCTATATACAGATTGCGTCACGCAATTCTCGCGGGTGGTATTCTTATGTGGTAGATGGACAGAAGAAAGGAATGAAGAAGGGAGTTGAATAACAGAAGAATAGCTCTATTCGTGACCCCATTTTTGATCCCAGTGCAACCAGAATGTGTACGCGGAGCAGAGATGGGCAAAATCTTTATCTAAATAAAAATTTCAAATAACAAATAAAATATTAAAAAGTTCATTCGTTATTCTGGGCTCCAATAATTCAAGTTATCTTTTAACGAATAATTTTTTTTATCTTTTATTTGTTTATTTGAGAATAAATTCTCTGAAACGGAGCTTGATAAAGAAAGCGTGCTGAACATTTTATATGCAGAAGCGCGAGGATAGGGTGTTCTTAATTGATGTACCGATTGAAAGGAAACTGAGCCCAGAGTTTGTTTCGACATTCACCTTGTTGCAAGAGATCGTCACAAACGAAGATGCATCACAGGTGCGCTCGCGTGTTATTATCAACAGTGCTTTCACACGTATCTATCAAAGACACTTGAATTATTAAGGGTAAGTGAAAGCATTCGCGACGTTGGATAAGTGGAAGCGAATAAACCATGATCGATATGACGGATGGCTGGGGAGACTGTGACGTCACAATATGGAAAAATGAACGAATGAATCTACATATAGACAGAGGAACTGTCGAGTGAAAAGAGAGACGTGCAGATGGACAATGGAAAAAAAACTGAAGGGAAGAAAGTCAAAGCTTTCAGAGACTGTTAATCCTCCCATAACTCGTCGAAAAAGAAACGATTTCTGAACCGTAATTTTTCCCTTCCGAGCCAAGGGGAAATCCACTGTTTCGTTGGAAGCTATAGAGAACCTTTTCATTCAAAGAGCCTGCGAATCCACTGTTTGTTGCGCGGGAAGTCACCGTGGTTAGCTACATACCTACGTCAGAAATTTGCGAGCTCATAGAGTTCGTTACACAGGGAGTCCTAAAGCTGAGAGACTTTTACCTGCTCCTACAGATGTACATATAAATCTGCGCAATTTGTAATCACTTTTTCGCCCTATTTACCTATAGAACAATTGTTCTACGATAAGCTCAAGGCTCGTGAGAGTTGTGCTGTAAAATTGCGCCACCGCGCGGCGCGAGATAGTACAGAGCAGCGCATTATAGACGACAAACCCCGTTTCGCGGCAAGTGGAGGATCGACTTAATATTTAAGCCCTATCTCACCGACAACGCTTTCACGAAATATTCGGGGTATCGTTTCGCGGTTGTAAAATTTATGTGTAAAAAGGGGTCGAGTTACGACGGCGAGAAACGTTCAGCGAACTGAAATTCGCGAAAGAAACGCGGCCATGAAAAATTCAGCCGGTTCCGTTGTGCCGTCACCTTCGAACCAAACTCCTTCTGTCTTATGCATCGTTCAGGGCGGGCGGAGCGGGAAACTTACTTAAGATAATAATCCCGAGCGAATCGTTCTGCATCTTTAAACGACTAGTTTCCCCCCTGGTTACGTCGTTCTGATCCGCAATTTCGAAATTTTGCATTTCAAACACACTTGGAAATTTCGCTGAAACGCGGGGGAATGAAATTGCGCGCAGTGGATAGGAGTAAGGAGAATCGTGGCTATTAAAAAATATTAGAAACAAAGTTTTAACGCAGCGCGAGGCGCCGCGAGCGTCGGGGAGGGGATTGCTTTGGATTAAATAAGGTAAGAGTGGTACCCACATCCGGAATTGTATTGTATAATCTATGCCGATTAAAATGTTTATATCTGTCTATAAATTCTGTCGATTGTTCCAATATTCCACTAGCGTTGTAATTAGCTTCAGCAGATACCTAACTACACGTTGAAACTGTTAAATGTCATCTTATTATCTATTAAAGGTATCTAGACCATGTAACGAATTATTGATCACCATATTGACGCATGTCCATTTAAAAACTTTCCACTGATACTCCAGAATCACGTAAATAGTAGCTACGAAAAAAGTAGCATTGAATAATTGATATTACACGCTCAAAATAAATTCGAACAATATTTTTTTTCACATGAAAAATTACTTTCATCGCTAACCAATTCTATTGAATCAATATTCTAATCCCTTCGAGACTTTAGACTTTCGCGAATCACATCACCGGTTTCCAGTCTACAAACAAATTATTTGCCGAAACTTTTAGATTATCGTAAATAGCCTAAATTTTCACCAGGTCTCTGGTTTCGCTGGAACAGCGTGGCGCAGGAAATACCTACAGCGGAATCGTGGTTTCGCCAGTAGCACAGCCTCGTACGGTGTCAGACCGTCTTCCAAGTGAAAGAACGCTTATACACAACGCCCGGAACGGCGACACGAGATTCCAATTTACAACAAATAAATTTGAATCCACCTCGACGATCCTCCAAGTCGGAATTATAGGGGAAGAACAGTATCGAAATCCGTCGTCGCCGTTGGGAAACAATTGCATTATCTACGATCAAGTTATTGATCGGAGCTCTGCCACGACAATCTTGAGTTAGTCTTAATGAAATCTTCTATTGATAGCGGAGTTGCTGAATATCACACCGTTTCTCATTCTTGATAAAACTATTCTTTTTTGTGTATAAAAGCATTGAATTTTATATATTCCATCCTGATATTCATTCCAATTTTATTCCCATTGCTGTTCCAGTTACCGCTGAGTTATAGACGGATCTTAAAATTGATTAATGTCGAGTTTGATTTTGATATATTTAGCGCCACTGAGAACAAAGAAGCGATACAAATTTGTTCAACGAACATACAACGATCGACCCGTGCAAATATCTCGCAGTTTTCGTGGGCATACAAATGTTAGAAGACCCTGAATTCGGTTTTTTCCGGTAACTGCACTGAATGTCAGCGAAAAAGGAAGAGAAAAAAGTGAACTAAATAAACAGGGGAAATCATGTTAGCACAGGGTTAGTTGCACCGATGTTAACGAAGCAACGGAGGCATTCACCGATTCGAATTCGCCGAATTCTCGTTCCCGTGCGTTCAAACGCACTGCGCAAAGGAAATTGAAACGCAAACTGGGTTCGATCGCGAAAGCATTTTCGCATCCGGTTCAATCGTGAAATTGAGATTCTCGGTCAGGCTTAAAGGGATGAATTTCTAATTCCTCTTTTCCGATATTATTTCCCAAAAATTCCTCAAATTATACAGAATTTGCCAATTCCTGATATTCCACATTTAAGTAGCCAAGTAAGACAAGTATCTAAGTAAGACAATAAAAAATTAAGTTATGCACGTACATGCGAAGAAAAAGGGTGTTGTCCAGATTTGATAAAACGCTCGCTGCGCACAGAGCACCTTTATCAGGGGATGGAAACTTGGAGAAACTGATAGCACAAACGAAGCGAGAAAACGCGAGAAACAAGTGTATAGTCGGAGGTAAAGAATATGGAAAATAGGACGGAGGAGTGTACATTAAAATATAGAGAAGATTACAGCTAGTAAGAGTTTCTCCAGCTACATGTCAGACTTCCCATTGTGTTTCGGCGCTTCTATTATTCCCTTCCCCTTAAAGAAATCTGTTCGCGCCCCGCGAAGCTTTTCTGCCTTTGCGCTCCAACCCAGGGCCATAATACCTTTCCTTTTTCTTCCTTTTTTACCTGGGGAACAAAGTTGAGGCGGGTCTGAATAGCCAGGGACATGGTGTCTCACTTTGTAGGCTCGAATGAAATGTCAGATAAAGCGGCTGAAAGTTGTGAAGCTGACAAGTGGGTTGTTAGATACGCACTCTTCCTTCATAAATCAGTGGTCACCGGCTTAAATTGCGTTTTATCGCGAGTTTCTCAGCAACTCGGGGAAGATACTTGGGCAATCTTTTTTCTGGATGTGACTTGCTAGCTTTCTAGGCTTGCGAGAAGAAATATGCGGCAGTAAAAATTGCGGCGTGACCACGCGTTGACTTTATTTGCTTTCTAATGGTATTTCGAGAATGCCGGGAACGATACCTCGATGAGTAGAGTTGTTCTTATCTTGAGAAGACGTTCGATGAAAATGAACGAAACAGTGACCAATCGATATGAATTTTGCACGAGACAATGGAAATGCTATTAGCGTTGCTAGATATTATCATTAATAAAAGACTAATCGGGGAAGCTGGTTTCGCGCACTCCAATTAATTTCAATAATGAAGAAATGATTAAATGCAACTGCAGCGATATGCGCTTAATGAACTAATAACCGATCGCAGGCAGCAGTTAAAATAACGGTGGAGAACAGCCTCATCGATATTAACAATTTGGCAAGTAAATAGCTTCTTACGTTCAAATTATCACATCTTAAATATCACCTTATTACAAAGAACATTCTTTGCAATATCAAACATGACGAGGTTGATCTATTTAATACCAACTTTACTACTCGGCTTTATCCGAAATTTAAATACTGATTTTATAAAAAAAAATTAATTTATTTTTTTTGTGTGTGAAAATAGTTACATTTATTTGGATTAGCTAGGCATAATAAGCTGGGACACATTTCGTGACCTCAGAGTTTACCGTTCGAAAGTTTTTAGGCGACAGGCAAACACACAAACACTTTCTGCTTTATATATTAAGTTTAATCAGCGCCCAAACTATTCAGAAAATGAAACGAAACTAGGGAAGCAGATTCCCAATCACTTCAACGCGAGATCAAGAGAAATCAGTATCGCCTGTACATATCTCTAGTGTTCAGCTCGACATAACGCCATTTCATTTCTAAAGCTTAGTAGTTATCGATTCTAACAAGCACGTGACGACAGAGTGCATGGAAAAGCCTGATTATCTACTCGATTTTTGCGCGTGTTCGCGACCCGGTGTCCTACAATCGTCGATGATTTGTCGATGATGCCATTTCCTATGCGCGGCGGCGCACTCTGGACAGCCGAGGCCGCCAGTTGTTGCGGTCTATAATGTGACTGATGAAGTAATACATCACATTTAACTAGAACCGCGGTAGTATCGGGGCCGAAATCAAATTTCCTGCCACTTAATAAGATGTGACAAGCGGTCACGTGACTTTAATGAGAACGGTGCGCATGTGACTATCGGGTCATTTGTAGGTGCACGGGGGAACAATAAGGTGGTGTTGCACCCGTCGGCCATCCCATCGCGTGAATCGCGTCATTAAACTAGCGCTCTGCCTTGCAAGTTCTGTACGCGGCATAAAAGAGGGACCATTACTGGCCGGGGGTCCTTCTGTGTCCCGTAAAAAGTCACCTGCGCGCATCGAATCATCCATCAGTGCGGCTTATCGTAGCCTATAGGTCACTGAGCTCGCTGGCGCGCGCGGGCGAACTCGTGTGTAAAAAGTCGAGGGGGAGAGAGATCGGGGAGGGAAAGTGTACGATGTTAACAACGATACAGGGGGGCTTATCGAGGGGGTATCGAAGACGAAGGTTGGAAACAAGTAAATTAAATGGGAAAGTTTTCTATCCACCCTTCAGCGGGTTATTTTTTTAAACCGATTGCTGGGGGTGAGCTGACTATTCGGCTATTGAATGGTACTGTGTCGAGTGCATTGTATCAATCGTTGACTATGTAACAAAATTTATTCGGGTTAACGTAATATAATATCCCAGTATGCGATTAAAAATAAGTTTAGTGGCAGATTCTTCCTATTATGGTAGTATAAGTGAAGAGCATTGTGATCACTAATGTCAGTAATACTAAATTAATAGCTTCAGCATTGCATAATGAAGTGTCATTTCGCATTAATATGTTTTAAACATGTTGTATAATATGCATGATCGATATCAATTTAATATTCACACAGCGTAGATAGCATATCAGTTATATTATGTATAAAATGTATAAAATGCAAATGTATTATAATGCTATTCTACTATTACCATTATTATGCCAAAACTATTAATTACTTTTTCTTAATACGTCGTATATATACATATACATAATAAATAATATTAAATAATAAAAGCATGTATATTGGTACATAGGTAATATATATATTTATACATACTACCAGATAAAGATTAAACCCACCCACTTAAAAAGTTAAAACCTTCCTCCACTCAGGGACCGTTTATCAAAATGGTTCAACGTTAAATAATTTATATATATCGCGGCATATATAAAAAATATTTAACTCACACGTTGGCCCGTGATAGACGATCCCACTGATCCCATGATGCGGCTGGATGTACTCCGTCGAAACGTCCTCGTAAAATATGAGCAGAGCCGAAATAAAACTGACACACACTCCGTACACTACCGAGGCACAAACTCGACTGAATAAGCAGAGATCATCCTTGTTTTCGTTATTCGCTCGCAAGTCGGTCGGCAGCCGCCGTAATCGCTTGACCACCGATCGTAAATTTCCACTAGGGGATCGTGACTTTTTGCACGAGCCCGTGTTCGGGCATAAACATTTAGATGGGGGCCAGTATCTTCATTCCCTAAGCTACAACGGTATTCGTTGGCTGCCTTATCAACTAACTAAATTTCTCTATTCACTGACAAATAATACCAAAATTTTCTCCTAATTGACAAATGAAAATCATACATATGCAATTGCACCTACAGAGCTTTATTTCCTATAAATCAAACACCGCGATGGGGTGCACGAGGAAGGACTCACCATTTTGCTAAAAATCTCGCATAAGTTTACACATTAGTGTACAGCGTGTATAATTATGTATTAAACGCGTACGATGCATTACTTGAAACTTGAAAGCCGCCACTTTTCCATAGACAATAATTAAATTATGGTAATTAGCAACGGTAATTAAACTCCAATCCGTTTAATAATTCCAGACATATGTATAAATTTCTGCCAACTACCATTACCGTTTTAAATCTCCCTCATTCTTTCCACAGAGCTTCCAGCAGTGAACTTTAAAAGAGTTCAATACATAAATCGTACATGCAAAATTCGCACGAAATTGACGAGCCGGAGCTCGCGCGCTCCCCTTTACAAAGCGCCCCCTGTGGCCATTTCGAAAGCGGCGCGTCATTTTAAATTCGCTGTAAATTACAGCGAATCGCTATTGTCGGAAATCAGGCCGAGGAATCCGGCTGCAAAAAGCCGGGGGAAGTTCAAACAGATCCGATATTACCATCGCGGGACGGCCGACGATTCGCCAGCTAACATGAATTCGCGAAATTGCGGCTAATAGCCGGACGATCGTGTTCGATCCGCAACGGTTTCGACCTCGCGTTGCGCCGCGTTTCCAACAAAGTATCGCTGAATTGCTGGAACAGTAATCCCCAGGCGGGATGGAGAATGGTATAGCAAAGGCTTACGAAAGTTCGAGCGGCCTAAAGTTTCCAAGGGCTTATTTTTAATTCACCGGGACTTGTATCCCCGAGCCGCGCGAGAAGATGCTCGAAACACATTTCGTATCGGGATCGCCGGGACTCTATATTCGTCGCCCATCGAAAGCTATTTACTCGGCGTCGACGTGAACGGGACACGGCGCGGCTCCAGTCGCCTCGAATTTACAATGGAAAATTCCCGAATAAATCGAACGTCGCCAGCGATTCCAAGAGCCGCTCCCGGCATCGCCGTCGCTCCAGAACCTCTTCGGGGTTCGAATTTCGCGGCAGGATCAACGCTCCTTCGCCGATCTCGGAATTGCTCGCTCGCCCAACGATAAACTGCGGTTCTTCCGCGAATCACCTGCGTTTTATTAACATTCTTCTGGGAGATGCTGGAACGATTCCAGGGCGTAATAGCAGAGACACATGCCTAGGGAGCGCTCTTACAACTCGCTTGTAAAACAGTCGTTCAATTTGACTTTATTACTACCATTCCTCGATACTTACTTCTTTGCGCGCCGTAGCAAGATGCTCCCGTAACCGAGCTACAGAATACACTCTCTTAAATTGCGCGAGGTCAACCGTGGCCACACAATTACCAGATTTAACAGACACTTTGCGACAGCATTACCTTCCAATTCGATCTCTACGCATCGCAATGATCGCACTATAGAAAAGTGAAACAACAAGGAGCAACAAGCATACCATTCCAGCGATCTTTGCTCCGCCAAGCTTGCACCGAAAAGAATCAACGACAAGGGAAGAAAAAAAGCGAATTCATCTACTTGAAAGCATGCTGCGTTACTATTCTCCCCCCAGAGTGTGTTTCGAGAGACGACGAGCGAGGAGAAGACTGTGGGAGGTTCGTGGATGGTGGATGCTCCTCTTTCGTGCGATGGCCGTGGCCGAGGAGAAAACGAAACGCACGCAAAATGACCGGCTAGCCGGAGGGCGTCCTGATTTTATCGAGAGGTCGCCGCCGCTCGGGAAAGTATCACGAAGTCGCTGCTCCCTCCGTTTCTTTTTTTTTTTTACGGTTACCTATGTGGCGAGTATATTGTCACTATCCAGGGGGATAAGTCCGGGATTCGGTGAGTAGCCAGCAAGAACAGGAAAGTGCGGCATAAAAATTTCATATGGAACGGCTTGTATCACGGGCATGAACGTCGCCGGAGATGTGCTACGAGGCCGAGTTAAGGTTCCTTACGAGCCCTCCTATGGTCCTTACAAATACGTATCGCGACGGCGCAAGCCCCGGGAAGACAGATCCAGCAACTTCTGGGCAATCTTTCAGCCGCGCTTTATTTCGCGTGGGTCAGTTGAAAATCTTTCCGAGACGCTGTTACGGCCCGCTGTATCGTAAATTCCGAGGCGAAGGATCCGGACGGCTCAGACTCGTTTAATTCACTTGCCTCTTACTTAATTCGATTTATAGACACCGGTGTATGTTGGATATGGGAGACATTTTAACAGGGGGAAACGAAGTTATCTTATTATCTGCAAATCCCTCTCCTCTGAAGCGGTGGTGTCGGCTTGTTAGCGTGCAGAAATTTAACTGATAGGAGTAAATAGTACGTTACATCGTATGTGGTATTTGACTCGATTCACCACCGAGATAATCGAAACATGATCGAGATATGATCCAAATAACTGGTTAAAGTGTTGAGTAATTGTCAATGCTTAAATAGTGTTCGGTAACAAGAAGCTTGAGCTTTGCCTGATTTTCGGAATTATTTCGAAACGTGCAAGGAGATACTACAAGGATGATAATAAAGATATGTGCTGATGAGTCACGAAAAATAGAATGCAGAGGTACCATGCATGCACTGTAACCTTACTGGAATTTAAAGATAAAATCAACTAAGTAAAAACGTAAAATAAAATTACCCAGGACTATGAGTGTCACTCGTGATAGAAAGTAATGCCCGTTTGTTTATCGGTACATTATCTACACCAATTATTACCACTTGTATCTTGTGCAAAAGTTACTTAAAGGAATTTATGCTGCAATAAAGACTAGAAATCTCGGCACTAAATTAGATAGTAACCTTTGTAGGATTAACTTACTCGTAGCAGGAAAATGGCAATTGTTCGAGCTTCTTACCTGTAACATACAAAATTCTCTGTTACTGTACAGCCGCAAGTGATTTAATAGTTGTACGAAATAACAAGCAGCTGACTTATAATATTATAAACAATTGAATTCCATAATGCAGCACATTATTCTACATTGCTTGGCCTCGTCAATTATTCTGTTTGTCCGCTGGTCGTTTGAAATTAATCTCACGATCTAGGGATCGCTTTTAAATGCTCCGCGGCGAGGAAAAATAGTAGAGAAGGAGGTGAAAAAATATTGATAGCCCGCGACGCGGCAAATAATGACGCCATCGTTCATTTTACCGGCGCGGCTTCATCGTAAATTCATAAGTCGCGACACTGGCAAGTTTGCTCGTTTAATAACTGTGCGTGCAAGATGCGAGAAGTGGCTTACGGCGCCTATCGATCCATTTCCAATGGCACGGCCGCGTTACATATAATAATTCACGTTTTACCGGATAAACTCTCGAAATATTTACATTCGCATCAGTTCTACTACACTGTATTTATTCTGCGGACGGCGGCCGCTTATTTCTTATTCGGCAATGAATTCTCTGTATCGCGATACATCGGCTCGAATATTCGAATAAGCCCGTGTCGCGTCTGTCTTGATTTATCCCCGCAACTTTAATATTCCGTCGTTCTCCAATCTACTTTGACAATTCGCAATTTTATCCCCCACCCGTATTTCGAGCCTGCGATCCGCTGCGAATTCAATCTCGAAGAATGACAGTGATATATGTCAAGGAGCCTGATAAACTTGAGCTGCCTTCATATTCTTGCTCCTCGGGACGAGATTTTAACGATGACAGTGATATAAGTTGGCAGCTACCAGGGTAGTTTGTGAGTTTCCACGGAACCGCTCACAAGTTTTCGCGGAGCGGATATGCTGTTTAGAATACAGATCATGTACGGTAAATGGTAAGGAAACTCTACTTGTAAGTATAATAGAACCTCGATTATTCGATCGCTGTTTAACCCAACGTTTGATTACTTCGACCACAGTTCAATCGAATAGCCAATTGAAGAGTCGGATGCAATAAGGGGACTAGCGCTCGGAAATGGGAAAAATTATTGTCCAAACGCTAAGATAGATTGGAAAATGAAATATTGTTAAACTGTATTTTAAAAAAATATACTGTTATAAAGCTCGTCACGACACACATTTTTTTCTATTTACAGTTTGTTTATCCAATCACTACTATTTGTGCTATAAATTATAAATAAAAAAATTTTCATCGTCCAAAATCATCCCACTCTTCAATTCGTATCGCGTAACAAACTGTTGGTTATAGATGCGAGCACTGTTATTTTATCTAGACCTAGAAAACGCATTCGGTGGGAGAAAAAAGTTCACAGCGTGGCACAGTATATATATGCGTATCGATATGTGCAATGGCACCGGCATTAACTGCAAATTCTTGTGCACAAAAACGAGCCCGTCGGTATAACTTGAAAATAGTGCAGATTTCAAATGAACCAGTGGATTTCTATTCCTCCAAGGTACTGGGCTATTTCCATGGTAGAGGAAAAAAAGGTTCCCTTGGTTCTGACGGGCACGCCAGCGGTTCTTGCGCGGCTGATTTGAATATCCAATATTTAAATGCACGGTTGACCTGTTCGAATTGGAATTATTCACGTACGCTTCTATTCCGCTCCGATGTAAGTTGGATACCATACGCCACCGCGGGCAGGGAATGTGTTAAGTCTATTTGTCTATGTTGGGTTTAATCGCAATCCGTTGGCCGTCAACCGAGCAATCCCGAATACATTACAAGACATTTTCGTCCCCGCTCAATACCGCCACCCGTTAGTGAATTTATTTGCATTTCCTTGTTACCAGCCGGACACGGCGCGAATGTGGGGGTACCCATTGGAGCGGACACTTTCGAATTATCCACGAAGTCGGTTTTCGATTGGTTTCACCCGCGGGTATCTGAATTTTTATGAGACCCATTTTCACGTTATAATAAGGCAAGAGCTTCTTTTATTTGCCAGTCATTCTGACAGAAATATTATTCTGTAAATGTTCAACCTTATACAAGTCCACCTCTCTATTCCGCATAATATGAATATTTTTCAGTCTTTCTTTTTAACGAAACCGTAGGCGAATATAGTACAATCAAATACGAAAGTGTACCGACAAAATAACGAACTATAACCACTTTACAAACATTCTTGCCGCACTGAAAGCAAAGCTTATCGCGAAGACTAACAAGACTCGCACCTCTGGCGATGATTACAGACACCTTAAACGCTTCTCCGATAAATAAATGAGCGTTAACATCGCGCCGAAGCAGCGCAGGATCGCGCGCCCCCGAACAATGAAAACAAGCGGAGCTCGCGGAAAATGCGTGGATTAAATCGAACGAGGAATAATCGACAGAACAATTCGCAAATTGATTAGCGGGAATCGCGGCTCGCAATACTAACCGTCCTCATTCCTGGTAACGAAGGCGCCGGACGGAATGAAAGAACACCAGCCGCAAGCGAACTGAAAGACTATAACTGTTTTAATTAGTTCGACGGGTCTGGATTCGTCGGGCTGCGTTTCCTTTCCGTCCGCCCTTCAAACTTAATTCCTCCACAAAGAAGCTCTGCTTGTAATTTGCGCTTTAAAAGTCAACTTTCACCCCCTTCTTGCCCCCTCCCCTGTTTCTAGCAACCCCCTTCAGGCAGCCACGTCCTTATAGAGAAGCCATTGTTGGAACTTGATAACGAGACACTATGGTGCTTGATACCAAACTTGCGTTAATGGGCTTATGATCTTTCCATTCCAAGTGACTTCAACTGTTACCTAGTGAAATACATTAAACTGGCCTACTAGATTAACTTGAAACACAAACGCAATCTCGCTTACGTAGTAAACCGATCCCATTAATAAGCTCATTACTGGATATCCAGCAGCCAATTTCCTTTGGATGTTACGCAGTTCTGTGCGAATACAATGGCCATTCGCAGATCGATCAGCAGCCTCGTTAGGGGCGCGATCGACGAATTAGTCGCGTTTGGAGGCGAAACTATCGGGAGATTTCTGTTATTGAGTGATCGTCGGGTGTTTGAAAAAGAAGTGTAATTATTTTCTTGCGGGGAAGGGAAGTATGGAAGGTTTTATGAACGAAACGTTAAAAATTTTCACTGGCAATCGCGAGCTTCTGGAGCAACTTTCATGTTGATTTTTAAAACAGTCATTTTATTTCTTCTTGTTGTTGCGATTGTTGCTTCGACACAAAGGAAATGTGTACCTATCTTCAGTGAAAAAGAACAATAACACTGGGTGCTATTATTAGAATTTCATTGAAATTTTGTGAATGGTATTTCGACCGTACGTCGAAAGAGTAGAACGAGGCGTTTGAAAATCCCCTTATACGCCAGGAAAACTGGCGCCTCACTTTGGAAAAGTCGCGCATTGTTTAAGAATACTGGCGCCTTGAAATAAATAATTCTTTCAATGCGCCAGATACCAAATTCCGTCTAAGGACGGAACAAATGGGCCATTGTGAAATTTGTTGTATGGTGGAACAAATCATAACTTCTGCACTAATCAGTTTTCGACCTATATACCCTAATACTTTCAACCAGAATATATAAATGCATCGATTGGTGTAGAAAAAACATACAGTTGCATTAAAAAAAATTGGGGTGATCCCGATTTTTTTAATTGAGATATTAGAGGATGCCTCCACCGAAAGTAGTTACTCGAAGACGAGAATATCTTCGCTGATCACCAGTTAAACGACAAAGAAACTATGACAGCAAAGCCGATTATTTTGACAGTGACACGTTTGTTAGCGCAACCCATCGCAGACTGTGTATTTAGTGCAGTATGAGGATTTGCTATCTTGTGAGGAAATTTCCACTGCGAAGAACAGTACTGTGCTAATAATGTCTGAAGATGCAGGTAAATATTTAGAGTTGGTTACAAAAACAGCTGCACATGAGACGCAATGTTCTCTCTTGCAATAGACATGCCTCGATGACGAGCTGCACAAGACAGTACGTTCGTCAGTCACTCCCTAAATTACCGTGCAAATGTTGGAGAATGTCCCCTTGCTTTGGCGCAGGAAATGTGGGGCTTGGAAGCTGCTACTCCATTCCTGCAAGAACGGATTATTATGAAACGATAGTTGTGGATACCTAAAACCTTCTTCTGTACAAAAAGCTTTACTATTCATGCTTTTCGTATAGAATAGGAACAGGCGAAGATTGGTACACAAGCCTCACAGATTCACCCCTTAAAGCAAGAAGATGAAGATCTCTCGCACTAATGAATGCGATTTTCTTTCGACCTTATTACTTCCATTTTCCCACTTTAATGATCATGCATTTTCTTCCTCAGCGGCAAATGCACAGCATGCTCCCATCTGGTGTGACTCCACTCCCTTTCGCAAGGCGCATTCGAATTCAGTCGGTTAGTCCCCTTCACAGAGAAGAAAATCTCCGCGAAGATTCATTCTTCTTTCACATTTCTTAGTAGCGGCGAAAATATTTTCCCTACGCAGACGCATTAACCGTTCCTTCCGAGCCGACGTGGGGTTTATTTCTGTCGCTGCTTTACGACGAAAACGCACGGCTGACACGGCGTTTCGTAGATTCCTACTTTCGCCCGTGAGCCGTGCAAATTTGACTGATGCCTTCATTCAAATTTATTCCCCCTTCTTATTTATTCCGAGCCGAGCGGAATATATCCTTTAAGCTATTATACAGTTGCGGCGCACGCAACTTTAAAGACAGCAACATGCGACGTTCCACGGCAAACGCATTAATCATTCACTGAATTCTTCCAAGTTCGTACGGTCGCTTTGAAGTTTCGCGTTCTCGACCGCGTCGAAAGAGCGAGCCGAATAAAGCCGACGAAAAGGCCGAGGATTATCGTTGAAAACAATTCGCCGCTGCTAAGCGGTTCCTCTGTGGCGAAAGAGTTCAAAGTTAAAAACAGTTTTTCGCTCCTTCCCAGACGTTCAGCGGCCGCCGTCCGCCGGCCATTAATAAACGTTTCCTCCCATTACCAGTTTCGTTTTCATTTCGAAGCGGCCGGAAGTTTCCCGGAATACCTAATAGAACAATAAATCCTTGAGATTCCTCCGCCGGCGAGTAACGCAGTTAACCCTCCCGCGATTACTTGAATTACACCCCCCGCTGTTTCGTACAAAAGAAACGCGGTTCCTCCAATTTCGCGGCCCGGCTCGCAAGCGCCTGAAATCGTTTTCACACCGCTCCCTCGCCAGCCAGCCGGCCCGGGGAAATTTAATTTCTTGTCTTTTACCACCTACGGGCCAGTAAATCGCGTGGCCGTCGCCTTAAATATTTTTACACTTCGGAGTTTTACTGGGCCCCGTTATATCCCGAAGTGAAATTACTGTATTCATTATGCAAGCCACGCTCCGAACCCGGCGACGGGGTGACATTCCAACGGGGTGGCGCGCTCGATCTGCTTTACTACACACACGTGACTCCGCGAATGCCCACCCCCACCTGCCGGATCGAAGAAAAGAAAGCCGAGACGGAAGGACGAGGGCGGGACGTCACCGGGAACAAGGCGGAACGGATCGGGAAGAACTTCGCTGGCTAATTTAAACCTTTTAACGGAAGTTCGTCTTAGAGGATAAGGCACCGTAGTTGGCTGCAAATTGAATTCCCCGTTGGCCGGGCGCCTCGCGGATAAATAATTTACGCGCCCTCGTAAATGATGCATGAATAAATTAAGATTGTCTCCAGCGGAAGATCGGTATTCCGTCTCTCGTTGCCCCTCGAAACCAGGCGAAACGCGAGCACACGGATGGGGGCCACCGACGGGGGAGCGCGCGCTCTCGCACGAAGATCCTCTAGAGATGTACCGGGAGGTGGGTAAGCGCATTTGATTCTCTTTGAGAATTACTTTTGATGTCGGCAGCTTGAACTGTTGGGTCGGAAATTAGCGGAGCCGGGCCGTTTGAAGGGATATCTGTGCTCGGTGTTTGAAAAATTTGTTGAAAGATTAATTTGACGCCGTTTGTTCCGACGCTGCATGCCGGGACCCCCTGTCTACCTTGCCGCAATCAATTCTTTCCGCTGAGAGCCGTGCTCCAAAGTAGTCCTCGACTGAATGATCATCGAACTGTCGGGATCATTGAAATACAGGCTCCGGAAGCAGTCGTTAATCTTGCCTGAAAACACTGGAGTTTGAGAAAACAGAGGGTAGCGGGAGCTATAGTATACCGTGCGGTTTGCTTGGCGAATTCAACATTGGCGCGTTCAGTTTAACTCCTCGTACCTTTGACCGATGTGATCGAAATAGGCAAATAATTGAGCGAATTATTACGTATGCAAAGCGTCCCGAATAGGAAGCTGTGCCAGGCCAATATTAATGCGACTCGGGCAGCCATTACTGTTCCACGTTTCGGCCAGTACTATCATCGCCGCTGTTATCATTGTTTCGTGACTATCTTTGACGCGATCGGAGAGCCTGCGAGGCTGAGAAATGGATTCTAAGGTTCCTAACGGAGGGAACAGATTCTAATCCATCGTTTTGATTAATGCCACTGCGGGCAGAGTTGGCTCGCCACTTGGGGAATGTCTTGCTTCGATTATCGCGCGAATTATGTTTGTTAAAAGAGATACACCTGTATGCAGCCCGTTAGGGTTTAATGCATCTATATTATCACACATTTTCCTTCCACTTCCTGCGATGGGTGGGGATCTTACAGCCTACTTTATTATTTAAGCGCTAATCGAAGCGATATCATAATTCCCAACGACTTTCCTGCTAGCCTGGCTGTATATATCGATGGGATATAGATCTGAAGTTTATATGTACATACTTGAAGCATGTGCACGCGGGATAGAGATCCTATGTTGATAGAGATAGAGTTTCGAGATGGGAAAAGGGTCAACGTTTTATCGATGCCTGCGAAGGATGGTATAAAATATTTTTCGTTGATGGAAAAAAGGGATGGTACAAAGAGATCTACTCTGGACCAATGAGTTAAGTCTGTCCTTGCTTTAGATTTTACACGCTACATGTCAAGTTTAATTTATTTTCATGCTTGCAAGAAGAATTCTAGTTACTCCTCCAGGAAAATGTGAACATTCTTCATAGAGGCTTTTAATTACGTAGCCTCTAATTATATTCTCCCATATTTAACGAACTTTTTAAAAGGAAAGATACACTGACACCCTTTAGAAGCTTTAAGAAAAACGGAGCTTTAATTATCTCATAATTTCCGAGACTAACAACTCATAAAACGATTCCAACGTGTTGCTCCATTAAATTTCCCGCGAGTTTTACTCGAACTTGATTATTTCTACGATTCCCTTCCCCCTTCTCAGCCTACAATCATTCTATCCTCGTACCCTTCGCGCTATTTTCTCGATATGTACTCCGTTTCAGCTCACACGACCATATCCCATCTCGCGATTTCAGGTCAATACGTGACCAACGAGTCCGCGCTTACGAGTGGAGGACGAAACTTTACGATCCGGCCATCGACGAATTATTTTTGCCTCTTGTATTCCGGACCCACGCCGTACGCCATATTCCACGGAATACGGCGAAGCACGGATTCTCTGTAGGCTGCCGACCCTCAGCCCGATGAGTCGCGAGTAACTCGAATCGAGGACTCGTAAGCCTCTACTCGTCGGAAGTGCTCCTGAAAGAAGCGGGGCAAGATGGGGGATTGTCCCTGGAGCCTCACTTTTCAATGTTATTGATTTTTTGATAACTGTGGCCGGATTTATGCTGCCCGCGTAACAACACTCTACATTCTTGGCATTCCTCGCGTTTGTTCGTTCTCCTGGCTGTGTTACACGGATTATAATCTGCGTAGATGCGAGGGATTTTAGCTCTGTGACTTTGGTAACGAGATGCATGGGAAACCTATTCGGTGAATAGCAGAGTTGGATGAAGATGAGCCTTGGCGTTACCTAATTATCTAGAGATTGAGAGCACGGAATGTGGCATAGTATACGGGTATAGAATGAATCACTCAGATTTGCTACCCGCTTATAATCTTCGAAGAACACCTTGAAGTAGGGAAAATATAATATGATTTGATTCCCTTTGAAACTGTTATGTGGTAGTCGATTCGCTTACATTATCTTGCTGGCTCACATTTCAGTTCGTGCTAGAATTAATAGTTTTATCACAAAGGTCGAATGAAATTCTCGCCTTGCAACGTGGAACTCGGGAAATTACGAAGCTTGAGAAGCACTGCGTCGTAGAATGCGGTTCTTGCGAGCTTTGCAGTGTCGTGGAAGATTTGGAACAGCTACCCAGACGCGCTCACCTTTTGTTACGACGAAACACGATCGATCCGGACAACCGTCAAAGATAATAAAATGGATTTAGAGAATCGATGTGACGAGCGGGCAAGCACGCTTGAGTCTGCGTGCCTGCACTCTGCCAATGGGAAACGATGGAGTTATACGATCTGTGACAAACAGTTTTATTTACCATAAACTGTCGTCAGAGAGGAGATACCGCTCCTGGTTTATACGCAAGCCAGTTCGATATTATGACATTTTCAGTTTGCATGAAACTAGAAGATGTTTTCGAACGCGAGGGTGGTCGGAGAGCAATTGGAAATCCTGATCTGCGTTCTGGGAAAGTAAAATGGAATTATAAGCACTTCGAATAAAGCAACAGTTTGGAATTTAATTCCTCTTCTGATCCGATTCCGCAGTTTTATAC
Organism: Andrena flavipes; assembly: GCA_963971345.1. Taxonomy (NCBI): domain Eukaryota; kingdom Metazoa; phylum Arthropoda; class Insecta; order Hymenoptera; family Andrenidae; genus Andrena; species Andrena flavipes. Next base: position 36,394,539 of record OZ020481.1, read on the forward strand.
TCAATTTCAACTTACACACTTCCTATGTTTGATTGTAACCGTTTCGTTTATGGCGCTGTGATATTTCTAACAAAAGGAGGCAATATATCCGTTTCCCAAAACGTTTCTACAAACAATTCCTACGAGACATTTGCTTTAGAACTTCTACTTCATCTACTCTTGCTATTAATCTGTTCGTCCAATAAATAATGAGGATTGGTGTACACACAATAGACTCTGGTGACATACTTGTTGTTCGAGTACCGAAGCATTTGATATATGATTGACAATTTATTGAGCATCCCTATAGGTATCTGCCATATCCTATTCTATTGTAAAAAGTAACATCGCACCACTTGTATTTCATTAAAAATCACTGTCAGCATTAAAATTTCACAGGTATCTAGGTAAATAAACAATAAGGTCAGTTTATATCTAGGTAAAAAACAGAATAAGTTATCAAGTTTTGGAATGGCAATAATTTGACGTAGGTAACGTCTGCGAGATAATCACCGAAATGTAAAATATAAATCGTAGGGTGACTGTACCTAATAAAGCCTAGCAAAGGTTAAATCGTTGTCAATTGAATAATAATTCATGTATACATATACGAGCTTTTGAAGTCATTTTCACATGTGCTTTTATTATTTCTTGTCCTATAAATATTTTTTTAACCATTTTTGATTTTACATTTATAAGAATAATATAGAAATTTTAAATATTTTGTTTTTTACGTTTCGAGGTACATATCGAACAAATAAAGTTTATTTCGATTATTCCGCACATTTCGTGACCTCACGTGTAACAAACATTGCATTAAAACCATTATTCTCCGATAGGCGGTATTGAGAACACGCATGCTGTTAACAGAAAAACACTATTTTCATTACGGACAATATTTGAATCGATTTCATTGCTTAAGTACATCAGTAATTAGGTATTTCTGGTAGATATTCTTGTATTCATGGAATTATTAGACTTACATACCTTCTCTGAACGCGATGTAAAATTGTGGCAGTCCAATACATTTTTACACTATTAAGATTTTCTAAAATACTTCCCTTTCTGTAATTCTTGATCACATAACGCTGCAATTACAGTATGTCTTCCTACGTATATTTAGGTACTAATTTAGTACAAAACCGATAAATTCTAGTGCTTACTTTGCGAGATATAGCGAGTGGCGATATTAGTTACATGGGCGATATTAGGTACGGTCACCCTAACGCTGCCGCGTAGTTTCTAAAAAAAGGGAGTAACTCGCTCAAAACTTTCGTCCGTTTCGCGCGACCGCCTTACTTTTACATCGACGTAAAATATGAACGAATTTTCTGCGGCTGTGTTTGCGCTGGCAGGTTCAACTTTCGCGTCGTACTTTCGCGTCACCTTCTTCATTCCTTCCCCGGAGGAGCGCATAACCACGAGCATCCCCGCGGTATTCTGGGGCTGCCAAAGTGCAGATCCACTTATACGAAACTCTTTGGTCAACTTTCGCCGTATGCTGTACACGTTTCCAGTTGTAATTCGTTGCGACTCATTTCACAGCAATATCCCGGCCAGGTGCGGCTTATTAAACGTGTTCCCTCTTCAAAACTTGAGCGAAACTCGCGGATTGCGCGACGACGGACGGTGGGCGGAAGAGTTGTCGACGATCGACCTTCCTTACACGTATCACTGACAACTTTCGTCATTTCATTCTGAAAATCTGGTTCGTCGCTTCGCCAAGATCGGCTGGCAAGGGAACTGTAAGAATATTGCGCAAAATATTCCCCAGTGCGAGTGAAATAACTATTCCCTTAAAGTTTCTGACGTACTTATTCCTTGCTGAGATTTCGCGCTAAAATTTGGAATGTTCTTATAGTTTTGGAAAGTGGTATTCCATTCGCTGTTGCTAAAGAGATGGGCCATTCGTTACACCACAAGGGACAAGAAAGTAGCATCTCGCGTGTGACAAACAAGAAGTAGTGGAAATTGGGAAAGCAATCTTGGTAACGGTGTTCCAAAGCCACTTATGTAGTTCTTTTTTCCCCAGTCCTTCAATTACATTACGCGCATTGCACCCAGGTACCTATTAGCAGATTGCCTACAAATTGATCGAGCCCGTTGACTCGCACGGAATGCTCGAAAACTTGTGGAATTGTTCCATGTTATTGGTGTATTATCGTTAGAGTAATTGTTAACGCATTGCATCCCCAGTGTGGGGAAGAAGTATTGCTTACAAGGGAAGATCCCCAACCGAGAAATTCAAAAAAATTATGAAACTTTCCAGATATGTAGAGAATTTTCCTTTCCCGCCCAACTTCAATTTCTTTTTCAATTTCTTTTTCTGCCCAACTTCACTCCAAGGAGATGAAATTGACCCCTGAAAATCCGTTTTCATTCGCGAGTTATAACACAAAATCAGAAGATATCCGGATTTCCAGAGTGAATTTTGGACAGCAAAAAATTGCGCGATACATACTTATCCTCTATCTAAATATCCCGAAAGTTTCATTATTTTTTAAATTTCCGGCTTGTTAATATATACTTATAGAGTTATAATCTCGTTATCTAATAATCTTTCCCCATCCCCTGCCGTATCCATTCATACACCCTAACTAAAATAGTACACCCAAGTTATTAACTCGTAGTAACGCATAACTAAATAGAAATTCACGATAGCTCCTCCTCGTAGTCAGCTAGCAATGCTAGCATATCATCATGTTTCCATTGTCGGTACTCTGACATACACCCGCGATTGTAGCAGAAGCTGAGCTACTTTTCAGGTTTCCATTGACGCCAAACGATTGCCTCGGCCCCTTTCGCCGACTTAATTATGCCCGGGCCCCGATTGTAGATCCGCCTTCACCGTATCTTGCAGCGTGCACATCGTCGATACACGTTCTCGGCCGAGAGGGTGTGCATAATTTGAAGCACGGGGAGTGCAGCTCGTCCGCTCGAATCCGATTCTGTGGTCAGCTTATTCAAGCTTTGGTCGCGCAATTGGAGACGGATCGGACGTGCCGGCTGCTGACAAGGAACTCTGATAATAGAGGCAAGCTTCAGAGGAACTGGAATGTACAGTACACTGTCTGCTCAGAGGGAAATTCGGTATTGACGTAATTAGACTACATGCTACCAGACGTTCCACATGCCGTGACACTAGCCGCCCCGAGGTACACCGCCGGTGGGATTTAATACCGGCTCACTCATATCTCGGGGGCAAACCAGCTTGTCCGCAATTTCATCCTTTGAGAATTAAATTAATCATCGATCCTACGCGCTCTATTATTCCCTGAACCTCTGGCGTCCCGAATTATCCGGCCTATTTAAGGCGTGCCCTGTCGCCGCTCTTCTGAACCCTAAACCTAGTGTTCCTTGATCACTGGTCAGGCTTTCCCCCGCGCTATCCAAACATCAGGATGATATCATCGATGGTGGTTGCAGGCAGATGCCTGCAGATTGTATTCCGTGGAGTCTACGGTTGGGAAGTATGTTGATTGGCTTGTTCAGGTGCCCGGGATGCAGAAGCGTGATGAAATTTGTATGGGTAATTATTAAAGTGATGCGGTAAACGACAGGAATTACCGCGGAGCGGCAAGTGTCTTTGCGTGGACGTGATTGGCCGTGATTCAAACCAGATACACGGCCTGGCAGGTCCAGCTCGAAAGTTGTGAAAGTCCGCGAAACGGGAACTGTTATTGGCAGCGGCTTTTAGCGGGATAGTGTCGTTGCATTTAATCACAGTCTGCTGCAATTTTTAGGATTTCCCTTCAACTCGGCCGGGCTCGCCTAATTGAACACTGCATTGTGCGCAGTCCTCCTACAATCTAATATCGGCGATGACAAAACCATTTACAAGAAATATAATACCGAGGATCTCTTTGTGAAAGGGGCCTTTTGACAAACTAAATTCCCTCAAAGGATTCGACGTTCAACTGCAAATGAGCAGGTGAACTTTAGGTTGTATCTACGCCTAGCTGTAAACGCATTCCTCGTCCTTTGAATCACAGGCCAGTTCATTATTTCGAAATGTTTGAACGCAATGGCGTTTTAATTTAGGATATCGTTCCGAATTAAGGTCGTTTCTCCCATTTACGTAACGAGCCTAACTCCTCTTGTCACGTGATACCGTCACGCGTGGATTACGAGTATTAGAAATGCACGTGAATGCAAAAGAGCGGTATCCGATGGAACGGTGTTACGTAAGTGCCCTACACCCCTATTGTATCCATTAAAATAATTGTGATGAGTACTCCACGTATCGAGCATTGCTAATTAATCAGATTGCTTGGCACTTTATAGCACATCTGAAATTGACGCTAATCCCTTCAACGTCACGCGTAATGTAATAAATATTCTATGATACACGTGTCATAGAATATTCAATCCAATTTAAAATTTATCGTATTGCTCTATATCAGAGTGTTACAGAATTTATTAAACACTGGAGAGACCAGGTATCTAAGTTGGAAATTTATTTTGATAGACAGTGATCACCGGTCCATAATTAGTTCTGAATAAATTTCTGTTAGTAGAAAATCATCTGACCACTCAGGAAAAATTTTCTGACTACAAGTCACGTTAAGGGCACCAATTGACCTCCTGAAAATATCGAGGTAGGAGCTGAATAGCTGACGTTCCATGCATTCAGGCTGGAATTTCATGCACTCGAAGGAACGTCTTTCCAATGATTAATCCGGAATTCATCATCCGAAAATGGCATCACGTCGTACGATTTCCATTATCGTCCGCGGAGGTCTGTTATACATTTCTAAAACGATATTCCATTATGCCGTCGAGCTGGGGTAGTACTCCGAAGTTGCGCTCCACATTCCGTTTCACTTTCTGTGCACTTTTCAGAGAACAAGAAAACCGTCAAAACCAAATGCGCCGCGTAATACTCGCGCTTCATCCGAAGACTTCGGAACCTCGCTTTCTCATTTACCGTTGCCTGGAAGAAAAACCATTTCTCCTCGGCCTCCGCGATACTCCCGCAATTACTCGGAAAATTGCGCGATTTTTAAAACAGACCGTTGTGCTCGGTGTACAGGGTGGTTGTAGAAACTGGGACGAGCTGCGCCTCCCCTTTCAACCGAAGACAAAGAATCTTCAAACTTTCGCCAGGAAAGACGGAGAGCCGTGTGCAAACAGCATTTATAAACTCGTATTTTGTTCGAAAATACGTCGATGAAAAGTTGAGACGATGGTCTGTAGAATTAAAATGATTTCTTTGGTGTATAACACGAGTGTTAAAGTTTTTTTCTCTAGAAATATGATAATTTTAGGGAGTGAAGTAACTGGCGAGGCACACGAGCTTTATTTATTATTATTATTTAGATTATAATGTAACACTTTTTATCAACGACCTAACTATTACAATACAATGGCTTCCTTTCGGTACTTTAATCAAATGTATAGCATTTTTCGATTATGTTTTTTTACGATACCCCATCTTACCTCGCTACCCCGTCATGCCCCCCTTTTCCCATGTGGTTACGTATAAAAGTTTATTGCAGCTTCCATTGAAAAAGTAATTTTCCCTGATAATTATCGTACACTCTTATCCTCCCAGAAGAAATCCCAAGGGACTTTCTACGCTAAACGAGGATTCTGGTGAAATTGAAATGCGATGTAGTCTGCGTGAAATTAATGGGAGGGATTTAAGTCATCATATTGTTGGTTTCGAATTTTTTTGAAAGATACAGGTCGTCAAAGTTTGAAATTTTTATTTTCCAAAGTACGAACGGTGCAAAGTTCGTTCTTCTTTTATTTTAACGGAGAGGGATCGATTCTTTTTGCATAAATTTCTTTTAAACCAGAAGATCGCTTAGCAACACGAATTTTAGACGAAAATACAATGCTGTATAATGAAAATATCTAACAGATTGATGGAGATATCTACATCCGTGAACGTAGACGTCGTATTTCGTTAAATTTCCCGATAATCATGACGTGCAATTATGGTAGTTCCCGCATATAAATTAAGCTGGACTAAGAGCATGCCATCCAACGAGAGGAGATACCGATGGACGTTGTGAATACCGATATTTCGGCGAAACATAATTGCTCCTTCCAGGCAAGGATGTACCCTAATGAGCAATAAATAAAAGCCACGGAATACCAGACTGGTCGAAGGATATAACTACGTCTTGAACTTTTCGTGATCGATTTTCAAGATGCTTTCGTACAGGTAATTGCTCTACTACTTCAGCCACGAATAAAATTGAGGATTCCTTCGAGAGACAACATTTAATAGAGCGATGAGTCGTAAAGGATTCTTGAGAATCAAATTTTAATAGATTATAATATTTATACGTCGCGCCCTTATTAGCTGCTTAAATTAATTAATGCTTAAATAACTTCTGTAACCCAGATGTTAATATTACTATTCTCGCTATAACCGAGCAGCTTCTTTACAAATTATTTTGTAGAGAACTCAATTTCAAAAGCCATTTAAACGACGGAAGTTTTAATTATCATAAAAGATGGGGATTCGAGAGTGGAATGAAGGTGGGATTGATCTAAATACACCTTACGTAATGCCGCCAGAAAATATCGCTTCTGAATTGTATTTGCTTAATGAATGTTTGCATCGTGAATAACCGACGCTGTAAATTCCGCCGTCACGGGCATGTTTTACAACAGATTTAATTTCTACTCCTGCCAGGAAGAAAAGGATGTCCTCGAGAGGTCTCCTTAATGGTGCAACGGGATAAATTTCGCGAGCTTCTTGGAGGAGCTGTTAAACTCACGCTGCTGGTTGCTCCTCGCCGTTCAAACGTAAACGTACTTTCCGTGAACGGTGAATAAAAGGAGGTTAACAATTTCTCGTAGAATAATGAGCGGACACAATCAATTCCCAGGGTTCTCGATTGTCGAGGTGATCGGGGCGGAGAAACGATAACGCGCATTCAACGCGGCGCAATGAAACACTCTAAGATTTTATGCTTCGAGGTTTCGTTTAGTCGCTTGTCGATTACTTCGACGAAGCTGTTTCGAGACAACGTTGAACAATCGTCTATAAAACGCGCGCTGAATCGCTCTTACTGAAAGTTGTTTCGCGTCAACTGCTAGTCTTCTCGAGTCCTATTGAAAAATATATAGAAACAGTGGCAGTCATTTCTCTACAGCGCTCGTACCTTCTGTTCGAAACAAAGATATTTAAAGATCGCATTGCCCATTTTATTCCTGACGATATTACAGGCAGAATATTCTATTATTGGATCTATAACGAAGGAAGGACGTTATAACGAATTTAATTAAAAATTTTCATTCATCCTCCGCCCGAATTATTGCACTTTGATTTGCATAAAAACCATCAGAGATCCATTGTTCCGTTCATCTCATCGGCTGTTACTTTGTGTTTGTCTTTCCGCGTAATTGGCTTCGATCAGAACTCGATATTTCAGTTCCTCTTCATAAGCTCCATAAATTTACTTAATGTTTACTAACTGCACGCAGCAGTGACTCGAACTCCGAAGTCTCATTAAACTGCTTGAATCGTTTTCACGATGATGCCTCACCGGCGCAACCAGCCGCTTGTGGTTTTCTAGCATACCGACGATCGCTGCTCGGATTACGAGCACACGGAATATCGAAACTATGTGTTATACTTTAAGATAAAGATAGAAGAGTGTTCTGGAAAGATTTGAAGATACCTGGATCGCTTGTTCGCTGAACATTCCAGGAAAATAGACGGCCAGTTAAGCCGGGATGGAATTTCTTACTCTTGCACACATTCCAACTTAAAGTGATTTCATTTTAATACCGTATTATACGAAGAGTGTGTCACTAAATTTCGAACCGAAAGTCACTTACTACGCATAGCTAAATTCACCTTGGATCGCTTCTGCGAACTCTAAGAACCTGACGACTTTATCTCCTTTATTTTAAGACCGTAATCCAATCGAATTTTTAGGGGCGAACTTGGTCACGAACTAAAGAAATCACTCTCCACCTATCAACATTTATACTCTGCCCGGTATCCACAGGCATACGATCGATCGGTAGCTTGGAAAAAGCGATCAGAATTATCGGATCATCTTTAACAACACTAAAGAACAAAATTCTACTAATTAAAGCTCCGAATATATTTAAAATTGGACTTGTACGAATATATGTGCCGGTGATTATGAAAGTGGTGTAAGTCGTGTATTTTTTGTTTCAAGATAATTAAACAGTTCAGTTTGGGTGTATTAAAAAATATTTTTCCATTATTAAACAAATTTTTTCGCAGCATATATGCCCTACTAATGTCAAAGTTAGCTATCATTGTACAGTTTTATGAGTAATTTATACGAAAAATGTGTGTTTTTAAACCTTTGAATGTCTCCGAAATTCCAAAAATTCTCAAACGTAGTTTTTCGAACTTCGCAAATGAATAAATTCAAACATTTTTTCAATAAATACGCAATTTTCATTTTCAAATACTTTGCCACTATAACAACTTTACCATTTATGGTAATGTATTCTTTACCACTATTTCCCCAAATCTTCCTCAAATTTTCAGCATAATTAAATATATTTCGCGTTTTCTTTCTTTTATTCTTTTCTTGACCCACATCTAAGGGTAATACATAATACAAAAATATGTAATTATTTCCTTTCTCACAAATTACTTACAGAGAACAAATTACAATAATTATGAATGCGACACTAACAATTCTTTCCTAATATTGAGTTGTAAATCAATATAAGTAACATAAAATAAGAGAAATATCAAGAGACTTCCAGCACCCATCAAGTTCCTCAAAATCCCTGAGATATCGAGTACCGATCGAAGTGACTCGAAAATTTTTAGCTCAACGACTCAGCACGATTCATGGAACATCCAGTGTTTCCTGCTGTGTATCGTAATGGCGAGCGTTTCTTCTCCCATCGTGCAAGTATTTACGCGGGGTAGTGCACGCTTGGAATTCACCATCGCGGAGCGCCTTCGAGAACGGAGTGTACGAGCGAACTTAGCCCTCACGAAGATGTAGATCCACGAGGAACGGGCCATAATGGCATCGTAATTGGATTTAGCGTTATAAACTCATGTTAGTCGGGTCGAACCCCACTTACCGCTTGACAATCGACCGTGTTGAGGATATGATGTGTTCATTAAGCCCCCGTTAAATATTTCTCGCCCCGCCGATCGATAATCGTGTAATCGAGCAACACGTCGGCGTACGAAGACGAAGAAGAAACGGCGCGCACGTTACCATGTCTAACGAGCTCCAAGCTCTCGTTTGCTATCCAAACGAAACGACTTTCCCTGTCTCTCTGTCTCCCTCTGTCTTTACCATATTATTTTTTTTGCTGCGGGAATTCGCCGACGCTGACGGCCAATTTTCGGACGGATAGAATTTGGGAGAAACGAGGGATGACGGTTGTTTGAATTCGTCTTACACCCCGTGCTCCTGCTTCCTGCGGTCTAGCTCCATGTGAATGATGATTATTAGAGGGAACATTGGCGCAGAAGTACCGTGGAAATGTATTCAATGTGTTTTTCTGCAATTAAGGGATGGAGAATGGCCTAGATATCGCGGTCTTAATTGTGCAAATGTTTGAAATTTATATTACTGAGGGCTAATTTGAGGGTAGCTACCTAAGTTCTGCAGCACTGTTAGTTTTGAGCATTACGTACCCAACGAAGGTAAACTAATTTCTTCGGCGTTATTTGCTGCTCTACAATAAACGTATTTTTCACTTTCCGTATCATTCGCGTATCTCATGCTTTTACAATCGAGCAACTTGCAGCACGAGAATGCGGCTCCATTTGATGCAAATCCGATAACAAATACGCGATTTATTACAAAATTTTGAATGCCTGGGGGCAGCTTCAGATTTTAAAAATTCGCCAAAAATAAAAATAAAAACTTATTAATTCAATAACTACTACTTATTGTGTGAAAATATATATTTTGCAACTAGTCGTTTCTATTACTCGAGGTACTTAATTTAGTTATACATATTATAAAAGCAGCAAGTAAATCCCAGGGCACTAATACACGTTACTGTAATGTCAGTCTACATTTCATACGACAGTACCCTATTTATTAAATAATTAATGCGAATGAACATATCAGCGAATAGCATGTAAACATATTTATTTGGTTAGTATAGAATCGTGGAATTTCCACAATTCGCGGTGCGTTACGCTCGGACAAAATCCTGCTCCACTGGCGTTTTCGTGAACCATGTTACAAACATAAAGGGGGGGGGGGCATGTTTCGAAGTCGAATTCTCTGTTTCCAGATGAAAGAGCTACAACAAAAGCGTTTAGGTAATTCTGTTTCTACCGTCATTTTAATATTTCGAATGGAGCTGAAATCAAATTGAAACCGCACGAATGGAGAACAGTAGAGAGCACTTCCACCGTGTATTATTTCGCTTTGCGGACGTACATTCGACTGAAGGTTGTAAGTCTTCAACGTCAGCTCAACTTCTGCGCCGCCATACACGTAGCAGCCCCCGACCTCAACGGGATACCCTTTAATTTGTTTTCGCGTAATTGGTTCTAGTTACTTATTCAGCGTCGGATATCTGATTCCGTGCCCCATCGTGTTCGTTGTCCATTCTTAACAGGTAACTGGAGAACACATTTTATTTCGTGACCCAATCACGAACCTCTGTTCAGGTATCGATTCGAGCGAACGAATATGAGTTTCATGAAATTTGCATCCCAGGAAGGTGAAGTTCTAGACAAGCGAATGATTTGGGATAAAGTTTAATCGTGTCACTCACAGAGTCAATCCGAAGTGCTCCAACTTGATGTACGTTAAGATTTTATTCGCGTAGCATGCGAAATTTTAACTAGTTTTCGAAAAGTTGTTCCGTTCATTTTTGTTCATATCTCGCTTCGCAATTTTCACGACAATGCCTCGAATGGCTGCAGCTTTCTCACGCGGGCGAAACCCGGGCAGAAATTAGAAGGGAAACGCTTGCAAAAGCTTGCTCGCTGATGGAGCAAGTCAAAACACAATCAGAAATCAATTTGGTTACATTAATCTTTTTCCTCCCATGCTTTCAGGCGGTTAATAGACTTACCCTTTCAGCTGAAACCCGGTTACCGATCGTGAGCGTTCGCGGGCTTAATTACTAATAACATTCCCAACGGCACGCATTAATCATTCCTCGCGAAACAGGGGAGGAAAAATATTTTGAAATTTTCACCCGTTAATACCACCTCCACGCGGTGAAAGATGTATCGATTATTTTCGAGAGCTCTCAGTGCCTAGGCCGATAATCGACCGTCATGCTCGACAGTTTCGACACCCTTAATTGACCCCTCATTATCCAAAAATTGCAGGCACTCTTTTATAATCAACGTACCAGAATTTGCACTTTGCCGAGGGATTCAGAATACAGGGATTCGAATTAGCCGGTATTTTATAACCAAACAGGTTCTATCGATATCAGTTTGATGTTTGAAATTCAAGATAAAAGGGAAAGAAAACCAAGATGTTGTTGTGTTTTTAAGGGATCAGAGCGGATTTTGTATACGCAATTTCGCGCGAAAATAGATTGGTGTAACATTTTGCCAGGGATGTCTTGGAATCGCCAAGCGCGATCGAGTTGTTGGAATTCCAAGCTCGATAATCAGTAAACTCGATCGAGCAGACAGCAAGGAGTAGAGAGACATTATAGATTCCGTTTGCGGCTTTGCTTAAGAACCGAATCCAAGTCCACAAGATGATTTAGTTACGCGAAACCCTCAGGGCGGCCATTACGCCGTTTCCATTATCACCGCCGTGCCGTTTCGCGTTGAATGGACCCAATGATGTCCCGTTCGATCACGCGATTCGGTGATATTCCGCTGATCGCTGGGAGAAGATACGTCAACGCGATAGATTCAACCGTGTCCATCGATCTCCCCATTTACACAGGCCAGATAGATTGTTTCGCAAACTTTTCAGACATTATCGTCAACAGATTCGAATAGATTCGCTGGAACCAGTCATGTTGATCAATAGGGCGCGAGCTTTCTTGCGCAGTGATGTACGAGGTTCTCTGGCACTGATCGACAACTTCTAATTTTCTCGTTTGAAGCTGCTGCCCGGGAGACTAAATGAGTGCACTGCAGTAAGGGAGTTGCAACTCCATCTTTACTAATTTCGAGTAAATTAGAAAAATTTGTTTATTGAATTATTGCATTAAGGGGTTTCACTACTCTGATTTTTTTTTTAAGAAAAACCTTCAAATTATATTAATTGAAAAACCATTCACCCAATTTACTACAAACTTGGTATATATCACTTTGTATATATACTTGGTATATATTAAAGGTTGGAAAATAACGCCACAAAGCAGGAAGCAAATATAATTAATGGTTCTGATTTAAAAAATTCCCAAAGTTCGCATCATTTTTGTCCGTCAAGATAAGGCCAGCCCTTAATATTAAAAAGAGAATACTATTTGAAAAATAGATATTTTCACGCATCAAGTAGTAGTTATTGAGTTGATAATTCCAAGACAAATATCAGTTCGCCCAGGCCCAACAAATCAACATTATGTAATACCCACTTAAAACCTCAAAGTTTACAAAATTCATTCCCAATGCAGGAAAGTTACGGCTCAAAAGACGAATCCTCTGTGCCACTCGCGACTTTTGTCGAGACGAAGCTGCGAAACATTCCAAGAACCCAAACAACTGGCCGTGATTGACGCAACCGTATAATAACTTCGTTAACAACACGGGCTACGCTCGTAACTCTAATTACAAGAAGAAAGTTCCGCGTGTCGCGCTGAATAGGGATCCACAATTATTCCTCTGTTTCGCAATACGCTCGAATTTGTCCCTCTCTCTGTTCATAAGTTTAATTAAATCCAGAACACCCACTCGTTTCAGCTCTTATGAATTGCTGGTGTTAAAAGAAGGGCATGGAACGCTTTACCTTTCCCTAGAGGGAATACCACACTGAAAGGGTTCAAAGAATTAACTCCTGACATACGGCGCGCCAATGATCTTTAATTATCTACTCACCACGCAGAAATAAATTACTTTCTTCAAAGCACCGAGCACGAAGAAATATACACGTGCACCAACTCCCTACTGTTCATTTAATCAAAATTTCGACCGAGTGAAAAAGTTGCGGAATACAGAAGTTCGTGTTTCGTTAAGTAGCTACCTTTCGGCCGCCAATTATTTATTACCTTGTTTTCTTCCACGGCCAGCGGTTACATTTCTAATCGCCTCCCTCAGCCTGCTTCGCGTAACTTAGAGGGCTCACGCGCTTCATTAAACTTCCATCTTCGTGCTTCCGGCCGCTCCAGTTTATTGCACGCACTAATTCGTCCCCGTTCAATAAGCGGCCCTGTCGATGGCATCCAGCAATCATCACAGGCGCTCCCTCCTCGACGATTCAGGGGGTGGAGGGAAATAGATAAGAGGGGAGCGCAGCTGGGGCGGCGATTAAAAAGCAAGTTATTGTCTGCTACTTAGGGCACCGGCTCATATCGCCACCAGCGATCACGAGGGGGCACGGTGGCGGTATTTAACGGCTCCAGCGATCTGTTCGCGTCGTCCCATGGCGCGGCAACTGATACCGTTGTTTGCCACGGGGCAAGACGAAGGGAGAAATCTACCGGGGCTCTCGGGGCTCTCGGGGCTCTCGGGGCTGCTCCTTCCACCGAGCGGCATCGATTTCTCTCGTGGACGTTGACATAAATCCTCCGCGAAGCGCCGAAAGTAAAGTCCAAGTCTCTGAAACGCTTACTCGCTAATAGTCATAGTTCGAATGGCTGAAAGTTGCGATCGAGGACCGACGGCTCTACAAATTTCACTCCACCCCCTCGAACGGTTCACCAAGCACGGAACGTCAAAACATCCTGCGACTCTCGTCCCCCGCCCTCTCCCCTTCGTGCCTCCTCTCTGTAACATCTATTTTCTCTCTTCTCGCCTTTGGTCCTTGGATACCTTGGATTCTTGGAACGTTCCTGTAATCCTCGCTGGGGCGTTGAACGGGGTCGTGAATATTTTAATCGAGACCTAATTTTAAAGATGCATAGTATTGGGTAGATGAACTGTCCCAGAGGCGAGCTATATTAGTAGCGTCTACGTTTATTGTCCCGCGAAATACATTTCCTGCTATTCCCGTAGAATCGCATCGAGACGAAGTAAGTCCGGTTTAAGAATAGAAAAATTACGGTTTAAAAGTTGGAATATTATTATTCTGAAGGCAATTAAGAGAAGCTATGGTGATCCCCGAAATCTTTTATTGGAAGGTATGCGGTGGAATGAAATCACCCGTCTTGGGATTTCATATTTTAAATGGTCTGAAAATTCTCCGTCATGAAAAGAGATTTCTTTCTTCTATGCTTTATCTCGAAGGGGATGTCATCCGATTGAATATGCTTTCTTAAACATGTAAATGGCACAAAGGTCTTCTCGATTATTTTAAAAAAAAATGGGCTCACGGCCAGTGTTATACCGAGGTCGAAATAGGGAAATGGTAAGTGAAAAGTGAGAGAAATTTCTTTTTATACTCTCTTCGTGCATCGCCTCCTTTCTGGGTAACTCGGGTAAGTAGTAACGTCCGGTATGTGATCAGACGTGAGATCAATAGTTCCCACCATGGTTGCGCCAGACGTTAGTTTAAACTTTAAACAGTGTTGCAAAGATACAACCAGGAATTAAAGAATTTCAATATTCTTTCAGAAATTCATTACTTCCTTTTCGTAGCAACGTAATAAATAATGAAATGTATCTATCCCCGCTAGCTGTGCCAACCTCTTTGAAAAAAATCCCCATTATGCGCCCTCAAGAATCCAGTACACAAATCGAGTTGATTTTCTGGCGCATAAAATCCACCGCCAATAGGGACAATTTGCAGCGCAACTTCTCGCCTATAAAACGTCCGAAATTTTCCATCCCCGCCTGACCCTATCAACACTTTACGACTCCAATATCCGAAATTCAAGGGAGCTGAAAGCTATTCAGCGTCACAAGCGTGTATTTTTAATGCGAAGTCGTGAACAGCCCAATCAATCCTCATTCAAGAGCCAGTAAACCGTTGATTGACCGATAAAGTTCGAATCATTGTGCATTATGATTTTATACGATGGTATTTTCCACTTTGCAGCTTCCCCTTTGAAATCTCGCCGTGTCAAGCATTCGGAATCGCGCGACAAAATGCGATACTCGAAATATATAAATACTGTAAGCGGGTCGCTCGAGACGTCAAGTTAATGTCCACGGTGGATCTGAATAATCGAGTATCGAGGAAATTTGGAAAAATGGAGCTTCGCCTACCCCGCTGAAACTCATCAAATATTCAGTTCCGCCGGCACGATCGGAGGGAATGTAATTTACGCATTTTATCGTTGGCTTAATTATAATTTTTAATATCAGCTGCGATCGCGTCTCATTGCAAGGGTACTTTATCTCGCGTTGCTTCACCCGCCTGCCCTCTGCGCCCCTCCTCGCCCTATTTCCCTCCTGGTTCAACAGCGTAGCAAGAAGTTTTTATTAGTTTATGAACTCAAGTGTGCGTAAAGTGGCGCGGGAAACTCATTTCTTATAAATACAAATTCGCGGACGCTTTCCTGGCCGCGGTTGATGTAACAGAAACTTGAGAGCTTACGGCGCGATGCGGAAGAACAAAGCTCGATCGTGTCTGAAATACAATACACGGCGGAACTGTGCGAACCGGTGTTATTGGACAGGCAGGGAGGAAGAGAGACAGAGCGAGAGGGAGGAAGACAGAGAAGTGAGAATATGCTAAAACCTTGCGTATGATATTGAATTAAGCGCCTAAACTCCCTGTAACTTTTCAACGTGGAAATGAAATTCCCCGACGCGCACCGAAACTTGTTACTTATTTGCCTAAACCTTTGCGTCACAATGAAATACGTTTTGCTGAGCTAACGTGGCGAAATGCAGGTATTATTAGATCCGGTCGACAGTAATTCCCCATTCTCCAATCAAGGGGTTGCGTACACCTAGGATCGTGAGAAGATGGGACTTTTATGAATTTCTTTATCTATAAGTAATTTTGTTAATCAAAAATTGTAATGTGCACTTGAAAGCTTATAACTTAAAGAATATTTTTTTAAAAAAATTACATTCTAGGTGTATGTAACTCCTTAATTTTATAACCCGTACATTCGTGCTTCTTCGTTACTTACGGATCCCGGTTTCGCGAAGATTCTGACACAGCCGCGAACAATATTTCTCAAGTTTTTCGACACGTAGCATTTATATTTACCAGCTTTCCCCTATCCAGAAACGTTTCCATGTTTCGAAATTCGCGGACCATTTCCACCCCTCTACCTACAGAGCCCTGTAGCACACTTTCCTCCCGTTCCAAGGGAATTCGAGCCTGCAGAACCGGTGGCACAGTAACGAAGGAAGCTCAATGTTACCGTCTCGCTGGGAAGCACGAAGAGACGGATAAAAGTGTGCATAATTGATGCCGATGGGCGACCTCCGTGTGAACAACGCGCTTTAAAAACCGAGCGGACGTTGAGGCACGAGCGGCGCAAGATGTTCGGGATAGACGCAACGGCGGAACAATCGACCATTTGGAGAGGAGAGGGGGGGGGGAGGAGGGGGAGGCCGACACGAGTCGAAAAGCCCCCGGTAAATCGACATCAATTTTTCCACATAAACAGTTTGGCGTTCCGAGAGAAGAATGGCGCCACGATCGCGCGGCCACGTCGGATTTCCGGCGAAGCTGCTATGGCAAAAAGGTAAATAAATACGGAAAACAATGTTGGCCATTAATCGTTAACCCTTCCCGCCCCTCGTTCGTCCCGTAGTTTTCTCCTATTTTCCTCCTGCCCGCGTCGGGCCATCTCCTTCTCGTCGTAACAGCTACCCCCTCTTCCGCCCCCTCCCAACTATTCCTGCGCCCCGTGCTTCGCCCTTCTATCTGCCACCCAGTTAACCGTCCATTGCTCGGTGCTCTCTACGATTTAAGGGATAACGTGATTTCGAGCGATTTGTAACTACATTTAAGCGCAGACTAATGTCCGCCAGCGCGGCTCGAAACGCGGGTTACGTGAGTAATGCGTTTAAGTCGCGGGCGATTTTTCTGCTCTCTCGCCGCTACCCCCGCCGGCTACGTGGGTAGTAAACACTGGTGAATCCCGTTTCTATGGGGCTTCATTCGGGGACTAGGCAGCACGGTGACCGATGTATCGGCGAGTCGACTGACCGAAGATCCTGCGATTAGCGGGACAGGGAGGCTGCTTCTCTCCGCTCGTTGGCCTTTAAGTTTCCTGGGATCCGGTCGGAAGTGGCGACTTCTCTCTGTCTCCCCGGAAACAACCCTGTGTAGATACAGGCTGCGAGAAGAATGGCGCCCTGTCGCGGACACTCGCGTGTTTCGACGTGACTTCATCACAGGTGCACACATCCTTTCTGTTCTCGGATTTTCATCTACCAGCTACTTATGTATCAGCCACTTCGTTGCGAACCAAACGCTCGGCTCGCCCTCCTTGTCGTTCTTTTTGACGTGCCCGCCGAATCGATACCACTCACGAATTCCGTGCGACCCCGTTGGAAATAAGTTTAGAAGAACGCACGAATTCGAAGTGATTTCCATGGTTTACGTGCGAGGATTATTAAAACGCGGGAACGTGTGTGTACGCGTCACGGGGAACTATACTCGCGCGACATACTCGCGCGTGTGGCGGATAATCATATTTGTTCTGGACCAACGGTTTAATCAGAAAGTTTGGCCGCAGTTGCAGCCTGTATTTGGGGCTTAAAACTGACGCGTTCCCTCTTGTCTTATGTGGAAACTATTCTGCTTGCTCTCTCTCTCTCTCTACCGTTCTCTCTGTGTCTGACTGAGATTCACGTATTGCATAATAACTTGACGAGCTGGCTCATGAAATTTATACATGTATGGCTAATAGCATGGAACTATGCTGCGGATGTTTCGGAATCATAGCGAGTAACTAAAGTGGTTAATGGAGTTCATTAAAACAATAGAATGGAAAAGTTTTAAGTCTTTCAGTGAAACCTATTCTTTTGTTTTCTGCAATATTCACAAGGCAATTTATATAACTTCAAAGTTACCTGTTGGGCTACGAGCCGAGTAAGGTGTACGTATGAAGAAGTATAAGCTCTGTCCATAGCTCGGCGTATATTTCTCCGCCATAAAACTTAGACGTCTCCCAAGATTAGCCGAGATAATGAAGTGTACGAAGCCATTCCATGCAAGTACTACGCGCGGCGGATTAGTCTACTTAAAAGTTTTACCTAGATCCGACGTAAAATGTAATTTTGATGAAATATTTCCTGATAAGTCTTTCTGCCTTAGGTACTCTCAGTGTAATGAATTTTCCTTCCTTCGCGTGACAGGTCCTCAGCATTGGCGCAAACAGGGATGATTTATATTCTTAACAGATTCTAGTACCACTAATGTTCTGCTGAAGGAGGAATAATTAAAAGAGAATTGTTGAATGACACTGGACCGTAAAGCCTCTTCAAAGAAAGCATCAATTAAGAGGAGCAACGTCGACGGGACGGCGCGTGTATGTAAATTCGGCGCAGAGTCTTCGAGCGAAGGAGTAAAATTTTAATTAATCCCGGCGTCAGTTAATCACAGGTCAATTACGGTCTGTTAATATTGTATCAGCGGAAGATAAAGTGAGATTGATGATAAAGTTAACGAACTTGGGGCACTAAAAATGCTGCGTATAAAGCAGCACCGCGCGATAGTGTAAAGGGTTGCACGTTTTAGGGAGTCGAATTACGAATGTTGACTCGGTATATATTATTATTGTTCAAGTTCGAAACTCTCGAGATTGCGGATACATAACTGTCGCGCTGATCGATCTAAATCCCCCTCCGTTCCCCTTACGTGCAGGTTTTTGCGCTGCACTGAACGGGACACTTGGAGTTTGTAAATTACATCGATGTCCAAGGTATATTACGAGAGTTTTCAAAGTTCACAAACACTGATTAATCAACGACTCGAAAGTATAGGGGCTCATCAATAACCGTCCAATTTAATTACAACGTTCAACGAGTTCGATAGTTGGAGTACACGTTGAGCGTATTTATCAGTGATTATATCCGATCAAAAGTAACAGTAGTTGGTCATAAATACTCCGATATTGAAAATGACATATTGTAGCTACACAATTATTTACATTAACGCACACAATCGAGTGGCGACCATTGAATTGGAGTCCTATTCACATTTTCTCGTTGGTAATTAATTAAAATTTCATTTACCAATAATTGCGGGTTGTAAATTCTGGGTTGCATGCTTCGTCGAGTTTCCTGCCAATGAAGACTCTGGTAACACGTATACGCTACGCTATCGCTGTATCTTATCCAACAAAAATCATCGATTCACTATTGTACCACGTGTTTTTCAATCGTATCCCCCAACGGTGTAAGTACCCCAGCAATTATACGTTTATTAACACAGACGAATGCATACACACAGCTTCGTTTCACATCTTTGTTTCTGCGTTTCATACAATTCTCAACTATCCACCGGCAACCTCATCTGCTCCTCTTATCAGGACACTTGTAAACGTTGCTGTCGCGAACATTGATTTCCAACAGCGAACGATGAGAGGCGACAGGACGCGAGCACGAATCGAGAAAAATAACGAGATCAGCCTGGATAGAGAGAAATAATGTGCTCGACGGTGCTGAAAGCGAGCAGCGAAAACCGTGGGATTCAATTATGAAATGCATCGAGAGCGAAGGACGTTGAACCGTATCGAAACAAAGGATATTTATGCTCGTGAAATAGATCGTCAATGGAGGGAAAGAGGGGGGGGGCGGGGGTGTAGGTGCGGGCGGGTCGACGGTGTTGTTATTCGATTCTGTGAAAATCGTTTTCGGAGGGTGTTATGTGTAACTGTTACGTAAACAAGTAGGCGCAATTAAGTTTCGTTCGACGCGGCTGTCGTGTTCCTTGAAATAGTCACGTTCGGTAAATTTCGGTTCCGGCTGTTTTCGTGTTTTATGGGAGGGCGGACTGATATCGAGGGACACTGAGGCAAATTGTCGACAAAATGTAATTTTGGACCAGCTAGCTGGGGAACTATTGATTTAAGATGCCACTGCCAGATTGCTTTTCCAGTGTTCGTCTTAATTTTTCGCTTGCTCATTAAAATAAATTATTATGTAAGTTGATTTTTAAATTTTTAGTGACAAGGTTGCTACTATAGTTCTTTGTAAGAGCAAAGATTTATATTCTCGACAAAAATTCTCTACGAAACTACTTTGTAAGAACGCTTCCAAAGGTGTATCCGTGGATCAAGTAGTATACATCAATGGAAAATGCGACATACGCTAAGAAATCGATTATTCTTCATATGATTTCAATAAAATCGTACTGGATGCTTATTATTGTCTCTTGTCACCCTGGAGGATAACTTTTAGGTAAAATGAAAGTAGCTATGAGTGATAAAGTAGTTGTCTAGAAATGTATAGAAATTTAAATTCAATTTCAATACACCTATATTTTGCAAGAAAATAATTCTTTCTGTCCTCGAGTTATACAATTCTAGCATGTGCTTTCCCACGTTACGCCAATAAGAAATGGCGGAGCTTACGATACATAATACAACAGTATTTTTAGACGTTCAATCGAAACGTTTATCTTCTCTATAAAATTGTCGATAGCCTTGCAAGGAAAATATTGACAAGCTCCGTGTACACTTTCCGTTGCGAGAATAGTCGTCGATAAACGCGAGAAGTATACTCAGGATAACATATAGTAATCAAATACTATCGCTCGCATTCGCTAATATTTCCGGATAGATAACAGGAATTTATTTCCGGTTTTCTGGGTTTTCTCGTTAACCAATGTAACATAGGGTAATTACTGACACATTAAGCGTTGACGCTGATACTATCTTATAGTTATGCACTTATAGAGTAAAAGTATATGTTGTTCTTGTTATTTATTATTGTTTAATATGTTTACTTGATGAAAAAAATTTGGTGGGTCTTAAAACTTCGATTTTTATTTATAAATTCATCAATTTCAAAAAAAAAAATATGGGGATCTATTACTGACACACTTCAAATGTATTAGACTGAATTACTGACACCCCCGTTACTGACAGCTGACCTAATACTGTTTATGTCATTTTAAGGTTACGACGTGTCATGTACATGAGCAACTATATATACTGCAATGACAGTAATACCAAAATGATTGAAACGCTTGTACCAATCATTGTCACCCCATTAATAAATAAAAAGACTTACTGAATCGTTGAATTCGGATCTTTATTACTTTCTTTATTATATTCTGTTATGTTAATAGCTTAAATATTACAATTACAGCATCTTCTTTAACGCCTTGTGTTCTTTTTTACCGTTTTATTCAAATTAACGAAGAAAGAATTAAGTACTGTTTTCTGTATGGTATAAATAACAGTTTAAATTGTATGCTAAATTTATTTATGCATCATTTTATAAGATTTATTCGTTATTTTACGTAAAACAGCTTAAGGTGACAGTAATTGGGTGGAACGCGGTGGAACTGAATGTTTGGAAGTGTTCAATAAAACTGGAAGTGAAATGAAATATTTACAGTACTGTGTAGAGACTGGAAGATGTTGGGTGCACGATGGTATCAGGAAGAAAGATCAAACAATTTCTTTCCAATGAACGCACGATCGAACATTTCTGGGCGATACTGTTTATTAACACGTGTAAAAAATATCTCAACGAATCGCCGATAGCTCAGCCAAGTATTAATTACCATTGATTATCGTGGCTCGGCGGGGGAGAATTTGCATTTCCCACGGCGTAACTTGGAAATTGAACAAAAATAGAGTTGTCCCCGTTCGCCTGCGGTCCCTTCAATTAACAATCGTATCGTGCCGTTGATGTGACTGATTAATCAGCGAGAAGTTTCATTAAAATCACCACGGAACGTTTCCCGGTAACCTAGAAAACTACTGCTCGATCATTGAATTTCGTTCCCTCGTTACGTTCCACCGGACATCGTGGATCCGGATCGAACAAGATCAGCTCGGGGAACGAGTGTCAACTTCCGTGCTAGCTGCTGCCTTTCACCATCCGTCCATCGTAATCTGCTGGATGAAAAATCTTGATAACTGAAAGCTATGCGCGAAATGGTTCTACCTCCATATATTTAAATCGCGAACGAAATTTTCCTCAAATGCTTGGAAAATGTCATACTGAACCTCGGTACGAAATACAGTTAACAAAAAGTCCTATATGGGGAATGGTTAAAGGGATTATGCGCATTACTTATTCCTCTGCATATTCGAATTTACTCTGAAAAATTTTACAGTCTGAAATAATGGTAATTCTGAAATATCGATTATATGGTTGCGATTTATATGGCTATATTTAATAGATTGTTGATAGAAAATCGTAAGGGAAGTTAGAAGACGGTGTAAGATATTAGTTTGGCAATGTGTCTGACTATGGGCAGTCCATTTCTACTCGCGCCACTTCCTCGCACTCAGGTCGGTGTATCTAATTCAGTTATTACACTCCGCTGTAACTTTTGACGCGTGCATTATTCTAGGAGATTGTTTCCAGTAAAACTTGCCAGGGATTAATAAAAAGCTTCAGTAGAATGTGCAAGTTTACAGAGGTCTATAGTTCAGAGTTTCCAACTCTACTATAGTTTACCATGTCGAAGTGATATTGTTTTTAAAAAGTAATTATGATACAATTCAGCGGTCTTATCATGGAATATTTTCGAGTACACTGCGCGTCGATCAATTCATTCTGATGTTAGATGTGTCTCTGATTGAAAATTCACACAATTAAGTGGTAATTATTCGATTGAAAGGCGGCAATCTTCGGGGAATCACAGTTATCGTCGCATACACACGACCATGTTCGCATGTAAGACGTCCGATATCAACAATGGAATCTGTCACGGGTATTAAGCAAGATATATCAGTATCATGGGCCTGTCAAGCGTCGCTAATGAATTTTCGATGTCAGACAACCTTACTTGGAGCTATTAGCGAACAATGCGATCGCGCCCCTTAAGCTACACGTGCCACGTTGCTTGTGTAGCTGAATGACTGATCGTATCTGCTGACAGGCATTCAATGCTGTCTCTTGTAACTTTCCAATCGAGCCAGCCGACGAGGCTTATCGCCGGAATTGTCGATCGAAACGCGGACTTTTGTACTCTCGAATTGGATTGAATAGCCCGATTTCGAATTCAGACCAGGTATTTTAGGCGTTTCGACAATTTTCGGCCCAGGTGCTATTCGAGTCTGCGCGAAACTGGCGATGCTCAAGTATCTATTTAAGTCCTCTAGCAGCGGACAATAAAAATATGAATACTAAAGTGGCAAATCAATAGTACGTTCGTCAGCAGTGGTAAAGAAGTTAGCTCATGAGCAGAGATCTAAAAATTGCAAACGAATTTTGAAAAACTGTGAAATTAGTGTGAGATGAAATTTCAGTGTGACGTTCTCTGGTATTTCGCCGACTGTGTTTTTTTTTTTGTTATAGAAACGAGAACCAGAGCTAACTCGAAACACATTCCTATCAGCGTAACGCGTAACAGCGAAAATAAATCCAGCTTGAATTTTCTCTTTGCCTAAATAGAAATTTCCATTTTCACGAATAAATTGATGAGAATTTTTTATGAACGATGGATAACCACTAAATCTCTTACGAGCAAATAAATTGAAAGATGAAAGACATAAAGCCTCTTTATAACCCTTTGCTTATTCAACGCAGATAATACTCTATCTTCCCCAAATGACAGCAAGGAAACACTTCTTAATAACATCATTCCCTATCAATTATTAATTAAGCCACAAGTACCATAGTCAAGAGTAAGGAATAAATGTGACATGATTTAGGGATTCGTATTCAGCGATCGTTGAAACAGCGAACAGTTTATTGCACCGAACGTCGTTGCACGAACACTATTCATTCCCTTCGATCCAAGCGGACTTTTCTCCCCCTCCTGGCCCTGGTGGTTACGACATATCAGATTCAAATCGCGTGGAATCGTCTTGTTCCCTAAAGTGACCCGGATATGCATCGATCGAACGGCCATGACGTGTCCGCCTACATCGATCATATTAGCTAACGACACGGTCGTAAGCGTTCGTGAATGCATGCATAAGCAAAGAACGAGCACGCTCGGAATTTTTACGCGTATCGGGCGACAGACGATCCCCCGCCTCGTCCACCTTCGGTTTGCAGGCATGCAAATATTGGACGTAGCCGTATCAGCCCCTCTCGCCAGTGATCCTGATCACTGCGTCACGATCGGAGGCACACGATTTCATCAGAGCGTCACACTCGTACATCTGCAGCGACATTATAAATATGAAGTCGAATAAGTAAATGTGCTCGAATAGATTCTAGCCAAGGGACAGGTCTAAAGTAATCAGGATGCATTGATAACAACTATTTACTCTCAGAGATCGTATTTCATACTTGAATAATTTCAGTTTCTGAAAGGGGGCTATGCAATTCCCACGAGGTCGTTCGAACGGAAACACACTATGGAGAAAACAAAAACGGTTGAAACCCATTTCTGTTTCATAGGTTACTAGCAGGCTCTGTTAAAGTGAAGCACACCCATTTGCTCGATAAATTCTCCGCAACAATTGCTTCAAAAGGCACCCAGTGTTTTTAAAAATATTTTTTCTCCGTTTTTGTAAAATATTCAGCGTGCGATTACAGTGCCGCGCAGCAGCACGCAATTTACACAATGTCGTTGCTGTTGACGCTCGGAATATCAGTGATTAAATTTTTTTCACGGGGCTTCGGAGCCGGATGGAAATTAATTGACGGATATCGAATTAATTCTGCTGCCGCCGTACGATGTAATTAATGGTAGATTAGTTGGTGGCGATCGATGGACCTTTGGGATACGGTCCCATCATCAAAATCTGGACACGCCGATCGTGGGATGGATTCGAGCCAAGGACGAGCATCGAATGCATAATCCCGCGAGCATCGTGCGGATGATCGTCGCCCTTTCCAGGAGCTCCAGGCATTGTTCGCAACGCAATGGAACGACTTCAAATACTTGAGGGTTCTCGGCACTCTCTAATAACTTACAAGATATAATTCCATAATTTTTGCTGCTCCCCTGACGGATCGAACGGTGCCATTAATTGAGCGGATTTGTCCCGTGTTAAACGATCCTCATTTCTTTTAATACTGTTATTTAGAGAAATTTTACGAGGACCTTTCATGCCCGATTGTGGAGTTGGAAAGTAGCCGATTGGACACGTTTAATAGGGACGGTAATCAATTGTATATTTAACACCTTTGTTCCGCGATACTTTGTAATAAGTTGATATGAAAAGCTAAGATTGACACATTTTTTAGAATGTCGTTAGTAGTTGATACATTGGTTCCTTTTTGACGACGTCACCTTACGATTTTTATTTTCGTGGCGATGAGCAGAGTCACATATTTCAATAGACGGGTCCCTTTTTGTGTCAATCAGATTTTATTAACAATAAGCTGCTTACAGAGATTTTATAACGAGCTGCTCCTCCTATTTCAGACTATTATGTTCTTCGTGCTTTTAAGGCTCCGTCTGACTGTGATGCTATTAGACACTGTTTTTAATAAGAAAGTCTTTTCCATGACAATCGTGATCTTTACACATCGTGGCTATGGAAATTTTATAACGAGATCATGTTCGGAAAATTTCAGATTACCTTCCGTTCGTAGGTTTAAGGTGAAGTTGAAAGCATTGCTTTGTTACAACTTTTCATTACATTAAATAGAAATGGAAGTAGCTTCTCCTCGTTGGATTGGACAGCCCAATTATGTACAAGCATTCTAGAAGTAAACGAATTCAGACACAGTAGAATCTTCTATTCTTTTATTAACCCTCATCCGTTCCTTATTTCACGAACTGAATCTGTCCCTCGGTGTCCAATTTACACACACAGGGTAAAAGATCGATGAAATGACAATCATTCTTCGATATTTTTATTCAAATTGATGAGGTAACATTTACGTCCTCGATTTTTCACAACTTTCGCTTAAAATAAAACGATGTAAGGTCATACTATTTGATACCAGAATTATAAATAACTGAGCAGTAAAACTTATTACGGGAAAACTGTGTCAAATTGACACGAGGAACGGATGAGGGTTAAACATATTCACAGAACGACTAAAAATATTTGAACTCAAACAGTTTCTACAAGTAGAGTGACATTCGTGACATTAATGGAAAAGGAGAAATATCAGTTTCGACGTAGAAGCCCGACAATTTACGATTCTATTATAAATATTCGATAGTTGACAATGTGTTGTCAGTCAGCACACGAAAGAGCAACTTGCCATTGATTGATCTGCCCTGCTTCATTCAGGCAGCAGCTCACGCAAATAACTTCCCATAAAGAGTAAGATGAGCGAAGACACGACTTAACTTCTCAGCACTAAAAACGTCAGTGAACTCGTAGAAAGAGAATTTACGACGGAGTACGGTTGTGCTCTTAAAGTATGGCGAGCTCGCTTTAAAAAACGAATAAACAGTTTCGCAGTAGTGTTTCAGCTGAAAAGTGGAAAAAGGAACGGAGTTAAATAGCTCCGAGGAAGTCGTGGAATATTTCAACAACTAATTCGATACACCTTTAAACGGAAACCCCAGATATCGGGGTATGAATCTCCATAAAAAAGCGAATAGATATTAACACATTCTTGTTCATCGCATTGTAGAGTACAGAGGTGAAGATTTGAACTGCGAAAATACGATGAGAGCTAAATAAGCTGAAATCCTTGTTAAAAGAATGAAAACGAAGGAACTCTGCTGCTGTGAGTGATAAAAGGAACTTATCCCGGGCGAAACAGGAGCATCGACTCTTCGTTTTATGTTTTAAGATAAGCCCCGAGTGCATGGGGCAACAACTGTAGACTTTTCAAGTTAAATTTGATAGGGTAACTTCTTTGCCCATTTCTTGAGGCCATTGACAAGATAATCCATCATAAGAGGCTGACGCCCTTGCGTCGGCGTTTTTAGGGCTCAATGATCCCTAAATACAAGCACCCAGAGCGTTTCATAAAATTCGAACGTAACTTCGAGAATCAATGTAGCATACGAAAATAATAAAAGAACTTTATACTACTCATCTACCGTATCTGCTCTCGCCTACATTTTTACGAACACAAGAACGTGCGCCATTTCCCCCAGAATGCATCATCCACCACAGTTATTTCACTACTACTGCCAAACAAAACATCCACTTCTTATCGAAAGCGCGGAAGAAGGTAAGAATAGGTCTAACGGGCATTCGATTTTCTTAATTTGCAAATTGTTAAATTGGTAGAGCATTTTGTATCGCGGCCAAGACAATTCTTACGAATTTCGCCAACGTTCGGCTGGACGCGCGAATTTTCCATTTCGCACCAACGGTTCGCGAAACTCCAGACCGACGCTCGTAGTTTCAGCAACCGCGGTTCTGAACTTTCCAAATTGCCGATGTCGATGGAATCTCGCGACGCGTTTTCAATATTCCGCGAGCGCGCGTCCGCCGGAAGTTACTCGGTTTGCGGGCCATATCGGGCTCCGCGTCGATCATCAAGCTGGGAAGAGAGCCGCAGTCGAGATGATATTCTCGTTTCGTTGCCTCGAGGGGAACAGTTACTTCCATCGAAGCAGAAACTTTCATCTTTTCTTTGGTACGCGCGCTCCCGCGTCTTCCTCTCTCTAGGGTATACAGTGATTCGCAGGATTGCTTCATATAAGTTTAGAGGAGTAACTAATTGTCAGGCTACCGCACCTAACCTGCGTCTTCAGTTTTTATACATAACTGTTGTCTGTATTCTTTGTTCATTAATTGTACCGTTGGATGCACGAAGTGCCTCAGTGACAGAAGTTAGTTTTCAGAAAACTATCTGTAAACATTACGAAGATAGATATTTTTTATACATGGGAAAGTTGTTGTAAAACTGTCAATAATATTTAAAAATTTGATATATCTCCTTTGCAGTTGTATCATTACAATCAGAATTATGTAATAAATTAATCAGTGAAAATAATTTTAACTGTAGTCCTCTCAGGCCCTCCTTGCATAAAACGGCTTACAATTTCGGATGTTATTCTGTAACTCGCAATCTATGAGAGATAGAAAAAAAGTTTCAAGGGAAAAGTTACTTCTTTTAATTAGGACTATTATTTGGTAACTTACAGTTCTTACAGTTTGCGAGTTATAACACAAAATCGGAAAATAGGTGGAATTTAAGGGGGGAATTTAAAATTGCGTTGTAATCAGGAGGAAATCCCCTACATATTCACAAAGTCTCAGAATTTTTTGAATTTCTAGTTTCGGGATCTTTCCTTGTTAGTTGGTCTATTCACAACATTTACCATAGATGTAAGCTACCGACACACGCGCGAAAGATTGTCCTTTCTCTTGGGGTTGTAAGGCCCAAGTAACTCCGTGGTACGCGGTGCTGATGACTTATGACTCGCCAAGTTAATTTTAAGTGATTATTACTTTTCGCGGTCATCTTTCTACAATTTACCATTTGATTTTAATGAAACAATATTACTTTCCAAAGCGGCGACGACTAAAATTCCCCCGTGTTACTCGTACATTGTATACGGTTGGGGAATTACATACTCGCTACTATATTCGCCATGGCTCATCAAAGCGTACCGCGCCGTAATCACCAGGACTCAGCAATGTCATAGAGAGAAGAAGCGAAATAAATCCGTGCCAGCTGCCGCGAAAATATTTGTTTCACTTAAAATACTTGCCACGCCACCGGCAAGCACAAAGCACGAATTCAATTAGAATCTCTCCTCTTATGACCCTGACCGCTGGCTGCAACCCTTGCGCGTCAGGCTACCCGTCACACACGATGCTCGCTCGTGTTGCTTGCATACGTAATTAAGCATGGATGACCGCGCGTCTCGCTTTTAACCCGTGTCACGCGCTGTAACAAACTTTCCTGCTTCCCTTTTTGCCTTCCCCTTTTGTTCATTCTGCCCAGAGGCCCGTTATCTCGGCACTTTTGACTCCGCGGCAAATAAAATTAAATGCCGTCTTCGAACCTTTAAGCGAGGATATAGGTATTTTATTTAAAGGTTGGCAGGCACATGGATAACACTAATTGGGCCAAGTAATGATTAGTTTGAAGATTTTAATCGTTAAATGAAAGTTAATTTATTTCTATTAGATATATTTCATTTCTTGTTACTGTTTTGCAATAGTTTTAATGGGTTATTTAATAGCGAGTACTATTATTAGAATTCTTTTTAATTTTCTGTAGTTTTCGTTTTTTAAGCCTCAAATGGAACTATAGCTTGGTAGCTTTAGTAATTATATAATGCAAGAGTTGTTTTATGAGTAGGTAATTTTTTGCAGAAGAATATTTTGTCATTTTGAGGGTTTCTTGGCCCAATTATACCAATGGAATATAGAATTAACCCAAAAGATGGTTGTACTTGTTAATTGGTGGTATTTCTTTAAAGAAATACGAATCAACTTGCAGTCTAAAACGGAGCCACGTAATCGACGCCGGGAAACAGAACTGTTTGAACGTTTAAGTGCATCATTGGCAAAGTGTTGCTTTGGCCTCCGTGACAACTTGCCAGCTTCAAAGGAGCATGCTAAGTTCAAAGGATCAGGGTTTCCGGGCACGGGATCGCAATAAAATTTGCTTAAATAGCTGCCACTCCAGCTAGGAGTACACCTAATATCGTTGCTGCTTAAAAGAAGCATAATTTGGCAACGGGGCTGGAGAGTTTTCGAAGAATCTGGGCACATTGCCCGGGACGTATTCGCGACGCCGACAATAAGCTGGATCCTTTAATCTTATCAATGGCATCTCGCGACGAAGGAACGAATCCCGCTCATTATCTGTGTACAAAGTTTTTCACGTAAACGAGTCGAATTTCGCGAAAAGTAAGTATTTACGGACTACATATCGCGGAATCGATGCGCGGTTAACGTCCTCATGCTTCTTCCGTATCTGCGAGACGGAATTACTTGAGAAGCCGGCGCACTAGCCGAGCGGATGGAGGTTCTTTTAAGCCGGAACAACGACTGTCGCAAATTACTTTAGGCAACCGGAAACAGGTGCTTAAGTAAACCGGAGGTAGAGAAAGTTTTGTCAGGCTTATGTTTTATTGGATGTAGAGCTTCCTCTCGATTGTCTCGTACCACCTTTCCTCCGTACTTCTGAATTAATCCGAATCAGAGCACTTCAATGACACGAAACCGTACAGTATGAATACTGGAAACCCTGTTCTCCTCAAAGTTGCTTGATTCCCTCTCTTAGGCACGCGTTCTCTTGCCAAGATCTTTAGAAATTCAAGGTTCTCCGTTTGAAAAGAGAATGAAGATTAAAGCTCGTCCAGGAGGAGCGGAGTGTTGACTAATTGCACAATTGTTCACTAAAAATCCTTGTCTATCGAACGAAACCCTAGCCGACAGCAATTAATCTCACTTTAGTCAACAGAGTAAAATATTTATTTTGCTAGAGAAGAAGGAGCAGGAAATTCTGCCGAGCCGACAGAGAAAATAGAGGAAAGGGATGAATACAGGGGGCGAAACAATTTACCGGATGTAGTTACACGGTTCGAATCGATCAAAAGGAAACTGACAGCGTGGAGGAATTTCAGGGCGAGTCCCGTGGACGGTTCGGGAGCATATAAACAACGGAACTCGAGGAAGAAGGCCCTGTGTCGTTGGCCGTAGTTACACATCGAGATAAACGGTCACGCGGAAAGGGATGTCTCGAAAAAAGACTTCGCGAGGGTGACAGGAGGGGGAAGGGGTGGTGATAGAGTTTTTAGCGCATGAACGAATGGGGTAAGATAGGAGGGTAGGAAACAGAGGGCGTGCACGTACAAATGGAAACAGAAATTCCATGTCTACGCGTTTAATAAAAACCCGGTGAAATATCCTTGCGCGAAATTACGGCACGAGTCGAGGCGACGTTACCGTTCAGGGCTTCGCGAATAATATTTCGTTTTCATTCCATCGCAGCGCAAATCATTTACATTCGATATGCCGTACTATTTCAGGGAACTCCTATTTCATGCTATAATGGCTCGATGAATTAGGAGCTACATTTTAATTAATTGCTTCCTCTGCTCCGCTCATATTTGATACTTTTTCAATCGAGGTAGACACTATTTTACACAGCATGTGCTTTCTTTCTGAATAAGATTACCTGTGTAACGCAGTTGCCAAACTCGGTATTCGGGAGCAACAAACCTATTTTACAACGTGGACGGTGACTTTAACTCGATTTCTGTTAATTGAGGCATTTGATGGAAAAAGGGCACATACGCCAAAATGCAATTTCGAGTAAATCGATTTCAAAGTTTTCATTATAGTATAACTTAGTGAAAAGTAATGCAATTAAATCCAATTTTTTTAAGGATGTAGTACCATATCCTTGAAATGTTTCGTAAACAGAAGTCATGATTTGAAAATGGTATGTGTCTTTATTTAATAGTTTTATGCAAGTGGTTTATGTGCCCTTTTTCCATAAAAGTGGTAAATTCGTAGAAAATTGCTTCTTTGTTTATTTATTTAAATATAATTTTGTTTACTTACTTAGTTACACATGTTTTATACTTTGTTTAAATAAAAATACAAAATGAATCACAAAAATAAACAAAAAATGTAATGTTTTAAGTAAGTATTTTTATAGAAGTTAAATACGTAATTTTTGTTAAATTTTTCCAAAACTATTACTTTCCTTGCGGATTCGATACTCACCTCAGTTTCCATAGTTCATCGCTTACACAAAATAAAACGTATTGCACGACTCGACAATAGACAGCGCGGTAGCGCGACCGCTCAGCGACCATGTAGCTGCATGTTGATCACGCTACATAACAAAACGTAACAAAACTAGCTACTTTAAACGCGGGAGAAGAAATGTCCTTGATATATTATATATATATAACATATATGTGAGTCGATTTAAACGATTTACGGAAAAAGGGCACATAAGCCTATGTGCCCTTTTTCCATCAAATGCCTCAATTTTTTGTGAACCTTCCCCTGTTGCGACTTGCTAGCAATCAACAATTTCAATGTAATTATAATCGTATCTACGCATAGCTAATTACGTTAAACGGTATACTCTTTCAATAATTTAGAATTCAAATTGTTCAGCTATGTACCCTATTCCACATACATCCGAATCGGCAATAAATAAATGATTCAGTAACTCAATTGCCTAACTCATGCCCCATAAAACAGAATCACTAATTTAAAGTAGATACCTTAATATCGAAAAGACTCGCAGTGGAAAACTATTTCCAAAAGTCTGGATATTCCTTTACGCTTCGATATCCTTCTATACACCCATTCTACTTCCACGAGGAACTACCTTCCAACTATTTGCACAACGATATACTAGATACCCCGCGGAAACACGCTTCCTTCTCCCGTGTTATGCGAAATTGTTAAAAGCTTGCGCTCCGCCGTCTATGGGGGTAAGGTCGACAGATGGGGCGGGCGCGCGCAATTCCGGGTAACTAGATTAAAACGATAGATTGTCCCGAATTACTCTTACGACAGTGGATCCTTTCGGCCAGGGAGATTTAAGACAGCGCTTTAAATAACAACGGAGCCGGACAGCGCCAGAACTGCACCGGTAAAAAATCCGTTTCCGCGGGGGGTTGTTTCCCTTCGAGGGAAATTTGCAGCCGCTTTTTCTAAACGCAAGATAAACTCACGCCGTTAATTTGATGTACCTACTCGAAGCTCATTGCAATTTAGCGAGTTGCGCGATGGGAAGGGTTCGGGATCTAATTGGCGTGCTTTCTTTTTTCCACTCCCCCGGCGGCGCTCGCGGCGACGGTTAAGAGTTTAATCAAAGGGGGACACGATCGTGGAAACCATTTCTCCCGGTTTGACGGACAATGAGAGCCGGCGCCGTTCCCGCGCGACGATCCGCGGATATTATTTGCCGTGTAATTATTTGTACGCTCGCGTTTTAATTTCACCGCGGTTGTTCCCCGGCCCGTGACGAACGAATCGATTCATTTTCGCGGCCGGGCGCGACGACCCGCCACGAGCGTTAATTCACTTTTGGAATTACGAGGCTGCGAAGCGTCGGATCGACGGAAATTTTTTTCCCCTTCGTTAGGAGAACGGGCAGGATCGGTTTGCAGATCAAACGTTGTCCCCTCGCGCTCTAATTTTTGTTTATTTTTTATTTTTTATTATTATTTTATTATTATTTTTGTTTATTTAGTTTATTCCTTCACTTTTGTATTTAATATCAAATTAAATATCAATGAATTTGTAGTTGTATTCACTCATAAATAATTCTGCTTTATCGTTTGTTAATTTTCCATGGATAATTATGTCAGTGGTCTCTGCCAACGACGAAAACCGTTCCTCCCGGCACCTCGGGAGAGGTGGTCAGATGTCATGACTTCAGTTTTCAACCCGATTTACAGTAAATATTGTCTTTCAGTTTTTCTGAATCAGCATAAAATTTTGAACATATAGGTTTGTTCATTGTGGCCATTTTATATTAGGTCGACCGCGTCACCCGGGTTTACCCTATCCGCGGAATATTACGAACGTATGATGCGCGAATTTTTGGGATTCCATAACGTAAGGTGTCATTCAATAGAATATTTCAAATACTCGCTCGCAGACCTTTTCTGGATATTTATTCATTCGCCGGAGAATTTGCCAATTCTCTTTCATCAATATTCACAGTGAAATTCAATGAACGGAAGAAGCTTGCGCGTTAAGCCTTTTTAAAAATATAGACATCTACGTGCATCTCCAATTGCTCCTAACTAGACTTATTATCGGAACATCACAGAGCGCACTGTCTTCCTCTTCTTCCCGAAGATAAATGATTCTAAAGCCGTTCTTCTGTTCCCTACAAAAGGATCGAAGCTGTGTTTATTTAGCAGCAGGTCTATGTCCCCGCTTCCCTTCATTTCCAATTATTTTCCCACACTTTACAGACATTCCGTGCTCTGTGTCCCAGCAGGGGATATTTTTATTTTCATCGGGAGCGTGTTTAAAAAACAGAAAAGGAAGAAATCACACAGCAGGGAATCTCGTTCGCAGGCAGAAGAAACAGGAGCCGTCGGTGTAGAAACATCAATCGTTACAGAGCAACGGGAAAGTTAGGGTTGACTGTTCTTCCCGCCCTCCCTAGCCCTTTCTCGTGCCACGCTTCTCCCCTTTGTCCTCGTTCGCCGGTCGTTCAGTTACCCTGCTATTTTCCGTTTTCACCTCGTTGCCTTCCCGCGCGACACTTCCTACCTGTCGTTCACTTGCTCCTTTAATGATCCACTCGTGTCGAACTCATTTCTTCGCGCGTCCACAATCAGCCAGCGATGGCAGCGAGAGCATTCGGTAGCTCGGCGCGCTTCAGAACCGGACTGGAAAGACATCGAGGAGTTCCTCGAGGCTTTCGAGATCTTTCCTCACGCCTCGACGAAGAGTCAAAATTGTAGCCCCGCCGGTTTTCGAGCTGCCAATAACGTGAAACGTCCTTGTTATTGCCCTCCTCTTTCCCCCGCGACCGTCCTAAAGGAAGGGGCATTATTAGACAGAATTTGGGGAGAAGAAACCCACTTTATATTTTCAATAATAAAAGCATAGCTCTGCATACTTTTAATGCGAAGCTAGGACAATGTGTGATGAACCAAATTTCGTTGATATACCTCTTTTTTCGATTAGCTTGCAGATACCTGGGTGGCTCACACCCAGAACAATTTTTGAACGACTGCCATTCCCGTTTAAAAAATACAGTCATTATGAAAAAAATCATGGGTCACTTTCAAGGTCTCTAGAATGAATTCCAATAGATTTTTTATTGAAATTTTATCGCTGTTTTTTGTGGAAAAATTCTAGACTATCATATGTCCAGAAAAAACGAAGAAAATATTGAAAATATTGTAACTTTTTCAAATTTCAATATTAGAAGCTAAAAATCTACAGAGTTGTTCTTCAGATATAATATTTTGAGAAGCAAAATATTTTATAAGTTGGCTTTGGATTAAAGCTATTTATTTTGTATGTAGAAGGTACTGGGCGTCAAACTCAGCTTATGGGTGGCTTACGCTCAGAGTCTAAACGAAGGGTTAATTATTTAAAGACGTATTCTTGATTCCTGGATTTATTACAGTGATTCCCAATCTGTGTTCTTTTTTTTTAATTATTATTAAGTCAGAATTATTTTCTAAAATACCTATTTTTAATATGTTTTTGTTTCCTTACTAAATTGACCTTACCTTATTTGGGGGCGGGGGCGCCGTAGATTATTTGAATATTATAAAAGAGGGTCGTGACTCAAAAAAGGTTGGGAAATACCGATTTATTAGTTGAAGCTTGCGTAATTACTTCTGTGTTAAAATTGGTGGGTATCTGTATTGCTTTGCGAGGGAAAAGAGCTCCCTTAATGTTTGAGCTTTGATGAAACGCTAAGAGTTACTTTGCTAGATAATAATCTCGGGGTTTCCAATTTGGTACGTGCTAGGTTCGACCGAATATTGCAGAATTTGATTATAAATTTCGACAGCATAGACACACATTCGTGCACGCGGCGGTCCATTTATCTTTAGGTTGAATGTAATTCGCGCACGGCTAATGGACACGTTTGTATTACCCGGTAATAGCTCCGGGTAAGGCTACCGGACGTCCAGAATTCATTATCGACGATCGTTAGAATTCTAACACTGATAAATCTCGGTAAATACAGAATCGATAGCGGCGTTGTATAAATATTGTTTGCAGACCGATTGGACGTAGATTTCCTAAACTGTGGGGAGTCGCGTTATGAAAATAACGAGAGGTAATAAAACCCGATGAATTGCGAGAGGGTTTTGAAGTTGCGCACAATATTTAGAATCATCAAAGAATTTCTATCGAAGGTTGAACTGTATTACGAATTTCTAGTGGCGAATTCCAGATATTAAGCGTAATTGATATTAATACGAGATTCAAAGGAAGTAGTTCACAATGTCCAGGGCAATATGCTTTGTTCCCGCTTGCGCACTAATTATGCTAGCTTTTGGAAGTCAAGTTGGACTTGCGACGCTACGAAGAACTTGCAAATTAATTTCCAGAAGTCTGATTAACGCTCTGCCGAGCCGCAACGTTGGGTACCTAACTACTTCTATGTGAACCATCCGCGTTTTATCATGAAAAGGTCATGTGACATAATCGACTCATTCGTAACCAACAAATAAAGAATCTAAGCATATTGAAAATGTAGTGGAAAAGTGTAATAAATAAGTGTGCAATATTTTTTGTAAACTTAAACTATCAACCTATTCGTAGGATACCAAAATAATTGATATTATATTGATTTATTCAAAAAAATATCAAACTACAGAACAGATGCGTTTGACCACCATTATCCACACATACGGGTAATAACGGCCACGTTGTGGGCAATTACGGACTAGGGGCTGATCAATTTTTCGTAAATGTATCCATCCGCCGAATCCCATCCACAACATTCAAAATTAGCCCAGGGGCACCAAGAGATGCATCGAAACCACATTTCATTATCATGACCAAACTAATAGCAAATAATACACTGTACACTGCTTTGTCAAGCGTTTTGAAAGCCCAATTGACTTCTCCAGTTGTTCTAGGGCGTATTTATGCCATCTATAGAATCAAATTCTTCTAATGAAGAAAAATATTTTTATTCTACACGTAAAAGAAATTGCATATTTATGATATGCATTTTTATAATAACAATACTGATCATTATTGCCCGCTGACCGCGATTGCCCCATTCTCCGCTATTATTTATGCCCAGTCTTATTTTCCTTATAATCCTCGAAATCGTGTCTCCCACCGCCCCCACCGCATGTGACTGGAGTATCGAAAGAAAGGAGCGAACGAACTTTCGTGATTCCGGTATGATTGCAGGAAGATACGATCAACGACAACCTCGACACGCCGAATTACATAAATTTCTTAATTAAAGATCACAATGAAAGGCACACGATACAAGTTTCCTAATTGCTTTGTTCTGGATCAGGGAATTACTTATCGCGGCGATCGCTCGCGCGAGGAAAAGGGCTGTGCGAAAGCGAGAGAACTACCAGAGACGGGGGAGAGGAAAAAGGACTAGGACCGCGGTAATTCGCGGGGTCATTTATTCTCGCGCCGAGGAAAAGAGATTTCGCTGCACGCGCAGGTCTGTCGAGAAAATGGCGATAAGAAACGCGACGAGTCACGTTACGAAAGGACACGCGTGACTTCGCGGCCGTGCGCGATGCGGCCGGGCGAAATCTCATTCCCCGCGTGCCTGTTCAAAGGATGACGTTTCTGTGTCCGGTTACGTAACGTCGCAGCCATTATCGTCGCGGACTGTATAATTCTGAAAATTCCTCTTTCGGCGTTTCTCCGCGGCTACGTGCTTCGAATCCGCGAATATGAAATGGTAGCGCGCTGGGGCGGGGGGTCACAATGCGAGTCGTACGTACACATGGTGTCACCAAGGGCTCGGAGCCTCGGGAATTATACGCGGGAGAATGTCATAAACTGGGATTTTTCAGCAGCCGCGTGACGTATTTACGGGGAGTCGGCAAAGGAACCTTTAACCCTTTCGGACATTTGGCCATTTCGGCGGGGGCAGCTTTTCAGCTTCATCGCGAGAAAACTGAGTGCTTTTTTCGGCGTAAGAATAAAGGACTGCGCCCGCAGCTGCATTTAGACTTGCCTGATGGCATGCCAGGGACATATGATGATCAAAAAGAAGCCGCAGAGAATGCGCGGCATCTCTCCACAGAGGGAGAGCACGCGTTCATTGTGCAAAGTGCAATATACATTTATGTTTAACGAAGGACACCGTTCTTTTACCTCCTATGAACACTCTAGTAAATAAGATGCGTCTTGTGAAATTTATTTTCTGACACTGAATTGAAAATCTACCCTATCTGGGAACAATTAGATAGGTATCATAGATCGATGTTAGAGGGCGAGTCACAAGAGGACAACTTATGGGAAAACCATCTTTTTAAATAATCTCGGCACCGCAATTTTTTACTTCGTATACAAGTGAAATGGAGAATTATCAATGGAGTAGAAGTGAAAGAAACCTTCGAACTGTAAGATAGCATAATGTCTAGCGAATAATATTGATGTTTATAGCGTGCCTGAGGGTAACTGAGTGGCCACAGTGAGCGAATATGCTTGTGTTTTGGAGGAAATATTGCTTAAGTAATATACGTAGCAACTTCATTGTTTCGTTTCATGCGATTGCCTGTCGGATATTCATCTTTCCACGTAGGTAAGTACTTTATATCAAGCAGCTTGGGACGCGTGTAAACGGAAATAGCAGAATACACACAAATTCCTGATTTTATCGTTAACTCGTTCCTAGAGCCATATACAGAGAACATACGATTCCATAAAAGAACAAATACTGATAACCTTAGAAACTTGGTAACAAATGGTAAAAAAAAGGGCAACCCTTTTTACCATTTACCATTTACCAAAAGCCTCCATCATCGTATTTTTACATTTAAATTGAGCAACACTCATTCGTGTCATGTTTTCGTAATTTCGGTACAGAGAAACTGACGTCACATTTTTCAATGTCGAAGGTAATTAACACATTAATTATTGACAGTACGAGTGTGAATGTGTTTGACGATTTCTCTACTACCGTCGCTAACAGATCGAAGAATTAATCGACAGCCGATTAAGTAACGTGTTCATATCATTGATTTAGACATGCGGATTGTTCCATGAAATGTGTGAATTAACTTCCACTATGTTCTACGCAGTAGTTATTAATTAAGTCTAATGCAATCAGGAAGCACAATGTTTGCAAACTAAATTACAATGTAATATTTACAACAATTTGACAGATCCCATCACAGCCTGTTCTCCAGCTAAATGTGATCCCTATAAGGTCACGCAATCGTGATCGCAATTTTCGTCGGCAGCCAGTATAATTAATTTTCCATCATGTTCCTCCGCTTCATGGAAAATTACACACCCGTTGACAATATTTGCGGCAAAACCTTGTACCGGGGCGGCGGGTGGCAGTGCGTGCGGGGCGGGGGAGGGGGGCATTCTACGTCGTTAAAAGTATTATCATCGAACTGTCGACGCCCGCTCGAATAAATCATTAGTTATTTCGCCGTGCGTGTGAAAATATTTCCGCGCGAATTTATTTCGCGTTTCACGATAGCCAATATCGTGCAGATGGTTTTGGCATGCGTGACAATGCACGAATGTTGTCGGTGTGCCGGGAAACGATTATTTTTATGGATATTCACTGAATTCCGCCGTGCATCCCGTTCTCGCATGAAAATGTGTCAGGAATAACGAAAACTGGGGGAGGCAGTAAATTTCACCCTTTTAACGAACCAGAAACTTCACTCGTTTCACATTATACAGCATTCGCGCCTAGGTATTCATAATCTGGCCATTTTATTCGACCCTTTTTTACGCGCAATCACGGTCGAATCATCGTTTATAGTTTTGTTCTGAACGATCTCGGTGCTCATATTTCGCGGATGATGTTTCAGTACAAACCGAAGGGAATTGATAAAATTGGTCAGTTCTGTTTGAACCTGCCGTGCAGAATTACGTAGCATAGAAGATTAATAACATTGTGAAGTATGAAGAGAGTCGGATGAAAGAAGAAAAGGTAACTGCTTCGACTGAAGTAGTGGTGGACGATAGAAGAATATGAATGGCGTCTAATGGAATTAGCAGCGCATTAGGTAGGTATAATTAGCAACGAACGAGATATTACATAGGATAGAGAAAATAATAGAATTATAATAGAATTGTAATAGAATTGTAATAGAATTGTAATAGAATTATAATAGAATTATAATAGAATTATAATAGAAATTAATAGAAATTAATAGAAATTAATAGAAATGAAAAGAAATTAATAGAAATTAATAGAAATTAATAGAAATTAATAGAAATTAATAGAAATTAATAGAAATTAATAGAAATTAATGGAAATTAATAGAAATTAATAGAAATTAATAGAAATTAATAGAAATTAATAGAAATTAATAGAATTATTGGACTTGAGGAAAATTGCACGTAAAGTAGCAATGTGGGCCTGCATTTTGGAGGAAAAAATATACACCTATAATAGAAAAATGCACGAGTCATCGCTACTCATGATTCAAGCATAATAGCTATGGATAACTGCTGCGTGGGATGAGAGTTTCAAATTTTACAGACTTTACTATTTAACGGTGAACTTTCGACAACGATCTCCGCGGTTTCTGGCACGATAAAAAGCCAGCAACGACTGCATTTAAAATTCCATTCCAACTTCTGACTCGTTTAAACAGCCTTACAACACCGCCCGGTGACTAAAGCCTGGCTTAAAATTCAATGTCTGCCGACAATTTTTTATTTACAGCCACGGTACAAGGAATGACAAGTTGCCTCGAGGGGCAGTATCTCGCTCAATTTTCCATTTTTCACGAATCATCCGCAAGGAGTTTTAACATTCTGCGGTTAGTCTAAGGCGGGATCATGTGCAGGTCCAATTCATTTCGACTTAAGGATACTTAAAGAGGTATTGGACATACCTACTGAAAAATATTTAAAAATGACAGACGAATGAATCTATGTTTGTAGGAACAGGATAGGGTAAACCAACCAGTGAATGACCGAATTATTGAATTTATGGACCTTTGAGATTAATACTTAAATATATTTATGTACCTATAACAACAAAACAACTGTTGAAATTGCATTTAATTTTATTTTTCTTGAAATTTCTATAAAACTAATTATTTAATATTGCTTAATATTTTACGCGGGTCGCAATACTAAATACTGAAATATATTAGTCAAAGAATTTTAATTTCTATGTTGAATTTGTAATTTTTACTATGGATTTACAATTGAAACAAATGCGGGTCGCGGGACAGTTGTTGAAACCATCCACTAAGAACCTAAATCAT
Organism: Andrena flavipes; assembly: GCA_963971345.1. NCBI lineage: Eukaryota > Metazoa > Arthropoda > Insecta > Hymenoptera > Andrenidae > Andrena > Andrena flavipes. Next base: position 36,435,314 of record OZ020481.1, read on the forward strand.
TCAATGATTTCATTCTAATTTTCACTTTGGCTACTTAATACTTGAACTCAAATTATTGTGTAACTTACACGGAATAAATCGGTATTCATCGCGATTGCCACAGTAACTAATTTGAACGACGTCGCTTACCTGAAACAGAAAAAGGATTATCATTATTACTTTCGCTAGAAATCGTTGTAGAAAAGCATTGCTAATAAAACGTTAAACTAATCCACTTTGCAATAATACAGTAGGGGAGACCGGGGCTAGTTGTTACAGGGGCAAGTTGTTACAAAGCAGTTTAAAATTTTTTCGCTTGGACTATCTCTTCGACGATGAAGTGACTGATGTGTTTCAACCATACACACTTGTATATGTTGTGTGTTTGTAATCGGTTCACGCGTTGTCACTTTATTACAGTTTTTTGTGTTTTCGGTACTAATAGTAACTTTTCTCTTTCTACTTGAATCTTTTCTACCGAACAGACAGATAAATGTATGTAAATGACTATTACCAGGTTTGAATCAGTGTTCTTTTAGCTACAGATTAGCACCACGAACATAAGAATACACCCAACTGGTATGAACTTATAGCTGTTTATACACAATGGTGTCAACCGGGGCAAGTTGTTACACACGACAAGGGGCAAGTTGTTACACAAGACAAGGGGCATGTTGTTACCTACGAAAAGGGGCACGTTGTTACAGAGCGAAAGGGGCATGTTGTTACATTGTATTTAGTAATTAATTCATTAATTTATTAATTTAATGCTTTAGTTACCACGAGTCACTATAGTAGTTTCCCGCTAAATGAATCCACAGAGTGGATTCAGTGCATAGAATGCAAAAAGTGGGCACATGAGAAGTGTGCAAAACCAAAGAATCACTTTTACGTGTGCATTAATTGCGAGTCTCCGTACGAAACGGACGACGATAATTGACGATAATGATTTCAGTAGTTTTTATTATTTTTAAAATAGATTTTTTATTGTATATTTATTGTAAAAGAATTCTTAACATTAATAAATTTACTTTTGTCCAAGAAAATATAATTATATTACTCATAATAAACCTCGTTTCGTAAAATTTAATTGTGTAACAACTTGCCCCGTATTGTGTAACAACTTGCCCCTACTCGGGGCACGTTGTTACAACATGTCTCGACTTTCAAAATGGCTTGTTTCAAAGTCATGGTTTTCGTTTAATTACATTCCATAGCGGTCATCGGTAGAGGAAAGAACGTACTTTAAGTAAGAGTCATTGATAGTATTAAATATGGAATGCAAAAAAAATAAAAAATAAAAAACTGAAAAGTGTAACAACTAGCCCCGGTCTCCCCTATATAGTTCTGCTACAGTCTCTTAATACCCTAGGATTTGCGATGGGAGCAGTTTAAAGCAGCCAGTAACTTGAACAAAAGGTGGAAAATATCGGAACGGAGGCAGGAGGTCAGGTCACGTATCTGGAAAAACGGACAAAGGATAGAACGTTCGTCCTTCGACGGGTGCCGAAATTTCACAGACTCGCGGCAAAAAAAAAAGAGAAGAATAACCCGATGGGAGGGAAGCGTTAACAATATGGTAGCAATTTAAGCGAAATTTTATTTCGCCGCGTTAGCACAACGGAGTCGGGGCGTTTCGCGATAAAAGGGCACCGACACGCGAAATAACGTGGCGGGACACGTAGCGACCTGTCGAAGGGCAGAAATCGTTCGGTTATTTGTATTCCGTGTGTGCAACGAAACTGTTCCTGATATTTCAGACTGCGGATCAATAGGTATCCGTCCGTATTGTAGTCGACACGGGATTGTGTTACTTTCCATCAGCTTATTTTTCCAGAAATCCCGCTCGACTCTCCCCAAGATCCACTGGCCGGTGTTTTTGTTGTATTCTTCTAAGCCATCCCGTGTCCATTCTCATTGGATTCCCGTAGCAACGTCTTGCTCGCGCCCAGGCTACCGAACGAATTTCTTTGACACGCTTTTAACGCCTGCAAACTCGAATCGCCACACATCCTATCGAAAAAGGTGCAAATTGTTGCACGATACGCGCTGCTTTCTTTCCTCGAGCTGATTTTTCCGTGCGATGCGTGAAAATACGGGGCTGCAGGTATCACTTTTTGTACCACGCCGTTCGCGATGGTTCCAAGCCACGTAGCTCGATCAAATATTTAAATACGACTGCATGTTGTTGGGGAGCGCGGCAAAAAGTTCGGAGTGTTTGGTGGATTGTTATTCTTAGAGGTAGCTGTGTGGAAGAGATGGAAGAAGGGACGTTGGAAATTGTGGCTTAGTACACATAGGTTCCTTGGTTGATTTAAGTTTGATTTGTTCAAACGAAATTGAAAATGAAAAATATTCACCGAAAAATTCCCGTCAATTTGCCAGATACGAAGGAAGTAAACACGCCGGCAGAAGTATCGAGGTAGATTGTTTATTTATTAGCTAACGCAGAAAGGAAAAGCCGGCGACCGAATGCCTGGAGAAATGCCCACATATAAAGGAATTTCATTTAGATAAAATCCTTAGAGAAACGCGCCGGCTCATAGCACTGGCTGAATGGACACAATCGATAAGCTGGCGAGCAAACGGAATGTCCTTCGTTTTTCTTTTCTAATGGATTAGATAAGAATGAAATACCTCGACTGTTTATCGGACGCGATGGCGACGTATGCTGTCGAGAAACTGTTTCGAGGATGAGAGTAGATATCAGCGTAGAACAATCGTTTAGATGCGATCGAGAAAGCATGTTCGGGTTCACTACAGGAATTTATTTGCACTGGGAGATAGAAAGCAGATGGGAAAGCTTTCTGAAGAAGACACGCGAAACCTCTGAATGATTAATTTATAAAATGAAGCCAAGTGGGTGTTCAATTACACTTTTTCAATATTCTCGGGATAACTTTGTGGAAAGGAAGAGGTTGTAGATTTTTCGCCTGAAATATCGTACACTGCGAATAAAGAAGGTTTAGAGAAACAATTTTCAACGGGAGACTATTTCAACAACGAATCTTCCACAAGAAATTAATCAAAACGGTATATGTAATCGGAGATGGAAACTGTAACACGGATATCGACAACAGAGAATGTTTTGCAGCTTGCGAAAATCTGTTGAAGACCCAGCATTCGCGCCATGCTCGCGTAAAGAGCTAAAGGTGTGATGCATTTTACCCCTTTTTTCTCGCGCTCCTCTTCTTTTCAACCCCCGCCGTGCCTTCCCGTTACAGGCATTTACCAAGTCAGCAACTGTTCAATTACCATAAACGCTAGACACCACTACCACGCAACTCTGCATTCATCTCGACGCGGAGCTGAGCAAAGAAGTTTTTTCGAATACAACGCAATTGACACGAATTGGTGGGCGTTAATTTCCGCTGCGATGGCGTGACGGTTATTGAGGCGAGATAGTTGAATGAAAACGTTACTTCTCCACTATGAATTTGTTTTCCTCGAAATTGATTTACGAATGCCATTTCTCGTGTGCAGCTATATATAATTCTGTACGTAGCTATACCGAATCGCAGTCTTCGTGCAAGCACCCTTCCGAAAATATATTAGGTACCGCTTCGATAACAACCTCCCCTCTAGCCATCTATCTTTCATTTCTCAGTGTTCCCTCATCGCTTACGGGAATTATACGTCGACGTCTTATTTACCCTCAAAGACTCCGTTTTCGATGGGAGAGCAAAGAGCGCGTAGACTTCTTAATACTTAAAATATGCAAATTTATTCATTCGCCTCTTATCCCTTTGCTTAACAAAGCCTCTCGCGCAAAGTCTCCGTTTGAGCACGCGAAAAGGCGAGGGAATCGAGCCGTGCACAGGGAGCTAAACAGTTTATAAACAATCGCGTTTTAATATTTACGGTTCGATTAGTTGCAATGAAAGCTGCTGGTTTCGCTCGCTACTTCTTTCATTCGACGCCCTAATAAGGGAGTTGTAACTCTTATATTCTAGATATTCCAGATGCTCATTGACGATACTTTTCTGTGCGAAATAATCTGCTATTATTACGGTAGTTACCCCAAAAATCCTATTAGATACTTTTGTCCGTTCGCGTTTCATTTCTGTCTGGAAACGGTGCGTTTTTTATTCGCGTATAACAGTCGTGGATTGGAAACGAATTTTAATTTCCGAATTCATATTTAACATCGTCAAATATTGAAAATTGGAGCTGTCAATCTTGCAGGATTCCAGAGTGCTTTCAATTTTGACTCTTCTCTTTGGGAGAAACACCCACCGAATGTTATCCGTTGGCATACAAGAAACATTCATTGCCCTAAGTAAATACGTTTAGCTTATTTCACGTATGGAAAGTTTCTGAAATTAAAAAGCATCGAATAATGGAAGTTTTGAAACTCGTGGATACCTTATTGCTCCCGTGGGGCCGCCATGGCTCTTACTTATCTCACGCAGTTAAATCTTTAAGAGTTCGTGGCTCGGGCGCTTATCGTTAATAAAAATGTCAGGAAACACTTTAGCGCCGCGATTCTTTCCTTCGTCGAATGTTAACGTAGGACTGAAAAGCTCTGGCATTCAAAATTCCGCAAATAACTTGTATACTTATAAATGTAACATTTAAACCTCGGCCGATATGATTTTGGTAGAGTATTCCATTAATTCTTATCCCTCTTGCAGGTATTAACACATTTGCAGCGCTGGTAACGAGCACACGCGAGATATCGAGTGGTTTAAGACCTTTTACGAGGCCGTTAACGATTCAGTTAATTAAACATATTTCCAGCGTAATCTGAGCAGAAGTGGTTGTTAATATTTACAGAATTATCGAGGATGCGCATTTGTTGTTTTTCGATAATAATTCCCATTATGTCCAGCGACCGCAGTGCCAACGAAATCCCGATGTCATTACGGGCTTTGTGTTCTTATTTCGACTATGGATAATCTGTTTTGGTCGGGTGCTTGAAGCTGGTAGATTATTCGAATTCGACGCGACAGATTAACGTAATCTCCCTAATTCAACGAGCACCGGAAGTTTCATTATTGTGTCAGCGATGCTTCAATGGCCGTCGAGGCGCGCGCAAAATACTACCAACATCAGAATAACGGCCGATTCGCAGAGTGCAATTTGTATTTTTCTCCTTTCCCACCCGCTTTACTTTCGTCCAATTCAGGGTGTTTCGTCAATTTCGATGTGTACCTACGTGAAAATCGAAGGACGACCCTTGCGGCGCGTTTTTAATTAATCAATCGTTGTCGGCCAACAATTGGTTTTTTTTAAGTGCCCCGTTCAGTCAAAAACAGGGATCTGTTACTTTCGAAACGAACAATAAATATACGATGGTGGATGGATATTCTGAATTTCTTTCTAAACATCCAATGAAATTTCATTTTGGAAAAAATGATGAAAGAAACTTTATAAAGCTGGATAAATTTCTTGTTTTAAGATAGTTCTACTGCCAGAGAAATAATGATTTTTTTACTCGTGGCAGGCAATTGTCGCTATTATCACGTAGAACGATGAAGCATAGTGATAATTGAACTCTCTAGAGTCTAGAAAATACAGCGAAGTTCGAACAGCCATGTGGTTGGTAATTAAGGATTATACTTGGCGGCTGAACTTCAGTAGAATAGAACATTCGTTAAAAAACATTTTCATTTTCCTGCTTCGTTTCAGGTGTTGTAATTGTGTAGTTTATAACACGCAGGGATACTCAATTAGACAATTCTACTGGCACACTTTCGACCGTTGTTACAAAAACCGTAGCCGTCGGCAGTTTAAACTTGCTTTATCACCGATTCAGCGCGTAAATAGCGGTAAACGAGATGCATTTCCTATAAAAAGTACTTTCAGAAACACTCAGAGAACGGCTCCCGTCGCCTCGTCCAAAATTCCTGCCCTACACTCGCGCATATCGCACGTTTGTATATTTTAAACTCGTTTCAACTTCCGAATACACACGGTTCATTCGCCTTTTTTCCACGCCCGCTAACATTTTAATTGTACTTTTAACGACGCCGAGTCGTGTCAACAAATAAATTTCCGTCAGCTGGAAATCAAGTGGAAAAGCAATCACGGAAACGGTTCCGAGAGTTTCAACAGTTGCCCCGTAATGAGGTGACCCTGCGCTTGCTCGTACGCTTTCCTTTTTTCCCCTCTCCAATAAATGTCTATATTTTTCTTCTCCGTTCTGCTTTGAAAATTCCTCCCACATTCCATTATCATATATCTGACGCAAGGAAACTTGAAGCTTTAAATACTAAGGGTGTTGGTATTTCTATATCTGTCTTAGTAGTCTTCCTGTTAAATGTTCTATTTGAAACTGTGACACGATGGATCTACTGGCTTAACTTTACATCCCTCACCCCGAAGATACTATCAACTATTACGTGGAAGACTGCTACATCGATAGGCTTGATACTATATCGCCCACAAAGCGTAGTCGTTTAACAGCCAATGCAGTGAGAATTGTAATTGATGAAGAGTTAATCGCCCAACGCTCGATCCAACACGTTTCCACGTTAATCGTGAAATTTCCAGCCGACAATAGCATTTGTTTTTCCCTGCGCTTGGTTGCAGGCACGAGCATTAAAATTGAATATTAAATTCATGCGGTCGACGGAAAAACACGGGTCGCCGAGCGACGTTTAATCCATGAAATTGCTATCACGATGTAATTACATTAAAACAAAGTTGAATGTGGCGTGCGTCGATTTTTCCCCAACTCGTATACAGGTGACATCTATTTAATCCGCGTGACGAGTATGGAAGCACAGTTTCGCTGAATAATATCTCAGACTAGTGACGGAAATTGTGTTAATATTCTCACTCTACGCAGAGTCACGGGGAAATGAAACATCCTCCATCGATTTAGTGTTCAACGCGCGATACCAAGTTGATTACCAGTTGCCTTTGTTTCCCTTCGCTGTTTCTCAACAAACATCCGTGTTTCGTGTTAAACCACTGTTCCACACTATCGAGCATCTAGCTCGATCAACCAGGAAAGGCGGGGGCAATTCACCGTCAAGTATTTTCCCGACTTAATTCAGCCGTCCTGCGGGCAGAATACGTTCGTTGAAAGAAGGTGGACGCCCTTCCAGTAGGATATAAAACAGCGCGGGTGTAGTACCAACGGATCCCTTATTAGAACGCGTTATCACGGCCGAACGCCCCGTGTCGCGTCTGTTCACGTGGATCAAGATCAACGAACGGTTTTCACCAGCAGCGCAAGCCCGAGCTTTTCCTCGTCACCACGGCCGCGAAACACGGCGTCGATGGTGCCGGTGGATGTGCACACAAGTCCCAGGTCCGACAAATATCACGTCCTGTTGCACGCAAATCCGCGGATCTACAGACCGCTGGCATGAATCATTTCTTTGTTTGCCATCGTGTCCCGCCACAGCGCTCGGCTATTTATTATTTATCCATCCTCGGTGGAAATAACGTCAACGACGTAACCGCGCGATTACTTCGAAATTTATGTACGTCTGGAGCATGCGAGCTACTTTAATCCCCCGTTCTGGAGACGTATCCGAGTATTGGCGAACAAAAAAAAAAAGGATAGAAACGAAAATACCGCCTTGGAAATAATGGTCCGTGTGAATGGTCCAGTGATCATCCGGAAACTGTGTTTCTGTATATAGAACTGCCAGGAATAGTTGCTCGATGAAAACTTGTCCGCGTTGAAACTATGCTACGAGTTTCGTATATGTAACGGCTTGGAAACGGTTGGACCAGGATACATCGGAGCGTCATTCATTATTCAGAGACCCAACAGGAGCCTCTTCTGCAAAACTGTGATAAGATAACATCGGGGGAGCCCGGCAGCCCCGTTTGAACCGGTGAAAATGTGGGTCAGGTAATAGCAGATGCTATAGTTATTAATCATTGATTCGGTTTTCGCGGGAGCAAGGCGGAATTTCCATCGCGCGGAAGGAAAAGTCCCGGCGGCTCTATTGACCTCTATCTGCAACATTCAACGGCTACGCGTTCAAGAATGCAACGAGCTCAAAGTTGCATCGTTGCGTACGTTGCTCCTACGCGGTCGTATAAAAATGCACACGTCTCGGCTGGCATCCGACTCCCAACTGCGGCATGCACACGGTCTAAGGTTGCAGTTACACTATAGAGTTATGCTGTAAGGGAGGCGGTCAAATGCGCGCGTTTGTATGCAAGTGTACCCGGCGAAAGCGACGAGTGGTGAATTGAAAAGCGAGCGCCATCGCGGCACGGGCGTATCGCTCGGCACGGTGGCAGCGTAAAAAGTACGCGAGCTTCGACTCGCAGTCTTCGAATATTGTCCCTTTCATAATTCTCGAAAGAAGTTTGACGCTCGAATAGGTATATCACAGAGCAACGGATTTTCCTTCCTGCCGTTTGCTCGTCAGAGAAACTACGGCTCCTGAATCAAAGTACAACCCGGAGTGAATAATAAAGACCAAAGAACGAGTGTTTTGGACCGTCGTATGCAAACAAGTTTTACAGAAGTGAAGTCTTTGTGGATAGTCGAGGGTAACGCTGACAATGCTAGCAAAGTTAATGCAAACGTTTCGCAGAAAGTGGTGGAAAGTAACGAAGTTTACAAATGAAAGTTTAAAGATGAGAAGCTGAGGAAAATTGATGGAAGTTGCGTGAAGTGTAACTGAGGATAAATTTATGAGGTATCTTCTAAGGAGTAAATTCCCGTTAACGCGTGAAAATATTAAAATTAACTTCGAATACAAAAGGAAAGCAAACTTCTCGTTTTTAAGCAAGAAGAAGTCGGAAAACGAATATTAAAATATAATATTCATATAAAATGAAAATGTACATGGAAGCGTGTAAAAAATGGGATACGAAGAATGTACTACATAGATAAAAAGACTCGGCGGGATACCGCCGTTCCAGAGGCGCAACTAATTGTAAGAAAAAAAACTGCTCGTAGATAATACAAAATCTGATTTAAAATGCGTGAGGAGCAAAACACGTACGCGTGCGATAAGAGCCGGTTACGTGTGCAAGAATAATTGCGGGGTCTGCAACATATTACACTGATACCGTTGCCTCCTTTACGAGGGTTGAGCAGTGGCGCGGAACGAGGCGCGGTAAGCTTTTAAAAAGCGAAAGGGAAGCTTACTTCCATCGCGAACTCGTACTGTAAACGCGTTGTGAACCGTGCACGATTTCCTGGCCGCGAACAATGCGAAAGGGAGGGATGGAACCGTGTTATTAAATAAGCGAAGAAAGGATTACGGAAGGGATGGCTTCTCATTGCCCGAGGAAAAGACTACTGGTGTAGACAACTCTGGTAACCATGCTATCTGTCGCTTCTAAAAGTAGCTGCTTTCATAATTTCATCGGTCGCGGAGGTGCAATTTACACAGCTCAACAATTAAACGACAACAGATAGAGGATAGATAAATCATTCAATGTATACCTAAGTACATAAGAAAATACAAACAATTTGCATATTCCGAATAATTTTCAGAAGAAAAAAAACGCTGTTAGTAGAAGATAATACAAGATTCGAGCAAACAGAAAGAAACTAAATATATGCCAACAAATGGAATGAAGATGGATAATAATGTAGGAATCGCTGGACCGAAAGAGAATTGATTAGGAACGAAATATTTGACGGAAGCTGTTGTGAGAAGAATGGAACCAGGTGAAAGGGAACGCAACGATGTGGCCACCAAGTTTCAAGTTCGTCAAAACCGAAATGGTCCATCTACTTCCACGAAATCGTGCCGAAAAACAGAGTGGGCCTTTAATTTACGCTTTTGTGTAGCGTTTGTCGGCGACAGCCTATTCTAAATTCAATCGTCGGGCAGGACAAAGTGGAATACGATATTCGTGGACTACGCGGCGCGACTCGTTTGCGTTGCTCCACCCCGAAACAGTGGTGGCGGTCAATGAATCAGCGGACAAATGAAAAGCGGTACCGCCAGTCCGGCGACATAATGCGACGCGCGCTCACCCGCGTTGCATAGCAGCAGCATAGTATATTCACACTTGCTGCATGGCACTTCTAAGGGTCTGCCGGCTAACATGCCGCCTCAGTCCTCTGGACACTGGAAATCCCGGCATTCCCGAGCTTCTGCAAGCACGCCCCCGACATGTTTCGACCGATGTAACTGCGACTGTCACGTTGGACTTACACAGAGACGGTTTACGAGGCAAGAAATACCTGCTTCGAGCGTTTTCTTTGGTTTTCCAGGGAAGTGTACTTAGATTTTACAATCCTACGTTCAGCTGTGATTGTTAAGCTTCTTTTAACCATGAATATTGTAGGATATACGAAATACAGAGAGACGATGGTGTATTTTTTGATTAAACAGCACTATACTTTATGTGGCTGTTCTTGTAAGTGTCTCCTTGCACGGTTCACTCTCAACTGCCCTTTTGTTAAATACTGTCGACCCTCTTTTAGAAAGACGTACCAACATTACGTCTAGTTCCCTTGAACTAGAGGATACAATTAAGATTCAAGGAACCCTAGATTTTTCTAGATTTAATTATAAAGATAATTAAGTTATGATTTAAAAGATTTAAGGTTTAAGATTAAATTGCGATACATGAATTTGGGTAGTAATTAGAAATATTAAGGTCCCATAGGTGTCAGGTGTAAGTCGTCAGTCCGGACACTAAAATAAACAATTTCTTTGAAAAGAAAGGAGGACTAATTTGAAGGAGGCAATTCTCATCTCTCATTACAATTTCAAATACCTATGTTTTCACGGAAGGACCTCCGAGCAGTTGCCACTGATTCTGCAACAATCAGATCGATCGAACTCCCTTCAACATTTCACAGTTCCCTCTGCCGTCGCTGTCCGTCAAATTGTTCCCCTCCAAGAACAGGGGAACGACAGTGCATCCCGTTTAATCGATTGCAAACCTCTAATCCAGCGTGTACGGTGAATCCTTGGAGCGCAGGATCCTCCTCCAGACCGTTTCCATGGATCTGAACGGCCCGTAAAGTTTGCGAGGCGTTCCAGTAAATTCAAATTCATCCCGATCAGCTGCGACCCGGCTGGCAGTCTGCCGATATCACAGTTTCAGCCGTTATAATGAATTTAGCACCCTCTAACCGAACCACTTTTCAAGGAGTACGTAACTAAGCAGCTGTTCTCCATTCGTCTCACGTGGCATGCAAGCTGCAGTGACAGCTGCAGCTGCATCCGCTGGAACGATAGCACTCGGAACAAGATGCGATACTGAAGTTCGTGCAAGCATATACGGAGACGATTTACGATGATACATTGATCAGGATCAGGGTAATGAGTCGTATACTTCCCTCTTTAGTTAAAATGTCCTACCTAGCATTTTGAAACAACCGAGAAAACAGAAGTTTTATTATTTACTTTATACCCTCCTTATTTTCCTTCATTCAAATTAAAACGTGTTGTCATTATTTCGTAACAACCTAATATAATTTTTTGTAATAGGTATACCGGTAGGTAATGAATTATTAACGTACCAATTAATTAATTATTCTAGATAAGATATTTTATACAGTTGGAAAGAAGTTAGGTTAAATACATTAGACTGTTTATAAATCTTTTCGAAGCACGTAGAGTTTTCTAACGTTACTTAAAAGGTAAAAGACGCGTGGAATTACAAATAATTCAACATATCTCAGAAACTGAAAAAATGCTAGATAGGACAGTTTAACTAAGTAGGGCAGTATAATACTATAAACGAAAGTAAAACAAGTGAAAGACTGAAGTAGAAATTATTCAGATTCTATGAATTATTCAGATCGTATTTGTAGCTTTTTTTAATGGAAATTTAAGGAACTAGGTGGTCGTGGGATATATACAGTTCTTGGAGATAATACAGGTACCAAGACAAAGACGACATTGTGGTTGTTGCTGCTAGTCTTTCCTCCATCCCTCGCAACTGCTTGTTAACTCGGGATATGAAAATTATCCACCACAAAGGGAGAGGAAGAAGCGACATCTCGGGGCACATCGATCTGAAACGTTGGTTCCCGTGAGTTTATCAGAAAGGTTCCAATTGAATTTATACACTCCATCCAGGTTAAAACTTGAGAAAAGTGAGCGCTACGATCCAAGCACAATTACACGCCACTCGTTTCGAACATCAGTTTCCGCGGTCTGTAAAGAACCTTCTTACCCGAGGACGCGTGTCCCTCCTCCAACCCGGCTCTCCGAAGATTATGCATGCCAAGAGCCTTCAAAAACTTCCGACTTCTATAACTCTGCAAATGACGCTCATAAAGTGTCGTCTCTGAGAGGGCACGGGGGATAATCTCGCGTTCCCTAGCGTTATTGGCTTCCTGACTTCCAGTCGGATCCGACTTCACGCCAGGCGTGACGATAAATCCGTAATCCCCGCACTTAGGCTATCATATGTCGAAAGCATCGTGCCGATTACGAAATTACGATTGTCAGAAACTTGAGATGCAAGTCTAGCGAATGGAGCGTGAAGGGGACAATGGCAGATCCGTGAATACTTCGACGCGTACGGAATTGTTTCAGAGATAAGAATCACGAAGTCCTACTGTCAAAATTGTAAACAGTGATAATACATTAGCACGCTTGTACTTTGATGAAAATTGTTCGTGTAATCTAATAAAAATAATAAAAGAATAAATAAATAAAAAATAATAATCTTGTATCGTGTAATGATAAATTAGCGTGAAAAAGAGTGCCTGTGACATGTGCATACACTGCTTTATTTAAAAGAAACCCGAGCTGTTCGCGGCTGAATTACAATCGACCATCATTCATGGAAGCGTAGCGGTGGTCGCAGAGAAGTGGCTGTCCCCAGCAGAAGCCACTCCGATGACTACTTTTAAATTGGCTCCAGTATCCCCATGACCGTTCTGTATCATCTGCAACACTTTTGAAATTGCCCCGTTTCAAAATCTGACGTCCATTACCCGCTCCGTACCTGTGTCCTCATTTTTGAAACGCGTTTTATTCCATTGCCCACCACATCCTTTCATTTCCCTTGCATTCGTTCGCGTTCTACGTGCTGCAGTATACGTGACGAGTATTTTCTGAAATGCCGCATGAAAGTTTCATGATTTTGTATCATTGGAAAGTAGAAGGCTTACAGTAAGTACTGTGTAGTTGCTGTTGCGCAACCTGCACTTTTGTTCCTTTCCATGTGGTGCGTGCGCTTAAAGATAAATGAATGTAAATTAATTCCGCATGAAGCGCGTAATTGCCAGGCAATTATGTATGAAATTACGTATTAAATTTGGCGCGTAGTATTCTTTATGTAAGCCCGAAAAAATCGACAATTACAGTTACAGTTCGCTCGGACGAGGGGATATTTTAACAAATATTCGTGATACTAGTGTTACTAGGCAAAGCGGAAGATATATCACAGCTGGTGCAATTATAGGTCAGGAGGTAAAACGTATATTCCTTTCGAGCGTTATTATCTCTTTCTAACCGCCAAATAAATAAAGCATAAATTGCATGGATCGCAATTTGCTTTTTATCTCTATTTCATTTTTCGAGTAAGTCTCGTGGACTCGCAGCGAGCAGATGATAGAAGAGAGACCAAACATCAAATGAATCGCAAATATGTACTTCGCGAAACAAACGCACGTACGCTCTTTGTAACCTTAAGAGCGCCCAATCGGGTAATGCACGCTGAATCGTGTTTGATTTTTGTTTGAAACCGTTCTGTTGTTTCAGAAGCCACCTTCTAATAATGGAATTTTAAGAGCGCACGATCTGTTCACTGTTGGGTTACTTTCGTTGTGCAAACTTCGAAGAAAAATAAAAGAAATTGACGCGCTATCTATCAAGCGATGTTCATAAATAAGCTAATGTAAATAAAAGGAAGCGAGGACGGTCCAGAAAATATTAGAAGAATTACAAGGGGAGGAAGAGGTTTATTAAAATGTCAGAGAATTTAAAATAGAAAGCCTGAACTGGTAGGTGAGATGTTACGCGGCAGATAATCAATCTAAATGACAAATTGGGAAATTGTTATCGATCGCTATAATTATTTTAACCTACCCAAAGATGGCAGGGCACGGAAGCAGGTCGGCCGGAATTAAGGGAAATTTACGTCGCGTTATGCGAGGAAAAAAGTCGAGTGCCGCGATGAGAAGCAAAGAATAAAAAAAAAGGGAAAAAAAAATGAAGAGGAACCGCGTTCTGTCGGCCGACGTGTGCCAATGAAAAATTTTGCATTGTGCGAAATTTCGAGCGAAAGACGTAACGAAACGGCCGCTGTAAATTGCGAACACTTCATTAGCAAGAATTTAAATTTCAAAAGAGCACTTTTGCGCGTCTTCGCGCGTAGCACGAGGCCGCTGATGAGCTTGGTGTCCTTTGTATTCGTCGAAACCCGGTTATCGGGCCGTGTTCTCCTCAAGATAAATAGCTCGTCGTCATGCTCTCATACGGTTCTTACGCTGGTAATAATGTTCCGTCAACGAAAAACGTGATTAATTGCACGTTACAGTTTATGAAAACAACTGAACCCGTTCTTCGGAGTCCTGATCAAATATTCAAGGAATAACCGTCGTTTAAAAGCTCCAGGTCCGATTCTCACTAGCCCATTAATAATATTTAAATGACTAAACTGAATCAAGTGTGACATCGGATTGTTGTTGCTCGATATGTTTAAGAATCAAAATTACCTAAGTCTTTGGACAGGTGATATCTACGTTAAGATACTCGTGACAGGTATTGTGACACTTATGCGTGCAATTAAATTTCCTGTCAGTTTATTACACACAGATTAATTTCTCGCGTATTTACCCTGCAGCGAAAATTTCCCCAAGTATTCGTCCGTAAACTGATCGAGTTTCGTGTCTCGTTGGCCCGACCGCAAACGGCGCGGTGAAAATTGGGTTCACCATCAACGTCGAAAGTTTCATCTGTTACTCGCCCCTTCTCTTTCTCCGTGCCCCCTTGTTTTAGACTTCCATTTCTCTACTTTTTAGTTTAACTGTTTTTGGTTTTCAGTAAAAGCACGCGCTGCTACGCATACACCTGCCGCTGCATCGGCGGACACGCTTTAAAAAAAAATCATACAGCTTTAAAGCCCGCCGAGGCAAAAAATGCACTTGTCGCTGTTTTGAAAAAAAAGTGGTTTATCTCCAGAATGGTCGGTCTCGAATTGTTACGAAAGGACCGAAAACTGAGTAGACTTCCGGTGATTTAATAGGAATCGACCAGGTCGCTGGCGGTACGTCGTCCTGTGCAACTCAACTTTCCCTTTGATAATAAACAAACGGGCACGGTACACAGGCAGGACGTGGATTCCGAGTGTGTGTACCGGTGCAGAAATGGCGTTGACATGCAGCAGAAATTCGCCAGCACTGACGCCCGTTCTCATTGTCGTATAATTCCTAATAAACGTCAAATAAGAAGATAAACACACGGCTGGCATTAAACGCTTCAATCCCCTGATTCCGTGAATTAAATGAACGAGATTTCCCTGCATTCCCCAGCAGCATTGGGAAGGAATTTTCCGCGCCTGGGAAATTGTTCGTACCTCGAAGAACAATGAAAATAGGTACTTGAAGTGTTAAAGTTAAGTGGCTCGTCTTTTGTGCCAAGTGTTCCAAAATTACTTAGTAAGATACACTTAACTGAATAGTCGAAGAATCATTTCTATCGTTGATAGTAAACAGTGAAATGGAGTTAAAAGGTATTTAGGGCATATATCGGTGAACTTATACCAGAGAACCTCAAAGTTGCCTGAAAGTTACGACGGCGGAATATCCCTTCCATAAACATGGGGATAGCGTAAAAGTCGAAATGATCTTGGCTCAGTGAAAATTACTCGCGGCTCGACTGGGCCGCACAAAAGTTCGGATAATGCAGACATTACCGAAATACCGACGGCCCGGAAACTTTCGCAGCTCCGAAATTCGTTGCTTTCGGGAACTTTCCACCGTTCCAAGAGCCGCGCAACATTAACGGGTCACTTCTTGCCTAGCGTTATTTCACTTCGCGACTGTTACAGCTTTTCCGGGGCCACCGGGAACTTTGATAAATTTTGACGAACTCTCAGCATTAAAATAAAAGAGGTTCGTCGACAATTTCCCGTTGACTGGAGTCCAACGGCTCGTAAGAAATTCTAAACACCGCGCCGAAACTCCAAAGGTCTTCAGCGATTCACGAGTAGCTGAGGATCGGAGCGTCGCAGCGACGTTTCCTGCCTTTTCAAACTTTTAACTGACAGACTCTATCATTAAAGCGGAGGACAATCGTTCTGAAACGGTTCGAGTACAAGAAAGTTCCGCGATGGGCCCCGAAACACCAGGTCGAAGCGTCAAACAATACCACGGCGTCGCGCAGAGGAAACAGGAGTCCACAGTCTCCGCGTTAAGCTATCGTACACAGGCTTTTCACAATCTTGTAAAGCCCCTGACTTTTCGCATTACTCGGACATTCTATTCCAATCTTCAGCTTCTTCTCGAGCTTCTTTCCCAGAAGTTCCTCGACTTCTCGACCGTCCTTAATTCCCTGGGAGTCTCGACTGGCCGCGAATGATGATCCCAATCATCCTCGCAATTCTAAAATCACTGGTGCCCTCGACTGATCCAAATGCGTCGGAAGCCAGTGGAGACGAAGGAACCTGACGATCTCCACTGAGACTCGAACCGATCCGAGGATCCCCGTTCGTTCACGCTTTCGCGACAGTCGAATCGGTTGGCTCGCATCGCGGCCGAATATTTTTTCCCCCGCGGCCACCGGGCCCCGAACGATTACTCAACGTCACGAATTTCCCACCGCGGAGGTGAATACGTTAAGGACAAACTGCGCGTGCCAGTCTACCCCGAAATGTATACTCGTTCCATTCCATAGGTTATAATTTATGATCACGAGTAGCCAAGCATAATGTCCAGGGATTACGTGATAAATATTCGCGTGGGTTGCCCCCCACCCTGTCCTACTTCACCACTATCACTTCTTCTGCCACCGCCCGCCCCCGAACGCCTCTCCAGAGGCGTTTATGAAAAGAGGAATTAAGCACCGCTGACGCGCAAGTGAACGTTCAATATCTGTTTGCGCTACCAACGCGACTTTCCCGGGTAAACAATTAATTTCGCCTTTGTGCGACACCTTGTGGCCTGTGACTTCATAATGAGCGATTAAACGTCGATCAGCGAAGTGCAGGCTGAGAGGGTCAGGGGTGGGAAAACGACGGACAACGGATTGCTAATTTCATTCTCCAATGATTTCTCTTAGATTCCCCCGGTGAAGGTTTTTTTTCTCCTGGTATGCTTGGCATAGATTTGTGACAAAGATAAGAAGCTGCTTCCCGGATTCGAATCCTCTGATAATTAATTTCTACCGCAGCTTATTAGTCAACGAACTCCAAGCTTCTTTCATCGTGCAAGTCGAATTTTATTGTGGAATTGTTTAGTTTCCTACCAACAGGGGGCTTTTTATCGTGATACTTTTTGTTACTTATCCTGTGATATTTTTAGGTGATGCGGCAAAAGGTGTTCGGAAAAATTCAGTATCGTGTCCGCGTTTTTTGTATGGCGGCTGTCACTTGTGCTGGCACACGGTTAAATTAACTTTGACGGAAATTCAACGGCTATGCTCTTCTTTTTCGCCTAGCTCTGTGGAAACGCGTCTTACGTGACCGGAAATTCCGGTGGCAACGGTGGCATGCAAGACCCGATTTCAGTGAAGTGTCGAAGGACTTTTTGTATTGTAGATCGAGGAGAGAAAATCAGTTTTTTTGGTGACTAGGTGATGTTAGAAACATTCTGCCTTCGATACTATTCTATCCCTTTTGTAATATTCTAATCTTGCTGTTAATAGTTATTATGATGCAACGTAGAAGATATTTGCTTACAAATAGTCATACTTTTTATTCAGAAATTTCATAATTAAAACTTTGCACGTTATAGTGCTCGTTAAAACGAAGTTGAATCAAACCTTCGAGTTTGGTCGTTTTCTAATTATAAGACACTTTTGGTGTGTTTTTGTACTACAAATCATACGTGAATGTCAAGCTCGACTCCTAATTTCTTATTAAGTGCTTACTGCTGTCATTAATCCCTGGTTTAATTCTGACTAATTATACAGATTTGTTCTGTTATAGTAATTAGCAGTCCTGGAATGATTGGGAAGAAAAATTTTAATTTTTCATAATCAATCTTTATAAATTCCCTATGAACTTATACGATAGATTATATTGGAATTTATCTTTGAGCACGGTTCTGAATCTACGCTCGTATCCTTTTTGATACACGCATGCAACGTCGCTGGATACAATATCCATTTAAATTCAAATTTAAATTAAAAAGGGAGCGATGCGACCGTTCCATTTGTACGTAAATAAATCGTGCTGGACGGGCGGATACTATCCTGCAATCAGAAGCTCGATACCAATCAGAGATCAGTGACACATTATGATTTATAACGCGATACAAATATTTCAATAATATGAACATAATAATCCTCCGTGTAATCTCGTGTAGCGTTCATTTCTGAAATGTAATCAATCTTTGAAGGATTGGCAACCTTTCCTCATCGATAAATATTCTGCAAACAAATTTCTTAATCTACTTTAGGAAACAGTAATTTATCACAGTAATTTCCTATCAACTGGAGTTCGTTCAACAAGTATTTCACTCCTTTTAGTACTTTAATGTATTACTCATAGTTTTTTTTTTATTAAAAAAATGCCCAACAGTATTTGCAATCACATAAACACTTAACGAACGAAGCGGATAATCACTGTCCCGTCTGAACGAGACGCACGTTCTCTGGCATAGTTACCATAATTTTATACGATAGCCCAGAAGAACAACGAAAAAATGGAAATTCAGGCGGACTTACGGTTGGAAAAGATTATCACGGTGAATTCCTGGTGTCTTGGGTTTCATTTTATATCACGCAACAATGCCCGTATTCTCTCGACGTCTAGAGCACGAGAATTCACGGGAGAGCGTCTTCACCCTCGTTTATATACGACTGCCGTTATTCCGCTCCTCGAAAATTCGTCAGCTTATTTCGGATAACGGAGGACGGAGGCTTATAAAAAGCTTCTACCCGTCGTATTTATTCAGATCCATTCAACGGGCAGGGATATATTTTAAATAACAGCGACTCCATCTCATGCATCTTCTGACATAGTAGCAATGTTATTGAATATTTCGGTTCCCCGTGAAATTTTTCAGATAAAAGCTGACACAACCATCACATATTCGTTATTAAATGTATAAAATGTCGAGTTTATTCAGGTACTTCCCTGATTCTTTTAAAAGAAAGAAATATTGGCTAGAAATTACCCCCATGCGATTTTCTAGTCTCAGCGTCGAACAGATTTTTTTAACGGTGATTTCAACAAACATTCGAAGAACGTCATAGATGTAAGCGATGACATGGCTCCACGAAACAAGGAGCACACACGCCCGGGGAACTATGGGAAAAGTAATGCAGAACATTCTTCCCTGGTCGAGTAGAGAAACGGGATCAGATTTATTAGCTCCCCTGTTCGGGAACTTCTGGAGCGCGCGTGCTTCCTCTTCGTTGGCCTTCCGAAGCTATTGCGAATCTAAACAAATTACCGGCACGGGAAAATTTAGACGAATTACTGGGAACCGTCTGAGCAGTCTTTTTCCTCCCCTTTGTCTCTGTTGGCCCTTCCGGTGGGTTCGAAGAGTGAACGGAAGATAATGGAGACCATGGCGAGCTTAATTCTTAAATGGAAAGCTGTTTCGCGATGGGGTCTTACGCCGTGGTAGACAGTCCGGTCGATTGGCTTGATGATACTCAGAGGAATTCACCGTTTCACTCGCATCTCAGAAGCTTCTTGCCTGTATCATCTTATGTTTAGAGAGGGCTGAAGGCGAATGAATCGATGATTCTTTTGTGTGTCACAGTATCTCCCAACGTCGGAATATGTGATTTTATGGGAAATTATAGAATGCACTACGGTGAAGCGGATAATATTACTATTTCCTCAACGTTTCTTTATACATTGACAATAGCTGGATTCAAAGGTAAACTCAAAGTTTAGAAGTTCAATTAATTCATACTTTCAATGCGCGAGTTGTTTGGAAAGACCGAACTAAAGATACGTAGGTGATTTTCAACTCCAGACAGCGAAGAACTGGCTGTTCGTGCTGCCTGAAACTTAGCCGTGAAGTTTCCCTTGAAAGAAAAGTCGAACGAAAGTTTCGGAACTTGATAAAAGTATGGCTCTGAAATGCTCGCGAAAATTTGTACCCCGGCTCGTACTCTAACCAGATGGTGACGAATCTGGTGGGCATTCGTACTTTCTACTCGAACAAGTCGACTGAATTTATAGTAGCATTCATAATGTTTCTGTTCCAATACGTGTTTCGCTTTTAATTACATCGAGCTCTAGAAATTACTTTTCGGTCTTGAATAAACTTAGAAGGGAAGTGTGAAGTTATTAAGCAGAAAGCGGAAAAGAAGAATCATACTAGAAGCCCTTCGCGCAGGCTTAATTTCGTTAACAATCTTACAGAAGCGAGCCACGAAACTCAGAAGCGATTTGCAATGAAATCGACCAGGAGATTGCTCTCTTTGAAGTTCGATACTAGGTATTTCTTGGCAAAGTCAAGCGTACTTGTCTCTATTTAAGTCTTCAGAGGGCCGGTTAAGCAAGCTGTATATGATAGAGCAACTTTCGCTGCAAGACTGGGGCCGTCTAATCGGGAACGATCGATCATGAGCTCACAAAGCAAGTGGCGGAGCTAAAACTTGGCTGCGCAGGCTGATGCAGGTGGATAATCCGCCCAGGTAGCTCCGAAGTCCATTCGTCATCGACACGGCCAGGAAAATAGGAATTGAAAACCGCGTCGGACGTTGTTACGCTGCTTCATTATTTAGCGATTCAGCGCACGCTGGGATCGCGTAATAAATTCATCGAATTAATCGCGAATGCAGGGACGAAGTGACATTCAGTCTTCTACAAGAGAGATTCACAGCCTTACAAAAGGGTCTATTCTCGAAAACAGAGATTACACCGTTGGAGAGATATAAGCGACCAGGTTATAATTTAAAAGCAGAGAATTCTAATTTCGTCGACGAATGGATGCAGTGCAAAATTAAGTCAATCTTAACGAGGATAGCACAGGGAAATCCTATTAATTCTTTAAATAAAACAGGGTATAATCTACGGGAATGAAGATTAATTTGTGAAGGCAAAGCGCGGGAACATAATTCGCGCGTTCCATCCGTTGCATAATTTACGTCAACGAAAAATGTATTACGTGGTAGTCGTTGGAAATAGTACTTTCATGGGAATGAGAGTTTGTAATGCAAAAGCTGCATAATTGAACACGTTTTTTCCACGGCGGTATTGCGTATGGACACATTTTAATTTCTATTTATCTATTACGAAAGCTCTTTCAGTCCCTCAAAGAACTTTCTGCTATTTAGAAATCTGTAACATTCGGCTTTATACAAGACGTAAAATGAAAGCTCGTGAGATTCGGTACGCCGGGAGGAAGCAGCTCGAAAGACAGCCGTTTTCAATGA
Organism: Andrena flavipes; assembly: GCA_963971345.1. Classification (NCBI taxonomy): domain Eukaryota; kingdom Metazoa; phylum Arthropoda; class Insecta; order Hymenoptera; family Andrenidae; genus Andrena; species Andrena flavipes. The sequence goes on from OZ020481.1 coordinate 36,456,700, forward strand.
CGGAGCTGGTATCATTTATTCTCAGGAACCAATGGCACCCGGAATCTCGTTACACGGTTCGCGAAGTAATCCCATACCTAGTCGCAATATAGTACGAGATCAGGCCAGATGACGTAGAAAATATTTTCCCTCCTAAGGAGACTTCCCGACCATTTAATAATAAGTTAACGACAATTTTATCGTCGCCTCTAGAACGTATATTTCCAAACAGTAGAGATATCTAATAATTTTAAATGAAATCTGTGCTTTCTTCCCTGAGTTGGAATTAAACAGTGTTTCTGTATAAAGTGGAATTTCTCTGTAATTCTATAGAGTTTTCTAATTTATCTTGATTCTATTCCATATTGGACTAAAAAAGAGTACTCTCATCTCACGGTATGAATTTATAGGAGTTAATATCATTCGATCCATTTACAGGGAGAGAATTTACGCCCGAACATGATCGAGTTTCATCGAACCATCCTGCGCTTTCATTGTAACGAAATTCATTTACGCGAGATGTTTACGTCACCCACCCTCTTCCCCATGTATCTTGACAATACCGACGACACCGCTTCGAAGCGTTTCCGATTAAAAACGTGTGACGGCATCCTTCAATCTTGCCGAATAAATCACTGCGGCAGATACGGGAGCAAAACAGAATCCCCTGGTGAATCGTTTTACAGAGCGGCAAACACGAACTGTTTAACTGTATTTGACAGATTAACAGCCGTCACATTTGTCGACTGCGCCCGAATTCCTGCAATAAAATTACTATGGGCAAGTCGACGGAACAAACATCGTCCAATTGCCGAATTGTCGAGCAAACGCGACACCGGCCGAGCTATCGAGAGTTATTTGATTAATATTTACGGGCCGCGTCCGACAGGCGTGTAATGAAAAGTGGTGAGTGAAACAAAAGTGGAGGTAATCACTGGAAATTCGTTCGCGATCTACGGGTAAATATTAAACACCTCCCGAGTTCTGTCGTTCCACGTTGTCAGAACGTGAACAAATAATATCAGCCAACGAGCAAGTAGTTATTTTGCTATCTCGTCCTTGGCGGTATCTGTCAAATAGTTTTATTAGAAAGTAGCAAGTAACGCGTCAGCAATTATTTAAGTGACTTAATTGCGCACTTCCTAGGCGACAGCAAAGTAATACTTCCATTTCCGTGGAAATTTCCGCGAGCAGAGTTTGAAGTACGCGACCCGTCTGACTAGTGACAGTCACACACTACTTCGCGTCAGCACGGCTCTTTTTTAATGGCCGCCATTTTTTCCCCTCCACGTTTAATTAATCGCCCACGTGCAACGATTCGATTTTGACATCGTTCAACCGTGGATGTGTTCTGTCCGCCAGCATTTTAATTCTTTATGTCCAGAGAAAGGGTTTCCATCACCGAGCAAATGAATGAAGAGCAAGCGCGATATTTGGAACAATAGGTACGGGATGTTTGAGTTTCAATGCGGTTCTGCAACCGGAAATTTACTATTGTATTTTACATGCGTAAATTTTTATCTTTTAGTTATTAATTACTTTAATCCCTTTCGCCGTGAAATTGGTAGATTGTAAACTGTGATAAATATTAACGGTATACAAATTTCAAATTATTCAATTTATTCTCTCCATCTATTCAATTCGCTGGACTTGTGGTCAGAAATGGTCAGAGGCACGTTTTATCCACTAATTTTCAGGGAATCGAAGTTCCATTAAAGTTCCACAGGATTTCACGAAACTTCGATAAAATCACAGTTACTTCAACTCGTTAGGTTTCGCGTAACAAAGCCGGCGGATTAAAATTATGCCACAGGTCCGACCGTTCGCTGAGTTGTTTTACTTGCACGGCGTCGAGACACGTGCCAGTATTCTACTTTCTCGATCGTGCAAGTTCAAAATTACCCCAGTTCCGCTGATTCCCATTGTGATCGGTCTGTCCGCTGAAAAATTCGTCGAAATGAAACCAGTCAAAGGCAGAAGGTCGTCGGTAAAATCTTTTAAATTATCGAATAAAGGAGAGCAACTAGTTCTAAGAAGAAGTAAGTAGAACCTTCCTAATGAACAATAAAAAACGAAGTGTTCCCGACTTCGTCGACCAACTGCAATCTCTGTTTGTTACTTTTAACTCAGAGGCTTAAGTGCCTGTAAAGACACCACCCTGAAGTGTCATCAAACAACAATGTTCTCCTTTATCACGCCATTATGGTGCATGTGCCTCGCGAAAGCGTACACATTTCTTGGGTGCATTTATATTTTCTTGCCCGTGTTTCTTTTTTCATTTACTCTCTTAACGAACAAAGAAACGCAACGCGGTAAATTGCAGTTTTTACAACGGCCTCGGGAACGCTGTTCTATCGCCCCTAACGCCCCTATTCAGGGGAAAGGAAGAAAGTGGTCGCAATTCACTTGACTCGTAGACGCAACGAGGCCGTGAAGCCTCGAGAAAGGTTCTGGCATTTCTTCTTTGACAATCCAAAGGTGTGCGATAGTTAAGGATTGCGGGGGGGGGGGGGGGGGGAGCCGCGGAAACAATTGCGGGGATAATTATGAAGCCACTTTCCCATGACAATTAGTACCTCTGTCAAAAAAAAAATATAGAAAACCGTGAGATGGCACAGTTAATATTCAGAAAGCGTTTCTTTGTCCGTGGAAATTGCATTCTGTCTTCCATTAGCGGGATACACAGAATGATGCTGAGAAATAACATCAAAGCGAAAGCCAGAGTTGCCTCAAAAAAATTGTACAACAACAGCAGGAGGGTTTTAAAGAATATTAGGAGATCTCCAAGGAATTTTTCAAAGACGATCAATATTTAAGTATCGTCCTTTGTTTTACATTTGCCAATTCTCTTATTACTGCTCCTATATTTCGATATAAAAATGCATATTTTTAAGCATCCCCGTGACCCACATATCTCGTAATTTCTTATATAGAATAAAAGAAAGAACGAATGAATCGAGCTGACCCGTTTCTTAAACCCGAGAATTTTTCTTTCGTCTCAGACTTTCGGACACTTCGAACAATTACCCAAGCAAACGCATCCTCTACGCCACGTACAAAGGAGGCGCGAAGAATTAAAACTGCAAATCTGCCCCACTTGCTCTTCTTCTTCCCGCGGCCTCCGTCTTTCCGGTTCCTCTTTCGCCCCTAACCACGGGCGTTCCTTTCTCCCCACTTTATGCCCCTCGTACCCAGCCACCGTCCCTCTTTTCTGCCTCTCTTCACTCGACTCTTCTCATCAACCATCACCTTCTGGCAACCCCTTTATCCGACGGCTCCCACAATCCTTTACCGGCGGTTCGCCTTTTCCTCGGGCCTTTCCACTTTCTCGCTACCGCACCCGCCCCACCTTCGTCTCCTCTGTATTTCTAACCCCGCGTTCCTACATGCACACCGTGGCTCGTTGCATTTTTTATCCCTTCAGCTCGCGGCGAACCCCACGCCGACGAATCGTTCACGGGGAATCGCGATTCCCGCAGCCTCATCGGCAGTTTATACGCGGATTCTCCACGGATTTCAACCCCGTCGGGGCTGGTTTCCTTTACGAGGGGGCATTCGACGTAATGGAATTTGGTGATTAAGCAGCCCTGCTCGCCAGCGCGCCAATGCTCCAAACAATTACGACTGCGTAGGGTCGGTGTTACGATGAATAAGACAACGTCAATGTTCCAGCTACGCTTCACAGTTCTTATGAGTCGAAGGATCATCAATGGTAAGTTATTTCATAACGAGTTTAGCACTTTGCTAAATTTCGCCCACCTGTCAACACTGCTGTATACCTATGTATCATAAATTGGTGATGTAATAAATACGTATTATTATTATTATTGTTATTATTTTCTAATTCGTTTTGGCGTTCAGGTTGATGGAGGTATTTCGAACTTATCTATATTGTATGCAATGGATAAACGCAAGGGTGGAAAAATTAGGAGCGACAAAAACTAGAAAGTATTTTGCGAACAGCACTAATAAAAGTTAAAAGTTTCTGTAATTTTCATACGACAAATGAAACCAGTTCCACCCAGCAATCGAATCTACGGATACGGAATTCAGAGGGTGGTTAATGATTGAAAAGCTTCGGAAGAGGCTGAAAGAAGTGAGCGACAAAAACTGACACATCCCAACCCCGTTCCAAGACTAATTACACCGACACCAGCTGAAAATGTCAGCTCAACTTTCACGATAATTGCACATCGTCAAATATTTTCTCTCCATCAATAAATTAATCGGGTGTACTAAATTTGAGATAACTCGTCCAGAACAGTAGCAAACACGTTAGCTGTCCAATAAAATTCTCTCGTCAGGAGCGAAACAGCTTACACGTGAAGGTACATTTTCATGGATCCACGTCTCTCCGTTTCCCTCGATTTTCCTGATACTAATCGACCGAAACGACTCCTATTTAACTATCATTCTGCTGATGCCGCTTCCTCCACGGAACTTCGACGTCCAACGTGACCCGTATGAAGCACACCTACCCCCATCCCCAGTTTCAAACTTCAGAAATTGTCTTCCGCGGATCGTTTGCATCTCGTTTCCGCCTCTTTCCGCGCTTTCTCCCCGGCCACGCGCAACCTTCGCTATTTTTAAGTAATTCGGAGACGATCTACGAAATTCATCTTAGCCCCCACTTTCGACTTTAACGCGCCATTTCTTATCTCAACAATTCCCGCCTCGTTCGCTCTGCTTCCACCTGCATTCTCATTCCCGATCCACCTCCGAAAGCTACCCTCGATAATCTGATTACAAACTTGTTTGTTATTCCGTCAACCCCGGTGCCAATTGTCCCAGAGCGCCTGCTGAATTTTTCACCCGTTGTTTGCCAGGACCGTTCTCGAGAAGTCAGTGATTCGCGAATCATAGCGGCGAGAAAGCCCCGGCAAGGGTCCACGCCGCGAAATCCGCCGACGACGCGGGATTCTTCGGCTAGCTACACTTCCCGTTCGCCGTTCCTCGGCATCGACCTACGACAGCCGCCAACTTTAACCCGTGGTTATTTGCATCATCGGAGTTGCCGATTTATCGCGGGACAAGTTCTCGTCTGACAGCGACAACGACGGTTCCATTTCGCCAACGGAAATGTATATTCCGACCCTTTATGCGCCACCCTCGCGCCCCGCCCCTCACCCTCTAAGGAGCGAGCAGGGCAACCGTGTCGCTTGCTTCACGCCCGCGGAACTTTTGAGTTAGTATGAAGAAGTTCCACCGGACGATAGAGATAAATAGTGAAAGTTTAATCGAACGTCCGTTGTTCCCGCCGTGCAATTGGCTAAATCGAATTCGACGTCTGGCTTCTTTTTACATTCGATCACCGAGTGGAATCGAATATTCGTTTCTCTACTTTTAAGGCGAGCGCCTTTTGCTGCGTCAGGAATTTTGCGGCAGTGGGATTGGCTATCGGCCGTGAATTGTTGCGATGCTTTTCAACGGTGAGGCCTTATTTTTATGGACAGTATTTGTTTTCGCTATTTCGTGTAGGTTACGAGGTGCGCGCACACATTTACTCGTTAAGGGAATACCCGAATTACTTGGATGGCCTTTGGATCCCCTTAGGCCTGGCAACCTCGTTTGAAATAGCTAAGACTGCGATCAACCGAAATTGCGTCGACGACTCGACACTCGGTGCTCCTTGAAAATTGGAGTCTGCGGGTTTCTCTGGTGAACTTAATCACAAGGAACACAGCTGTTAAGCTTTTCGGTGCTATGAACGCTTTGGGGGCTCAACGAATCCGTTTGCTCCTGTGTAGAGGGTTTCAGACGCTCCAGCAAACTCGTTTGTCCCTGTGTTCAGGGTTCCCGCAGGTACTCGGCGCGCATATTCTGCGTGCCGCACGGTTCATTCGGGTGATTCCAACAAGTGAAGAGACTAGCGGAGGCTATAGACAGAGTGATCCACGCGAATGAGCAGATAATCTCTAATGCCATAGTCAGATTAGATTGGATATTAGTTAAATATATATATCCCATGAAAATGTTGCAATGAAACGTTCTTCCTTTAACAAGTACTGAACATGAAATTCTCCAACTGTGTCGGACGACTTAATTCGCGTTCTTTCATAAAGAAAGATTCTTTCTTTTCGCAAATTAATACATTAAAAAAAGGACAAGAATTTGAATTGAATGCAAATATTAATATTCAAATGCAGTTTTACATATTGAGGATTTTAATGTGAATTTCTTCTACGCCGTTGATGGGTAATGAACGTTAATTATACTCGAGGGAATGAGGCACATTGTTGATCAGTAATTATTTCGTAAATGGCAGAGTATCGTGAAAATGAAAGGTTTCAATAAAACCAGAGCGTCTGATTTTCTTCGCTGCAGCGTCGCATCAAGTCCTCCTTCAAAGGCATTCAGATTACAAACGATGATGCCGTTTCATATTTGGGGCGTGCAAACGAGGTGCATACCCTTATGTTCTGTGAACCGAGTATTTCTCTGCGAAGTTTTCAGAGCGACCGACGGAAATCGAAGAAGCTCACGTTAATGACTCTAGATAATGAATAGAGGCTGGGCCTGTTTTTCAAAGCGCGCATCTGCCAAATGGAGAAATATTTAGGTGGAGGCCGCAGAATTTTTCGCGTCTTCGCCGTCAAAATTACTCTCCTGTGCAGCAACTTCTCCAGAGGAGAGGAATTCAAGACTTTTTCATGCAATTGTCCGAAGATTTACCTACTGGAAATTTAGTTTCAACTCTGTAGCGTGATACTCAACTGGAGATCCTTTAATTAATAAAATTTCATGTGCCAAATTATTCGATAATATTAATAGCCACGATGTTAACCACTAATATCAATTTCAACGTAATTGGAATATAAAGGAAGTTAGGTGTAACTGAATTGTTTCAAGGTAAACTTATTTTGCTTTTATAGCGATAGCCTTGCTTGAATTGTTTGAAAAGAGATCATTTTGGAAATATATCAAATGTCAAACATTTTGAAACTTTCCCCTTGATTCTTGTACAAGCATAGGAACACGAGATCCTGACAAATATAATAGAATAGCGTTCAAACGGGCAGACAAAATACAGAATGGAGTGATTCAGTAGTTTTATCCACTTTGTAACGTACCTACAACAAGTATCGGCAAGAAACTCGACGCAAGTAGCCAGCTTTGTCAGAATGTAACAAAAGAACGAGAGGCTTTATGAAAAAAAGTCACTCCTTAAAATTGGCGTGCTTAAACGTCAAGAATCTCTTTCATCTACTTTTAAAATAGACCTAACCAGTGCGCCGAAATCATTACACCTTTAATTAGAACAATTTTTGCGGTCGAAATTCAATTTATATGATTTTTAATAGTGTTCTTCATAATTTAATTTCTCGCTTCAGATGAAACCAACCATATACAGATTTTTATTTGACGAATGTTTGCAAAGACCTTCTACTCAAGTAGTAAATCTCTTGTAACTAAAGAATACTAACACTGTTCTTACTAAATTATTCGAGTTCTGACCGTGTCTTGAAATAATAAGGTTTTCTCCAACAATATTTTCATTTCATTAGCAGTTCGCAACTAACAAACGCAATTATGATTTCCTGCCTTCTCGATAAACGTGTATCCATTCTAAACGCTATTAACCAGGACGAATGTGGCATAGGTATTGTTAGATTGTAATACTGCAATTCATTAACAAAGTTCCTGTAACACGTTACCATCCGCAGTTGACCCCATTGATCAAATCGAAATGCATTGACTGTTAATACCGAACTCTGGGTAGGATTTATACCAAGCAGGTCAATTTAAGCTGCAAACTGGCGCGTCCCTTTGAAAGCTCTCTGAATACTGAAAATATCTACTTATCAGTGGCATCGCAAGGAATTCAGTATCACGTATAGGAGATCCTGTGATGGTCTATCATACGCAGCCTCGAAACACTCCCTCTGGTTTAATTGATAATTTTCGTGGCATATCGCAGTAACGGAAGGAAGATATAACGCGTTGCTCGTCTTCAAAGACGGAATCACGATAGTACAGATTTATGATTACCGTAGATAGCTTTTCATGGAACGAAATCTAGCTCGAGGAAACCTCCGCAGCGTTTTCCACTTATTTTTTAACGATGAATCATCTCCAACCCCCCCTTGTATCACGAATTACACCCGCCCCTGTACAATTATTCTAACGATTACGATTTGCTCGCAACGAAGGGGCAATACTCGTTAAACTTTAACAGGAAGTTAAGCATAATTTCGAGGCTACGTGCTGTACACACTGGAACGAGTGCAGTAATGGGCAGCTCATAGAGAAGTGGTACAGGGGCTTCAATACGGAGCAGAGAAAAACCGTCAGTACAAACTACTGGACTTCGCGGAATTTATTGTAAACAAAGTAGAATATTTAACCCTTTTAAATCGCTTTCCCTGCAATAAAATGTCAAAGTGGAATTTAAATCAACGCTTCGCCAATACCTAACACATTTATTATCTCTAAAACCACTGGTTGTCAATGGGTTGGGCTCGTGCAGAACTTTTCGTATTTTTTAATACATTCCAAGAATCGACGGAATTTGTAAATGCAATTTATTCGTTTTATACGCCGCGAATGCGATTTACCAAGCTATAACCGTGGTAACAAATCTGAGACGCTCTGCTCTTTCGATATTTAAAAGCCTGCTAGCGCGGAGCAGACACATGAAACGGGAATATTTTCATTTAGTCAAAGGAAGCATTAATTAAGTAAAACTGCGCCACGACCTGCTTTTCCACGTTACTGTGAACGCGGGTGCGTTACGTTTTATCGTTAGGGGTAGATGTGTTTGAAATTGGAGGTCGTTATAAGATCGACAGCCGTACGAGTGGCAGCGTTAATTTCAAATGTCAGGTATTTCGCAAGTGCTTCGGGCTGCCTTTGGCAAAAAATATGCCAACAGTTTATAACTGGCGGAAGACTCGCGCGAAAGGGAGTCGCTGGATCCGCGGGAATATCGCGTGAACATTAGCTGGCAGCAGGGCGGGTTTGATTGCTACGGCACCGTTTATTACATTTATTTACGTATTTACTTTTAAAAATAAACTATTGATTCTCGTAGCTATATTGGAAGCAAACGCGTGTGGAATCGATGCGGTTTCATTAACGTTATAGGGCATAGGTTGCAGAATTTCAGAGAGGAGTTGATTATCAACGAAACACTCTCGGTATTTCGAAGCACATCACTTAATCTAGAAGTATGAACGTTGTGCTCCCAAACATTTGAAAATCTGATATAAATACAAGCTGGAGCTGCGAGCATAGCGAGAGGGAAGCGAAGAAATTATGGAGGAACTAAACGAGATGAAAGGGGGCTTTAAATAACAGAAATACACCGAGAGAGTATGGATTTAAGAAGACAAAGAGATTTATAAAACTGTGACTGAAAAGATTACCGAAAAGAAGGAGGGAATATTCACAAATTTTCTCCACATTTTTCGTGAAAAAAAGAGCATCTGAATGCTTCTGTTTAAAGGTTTTACATTTTAATTTCACCTGAGGCAATACAAGCTTATAAATTGTTATTCTAAATGCGTAAAAATTCCTCGATACTCCGAATTAAATTATTTCCAGAGAAAAATTACGGGGATGATGAAAGGCCAGTGTATAAATAAATAAACAGTAAATGTGAAGAGAGCTTTAAAACAGAATCTTTCACGATTTCGTTATCAAGGTTCAATCACAACATAGTTTCAGCAATTCGTTCACCAATCATGGTTATCGAGATTTATCGAGTTTATCGCCCACCATCACCTTGTAAATTTGATTTTCGTTGGTACAAGGGGAAGGGAAATTCTTAGAGGGTGGTCTGGTATATATCAGCGAAAAGGTCACTCTGAGAGGCTTTAAACTTACGGAGGTGGTCAGGGTGTCATAAATAACAGCAAGGGAAACGGCGAGCGGACTACGGTATGACACCATCGCCATCTCCAGATGACTTGCCAGTGTTTATTCTCCAGGAAAACCTGAGGCGACACAGCTCCTACTTTGTCGAGTCTACTGGCCGGAGAAAAGTGAGGATCAATTTCGGAGCATGGATCTTTACGTTGAGCTACGGTATTTCTTCCTCCAATGCCCAACAGAAAGCTCTCGCCAAGATCTAATCCCGCGGAAATAGTACTCGCTCAACTTTATCCAAATCTAATTCCTTCTTCTTTCTCATCGGCTGTATTAAATTGAAAACTTCAAGATCCGATTAAACCTAACGCGCAAAGTAACTCGATAAAAAGAGGGAAAGGAATTGTACAGGGAGGGAGAAATATTCCCTCAAGATGTCTAACCGTTAGTGGCTAATAGCCCAGACATTGTCCTTATCATCTACCTTCACTTTGCGCTCCCACTGAAAAGGACATTACTTCCCCTTGTCAGCAGTACATAAGTATGTATGCACATGTTCTCTTGTATGCTTTTCGTTACTATAATTCCTTCCGAGTGTTATTCCAATTATTATATTTCTTCTCGCGCGCTCTACAGTAGGTACACACTCCAGCCATTTCGGGAAGCTCGCGAGGCTGCTGATATTGGCGCCGAACGTCATTCACGGGAAATAATGAAACGTGTTTCTTGTTACATCAGCAGTTCCTACGTGACAAGCTGTCGCTAGGAAACTTCCGATTTCCCTTCGGCCGATAATTCACAGCCGAATGACACCGGAGCGTCGTGTCGTCGCGACATTTTCTTCATTGCCAGTGGCTTAATGCCGGGCCAACAATAACCAAGTCTTGGTCTGTATAATGCCTTCGCCATTATCGTTCCAGCGGCGGGGTTATCGTGTGACCACGGGGCGATACCGGGGTAGTGACTTCTAAACGTTATCAGGGTGGAAACATTCGTGCGACAACGTTAATTATCGTATCTATGCGTGCCAACTTCGCATAGCTTCGCCCAGCCGCAATCAAAGTTTTTCGCTCGTTTCGGTCGTAAGTGCACACTGCGCTAATGAAGATGTTTCTTAGGGCGATTAAGATATGTACGGGATATTATGAACACGTAGCGATACCGGTGGCTACATTTTTCTAACAGCATATATACATTTAACTTAATAGTAGGTGCATCGTAATTGTTATTAACCTAATAGAATATTCTAATCGAATTCAGCTAATCGTACCACGTCTAACTTAAAGGGGGAATCCTATTTTTGGGTGCTAAAAACATAGCAAAATTTTGGATACTTTTTTAAGAGACTAGCGCTTCGATTCATCTGAAATTTGGAGTACAGGGTCAGCGTTTTAAAATAACTTGTAAAATAGCAACAGCTCCTCACGGACGCGTTCCACTACAACCATGCACCGGCCCAGCGAAGAGCTACCATCGACCGCTGGACAGCAGTGATGCCCGAGCTTCGAAAATTTTAGGATGGTCTCTTTCAAATTAACGTCGCAAAGAGCTATTGGGAATTTCCCGCCCAAGTAATCCGAGCCGCGCGCTCCGCTTTTATTATCGGTTTACCATTCGCACCCCAGATTACTGTAATGATGTTCGAAAATAATGTCGACTAATCTCGTCCCCGTTTCAATTTCAAAACTTCTACCTATGACGGGGTGACCGCGGCGCTGTACCCTTGTACGGAGAAATTTTTCGCCATCTGCGTGTAAAAGCCACAATAATGGCGCACCGTTCCAAAAAGTGACATTAACGGAAGCCGATATAGGCATGATGTTGAGTAGCTAAAATTGCAGGATAAAACGCTGACTCTGTATATTTTTATACACCTTCAAAGAGGTTGCAGTTTGAATATTATAAAAATATCCCTCTGCTATGTTTTTAGTATAGGATAATATAATATAATATAGGATTTTCTCTTAACGACCGCCATATTTTTAAGTGAGACAGAGATTGTCCGTGAAGGATGACACCTCGAATTTAATAAAGTAGCAGGGGAATACTTCTACTGTAATAGAAAACTTTTCTGTACACTCGAGTCAATCATATCCGCTGATTAATGGGGATTTCATTGAAGGAAAGTTAAAACGAGGAGGTTGCTGACAGGCTAGTCCACCAAACAGCGCAATTAACTCGAATATTATTTTTCTTTGCCTCCTACTCCATCAGAGGTTTCGCTTAATTCAGTAATCAATGAACGCGCCGCTATAAAATCCAGCGATTATTCACTTGCATAGCCCGTTACACTCGTCGCGGAAATGCACGTCAGCTTTCAAACGATTGCATCTATCCGGCGGTGAAATTATGTGTACCTACAGCGAAGCATTTTCAGGGAACCTGTCGGGGAAAAATGTTCCGCGGGCGTGCCGCGATATTGTTAACATAATTACGGGAACATTAGCAGATTCAAAATGGGCCAGGGAGGAGTGAGTCTATCCGAAAATACCGGATTGCGGCATTAATCCTCTTTGTTTGACGAACGCATATAACCGCTGCAATTTCGCGGCATGCAGTATGCAACTGGCAAGTGGATTTTCAGCATAGGCGAGATTACCATAGCCGATACGAATATTTATCTTCGAGTAATTTAAAATTACCACGCCGTTTAAGCTGGATGCCCCTCAAAAACGAATTTATTTCTGTCTGTGTAATTATACCGCCACGGTGATCCGCCTCTGTTCAACTCTCAGAGACCATTTCCGATGGAATTTCGATTAAGTTGAATTCAAATCAGGGCGCGGGGAATCGGACTGTGGCGCGGGATGTAATACGAACGGCAAAGAAACTTTTTTCTACGAAATTTTTTCGCACCCAGAAATTCGGAAAATTCGACGGAAAGTCGGTTGGAAAGTTTTGTACGAGTGAAGCAAACGAGATAGAAGTGCGAGCGCAGTGCCGAACACGCTCGTTTGCTTCGATCAGTAGGGTTCAATTTATAAATTCAGAAATCTTAATGGTTTTTAAGACGAAGTTCGCCTCTAGAAGATCGATTTTTAAGTAATTGGGATAAGCTGAGAAATGTATGGAAGCTATGTCGGGAACACTTCACCAAACAGAATTGAATGATATTTTTTTGAAATTTACTTATTTAATATCGCATCAGCTTAGAGCTATTAGCGATCTTTGTTACGATACATTACGATTATACTATTAGCCGGTGTTGTAACAGGTATTGCCTACTTAGTTGTGCATAACATTCTGCGTCTTAAGACTTAATACTATTAGTTAGTACGTACTAATACTATAAAAATATAAATTAAAATTGTACAAGGTGCTGAATGATATTATACAGAACATCCGGTGGGAAACCTGTGAGTTCTGTTAAATAGCATCTCTTTCTCACCACGTTTTTTCCATTTAAAACGCATTTAATTCAACGTTTAATTGGAAATTAAATTCATTTATATCCGTTTCTGCGAATATTATACCTACATTACTAAATCCTTCTCATTCTATTCTAATCAGTCTGTGTGACAGCAAAGGGGGCAGATCTCGACCTTATAACCAGCAACGCGTCCTGCTCGACACCGTGAAATCCGTTTTGCATCCCCCTATTTACGTGTCGCGCGTGTCTCGCGAGATGGGAGAATGAAAAATAAGCAGCGACACGGGCCGGGTCGGCGAAATTTTCCAGTTGGAATTCATTCTGGCATCATTATGGGCCGAATAATACGGTTTGCGGATTGATGACTGGAAACAGTTCATTGCCAGGTGTCGGGGGGCTCCGTAGTATCGTTATCGTCGCAAATTACGCATAGTGCCTATGCATATCCATGCGGGCGCCGGTCGCGTGTGTACATAACTGAAAATTCAATATAGCACCGCGAACCGGGAAAATGGATTGCTCGGACCGCGGCATGCTAAACGCTTTAATGCGATTCGCGTATGCTTATTGTTTCAGCGAGGAACGGCCACTCTAAAGCCTGATCCACACGTGTCACAACAACGAGCAAAATGCTCCACCCCTGACTACGCGGTCCTTTTCACGTGGGAGACTTCTGTAGTCCACGTATGATGAATTTCAACTTCTACAGTGGGTGGCCAAATTATTACACTCAAACAAAAAGGTTTGAAATTTCGTAAGTTTAAGCGGTGGAATAAAATAGATGTCTCGTTTCTAATATTATAATATTATTTTATTAATAATAGTATATGTATTTAAGAATGCAAATTAAATAAATTTAGGTATATAGGTTTAAGACTATATTGTACGAGAAATACAATTACTCAATATTTAATGACTCCGCCTTTAGCTTTTATGACGGCTTGGATTCGGTGAGGTATGGTTTCAATGCATTCTCTGGTTATTTCGTGCAGTTTTGGAATATTTTGGTATACTCTGATGATATTTTCTATTATTTTGGTCTTATTTGTAATAATTTTATCCCCGCCCTTTTAAAAACAAAAGAGATTTGTATGTTGAAAAATTACTCACAATGTTGCCAGATGTTGTAGCTAATCAATAAATGGAAAAACAGTAACATTCATGCATTGTTACTTTAATTACAGCCACGACTTTCACAGAGTTTGACGAAAATGTTTTGAGTGTAATAATTTGGCTACTCTCTGTAATTGGTCATATTGGAGTTTTTAGAAGATTCTTGAAGTAGTTTTATGTCAATACAGTTGCAGCATGTTTGTGTGGTCCTTTTGTTCCTAATTGCAGAAATGGCAGACGACCCAACGTAGAGAATTACATCCACGAAATTCATGGGAGAACTGAACGTCTCATTTGCAGTCAAGGGACTATTTAATACCCGAAATGGTTTCGAGTAAACTGAAACCCTCGAGTGCCTCTCCGTCACATGTATGTAGTACCTCTTCAACTGGCTTTCTTTCGCGTTCAAGATTCTTGTGGAATACTTTTAAAAGTAAAAGCCTTAGCGGGACACGGATACCGGCGATCAAACGTGGAAATGAATGTCCTCGGGAAAAAAAAATCGGAACGTCTGTCTCTTTAAACGTTATACAAGCATCGTTATGAAATGCGAAAGTATTTCCGAGCAAATGGAGGACACTCGTGTCCGTTCGCGGTACTCGAATGCAGAGACTTTAATTGCATGGTAAAATTACGTAGAACACGCAGAAACTGCTCATCTTTTTCCCTTGTAGGAGATAAAGGTTGGTTTTTTAAAATACAAAAGTTCCTAAAATATTACTGTGCTTGTGGAACGAGGTAAAAGTTTTGCAAGCTCTATTGCAATGTAAAGTGTACATTTGTTCCAAACATTAGATATCTGTTTAAAAATTATTCAGTGACTTTTGTCATATCGCTGACATGTTAGCATTTGTAATATTACGATGTAAATTTCGTTTTATGCAACTTGTATTAGTCTTTAGTTTTCCTACGAGGAAGATGAAATGTCAGCAAGGAGAAATGCTGCTTGGGCAACATGCACGCAGAGTGTCTCAAACTTGTGAGACAAGCCAAAACACGACAATTCCTCGATACAAAGAAGTTGGAAATTTTCTTACATTTCTACGGTACAAAGCTGCAGCTCCTAGGTTCCATCCAACTTCCTGGACTCGCTATTTAAATGTCAGCAGCAGATGCATTGAACAACAAAAGGTGCCAGCGGATGCACGTTTGCTATACCGTCAACCATAAGCGTTTTAATATAATATTTAAATTTGGAGCTGGTATTATGAACTTCGTATCGGAATCATACCGAAAATTTAATTTCGTCTTTATCAACAGTCACGATAAAAATAATTTCATAAGATTTTTCGTTTTGCGATGTATAGAAACAATTCATGCAATGTAAGGGTGGGTATAAATGCATGTGAACCTTTTTGTTAACGAGACCTTGATGTGTTTAAATAAATTCCTCCCATCCACGACACTTGTGACTTTTTTAAGAAAACTTTGAGAGCGAATATCGAGGAAAGTTGTACGATTCGCCCCACGAAATTCCATTAATATTATCTACGTTTGAAGATCGTATCTAACCTTCAGAGCTGGCAACACAAACGTTCGCACTCGCTGCGTCGTTTAAATTTCTATTAAGAACAGGATTCCGTGTTACGCAGATGAAATACGAGGGACTAAAGTCGAGTTTCATGGAACGAGGCCGAGGACTTTTATTTCCCGTCGCCCCTTAATGACATTTTATTCCTATCCTCCTTGAGGGTTTAATTTACCCGAACGATTTTCTCGGATCGGCTGTTCCTAACGACGGTTCGTGATGAATCGTCGAACTTTCCCTTATATACTATCTTATATGCTTAATAATCCCCCAAAAACGTAGAGTCACCGAAAAATAGCTGAATATCACTTGCACTGATTATCTCTATAGTATTAAGTTTGAAGATTCTACCACGTGCAAGAAAAAGGAGATTATTCCATATGAACCAGTAAAAATACATAAGGGGCTGCAAAATTGTTTTTCTATAATGTAGTTTCATTAAAAATTCTATTATATCTTTGGTTCACTAGAAATAAAATTATTTTCAAGTTTATCTTATTATACATATACCGAAATTCTTTTCGATATTAGAGGCGTGATTTCATAATTAGTAGGAAGTTTATTCAAACAGAACGTTCAACAATAAATATCCAGATTACATTATTGATTCGATGGAGTCCTAAAGACGAATGCAAATTAATGCAGTAATGCTTCTGATAGAAACCTAGATCATTTTTCTACACGTAAAGTACATAGTCAGAAAAATTTGGAAGCCTCAGTGGAGGGCCGCAGTGGCGCATGTGGCTCGGTCCTTTTCTTGGACAAAATAGATCTGGGATTCAAATCCCAAAGCAGATCCCTCAGTGACCCTTTCCCCGGGATGCCGTATTGGCAAAGAATAATCGTCTCTTAACACGTGCTAGACGGATCATGAGATTTATCGTGTTCCATAGATTGGGGATCAGAAACAATCTACGAGATTAGGTTCCTACATATGTATATTTCGCAAATTGGTAATTGTGATAATACTAAATTAATAATTAAATAATCACGCGATGTATCTAGCTGAGAAGTAGGTAAGAATAGTTAAAAACTCGAAGATTTTGTTATTTTTACTAGAAGATACGATATGTGGACTTAGATAAAAATAACTTGGAGACAGTGGATAAATATGATCTTATTTTAAATTTCTTCGGTTCTTCCATAATTATCCTCCCTAATTATTTCACAATACATGTAGCACCCTTTTATCTTTCGGTATCTGCATTAGTTTTAATATTTAACTGGCAGGAAGCATCGAGTTTTTATTTTTTAAAAAGACCGATATTCACTGCACAAAGAAGCTCGTAATAAATTGCTACTGGAGTTGTTTGAGGATAGGTACCTGACTCGAAATTGAATCAAGATTGAACGAACCAGCATGACCCGTGCTGTTTGATCATGAAACCAAAACTTTTGCATAAAGGTAATGAATATGAATGATCATTGATCACTGAACAATTTAGAGCAGCGGATGGGACAAATACGGTATTTTGACGAGATGTACATGCAAAGATGAACTTTGCACGTTCTTGTATACAAGCTGCTGTAGTAAAAAAGAAATATGGCGATTCAATCAAATTATTATTTGTAGAAAAAGAAATGAACACACGCATTAATAAATATAAAATAAATTATGCTTGTTAAAGCAGTCAAGATCAAACTGCTTAAAACTAACTTAATTATTGGTGACTTACTGTCAGGTTCAAAGCTTCAAACTTAGAGAACTCGAATTTATTGCCATTTAGTGATGTGAAATATGGCAGTCAATATCAGAAACTGCAGTAACCAATATCACGTTGCACCTGAGGCTAGAAACTATAAAAGTAGCTTTAAAACTGTGCCCAACTTATGCCGACTCGACCTCCTCTCTCAATTTTCTTATAGAATACTGATTTCGACTTGTTCGCGCTGCTTTTGCTGTTCAAACGTGATGGCTATAGTTCATAACCTCGTTTGGCTTGTCTAACGACAAATTTTAATTGGTGCCACGCGGTGAATGATAATTGTATCAAAGCAACTCCACGCCGCAGCGCACAACTTTCCGTCGAAGAACGATTATGTCGTGTACTGATTAATGCGTCAGGCTGACCGTAACTTAGTTAGTTGACCGAATCGAGATTTTGCTGTCGCTAACTAAGGAACTTGCCAGCAACTTCCGCCCTCAGAGCGTGGGCCACGGAATTTCTATTCTTCGCGAAATAGTTTCGCGAAAGGGGAGACCTGTAATTATCGCCAAGCGCTCCCGACTGGACACAATTATCCGAATTTTCCTCTGATTTCTATCGTTTATAAGACGCCCCCCCCCTCCCCCCCCCGTGTAACCTTCGCACGAGTGTGGACGGAGAAAGAAAGGCCCGTTAAAAGTTCTATTCCATTGGAATTGGTTTCTTGAAAAGGGGAATGATCTTATCGACCTCTTAAAATTAAACGAGACCTTCGATAAATGGATTGTAGAGACTTAGCATACCTCAATCATGACTATGGACGACCTCAATTCCTTCAGCAAATATTAATTAAACAATTAGCCATCAGATGATCGATTCTCAGGAGGGTTGGTGCAAGTATAGCTTCGCAGGCAATCAGAAGTGAGCTTTGTCATGTCGATGTACAGGTGATGGAGCAGTGGAACGACTGTGCAATTGAAGAATCGTCTACATTCCCACGTTGTCAGCAAACTACTGGAATTCTCTGAATTATTCGAACGAGTAGCCCGGTGCGTGCGCTCTTCCTAAATTCTGCCGAGGAATTTATTGATTAGTGGCGATCGTAGCCACGCTATCGCGGCGCCACTCGTGAAGTTTTTGATAATTACTTCAAGTTCGCCGGGAAGTTCGGCAACGTGTAATTAAGTGCCGCAGATATTTGGCCAGGTAAATTATCGGGAATGAAGTTGAACGAGAAAACCCGAGTTTATTATCAAGGTGAAAGCAAACTTTCCCACCAACCCGGTGGAGCCAACATACTTCGCTGGTCGTTCTGCGGGTTCCGCTCAATTCTTTCCCCCGCTAATCCTTTCCCACGATGATTAATCTGTGTTTGAATACGAGGGTGGATCCGTTACAGCGTTGCACG
The DNA here is from genome assembly GCA_963971345.1 of Andrena flavipes. Taxonomy (NCBI): domain Eukaryota; kingdom Metazoa; phylum Arthropoda; class Insecta; order Hymenoptera; family Andrenidae; genus Andrena; species Andrena flavipes. Next base: position 36,475,551 of record OZ020481.1, read on the forward strand.
CTGAACGAGGAAAGAAGGGAAGGTTGGGAAAAAGGGACCCACTGCTGTTTCCATCCGACATACACGAAAATAAATTTCTCGACTTTCCTCTCACATTACCATCTGATTTATTTATAAAGAGGGAACTCTTAACTTGAAAATGCGACTGTTGATTTACCGCCTTGGGAATTGCATATGTAAACTCTCGTTAATCAATTTAAGAACTTGCTTCACCCGCGATTGAATTTATCTTTAAAGAAAGCCAAAGTTCCAAGATAATCTTTGACAAGAAAATCAACGAAGCAGTCTACAATTTGCCTTCAACTTTCAGTTCAAACGAATTATCGTAGGAATTCGCAAATGCTTTACCCCGCGACAAGCCGTGAATTGAAACGAATTAACGGCACCAACTCGAAATCTCGACAAGGAACTTTCGCCCTGGGTAGACGGAATTCCTTTTCCTTCTGCGGCCACTATCAAACACAATAGGTATCCCTGGGATTTAGTTCTACAATCGATGGCACGGGATTATTTAACCGAATGGAAACATAAGTCCCGACATTCATCCACCCCGTAGAAATAAGTGACTCGACTTAAAAACAGTCGTTACATAGAGTTCTTCCCGTGGTTCCAAGGGTCCTTTTAAGCCGCGTATTCACCTGTGCATTCGTCCCGAATGTGATCGGGCGCGCACCGATTTTTTACTCATTCGGCGCGCGTGCGGGCCGATCCGCTTGCTGGTGGTCCATCAAAGTGTACATTCACGTTCGAACAATACCATGAAAGTGGACGCCGCGAATTTCATTCAAGTCCGAACGCTCGCTGCGAACCGAACGCGCGCCGAACGAGAAAAAAATCGGTGCGCGGCCTATGCACATTCAGGGCAAATGCACAGGTGAATACGCGGCTTAACGTGGTAGAATTTCTGCTGCTGGCTAGATCTAACCAGTGAAACACCGATATTCAACTGCGAGGGAAGAGCCTCGCTACCTCCACGGGCCAATTGCGGATTCTATTAATTAAATAATCCAACGATTCTCGGGACTGGGTGCTAATTAAACAATCCACTGGCTCATAAGACCGTGGCAGTATCGAGCGCTGGCGGACAATAAAAATACCGTCGGATGACGTGGCCGTTCGGTGGCACTCAACATTTCCAGGCGAACCTATAATTTCCTTCCCGGATGGACTATCCGATTCGATGACAAATTACTTGTCCCTCTGTGCTCGCGCGGTTGACACGCAAATCAAAGGTATGGCGTATGCTGCAACGAACACGATACGTTTTTTCTTGGCCACTTGTTCGACTAGGTATCTGGGACAAATACAAATGCAGGAGATTAACCTCGCGAAGTACACGATGCGACTGTCTTTCCAGATTGGATAGATATCACTTGCTAGATTATTGTTCCTATCGCTAGGTAGGCGAGGTGTTCGAGGTCACTGCGAAACACGACAGGTCAATGGATTCTTGGCTTAGAAGACCGCGGAGGGTTGAGATCATTTCAGCGTCATTTGCGTGTGTTTCTTCTTATCGCGACGCGGGTGGGAATTCAGTGGAAAGGGAGAGTAATTTTACGGCTGATAAGGGAAAGGTAATTTTGAGAAGGGGGGTTCATGAACGAGGCAATGTAGGCATACGATTTTCGGGAGAATGTGGCGAGTTCCCGTGCAACGGGGAATTATATGTTCTCTGAACAGTGGAATGTGAATTTAATTGCTATTTTTGTGATATGATCTTCTATGCATCGAGTCTCGACGAATATTCATATTTGTTTGATAGACACTCGGTAATATGTAACATATTGAGAACTTGTGAAGTAATAGGATTTAGTTCATAATTGTTTGAAGTGGTGTAACGGAAAGACAAAAAGATTGAAATCTTCATACAGGTCAGATTCATATTCAATTGGATCAAACCTAATATGAATATAAAGTTTATCTCTTTGTGTTTTCTAATGCTACGAACACTTAATAAAGATTTAATGAAGCTATAGAACAGAATTTCCACACTTCAAATTTTGGTCGATGTCCAAATAAATAAGTATTTTCGTCCCACTGTGTAGCCCCCTTAATAAACTACGCGCTTTGTACTTCTGTGAATCTGCACGCATTCAATATCGTCGCATCCGTCACAGACACATATTATATTATAATACCGTAATTTATATTTTTGGCCTTATGCCCGAAACGTTGCAGGAGTCGGACATAGAAATATTGCTGCAACGTTGCGTCAACGTTACGTGAAATATTGCAATCTTGCACTGCAACCATCCATCAACTTTGCTGCAACGAGAGTGTGTCGTGTGGGTGCTGATGCCATTGAATAAAATACCTCCGTGACTTCTAATTACGTATGCACGTTTCGTTCAAATATGTGTTCATCGACCGACCGAGTTATTTGTGGAAAATTGGTTATTGGGACGTATCCTTATTTCTTCCATTCTAGCAGCCAAGATTATATCGCACGTGGGTAGGTACTACCCTGCTTCAATCACTACCTTCCACTCTCATCACTTTCATTTATTTCCACGCGCTGCACTTACATACTTGCATACGTTCAACTGGCAATCGACTCGTGGATCGTGCACTACTTTGTCCCGGAATCGCTGCATGGGAATGACTATATTCGCGATAGCATGCAGCACTGGCATCACCCCGCTAGAGTGTATTGATCGAAAACTTGGAGATGATTATTGAGTCGGTCCCATCGCTGGTGTTGGGTTAAGCAGGGCATCGATTAGAAGTCAAACCGTCATGTATCAAGCACCCGCAACATGGCAAACAGAGCACGCGCCCAGGGAACGGAATATGCACCGGACTGTGAAGCTTTCTTTGCTTCGGTGCAACAGTTTCCTTCGTTTCAGCGGACCGTCATGGCCCGTGCCTTTACACCCGGCTGCATGCGATGATAGCCCGGATAATACTTGCCCAACCGGAAGTTATAGGTCACAGTAGCCTGACTCGAGATCCCTCCAAGCGAGATGTATTAAAAGGCACAAAAGCCTCGAGGAGAATAAATCCATTTCCCACCTGCGGCTCACCATCGACAATCACAATATTGTAAAACACGTTGTTGGCGAACGTCGATGCTTTGATGCGTCAGATTTCGTCAGATTCTCCGTTTGAATCATACGCTTCGAAGAACCTCGGGTTTCCTTGAATATAGGAATAAGTCTTTGGAGGAGGAAGATGGGCGATAGAAGATTGCTATCAGATTTCTAAGAAGGGTTCATGTTAACTACACATGAATGTAATAAAAGTGATTTGCCAATGGCCACAAACAATATCCAAAGGGGACATAGTAAATTTAAGAGCACTCTAATCGTAAACATTAAAACTCTTCGCTGCAACCTTCGATGGAAACACCCGTAGGGATTGGCCATCAATAATATTATTCTATATACATTGAACGTTGACTACCGATGAATATTCATGAATATTGATCCTATGGAAACCGACAAGAATTCGAATTCTCCAGTGATTTATATGCAGTCTCGTTTTGGGTACTGACACAGTTAACTTTCTTCGCCAAAGTGTTTACTTAATACCGTTTCTGGTGCTCGGCTTCGCGTTTAAATAACTCTAGAATGATTTTCGTTACCGTCACTGTTACAATATTTTTTTCAACAGGCACGTAAAAAAATAGTCACGTACAGGAACGACGTAACATATCATTGGACCAATTGTCGCGCGATTTTTCCGCGCAAACAATGATACGTGCCCCCTATCAACGATATGGTTATACATACGAATGAATGGTGATAAAATTGCATTGGTACCAGCCTGGCCACGTGGGAAATTCAGCTCATGTCAGTCCACGCTTGTCACACAGCTGATGCACCGGTGTCTACGTACCTGGAACACATCATAATCCGTGAAAATTTTTAAGCACGTGCCCTGTAAACGCGGCGTGAAATCGAGATATGGTATCTTCCTGACAAAAACTAATCTATCAGCATCGCTAAAATAAAAATGGAGGTGAAATTTGCACGCGGGTCGGGGCAGACTCGCGATTGTAGGATCGATGGTGATGAACATGGTTGACGAAATAGAAATAGGAGACACGATTTCGTTTCCATCGCGCGATACGTATATTTTACCGTTAATCCGATTGCAATAGCCTTGTGCTTCAAAAAAGATCGTTTTTCTGTGAACCATGAAGTGTGTGTAATTCAAACGAAAAACGTTCCATAATAATAGCTGGAATTGTTGCAAAATATGTGAAATTCGCGCTGTGAACGAGGGCGTGTTAATTTCAATTCGGCACCAGTGATTTTTGGTTCTTTCATGAATCGTTGTAAATGAACCGGTAGGTACTTTTAAACTGTATGAATACACTTGGAAATTCTCACGGATTGTTATTCTGTGAATTACACGATTTACGCTTCGATTTTCGGTATCTACTCCGTATTTTCGATACGAAAAATCATATTTTGAATTTTATAATTCATTCTTTGAATATGAAACGTTGGTTTTTCATATTTAAACTATTATTTTTTAATGACCATATTGGGAAACTCCACTGGAGATTATCCCACGAAAGTAAATTATTTCTTATTCGCGCAACTATTGTGGTTTCTATTTTTTAACAGTCCACCTTTCCTCTACCTTTCAGTACGTATGGTACTGCTGAAAAGGTTAATAATATTCAACATGAGTAATATTAAAGCGTTATAATTGCGGCCGAGAGGGAGCACTCGTGCCAGTTCTCTAATTGGAATCTTTACAATTAATTAAACAGCGGCTAATAAATTAATTCTCTCGGTAGTCGAACAGTCGATGGAACTGGCGGAACGTAGAAACGGGTCTGAATTGGACCGAGACTGTGGGAAGGGGGGTCTGGGATCCTCAAACGGCGGGATTAAACGGGAAATTGAAGGCGAGAATCGAAAACAATTAGCAGAAAGTTGAGCAGAATAATCTTTTGTGTGGGGGAAACGAAGGAATTCGAAGAATGAAGCTATGAATAAAAGAGTAATCGAGAAACATTGCTTCTTTCTACGCGGGATCCGATAAGGGAAGAGAACAATCTGCTTCCCTCCAGAAATTTCATCGCTCTCCCGGGTCTTTGCATTGTGATACGGCGAATTGTCTCGCGTACAAAAATGTCCCGTCGACGGCAACTCGTTCGTCGGAAGATTTTTGAGGAAGATCGGTCTATTTCATATTCCTTCCACCCTTACCTCCAATCGCTCCTTCATTCTCCCATTTGTCGATCCCTCTTCAAGACACCGTCGAGGAGCACAACTTTTATTCGAACCACCTCTCACGACCATCCAAATTTGTTTAATTAATTGATTTGCAATACCTTCTCTACAAATAGTAATTTCGATTTAACTTTTCATCCCCTCCCCCCACCCCTTACCGGTAGTGAGTGGTTTATTAAAACGTTTGTGATTTTCAATCAACGTATGATGCAAACTTTTATTTAAATCATAAAAAATTCATTTTACGATATCCATTACTAAACTGTTTCAATAGAGCGTGAGGATTTCGCTGGATATAACACAGGCTCCGTTGGTTTCCAGTGAAAACCTATTAAATCCTGCGAAAAAATAAATGTTTCCATGGTGATAATATTCGTGGAAATGCCAAAAAAGAATTTTTTAACGAAATAGAAAAAATAAATTTGCTGAGAAAAAAATTGAAATATTACCGCGGGCGCGAGCAGTTTGAACTTGTGGTACATGTACCTATATAGTATAAATTTTTAGATGCTCGGCGAAACGCATTCTTTAATTCTACCTCTTTCAAAGGCCATAATTTTGTTTCGCGAGTCCGTCCCGCGTACTGAAATGGAAATTTTCCAACGGGATTTTCTCCACCACACGGGTATTGAGCATAAAGTTTAATTAACCGGAGAATGCCACTCGATTTATAGCAACGTAACCGACTATAATGCAACCTCTTCGCAAAAGCAGCGTAAATGTATAATAATATGAAGATTTCTCTTTAACGAGAATATGTGCATTCTACTTTCGTGGATTATGGTGGAACATATGAAAAGTATTAGATATTCAGAAGCAAAAAGGAGGAGAGCCTCGACGCAAGATATGATAGCAATTAGAATTTTAATTATCCCCCTGAAATGGAGAACCGATATTAAAGTGCAATTAAAATTTGAGTACAGTGAGACATTCAATTTTAAAGGAAACACATGTTCAAGAACGATACAGTCTTTCCGTCAATGGTAGAATTCCATTTTAATTAGAATTGTAACTAGACTTTTGTTTACATTTCTTAAAACTACTTTGTATCCAGAATAAAAAACTACAGTTAGTGATTGCACCGATATAGATACTATTGATGATAGTCAATCAATTCGGTACCAAAATACTCAATAGGAAATATCGTTACACCTCGAAATTTTAGGTACTTGGTATCAATCATCGATATCGATTCTCTTTCAATCGATACTAAACCAATACTATACTGAATCAAAACCGATTTGATACTTCCCGAAGGTATCGATACGATATCAGTCCCATCACAGCTACTTCAGTTATCCAGTTGTTGATGAAAACATTGTAAGTACATGCGAGAGGTATTCGATTCCAAATACTAACAACCAGATTTTTCTACCACACCGACTCACATACAGACTCGTTCAATGAAAATCGTGGCACTCGGTGCCTTCAGGCGAGCAGTGCATCACTATCAGATACTTTCATGCACTTGTTGCACGAGTGGAAAGCTTCAATTTGTGGACACCGTGATAGGATAAGTTTTAATGCTTGGAAAAGTGGCACGAGTGCGAAAATTAAAGCCGAAAAGCCCGGAGCCAAGGTGTACGGTGGAAAAAAGGAGCAGAAAAATAGCGGATTATTTTTTCAATACTACTTCTTATGCACATTATGTAACACCTCCCACTTTCTTCCTAAGGTGGCCAGAGAAGAACACTCGAGAACGTTAATGTCGCGATTTCCTTCCTTAATAAAGTTAAGGAAGAGAAAGTGAAAAGAAATGATTTTCTAAAGGGGAAAAAAGGCGCGAGAGGGGCAAACTTGCGAAGTAATTAGAGGCAGGTTGAAAGAGAGGCGAAGTTCGAAACTCCTGTCGCTTATTTGCTCGGTAGCTAAACTGAAAACAGAGGAGGAACACTCAGTTATAAAACATTGTAAGCTATGTATCGGGATTAAGCAACTTGTTAATAAGAGGTCCAAGGTTTTATTACAATTAAAGATTAAAGTAATCCCACAGGTTTTCCCGAAATTAATGTAAATTCCAGGCCATGATATATTACTTCACGAAGTTAAACCTTTTACCAAGCACGGTCGTTATTTCGTTCCGTTAAAATGACATGAAATTTTTCAAAATTTTCCATGGTATATTGGAAATACTCTCAGCGTCTTAAGGAATTTCTTTACTCAGCTTCTTATCGATACGTACTAGCAAAAACTTGATAAAACGCGATTCAAAATCAGTTTCCCGTATCTTTCACAACCACCATCCCCTGGAAAAAAAACGGATACCCCGCAATGAAAGAGAAAAATATCGAAATCCATCGAGCGGCATGATGAAACGAAAATCCTCGTTAATTAACACACAAACCGCGACCCAATCAAGTTGATTCTTGATCGGAACACGCGTCTCTGTTCAACACTGTTCACGCTGCACTTATGAAAACCTATTCAACGTTCGACGGGCGATCGATCAAAGTTAATTAATAGCTCCAAAACAAACCCAACGTTTGGTAGGAGTTTCTCTTTCCTCCTACTTTGTATTTGTTACGTTAGCGACACGCAAAGAGATAAATGAAGGTACGGAATGCAGAAGAAAGAGTTGATTCGTCGTCGATAATGTCGGTACGCGTAGCGAATAGCGAAGCGATTAAAAATACAAGTTTGCTCCGATTCGAATGCAGGAAAGGGATGGCTGTTTGCACGCGTGCGACGCGTTCATTGAATATGCAGAAAGTGCGTGCTTCGTACCTAGGTACGGAAACAAACGGTTCGTCGGGCTTACACGCGCCTCGCTGATAGTCTGATACACGAGCTCGCGGAGCTGCGAAAGTCGCTACCTCCGCCTTCGTCTAGTAAGAACCGTAAGACAGAGGTTCGCATCCCCTTCATCGATCAAGACACCTTTCGTACAATGGACTTTTCTTGAGGTAAACGAATTGCTTTGTGGAGAAAGTAATTATAATAGAGGAAGGGATTCACTAGTCTCGAACGGATGGGTGGTTGACCTGCAACTCGAGGAAGGCGATTAGTGCAGGAGTAAGAAAACTCGTACATGACGAATCGGGGAAACAAAGTAAGTGAATTTTCATGAAATGATGGGATAGAAGGGAATGGTTAAGTATCTTCTATGTGGAAGAAAATGTGGATAGGTGGCAAAGTGATATGAAACCATTTTTGTTTAAATAAAATTTCGAATAGCGAATGAAATTTGTTCGTTAACCCGAGTTAATTTTATTCGACGCATGACGGATAAGTATTTTTAACCCATCTCTAGCTTTGAAGTATCGAACAACTTCGTATAAATGAAGTTGTTAAGGGAAGGTGTATCTTGAAGTATAGCCAACGAAAAATGAAAAATATATTGATATAAAAGAGGGGACTCGCGTAAGAAGTTTCACGGATGGTAGGTTTCTGATGGAACATGAATTAATTTGAGGATGGTTGAAGTAACAGAAGAGGCAACAAGCCCCGGAGGGCAGCTGAAAGGATGCAGGAATACTTTTACTTAATCGTTTACATAAATACATTTTCAACTACGGTCTCTGTAAATTGGTATCAGTTACGTAATAATAGGATTTCATTAACAGGCGCGATACACGACGCGAGTGAAAATATTCTTTCACAATTTTCACCGCCCGTAACTCGAATTAAACTCGACAATCTCTCCCGATGTAGTGCCCTCTGCGAATAATTAAAAAGACTCGCATAATATGCGAAATTGTCAAATACCAATAGCGAATGTCTACTCGCGGGGGGATTGAATTACTTTCGCTTACGCACGCTCGTGTAGTGTCACTTCCACCCAGCCAGTACAATCGAGTCATTTCGGGACGTACAAATGAAATGATTGGAACGAAATCGAGGCATCCCGAATTTACAATGGTCCCTTTACCGGAAGGTAGAAATCGAATCACTGGGGTCATTAAAACTCAGGTAACAGAGAATAAACAGAAATCGTTCAAGGGCTGTCATGTATGGCACCAAATGCATAAATAAATATACCTAACAGGTTCCGTGACAATAAACGAAACAATTTCAAACATTTTTCACTCGCATACTTTGCATACCTATGCAGGTACAGAAACAGTATCAAAATCATTCGAACGTTCATTACTGCATAAAACCACAAGCAATACTATATCCTCAACAGAAAATGTCTAAATACAATATTTTTCTGACTTTCTTCCACTTTGCGTTAACATATTTCTCTATGCCGTATTTCACCAGTAATAAGTGGTATAAAAAATCAATGGAATTGTAAGGAAACGGGATTGCAAACGCAGGAACTACGCGTTTACTCTCGCGGTGGATAGGGATTAATGCAAATATAAATACGGACGGGGGAAAGAGAGATAGAGAACGAGAGAAAGAAAAGCAATTTCTGCACACAGTTTCGAATTCCGTGGGAGAACGCAAACACGTTCCGCCCGCGATTTTTTGAAAATAGGAATTCCACACGGGAGGCGAACGCAGTCTTCTCGGACGGTGCAGTTATTTTTATAAAATATTCGCCGACGGCGAACGTTCGACGCAAGAAATCCAGGAAGCGTGTCGCGTAGGTAGAGGGTGTCTTTCGAGGGCCAATATAACAACGCACCTAAATTGCATGAAAATCGCAGACATCGCGGAATTCGGTATGCGGTCTACAGCTGGAATGCTTCCTTCCACGGTAGCCAAGCGTACGCGTAAGAATTTATAGCGTTTCCCCCATTTGAATGGTTTCTGTTACGATGATGACGATCCTCTTACACTTTACACCACAGGGAATTTAATATCAATTAGTTACTCGACAGATAAAGTGAAATTAGTCGCGCCTCGAATACTTCTTCGCGAGCACTGTCCCTTTGAAGAACATCGTAGGTACTTACTCGTAATTATTATTGGTCACTCGTGTCTACTTCCCCTGTTACCGATAATTTAAATCGCCAGAAAAACCCTCCCATGGAACGGAGAACGATCTCCTTTGAAAAACGAAACGTCGATCTGAATTTTGGATCATCGATCTCCGAGCGCCCGAGATCATAGAACACCCAGTACCTTTGCCTGGTTCATTAGTCGTTTAATTAAGGTGTCCCACCTCGAATGTGTCGAACAAAGGCGAACGGCCGGGCCCGATGGCGAAATTGGAACGTGCCCCGACGAAAGGAATAATTAGTCAGAAATATGGCTGTTTGCAAACGACGAAATACTGCTACGTGTACATAAAGTTCAGGCTGGTACGTGTTCGCTAGTACATTCTAGACACGCGCTATTATCTCCGCCGGAACCGGAAGTCCACTCGGCTGCTCACCCACCTAGTCTTTCCGTCCCGACTCACGTGCTGTCATCCCTGCAGCCCCCGCTATATCGGCCCACTCTATCTGAATTAATTCACGTTTCTTCTTCGTCCGTTCTTCCACGCGCGGACTCTACTAACCTCGTAACACTTCGCCGGCCGACATGGTCGCATGAATTTTGCATAATTCTGCAGTGCAAGACGCGACCGCGGCAAAAAGAAATACACGCCCGCCAGCGTTATCGTTCGGGGGCTGTTCGCTGACCGATGCTGAACTAGTTCCCCCGTTGATACGATCATCTCTTACTAGCCACTACCTAGGCGCTTCCGTTGTTTTCGTGCTAATACGACCGGCTGATGTATGATCCGTAATTAGCGAGGGGCGAGAAGCACGGGGCTGCCACCTCATTATCATCGAAGATACGGGAATCTTGTAACTGTAGCGGCGGAGTAGTTAAAGTGGAAGGGTAACATGTTTCCTTGTGACGTTCTAATTCATCAAACGCCGGTAACTAGATGATCGTTCATAGGTTCGTGTCTTACAATTTTTCCTGTCGTCGCGCCGATAAATTTCCGTTGACGACGAGCACACCTTCGTTTCCGCCGTGAAAGGATTCGGCCCATTACTTTGTAACGGCGTTAAAACAACGGAGAAGACGATCGCCATAGAGGAACCGCTCTATTTTCCCCGGGACGAACGCGGAATAATCGCGTTAGTTTATCTCCCAAGCGCTTTATTCCTTTTCATTCTGAACGGAGTGGCAATTACTCGACGAGAAATCGCATCTTCGGGCTGGCTTTTTCTGAAAGGGACAGGAGATTGCTCGTCGTATCGTGTAAATCTTCCGCTGTCCGGGCGAGACTGCGTGGAGCCTTCTACTTTTAATGGGAATTCTTTCGTTTAACCGGCAAACGATGGCTACCCGATGAAACGGAAAGTTAATCAGCGCTTGCGAAATACCTAATCATTTTAATGATCCGAGCGGTGATTCGAATGGCGAACGGAATCGGTGTTATTTTGGGGATGCTTCTTATTAAAGAAGATTTAATTGTTTCGTTCTACTTGTCGTTGGGTAAACCTTGCATTTAGAGAACAATATAAACATTCAATTTTATTGAAAAATAAGGACCTGGGAGAAAGTTTCTTCTAGTTCTGCTAACCAGAATTGCTAAGAGTAAGCAAAGGTTAATGTCGACTGTTCGCTAAAGACGCGTTAGGTAGTGTTAGAATACGAAAGTTAGTTGGAAAGAAATTTCTTTTAAAAGGAGGGAAAATTGACGCAATAGTATTCGTCCTTGAAACTGCAATACTTTATTTAATATTATAGAAATGCAAGATTCATTTTCTTTTTTACTTTCTGTATAGAAGGAATATTACATTTCCACAAAATTTTGAAATCTCTATCCATGAAAATTGATATCGCGCGCGTGCAACGTTAGAAAGAATGCGAAATGACCGTGATACTGTAACTGCTTGTGCTCGGGAGATAAATCATTATACGGTGAAAGCCACATAAAATTTATTACCCTTAATATATCATACATCTCCCTTAAAAGAGGATTCGATTCCAGGTTCTTAGCTTAATCTTCCCTGCACCAGGTCTTTCAGTTTAAATTCCTACAATCACCCTACTCGTTCCTAATCGATTTTTCATGAACCGAGCGTCACAAAATTCGTGAAGCGTGATATTTGGCTTTTCACGAAAATTAAACTTTGAAGTGAACAAATGAACGATGGAAGGATACGAAAATTGCTTTCAGTGTAAAACGAACAATATTCTAGATGATAATTATCCAAAACATCCTTTATTGTTGTTCAACTAATATACCCAAGCTGAGGACTCACCCAGTGGCTACTCTAATCTACTTGTGGAAACACAAACGCAGGAATAAACCAAGATATCGACTTTTGCATTGGATTCGCTGACACAACTCTGATACATCTACAATAGAACAGATATGTTTGCAAGTGTCTCAACTGATCACCCTTACTTCCAAGTGGCTAATGGGCCCAGAGATGGATGAAGTACGACCTCGTGTGACTTCACAAGTGAAACACCTACGTATAGAATGATTTCCAGAAGCTTCCCTTGATTCACTCCGCCAGAATCCCTTCCTCTACATCGCTGGCATAACGAACAAGCAAAATCAGGCCGAAATCGTTTGGCGCGGGGGAGCATCAAGCCATCAGGGCTTGCCGCGGCTCGTTTCAAGGATACCGTTACCATCGACGAAACGATTCCACCATTCGGGGCGTAATACAAGCCGGAGGAGGTCTGGCTACAGGGCTTCTTCCTGGGGATGCACGTTTTTCGGTGATCGGTCACGTGCCGAGACCCTGCTGATACATAGACCGTGTCGAGGAGTCGACACATGTGCTGCACACGACGCCAGGCGTACCAAGCAGTGCGCGGCCTTCCCTATTTCCGCAGGCAACACGTTTCAATGCGGTTTGCATACGGGAACGATCTCGATTTCCATCGCAAAGATGGACCCCGTGCCGCCAAGTGGTTTAATAATGAGGCCAAGCAATTCGATGGAATTCCGTTGAAAACCGGCGGCAATGCATTTTACGATCCTTCGATCACTTTTCGCTGACGTAGACAGCTCTTCTCGCGCGGAAAGCCCGACGTCGTGAATATACTTCCCGTTAGGAACCTGACTGCAGACGGATTTACGATTGGGAAACGGAAAGATAGAACGCGAGCCCCTCCATCTTTGAAGACTCAGCTAACGATAACATCTGTTGGGGATAACTCGAGGAATTAGTTGATAAGTTACGGATTGTACATATCGTCTGTACCCCTAATTGTAGGGGCTTCTACCGTCTAATATCTAATGTATCGTATCGGGATCTGTTGAATTGGAATTTAAGGGTACAAGATTAATCACTTTGTATCAGCTTAAAAATATCCTGCAAGCAATTGAGGCATTTGATGGAAAAAGGGCACATAGGCTTATGTGCCCTTTTTCCGTAAATCGTATAAATCGACTCACATATATGTTATATATATATAATATATCAAGGACATTTCTTCTCCCGCGTTCAAAGTAGCTATATAGTTTTGTTACGTTTTGTTGTGTAGCGTGATCAACATGCAGCTACATGGTCGCTGAGCGGTCGCGCTACCGCGCTGTCTATTGTCGAGTCGTGCAATACGTTTTATTTTGTGTAAGCGATGAACTATGGAAACTGAGGTGAGTATCGAATCCGCAAGGAAAGTAATAGTTTTGGAAAAATTTAACAAAAATTACGTATTTAACTTCTATAAAAATACTTACTTAAAACATTACATTTTTTGTTTATTTTTGTGATTCATTTTGTATTTTTATTTAAACAAAGTATAAAACATGTGTAACTAAGTAAGTAAACAAAATTATATTTAAATAAATAAACAAAGAAGCAATTTTCTACGAATTTACCACTTTTATGGAAAAAGGGCACATAAACCACTTGCATAAAACTATTAAATAAAGACACATACCATTTTCAAATCATGACTTCTGTTTACGAAACGTTTCAAGGATATGGTACTACATCCTTAAAAAAAATTGGATTTAATTGCATTACTTTTCACTAAGTTATACTATAATGAAAACTTTGAAATTGATTTACTCGAAATAGCATTTTGGCGTATGTGCCCTTTTTCCATCAAATGCCTCAATTACAAGTTTCATTAGTTTTACGCCAGTGACAGCTTCGATTCCAAGCCAAAAAAATATTGAATATTGCAGGAACACATTGTCGAGGAACGATTCATGTGGAAGTAGGTCAATTTGTAGACCTTAGGGGTATTTTAAATATCAATGATGTCTGTTTCATAATTTCGCTTCTCAATGGTTCTTTATGTTCCTATCCGAACGACACCGCTAAATCGAAAATTTTTTGCATGATTTAATGGAGGCTTTGCCAGCTTTCCAGATCGACTAAAAATTAATCACGCTTCACCACAGGTTCAGTATTGATTTACATTTTCCTGACCATCAGTTTAAATATTCAAGCAGTGTTTTATCATATCAAATTTGCATTGGTTTATTTGCACGGGTTTATAGCTGTAGTAAGGTATGGAACCAGTACAACATCTCGTCGACTAGATTTCAATCTCGCCATCCAGACAGCAAGTAATTCTTTATACTCTGCACTGCATCAAGTAGTAAATTTGAAATCAAATGAAGAATTCAGGATGAATGCAGCAAGGTGTCTCGCATTAGATCGCATCGTAAATATGAGGCATGTTCATTCAAATGAGTGGATAAAGTACTTAGTCTCTAGAATCGTATATGAAGTTACTCGTCAGTCTCGCTTCAGTTCAACGATATTAAAAGGGACAAACATGTGTAAAAGATTTTCAAGCAGATTAAGAGGTATAAAAAAATTCGATAGAGAATAATTTTGTGTCCCAAAATGGATTAGTTCTCTAAATGGCTCCGAGATGCAAGCTACCCCGTGTTCAGCGATGACAGAGAGCGCTGTAAACTTTGCCCTCCTGGCCACATTCAATTAAATTTCTATAAGTGCAATGTTCACTTATGTTCGAGCGTAAAAGAAATTGTTTTGTAAATTACCATAGTAAAAATTAAGATTTTTTACTTCGGTTATACATTCTATTACAAAAATATGTATTCTTCTTTTCATTTGTAAGAGATTTTAAAAGAATAAATTAGTAAAACACGAGTATATCGTTTAGAAATGTTTAGAAAAGATATACTCGTGTTTTATTCATTTATACTTTTAAGATCTCTTATAGTAAACATGCATTTAAAACACAATTTTTGCATTTTAAATATTGAGCCACATTTTACTCCGTATTTCCACTGGCTTTTTGGTTTTTTTTGGGAAAACAACAATGAAGTGCATGTATTGGGGCCATTTTTCAGTTAACTAATCGTAAGAAATAATTTTTGTCCACCGAGAAAGGTGTCTGGCCCCTAAAGGGTTAAGAGGATTCAATATAAATACCAGCGATATACATCTCTAAGACGGATCGAAATGAAATGAATAAATTCAAAAGGAACAGCGAGAAATCATGTCACCATTAATCACCATCAATCAGAATTACTGGCATCAAAAAGCAGATACCGTCATTTTCCATTCGATACACCCAAGGTTACAGCAACTAATCGCTGTTAAGTCTGAAGATAATGTTTGACGCGTTTGGTTTATGAGAGACGCATAACAATCTTAATCCCTCCTTCAGGGCTGCTCGAAACTTTGCATACTACAACATGGAACAACGCCAGATACATCTATCAATTTTGCAGGACGTTCGAGGGATCTCTGCGGACCTCTGCGGAAAACTATCTTCTTCCAGGCGTAGCATAAATTTCCCGATAAGGGTGAAACGTTTTCTTCGTGATTCTACATAAGGAGACGGTACGTTCGATGTAAATGTACTTCAGCATCGACAGATCCGGGCGCTGTTTGATCAAATAATTTCGATGACGATTTCGCGTGCAGGCTTCGATCGGCGGTCTCACATTTTCAAGTTTCCGTGCCCACCGACAGTATCACGCTCGTGCTCCACTTGAATGCATCCATCGGCAGGAACGTTGTCAGAAACGGGACGACCAAGGGTCGCGTTCTTTTTCCAGGCTTTCTGCTTCTAAATCCGTCCGCTGCGGTCTTCGCTAATTATTCTCTGCACTATCACGTGCATTTTACCCGCTGGTGAATAATTCATGGACGCCTTCTCGATACAAGGGAGCTAAAGCTCCTTGAATTGTATCCATTCTCGTTTCATGTCGAGCAATTCGACGATGAATTATGTAAATAGAGGAGCAGGGGACATAAACTACTTTGGCGGTTCCTTTCCTGAAAATGGATGAATAAATGTTTCAGAAATAAATCCCTAGCATACCCTTCCTAGCTGAAATTCCTCGTTTCGTCCACAGAAATTAACGAAATCTTTTCAAACGTTTGGTATATAAAGTATCATCCACTCAGATGGAATACTCGATGTGTCACTAACAAATGTTGGTTCAATATCTCTAGTATGGAAATAAATGGAGCACCAGCCTCGAAGCTAACTCAACTGCTAGCGGAAACTCTACACTGTGAGCTCCAAAAATAAATCTGTTATAAAAATATGCCAACAAATAGAATACTTCGACCGATTGGACACGACATTTTATAAGAACGAAATGTGGGTAACTGACGCGACTCCATCAACGGATATTCATGAAAAAATCAATGTCGCGCTGTCCCGAAACATCCCTATTCGCTTCACCCGCTATCCCCGAGAATTGAATGATTGAATGCACCAGGCCTAACAAATGCACACACGAGCGGAGCAACACACCGCTGCGTGCAGCGAGCCGCGTGCAATCGAGCCTATCTTCTGAACAGCAAATTAACCGTGTATTCTCGTGACATAGGAAGTTTTGATAGTAGCCAGTATATAGACGGCTCCTTTTGTGCAAAGCGAATGGTTAAACGCGTCTTCCAATAGCAGTTGTTCGAACCGCGATGTTCTAAATGGAATAGCCCCGGGATATGCGGATGATCACTGAATGCAGCATTGCGTCGAAAGCACTTGCATAATCCTTAGCCATGACAGATCATGCGTGCGGCTACGTATATCGCTTGTGTTTCCACTGTACTGACCCTTCCTCGGTACCAAAGCCCTGTCAGCTGCCTTTTCAATGCTACGCCACTGATCTTTGTAGCCCTTTCGACCAGCCACGGCTGAACAGGCATGTTGCGCGGGAAACGGAACACTGTCACTGATAAGGCTTGCAGGATTTCCACTGGATGTATCGGAGAAAGTTGCGGCCGCATCGCCTACCCAACACCGTGAATTCAACTTCGCTATCGAGCCGCGCCTGCGGTAACTAATTACCACGGATTTACCAGAAGTATCGCGTTGGTTTACGAAAACGTGTTAGCCGTTTCGGTGACTGCCGGGTACATTCAACCGAACCGTGTTTATGATATGGAAGTTTAGCGGTGTATCGGTAGCTTCCAAAGTATCGGATTAGTTTACGGTCTGCGGATAGCTAAGTGGCATTAAGCCTGCGGAAATGGCTATCCCGTAACAGTGGGGATTGAAAAATTGTAATCTCATCCTTGAGAGTGACTGTTCCCAAGGGCGTACAAAGTGAGTTACTAATTCTATTACAGAATGTTTTTTTTTCCCCGATTAGGGTCCTCTGGGACGAACTTCATTTGCATATCTGACTATTCAAAGAAGGAGGTCCTCGAATAGCAGAAACAGTAGGCGAGGAACTGCCAGAAGATCTAACTATTTCCATGGCATCCTTTTTACATTAACAGAAGTATTAAATACACCTTGGAAATATCCCCGGGGATTGTAGATCAACGTTATGCTAAATTGGTACAGTTGCGTTTACTGGACACACCAATGATAATAATGGGTAATATACACGTGAATTATGTATGAAGTTCCATGAATGTACAAATTATAATCAATCTTGCTTAAGGGTATGGAGCTCTCGTGTCGCGAGCCTGGAACTGTTATTGGAACAGTGATAGCGACGCTAACAATTGTTATCTAGATGACGTGACGTAGAATTCACAAACGAGACATAGGATCCTGGTACCGTTCTAATTCCAGAAAAAGGCTACTAATTATGAAGTGGCAACATCCAGCCAGCCGTCGTTTGACTGCCAGCGCCGTGTTCCCTGGCTTTTTATGATGAATCTAATTCCGCTGAATTAGCGGCTCGTGCTTTCGTACACACGCTGTTCCAGGATCCGTACTAACAGAAGCTGCTGTCGGAAAACACACGCGAACGAGAACCGAGTTTCCGGTTCTTTCGCTTGAATAAATGAAGATCACTCGCGCCGTAAAATCACCGGCTGGCAATTACATATTTGTATCCACGACATACTGTGAGTTGTGACATTATAGAATAAACGAATGAGCATTGAATTTGTTAAAGCAGCGAGACTTCCTTCTATTAAAAATTCATCGGCATCCGGTCGAAATAAACGGATGCCGTTAAAACTGATTGAAATTTAACTAGCCTTCCGTACCGAAGCCATTAGCAGTTTTCATATAAACTATAAATTCATTACACATTATCGATAGATACATGGCAAGGACATTTAGCACCAAGAATCGATCAGTTACCTATAGGTTTTCCTCGATAGAATTAGCTGCGTCTCTAATGGAATCGTGTATCTATCGACAGCATCGATGTCACTGCCCGTCACAGCAAATGCGTTTCTGCGTATGTTTAGTCGTGCTTCCAACGATGCTGAAAATTAGCTTCCCCAGAGAGCTGCTCTCAACGGGTGTGGAAGCTTCTTCTTTGTTTCGCGCATGCCGACATACCGGGCGGGTTGTTCGAGTGCCATAAAAGACGTTAAATATGCAAATCTCGTTGACGGATTCGGATATGAATTAATTAGTGGCTCATAAGCTTTCGCTGGAATGCAGCAATTTAAATGCAATGGCACATCCATTAACATCAAGAATTTAATGCACGACCATGGCGAAACTTCGGGCGCACAAAGAGGAGAATACTGGGAAGGAGGAGAGCGGGCACAGTACACGCACTTGAGGACAATTAAAAATGTATTAACTCTTCGCTGCCGGTCGCAAACGGACGAAAGTGCATGCTCCCCAGAAGGATCGCCCCAACAGGGAGAGGGAGGGGGATATTAAGCAAAATTTTCCACCAGTTGGCATCTGTTCCGCATCGAAAATTTCCGTCAACTGGCGCCAGTTTCGCTGCCGAAGACGCTAACTCTCCTGTACGACCTTTATTGCCAGTCGTGAAAATGAATTTAATCGTATCAAAAGTAACGATCTCCATAGAATGTTCGGCATTCGTGTTCTTGGGATAATTGAAACGAGCTGTATGTACGAATATTAAACTTGCAAATGAGCTTTCGGCCCAGATCTTTCGTTTTCTACGAGTCTACTTTAACAGCTTGCCTGTACGTGATATAGTTAAATGACTATGAATAGCTTTAATAAACGAAATTCATTAAAATAGGAGACAGATGCGACAGTAATTGTAAAGCAACGAATACAGTTTATGACATTTGAAAGTAGACGATCTGGAGTTTTAGTTACCATAGAAACTATCTGATTCGTCGATGTGAAATGGCTCGTGGGGAATTGCGAGGATAAGGAAATCTGTAATCGAAGAAATGGATTTCAAAGTGAAAAGAAAGGATTCCCCTTCAAGACGAGTATATTTTCTGGCACAAATGTCCGTGACAGACCCTGGACTATAGACTGACTTTCCCATTCATGCACCCCAAACAGCGTACCGTAAAGATGGAGAAGTACCCTTAAGGGTTTGTGCCTTCGTCAGGAATAACCGATTTGTCAGGACTCTAGCTTCCACGTATAAGTTCAGCGAAGCCTTCTTCAAAGAGGAAACTGAACAGAAAACCCGTCGCTTCTGAATGAAGATAAACACCTCGAACCTTCGACTCACTTTGCTGTGATATTAAAGTTACTTTGTAGTACTAACAGTGCGTGACGAATAGCATTCTTCTTTGCTAAATAGTGTGCTACTTGGAAAATCCACGGCGAGTTTGTATATCTCGTTAAATATAAATTTGAACGCAAAAGGATAAATTCACCAACGGATCAGTAAAAAATGTTCTAATACCACAAATTAGCTACATCACATGTGTGAAGTTTGGATTGCAGAAAATCGAAGTGAAATTTAGGCCCGCTACAATATGAGGAACTTCGTTTCTCGAAAACTGTGAGTAGGCCTGTGGCTGCAGGAAACCATTTCATATCTCGAAGCCAACGAAACGTCCTGCAATCGATATCGTGGCGTAACATTTCATGGAAACGTTCCAGTTATACCGGACACCAGGGTCCTCTCAGCTTCTGTAATTTCTCTTTAATTGTGCTCCGTCTGGATGGATCGATGGAACGGATGAATCGCCTGACCGTGCTAAATGCCAAGGTGGTTTGGCCCCCGAGGGTGAAAATTGTCACTCAATGTTATTGACACTGGCCAGGCTGTCACGTAACCATCTTCGTGGGGTGCCCTGTTGCGGATACGTGACGACAGCTTCTCTTTGGACGCCAATGATCTCCTCTGATCCGTCGCTGCGCGAGAAAAATCTTAATCATCGAATTTGTAACGAGGAGTGCAGCGAATTCACTGCTTCTAACGTTGAATTTCATTGTTGTTGTAACAGAACCTTTTAATGCGAGATTTCCAGGAAAATCGGCAACTCCAGGACCCAGTTTATCGTGTCCCTTGTAAAAAGGAATTTCTAATCTAATATTGCAGTATTGGTTTCTTTCGCAAAACCAATCCAATAAGTGACTTTTCTTGTTGTCAACAGCGTGTCAGCGCTCGCTAACGAAACGACGCAAAAAAAGGCAGGGGGGATGGAGCAATATCTCGTTACATGAAATATTGCCAAAGGCCACTTCGTGTCGATTTTTTCGTGGAGCCGCGTCCTAACCGAGCAGGCAACAAATTATACCAAACAGGCCGGGACAAAAAGAACAAGGGTGGAGATTAAAAGACGGCAGAATGTGGGGATTAAATTGATTTATTTAGAAAGTAAAATGAAGGCGGGCAGTGCATTGACTATGCACCGTCTTTCGCGGCAAGAAATACGCGAAACAAAGTTAGTTTGCGAAATTACAGCAGGGAGCTGCTTATCGATATTTTCTGTAACGTGCAACCCCCACAACGTGCATTATGAAAATCCTCGCGGAAGTTTTCATGGAATTAGCATTTCGGATCTGTTAATAAAATACCAAGCCAACGCTGAGAGCTGTCCTACAACGTCCAACAATAGGTATCTCATTACCGCGATGAAATTCTTCTTCAAATTAACGTTACGCTAATTAATCAAGTCTTCCTCTACAAGCACGCGAACGCACGTCCGAAATTCAC
This sequence comes from Andrena flavipes, assembly GCA_963971345.1. Lineage (NCBI taxonomy): Eukaryota > Metazoa > Arthropoda > Insecta > Hymenoptera > Andrenidae > Andrena > Andrena flavipes. Next base: position 36,496,842 of record OZ020481.1, read on the forward strand.
GTCTGAAGATTCGCTGACGCCTTCATTCCTATCGAAAGAGTTAAGCTACCCTTCGAAAATATGTATGCACCACTATGCGCACGTTTAGTTTAATTAAATCGCAGTAAGGATATTTATGCAGATTACTTTGCACGGTTCAAGGAAAATCCACATGTTTAACGGTGGAAGCGTTTCTTTTCTGAATTAATTTAGCTGGTCTGACGGGGCCGAGCGAGGGGGCGCGGGGGATAAATGTGCACCGCGAATGATTAAAGTGAAGGATTACGTCTCGGTGGAGGCGCGGGGGCTTATCGTTAAAATGCAGCTGATTCTGCAGTTGCAGGTGGGAAATACATTGCGGCAGACAGCGGGGCTTGTAACAATGCTTTGTGTCACTGAAACCGGCGGCAAGGAGAGGCGCGAACGGATCGATGTAGGAAGCTTTTAACGAGATACAAACTCGGATCGTCAACAGTGGATGTTAACTTCCACGTATTTAACGTGTTCAGAATGCCTTATTCCGTATTCAATGTGTCAAACTGCTTCGCAGCCAACTCTCCCGCACAAAGGCATTTCCACACTCCAAGGAACCCTACGTGTCGCGCTTCGCGCGGACCGAGCTTTCTTTCGAGCACAATTTTTTGAATAAATAGAGGCCCCTTTGTCGGGTGGACGCTTTGTTGGCACGAAGGTACACTTTCAAGGCAACGAGGGGAACCCTCGCGCAGCGATAATCACCACGCGCCCCCTTGCTATATCGGCATCCTCTATCCACGAAATTGCTCAACCAAATGATCTGAAACTGATAGAGCCGTTCCGTTGGTAAATGTTTAGAGGATGCTCTAAGTTTAACAGGGCAAATATTGTCTCGCGTGCAAAGGACCTACGAGGGAAGATTCCCAACCTGGGATTTAAAAAAATTATATATTATGTCGCGCAGGAATTCTTTATTTTATCCGCGGATATCCTAATGATTTCTAACTCAATCAAAGAGAACGTCTGCATCCGGGACCAGTATTAGCGCGAGAAGAGTAATTAATTTTTTGGATCTCGTATTCAAATTTAACTCTCGGTTCGCGGGCTGTTTTATAAAGTATTCGACGGCAATCTTCGGATTCCAAGTAAAGTTGTACTTGGGCCTTGAAGGTCTTAAGTTAGAGATACCTATCAAGAAATGTTGAATTCTAAAGTGTGCAACTTCAGATACAGCTATTAGTGAGATCGCTGATCGATCACAATTTATGGTGCTGTGGGACAGTCCTTCGTCCCACAGATACGTTGAGCATTATTTTGTGCTGCCCAAATTCACATTAAGGGAGTGAAGTTGATTTTGTGTTATAGCTCACAAATTGTGAGAGATAGAGAAAACTATAACACAAAATCGAAAAGTAGCCGGATTTTCAAGGATCAATTCACGCCACTAAAGTAAATTTGGGCAGAAAAAAGATAATAGCGTAATACATATTTATATATCCTCTACATACTCCCAAAGTTTCCGAACTTTTTGAATTTCCGAGTTGGGGATCTTCCCTTAGTTAACCTACCTACCCTGTTTCATTTTACTTGGCTCTACTAGCTACTTGAATCTACACCTACAGTTCTGAAACACTCTACAGCGATGCGCAAACACAATCCGGGAATATACACGTTTCTGTATTCTGTAATAAACGACGGCTTCCCGCTAAAATTCTAAAGTTTAGCTCACCGCTTCTTCTCTCTACATTTCAAGAGTCGATTTCTCAAACATGCGTGACCTATGCCAAAGAATAAATCCTATAACTCCCCGTTACGAAAGAAGGTACGGAACCATTCCGTCCCGGAAGCCTTCCGCTGTCTTCGTAAGACGAAACGGACGACGTCGATAAATTACAATTTCAATTTCGTACAAATGAAACTACATACTTTCCGGGAATACGTTTCACTCCGAGCACGGTTCATTACACCGTGACGCCAATGTACATTTCAATTACATACGCCCCCGCCCCCCCCCACAGCCCCGTGGCCTGATGAAAACGGAGCATCCCGACGCCAGTGATTCGGCTAACTCATGTTTGAAGCAGAACTGCTGGATTAGGTCTGCCATTATACTTCCTGACCATTTGCTTTCCAATCTTTCCTGTACTGTCTGAACCAGACATTTTGATTCTTATTCCTGTTTCAGTTCTTTTTTTATTGGTTCTTATGATTCCCCTTTTACTTGGTTGTCTTCCCTTCTCGAGCTTTCGTTGCTCGCTATCATTTTCGGCAGAACTGTTGGTTGCTATATTAATTAAAAGAACCACCCGTTCTCTTTAATCCACTCATAGTGCGAGTCAACCTGAAAAATTTTACTGAATCGATTTCGAAACAATGATATCCTGAACGTTGCTTGCTATAGATAGGAATGGGGAAAATTAACTCTCCAAACAACGGAACAGTGCAAGCTCTGTTATGTCGCTAACAGTATGTATCGCAGACAATTATTAAGCGACCATTGTGCTATGCAGAGTCTATAATGCGGCTGCGAAGGAGGGATTAAAAGGGTAGCTTACTACTCACCCCTTATAAACTTAGCCCACGCGACACTGAATACTGATATTCTAGAGTTTGTAGCCTTACTATTAATTATCGGAGCATTGACAATTAATTATTCACCGAACCATGGATAATTAATTATAATTCTCCAAAAGCCTATCAAACTAACCTTGTCAAAGTTTTGTTCGTTAGTTGGGGTAAAAGAAGAGAGAATTTAACTGAAACGTTTACGGACGAATCACTCGTATAGAAGTAACTGAAAACTATGCAATACTATCTTTTTCATACGATGTCTCTGCTCAAGGCAATCGACTTTGAAAATCTGTTGGATACTCGTGGATTCAATGATTCACCGAGTGAACCGTTAGAATATTTCAATGTATCTTCTTCTTTCCAGCAATATATCGAAAAACCAACAATTTATTCTTAATTCATATCGACCACAGGCAGTGGGCGCACTGAGGATTTAATTTTGGGGGAGCCGAGTTGAAGGGATAAAAATATTTTTATTGCAGACTCGATAAAATTCATTAGGTGATTGTAAAAATTCGTCGGAGGGGGGGTCTTGACCTCCCTCTGGTTGCGCCAATATCCACAGGCAAGTGCGTATAATTAAGAACCCACGAAGCGTCTCTAAATTGCAAGATCAGATCACTCTCGTTACTTTGCTCCAAAAGTGTGCGACTCGAAAAGCGTTAATCGGGCAGCAAATCAGTAAGTTACTACATAATACAGTTTGTACTTCTGTGTCCACCGTTCCCATACACTTTCATTAATAGACAAGCCGTCCGGAATAAGTAGCTTGCGCTACTATGCGCACCTCTTGCCAGGGCTGCTCGTAACAAGTTTCTGGTTGAGTTTCCGGGTTGGAAAGCGGATCCCGCCGCGGAAAGGGAACTGCGGCTTCAACGCAACAGAACAAATACGTCGACTCAAGTGTCCATTCGCGATGCACGACAATAGTTACAATGCGAGATCGGAACAAAGGACGGAGGTACACGGGGGCCGAGCGAATACGAGTATATCTAGCGGCAAGGAATATTAAATTACCCGGGAAAGAGAATTGCGTAATGGGATATAAGTCGACGTACGACGTGGGGCGGGCGGAACGAGAGCTAGTGCAGAGACTATAATGGCCACGATAAGGGATTGAAATTGATGAAGCGGAAAAGGCGGTGTGCGTGATTACCGAGATTGCTTTTTTACCATTCTTGACGACTTGTTTACCCTGTCGGAGGAACGCCATGGCCGCATTCACCGGCTCGTAATAATCCCGCGTGTGGCCCCGCAATTACGAAAGCACCACCGGGGCAATGCATTCGACGATATTGACATCGAGTGCCGCAGCTGACACGATATACGTATAATCGAGGGCTATTATTTAATATCGGAAGATGCATCGACCGTCGAGAGTGGTCGTTGAATTTCTAGGGGCGAGATTTATTCAAAAAGATTCGAGTTTCTACTTCAATTGCACCCTGCCCCAGTGTAGAGCAACGAGTGTTTGTTGGGGCCATGAATGCAGATATAAATCAAAACTTGATTGGCTACTACGGCTAATGGAATAAAGAGTAACAAAAACCCTTGCATCTAAACTACACAAAATTACGGATTACGGAGACCCTCGTGTATAGAGAAGCAGTCGGAGTCTACGTTGCGCGGCGGAAAGAAAAGGGGGACCAGAGGGTAATCAAAGAGAGCACCCAGAGAATCGGATGATTACATTTATCAGGCGTAAACCAACCGAACGTAGCGGCGGAAGGAAGCAACTTAAAATTCCCTCGAGTCTAAACTGAATTCCTACCCCGAAGCCGCGAGGACCCTTTTGCCAACCCTTAATTCCGCCATTATCAGAGGTAACCATTCGCGAATTATGAGGCCTCTGCAGCCGGTTCTCACGCAATTCCGGACCTGCGCTCCAAGATTACCAGAGCCGTCTATGGCGAGGCGTCACCATGAAAAGCAACTTAGGGAATGAGACCCCTTTACCGATGACATTAATTAAGTTACGGATTAAGGGTGCTGCGACGTACTCGGTGCCCGCCACATGGCGCGTGGCCTATTCCCTGCCGGCTCCTCTTGTCGCCGTTCTACCAGCCGATACGGTTCTAACACCCTTCGCACACATCCCCGGCCCCTGAAGCCACCCGTTCTTCCAGCGAACAGCAGTGCTCTCCATCAAGACACCAACGGCAACCACCACACGTCCTTCCTGTTCGAGCTTCCCCTTCGAACGAACCAAGCAACACGTTTCTCTCTCCCCACTCCCCCTCTATAGCGTCTACCAGAACCCACTACACGCGCAAACTTAACGCCAGTTTCTCCACTCATCGTCTATCTACGGCTATCGTTTTATGCAATGCATATTAAACCACTCTCACCGGCTAGCTGACTTAAATTACGCTTAATGCAGACCCGGGTTCCAGCTGAGCATATTAGTCCCGTAAAGTACGTACTTCTGCTTCTTCGTGACTCTACCTTATTAGGAGGGGCTACCATCCGCTCACGCGTCGATCGATATCGATCTAGGCTCCACAAGGCGACAGTGGTGTTAATTCGCGCGAGATTTAACCGGCTCGCGTTCGTGGGACAAGTGCTGGTAATACATGGAGACCCCGACGAAAGGGTACTAAGGGTACTCTAGCCATTAATTAGTAGACCGATTGTTGTTAGTAGCGCGCTGCTTCACGACGAGATGTAGCCGTCTTGTTCAATAGCGTTACTGTGCCGGTGACGGTGTAGAATGAACTGGGACTCGGCGAGTGGCGTGCTGGGTTATTGGGTTGCAGACTTGACAAAAGGTGAAATTCCAAAGGAATAGCTATTGTTGTTTCCGTTAACGTTAATCCTTAACCGGTGACGCGGAGTCTGAAAGAGTTCTGCAAAATTATTTTTCCTTCTTTTCATTCGATCCTGTTTTACAATATGTCTTGTCACGAAGGCAACTTTCCGAGGCATTGAACAAAACATGCAAAAGGTATCTCTTCAAGTATGTAATATAAAAATAAATTTGGGCTTGACTTAAAGAGGAGTCTCCACATCGCCGTTTGTGTCACAAAGTGTATCGATCCAATTAGAGAATTTGGAGTTTGAAATCGAGAAAGTCTACGATTATAATTATGCGATGGTCGCGCGTTCCTATTGTTCGCATAGTTTTCGAATAAATTCAATGCCATATCTGCCTGAATGCCTGACTCCTGTTTCTACACCGCTACCATTCGTTTTTAGGACTATGAGGTGCAATCGCGTTTGTGTTGAATTTTCAGGTAAAATGTTTTCCACGAGTTTTGTAATGGATTTGCGTAAAGCCAGTGAATCGAATCCCGCACGAGAATCGAGAATAGTCGTTATCGAAACGACATTTAGTTTTCATTATCGTCACTGTAAATCGTGTTCAGGTTTTGGCCGATGGCCGATACCAGATAGCAGGCCGCTATCGATATTTTCATTTCGCAAAATACGAGTTTGTTGATAAAACTCCAGGAATACGCCGCTGCGATTCCAGCGCGACCGTACATGTGTCACGCAACGGTGAATCTGGCCTGTTTTTCCCATGATAATATTTTATACGAGTCGGGACTACATATACACAAAGGTGTAACTAATTAAAAAGGGAACTAAGTTACGCAATTAGTGACAACGAATGTTTCTCGGGATATACCTATGCATGGTACTAGAATATTCCGAAGTATCGAAGGTGGCTGAAACCTGGAAACGATTGCATTTAAAAACAGGTAGGTAACGACGTCGCCCACGTCGAGCTGCTTACATTTATAAAATTGCTCATCTACTTTGACAAGCACCGGATACTCCAGAATTCTTCAATACCACCTTTCAGTGTCTTGGACGGAACGATTTCAAAGCTCATTTGCTGTACACGTTATATCGCTCGTTCTCCACGAAGAACTCGAGAAGTTTCCCCGATGACAGCTAATAAAGGTGGCCCAACAGCGTATTTCGCTCCGGCCAAACCGTTCCGGTCGTAGTATTTGCGAGGGGCAACGGAGAGGGGGTCCTAACCACTTTTCTGTTTGAGCGCGATTCCAGTTCCCCGTGCCGACATGTTTAGTGTCAAATGGCTGGCGAGCCGACTGTTTCGAGGCTTCCAAGTTCGTGGAAAAGTGCCAGTACCACGAGCAATCGATCGTTCGACTCGGCAAACGCGACGAATGGCCGTTCAAAAATTCAATGGATAGCTACGTATCGTGGACTGATTCCATGAAACGTCGATGTCATTAGGAATGTGATTTCTCCACGGCCGATCATCGATTCTCGCGAACCACGGGCGGAAATGAATGACGGTCCTCGTACAGGTAGTCCTTGAAATTCGTGGTAGGTATCTACGCGTAGTCTTGCGCGATTTTGTTAATCCATTGTCTAAATAACAGTGGGCAAGTTGGACAAACTATGTTGGGACTTTCAACGACGCAAGTCTCAAGATTTTTCAGAACAAAAGCGCCATGAAAATGCGTGAATGAAGGTTCAAATAAAAAACATTAAATAAATCTAATGGCCGGTATTCATAGTCGCTACTTACTCTTAAGATCGTCTTAAATGTCTAAACATATTCAAGCGAATGCTTAAGACGATCTTAGTCTTAAGCAACAACTACGAATACCGCTCAATGTGTCGTTTCTACCAAAAGATTCTTCGCTGAGAGAGATAAAACTCTAGTGCTTAGTTGATAGCAAACAGCTAAATTTATTCAAACTTCCCCCGCAAATCTACCCAATAGTAATCACTCGAAAATCGACGCGGAAAACTTGAAAATCGCATCGATGCAACCTATCTGCAATCACGTGAATGGCACTTTTGCCTCGGGACATCGCACGCAATATTTAAAAGGGAGCCTCATCGAGTTAGAAAATATCGTCGAGTTCAGATTGACTTATCGCATCGAATGCCCGCTGACCAGAAATCTGTGAACGGAACGAGCAGCGAACGACTATATTTCTAGAGACGAAAATACAAGAATTAATTTTCGTGGCATTCACTTGATACACCATAACACCTGCTAAATCATTAAACATTCATCTTAATTAATTCAAGGCACATAAAACGAAAGATAAATCATTTTCTTTTCGCGTACAAACTAAAACGGATCGCGTCTTCCTCATCGGGTAAAATGCCCCGAAAACGTGGGAGATCAACTTGAAAATCATGAAATTCCCAGGTCGCCGTTCGCTCCTGGTTTCGATCCCACGAATTAATTATCCCATCGCGCGCGTTCTTAATAGGCGAGCTGATGAAGAGGCGGCCGCCATCGATGATAACGCTGCCTGTTGGAGCTGATTAGCGTGCAACGATTACCGGAGCGTGGCGCTAATGACAAAGCAAACTTTTTCGTGCCGCCGAGAATGCTCGATAACGCCTGTCAATTTTACAGGACCGTCAAGCGGGGCTCGTTTGCGAGCGATGTCGAACATGTCGATATCGTCTGCGCACGCAGAGAGGAAAGGAGAACGGTGTAGGTACGGCTTATTGGCAATCAGAGGATCGGCCCGGTTTAATGCCCTTGTCAATTTTTATGAGCGCCTCATTTTAACTCCCGCGCAACGGGAAGGAATAATAAATTCCGATCCAGCTAGGGTTAATTAACGATGTCATCTCCCCGATATCAGAACAATTTCCTTCATATGTGACGAGTGCTCGATAGTAATGAATACTGAATAAATCGAACGAATTAGCATCCCGTGCTTTTGAATATTCCATTGGCCTTTCCGAAGATTGGATTCTGGGCGTCGCCGCCGGTGTATCGTTTGTCTGAAATGGCAGTGAGATCACCAAGCTGCTGCACAAGCGTGGACCATTCATTTCTTCTTGGATGGAAATTGACAACTGTAATGTCGTTCAGAGGCACGCATGAATGACGAACTGAAACGTGGCAGGGTCTGTGCGTCAGTTCGGTAAATTCAGTGATCTGTCTTTCGCCAGAGAAGCTAGTTTGATCACAGGTACGAACTTCGATGGAAGAATCCCCGTTGCGACGCCATGAGAACGAAATATCGTTCTCTTGAAATCTTCCTGGGGAGGATAGTTTGACAGTCAAAGCTTTCCTAAACTCGAGATGAAACTGCGCACTACGACGTGATCCTACTGCAGTATTTTTCCTGGAAATCATATCTCGCGAGTCACGCCGTAAATTACAACACTCAAGACCTCAAGGAATTGCTCTCTAGATACGCGAGGCAACAATGGAAAATAAGAAAGCCGTACTTGCGATGACTGCAGCGCACGAAAACCTATAAGAAACAGCTATTGAATGTTATAAGTCCGAAAAAATTTCAAAATTTGTCGAACTGTGTAATTACGAATATTTTGCGAGAATTTTTTTTAGAGGAGAATTTTTTTAAATAGGTTAACTCCTGTGGAATTGCATTAACATAGAGGAAAGATACTGTATACGCAAGTTCTATTTCATTTCTCTATTGCAAATGTATAGTTTATACAGTAACGAAGAATTAAATGTAATATAAATCTTGAAAGATCAACGTCGTTAACATATCATTACGCTAAACGAGTAGAGGAGAAAGATTCGTATCTCGTAACAACTTAGAGTTTAAAGTTTATGAGAAACATGTTGACTTTTCGCTAGATTTTCAGGATATTATTATTTTAAGGACAGGAAGATATATTTGACAAGCAAAATTCCTCGAGTGAGATTCGCGTCCCGAAATTTCTTTATTAAGGAAAGAATGCCAAAGCAGCCTCTCACGAGAGATATTTTATAGTTCCATCAGCTTTCGTATTCGTCGTGTTCAGCTCAGATTTCATCACTTTACAGGCTACTGATAAATCACGAGGGACACAATCTGAAAGCACTGAAAACGACGCTGATAAGAATGAAGATATAAGCTGCGCAACGAAGATCTTCAGATATATTTGCAGAAGCTACATTTCCGTTGGCATAAATGTCATCTTTTTGTACGGCGAAGACTGAGCAATCCATTAGAAAGAGTGGGGAATAAATCTTGGAATACTTCGATACCTATTTACGTCGCATTTCATTTTTGAAGACAAATGAGTTCGATAATGAACAGCGCAAGAACAGTCCCTTTAGAATTATTTGCAAAATTAAACGTATATTTAGTTTACAAGAGAGAGGATAAAATAGAAGTGAGAAAGAACGAAGTACATCTTCAAGTGTTTCAGGAGGCAGATAATAATCAATGAAACATCACAGCGAACTTTCGCGGATAAATGAAAATTTCCTTCGTCTGCGTCGACCTATTTTCCTACCAGAAACGAATAGCTTCTATCGAAGTTGCGATATCAATCTCAGCACAACTCGATGGACGAGAAATATGCTATGCGTAAAACGGATCATGCCGCCGAGGAAATGGCGCCGTAACGAACATTACGAAAAAAGAACAAAAAGGAAACAGTGAGAGAAAACAGAGGAAGAGAAAAAAAATGTTAGGGAGAAAACAGAGAATAGAATTGAATTCGCATTTTCTGCGTGTGGGAGCCACGGAAAAGTAAATTCGTTGCCCCGATTCAAGGTATTCCATTGAATTTTTCACGACTTCTCTGTCCGAAACTCCCATTAACGTGTTATTGTGTTTTCGAGAATTGCACGGTTCTATCACTGCTCTTGCAGCGCGGCGATAGAGACGCTTTCATACTCGCTTAAAACTGAATGCGCGATGCCGATGCTCAAATGAGAGCCGATAAAAGCTGCATGAATGTGCTCGCAAACTACGACGCACGATGCCGGTGCGTACGCCTTTATCCTAGTGCGCTCTAAAGCGATAGGTGGCTCGTGGCCGATCGGGATTCAAGGTGACGTGAAAATGCACGCTACTCTGATATTTCATATCGCCTCAGCAATCCACGAATTCATTTTCAATATTTCGATTTCTTTTTCAAATCACGCCCTTTCAAAGTCAATTACAACAGCTTCCGCCGGCAGTTGCATCGTTCTACTTACAGAATTCATTCAAGTTCAAAAGGGTAGAGCAATTACTCGTGTACACCGAGGTTAACCCTCCCCGATCGGGATCTCAATTTCACCGTCACCCCGTTCCAGCGAAACCATCCTTCCGTAAAACGTCAAATCAATCATTCTCCCCAGCACAAATTCTTGCACTGCATTCCCCTGTTCTGGAGCTCCTGCATGGAAATCGAAACGCACGAAATGGCCCGCTCATCGCGGCGCAGCGAAATAACTCGTTACCTCTTAATAGACATCATTTAATTTTCCGTTCAAGCCTGGCAGCACACCTGCATGCACCTTGCTTCGCTTCATTTCCTCGGAGTTCATTTGCCGGACATAGATACGTCCGCGAAACATACAGTCTCCCCCAATATCCATTAATAGGTATCGTGTACAATCGAATTACGTTTCTTCTTAAATATGGTAGACACACTTAGTCTGAGATAGAGGATACCAAATTGGCATGACGAGAAGTCATGAAGTATTTTCGTTACATCATTGCCGTGAAATAACGAAAATGTGATTTCGATTGTAACAGATAAATGTCATATCCCGAAACGGGTGCATGGTTCTGTTTCTTCGAAATACAAAGATGACGAAGTGAATTCAACTACTCTTGAAATAGAATTTCATTTGTCTGTGAGATGGGATCGATAGTAAATTGGGAGAACAGTAATTACCCCAGAGGAATACTATCCATCTCGTTCTGCTTCGTAAGTCTATGCATTAATGGTACCTCGATCCACTAACTTTCTCAAGACTATGCAAATGACGAGTCATTCCAGACTGTCTACTATTATGTACTATTTCAGGGCTCCCTAACATTTTGTAATGACATGCATCCTTCTATTTGAAACGGCACTTAGCGCCATCGCGCCAGAGTCAGGTTATAAACGATGATGTATTCCCCAAAAGCTATAACGGTAAATTATTAATAACTACCATTAACTGATTGGAGATTTTCGAAAACTATTCGTGTTTCTACCACTGTTACTTTAATTCCCGATATCGGTGTTTGCTTAAAATAGCCATCTCTTAACGTGCATTCTGCGTGAGAGTGTAGAGTTCTGTTCCACCAGCCACGGATTTCATTCGTTAATACTTTAGCGCAAACAAATGCATTAGTAAATAAACGAGCACCGGGATCTTTTCGTTTTTGCCGGTAAACTCTGTGTAACTTCGATCACAGACGACTGTCCTGGAACAAAGGGGACCGTGAAATTGGGATTTTATTCAACGCCGATGCGTGTATTCCCCCAAAAATATCCAGCTCGGGATGTCGTTCGTTTCGGAAGCAGCAGCTGCTGCGGGGAAAATTCATTTTTCCGGCGTGTTACCTGGTCTCTTTTATTTCGGCGATAATAAATTGCTCCATAGCCTCAAGAATATTTGTTGCTGGAAAAATATTCGTTACAGCGTGAATGGGGCGTAAATTGCTCCACTAATTTCCCTACTGTTCTCGGCTGAGATTCCCGTTATTGTTGAAAAGGTCAAACTCGCGTTCGTGCCTTCGAATACTGTCGGGACTTTTTTGACCATTGCTGGTCCAAGAACAATGGAACCTTTTGTCGAAACAAACGAGCATTCCTATCGCGACTTTACGTTTCTCGAAAATCTCATTCGCGCTCGCTCGAAAAGTCCTGCTTTCGAAAGTGACGGATGTAGGTAATGCACTCACGTATGCGTTGCTTGATACGAACGCTAACTTCGCAGCCTGGAAGAATGCTCTTGTTATTTCCATTGCTCCAGCGAAATCTCTCACATTTGCATGAAGCGAAGTAAACGATCTTGACACAATATATTTTTCTCCTCACGTGTTCTGTTGGGAACGGAAATGCCACTTTAACTCTGCAAATGGCACCTCGTTCTTCCGCCTTCGTGCGACCTTGTCTCGCCTGTCAAGTCAACGATATTTTATTGTACTCTTACAGTCTATCTTCGTTCTGTTTGCTTTACGTAACAGGGCCCGCTTGCTTTTTCTTGCTAATTTCTTGACGTACAATTAACTAACACTCCACGCTGGTGTGACGTTTTATCATGCCTTATTTCGGCTCTGTTGTCCGCCGCGACGATCGAAATGAAATTGTCGGCACGTGTCTCAAGGCGATAAAGTTAGGCGCGCCTCGCCCTCTATTTACTTTCACCTTAATTTCACAGAGCCTCATCCAACCAAGTGGGGAGCCATTTAATTTTCTACCACGGGACTTTTTCACTCTCGGGGCACGAGCAGGCCGCCCATTTGTCACGTATTATGGGATCAAATATTTCCGCTTATCCGCGGTTCCTATCGTTATCGAAATTCTGTCCCGTATATCTCATCAAGTTAATCAATCAACGGTTCAAATGGTTTTGACGCGTTTAATTTCGCACCCTCCGGAATTTGGCCAGCGATTATCGAGTTTTCCAGCGAATCGTAATCATTAAAGTGGCAATTAATTTTAGTAAAATGCCTCCAACGCTATTATCCTTCTCCTAATTACAAGATTATTGATGAACATCGCTGTGGAACACAAACAACGCGTTCATGTTCACTATTCGATAGGAGTTAATTCATCGCGGTTCACTTTTAATAATGAAACTCCCGGAATTTCTACTAATGAAAATTTAACGATCGTAATATACCAATGGGCACAATATTTATCGCATCAAGTCTCGCTTCTTTAATCGTTAATCCAAATGGAAAAAGTGGCTGTGTCGGAGGTTAAACAATGCGTTTAAAATTTAATAACACTAATTTTTCATTCGATCCCTAATCATCAATCTTCATTACGCCGTCCCTGACAGTTGCGTTTATCTGAAAAGGGGCGTTAATCCAACGGTGAGGGGAAGCATATCAGTTGCCCGAAATTTTCGGATCACTAGCCAGCAATCGGGCTCTGAATAATCTAAACGCGTTCATCCGATATGGACGGACCAATTTTCCTGGCCCAATCGGCTCAATCGCTGAGGCATGCCACGATTAAAGGGACTTTGCTTATTTCGTTTCGTTGGCGCGCGCTATAATAACGTTTCCTTCCGCGTCGTGAAAGAGAGAATGTTTACACGCGCGCCGTCAGAAATATGTCCGACATGAAATTTGCCGGTACATAAAATGGGTGGCTGGCCGCGTAAAAGGGTCCATGCCCGCGACAAATTGGAAGCGGTGGCACGTGATTTGCTAAAGGAGTTAAGCGAAATGCCAAATTTTCGGTAACGTAAATATACGGGTCAACAGAACGGTCGGTGATCGGGTGTGTTGCGTTCAACGAAATTTCAAATATTTATGTTTAACCAATAATCGTCGGCTATCGAATGTTTCCCAATGCCGGAAGGAACGGGGAACGTTGGCTACCGATATGGCATGGCTGACAAAGTAAATAAAACGCATCATAGAAGTTTCATGTTCAGGAAGTTGTCAAAAAGTAGACGTAATACATAGATAATAAGAAGGATATTAGCATTATTAGAAGAAAGAGTTCGTTTCCTTTTTAGTGGCTGGTCCACGAAGAGGACCTTCGATAATCTCCAAGGTATAGGTAAGCAATTATAGAGAGCACCCTGGTGTTTGATGACAGAAGACTTTAGTAAGTGTATAGAACTTGGAGATACGCCGCTGAATTCTACTTTCGTATAATTTAGATGCATTCTCATTACTATAAAAAGTTTTCTATGACACAGATACATCCCGCGCTAACCATCGCACATGGAACATTCGTTGTAGAACGTTTCCCGTTTATTTTAGAAGCATCTTCGAGCGGAGGAAATCGTATTTTGAAAGGGATCTGTAACACGATTTGAGAGGAAGACGCAATGCCTCCGGCACGTCTCGTGTGTACACAAAACGACAGGTATGCGATATTACATTTATGCAAGACAACTAAACGCGAAAACATCAGCAATACAACGCCAGTATAGTGCTGTCATTGCGAAACTAAACGCGCGAACATATACAGCGAACGAAAATAATCACTTTCGACATATGTATACATAGATCAATATTTACGAAGCAGGTGCTCGTGCTGCGTTACGAGAGTTCTTGAAGCGAGAAACAACGTTTCGAATGGTGTTTGAACAAATCATTCAAACCAGGCGCCAACTGCCAGCCTGGCTTGCTTCTGAGTGAATATGTCCCGTCACTGGTCAGCCACTGAATGCCTCAGCTGACGTAGATCTTACTACTGAGAGCAGCTCAAGCCTAAGTCAACCAAATTCGTGACAGATGTAAGGATACTGTAGTGATTACCTCGCACATCTCGTCAATCGCTCCTAATTTCCTATTAAAACTGACGAACAATTAAATGTATCCAATAACATAGTCGGAAATTGAAATTCAAGCATATCGACTCATTCCTGATTTCATGCATTAATTAGGGGTCTTTCCTAAATTTGTTTACTATATTTAATTTTTTTTTTCTATTTATTAATACGTGCTTTGAGAATACAAAATTATTTTTCATATACCATCCCCTTATTTAGGGCAAGCATGCATTAAAAAAAATATGAAGAAAACGTGTTAATAAATAGAAAAAACTTCAATTTAGTAAACACATGCTTTTTGTTATAAAAAAAGTTCCAAACAGCGGTACTTTATCAGGGCGTGACAGTGGAAGGAACCCTTAACAGAGACGTAGGGACAACCAGTTTCGTTATGTTGAAGGAAAAGCGGCTTATTTTTAAAGGATTATATCCTCGCATCGGCTTTATTACCTATAGCAGGACCATTCATCTTACGTCCATTACTCATTTATATTGAACATCCAGTTTCCAAGCCTGGCACGTAAATTCCAAAAAACACTATTACGCTGCGAGCGTGCCGCGACGAGCATATTCCCCAGAATCCGAACGCGCCATTCCCACCGGGGTGCCCCGTCAAAATTAACAATTCTCCCAGGCTCGACAGTAATTAACGGGACATTACGCGCCGATTAATTCCCGCGCGCAGTCGTGTAGACCGCACGAGTCATTCGGATTAACATGCTGGAAAACGACGAAGCCAATAACCAGCGGCGATATTAAGTTCGCGACGGTTGTCTATAGCAGATGCCTGACAGCAGCCAGCGGAAAGAGAGGCGGAACGGATGGAGAAAGGGAGCATCCTTGGCTCGGGGCACGCTCGTGTTTACCGTCAGAGGTTTCTGGCCTGAAGTTTATTCAACAGAATGATCCGTAAATCCTCTTACCCCGTGTACCATACATCCGGGGCAATCATTTTAATCTGGTAACTCGAGAGGGGACGAAGCCCCGTGAGCGTCTTGGAAATCTGCGCGCGGTCGTGGCACGTGTTAACGCGAGTATCGTTTCGTGCCCCCGACGTCTAAGCCTTTTGGCCCCTTTTCACCTTCGTGGAAACCTTTCGCGAGTCTCCAGACCGAGCACAGAAGCACGGACCGAAGAAAGAGAGAAAGAACCTTCTCCGTGACGGTGGCATCTCGAATTTCACAAAGTGCCACGAAATACGTGGCCCTTTCCCAACCCCTCATATATGAACACTTCCGATCAGCAACCTATGGAACGTAATATCCGATGCTGGGTCGATCCGTTTCAAAGTAAAACTTCAGTGTCGTAATACAAGATCAATAGTTTACCTATGGTATTAAATAGTCGAGTATCGGAAGCTTCGTCCATATCCAAGTTGAAGCAGTTACCTCTCAGAATAATTACCTGGATCGATCACGTTATTAAGCGAAGAATTAGGTAAAGCTGATAAGATTTTAACAAGATTTCACCAAGCATACAATATTACGTATCGGAAATGATCTACGCGCCTTTATAAGATTTTCCTGTAGGCAATGGAACGCCCTTGAAACTTTCAAGGCAATAAAATATCCCTTTATTAAAGTTCAAGTTATTAAACCAGACCTTTCCATAAGTTTTTCATTCAGGGAACCTAAAACCGCTGTAACGCGCAGGATCCGTGCGCTGTGAAAGGTACAGTGATCAATTGGTTATATCGAAAAAGTCACGAGTACACCGGACTATCGGTGATCGATTGACAATATCAGAAAGTACGGCGCACACCGAGTGATCAGTGATCCATTAAAATTTTTCGACAAAGTTCTCCGCTCTCTATGGGGCGCGTGATCGATTAGCGATCTCCTAAACGGGAGCGAGAAAAATACGAGGAAACGATCCAACCTCCCCGAGCATTACTATAAAGTAAATGAAAATGTTTTGTCACACGAGATCGAACGTGTTACGAAAGGTTTCCCTTTTAATACCGAATAAAGATGTCGAGCGAACGACAGCGTTTCCATGGCTGCAAGCGTGACCCCAAGTGGATTAAAGTTGAACTGGGCTTGAACCCGATTGGGGCTTCGATCAACGTTTCTGTGCAATACAAAACAGCGACATCGTGGACTAAAGTGGGGATATAAAGCAAACAGGAATGTTGAATAATAAACATCACCGATGAATCGTTCAAGTGAACCAAAATGAAATTACGTTAAATTCAGTAACGTGTCACACGAAGTCTACCCACCTTCGTTCTATTATTTATATCCATTTCGCTCGATATCATCTACCCGCAAAATCTGCATAGATCCCTTCTTCGCTTGAATGCAACGCAATAACAGTCACTTGCCCAACGTACAAAGATATCTGTCTGATAAATGTCTATAACAACACAGTGAATGATTTCATCCCATTGAATTGCAGCCAAGTAAAAGGAAATCTAGCAGAAAATAGAGGTGAAGCGAATCGAAGTGGTCCATTTCTTACACCGCGGATCCGATTAATTCCGGCGTGGTCAGGGATCGATGAGAAATTTCGACGAGGCTTTCGAATTAAGAGTAAATCAATGATAACGAGGCAAGATCGGCATTCTTTCGCCCGACGAGCCCCGATAACCAGGCGCACCTCGCCCCCCCGAACAGAATGAAAATCCAATTTCAAGTTTCTGTTCGAAATTAGCTCGGTTTTACCTCCACGTCCGCGTGTTAATAGAAACATGCTCGCCGATATGCGAAACGAACCAATCCCCCGGTTACTTGTCCTGTTGCGGTTCCTCCTTCTGCCCGCTGAAAATGGCCATCGTTACGTTTAAATTGCTTACATTCTCTTGGGGCTTGTTATTAAGCTATTAACTTTTAATTGTCTTCGCGGCACTCGACTTTCCAGCCCGATGCCGTCGCTCGGTTTTTCACGGAAAGCTACGAGCACATCTCTGGTAACGTTTAGACACTTCGATACGCTATTCGATAGCCGTTTGACATCAAGAGTGATAAAGGTGGTAAATCATAAGTGATGAACGGAACTGATAGATTCTTTTATGGGAGTAGTCCACTAGAAACAAAGCTTGTAATTATTCTACTGTGTTTAGTGGCATGTTTCACCATCCGCACACCCGCGATGATACAGAATAAGCGTGTCAGAAACAGCGCATCGTATTGTCTTACACTGTTCAATATTCCCAGTCAAAATTAGTGGATCTGATAAAGGGCAATCTACCAGGAACAGAGGATCTAGCTATTCTACCGTACAAACCGATATTCAGACTTAAGGTTTATCCAACGGAGGGATATAGGATAGCTCATCTGAAATAGACGGTGTACCTATATAGGTATACCTCTTCTGCCGCTGAAGACAGGAAGATAGTTTCACAGGAACAATTAGACAAGGATGCACAACACTGGAGCAGATAATTATAACTGACGCCCAAGAAAGTAATTAGGTGTTCCGTTTCTGGTGTCAGCAGCGTCCCTTCGCGTGTCGCGCGCAAAGATTGAAGATTATCGCGAGTGCAAGCGCAACGGAACAGCGATCGCGTCGTCGATCGGTTCGATAAACGAACCCCGATGATAAACAGGTCCCGCGGGAGAAGATATTGTCTTAGAGACGAATAGGGGGAGGGGGAGGGGAAGATAGCACGTGAGATTGAAAGTATGTTATCCTCAAACAGAGTGTAAAAGGAAGCTGAGGAGCGACATCGCCGGGGCGATGGATACCGTCATCTTGCACTCGCGCGCAAAAATTCCTGCTAAACGGGGGATGAAATAAATATATCGGTAGGTACGTAACTCGTTATTGCACGGGTAATTCTTTTTTCGCGAGATAGTACCTACTTCGGTATCGGCGGGCAACTTTTTTCGAAATCGACAAAAGGCTCGTTGATCGGTCAACGAGCGTCGAGAACGGCCCGGGCACCGAGTGCTCATTGTAAATTTATTTGACGAGACACGGCCATTCAGAACACTGCTGTGGGAAATGACCGAAATTCAAAGCTGAATTTTGTGCCATAGCTGCCCGAATATCGGCCGAAGATCTATGGGTTCGAATCTCGTAAAACTACAGGGCCGTTTCGAGTTTCACGCGAAATCTAGGAAGGTGGACTAATCGAATGCAATTGATAAATGAGTTTTTTTGCGGGCGTATTGTGATTTGGCTGGGAATGTTAGTGGACTGCTTGTTATAAAATTAAGGGGAGAAGCCCGTATAAATGACTTATTTTTGTATCAATTTTTAGGAATTTTGCAAAGATACTAATGCGCTAATCCTTTCGGAAATTTAAGGGTAAAAACTGTGGTTAAAATTAATAATTTAGTTAAACCATGCGGTTCATGTTCTGAGGAATATTATAAACTAAACGTGTGCAAAATATGAAGTTGATTGATCAAATAATTTTTTAGTTATTTCCGGCGTCAATATTGGAAATGTGGTTTCGAGAAAAATGCGTTTTAAATGCAATTTACTTAGGTATGCTTCTAAGTTGAATTTCGGCCTATAACTTTGAGAATATATTTTTGAAACGTTTTAGAAGCGATTTATGGGAAAAATTTTGTTTCTATTTTTCCTTCGATTTATACGGTCTTCTTCCCTTAAACGTTTACCATGTCACGTTTACTAAAAACATATCACGAAGGATCATGCTTGATATTAATGTTTCATCAAGGGCTACGATATAACAGTCGGGTGAAAATGTCTGTGTACCATTAACGCAGTTCAGTGAATACAACCTACAATCAAGCCGATACATTCTGACAGACATGTGGTAATCGAATACAGCGAAGTATACACATATGGTTGTGGGTTACACCAACACCCCCCGTTGTTCGCCCATCTGTTACAAAATGAGGTTGTCATCTTTTTATACCCCAACGAGTGCAGATTATAGGATTGGTGGTATGGCTGGTATACATGAACGTACGAAATAATGGATTTGGAACGAGGTAAAAGGTCTGGTTCATATTCAATTAAATAATGAACAGACAACAAATTCGCAACTATACTTCGGAGTATCGTAAAATTTTTTAGAAATTTTCCAGCTCCAAATCAAGACCAAAAATAGGAGCTTCGTCCAGAAACTTGTAGAATCTAATTATATAGTCGTAATTTTTTGCACTTTTAAAAGGTTTAATCAAACTTGAATTATGATCTGTTAGTAATAATACTACTTAGCTATTAATATAGCTCCTCTGATCATTTCAAATAATTCCGAACATTCTGCGCACAAGTTGCTTCTGTGCATCGTTAAGTCAGAAGAATTTAATCTGTAACATGCTGTAGAAAGAAATCAGCGAATGTATGACTCTCGTCTGGCAGGTAAGGAAGTAGTGCATTATAGTGTATAACGTGGCGATAAAAGCAATACTAAATGGAAGTCCACTGTCTCGACAAAAGAGATGCCATATGGCGACGCTCGTGGTTTCGGTTGAAGACCACCGTAACCGCATGGTTAACAGATGTTACACGCTTCCTGCGATTCTTCTTCAAAGTAGATCCTACGATCGGTCGGAATCGATTCGGAGGGACTCCGTAAAATCCAAGTATGCATTTTATAATAAATTATATTTAGAAACTCAAGTAACTTATTCATCTGGGACATTGATATAATTTCTACCTTATCGTACGTAGCTAAATTTAAACACTAATGAATCGGAAACGGTAATCGAATTTAGAACACCATATATATATGGTGTTCTAATAATATATATATATATATATAGAGATTTACAAGAAGATTGGAGGAAACGGATGACATCTTTACGGAAATTATATTAATTTAAATGAATTAAGTTTAAAATACTCGCGTATTTTTATTCTTATGCAGTCTAAATCCGGCGACAATCTACTAAAGAATTTTAATTAAACTGCTCGATCGAATAAAGAGTGATATTTAAATGGTATTTAAATATAAAATTGGAAAAATTCATTTCCCCGACGAAGAAGTTTATGTAAAAGAGAACAAAAGCGAAGACATGGGAATTCAACAGGGTACAATGGCCGGTGTGTCTCCATATGCTCTGTATTTCTTAAAAGCACATCCCCGTAATTGAAAGCGACCGTAAATGTTTCCTTTTCGTTACCTTTGGCCCGAGAATCTAACCGACCATCTTTTTAATTCCCACGGGAGAATGCAAGACACGAACGCAAGCACTGGCAATATATGAAAACCAATTTACGATAACTCGAGGTAAAATCATGTCGCGTTTAATGATCCTGTAGCTGAGTTTACGCGGAGTGCCAGAAATAATGAAGGGAAATCACTAATTGGAGCAGAAATAGTAACAGGATAATTGAACATTTAATAGAACAGAGTCAGAATGACAAACATAACTTGCGGGTCCCGATATAAAAATATAATTTCTAAATGTCCATATGAAATTAGGTCGTCCGTGGTTTTCTGTCTCTCAAGCGAAAGTATATATAAAAATATTATTCCATTCCTTGCAAAGCTTATTCGTTATTAGGAGCAGTGACATCCGCGATATTTCAGGGCATCGAGAAATAGATATAGAATCGTTCCCAATTCTATCAGCGTAAAAAAAACCTGTCCGCTGTTAATCATTTAGTGGACTAAATGAAATTACCGACCCGCAACGAGATGGCAACTTTACTTATTCAGACCGACTCGCCGCGGTGAGGTGATTACCAATATTGCCCACCACGAAAAAAATATTACGCGTATCTGGTTGTTAAGTGAATTTCATGAACCTGAATACAATATGAGGTTCGAACGGGAACCAATATTCAGCAAATCCTTTCACGCTGTGCGCGCTACGTTTAAAAACAGGGAATACTAGAAAATTCTGGGTTTTCGCAGATTAAAACAAACACGGTTGGACCGGCGTACATATCTACATATGTGCGTATCTCGCTTTTCAAAACGTCGAGAAAAAGGGAGCACAAGAGTTTACATGTTTACGTGTTTTCGATCCTAAACGTAGCCGTTAAAAGCATTCGCGGCTATCCTTAAGCCGGACTGTGTACGACTCGCTATAACCAGAGATGGTTTTACATCGAGATTCACAAGGTTGCGAAAAAAATAGAAATCGTTGGAATAACGATCGATTTTACTATGAAACAGATAAAAATTTTCAGACTGTGGAGTTTGCTTCTTTATTTAATAAGAGATACACAGTTATTTTTCAGAGACGAACACTTAGAAATTATATTTTTCACATTTGTGATTGTAAATAATAAAGTCAAACGCGTCACTATGAATGTTTAATGTTGGATAGACAAGTTATCAATAAAAAAAACACTTTGTATCATGCGTTTAGAATATTTGTCAAGGTGTATAATTTGTAATTTTGGAACTGAGAACAGTATATTTATTTAGTATGCTAACGGCAAGAGTATAGCAAGTATGCAAAACGTTTAACAAACAGAGAATTAAAATGGCTGAATGCGGATGCTGACACTTCTAGTTTGTACTCAGTGACGAACACTCCAATATCATCGATAATATCGCCGCGTGAAGAATTTGATATAACAAACGATCAAATATATTCATCTTTTACTGGATTGGTGGGAACTTCGTCATCGACGGATTAACACGACCGAATTTTCGCCACTACCTTTATAATATTCGTTAATTACCAGCCGATTTGCGTATTACCATTAATTTCTGTCTCGCGTAATTGCGTGGATTTAATGCAGAGGCGCGTAAACTGATTATCGGTGACAATTATGAAGTGGAGGCCAATTGAGGGGTCGGATGCAATAAGAGGACTAAAGCTCGAAAATGGGAGAAATTATTGTCCTAACGCAAAGAAAGATTGGAAATCTAAATGTTGTTAAACTGCATTTTAAAAAATATAGTGTTATAAAACTCGTCACGACACACACTTTTCTATTTACAGTTTGTTTATCCAATCATTACTATTCGAGCTAAAAATTATATACAAAAAATTATTCATCGTCCAAACTTAAATTCCGATAACTTGAGTAAATATTAACGGATCGTTATGAGACTTCAAACATAAAGCTCAGAAATCTCTAGCGAAGCCGTAAAATGTATGCATAAAAACCCTTATGCTAAAAAATGTAATAATATTTAATTAAAAAGTGATACTGGACATAACCCGTGTTTTTCAACGTTTGTCGTTAAAAACAATGGAGGCAATTTTGAGGTACATATAACTTGCAGCATCAAGTTTATCCTATAGTTTATATAAGTTTCTACTATACTTTTTAAAATGCAGTTTAACAATATTTCATTTTTCAATATTTCTTAGCGTTTGGACAATATTTTTTCCCATTTTCCAACGCTAGTCCCCTTATTGCATCCAAACCCTCAATTGCGGGTTCAGCGGAAGCGAACTCCAATAAAGTGGACTTACGAAATTTCCAAAGATCCACGCCCTCACATACCGAATTCGCCATATTCCATTTTTACGTTTCGATTTTGTGTTGCTCAGGTGACAAAAGAAGTTAATCACAGATTGAGCAAAGTTTAAGGGCTGAGGTTTCTGTCATTCTGTGAATTCCTAAGCCCGCAATCATCGCCATGAGCTTCTCAGGTAAATAGTTGCTAATCTTAGGCTTTGCGTTTATTAGGAATACGTTACCTAATATTCAGATACCTCTTTCAAATTACATGCACTAAAGAAACACAGTCCTCGAAACAGCGGAGAAGGAGCTTAAGTCAACTCCCCGAGAAGCTACCACAATATCTCTGCTGGCACAACGTTTCAGCGGGCAACACACAGAGACCACAAGTCAACACACATAGCCACGCGTCTTGTGGAATCAAGAACCGCACAAACCCTAGAGAAGCATATGAAACAGCGAGCACGTCCGACGAAAGCATTACTTGGCGTGTGTGTGCGTGCGTCGATAAGAAGTCAAAACGACAGGGATCGTCTTCACCCATTCAGGGAATAAAAGTTTCGACTTCGGAGCGTCCGAAGAGGAAACTTTATATCGAAGGGGATACTCGGTTGGTTTTTCGTTGAGAAATCCACGTTGCCACTGACGACCGGCAGGAAATCCCAAGTAAAAACACTTTCGAGGGAGCCGTTTGCCCCTGTGAGTCTAGCGAGTGGCATTATATTTTCGGCAAATATAATCGTTTCATATATCTGTGCGTCACATTCAAAACGCCTTTGTGCCAGTGGCAGCGTCGACTCCGTTGAAATGCTTTGGGGTGGCAGGAGGAAGGTTTGCTTGTGGCGGTGATAAATTATGGACTCGTTTAATATCATTTCTCTTTGCGACTTACAAGGGAAATTGAAAAAAATCTGAAACTTTTTGGATATGTAGGGGATTTCCTTCTGATTACAACGCAATTTTTTTTGCTGCCCAAAATCACTCTAAAGGGGTGAAATTAACCCCTGAAGATTTGACTATTTTTCGATTTTATTTTATAACACACAATCTGTACGAGATAGAAAACAAGTTTCAAAAGTAGGTAATAATATTTTCTAAAATTCGGGTTTTCACGTGAAATCCGAACTGGATGTTTAAATAATTCCAGATCAGATTTCACGTGAAAACCCGAATTTTAGAAAATATTATTACTTTTGAAACTTGTTTTCTATCTCTTACAGATTGTATGTTATAAAATAAAGTCGAAACATAGCCGAATCTTCAGGGGTTAATTTTACCCCCTTAGAGTGATTTTGGGCAGGAAAAAATGCGTTGTAATAAGAAGGAAATCGCCTACATATCCACAAAGTTTCAGAATTTTTTAAATTTTCGGGTTCCGGATCTTCCCTTGTTAGTAGTTTTTCAAATATACCACCGTACCGTATTTCGTCGCTCAACAGGCTCCTGTACAAGATGTTCAAGAATGGCTGAACACACGCTATAGATACTTTCTTTTCTCTTTTTCTAACAGGACCGCATAGTATCAATGACAAATGGGATTGTCGGTACAGGATATAGCAGTTCTTAGATCTAAATGACGCAGTGAATGTCCCGAAGGCAGTACAGGAGTATATCCAGATGGTAGCACTGTCTCTATTAAGAAGTTTGATGACAAAAGATGGCAATTACATTTGCACGTAATCTTGGACTTTTTTAAGCACTAATCATGGAAGGAGCTTCTTGGCCATCTTTTCGCCTGAATAAAACAATATCTCTCTCGGGTGTCTTCTTGTAATATAACGCCCAGAGCAACGGGGACGTTGCAGGCGGTTCCGTTGAGTGAAACACCCTGTACCGGATTGCAGCTGGTGCTTTCGAGTTCCCGGAAAAATAACCAGAGAAGCATAGAAGAGGAGAAGGTGGCTTTCGTCGCGTTTCGAAGTACGCGGTGTTTGCATTAGCTTGTTCGCCATGATGCACATCCGGTTCTGGGTTGCTTGGCTGAACGCGTGTGTTTAGTTACTCTGCGGTGTCTAGCGACGACCGATACGCTTTGCAAAACAGGAAGGGTTTGCAGGAAAAATTCAGCTTTTTTACTGACCGAGAATTGCTTGCTGCAACGATTGCAAATTGAAACCTGTAAGTAGTGATGGGTTTGTAAGAGAACTTTCGAAAAACATTTGAAAGACTTAGTTAAAGTCATCCCCGATGCTTCTGTCGAATGCAAAAGATGGGTTAAATGAATGAGATCGAAGAATTTGAGAATGCCTATTGTGAAGCCTACCGACTTGATCACGATCGATTAATTCTATTAATTCTGATATCAATAGACTTATTTAATTCTTTGGTATCTATCTTGGATTCCATTGGTGCATAAACTGAACTGTAGAAAGGGCATTTTCTTTTCTCCTGGTAAGGCACAATCATGATTCATTCGACTATTTCGATTGATAAAATCTAACCGTTTTATAATTCAGTATACAATAATTATCAGATTTAGGTCTCTCGAAGAAGGGTCATTCCATTTATAATAACGCGGCGCAAGCTGCTTGGTCACGTAGACTTCAACGTAACGTTCTCCGCACCCTTTATTACCGCTATTATTCATAATGCCGCCTCTTTAATTAATGCGCCCCTTTTTTCCGTCCCACCACCGCGGCACCGGTCACTAACAAGGGAAGTTCTATAACCTCCGTCTCCAATTTAAGAAACGCGGCATGTTCTGTATGGTGTTAAAAAAAATGTGATGAATACTCCCTCTTTCTGGCTGCACTACTTCCTTTAATTATTATCTTTTAGCTGACTTTCCTTTTTTGTCGGAGTGAGGAACGACCTCTGGGATTTTCGCTCTTTTAAAATTCATCTGGTCAGAATTGTCGCAACTGTTACGCTTCAGAATTCGCTAATTTGCGATAATAACGATACGATTCTAAGCGTATGTTCGAGTGAACGATTTTCGAATTGTATCGCTTTCTTCGCCTTTAATCATTAATACGTGGTATATGTACATAGTATCGATTGCTAATGGCATGGATCATCGAGGTTTAAAATAAATTCGGGACACTGCTCACCGATCTTTTCTGTTTTCTGTTAAGTGGTATCAATTAGAAGACACGAAGGAATCTTCTTAAATGTTGTAAATTCGAAGATATTCGGGTCTCACCTGAAACAAAAAAGCAAATTATAAACCATCAGCTCGACACGTCACTGTGGATTTTAATAATGTTATCATACATACATACATACTTCACTAATTACTGCAAAACATTACTAAACATAATTTCCATTTTCTTAAAAAGTTGTTTTAGGACGTTCTGAATTGTAATCCTCAATTAACGAAGCACATCACGCGGCAGTGATTTTCCTCACGAACACTATCCCACGAATCGACCCGATATGGAGGAAATTTAGAAAGAAGCTGCACTCAATACCGGTGTATCATTTTCAACGCGATTGAAACCGCAAGCTGGAACGCTAACCTAAATCGTGCCTCACACTTTTATCAGGAAGTTTCCTCGGGTAGCCGACGATTTAGTAGAAGCCAGATACGATTCGTTTAGATAGGGGTAGGTACACACATAGCCATTTCTAAAAAAAAATTCGTGTGGACCCCAAACTCGGGAATACAGTAACCGGAAGCATTCGACGGCTCCGCTTTCCTCCCCCCCCCCCCCCTCCCCGGCGAATATCCACTCATCGTCACGCGAAAAACCGCGCCATCGAGAATTCATTAGTCACCGATTAATTACTTTTCTGCCTTGATAAACATGGCCCCACCGATTTCTGGTTGGTATCGGACACCACTCGGCAACCTATAAATACGGGTGTTCAGTTTTATCCGCAAATAGTTAATCCTCCAGGCGGATTAAAGTCCACCCCTTTCCCCCCAGCCGCGCGAGATGACGTTCTGTTTGCTTTTTATTAGTTGCAGCGACGGTGCAGAGTCACACTTGGAAATGGGGGAAACGCGAGCTTTTACATCGGGTGTTTCCCCACCGCAGAATTTCGTCGATACATCGGGTAGAGGGCTCGAAAAGTTTTGTTGCAGCAGCAGAGGCGGCGATGCGGAATTTTCCGCGATAAGTTTTATGCCCCTCAATAACAGGGTTCATTTGGAGGTGGGACAATGCAGAGCACGGGAAAACCTAACGCGCCGACGTGACAATGATGTGGTAACTTTGGTGCAATTCGGGGAAGTGGAGTGAACGTTGTTTGCTGTACGTATATTGGTAGGTAGGTACAGTGCACAGGGTGTGCAAAAGGTGACGAAGTGTTTAGTACCGAAGAAATTTCTACTTTCCGGGGGATAGGGTAAAGGACCCAATTACTGCCACCTACCCAATTACTGTACCCTAAGCTGTTTACGTAAAAAAAAAGAATAAATCTTATAAAATACCTAATCCATAAGAAAAATTTAGCATACAAATCAAACTGCTATTTATACGATACAAAATACAGTACTAAATTTTTTCTTCTTTAATTTGAATAAGAAGTTAAAAAATTTAAGCGAATATTAGGAGAATGGAAACGATGACTTTCTTACTAGCGAAAGAGAAAACAAGGCGTTATAGAAAATTCTGTAATTGTAATATTTAAGCTGTTAACATAACAAAATGTAATGTTTTAAATAATAGAAAATAATAAAGATCCGAATTCAACGATTCATCAAGTCTCTTTACTTATTAATTGGATGACAGTGATTGATACAAGCGTTTCAAGCATTTTGGTATTACTGCCATAGCAGTAGTTGCTCGTTACAATAGTATTAGGTTAGCTCGCAGTAATTGGGGTGTCAGTAATTCAGTCTAATACATTTCAAGTGTGTCAGTAATAGATTCCCAAATATATTTTTGAAGTTGATGAATTTATACATAAAAATCGAAGTTTTAAGATTCACCAAATTCTTTTCATCAAGTAAACATATTAAATAATAATAAACAACAAGAACAACATATACTTTTAGTCTATAAATACATAACTATAAGATAATGTCACCGTCTACGCTTAATGTGTCAGTAATTGGATCCTTTATCCTATTTAGAAAAATTGGCGGGTGTTGGGAACAGTAGAATGCTCATTCCAAATGTTCATTCTGGGTGTAATGACTTTAATCATAATGCATATAAAATATCAACACCTTTTCGGGAGGTGCAATGTTCTTTGAGCTTTCGATACATCAGCCAGTAACTCGAAACAGATATTCGACTTAGCGGCCTGGTGTAAAAGAGAAGTGCAGAGAAACGAGCGCGATAACATGAAAATGTTGCACAGCTAAGGTTGAACGCTATCGGTATTCATGCAGTCTCGTGAAAAAAAAAACTTCCATTTGCAGTTACTTTCCAGTGGCAACGAATGTTGCTGCTGCGGCTGCAGTCCCATTTTCAGGTCGAGAGCGGATTTAACGTTTCGGAAAAGTCCCACAGGAAGACGAAACAGTCGTGTCAAGACGTCGGGCTCGATAATTTCGATTACCAATCGCTGAACTACGGCGTACCGAACTTCAGCTGCCTAGTTTGCCAACTAATTAACATACGGATACCGGTGCACCGCTCAATTCCGTTTGCGTTACACACCGTAGTAATAACTGACGGACCGGAAGCTAACCATTCCTGTACACGATTCCAATCCCGAGTATTTACGATCAACTAATCGCGGGTAAAATTCAAAGGATCCACTGAGGCGGGCGAGGGATTCGATTTTGAGCAGTGGCGCGCCCAGAAGGGGGGAGGGGAGGGCAAGGGGACCTGGTGCCCCCAAAGCGGGGGCGTTGTAAGAAGAAAAGGAAACTGAATTTTATTCTTTAAATAAATTTTTATAATCACCTATAGAATTTTATTGAATTTGCATTAAAAATATTTTTATCCCTTCAACTCGGCTCCCCACGAGATTAAATCCTGAGTGCGCCACTGGGACTGTGACTATACAAATAGTATTAACAATTGGTAATAGGACGATTGCTAAGTAATTTACTGAATTAAATCTGTAATAAGCTAACACGGGCTCATCAAACAATTCTCTACCAGGCGAAACTCCCTGCAGCCAGTTTGTACGGTTGAACGTGCAATTATCTGAGCCCAGAATTATGAAATGTTTAATGCGTGTTTGAAGTGCGACTGTGGTCTCAAGCAACAAGGGTCCTGCGCCTGGTGGCATAATTTACGACCATTCTCCAGGAGCTCTAATGCACGGGTCGACAGTATTTACGGGGAGGTAATATGTGTTGCAATTTAATTAGGAAAATAAAAGGAAAGTCGTACGTGGGGCTTACAGTCGTGCTGGCAAGGCTAAAAGATTACTCTCTAACGGAGTATCTCCATGGTATATCAACATATAAATTCCCGAAAAAATTGGGATCTGGAAAATATCAACTATAGTACCGAGTCTCAATATCTGTTTCATTTCTTCGAATTATTTGCTTTACTGACGTGGACGTTCTCCTAAGTCTAGGCGACTCTAAGGGCCAAGAATGTCCATTCCATGGTTCACACCAGCCACTCAAATTGATATATAATGGGGGTTGCCAGCGCCTGCACCAGCAATCCGCAGGCTCCTGTCGGTTTTAACGTTAAAACTCGCGGTCACCATGGAACCGCATCATGAATTTTAACATTCCTCTCTGTACGGTGGCTGCGGCAGCGACTGCATAAAGTTTCGGGGGTGCAGCGGAGAAAAAACGAAAGAGGGAACGTAGCAGCCGGAGATACCAGAATTATGTGTAAATTTATGTAAATTAATGGATTATTCTAGTTTCGTTAAACCTCTGAATTCACCCTGGCTTCCTTCCTTTCTATTTTCCGGCGTTTATAGAGCCCCGCGGCGAAAAAAGGGGCATGTTTCCGCGACAAATATCGGAACAATGGCGATGCCAGAGAGAACGCGTGGCTGGCGGTATCGCGACATCGGCGAATTATTTATCTCTTCGGCGATTTACACGCCGGATATCGCATTTACGACTGTCGAGCAACCTGGTAATAATTCAGGGCGCTTTTCGTTATCGTCCGTGGCTGGCGCGAGAATCTGCTTGATTTCCATTAACGCTCTATGACGGCGAGAAAATTTTAGTATCGAGAGCAGATGGGCCCGAGCTGTTAGCTTTATCGCGCGGCTGCAAGATCGACCGTGAAATTAGCGAGAATCGCGATCGAGAATCATATGCGAATTGAATAACCGCTCCGTGAGAAATAGCCGCTTCAAATTTGCCAGTGAACCATCCTATTAAGTAGTGTATACGGTGAACGTCGAAGAAATTAATATTGGACGGAGTGGACGATGTTGCTTTTCTAAAGACCTCGCATAACGATAGTAGCTTCTGCTTTACTTGCATCTCTTTACTTTAATTCTAACCAAATGGAACATTGAGATTCCCGGGATGCCATAGACGAGGCTATCAAGAATATGACCAAGAAAATCAGCCGGCATTGTCGAAGTTAATTCCTGAAATTAATTACTGGCCCGAGGGATACTTGCGGACGTGCGAATCCACTGGGGTTTCAATCTTATTTACGATGCACTTAAGCCCATCCTTGTTCTCTGCCCGTTGCACAATAATTCTGCGGTTATAGCAGAGACAAAGGGAGCATCCGTGCAATTAGGCTCGTTTAGATATGCCTGTCCGTCGAATTTCGGCGTGAGAAAGTGAAACAGCGGCCGACCGCGTAACATCTACGCGCGTTTTAAGTGGCTTAAACGAATCAACTACTTAATGGAGCGGACCACAGAGTAACGCGCGGCAAGGTCCGGTCGGGCTGGCCCGTATTGTGTCAATGTCGAATACGTGGGGGAGTCGCGTTCATATTTTATTGTAACTAATGGCCGCTGTAAGGTTGCGTTACTACGACCTAGTTCGCCCTACTAAATGGAACGCCATTGCATATTCAGGAGATGAAGGATCTGTTTAAATCTTCCCTGAATGACGGGAAAAAATAACGAGACCTCCTTCGAGATATCGTGTGGCCCGCGAAAACGTGCAGAGTGGAAAGAATGAGAGGGAAAAGGACAGGGGACACCGGTGGAGGAAAGTAGTTCGTATTTCTCGATTCCTAACGTCTACTATTACGATGACGGATGGTATTCGATGCTTCGCAGCGAATTTAACTTAACAACATTTTAGCCAAACACGCGGGTCGCAAATTGATCGTAAACATGGAACGTCTTTGAAAGAGAACCTGCAATTCCAACTACGACAACTTTCTGTATTATATTCGCAAAGAGAGTAGAATTCTGGGTAGTTACACGGAGACACCCCAGAAATAGTCTTTCACCTCGACACGCAAGCACACACACGAATCTCGTTAATAGAAGAGTCGCGAAAGAACTTCTCATCAATCGTTATCCGAAAAGGGGATTACTGCGGTGCGAGTGTGCAAATTCCTCGAGGCTAATGGAGAACAACTACGGAAAGCAGTTCCGGAAAGTGAGCGAATAGTACGGGGAAGCATCGATCCCGTGAAGAGCGGTCAAAGGTTTCTCTAATAGAGGCCTGTACAACGAATGGCGGACTTCATTCGTTAGATCCCGACCGTTCGAGTACGCATGGTTCCATAGACGCGCAAATGGAACTTTCTCTGCGGTTTCACGCGTGCGAGTTGCCGTGAAAATGCGAAAGATCGATGCCCGTAATACTTTAGCTCTGTAAGCTTGGAATTTCTGCTACATCTTGCGCGCGGCTAGGCGCGCTTGATTTGTGCGATTTTAAAATAGATCCAGCGGCGAAATTTCTCCCCGATAAAACCACAAATATCGCGGGGCGAAAATGGGGGCAAGCCGTGCGACTGAAACCGACAGCTTTTCATTCTGCTCCTCGGTTACGCGGTCCTAGCCAGCTTTGCAAAATATGCCTGGCATTTCCTGAATTTATTATTACCCGTAGATTAATGGTCGCGAGCGAGCTCGGTATTATTCGGATAGATTTCTCGTCCTCGTCCTACGGTACGCATAAAGTAACAATACGAAGGTGATTTGTGCGCGTCCGCGGAGAGAAATCTAGCGATCTGCGTTTGAAGTATTGCAAGTATCGTTTCTAATATTCGCAACATTTCTTTCATCTGAAATTTTTATATCAGCGTTCAAAGCGATTTTAAATATTATCCAACAACTATACCTAATGGATATGCAGTGTCGATACTAAATTAATTCAACAACATTCCTAATCCACCTTTTGTCAAAACGGTGCCACGCAGATTCCATTCCTAAACGCTCGAATAAAGTCACCGCTCTAAAAGACAGCGCGCATTACCTAACCAGAGGAAGAAGAGCGAGGACAAGTAATAAGTCACTTGCGGTGGCCAATAAGACGTCACTTACCGGCGAACAGCTACCACTCGCTCGCATCATTAAGAGCAGGTCCTTTCAAAGGAAACGCGCCGGGATGACGTTTAATTTAAATAAGGATTCACGCTGAAGAATCACGTTTGAAAGCCACCGGACACCTGATATTTCTTCCTTGGAGATGTATCTCAAAGGGACTTTAATTAAAGCAACGGAACACCGCGAGACGTCTCGAAGTGTGGTGTCTAGGACAATGGAAATTGCTTCACGGAAGTAATTCGATCTATCTACCCTCCGCTGCCTACCCCGCCCCGCCACCCACGCCCGTGCACCCGCCCGCATTTATATAAACATTCGCCTGACCTGTTTCTATTCGGAAGTTGTAAATGAGCCGCGCGCGATCCGCTATAAAAATTCCCCCGGCGGAAGTGGAAAGTCGGTCGCGCAGAAAGCGTCTTATAGGATGTGGCGGATCGTCGCGGGACGTGCTCCCTTATCGCGGACGCTTCGTTATTTTTCAACTTTCTCCCGTGCAAACAAAAGGTAGGAACGCGGCGGTGGCTGGCTCGTCGAAGTCGCTAGCTGATTCTGGATTTGACGGAAACGTCGGCCGCCGTGAATTCGAAATGATTCTCAGGATCCGAGGAGCCGCAACGGCGAGGCTCCCCTGCGAAATCGATACTGAAATTATACCGGGTTGCATTTTCGTATAATTGGTGCGTGACCCTGCAGGCGGATGTTCGGTGAGTGAACAATTAGGTGTTCGTCGGTGATGCAATTGTGAAAGTCGACAGTGGTTTCTGAAAGCAGTAGGATTGATAAAAAAATTTATATTTTTGAGAAGTATGTGCTACCTATGTTTATGGTATTTCGATATTTAATGAAATTATTTCTCCCTGGCTGTATCTTTAAACTCGTGTATTTGAATGTTTTCTGAAAGATATTTTATACGGGCAAACTCGCGATTCACTTTATTTTGTTTTGTTAGACTTGTGCACTGGGTTCATGCTGGATTTATGGTGAGCCGGTAATCACGTAAGCTTTATAATATGCACGTAATTGTATAACGAGGAAAGAAGACTTCAATGATTTCGCTGTGTTGGGGGAAAGCCAGTGGAGAATTAAAATGCGCAAAGGTTCCCATTCTTCTGGTATCCGTTACATTTTAATGAAGAGTATTCGGTTTGGTAAATATCTAGGTCGGTAAATTGGACGCATTTACAGGAAAATTCTATTCTGGGAATAATTTTACGAATTAAACAACAAACTCATAATACAGATATTGTATAACAACGAAATATATATATATATATATATATATATATCTGTGAAATATGACAAAGCTACGGGTATAATGGAAAAAGGTAGCCAGTGTGTTACGGCGGAGAACGGGAACGAAACTATAAAAAGTAATAGTTACACATGGAACATGAAATTTGATCTGGTTATGAATAAAGTTCAGTAAACGTAATACGTCACGTAGCTCGCGTAATACGTGATCCGCGAGCAGTGAATCAGAATGTACAAAAGAAATTACTGCATCGTAATATGTCGGACATGTTACAGTGTGCAGAGGATTTTCGTTGAATATAACGAAATCTCGCGAGGAGGATGATGCCTTCGTTCTAAAATCAGTCCAGCCGTTTCGTCGTGGTTTATATGTAAGAATGAAGTCAACGTTTGCTAATAATAGAACACTGGCTTACGGAGCCCTGGGTGCCGTGCCTCGGATCACGACAAAAGGGTAAACGCGTTGGAAATGATGGTTATTTCTTCGAAGAAGAAGTGAAAATAAAAATTCGTTTTGATCGACTCGTTTAGCGCTTGAAATAAATAAGCTGCCATTCATTCAAACAAATGATTTCAGCTGAAAGAGACCTTCCAGTTTTGGTTATAACAGCGTTACCTCGCGTCTTCGAGAATAAGAATAAGAAGCACTAACTTCTTGCTTCGGCGAGTAGAAAATGCCTGTCAAGCGCAGACCTGCAACGCTGGAAAGAACAAAGCGATTCTACGATACGAAGAAGGGCAACATGGGAGTATTATAACAAGAAGCATTATGTGCTCTTTAATTTCTCAACCCTTTCTTCTTGACATTGCAAAACGCTGTTGCAATAATGACAATCATAACGAAGGGAATTCGGAGGCTTGTGTAGGTTGCGTGGGAATAAATTTCAAAGGCGCCCTAAGGACTTTACATTCAATAATATAATTGCTTAATAAAAGATAGCGACATGATACAATACTCACGGTTGGTAATTTAACATTAATCCTGAAAGTAAAACATCAGGGTAAATTGTCTTCTTTACTGTTCTCAATCGCGTTCGTTTAGTTTCCGCGATATTTCAACTGGAATACATTGCTCGTTATCGTAGCCTTTCATGTACGAATGCCTCTTCAACGTCCCTTCGCGCGTGTTGTACATTATTTCAAACGAAATCCATTGAAATGATAACAAATAACTTTAATTAAAAACAGTGTGAAATAAACGGAGAGGTTTGTAGAGTACTTAACCGCTCACAGACAATAACGGCCTGCATAAATATTGAAATTAAACATGTAACATTGAACACGGTACTCCTGTAACGGAAGTAACGCCCCCGCTCAATCACGAATCCGCAATTCAATTCACTTGAAACAATAAAAATTACGTTACCCGAATACTGTGTTAACGGCTATTAATTACGGTCATAACCGATATAAAAGAGCTCTCTCCGGGTTACATTATTTACGGAAAAATGCCAGTAATTATTCGCATCCTTTGATCCTGTACCAGATTCCACTGAGGAATCTGAAATCCCTTTCTCTCCCCGACTTTAACTAAGTTTTTAACAGACTGAAAGGCGGTTCCATTGAAAGAACCAACATTATTCGCGGGTTGGATTACATTACCCGATTGAAAGAACCAAAAAGTAAATTATAACTGCCTCGTTAAGGTATCATTTAAACAATGCGAAATCTGCGAAGTTAACGAAGTTATCCGTCGGTAATTCAACCCGCACGAGTTCGTTGAAATATTTATACACCGTCTCAAATTACATTATTAGCAATTACGCGCTATAAAATTAACCGGACATTTAAAATACCGTGTTCAAAGCGGTCTCGGCAGAAGAGTTAATTGTAACTTCACCAGTTCGAAGCTGGAGAAACACTAACCGTTAAAAGATATATACATAAGATTCCAAGAAAAAGTGTACACGTACATATATGTTAAGAGTGGCGACCCAGAGCACCACTTCATCACGATACAGATTCCTCCAACAAAATTCCCTGTACTCTGCCAGTCCCCCCAGAAATGCATCGGAAACATTAATCAGGCCCCGCGCAGCAGTCTCGTTGGAGATAGAAAAATATCACAGACCGAACGCTCGACGATCCAAGGAAATGAAACGATAAGGAATACCGCGGGGTATCGAAATCGGGCGAGCTATTTTCTGGGAAATAGGACTCCGGCAGGGAGCGAACCTCCCTCGGCCCCTGATTCCTCCTCAGGATCATAGACATGACGTCGCATTCATTCGTTGGATAGAGATGCGATCAACGAAATAGCGATACCAGATCGTCAGAGGGGGTGGGCTGTGTTGTATTGTGGTCGCTGGTTTCATAGCCACTATCCCCTGTTACCGCGCGGACAGCTCACCGCACTCCGAGCGGATATTACTTTTTCCTTCGAAAATGGAGATGTCATTAGAAATATTTTAAGTGATCAAACTGCGGTGGCTCGTCACGTTGCCAGCCGCATGCCCGAACTGTTCAAAAGCTTGGCAGGTAGATGTTTTTTATAAATACAAGAGCCTTTTGAATAGTCAATGGTAAATTTTCATTTTGCGACTAGTCAGGTGTTGGTACTCATAAGAAATTTGCATTTATTCAACAAATTTATGGGAGGATCCTATTGGAAGTTCCCCGAGGAATCAGAGCAAGAGACGAGACGCCCGGACAAGAAATTCGGGTTAGACATCTGGGGAAAGGTAGGAGGGAAATCTTTGATTAACTTGCAAACAAAAGTCGGCGCGGTGGCAGGATGGGGGCTTTATGATACTCAAAGTTCTTGGGGAAACTTTAACCACTTCGCAGAGAAGGAGCAGGTTAATGGTTAGAAGCGAGGGCACGGCATGTCACGTTGTAACGCAAAATATCCAAACCGATATTTCTCTTAGCAGAGATAAAACTTCGAGAAGGATCTTGATAGGGTGTTATTGAATTAATGACCCTTTGTGTAGTTCATAGACTAGGAGAAAGAAATTCACCGCAATTATTAAGCACGCACAGGAAAAATATTTGAAACACGAGGCAGGAAATTATTGAGGTATCGTTTTTGGGATAAGAAAAATTTAATTCGCTAATATATGCCTCTGTTAAAGCTGGGTTAGGCTTTAGATTTCGCCGCGAGTTTTCCAAAGTTAAAGTTTAGTTTCCGAACCGATAAAGGCCAGATTATAGGCGCATAATTGAAAAACTTTCTTCCAAAACGTGGAGTTACCAATTTTCAAAGGAGTTGAATAATAGCAACGTTAAATAGAATTTAAAGCGTACATCGAATACGAAGAATTCTTCATGAATTATGATTTGAAAAAATTAACCCTCAAGAAATTGGAAGAAAAATATAATCCTAGGCTAATTATATTAGAATTTGGTTATCATAAAATCTAGGAATATTTGTGAGCCATCCAAAATCAGATATTTACGTACCATGATAAACTCGGGATTGTTAAATTTTCCAATCAATCCCGCGCCCGTGTTAAAACAACTTTCAATTTGTCGCGAACTATGGAAACACGGTGCTCCATTATTTTCGCTTTAAATTCGTCGATTATCTGCATTTCAACGTTGACAGTAAACTCTCAGTGTGCCGATCAAACGAAATGACAGACAAACGTGCATGCTGAAAAAAAGAAGGAAGAACCAATGCATTATCGCGGCCGAAAAACAAGCGCGTGAAGCGTAGGCGCGAAACAAAAGCACCTGTAACAAAGAAAAGTACCAAGTAACTGACAAGCACTCGATACTGCGTCACGCGATACATAACATCTCTCTTCTTTTTTTTTTTTTTGGTCCTCTATTCTTCGGCTCCGACAACTATTTCGCTCTAACATCCATCGGGACGAAATCGAACCTGCTTCGGTGAATCAATTTCAGTGAGTAATTCATACGATGAAATTTTTTTTTAACGCTTACAATCCACCGTTCTCATCTCAATTTCCATTTTCCGTTTCGTTTAACTTAGATAAAGTGGAAATCCAATTGTGTCGCGCTTACGAGAACGGGAGCTGGTAATTTCTCTTATCAGTAGCAAGTATCCATTCGTTTTGCGAGATATCTTAATATATAAAGCAGAAAGTGTTTGCGTGTTTGTCTATCGCCTAAAAACTTTCGATCGGTAAACTCTGGGGTCACGAAATATATCCCAGCTCATTATGTTTAGCCGATCCAGGCGAATGTAACTATTTCCACAAAAAGTAAATAAATAAATTTTTGTTTCTACGAAATTGGAATTTAAATTTTTGCGAAGCCGAATAGGTAAGCTACTTAGTATTTTACAATTTTATTTGTTTCTGTATAGGTACCGAATATTCACCGACGGGCGAATGATTACGCTTGAATTTTGTTTCCAAAGGCTTCTCAGGAGTTTCACGTGGAAATTTTTGTTTCAGCCCGATGTAGATTTTAATTAAGATTAACTACTCCTTCCCCTGACGGAGTCTAATTCAGTTTCTATTACCGAATTCCGCCTCTGGAAACAATCACTGGAACTTCCAACCTCATTTGGACACGAAACTTCCTCGGTCCTCGAAATTTACAGGATCGCTCTTGACACGAAAATCTCGGCGATGAGGAATAGCTAGGGGTAAAAGGAACGACGAAAAATCGATTGTGCAAAGTGTTAGCACGAGATGAAGGCACTCCTTTGACGCGTGCTGACAGATTTTATAAGAGAAAAAATATTTTTCAAGGCAGAGTTCGCACCCCTTTTAAATCGAGCCTCCCTAATGAAATCTCTAAGTTCCATATTTCTTTGTACATTCATATAATATATAAATTATAAAAAATCTTTTTAAAAAATTCGGTTAACGTTTGACTTTACAGTGCCCATGTGTCCCTACCCGGTTTTATGTAACCAATCACAACTTTTCTTAAAACCTTCTGTTTAATCAACCGCGAAATACACGAAGAAAAATGAATATTTCAGCGAATACCATTTCTATAACTCACGGCACTACTTCATCGTACCCGCTTGAAATTATTCAGGTCGACAAAATCCCTCTCGATAAAATCCACGGGGACTCTACTCCACTTTGACTTTTCCTTTCTTCGAATAGAACGGGGCTCGAGTGTATTGGACTTGCATTATTTAAATATTTTAAATTCCACTGACCGGTATCCCTCTGTTCCCCATTACCGCCTTATTTTCCGAGGTTTTAATCATCTTCTACAGACACCTCGTTGAAGATCGAGACTTGCGCGGCGTTCGATAGCCAGCCATCTTGCGACAGGGCATCGTATAAAGTATAAATGACCAGCGCATCGCATGTTTCACTCTTTTTACAGCCTGTCGTATAAATACATGCAGCACAACGAGGTGAACGCGGCAGACTCATAATTAACAGCTGTTATCCGTCGCGCGGAAAGAAATATGGAAGAAGCGCGGCTCGCGAATGGGCTGTTGGGAAAATCCAGCCCCTCATTTGGGGTGGAAAGTTTTCTTCGACGAGGGCACCGAGTCATTTGCATTCTGTCACCTAACGGCCTCGATGCGAAGCGTTTTTGGTTCGTGGATCATCCATATAGCTTTTAATTCTTTCATTTTATGCAGCATAGAGTGGTACTTCTGTTACCGTTTACATTTCTATGGTTTCTTTGGTCCTGACTGCAAGCTATATTTAAATCGCGCAATTATATTTATGATTTACCTTGGGTAGGATAAGTTTCAGGAGTTTCTGGAGGACATACAAGTAATTGAGGAAAGTTGGGTGGTTGAAGTTATAAGCCTTTTAGTACCAGCATAGAATGACCAATACGGCAAAGTTACGAGGGGGTACGATAACTCTTGATCCCTCCTTCAAGATTGCTTCAGACTCTGCACATGACAATAGTCCCTTAAACAATGAAACTCTGGAAAGTGACGTCCTTTTCCCCCTCGTTTTCTTTAAATCACTTCTCCCTTCTTTTTTTTATATCGGGACCACCAGGACCCGGTGCAGCGTTCCGGTGCAATTATAACGCTAATGGCAAAGTATAGATCGTCGTTATTTCGCGGAAGCTCATTAACTACAGATTTTGGTGGAAACGAGTTTAATAGTTCGCCGCAGTTCTAGGAACGGTCTTTCGTCCCATGTAAATCTCGCTTTACTGCAATTTGGGGCGAAGTTCCGGTGTAAAAATAATTTCGAGAAGTTGCTAAATACAATTTACGGGCGGCATTTGTTTGTTGGTCGAGGTCATTAAGGGGGCAAACGAGCGTACGCTGTTTTTAATAATGCATCATTAAGCGTTGGATATTTCAACTTGTTATTCTCCCGCTTCATTGTTTCCCGTGGAAATTAATGATACGCCTTTTTAGGCCATTCCTTGGTTTCTAAGTAGTCCATCGAGCGTAAAAACAATTAAGATTTTCCTCGGTTCTCCTCGAACTAAAACTTTTGATACTATTAAATTGAGATTCGTCGCATCCACGCTTCTTCGCGTTTTCTTCTACCAATTCTATGGGATGGTATAAAGGAATACGCATAAAATCGTACGAGATATCATAGTATGATTGAGCGACTAAATTTCATTGTCTACATTCGTCGAATGGTAAAATTGCGCAGCTTCCCGTGAAACTAACCGTTTGCGAAGTCACACAATAGGAACAACGGACCGTTTTGCATCAATAATAAGGATATTAGTCGAAAGCGGGCCAACAATATGTTGCCGACATTGTTGATAATAATAACTAGCCCATTGATCGCGCTGCTATGAATACGGTTCGATCATAGAATCAGTGATTAATGGAAAAGCCGATAAACGATTCCGTCGCGACTCTGCATCGCTAAAAGGTGCCTGCAATTCCTGCGCCCGAGTTACTGCACACCATCACTTGGCGGATTAATTCGCAATTTATCTAGACACTAGGATTTTGCGGCGCTGTAGTTGCACAGTTCAGGCAAACAAATAACAATGGTACCTACTATTAATTTCTGACTTTCAGTCAGCAGTGTATTCTAAGTGGATATGATGCAACCGTTACGAATTCACTAATTCGAATTTAAACGATACTGATATTCTGTGAGCGATCATTTTTTTTTATGCTTCCCGTGAAGAATTTTGTGTTAGAGTGGAAGAACTCTGAGTCCTGTTGTGAATTTGAATGATTTAAAGTCTCTTTTACTTTTAGGTAATTAGTGGGAATGTTGGTTCCTATACAGTCCTCCAAGAACGTATCAATTTCAACATTTAATTGAACAATAGATCAGTTTCATCGATTACGACCAGTCTAACTGGCAAAATCGTGAATGGATCTATGTATTAGCTTTCGAACGCAACTGTCCGAACTCCGTGAACTGTTTAAACTTCCGTAGACAGAAGTGATCCCGAGTAGAACTTTTGAACTCGCAACTCGTCGAGATCTGAATTAATCAAACTCTCGAACTTTACCAACTCACGGCAAACTTCGTGGGAAGTTGGAAGATTTGCAAAATAAGGGGGACGAAAATATCCCAACACAAAGTATCAGCCACCCTTCGCGAACCGTGTTAAAAATACGATAGGTGGAATCCAGACGTCTGTCGCCCACAATAACCGATGTTGAAGAAATTAAATCTTCGGGAGATTTGACGCGAAACGTCCCTAACGCGACAGCAGAAACCCCTGAGGTTCAACTGCGATACTTAAGGGATCAGGAAACTTGGCGACGTCGGACACGAACTCCGCTGTTTATCGGCGAAACATAATAGAAAATTATAATTCGCCGTTTCGTAATCGCTTTGATCAAAAACCTCGCCATTAGGTAAACACCGGCTTGCCGTGAACTGATTTCACGCTGATTAAAGCGTTACTTTTAGCAAATGCTCGTTACTGCCTAGTACGAGGCGAACGAACAAGTATTATAATTATCGCCAGCAGTGTTAGCGCTACAGCGCTTACTGTCTCTTTCGCGGAATGTCATCCCGTGATTAAAACGACGTTTGTACGAAACATATATTCGCGTCAGCCATCGCGCTGCATCGCAACAAGATCGAGCATAAAACAAACCCCGCATCCGCGCGGCCTTTATAAATAATCCTGGTTAATTAAAAGTTCGCGGGAAAGGAGAGATCCGGGGCTTATGAAATTCCTCGTCCCGCCAAACCGCGTCCCTTTGAACGGAGACGGCATCGGGGCACTAGAAAAATTAAACTTCTCGACAGGAACGTTCCGATATATCGACAACACCTGATGGAATCAGGGCGAAACGGGCGACATGAATCGGTGACCCTGTTGAAGAAACGTCGTTAATAAAACCCTCGATATCGCTCTACCAAACAGCACGATCACGAGTAAAACCGCACCCGACCAAAATGAAATTGCAGGGGAATCGAGCGTACGCGCAATCACGGCCGCATCTTCTGATCCCAACAAGTTACCGTCTAAATAACCATCTCTATACCCAGATGATTTGGCCTGAAGCCTGAATATTCATGCACCCGAGGAAAGTATGCCGTTAGACAGACTCGCCGAATAGTCCACGACAGTTGGTACAAAATCGATTAGGGGCTGGAACTTACTCAAGTATCACCGCCAACGTTTCATTCCGTCGCAACTACCCTTCTAACTTCCGCCAGGTCGCGCAAGTTGCTTTAGTGTTAAGGAAAATATGCGTTAAAGGAAAGCCATCAGGGTGGCGTACTTAGTGACTCAGGGCTAACAGGAAGTTCGTCACTCGACACCCCCGATGCGGGCGTAAAGACTTGCTGGCGTAAAGTGGACGTGCTGTTTGACTTCTTCGATAGATGTCGGTATCTCATTAACAATATCCCGCGTGCACGTTGTATCTGTACCTGAACGATAGCAACTGACTTTTTGCCGTTGCTCCTGCGCCCTGAGCGCAGCTACCACTGCCTCAACAAATCCGATAAAATAAAAGCTCGAGTTAAGAGGGGCTGTGTAAAATTTGCCCCGTAGAGATTTTCTAATAAGACCACCCCGTATTCGGCTTTGTCGCGAGTTAACGAACACAGCGAATAAATTTCGAGGTGTTAGCTCTCGCGGGGCGAACGGATCGCGAGCCGCTTAGCCGCTCGACGAGCGGCTTCAAACGCAATAAATAACCCGCCGCTTTAAAAGGAGGAAAGATTAGGCGAATCCCCCGAGTGGGCCGCGAATGCGTGCTCGTAAAGACGCGAAGATTGCATTGGAACGACTGCCCCCGTCTAAAGACAGAAAGTAAACTCCTTCCTTTCCTTTCTTCGTTTCCCGTTCGTTTCGCTTTCCGGCTGCGATACACCCGTTTCCTCGGGACATCCTTAATGGACGTTTCTGTTTACCACCGAGGGGGACTTGCCCCTTCCAACGTTCAACTGCAGCTCGTTTTTTTTCGATGGACACGTGGTGAAAAATGGTAATCGTAATTCGGTATCAAACGAAGTTTTAACTCGAAACAACAGCGTCGTAACGCTTGTCATCGTGAAAGTCGGTTTCCCCATGAAGAAAAACAAAAAATTTTCTAGGCCTAGATATTTAATGAAAATTTCGGAATTGTTTAAACATACGGTGTCCTGATTATCCTGAACAATGTATATCCCTTATGGTTTAGCGACGCTTGTATCTCGCCCAAGCAGACATGGACGTTGGATTGCCTGAAATTTACAAAACAATTACCGGCTCCTGATTCTCGTGCATGTTAGCGGCACCATTTTGTGCGTAAAGCCAGAATTACAACGCTGACTATCCCTGTAGCGACAATTATTCCGAAGTTAGCCCATTTTCTGGTGACACTCAGCATTACGAAGCGGCCCCGGTTTAACACCCGCGACGCTGATATAAAGAGCATAGACACGCCGCAAATGAGCAAATAATTCAAATCTCGTTCAACCACGGGTGTCGGTGTAGAATAA
Organism: Andrena flavipes; assembly: GCA_963971345.1. Lineage (NCBI taxonomy): Eukaryota > Metazoa > Arthropoda > Insecta > Hymenoptera > Andrenidae > Andrena > Andrena flavipes. The sequence goes on from OZ020481.1 coordinate 36,540,117, forward strand.
TTCGCAGGAAAAACCAAGGTTCCAGAAGCTTACATTCTCGGTGGGAACTTCAGACACGAGCAGGGTTTCAGTTACAGTATTAAGTACGGTGGAATTTCGGAAACTCGAAGCGTTTAAGGGCTTTGGGAAACGCTGGAACATTTATCGGGGATTTCAGTTATGGAATTGTGTGCGGCCGAGTGTTCGCGGCGATTAGGGATTTAAAGGTTTACGACTTTCGGTTCGATGGGAATTCCACTTTTCGTGGTTGGTACCTACAAGAGAATTCCTACAGCTGCCCGTGTTTTAAGGAGTCACGAGTTAGAGGATCCATGATTTTCTAGAAACTTCGTGTTGCACGCGAAGCTGGAGCCAAATTTTTGAGTATCGAAAGATTGCGAAGCGTTAGATTTCGAGGAAGTTTCGAGTAGTATCGATCACACAGAATTTATTGCAATTTCATTTTTACTGCTTGATATTCAAAGGTACCTTTCGATAGTAGGTAGAAATATATACGAATATGAATGAAAGCTACGAAATTGTAGAAGTGCATGGAATAAAATTTCTATTCGTTGAATTAATATTGATTAAATCGGAAAGCCTTGTCAGATATTTCATTTAAGATTTAACTCACTATTAAAGCGAATTGGATTCCATTCAATCTCTGTTACTTCAATCGGGACTTTTTAATGGTGAGGGTTTTATGTATCTTGAAAATTCATTTCATTTCGTGAAATACGTGAAGACATCTTCATAAAAGTTCGACCGCATCAATAGTCGACATTTAATTCGAGATTGGTGCTGGAATAACAGTGTTGCCTGCAATATCGGTTGCAAATCATTTAATGAGGGAGAAACGCGTTAATTACCATTAAAGCGGATATTTTTCTGTGTCGTTGAAGTCAGCTAATGAGCCTAATTAGAACGCAAGTTTCTTCGGATGATTATGTTTCACTTCTCACCGCCATTCTGCTACAAGACTAGAAGAATGGACGCACCCTCGCTTCGTCTATCATTTCGCTCCGAAGCAGAATGGAGATGTAGCGTGAATTGCACGGGGCTGTCTGAGTGGAGGTTGCTGCTGCGTTGAAAAACACCCAGAGAACGAACTTTGTGGGAATGGAATAACTTTGCTACGTTCAGCAACTGTGTAAACTGTTTGAACCGTTTTCTAGACTGTCGTGAAAGGATGAACGAGTGGATATTAGGATACAACTGCAGTCTGTTGCAAAGAGGATAACTAAATTATTATGAACCAAAGATAAACACGTCACCCTCGTCCACCGGCAGCCTTCAATGTCACAATTAAAAGCGTAGCAGTTTAGAGTCAACAATCGGTGTCTGGCTCGAGTTTAATTATTTTCGCTTGTATTTTCTGGCGAATTTTCAAGAGGCACTTCGCGACACGAAGAATTCTACCGCGACGTCTTATCTAACGCTTCTGTGCGATCTTGAGACGGTCAGACAGGGCTGCGAAGAAAAGTACAACAAAGATAAAACCTTCGCGATCCGCTCGACTGAGAAATTTCAACGCTCCTCATCTCGTATAAATTAGTGGACTAATTAATCCAGGAAAACAGCCCTACGCTAGAACCATCTTTACGCGACAATACGATCTCTAAAAGTCTAATAATTCATGAAATTATTTTCTCCGCTGGATGCTTTACTACTTTGGAACGCAATCAATGAAAAGCTAATTTATTAAGCTTAAGTGCGTGCGCGCGTAATGTACTTCCTGCACGATAATGCAGGCTGAAGGATGTCTGTCGCACATTTAATATCATTAAACACGCCTGATAGAAAAGATAAGTAATGTTTGTTTGTTTGTCTGTGATAATAGAGATTGGGGAAGAATTTTAAAGAACTAATTTCATAAATTTCATAAATTAATTGCACGATGCATGCGCGACATTGTATCAGTTAAAAAAGATATACCTAGGGTGAAATTGTTGGATAGCGCGGACGTCATCGTGATAAATCTAAATCTACCTCTCATTACGATAAATATAAGCAGATTTTCCGGTGGAATGTCGCTGGAATCCAATGAAATTCGCCAGACAGAGTGAAAATGTGGGTCCACGATTTTGAAAGCCAAAAACTGCAGCAGCGCATACGAGACATTACGCGGTTAAAATAACTTGTTAATTAAATTATGCACGGTGCAGCAAAGCTGGTCTGACGGCAGGTGGCCGGGAATAAAGAAAACACAGCGTGTCATGCCGCTAAACTGCAGCATCGCCATTTAATTAACAACTTAATTGAACCATGTACCGACCGCGTTAATACGTGTCCAATTTTCTATCCCTCCTCCCTCGCCGAAGGCCTTGGAAATTGATAATACTACGTTGTAATTACGCACATTGTCAACTCTATCGAAATTGAGCAACGTAAAAGAATAGTAGTTCTTAGGTAGATCTTAATGGATTTATTATTGTAATTGAAGACCCTGAGCCAGCAAAGAAAAAAGATGGACAACTCATTCGAAATCAATGAAGATTGATTCACCTCGTTTCGTTTAATATTATTCAACTGCTTCAAGAGAGAAAGTTCGAAAGAGATAATAGTCTAGGTGACAGACATTTCACCAGGCTTAATAATGATAAAAGTCTTTGTGGAGTCCCGTTATTAAACTCGAAATATCTCTTGACAATCTCGTATCCTGAACGCCCTTTTAAAGCTGCCGAGAGAACGATAATCATTTTATGTCAGCTGTTCCCGTTTTCCGTCGTCTCTAAACAAAAAAATAAACGGGATGTGATAAAGCAGCACGATCTTATCTAGCGCCGTAGCGCGTCGAGCTACCCTATAAGCTTTCAAAACGAATCCGAGAATTCCCTCCAACTCTCGCCCTTGTAAGTGGAATAGTCAGGTCTGATCAATTTTGACTCGCGTTACTTGCACCAACTTCCCTCAGCGAGATTCTTTCTGCTCGCTAAAATACTTTCTCCTTCCCATCAAAGAGTTTCGTTACACTGAACAGTACTTCGCGAAATACTCGATCTCTTTAATTGTGCTATAAATTAAATACATAACATCCAGAATTATTTTCAAAGTTACCAATCCTTTTGTACATACTAAGAAGCAAACTGTTTTTATCCTCAGATTAAAATCAAGCTCTACGTATTTTACATCCCGCCTCATTTAAGAACGATTCTATTTGCAGACTTAAGAAAGCAAGAGTTTTGGATAAATTTTGTCCAAGTTAGTGACGCCAAGAAACGCACGTACCGCATTCAAGAAGAGCTTAAACTCCGAAATTTTCTTGAAGCATCGCATCTTGCGAAACACCCTATGCAAATTTATATGCAAATGCAGGGAATACGGAGCGGCCCGTTAAATAGCGAACTGAAGCTTGGCTATTTAATTAACGATTTAATAGAAGGGAGTACCAGCGATGTTAACATGCATCCAACTTTATATGCGTGCAAACGCTCGGAATTAATAACATCTCAAAATTGTTGCAGTCAACTTTCCTACCAACGAACGACACGCGTGTGTCTCAACGGGCAAACGGAACAGAGACAATTCCGTCCTGCTGTTGCATAGCTTTCCTACCCGCTTCTCTTTAACATGAATAATTCCAGAAATTTTCCAACTTAATTAAAAAGCTTCTGGTTAACCCAGTAAAGGCCGTGCCAGAAGAGCTTATTATTTGAAGAACGTTTTAAGCGCACAAGTAAATGGGAATTTTAAAGAAAATTAATATTTTTCACGTCTTTCTGTTGCCTACCTCTGCTATTAGCATTAAATATATTTTTTTTTCTTGTAAAACAGAAACCAGTGATCCCTTTATCTCCTAAACGCAATTACTTAATAGTTTGGAACAATCTGGATAATGATATTGCAGGTAATTTTCTTTTCTGCCATCGTACTTGCCCAATAATTCCCTCGGACATTTATAAAATCAACGAAAATATTCAAGCTCACCGAACACCTTGGTGTTAAGTTGAAAAAAAGTACGGTCAGTTAGCCAAGAAAATTATTACTACAAAATTTTATTGTATTCCAAGCTGCTTCGCACAGATCTGGTAAGTGAAAAACATGTACGTTCTGCTTTATAACTAGGGACATCGTATACGACGTACACAGAGGGGAAGGAAAATTATAAAGCTCTAAACAGAAGTTTCACTATCTAATTAACACCTCTCTTCGGCCGTAGCCTAACTGCTAATTATCGTGAAACTTTGCGCTCGCGAAAGAAAAAGAAGCAGGGCGAGCACAAAGTAAATTCGTAAATATATGTGTCTATGTAAAAACAAAAAAAAAAACTCGATGGAAAGAAAAGCAGAAAAGTGGGACCTACGACACTAAGGACCAAAAGTTTTTCCGTTTCATCAGCAACTTAATTACGCTGTACACGCGAGCAGCCAATTTTCTAGTCGCCGGGATGCATAAGGTCAGGAACATCTTAACAGATTGTAATCAAAAGTGACTGCACGTATCATGCAGATCGAAGTTATCAAAAGAACAGGTCCTCTTTTACTCTACGCACAGAACTTTTTGCGTGGACATATCCTCCAACAAATTTTGCGATTAAACTGCTGTTTTCATTCATCATTTTCATCATTGTCATCTGTAGCCTGCATTATCGTTGTCATTCTAGTTTTCCTAGTTGGATTAAATTCCTGCTGGCATAATACGAATAATTTCCGTCCCTTCAAGAAAAGCTCTAAGCTTTATGAGATTGTCTGGAAAGCTGTGCTACATTCGCCTTTATCCTACTTTCATTCTAATTCTTCATCTCAATCGAATTTATTTCAGACACTATGCTATTTCTGAGGAAATTGCTGAAACTTTATTTTTCTCTCCCTTTTCTTTTTAAATAAAGGGGTTTTACCAATTTTACCTTTATCAAATCTTCATTATCGTTTCTCGCTTCAATTTAAGTGATTCTGACGCGGGCGCGGAGCATACTTTTCCCACTGAATATCGCAAATTCAACTTTGCAAGCTTCATAGGAAAACACGGACTAAGTAACCACGGTAATACTCACCGAGGTGGAATGATCAAGAAGAAGTGTAAAAAACAAAGCGTAATTCTGTGAGATTACAAAGCAGCTTAGAAGAACACAACAAAAGGTGGAAACGGGGTCGTGACGTCACGGAGTGACCTATTTTAATCTGTGCTTGGATACAGTAGATTTACAGGGTAGCTTGGTTCAATTTCTAAATGGATTTACCTTGGAAAGTATGATGAGTAGATAAAATTCAATTTAATAAACTACGATGGAAACATTTCAATTTCACCGAGAAAGGTCTCCAAATACATAAACCTCGGATATTTCTAAGGATCATGCTATCTAAATCTGAAAACACCTTTGACATTTTTACCAATCCATTTTCATTTTAACGAAAATCCTGAGTGCTGGTGTGTCCCACTTCTAAAACTTATGTCCTCTAAATATATTTATTTATGAATTAAGATAGGTCGGTCTGTACAAGAAAATTACATTAACTATGTGCACCCCTAATGCTCCCTTCTGAAACACTCCGTTCACTCTAACTCGTCGCCGAACGTGGAGTCCCGTCTAACGCAGAGTGGCGGGTCGATTCGAAAAATGAGCAAACTCAGGCTCGAGCCACTGGCAATTTATGTCTGAAAACATATTGAATTCGATCATCTGAAATATGTCTCGGCCGAAATACAACACCGACGCGAACGGAAATGGAACGTCGAGGAAAGTGTGAGTCGGCGTTTCCAACGCTGGAAACTTCTTTTCCATATAACATTAGCGATACGTACGAATCTTTTCCACCCGAACTTTCAAACTGTTAACTGCGCCCCCCTCCTTCTTCGGCGGTATAAATTTTTTTAGTAATAAGCTGTGCAAATACATTCCGTACCATCGAATCCGCACATTTCTCGCGTAGCATTTCAGTGGAAAACAAATTTAGTTGGCAGGAAGCGATAAACTCTCCGGCCATTCGTGGCCCTCCGCCCACTTTCGCCCTCTCGTTCTTCCTCGTCCACTTTTTCGTATATTATCCCACGGGTCACGTTTTTTTTTAACCCGCCTGGCCTCCGATCCATCGCGATTTTCCAAGACAGGGAGACGTCCCGTTGGAAAATTAACGAGCCGAATATTCATGGAAAGTTCATTCATCGACATGCGGGGCAAACCGATTCCCGATCCGCTGGGTTATTTGTAAACGTTGCTCCGCGAGCGCCCTCGATTCCATAAAATCTGCGGATTTTCTTGCTTTCATCTTTGCCTGTCGCATTCAGCGAGTCAACCCACATTCCCCGTGCACGGTCCATTCAAAAGCTGATCGATCGTTCTTCTTGAAATAAAATTATCGAATCAGAGCGGCGAGCTGGGCGCCCAGCTCCGAGTCCTATACCCGAAATAATTAATCACGGGTTAAAACAGTCTGCATTCGCCAACGAATACGGGACACATTCGACATCCGCGACTGCGAAAAGAAACCCATTTGGGGATGAGGATACGTCAGTACGCGTAAAGCCGTTGGTCTAACGAGCAATACCCGTTATTGGCGCAATATTAATTTGGCGATCGACGGACGGGGGTGTGCGGGCATAATCTACGTAACAGCAGCGAGCGCGTTAATTCGTCGGCCGACATTGCTCGGCCACGAGGGTCGCGTTCGAATCCAATTTTCCCGGCGATGGAGCGTAGTTTACGTTCCTCGGCTCCTTTCGTTCGCCCGGTTACTTCAATTTTCCCGATAATGATCGCGATAAGCGGGAAAAACTCGCAGCCGGCTGCAGGGCCGGGGGTTCTAGCCGGATCGCGCGACGGGGAAAATGAAATGGTGCGCTGGCTGGGAATCGATGAAGGATGAGGAGACGGCATTCTCTCGCTCTGTGAGCGGGGCATTGTCGTGTGACGCCTTTGTGCTCCAAACTTTAGGGCTGATGTCGCGAAATTAAACAAGGTCGCGGCGCTACATCCCGGAAAAGGGTGTGAAAAAAAGAGAAAGAGAGCGGAGGCGGGTGTGGGAGGGGGATGAGAGAATAAAGGGACGGCCACGCGGAATACACACCGACCTAAAATGACACACCGCGTTGTTCCACGTGAATCGCGGACGAGGCGCGGATTTAAGAGGGTGCGTTGTTGTCTGCACGCGCGACGACGAAACCTTGATTCGTCTGCGATTGGCAACGAGAAGGACAATGACGGTACTCCGCTGTTCTGTGAATGCCGAGCTCCCGTGTTTTTGGAAAATGCGGAAACGAGAACGCGAAGAGGCGAGAAAATTTGTAAGTCCTGGAATTCTGGGCAGAGCAGACGGCTGCGGTTGGGAACTGAGGAGTATTAGGTTTCCGTAGCGATGAAGGAGCAGCATTACGTTGGAACATTCTGTGAGTACAGCGTATGATATATATATTTTGAAATAGGGAATATCAGAGGTGCTTGCATTAAGAATCTCACTTTACCAAATTTCTCTACTTCTCTGTCGCGCCGTACCAGGAAAGTCTCTGCTACTATCGCGAATACGATTTGCTAAGTAAGTATTTCCTGCTGCTTTATATTTTAAATAAATCTTCGCCCCTGCCCTCTTGCCAGCGAGTTTGCCGAGCAAACAGATCCCTTCAGACCTTCCAATGTTCCGGCATATTTAAAAACCGCGGCTCATAAATTTGCTCGCGATAATTCCGCGCAGAGGAACGGCGGGATCGAAACGAGGAAAATGCAAAACCAGGCGAAACTAAACGCCTCGCTCCTTACGCGCCGAAAATAATTTCGCAAAACTGCACCCGGATATCGCGCTAATTACTTCCGTATGCAGATGCTGGCGCGTCTCGCGCGGATTTCGCGCAGCTGCACAGCTTAACGGGTTGTTTTCGGTAATAAATAAAGAAGCTGTTTAAAATGCAAATTAAACAGTCGAGGAGGTCGAAAATCGATATGTTTAATAACGGCCAAGTCTGCTATCAATGCCTCCTGTAACTGAATATATCTGTATGTATGTGTGTGTCTGCTGGAGGGTGCAGCTGGGTACATATGTACAGGCGCAGCTGTAACCCAGGGAAATATATCAAACGTTGTAAAATATGCAAAACGCTCGACTTACAAATTCATAATTCACTGCGCGGCCAACACTGCGTCGGCGCGACGGAATTTCACGCGGCTTAATGAAACCGACTCCATTTACTCCAAATAACACTATGAAGAACATTCTTTTTGTTCCCTGTGTACGCTCCATCGCTGAATTTTGGTTTAAATATTCATCGACGCTGCACGGTATCGAATGAAAAACACGGGCGAAACTGTAAGGTGTTTGCGAAAGTTTGAATAATTGAGAGTGCCAGACGAATTGCTTCGGATATTGTTTTCGTGTTTACGACCAGAATTTTGGAAGTCAATGGCAAATGACTTTGGTACTCCTATCGTTTTTTAATCTGCTAAATGGCTACGAATTTCTCTGAAAAGACCAAAATTATCGAATTCTACGTTAACAGTAAGGGGACCGTTATTACCCATTTTAATATTAAAGTCCGCTTTGCCCGTCTTGGAAAATGAATTACTGGAAGCACACTGCAGCGAATCGCTAATTTTTGTAGAAGTTTTCACACAGCAGGAGTGATTATTTTTAAATTAAGTAAGGTAATCTTTTTTAGTCGAGGTAGAACGTTCCGGCTCAGATAACAGGTAATTCACAGTTTAATATTAGAAATGGGTAACGTTCTCACCTTTGCTGGTATAGAATTTAAAACCAGTTTAATTCACCACCACGGTTGCACATATGTGTTATAGAATACGTTGCAGCATTAGTAGACTCAAAATATTGTAGGTTTCAAATCCATTATTTTAATGTATGCTTTAGAGAGAGTGATCCAGTTGCCTCGCACTACTGTAATACTCGAAATTACCGTTTGAAACAGTAAAAGATAAAAACGTATCGCTTACATTTATACTTTAACGACTTCCAAATAAGAATGTTGGAATGGTGCAGATTAAAGGAACGGTGGAAATATGTTTGCCGTGCCCGACATACGTATTGTCTGGTTAACAGCACTCCAGTGAAAGAATGCACAGACTAATTACTCTTCCACTTAATTAATCAACGCTGAAGGGCCACTTTCCATGGGCTTTATGGACCTACAATATTGAATGGTTACCGATGAGGCAACCAATGCGACGAGTAATTGGGTGCCACTGAGAATCAATTAGAATAACTCCGAGCTATTTGAACCTACAATTAATCGACCACCAAAGTCACTTTGTCTCCGCGCTTAATTACTGCTCCGTTTTATTTGCCCCGTTACAATCATAATTTACTTGAAATTCTCAATCTCTCGGGCTCCCAGTGGCATTTATTTCGTCACAGCCAAGTGTACCATCGACTTCGATATATTTAAATATTCAATTTTAACCGTGGAACTCTGTTCATCGCGGGAAGTTACGCAAACCTATTGAGAATTTACTGGAATAATGATAGCAAATTGGTTTGTCGGTTCCACTTTGCTTATTCAACGAACCACTGGTAAAATGATTACCCTACCGGCGAGCTTTAAGTTATTTCGACTGTTGTGTCGGTCTGCTTTAAAATGTTAAGAAGAAACGATCCGCGGTATTGTTGGAGGATATTATTAATTCTTTTTTTTGCGCCCTAACAACGGGTAAATAATTAAGGTCAGGAAAGGAAAGAAATAAAGGAGCCAATGAATCCTCGCTGAAGCCAAGGAGGACCCACGTGAAAAATGACCATTAGAGGAAATCTCGAGCCGGAAGCACTGTAGGAACTTCTATCGATTGCGTGATCATTGCTGCCAGAGTTCAATTACTCACGGCTCTGATTGCAGGCAATGAAAAACATCATCTGTTTGCTTTTAGCTTTCGTCGCCTTGTTTACAATTAAACGTATCTGAAGCCCTTTCGAATATACGGTTTAATAATTTCTCAGCTTCACAAGTGTGTGAATTTCGAAGATCGAACGACATACGTTACAAATAAAAAAAAAACAGACATAAATCCTGCGAGGATTGTTCATTTAAACTTCTGTTGGTCTGAAGATCTTAATTTCGCGATAAAAAATAGTCGCGGGCTTTCCGTACGGGCAAAAGTAAAACGTATCGGTTAATTATGCTTGAGTTTACTTTATTTAGAGGGAGTAAATTGATTCGTACGCGAGACACGTTTTCGTCATTTATATTAATGACAAGTGCACTCTTCCGAAGGAGGGAGAAGCTGTTTCAATCACTGCCTTCTCGTGTTACTACTTAACACTTCTGGCTCGAGGATTAATTGCGCTTTTACTAACTTTAATGGCTCGGACGAGCTGTTCCCGTTTGAACGGCTGGTCATTCGTGATAACGGGCAAAGCCTTAAAACGTACAAGGCTTTTTAAGTCCTCCAGGCAACTTCCAATAGACCGGCCACCTGAACTGTTTGGCTTAACTTCTCAGCCCACGGGAACGTCGAAGAATAGAATCGAAGTTGCGCGGGATCCGATTCGACAGGTTTTAAAGAAATACTATGCACAGGAGTGTAGCTCACTTCTGTAGACTGAGGGTTATAGATGGTACAGTAATCCTCGCGCTTTACCCAAGTCGAAATGGAAGTTGGAGTCGAACTACACCACGCCACGCATTAAGTAAGCATCTTCATTTGGAAAGGTCTAATAAACATTTAACACTCTACTTCAGTCACGGCAAAAGAGAAAAGGCAGCTCGCCTAACTAGGTCATGTTAGACCACGCTTTTCTTTGACCAATCATAACTCGAGAAGTAAATCTAAACTGCTTGCACGATCATACCTATGGAACTTCCGTCTTGCTTCATACTCTAGACTCGAGATGTATCTCCTCAACTATTCATCGCTTAATTACGAATCGCCTTCCACGAATAACAAGTTAATGGGATCACAGGCAGCCTGAAAGTCCCTTACAGAAATTCTCGAGCTGCTTTACCAACCCCCTCGTTGCGCTGCATGGAACTACGGGAGCCGTGTCGCAGAAACAGCTTACCAGCGTCGCAGTGTCGCGGACTTTTTGTCATTCGATCATTGCTAGACAGAGGAGATTTTAAAGTGTCTACGGTCGTTTGTCACCGGCAGATTTTGCACTTAACAACGCCGTTCCCCTGCCACCGCATAAATGTTGCAAGATACTTACGTGTTCACGGCGCGCGATATCGCGGAACAACGGCCAACAGAAACCGTAACGCGACGAGTGCGGGTTGCATAATGCCCCTACATATACCGCGGGATCGCGTAAACACGAATAGCGGCCTCATTTTGCAAGCCGTGCAAACGTACGGTGTCGGCGAGAAATTTCAAAAGAGAAGCTTCGAAAAGGAAGGAACTTTTGCCGCGAGGCCCGCTAAACGTCGGCAACCTCGCGTTCTTGATGGAGAACGAAAGGTGGAAACCCTTCGCAGATCGACGATGGCAAATTCTTCTGAAAGAAATTTTCAATTTTCATAAAAGGTTACTGGGACCTCGAGGTTGATGGGTTTCGAATAATTCTCTATTTTCTCCTGAATGACGAACAGCTGTCGATCACTTCAACCTCTAATTAATAGTCTATCGTTCGATCAAGATTTTGGAAATTCTCTAATTCCGAGTTGTTCATAGAATGCTTCAGATCCGACTGTTAGGCGATCAATCCTGATTGGTGGAACGTCGAGGGTGTTTTTTAAATATAAGCGAAAGAAAGAGGATGGAAAATCTGAAATTGAAGACGAGATTTGATTCAGGGATTTAGAGTTGGGTTTCTGAGTCGGTGAGATGGATTGCAGAAGTTGCTTTCGTTCAGGCTTTGTATACCACGATTAATACACTTCTGATGCGCTTCGAGTAATCTGCGCCGAAATTACTTTCGAACTCCACTCTGGGTCATCCTATATCCATGTACATTCAACAAAATACTATGTCCTTATTTTTATTCGTGCTAGTAATCCGCTCGTTTTAAAAGCTATTAATTAGGTGAAGCAAGTGTATGGCATTTAATCAGTAAACTTCTTGGGAAAAGAAAGAGTGGAAAGAAAGATTAAGTGATGAATACAATCATGTTATTCTGGCGCAACGGTACAACGTACACTTGGCATAAAGATTGATGAAGAGAGCTGTTGAGCTTTAAGAAGCAAACACAGCTCTTAACGCGTTCACAGAAGAAAGTAATAAAATCTCTTCGGGGAGATGCTCTATATTCGTCAAGGAACTTAAGGGTCCATAAATCAGAATGAAGCAACTCTTAAGCAGCTTCACTTTTGGCGAATTAAACATCAGATAATACAACCTCCACCTTGTAAAATATAGGTAGAATCTCTTTCGCCAATGTTTCTTCCACGTGCAAGTAAGAGCAAAACAATATACCTCATTCCATTCTTTCTAACTACAAAATATTACCAGTCTTAAGCACTTTAATAGCTTCGTGCAATACTCCGTGTTGTATTTACTTTTAACATCAAGACATAAAAATAAATGGATCTTGGAATATTTTAGTAAGATGCTGAAAAAGACGGGGCTTTGAAAAACCTTTGAATCCTATCTGTCCCTATATGTATCTTGCTCAAATATTCTAAGTTCCACATATCCCTGTATCTAAAGAAAATATTCCAAATTCTATCACACCATACGTATCAACGAAATATTCTCAGTTTCACGTATTCCATCTCAATCACATGGAACTTTTTCCTCTTTCCATTCCGAAGAACCAAATATATGCCACACGTTTCCGCTTCATCAAACAATTTCGGCGTCTAATTGGAGAAAATACGAGGCAATAAGCCAATATTTACGAAACATTTGGAGCACCCAAAAGCTAGCGCAAACGCACAAGATTACCAATTGCTGCTACTAGATTCAGATTATCATCATTAAGGATTGTAGATCGGTGCTCCGATTTCACAGGCAATTTTACTACGCAAACACCATTAAATCGATTTATACAACATGCCCATTTAATAATTAATTTACATTGCTTCGCAATGAAACTCAGCTCTTTACCAACATTTCTAGCGAGCATAGCGCATTGCATAGGATAAATAGAAGCTTTCTAAATACAAAACCGAGTTTGAAGGAAATTATTTAATTGCTCGATAAATATCAACGCTGGAAATCGGTTTCTCATTCCTACTGATGGCACTGTCGGTTCATGACCGGCGACCCGAGGATATTATACTTCGATCACGCGCAATAAGCAAATTATCCGTTCGCGTGCAACGATCGCGCTCTACTTAAGAAGACGGCTACTAGGAAACAAAAAAAAAATGAGGGAAAACGAGTGGAACGGAACACAAACACGAGAGCACGACATTTCCCGCGGTTCATCTCTAATTTGATTGAAATCGCGACCAATAGGAGCGTTCGCTCGACGAACGTATAGGCGATGAGCCTTTTAAGCAAATGAAAATCCGGCCAGGCCGATGAATTCAATAACATTAAACTGTTCCTCGCGTAATCTGCGAGCCTTTGTTGATCGTTATAAGATACAAAGAAGCGCGCGACACGCAGACGCGTCGAAAATCCTCAGCGTCGTCGGCTGTTTCGACTCGAAACTTCGATCAAGTACCTCAAGCGGCCCCGCGTGTGCATCGAATTTCGCGGCCTCGCTAAATGAACGCTACCCATTTTAGTGACTCAACTTTAGGACGAGGTAATGAAGCAATCCGAGAATTTAGGGATACATGCTACCTACAAATACGTACAAATAAATATCCAGAAGGTGGACGTGCTTCAAGGATTGAAAATCCTCAAATAAGTATTTATACAAATTGTTTGTCTTTATATTTACTGAGAAAACACATTTAGAAAGCTTGTACATCGAAGGATAAGTATGCAACAAATATTTATTTGTAATACAGAGTAACCTGTTACCTCCAACGAATGACATTAATTTATTCCCAGACAGATTTAACGACTTATAATAAATATTTAATTTTCTTTATCGCGTTAATGGAATAAAAGCATGTATATAACTGTTTGTAATTTGATTTCTGTTGACGAAACCCTTCCTTTTCGATACCTCTCTGCGGAAATAATTGTAACGAAACTCGTTTAATACGACGATCGTTGACTGAACGAAACTCGACACGGCAGATAAAATTCAAAGCTGTTTAATTATTTTAAAGAGCAACGACTCATCAGCCAAGAACCGGAGCGGATTCCCACAGCCAGCTGCGCAGCCTTCTGGTTGACGAGGATCTCATTCGCTGCACGATCCTTGGGCACGCTTTGCGGAGCATCAATTGTCATGTGGGGCACGGTTCCCGTGAAGCAACAGGAACAGGAACTACGCTTTAAAGCTACTTTGATTACGATTCCGAAACTCCAGAATCCTTTTGCGAGTCTGAAATCTACCGTAAGTGTAGGAGGGTAGTCACCGTAACCTCTTCAAACTTCATCGTCTACTCACTCGACATCAAACATTCCACTCCTGCCTCGTAGTCCTCGGTGCATGGAACAATATCGGGATATGGAAGATACAAAGTGGCAGTGAAATTTAACTGCCTCGATAAGAAAACTCAGTATCTCTTTCTGCACACACAATTTCGTTGATCAAATGACGACTTGTAAAAGATCCTTGTACAAAACACTGTAAGTGCCAACAATTAATTTTTTTTCAGAAGAGAGAATAAATCTTCTCTGACTTTAAATTACTAAATATGCTTAAGTATACAATAACCCAAATGCCTCATAAATTTTTCTACTTTTTGCATTAATATAGTGCAAATTCGTGAGAAAAAAGAATTATATTTGTAGAGAAAACTGAATGCGCCATTCATTTAAATTTGCAAGCACTGTAATCCTGTGCCAATCCTGTTTGAACCGTCCAATCCTCCCCCGAGTCGCACTTATTTTTAACCATTCATTCGACACGGCATAGACGCATTCGCGATTCAAAGATTTCCCCATAGAAGGCGATATAATAACGAATTAAAATTGCCAGCTTCCGCAACGACATCCAGTCGCTTTTTCCATGCCAGCAACGCAGCCAGCTCCCACGTGATTCTCGTTAAACCAATATGTGCGTCCAAGGATTCGAACTTTCCACGCCCGCACGAAGCTTCTCTAGCCACCATCGAGACGTGCAACGCTCTGCAGGAGTTTGATTAAAAATAACACCGGTAGACCGCCTATCTTCGTGACCTTAAATAGCCGCATAACGCGGGGCGAAGATTAAACCGAACCCATGCAGCGGCCCACCGAAAATACCATTCGCAATCTGCTGCGCGAACACTTTCGCGAACTAATACCGAGCGATTCAACGGTCGCTTGATGATGTTCCAACCGCGTTAATTGGTCGACAATGTTAGCCATGTGGGCTTGCTTGCCTTTGGAAATCTCGCTAAAGTCACGTGAACTTGCATGAAAACGAGCTGTTTAGACAAAGTGGAAAAGTAAGTAGGTACTTCTGCCGAGAATAGTGGTAAATGGTCTATCTCCGGTATCCGATGTTATTGTTAACGCCTCTATAAATAATATTTATACCTCCGCGAGCACGAGAATGCGACAGCAATAGCTCTCTTCACGGGCGAGATATTCTTCTGTTGCCAATAATTCGTATTCCATGTAACTATGATTAATTCACAAAATTACGAACGATTATCATAAGTAATACTGATAATTAATTTTTAACCATATATTTTATTTGATTACCTAATCTTGATTAAAGTAATAATTTTTACTCGAGATTGAAACAAGTCAATGATGCACCTCGTAGCCAGTGCTGGAGTTCATGAAACCGATCGCTTAAAAAAATTCGCACCGTCGCCTTTGGATTACTGAGAAGAATAATAACGAATCTAGAACACCGTAGACCTCGGTTTTTTATTCCCTACGTGATCGCAGCTAGGATGGACGTAATAGAGAGCAGAAAGTCCGGTGTTTCCATGGAACTCGTGAAAGAGAAAAGGGCAAAGTGGTATCGCGAGAAAGTTGCGCTCGGCTCTGGTCGAACCCAGGCGCGTATTTGTTCGCAGCAAGGGGAAGTTCACCGCGCCTTCCGTTCAAACAGCGACCGCGCCTAAGGATTCGAATTTTCTGCTTTAATCTGCGTTTCACTGGCCGGCGTCAAAGCGCGAGTTTGATTAAAAATAGCCCTGGGACCGCCAGTCGAACTTTAAATAACAGCAAAACGCCGGTGGAAAACGCGCCCCGGCGCGACAGTCGACCTACTTATGCCTATGTTACATACGACTAAAATCGTACGACCCGTGGCAAAAGCTTTCCAATCGGATAAAAAAATGCGAGATCAACTGACGATTAAAGCTACATAAAGCAACGAATAGCACTCAGATTCACGTCACTTGGATCGTTAAACATTCGAACGATTCTATCACTCGGTGATACATGATATTCGACACAATCCAGGCAGGCTTATTACAAATAGAAAGCAGCTGTCGCGTGTACCCTTTAATATGACATGTTTCATTCGCGGATGAACGGTATTATTATTTTTTAAAAGGCTTCAATTACGGTCCGACACCTACAGCAGCATTCTACACTCATCGTTCGAGTTGATTAAAGCTGACACGGCGAATGAATTATCTCCCATGCAAATAATAAATTGTAATATCAATGGGGTGTCTATTGGCCTACCGCGGTGAAGGTATTCGTTTAATATTTTATATTTTAATAAAACCGAACGCTCACAGCTGGATATCATTTTAATGTTTTATTACATGGCGCTATGATTGCTTTGTACTCGATCAAACTATTGACTGTCCTTAATCTAGAATTATTAGAGAAGTGATTTGTATATATATTTGTAATATATATATATATAATTACTTATTCAATTGTAGAAAATGGGAGAAGACAGCCGGTCAATTAGTACGAAAGTGAAATTATACACGAATGATTCGTTAGAAAAATTACGAGTAATTTAAAGCGTACTCCATTTCAGCTGGAACGTTCGATTTAAACTGATTCCGATCCAAAGACTTGATGCGTCGATGCGTCACTGGAATTGCAAATTTACATTCGCACTTGCCCATTTCTCGTGATCCAGTATATCCGCGAAGAATAACCCAGTTTGATGTTAATCACGATGTAACACGGTCGTCGGCACGTTCATTCCTTGTGCAAGCATTTAAATTAAACGACCCGCTTCCTGCCTATTTAAATTTACTATGTGACAGTGACGGATTAATTATTATCCCGAATACGGTTATGCAAATCAGTCGCCACGGTGTAAAAACCTTAGGAAATTGTATTTTCATGGTGACCCAGCTATTTGAATTGCAACAGATCAAAGTGGCCTCACTAGTTCATAGAATATTCGTTACTAAATAATTCTCGATCCGCATAGTGTTGCCTGTATTATTTTATGATTGATAGGGTAGACCGGGGGCAATAGTAACAGGAGGTCGATTGTAACACGTTAAATATCTCAGAACATATGATAGATATTAACACAAATTTTGAATATATGATGAAGAATGACATTTGGAATACACACATCCATGTTCTAGCAGTATAGATACACAATAGACATGTATAGCGAAGAAAATAACTTTTCGATACCCTAAAGTAACTTTTTCTTACTGACTTAAAATTGTAATATAAACACTATCTTTGCAAGTATGTGCTATTCCTTTTGTTTAATCTTTAATCTGACCTTTTTTAAAGTAATACTGATCGTCACTTAGAATTTTTAACGGTCTCGTTAGTCAAAATTTGTAATTGAAGTCCAAAAGCATGGTCGGGGACGATTGTAACATCGACAGTCGGGGTCGGTTGTAACGTTTAGATGTAACTTTTCTGACGTTTAACCATCATTTACGGCAAATTAATCTTGACGATCGAATAATCGCTCAAACAATAGATTCCTCCGTTTAATTTTCTTCAATTTAAAATTCAGGTAAGCATTATTATTATTATATAAGCTAATAAATTTTATAATTCCTTCAACTTAAAGTCGGAATTAAACTTATTTTAGAATGCCTCGTACAAGAATTAGGAAGACTGATAAAGGCACAAAAAATATAAAAGCATATGAACATGCTTACAATGATATGAACGAAATAAAATAAAATAAAATAAAACATGTTTTATATTTGCCACAATTGTCATGCTGAATAATAGGTTACAATTTTTACTTTTTTCAGTCATTATTATAATTTAAAATCAATAAATATATTAATTTTGTAAAATTAAAGTTGTGTTACTATCGACCCCATGGAGTGTTACAACCGACCCGGAGTCTGGGACGGTTGTAACACTTTGTCCGCTTCTCATTTTTTATTAATAACCTGGATATTACTTAACAAACAGCGAATCTGTTGTGGCTCAATAAGTGTCAGATAAGTAAGTAACATTTTCATATAAAAACTTTTGTTGTAACTTTAATAGTTTTTGCATAATCGTATTCCAAAGTCAAAGTGTTACTACTGCCCCCGGTCTACCCTACATACATATGTATCTTAAGAAATTATTTAATCTTCATCAAAAAATGACGACTATTTATTAGTCTTATCTGTAGAAATATATGAGTTGCTGTATTTGATCAATGACCAACATTATAATAATCTGCATAAGCAAATCGTTATCGGAATTTCGGCAGCGAAGAAATTACAGAATATACTTGAATATGTAATAAGTCTAATGATCGGAAACAATATCGTAATTGTAATAATACTACTAACAGTATAATAAATAGTGTAGGAGTGCGAACAGCAGCGCCGTGAAATAGAATTAAAATAACCATAATGGGAAATAGAATTAATTAATACAAAGACTAGAATCAAACGGAGATTAAATTGAGTTATTTAATTAAACGTGCGAAGCCCCGCCAAAAAGGGTAACATGCAGCATCCCGGTAATTGTATTACAAGTAGCAACAAATTCACAAACGGACGTCTCGCGAGTAAATTACGATATAATTCCGTCCGCGAAACACCGAAATGCAATTACGTCTGGTTGGATACTATTCTAACGAACATCTACGTCATTCTAATTGTTAACGTTTCTTTAATTAAATCTGATTACAATGAATTACAAATTCCTAGCTGTGCACATATCAGATGTTTTCTAAAAGTGCAAATTCACCATGAGACAAAATTTTATTATTTTCTAGCTATTTTATTTTACTAGACTCTCATAACACAAATTTCGTGATATATTTTAAAAAATCTCATCTCTCGCGACTACCTATTTCCATTATTTTACATTTAATTGTCGCTGAGATTTTTGTCTCGAAATCTCATCGTGGATTCGCGTCTCAAAAATAAATGAAGCAGTCCGTTTGAAACGCCGTCAAATTCACAAACGGCATAGGATTCGAAAATTAGCATAAAATGTTAATTTAATTCTGCACCCTCCACCGAAATTTTATATTCATCCTACGACCATACACTATAATCATGTATGAATAAGACGTGACACGAATGACACAGTACATAATTATTTAGAAAATGCAGTCCCTACTCCCGTGTAATATCGACGACCGCAGAAACTTTCTTGTATACCGCAGCGCCTCAAGTGGTAACGCGTTAATTACTCGTTCTTGTATTTGGCGCACACGCGAGCAATTGCTCTATCGTCGCGAGGTTACCGTATCACCTTTGTTGAAGCACGAATGAAAAACGTCTCCAACAAAATTACGTGTCAGGCTGGAAAAGTAGGGGCGCACAAGGAGAAAGGAATCGATCAAAGGCCACGAGCACACAACGAGGGAAATATTGTCGCAATGGCGTTTATTCGCGACAAAGGCATCGACCATTTGCTTAATAGATGAATGAGATATTCTCTGTTTGCCTTCGCCTGCAAATATCTTGAAAGTCTCGCCCCAGTCGATATTATTCGAACGTGCTCGTACTGTTTAAACGGTCGATCAATCGTAAATGTTAACGTGCTCATTGTTACGTACAATAAAACACGACTATTTATAAATGCAAACTTTGCGGCTGGCGAAATGAGTATTTTCACAGAGGGCTGACACTCCCCTAGAAGTCAATTTTAGCCTCTTTCACGGGACAGTTGTTGTTTGGGAAAGTCGATCTCCGTTTTGCCTGTCTTCTGCGAAACTTAGATGTTTAGAAATTCGCTAGTATATATATATGTAGGTACTCTGTTGCTGTTCCACGAATATCTGAGTTAGGTATATTTGGAACAGTATAACGAACTACATACCCCAACTACAATTATATGTAATTGAGGTATTAAGGGGTAGGAGAATTCAGAGTGCACAGGCACGAGAAAAAGCTGTGGGATCCAACATTAATTTCTGTATTCGATAAAATTGCATGAATTTAAAGTATCGGTGAAACAACGCGGCGTCCCTTTCAAGCCAAAGAACACCTAATGTGGATTGTGGCAAGTGAAACAATGTGCTCACGATTTCCAAAAAGTTTTTCCATCAGCTATTGAACCATTAAACACGATTCAACTGTACACAACCGTGCAGCAAATTGCAAAGCACGACCGAAATAACAGTGTAAAATTGTTGCCGAACGATGCTTTACTCCATTCAAACCGGGAAAGAATAGCAGCTCGGCGACTGATAAATTCGATTCAGAGCAGATCGACGAATTTGTAAACGAAATAAAAATAGAAATAGCACGCTTTTATTCGGCAAATAACTGTAAATATCGAGGAGCTGTTAAAATGTATTCGTACACACACAGGGCATATGACTGTTTTCACCATATTATTCTTTTGCACCGTGTAAGATTCCAACCTGACAAGTGGTTTAATTAACCCCCGTTTAGCGACGGTGAAACCACAGAATTTGTTCAATGCTATTCGAGGAAGTTCAAGAGTAGCTGATAAAAGAGTCCCCATTCCATTCCAGCGACAGACACCACGAGGCGGATTTAAAAAGAGGATTCTCTAGCAAGTGAATCACGATATTTAGCATTTACTTTCGGCCGGGTCAGTTTTGTTTGCACTGCAAATGAAACCGGATAGTTCCGCGGCTACCATACAGTCGAATCAAGCAAATAACCCTGTTGATTCGGCGCAACCGTTACTCTGCACAAGTAATTTTACCCGTTTACGAAACTAGTTCCCTTTTAACCTTTAAACGTTCCCATGCTGCCACGCGAACTCTTCCTAATCGAACTGTCAGACATCGAACGGGGTAACAGGCTTTCGCGCTTCACTGTCTTACGGAACGGAATCTTCCATTTCGAATGCGCCTAGATTATTGAATTTACGATATAACCACCAATGAAACCGCAGCAAAATAGATTATACCAATGAACATTCTGCCGTATGACTGTTTCAACCATTAACTGTTTCTTCTATCAAATGCTCTGTAAACTTATTGGAAAGGAGGAATTGTCTTGACATCTTTAGCTACGAATTTTTGCCTGTGAAATTCTACATATAAATTCCTCAAAACTGTGAAATTTCTTTATTGTTAAATCGTAGGTAGAAAATATAGTTGGAAGGAGATAGGAAAAAGAAGATGGACAGCGCTAAAACTTGCTCCGAAACCTGGCAACATGTTTGATATTAGTTTCGAACAACTTCCTTGCCAGACTGCAACGCGGGGATGCTTTTATCCATGCAAGCATGTAGTCGGGAACAAATAAATTATTCTCGATTGCTATTTCGTTCATTGTTATAGTACGTCCTTGGAGGACCGTCAGATCGAACCATCTAACTTCCCTCGTTCATTGCCAGTTACTCGTCCATATTGCAGTTCGCTGCGAATAGAACAGAAGCTGGCTGTGCTCTGCCACCCCTGACTTCGATATTTATCGATATTCGATGTGAAAAAAATTTCCCGTCGCATAGCGTGTTTTCAATAATATTTCGTCAAACCGTTCAGTTCATTGGATTTCATATACCTTAATTCATTTCGGGTTCGGTTGTTATCGATTTTCATTTCTGTAGGTAGGGTGGCTGTACCAGTAAATCAACACGTACCAATGAACGGACATTTTTTACTAAAATGAGTAAACTTAGTTATTAAAGTAAGCAACTATTTAATTAGAGAATTTTATAATAATGTTCACTCATTAGCCTTAAGTGTTCATTTACTGGTGCGTTTGCCCTGAGACTTGTTAATGTGAATAATTTTAGAAAGCACCTTTATTTCCTTACAGTTCATTTTAATTTCACATATTTGTTATATTGTATATTTTCTTCTATTTTTTTGTGATCCACTCTTTTCCGTCCTCTACTTTTTCATGTACTTGGAGTAATTTTATTACTCTTTTGAATTTTTTTATGGGGATCTCACTTCTTTTTACAAAGATAATTTGCATAGGGGATGAATAATTTTTAATATTATAACTTACAAATTATCACGGGACAGAATTAAGGATACATTCTACGTAAGTTTAACAACTACGAAAAGAAACCATGTGCACCGCATTACACGTGGCATCTCAGATTTTGATAACGTACCTTATTTGACACTCGTCAGGTTATAATCTGACTGTGAGCTGTGACAAATTGGAGAAAATTGCATAGTGAAAATATCGATTGACGAACGAAACATGTATTACTTCGTTTTGGCTGAAGGCGTGCGTGTAACGCTTATATACGAATTATATTGGCGAAAATTTGGTTGGAGAAGAAGAAGAAGAAGAAGAAGAAGAAGAAAAATCTTATTTTTGTATGATACATGGCATTACATGATATTACGATATATATGTCAAACGTGTACAAATTTTATTGAATTTGCTCTTATTCGAAAGCTTATATGCGGTTGACACAAGAAAAATGTCTTTAAATTGAGAAAATATAGGCGTGATAAGATATTAATGAAATAAGTTTCAGTTAAGGTTGGATAAGCCGGATTACGAGTGAAAGATACGCGGCAGCGACAGTCGACATATGCAGGGTGTCGAAACATGTACTTGGCGTCGAGACGCTACCACGTCTCTAGATTACTACACCTAACAGAAGTTTCCTGGAAGTCAAATGTTCGCAAAAGTTTTTCAAAGTCAGATTAATTTGTTTACTTATTGAAGTGGTAACGACTATGATTACACAGGCGAACATTCTTTCCTAACTCGTAGTTTGGAATATTTATGATATAATGCACCCATAAAGATGAGGTAAATTTGATAATGGCTACAAAGCTAGATATATAAATATCTAATTTCCATTTCATTAAACATCTGAATAATGGTATCGGATTTATTATTATCATACTCTACACCGCGCAATGAATGTGTAGAATTATCAGTACAGAAATCGTATAAAATTACAGTGAATATTATTACTACCTACAACAAATCCTGGGTGAGTTAATGTCCCGAAGAAACGAAATTACGAGTGTTACCAAATTAATTAATGAGTACATGTGCAGATTCGATAATTATTGAATTAAATTGAACAGTAGACATACCCAGAGCGTAATGCCGCAACAAATCACAACTGCACTGCAATTATCAAGAACTAAAAAAAATTCGTGTCATCGTTGTTTTATTTCCACTATTCTTCGTTCTGTTAAATAAATCTTTTTTGAAAAGCATGGAAAACCACGACCAATCTATTCCCCTATATGTTATTCTAGCGCTAACACATTACTGAAAATGACATGATTCGAAGCAAATTGGGAGAAAAAAATTTTGCATAGGTACTACTAAAAATTCAATTCGCTTGATCTTTTGTTTTAAAATAACGTTGATCGAATGTGTGGATTGACTTCTAACTTCTGTTAACATTGAATCCAACCTCGATAAATTGATTAGTACTTTTAAACGAAATTCTTCCTTCGTTCTATAAAATTGCGTAAATTACTTCCTTCCAAAGAAATTATTTAATTTGCGATTTCAGATACTGTTTCGAGGATTTCCTCAATTGAATAATATATCTTCAACCTAATATATGCTCGAAATTTATTCCTCCGTTTTAAGCATCTGTTGTCAAGTTATACAAACTAGAGTGAGTGAAAGTTCGACTGTACATTTCCCTAATTATATTACATCATTTCAGCCATCCGAAAATAATTTCCGTTCGCGTTGCCACTTTTTCGAACGCAATCCATTATCGACATTAAAATAGACGACTCCCTTTTCTCCCTCTGTGCTTGCCGTAACGATTTCTTCGTTTCTGCGCAAGGAAACTTTAAATACGTTTCCCCCTAAGTATCAGAATCTTCGGGACCCTATCGTCATCCCAAGTTATGACCGAGAAAAATGATAAGAGACGTTGTGCGCGCGCATTCCCGCCATGGCTGATAGAGTATGGATTTCACGGAATAGAATTCCATCCCGGTCGCTTTCGACGTTTTCACACGGAGACTCGAAAGTGCTCGTTGCAGGTGACAAATTCATTCTAGGGCACTGAAACTTGAGCCGCGTCGAGGGCCTCCATTCCGTGCAATCGATTGTTGCGACCGCCATAGCAATTCCCTGTGGCGTAACTATGATACTTTGAAAATCGCATTCTTTAATGCATCGCGACCCGGGGACATTTAAATCATCCACAGAGCTGTTCGCAGACATTTAAATTCCTCTGTAACTGATTCATATCCACTACGCGATAAAGTGTAATAAAAAAAAAATGTGGAGGTATAGAAAACTTAAACGCAATTTCTTTGAAGGCTATTTGCTACTCGGCCTCGGTTAAATTCGTTTAAGGAAATATCCTATCACTGTTCCTAATTGAAAGACCTCATGCTTTGGACGCCGCTGTTGCCCGTGAAGCTGCTCGACAGCAGAGCAATTGTATTAAGGGAAAGAATCTTTCAAATTGCTTCCAACGAGGATGCAAAAGAACGACGCGAAATTCGCCGAGAACTCGGTTGTTTCTGGTTCTTCTGGCGATCTACGAAGGTGTAAAGTTATATTCGCGACTATTAGATTTCCTTAAACTTCTACGAGGAAAATTTCACCCCCAGCGAAAACGCGGACCCTATTAATTCTAGGTTGTCATAAAACTTTGTCTATTAGGTTAATCGTTTGAACGAAACCAGTGAAAATCACATTTTCTACCTTACCTACGAAATAAAACGGAGTGATCGAATATTAGATAGCAAAGGGTTCGAAATCAATTTTATCTTGTCGAACCTGGATATATAAAGAATATCAATCTTACGTTATCCTCTTAAGTTACTCATAATAGTTTAATAACGCCTTTGCTACACGTCAAATCAAACACTCTCAAACAAAACTACATTAATCCAAAATAATTAAAAAGGGAACGCTGCACAGCGTTCGAATAATGTAACGAATTTCGCGCTTCCTTTAATTAAATCCCTTCCCAACTACGCTGGCCGCCCTTTCGAGGCGTAAATTCAGTTTCACCGACGCGCCACTGCAAAACACCCCCCCGCCTGCGCACTTTTACCGATGACATTTCATTTTACGGGAAATTATCGGGCCGCCCATTCCACGCTTAAGTCGACCTGTGCACATTGCACAAGCAATCGTCAGGACTTATTGCAAGCTGGTTATCATAAAGACGCTTGTCGCGAAGTGCGCGAAGCTTTTGTAGGCGGTTCCGTTTACGAGCGATTCGCTACACCGCTCGAGCAACGAATCGAATTTCAATAAAAATTACGTATCGTTTGTCGACCTCTGTGCTCGCAGGCGGGCGATGCCCGATCGATAGACGGAAATCGCAATAAAATCTGTACCTTAGGGTGATCGAAAGGTCGAACGATTGCCGTGCACCGAAAATTGCATTCACTCCGAGTTGCTCGAGTAACTAGCCAGCTAAATTAAAAGTAAAAAAGACCGTTCGGCTGTTTGGAGAACTGTTGAGAGCTCGGTGCACAGAGGGCAGGCGCAATGCGAAGTACGACCGAACAGAATGCGATACCTCGGCCAAAAGCAAAGAGAAAAGGAAGTGGTGCAAATTTTTTTTTCATACAGGACCCTGCGCTTCCATTAATTGTCAAACTCGTATGCGACAAGAATGATCCCACGGCTCTTGAATGTATTTTCCTACTTTTTATTTTCACAACATTCTACCATGGAGAATTTGAAAAAGAGCGTCGAAAATATTTTACCGGTTCTTCACTTGTGCTAAGCGCTGTAATTGTTCCGATTGGAAATAGCAAAGGGTTGTATAATAAAAGAGTTGGGTAACGCGTGTTCCACAGAACAGTGTTTATACCTACAGTGTACTTAGCGCAACCAGATTAATTGAAAGCGACTGAAGGACAAAACGAAATGTGATTATCACTGGCGGAAAATGAAAATATTTCGAGCGTCCGTGGATAACGAATTTCTTCATGATCCGTTTGTTTGCATGGGAATCCATCGGCAACGAGGCGCGCAGCTCGCAAGAAAATGAACACGGGCTTAGGAAAAATTTAGACGCTTTCTAGACTTCTTCAACGAACCTAACTATGCTTTTCCTTTATTTGCTCTAATTTGTATGTTCGTGAAAACGTCTTGCAAGAGAGGAAGAATCCATACCGTGAAGTCACGCAGACGGAAGTGCATCGAAATCCCCGCATACTTATCAGACCTTCGAGCATTTGTCAGCACGAACCAGCGCGAGCCTGCCGCGGAGTTTAGATTGATTAGAAAATCACAAAGAATATGTGGAATTCCGTTAGAACTTGTTCGGTAACGCGAAATTTATACGATTTCGTTGGCTTGCTGTGGAGATTCTTGCAAAATCATGATCATGAAAGTAAAGTGTCAGGATCGATCAACATGAGATCAATCCATCTGTGTGGGATATCAGTGAAATCTTACAGCGGAAAGTCGGGAAAGTCTCTCATCGGCGTGGCGTTGGAAACGCGTTGATCATAAAACATATCTTTTTGTACCAT
Organism: Andrena flavipes; assembly: GCA_963971345.1. Taxonomy (NCBI): domain Eukaryota; kingdom Metazoa; phylum Arthropoda; class Insecta; order Hymenoptera; family Andrenidae; genus Andrena; species Andrena flavipes. Next base: position 36,566,696 of record OZ020481.1, read on the forward strand.
TCGTTAAAATTATCTGTTTTATATTACATTTTTTTTTTAATACATACTTGTCCCACTGTTGGGAGGAAATATTGACTCGATCTTCCCCCAGAAGACCAGATAACATAATACAGAAAATGATTTCCGTGTATGTTTTTAATTAAGTCTGATCGTTTATCAATGCATGAATTCTTTTGATAAATATTAATCCCATGAAAGACTGTTAATAGGTGTCGATTGCGAGCAATTTTAAATTTCACATGTATGCAGACAATGAGGCGCAAAACAGTAATGGACGCTCTTTGGCAACAATATGGATATCATAATAACAAACATTCATTAGCACAGTCAGTAATTAGCTGAACAGTTGTGCGTAACACAAATGCGATGGATTTCGTCGTAAAAATTTAACCATGCCATTATATTGAATAAATTGTGAGATTGATTCTGTAGCGGCATAACATACACTGATTTTCACTACCCTATTTAACGTATCTTTTTTCACGTATCCCCTTTCAACGTAACAAGTAAATATTTAATAATTGCTGAATATTGGTAGTTCCAGTTATGGTTAACAATATTTCTCGATATCTATTCACGTCGAACTTTACAAAGAATAACAATTAAAACAAGATATCAATGCAGTGGCGTACCCAGAGAATGACGGGGGGGGGGGGGGGGGCTGCTCCCCAGCAAAAGACCTCGTAAAAACGAAAGACAACTGGATTTTATTGTTGGAATACATTTTTAATATCACCCAATTAATTTTATTGAATTTGCATTAAAAATATTTGTATCCCTTCAATGCGGCTCCACCCAAGATCAAAGCATTCCATGATTAAAAATCGTATGCAATTTACAAGATTTTTCTCACTAATGAATTCAATTTGAACATCAAAGCTGTGTTTGTGTGCCTGTTAGACACAGGCAATGAAGAAGGGGCGACTAAAAACATGGCCGAAAATTGTGAAACAGCTGTGTGCGATATGTACGTTGGAAATGGATGATAACGCGGATTGCACAAATAATTTGTGCACACAGCCTACATGAATATGAAATTGTCGAGTGTAACCGTGCTTCACGGGTTTCAAATGCTCCCTGCTAAACACTGATGCAGTTATATTGCGCAAACTCGTATATTGGAAGTCTGCAGCACGCTTCGCAACCAACGATGTACGAAAGAGATGAAATTCGTGAACTTGAAGCGGGATTTTCGTTTGGGTCGTGAGAAATGAATCGTGAATAGGTACACGATTACATTTCCTTCAATTTAGCTTCTTGCCGTGCATATCAAATGACCAGTAATTTGGTGGTGCATATTTAATAAAGAACCTCTTTTAATAATGGATCATCTGTCGTGTCTCATTATCTAAATTGTCAGAAATTCTCCACATTCAAGTTTCGTTGTTACCAACTAATATTCCTTTAAAATTTGGCTATTAATCAGGCACATTTTATAATTATCTACCTTCAATAGCAAAAGTTTTATATACCATTTCCTTCGTAGTTTTGAAATACACCGTCAGACGAACAAGGGTATAAAGTATAGCGAGCAACATTGTGGATTAACAAATTACAGAAATTCCCGTACAGATCAGACGTACACAGCAAGCTGTGTATGTACTTCGTGGAGTTAAAAGTTCGCGAAGACAGAACAATGAACCAAAATTAAGAGGGTTAGGAGTACGTGTATTCCACGGCCCCGTCGACTTTTTCCGTAAATCCTACTCTGGGGATAATTAGGAGAACTTTATCCACAAAAATTCCTAGCTTTCAAATTTGTTCCTCCCGATGAAGCAGCCGTGAAACGGATCCTTTTCCCTGGCCTTACTTTACATTCAATTAAAGAGTGTTAAGCTTGAAACGAAAATTACCAACTACTACAGACTTTAAAATGGAGCTGGAAACGCCACTGCAAAGCCTTGATTTATTAATTAGATTCAGTTTCGCGGTCGAATACTTTCGTTTCGTCAAGCTTGTGTTATGTTACTTCGTGCAGCTTTGATCAATCAATGAGCATTACTAGAAGACACTTGATACGAATACGCCACAGAATATGCCAGAAATATAAATTATTCAAATCCCGTGGATGGAACCGAATGCTTTGGGGATCAATTTATTCAGTTAATATTTTTCTGTATTTCTAAATTAATTGGAGGGAACGCGGAATATCGAATAGCAGAGGTGGAAAAAATGAAAACAGCGTGACAAGTTGATTTTGCAGCTGTACGATTCGATATTCCGTGTCTCCTCCAATTAATTTATCATCAAGTGTAATTCAGAGTAAATGCTCGAAACTGGGAGCAGCGTTTCGCCACTTTTATCTCACCCAATTAGCCGACTTTTCGATTATCTGGACCTTCCTTACTTCCAATTACCTCGGATAATCGGAGTTCCTTTCTGCTTTCAAAGAACGATTCGACGTACAAGAGGAAACTCCGGGAGGAGCGTTAAAGGAACGAATAACATTCAATATTCCGGACGGATTACATTAACACAAATTACAAGCAGCTTCGAACAGAATCGCGATACAAGCTGCGGATGTTTAACTTCCCCCGACAATGGGAATCAATTTAATTCGTCGATATCCCGTCAATTATTACTTGCCTTTAAATTATGGGAAGTAAACGAGACTATATGTATCGCACGTGTTGATGCGGTGCACAGTGTTTCTTTTAAGGAACGTATTATATGTTTTAAAATGACCTTTCGCGACCACTGATAAGTGACCTAATTCTACAATTCAGCTCAACCGTGATACGACTAAATAAATAGATTCAGAACCGAGACAGATATTCTGTACCGAAGTTGAATTTGAATCGTGAAAAGGGGGCTAAGTAGATTATAAAGGAAGCGCAATAAAATAAACTGCACACAAGAGTTCATGCATCAAAGCACCGAGTAAAGAAAAGTACAAAGATAATAATTTGGACGTTACATCAAACGGGATAATGATTTCATTGAAAAGAAAAATGTAACAGGATCCGGGAGATTTATGTCAGGAGCAATTTACAGCCATATTAATATCCCTTGAAACCTTCCAGTCTCTGATACAATTCCCTTCAATGACTAAGGGCAACTTTAATTTAAATTCTATCCATCAGGCAAATAACTGCTTTTGTGTTATAACTGATGCCTGATTTGCGAAGCCTATCCTTCGCTATGGGAGAAGTTAGCTACACATTTTCTGATGAAAAACGTAATGGACAGTAACGAGGTTTCATCAGGCGAAAAATTTTCATTCAATTCTAATGGAATATATTCTGATTATGTTCCATACCAGCGTTACTGCATTTCTATTAGTACTTTTTAAACATATTTCATTCGCATACTATCCGTCATTCTGAAATTAATGAAATATCACTTTCAAAAATATTTGTTTACCTTGGAAACATTGCTTGAACGAAGTCTAGTAAGTAGTATAAAATTTATTTTATAGATTTCTACAATATATTCAGATACTTTAGATCAAAGTAAAATACGACTGGAAATAAATTTTTAAGAGTACTTTAATCTGCTTGGGGAGGCATTGAAAGAGTATCGTTCAGTGCATTAAAAGAGTCTCCAGTCTCTAAATAAAATATCGCGTCATCAATTTATTCACATACCCGTCGGTGTCTCATGAATCTCCCTTGGCTCTCGATGCAGAGACTCTCACCCCACCTCCAGTATAGAAAATTTATAGCGAGCCGGATGAACATCTTACCTATACCAAAATGGAACGATATTATTAGCTTACATAGAATTGAAGAGGTCCCACTCTTTTTCCAGAGTTAGGAATTAAATAAGAAAATGTTAAATTCATCGTAACACCGAGTCTGTACATTGCTCTTAATCTGTTCACGCCAAAAGCAACTTATATATACGAAACTATTTATAATCATTTACTATAATATTCCTTAAACCTTATTTCTAACTATTTAAAGAAGACTTCCATTTCTGTATCTAGAACAAAATCAAAATACCATTCTGTGCCGTTTCTCCACGAAAGAATAAGACGGTGTGAGAGTTAGTAAAATGTTACGGAAGAGAATTCTTCTGATTTTATTACAACTATAGTATGGGATCATAGCGATTCGCCAAGGAACTTACTCCGAATATCTAGAATGTGTCTCAGTCTCCAAGAAAAAAATTGGTGCTCATAAAATTCTAGGTACACTAGAGAAAAAGTTCTCGAGACTTTTTCCTCCTCTATTTCGTTCTTACTACACTCTACGGAACGAATTGCAGCGGATAATGACGCGAACACTCTGTATTTCGTCGGTCGCTTCAAGAAAAACGCCGCGAGTGTACTCGGGACTACGAAATCTACAAAAACAGGACAGATCACACGGTTTCGTTTTATTTTATTTATATGGAGCAATTTTATGCTAGCAGCTTCGAAAGTACAAGCCATTCGAAGCTTCGAATAAACCTCGACTAAATAACCCCCAGATATGAGAATTGCAGTTGAATTGGTTAAATCAAGGCACAAAGATTCCCGAATGAATGAAAATTTAAAATACGTTCATTTGTCGGATATATAGTCGATTGGCAGCAATTTATTTATTTATTATGGGTATAAAGCTAAAAGTTTCAAATGAACTATTCTATACAGCACAGAAAATTATTATTTCTTATAAACTTTACTACCATAGCTTGCCGAGGCATCTCGTTTTTGTCCTTTCATACAATTTTAATGTGAAACTCAATAAAAAATACTAAATTTTACCCGGCAACGGTATAAAGAGGGCCGGTTTAAAGAGCTAGACCCACCAGCAGAAAATGCAGTGTGTTTTATGTACAAAATATGATACAAAAGCAAATCCTAAGTTCATTTGTTATAATTATTCATATATTAGACTACCAGTGCGAGTGTCAGTGGTGAGTGAATTTTATTTGAAATAGAAAGAAAGAAGAATTATTTACTGCAAGGATGTAGTCCCTTGTTTTTAGTATTGTTATTTTATTTAGAACGGGAGAATATAACTTCAATATTAAATTTGTTCTCTCTGCAGCTTCCCTTCACCGGTAACGAAATACTATCACGTTTACGAAAATATTCATATGTTTTCATTTCACTTGTTTGCTAAATATTTTTAATTGTATTTAATTAACTATCACGATTGACAAGGAACATTGTCCCATCATGTTAGCAGACTCTCCACGCAATATGTGTTTTATAAATAATTAGAAGCAAGCCTTTATTCGTTCTGATTGATAATGTCTCATTGTAGAGAACATGTTTCCACTGGAAGGAAGCATTGCGTGGAACTGGGTTTGGGCAAATGGAGCGCAAAATTGTATAATATTCTCCGCGATCGGTTTCATTTAAATCGAGATTTTTGGTTCAGGTCGGAGTCAGGTTTTATACAAATTTAACAAATCCTCCATATCAGGCGCGGAGCGCGCAGCTTATGCAAAAAACTATCGTGTGATGTGTACACACGCGCACTCGACGCGCATGCAAAATTCATTCACTTTTCTGCATAAATTGCTGTTATCTGGGACGTGGCGCGGTGTGGCTCGTATGACTTTTTAACATAACGTTAGCAGCGGGGCCAAGGGGGGCCAAAACCAAAAATTTGTAAATTAACCAAGCCGCTGGGTTTGCCTGTTTTCGCGAAAAATGTTTAAAATCCAGCTCGAAAATATCTAACTAGACATATCATTTGCTCGTAGGAGGATCGAGAGCGTTCTTCCTACCTCCAATATTTGCACAGCTTTTTAATAAAGTAGCTCGAGGCATCCGAGGAATAAATTCTGCGTAGACTGGCGATGAGAGAAACGCGGGTTTTCACAGAACATTGCTGTTATTCGATTTTTCCCTGATACCTAAGGCAATCGGGTCTCCCCAGCTACGACGAATATCGTTTAATACTTACTTTGCGAAATTTTCTTTCCTGCCATTTTCTCGATACACCACGCCACTGCCAGGCACATTCGTGTTTTTAGTTGAAACTTGGTCCGTTTTATTAAAATCTGACGTTCATTAAGAGCGAATCGATAACTCGGTTTCATATAAACTTTCAGATTTAACATTCTGCGAACAACGCGAATGTAACGCTTCGCCTGAAAATGTAGAACGCTCGATTTTTTTTCTGGACCAAAAAATATGCAATCAGAATACATGCACCGACCTATTTGCACTTTGTAAGGACTTCTTTAAACCGCGCGATTGACATTTTTCAACGTTGAGAACGAGTCTTCGGTACAGGGCAGAACTGCAAGCCCCTGATTTCTTTCTTTTCTCAATGGTTCCCTTTTTAAACAGCATTAACTGCAACCAGACACTTTACGACCAATATCACCCAGTTGTATCACATCTCAAGCGCCATCATTTGCTATTGTGGAACCAATTTTCTCCGAATAAAGGGAAGAACCGCACGCTTTATTGCAACGTTCACGCTCAAGTAGCGAGATATTCAGAAACGTCTGTTGCACGGAATAAAGCACACGCGAAGGAGGATAAGGTTCATGACGTCGCGTCGTGTCAGTAACGTTATAGCAGGAAATGTTGGCACTGAGGAAACGGTGTAGATGAATTAAGTAGGTATTATGAAATTCTAGAACGCACTCTCGCCTGATAGGAAAAGATTAATGTGTTTCTAATGAATCTTGATTCCTGTTCGATTACGCCTCGCGTTAATCAATAATGTGCAGTTCGTTACAGTGGTTTAAAGTGGTTCATAGGATTACGAATACTCAGATATTTAAAAGGGCTTGATCGATTTTGCTATGATTTGCTTGATCACTAGTAACAGATTCCTGAAAATTTTGATTATTTCAGTTTTCCCAAAAGAAATTAGTTTGAAAGCGTTATTATTGCTCAATTTGCTAAACGAAACTGGTTAGAGGTGATTGGTAGATCCTATAATTGATGTCTCTGCTTCATAGCATTTCGTTCTTGGATTTCCAACGCAGCATCGCTAACTGCTGACAGGAAACATTTTACGTGGACGTTTGGAGCAGGAATTGCAACGTGCTTCGGCGGAAAATAAGAATAGCAATTAAAGATCTGTCCACGTCGAAACGGTGCTTTATACACTGTACATGCACTTTACAATTGAGAGACAGCGCGGAACAACATTCGAAAGAGATTTATTGCCGGGCACAGCAACCCTGCTGCCTGTAAACCTTCTCCCCGACTCGAAAATAGAGAAAACTCACTACACCGTGTCGTCACTCTCATTTTTCCTCCCCTACTATCCCAGTCTCTCGCTTCGGGAATGGAGAGTAGATTTTTAGTAGGCGGGAAAACATTTTTTACCCTCGTTTTACGATTAGATTCTGTTGGACTGGCGTGCGCGAGGAATGTTGCTATTCCAACTTCGAACTTCGCAATGAAATGGCAGAAGGCAAACGACTCTATTGCAACTTGCCTGCGTTGGTTCTTGATACTAAACCAACAACGATATGAAAGTAAAAAAATTTTAACAATATTTCAAATAAAAATTCGATGATATCTTCAGAATACGTTCAATCATTGACAAACACGTTTATTTCCGTGTCCCAACAAATAATCCCGCATCTCATATTCTACATAAAAGGCAGTGACTCATGAAGAAATTTATTCAGCTTTTCTCGCGCGGACACAATCGAAACTTCCGCCAATGACAAAATGGAACAACATTCTTCGCATTCCGCTCGTGCAACCATTCCAATTACGCAACCCCCTTCGCCTTCACGCATTTATCAATCTGCCGTCTCTATTCCTCACGCCTGATTCCATATCAGCAGAGGTCAATTCACTATGTAACCACTACAAAATCGAGACGAACAGAATATTTTATAAATTCCCGCGCGTTTGGGGAAACCCGCCCCGCCACGGGCAGTTTACAATGGCGTTTGACTCCGCGTGGTACGGCTCGCGGATACTTTGACCGAATATTTAAACCCTGTGAATCCCCAGAATTAATTAAAGACCGGTAGGAAAGTCCTTGTAAACAGCGGGGTATAATATCTATCTCTCTCTCTTTCCTCCAGTTCCGCGGCCTCGAAGTTGAAGAGAATATTATCTTTCTCTCTGGCGGCAGATATGACATGAAAATTCATGGGGAGGATTATTTCCGCAGCGGTGCGATTTTACCGGCATTCGGAGACATATTTTCCTCGGGAAAAACAATGGCGGGAAACCAGAGACTTTACATCGTCGAGGTATTCAGATTATCAATAACGACGTTCTAATTCATCATCGTGCCATCCGGCTCGTACGTTCGCGAACGAACGGGCATAGAAATAAATAGTATCGAAACATTCGTAGAACCGCTTCGGCATCGCGAGCAAGTTGGAAGTATCGTATTGTACTGTTTCCCCCTTACTCACCCTTCTGGGTAAAAACCTACAACACGATCGGCACAATCGGGAAACAGTTTTAACGTGTCGAATAACCACTATTCAGTACGAGGCAGTCATTTTTTTTTCGACGACGGTTCCCCTTTCGCGAAACCGAAAACGGCGTACACAGAGCAGTGAGATAACCAAATGCAACGTTTTTATCAATGGGAAGCCGGAAAAAAGACGTTCAGTGACAGTCAGGGTCTTCTGCAATGAAAACGCAGTTACACGCCTTTCCGTGGATTTTCAGAGATCGCCAACTCGCGATATCTATATAGGAAATTTGGTGTAATTTTTTCATGAACTCACTATTGTCCAATGGTTTCCCGTTTTAGCCTGTGATTTATTTCAGACCCCTGCATGAATGAATAAAGCTCCGACAGAAGAAGGGATTCTGAGTTTCTAAACTTCCCTCGTTAGTGACACACCTCCTAAAGAATCCACAATATTTCCTTCGTGAATGCTCCCTTGGATCCCGTTAAACTGCCTATTAAGAAAAATCGCCGATTAACGTAGCCCTCGTTAATCGCTCCCGTCACCAAGGAAATAAGAACGATATAAGTAACGAAAGGTTTGTAGCGAGCAAAGCGCCTCCCATTTTATAAGCTTCTGTAAATAAGCTCGAATTAACTCGCGGAGGGAGGCCGGCGACGCTTTGTGTTCAAAGGGCTACGCACCCTCTCCTTGTGGGAGCAACGTCAAAAAAATTAATTAACACCGAGACCGGAAACCGCGGGCCTGGCAAACACCGTAAAATTCACGTCGATAATGCAATTAATTTTTTACACCGTCCGCCGAAGACTCTGACGGGTTGAGATGCTGGCGCGCCCCTTTGACTTTTAACACGTCGTGAAAATAGGACAGGCAACGCGGCGACGGTGGGCGATAAATTTGCACGGAACTCGCGTAAATCATCGCAATATTTCGCGCGCGCGCGTACGCTATGAACTCAAACGAGATTTCTCTGCTTTTTCAGCGGGAGTAAATCTTCGAAAATGAAACGGAAAAAAGGGCAGCGAATTCGCGCGACTCGTTGCCAGGGACATTCTTCTTAGCTCTCCATCGAGACGACGAAGTGGGTATGAGGGTTTGAGAAAACAAGAACGTCGCGACCCGGTTATTTCGTGAAAGGGATTCGCACGGAAATAGGGCCATCAGATTCTACGGAAGAAAATATTGATGCGTGAGTCTCTAATACCGACTTACGTTTACCAAGGCGGAAGTAATCTCTGTTACAACATGTTTTCAAGTACCATTCATACATACGGATATATGGTATAATAGGGATTCTCATGAAAAGCTCCTCGAGAATTTCTTGTACCTTAGAAACGAATATTTTAAGCGAGTCGAGGTGTTAGATCGTTGATTGTCAAAATGACAGCTTTGAAAAATGATTATACCTACTTCGTTTTACGAACTTCTGCGTTTTTGGGTAGCCACTGGGAATTTTTTAGTTAACGTATACGAAATGTATTTTATTCTACTTAATTATACTTCACGATTGCTTGGGCTTAATTACCAATTGTTTCAAGTACCCATGATTAGCCCCACACTCGGTCGCTCGAATGGGTCAAGAGTAATCTCGATTTTCATACACAATTCCAAGTGGATCGCAAGCAAACGTTCGATGCAACTTTTACGCGGCCAAACACGTTTTTTTCCGGTCCAGGAAGAATCCTGAATACGCGATCAATGGCCCAATCCACGAGGCACCCTCTATCCGACCTATCACTGCGATACAATGGTCCTTTCGGATCCGATACAACAGGGAAAAGAGGATCGTTAGCGGAATTCAAAAGTTCCGCAACGGTCAGTTACCTTACAGCAATCCCAAGATTCACTTTCTAGTCCGATAATGCGCTTTCCTGCCTTGTACGTTCATAATCTCATCTCGAAAACTTTCCCCGAACGTCGTGAAACGTTCAAGAGAGATAAGTAGCTTATCCAAGGAAGACAAGTATGTATGTACGTATATGCATAGCAAGCAATGCGGCTCCTCCTCGAGATTTCGTGAAAATAATTCAAAGGACGTTCGCTCAAAGCTCAAAGGACCCTCGTGATGTTTGAGATCTTCGTAAGCTGATTTCTAGTCGAACAGTCCTCCGGTGTCTACAGAAAGTGAACTGTAATAATTACTTAAATATGGATTCCAATACTGCAGGCTGATTAAAGCAACTTATATGGCTCATCGTTTGTTGCGCTATGGAAATAGAACATTGGTGGAGGAAAACATTGTGCGATTTAGCAATTTGTTACTTCAGTGGATAATAAATTATTGTAGGCAACTCAGAAGAAACATCGAACGAAATGGATCAATCTTCCATAAAATTTGATAGAAATGTGTTTCGTTGCAAGCTCTCGATTGAACGGAAGCGAAATTTGGAAAAAATGATATTCCTTGTTGTTCAGCCCCGTCACACGATGGGACTCCCTCAGGAAACACATAGATACACACGGGGAAAGCTTCGTTCAGAGAAAATGCTCCCAAGGAAAATCGCGTGGAACAATGAACGGAAAATTGCGCGCTGCAATGGACGCTTCGATGTGAATCTAGATCGAACCGAATTGACAGAGCTTGTAACAGAAAGCATGTACACGAAATAAAGGGCACAGTGATCCAACTAAAATCTTTATACTATTCCCTATTATTTGCGCAACACTAGTTCCCAATAGTATTCCCATTATTCATTTCACGTATTTTAAAAACGCAGTACTAAATAAACGAAGAAAACAAAGTATCCATATTCCAGATGTATGAGGATTTACCTTCCAGCTGCTTGCAGCTTCATTATTATCCCACAATTATTATAAAATTTCTAGGAATCCCACGGAGTCCATATCTTTTTGTTTTATAACACAGAGCTTGGAGAGCTGAGGCCTTAACGAGTCTAAATCCGAAATAAATAATCGCGGTGCGGGGGTTCTGCCAGCTAGAGTACACGGTTCGTCGGGCCAGCAGACTTCTCGATATTGGTTTGTTACACGATGTCCTACTTTCCGAGCCGACTGTCTACGTTAGAATGCCCATTTCGTAAATGTATGAAACCTCTTCCCCTTTTCTCTTGTTTTCGACGGAACGGTTACGTTTTGGCCGCGCGGAGAGCGATCATACTTCTGCTTCCCGCAATTTCCGATTCTTCGAGGGGCTTCATAAGAGCACGCCGCTAGTATACCGTGACTTATTTGCCGGTTCCTGCAGTAGGTTTGCGTTTATCGCGGAATCCACGGACAGAAGGGGACAGCCATCCAGAGCACAGTAATCTACGGCCAAAGCATCCAGACCACAGCTATATCGGAAACTTCTGACGCGGATGGGCGTTTTAAAGGGGAAAGGTACATCGAAGATACACGATCGCTGAACCCAGTAGGCTAACACTCTGGGCCACCCCTGCGACTTTGAAGCTGTCTCTCTGCGGGTGGAAAAAGAAGGCTATATTTGGCGTATAGCCTTTTTTTAAAGGGGTTATTATATTTAATAAGTACGACCACTTTGGATCGATAGCCATTTGATGTTTTCTACCAGCTCCTTTCCCATAGGTATGCATACATATTAGAGCTGTTCGGGTACTCGGTTAGTGCTTGCTTAGAATAGATGGGACGTTTTAAAAGTACCGAATGTAAATTAAACTACACGTATATTGAGTAATTATTAGTATATCGATAATTTTCATGGCTCATGCTGTATGAAGTAATTGAAAGGTTCTTGTGTTAGCACATTTCGCATCGCATCTCTCACCTAAGAAACTTATGCTTAACCGGAAGCGAAAAATTTTGTATTTCGGTTTAAAATAATATTAGAAAAATTGCTATGGCTGAAGAAGTATCAACTCATTATTTGGGTATGGAATTTAAAATATAACATATCAAGCCAGTTTACGTGAAATATGGATATTGCTTTTTATATTCTTACAAGGGTAGAGGACCCAATTACTGCCACCTACCCGATTACTGTCACCTTTAGCTGTTTTACGTAAAATATCGAATAAATCTTGTGAAATGATACATAAAAAAAATTTAGCATACAATTGAAACTGTTATTTATACGGTACGATAAACAGCACTTAATTATATCTTCGATAATTTGAATAAAATTATCTTCCCCACTAGCGAAAGAGAAAACAAGGGGTTAAAGTATTGCGATTCATTAAAAATGTTCAAAGAAGCAACGCAGGTCATCACAATGGAAGATAAACCGACATTATGTCGATATACACCGACTGTATATATAAACACTGTCAAAAGTGTTTGAACTTTCTTAATGATCGAAAATTAGATCAGAGCTCTCAAAAACACAAAAGACGATATAACCTTAGTAAGCACGCTTGTAATGTAACGCGATTATCTTTTATTGATGAAATAATGGACATCCCTACAATATGTCGCTGCAACGACGCGTGAAAATTGAAGGCAATTTAAAAAATAATAGCACGTCCCGGTTTTGTCCGAGTTTCCCCTACATACCTATCGGTGTAAATGCGACACGAGCAATGAATTTTTGAAGCTATGACAGTGTATTGAAAATGTTGCAGCAGCTCCGAATTTGTGTAAATACTACATCGAATACTGATTTCCATTAAGGTACAGGAGAGCAGTTTTAAAATATTGACGAAGGGGAATACACGAAAATCTTGCGCAGCTACTTACGTGTCCTACATATCGATCCCCACAATTTTATATTTAAGGAGAGTTCGCAGTGATCCGAATGCTAAACGTGTTCTATCAAGTTATTTAGTCACCCCTTGTCGCAAAGGATTTAATGAAACATTTAATACAATTATTTATCGGCTCTACTTCACAATATAGGAGCGCGAAGGGTGCTCTCGATCTTACGTTCCATATGCGTTGCAAACCCCATTAAAGTGACTATTGGGTACCATTTCTTTCCCGTTATCCCCTGGTAGACAGAATTGCATCGCCCTACCACGCACCGCTGTAATACCAACTTAGTTGACATTAGGTTAACCTACAATTGCACGGGAAACAACCCACTTGGGGGATGCAACGGTCGCGATACACAGGCGTTCGCTGGAATAGACACGTGCTAATCTAAGACAGGACAGAAACACTTCGAGTGTCTAACGATAAATTATCGGGCGGTTGCCAGATTATCTGTTGGTCAGGATCTTCAATAGAGCGAGTGCACGAGAAGTAAGTAGGCCATTCGGAATGCCTTCGAACGCGCAACGAGAAACGGGACAATAAATTTTCAAAATTGCATCCACTTCCTACTTCCATATTTTCCCCTCGGCGGAATGTACTTGCACGGCATTCTCCACAATTCTTTGTGTTACTTACATCCCTGTCATAATTCAACCCCGCATTTTCGTTTTAGTACAATTAACGCCTCGTACTTCTCTCAAACGGACTTATACTTTCCTCCGTGATTGAGAAATGTTTCAAGCTAAATAAGCTACATATTTATTAGATATGGAAGAGATTAATTTCAAATATATTCCTAGCTAAAAAACGAGATCAGTAATTTCTATGAAGAATAAATCACACAGACCAAGGTATTAAAAATTGAATAAAGCTCTTCAATTTTAAATTACTATCAGGGTAACATTTCACAAACTAAATAGAAGCTACGTATATTTCAGATTTCCCAAAGGGGAAGAAAGAAATTCTTAAGAAACCTGACTCTACTGAATATTCAAACGCTACTTTGACGACAGACCAGAGGACGAACGTGAAATCGTACCTACTTGAAGTCGTGCAGTCCAACGTTCGATACAGATCCAATATTGGTTCCAAAACGACCTCGGAACAAAGTATGAAGTAAGAAGGGACAGTGAGTGAAACGGAGATAGCTTTAACATGGAAGAAGAAAGGTAAAATTACATGCGGGAATCGAGGTTTCACTATGTCCCGAAACGGCCGTGATGTCGCTGTTCTCTCACCCTCCATTCTACGCCACCCTCAAACTACCCTCGCTGAAGCGGTATATGTGTGTCGAGTGAGTTTATGCAGCGCAGCTGACTATGATATCGCATCTTTCTGTACACGCACACGTGCACCGAGTTTACTACGAGCGTTTATGCATATGGCGCCATTATCGTGTATCTTCTGCCCCTCCTTTCGAAGTCCTCGTCTAATATACTTCCGCGTAAATCTAATTACGCTCATTAGTAACGGGCGGAACAGAGTTATGCGGTTCCTGTTTGTACAACGTTTGTCTTATTATTATACGCGCCAGCCGTAAATTGCCTCTATAATTGCGATATCTCACGTTCAATCGCATATTGTGGGATTTCTGGCAATACAAATGGAACCACACATTTCGATTCCCGAATTGAAAATTCACCGATTCCCTAAATTCAATTCAAATTGTTGGTCTTTCTCAGTATTTTCCTAACAATGGAAGATAGGCAACCCGGAAATTCGGAAAATTACGCAACTTCGTGTGCATGTAGAATAGTTCATCCGTAACATAAATCTAGTTTTTGTTAGTGCCATAGCCCTGTTTTAGGAGACGAAGTCACCCTTTGAAAAAATGCAGAATTTCCATTGTCGCGGAATATTTCAAGAACGGTGAGAAATATCGAAAAGAAGTTTCAACAAAAGTTGCATCTTTTTTTTTAAATCTACAAACCGCGTAAAAATAATTATCGAATTAAGCAGTGGTGGCCGGGGTAATTGGAAAAGTATGGATTTTTCGTTTTGTGGATATTAAAAAAAAAGGATGCAACTTTTGTTTAAACTTCTTTTCGATATCTCCCACCGTTTTCGAGATATTCCACGAAAAAAGAAATCCTGTGTTTCACCTCCCCCCCCCCCAACCGCGCTATGGCATCAATAAAAAATAGGTTTGTGTTACAGGTGAACTACTTCATTTACAAGCGAAGTTCCATCATTTTCTGAATTTCCGGGTTGCCCAACTTCCCTTTTAAGTAACATTGTGATCCTAATATAACTTAGAAGTTACAATTAAAATTATTATCTGGATGATACATTTAACCCTGTAGATCAACTTTGAATCGTGCATCTCTTTATTGGATTTTCGATACGTAATGCGTATTACGTTGAAATGAATACCAATAACGTATTTTCAACAAACATTTATATAAGTTCTGTATAATAATTCTCGAAACTGTGTCTGAATAGCTTTATACAAAGCTGCTGCTCTTTTGTATAATTTCATAAAACCGAGATATTTATATGGCAATTAACAGAATGGTATAATTTCATTTAAATTACTTTCAAAGATACTAGTTTCATTTCCACGAAAAATCCAACTTTATACCCACGTACACACACTAGGATGTGATATAAATTTCCTGGTGTCGACACTTGGCAGAGAGCCGTACGCTCGCATATTTCCGTCGACGTATTATTACGGCCGACAATTTTTTTTTCTTGGAAAACTTGAAATGTATTCGCATATAAATCTCCTTGTCTTTATTAAACACGCGTGGACTATAATTATGCGAGCTCTACTTGCTCAACTTCATGCTGAGGATAAGTCAGCGGCATTGCGTGCTAACACTGTTAAAAGATTATACTTCTAATTTCAAACCCCACTGACTAAGTACCGGAACCACACCAACCAAGTATTTGAGTTCGAATAAAAGCCGCTGTTTCAATCGTTTTACCCTTGGAACCGTATATTTCAGAAACCAAATGAGCCGTTCTTTATTCTTAAATGTATAGGTGAAGCAGCTATAATTAGAAGACGAAAGCGAGCTGAGCCTATGCTTTCAATTTTATTCAGTATTATTTCACTAGTTTCCCGTTTGCAGTTTCGTAACAAACGAAAGCAGGGACAGTTTTGAACGTTGTTACCGAAGTAAAGGATAAAAGGAAGGAAAGAGCTTCACGTTCCGTCAACAAGGAATTTTAAATAAAGACCATTGAACTTAGGAGCAATTTAGTGGACTACCGTGCAGACACAAACTTCATCGAAATTTATAGTCTGATAGCAGCGATAATAGCCAGGAGTTATTTCCCTTCGCAAAATGCGGATCGATATTACCAGGGACCGGTTCGGACTACACTATACCGTGTACCGTGGGAATATTTTTCGTCTAAATGACGAAGAATTCTCAGCCACGCCATCCGAAGTTCAGCTACTACTTTTCTAATTCCCGAAAGAATTATTACAGATTCCTTGGGCGCGCTGTCAAAACGAATTCTCGGGGCTGGCTGCGTGTATGCACGAACCACGTCCACGTATTCGCGATATTTTACCCGTGATGCATAGCCCGGTTGCCAGTTTCTGACGTCGCAGCGGCGCACAAAGCGAAACCGGGCTGAATAAACACGCGATGCGAAAGTTCAAAAGTCCCGTTGAATTTCGAAAAAAGGAAGAGGAGGGAAAAAGGCACGGAGGGTGAGGAACGAGAGTCGCGTGGCACGTCGTCGATACGTATCATTCGGCTGTACTACTGCGCACTCGGCCAGCCTGACTTATCGTCTATCTGTTCAGAGTTTAATCCTCCCGGCCGGGGCGAAAAATTTCTCCCTAACTTTTAGTTGGCGAGCAAGTTATCCGCTGGCACCGAGGCAACGTAAACTGACGGGCACGCGGTCGCGCAACTACCGGAAATTATATTTTTCAGAAAATTGAAACGTAACTCTAGCTAATAAGCGATCCCTCCCCTTAGAACGCGGTCTGATGTAACTAAATAAATTCCGTTGGAACGTGGGAATCGATCGGACGAGTTTAAACGAGTAAGAGCTAGTTCTACGTGGCTCAAGTTGAGTTTCGTTGTAAACGAAAGTCACACAGACTCGGAACGGGAAACTTGCAAACACACGGGCGTTCGATTTCTTGCAACAATTTGCTTTCCTTCAGGAAGCGGTAACGAAACTCGTAGATGCGTGTTACAAATTCAATTACATGCATTGGAATGTCGATAGACTGACGTAAAATAAGTTGCCACCGATTAGACTTGACGTGTCATCGTGTTATCCTGGGGAATCCTTTCTGCTCGTCACCAGACTGGTTTATATAGAGTGCATTCTAAATGTGACACTAGATTTATCGGACAAATCCTTCGCTAATACGAAGCCTAAGTCCCCAGTGGCAAACAATGTCCTTGTCAACGCATCGTTATGCATAGTCCATACAATTTACAGCGTGCGACCAATTTAAAGCCCAGCGGAATTAATGCCCGTCACAATTAAATTATTAATGGAATTACTATCAACCGTCCCTGACTGTCGAACGCATAGCGTATTCCGTCAAAGTGTCGTTTGTTGCGCCGTGCCTGTGTCGCCGATCAGAGAATAGTTTGAGAATCGCGTTGCTTGCAACGCGAAGCAACGGGGACGGGCTCAGGCACAGAAGAATTTTCGTCAAGAAGTCACAAGTTCCGTGCAGGGGAAGTTTTCCTTCCTGCAATATAAATAGACGCTCGGGTCCTGGATCCACAGGAATATTTCTCCAATAAACTATGCATCCCTGTGCAGCGTAATGTTTTGTTAAAAACTAGCCTTTACTTCATCACTGTCATCCAGTTTAAATTCAAGATTGCATTCTATTGAAATATACTTTCGTTCATGTTTCGCATGCGGCCGAAAACCTTGTTCGCGTTTTTTATTTAGAATTTAAAGCAGTTCATTTCCCATACATTCCCATTAATCTGGTATTATTCAGTAACGTTAAGGACTAATTGGCCTTACAATTTCGACTTTTGCATAGAGCAGGAATAAGGATATCATTTTTTTAATGTAACAGATATCATTTTTACCTTTCACGCGAAATACTTCCAACAAAATCTATGGAAATTAATTAATATTCGCAGAACCGTGATATTTAAAACACAGTAGCTGCCGTAGACAAGTCGTTTGTCAATTGAATAGAATGCACGAAAGGAAGGACGTGGTGCATGAATCTAATTGTAAGAAACTCTGTGTTCCTTTATGAGTGCGGAAAATAGGATGGAAAACTTCCCCCACAGGCGATGGACGGCTTCAGGTCCAACTACTCCCTCTGGTTTTTAAATTTTTAAGCACAGCATTATCTTAACGCGAACTAAACGCGGCTTTCGCAGAAGTAACCGGTCGATTGCGACTGTTTGTTTCTCGTTTGCGATCGCAGCAGAGCATTATTCCAAAGAAAGTAGATTCTCGTTTAACGATGTACAGAGCGTAAGATCAACCTACTTACTCGCGTAATTCTCGTAAATGTCTATTAAAAAGAAACAATCCCCAGCAATACATTATTCGAGGGAGTATTGTTTGTCGGGATTCTCCAGCTAAATTTAAAATCGCTCCACTCGTGACAAATGACTTTCGTTCAGAAGCAACCACAGGATATGTACGTCATTAACGTCATATCTAAATCCTCTTGCGTGCATCTCTCTATGCCTTCGAATCCATGGCAGCCATTCAGCTGTCCCGTTTCGCCAGATTCGCTCTGTGTATTGGAAGACAATTCACTGAATCGAGAGCAGCCCTTCGGCAACTCAAGATACATAACAATGAAGTGACGTTGCGTTTTATTTCCGCGTAGCTTGCAATCACAGAGTCTATGGACGTCTCGCAGTGTAATTGTAGCCGTGACTGCAAGAATAGACTAGCGTGACTGTAATCGACGTATGAATAGTTTACAAGCCGTTCCGAACGACACAATGCCGGCGCAACTTGTCATCTGAACTACTTCCTGAGCCAGCCACCAATCTGTTTTGCGAGCTGCACGGCGATCTATTTCTCTGGACTCCATCGATGCATGAGAACGATGGAAACCGTTCGGCCCGGGGGTCGTGATGCAATCGCGGGCGGCCCTTCAAACGGCTACCAAGGATCATCCCCCACCGATGCTCGATCCGGCGCGATTAATGCGACATTTATCGGCGCGATCATTGCGCGGCAACTGTTGCCGTTCAATCATTTCATCTACCTGCCGGCGAGGCAGCAACATCCCAGCGACTTGGACGAACGGCCACGTTTGTTTAATGGTCGAAGCGTTGGGGAGAAAGCGTCTTAGCGTCTGGCAATTTAACGAAGCTAATTTTCTCCGTTTCCTTCGCTGTACTTCCGGCGCGTTTGATAACCCCGCATCGCCCCCTTTCTACGCTCCGAACAGTAATTCGTTAACCCTTGACTGGCTCGATTGGGAGTTCGATCTCTCGGCAATTAGAGCCCGAGCTGGCGTTATGGTCCTCGCTTCGGTTTCGAATTTTTCATCTACTCCATTCACTCTGCCTAACGCTTCGGAAGGAGACTGTTCCTTCTTTGTCTTCTTCTGTAAGGGTTTCTGTTTCAGGGTAAAGAAGAAATTCAGCGGCGAATTTTCTACGATGAAGGTTCTAATTTGAAAAGGAAATTTTTGATATAGTTGATAGTACCAGGGGATAGGTTTTGAACGTTTTTGACGGATAATTGCCTTTATCTCTGATGAAATATTTTAATATACCGCACTCTGTACAACATTGAAAGCACGGAAGTTTTCGAATTTTAGTTGCATCCGCTTTTGCGTAGAAATGCGGGCAGATGGGATTTAAACATTGTTAATGGGCAATTAGTATTAATATCAAGCGTTCGTAAATAAATCCACGACGCAGCGCTAGAGAATGAGAAACAAAGTGAAACATATACAGTTGTAAGTATACTTGTTCGCGGAGTCTAAAAACCGTTGCAATGTATCATTTATTTGATAGACTTGTAAACAATGAACAAATACAATCACGGATCAATTGCATGAACACGAATGACCGTATTCTTCTGGATTGCCTTTGCAATGACAATCGAATGAAGCGCTTACAAGACACCGAATATAAGAGTAAGTTCGAAACCATTCGTTGCGGGAAAGGGTAAAAACGGAACATAACGGCCGTGCAAATTATTCCACTGTGCGTAACTTTCGTTTCATCCCAAATTCGGAGCTTTTGCGACAAAGACAATTTTATTGACTGCACAATTCCGAAATGCATTTTCAGATTCAAAGGAAAAAGAGTTCGAACTTTTTACGTTTTCCATGACAAAATAAGACATTGTAGTTGTCAAAATTAAATTTTAATTGCTGCGTCCGCGCAAATGGAAATGATGCTTGAAAACGTATCCGCCTGTTTCAAACAACCTCGGGATTTACCTTAATACCCCATGAAACACGTTTATTAAGCACAATTTAAAATATCTGGCGCACTGGCTAGCTAAAAAGGCGCGCTAAGGCTCGCACACGCTCGCTTTGCCTGTGCAAGCGTGTTTCAAATTTCCTTGACCGAAAATCAGCTTACACGAAATTTCCAAGCACGGCAAGGAAACCGTGCAGCGTGCTCTCCGATCTAATTGCTTATCATGTTCCGCGTGCGCCAGTTATTTCAGAGGACTCACTAACTAACCCTGTCTTCCCAGTTTTTCACAATAGCCTCGTGAAATAGCAGGAATTTCCTTGGAGACTAGGAAATTCACCGCCATGAATATCCAAGAAATGGCCACGAATTAGAAATCGATATTTTATATGAAGCTTGCAGCCAAAGTTACATAAAACGCATAACTGTACGAAATGGGGACGAAAGGAAGGAAGTACGAGAAATGACACAAATTGATCTCTCGTCTGTAGGATAATATTAGCACTCTCAGATAATTGTCCCTCCTGGTTCACTCGAATCGATATCACGCGGCGGTGGTATTTTTGTCCCAAGAAACGTATTCGGAGCGTGTCAACGACTGTCTCACCGTTTATTCGCCGCCGATTCATCATTTATGGAATAAACGACCGATCGTAAATATTTCCTCTGTCGTCCGCAGCCACTTACCCAATGAAATTACGTTAATTGGCGAATCATGAAGCAAGGCAGGGGGGAGGGTTCTTGATTAGTCGCCCCTTGAATCGTCCTAAAAGTCATCAGCGTTACGGTTTACGCCACGTTCACACCGGCCAACTCGAGATCTGGTTATCACGGACGAATGTCCAGCTGAATTTAGTTATGGCCTGACGCCACTCTCGTTTGATAACACGCGATACGTCTGACGCATTGCGAGCGCGCGTTAACAGGATGCGGGCCTCGCGTTGGCCCGACGCACCGCTTGCTATTCGCGGGAAAATCACCGCTCGAGCCTTAAACGCACGGTTCTTAATCAAGATTCGGGGCGAGGCTGCCATGGAATTTTGCGTTAACGACTGATGATTAAGCGCGCGTGCGGCTGGCTTCGAAACGTTAACTCCCCGGTGTTCTCCTTTTTTCGCGACCCCTCTGGCTACTAGGAATACTTCCAGCGTACTTTCCCGACACTTTGAATAACGATGTAAGTAAATCGATCGGGGGACCGACACACGATTCCCCGCGACCTTCTATTAATTTCAACAGAGTTTCTGCGTTCCGTCTCCCGTACCCCGTGATTAATTACTGACCTGATGGCTTCACTCTGGACGTAACGCACACCTGACTGCAGGAGATAGCGGGGGTTGGACAGTGAAGAGGAGGGTGACAGATTGTTGTGTCACGAGAAAGAGATGCGCTTCATTTTTTGTCAAGTTATCGAGGGGGATTAACCCCTTCCGTGGGGAAAGTGTGACGAATAAGGAATATTTGTAGCATTATTCGCACCTTCTAACTTCATTGAGATTTGGGAGATTTCTATTTATCGAGATGCGGAGATCATCTATTGTTTTTTAAATACACTACGTTGAAAAATTCAATCTGAATGTCGAAGGGAAATTAAACGATGAGTAAGATTCTTAAAATATACGAAGTTAGTATATGTGTTACTCTATACACAGGATGTGACTATCGAAAACAATATCGAAAATATCTCTGATTGTTGATGTTATGAGAAAGATAAAAAGACAATATTTTTAACACTTGTAAATCGGTCACATAATTTTATTTAGTCTTCTCTTTTCAAATCAGAGGTAAAGCTGTTTTTAACGAAAACAAATATACATTCCGCGGCGAAGTAATACATGCAAATTGAAAACGTATCATCGCACTTGTTACACTGTTAACTGTTGAAAGAGAGGAGGGCGCGTTATTTTCAATAGGATTTTCCGCATTTGTTTTCAACTAATATAAAGCTTAATTCTACCGAAAGGAAAGAATGCCGCCGTAGAAAATTGCAATGGAATCGGGATCTGCACATTACCTCGCGCTTCAATGGCATAAGCATTTCAATGCTGCGATACAGCGACCACGATATAATTAAAATTCCACCGCTTCTATTAAAGCTGATCATCTCTAATAAGCGTAGCAATGCTCGCGAAACCCCAATTGCAGCGCGAATTAACGTACACACTCCATTACTAGCTGAAATTACAATGTGAAGAGGAATATTGCTGTACGAGCGATCATTTGCAACACTATGTAATCTAATTACACCTTACCCCAATTATTCCCTTCATCGATAACGAGTTTGTTAGTTGGTTACTGAGAGCTATTATCGGATGAATTCTGTCTCGAGTGCTAAGCCTTTCCTACATCGAGGTAATCAAATCTAAGATATGGAAGTAGAAGCTTGTTTCCTTGCACGACGAGGGAAAACAGAATTCAGGGTTTATTATTATTACACACGAGCGGTATTATACTAAGAATGAATGTCTATCTGAATAAACATTATAATTCCTTTGATACGTGTAAATAGTTTGACCAGAGCAAATCTCCTTATACGTAGGAGTATTTTAATGGCGAAAAATTTCGCGAATCTGAATACGAGTTCACATCGAGTAACATTCACGAATTTTAAATTTTACTGATATAACATTTATCTAACAATACCTGGAGCCACCTCGAATGCTGCAGTTTGTTTTGAATTGCTTTTTTTAGAATAAGGTGAACGGGACTTTAGTTTCAATAACACTTTTCCGGATTTCTATTTTGCTCTGTTTTAACTCCGACCGCGCAGTGGACGATAAAAACAATGAAAATAAGGTTAATTAGGCGCGTCGTTTACTCCGATGAGAACTGGGAGGGAACTGAACCCAGGTTGGTAATTTTTGATCCAGCCCCAGGATGCTACCCAACTCTTTCAGAGAACAATGTTAATTAAACGCAACAAAAACACCCACACTCGACAATACTGTAACCAGAGTGAAGTGAAGAGTGCACTTCGTAGTTTCGTACATGGATATTAAAACCTGTGGTAATTAAATCGTTCGAGCAACAGCCGCGACCGTAAAAAGCTAGCGTTGATTTCATTTCAAGCCCGCCTCCGTTAACTACCGTAAAATCCACCCGGTCACCTACATATTACAACGAAACAAGAAAGTAAAATTATTTAGAACCATTTTAATAATCTTCTGACGTAGAAAGATGTCGAAAATACTGCAAGCATCCACCACATAACCGTCTGGACGGCTTCCCCAATTCCGAATTGTTCGCCGCGGCGAACCCGCCTGAAGTCAGTCGATGCCATAATTCCTTACAATAATCCTCATAATTCCGCATAACGCCTTCCATAATTATTCTTTACAATTTCCATGATAATGTTAAGCGCACCGCGAGGGAGTCGGTGGGATGGGGTCGGTTCGGTGGGAGCGGGCGTGCGCGCGGGCGCCAGCTTCGTTAGCGAACTGCGCTCTTTCAGATGGAAATAACAAAACTAATAAACTCCCGGAGGAACAAAGTGCCCCGCCGCGTTACATCCCAGATTTACACGGAAGATCCCGGAAACAAGGAATCGCGTGCGGCTCGCGCCCGTTGAATGCACTCCAGCCACCGGATGACAGAGTTAACGCGGGACTCGAGGCTGCCGCGTCTAAGACGGCTGCGAGCGTACCACCACCGACGCGATGAAAACCGCCCCCGCGTGCCCTGCTACGCTCGTCCCCATTTTTTCGCGAATGACGTCGACGTGCATAATGCAACAGCCTCGGGCGACGATTCACGGCGAAGTCGCGGCACAGCCAACTGCGAGCGAGGAAATGAAATTTAACCCTCGACTGCTGGGGCGAGCAACTTGTTACATACACCGGCACGCCAGCAAGCCCGAGCGCTAGCAATCTAAACGCTGAATGAACAAGACGGGGGCAGATTGAATCGAAGACTTCGAGGCAGTATCCTGGACGGGGCAAGATGCTACTGTCGGTGATTGTAGTGACCCAATTTAGGGGAAACTCTGATAAATAGCCACGGAATCGAGCCACCGATACGGCCACTGTCGATATCTCGTGGGATATGCTCGAATTCTACGAGATCCTGCATAAACATCCCGACGAACGGAAGGAGGGGGCGGTGGTAAGGGTAGGAAACTGAGGGCGCTTTCGTGTGGGATGCTGCCGGCTGACGACTCGTATTACGGATATATTTAAGGTAAATGTCCCAATACCTGAACATTCCTTAAATTAAATTCAGTACCTTTACGGCGGACACACGATTCAGAATTTTAAATCCATTTATTTAAAAACGATTTTGCAATTTCATGGGACATCGTGTGTACTTTATTATTAAAAAAAAAATATATATGTAGGATTGAATAATTTTGTAAAATATTGAAAATTCATAGTCCTTACAATGGCCCAATTCCTGGACAGCTTAACTAGTATGTCCCGGTTAAACTGGAGAGTTCAAGAAAATTTATTTTGTTACGAGTGTTACAAGTTTACTAATAAAAATATGTATACGAATATATGTTATTAAATATTTGAGGAATTGAATAAAATAGTTCTTTTATGGATAAAGTGAATATTAAATATAATAATCAATATTATTTGCACTAGTGTTCCAGTGAATTCAATCCAACCACTACTACGAATATGTCTGCTGGTTATGAAAGGTGTTACGTAGACAGTAATTATTTAGAATTTATAGACCAACTCGAATCTGTGCGACTAGTGAATAAAAATGAAATATTATCGGCAGGTTTTATGAAATAATAATACATACTTTGTAGCTTAGTTACAAATATCTTAAATAGAATGACATAATAATAAGCCAATATTTAATAGCTGCCAGTTTGCAGGGCTAGATAAAGTTTAATGGGTTTTAAAACAGTGTAAAATTAGTTTGGCAAATTTTTCCGGCGGAACAAAATGCAAACCGTCCTGATCAATACTTTAATTTACGTTCCTAGGGAGTGCTCCGTCTAGCTCCTATTAGCAGACGTGTTAATTACGCGTTTACGCATACCTAGTAAAACAATGGCGACACGTACCTCAAAAGCGACTAGCAGTGACTTGGACCTAACAACTTTGGCGAGTAAAGTTTCCACTAGTAAACTACTCCCCTCAACGGTGTATCTTCATTACAACGGTTAACTTCTGTAATAGCCATACAAGAATAACGTGAACGACCAAGCTTCGGTTGCATAGTTTCATTCCAGTATTTTCAACGCGTGTTTCATTTGTCTCATTGCCAATTCAATTTCAATTGCAATCACAATTGAATCCCCGTTACAATGTTTGCGCAGCTCCGATATTCCGTCGGTAATAAATATGTAAAAAAAGGAAACGTAGATAGCACACGCTTCCTGCAAGAGTAGAACGAATTACGCTGACTATTAAAACGACAGGGCAGCATGGCGAAGGCATGTAAAACCATCCTCTGTGTCGCTGCCAAGTTGCGTTTCTTATGAAGGCAATCACGATTGCCTCCAACATTATATTCTATAAGAGTAAGCTGCCTCACTTCTTCGCAGCCACCGTCACCAGTTCACACGGGCGGAAATTTTCAACGACCTTCGTAAAAATTTAGCTACGACCTAAATTTCCTGTACGCGGATGCCCGTGGAGCTTTAATTTACCTAACAGAAATTCGCGTCTCATTTATCATGTAAAACATACCTAGGCAAAGAAAAATCTGGACGTTTTTCCCCTCCTTTGTGCTTTGCTTCTTGCACTTTCAGTGAGAGAAAATTGTCCTATTTAAATATTTCTCCGCTGGAGAACATTTAACGTTAATTGCATGTTTCTTTCAAACTTCAACAACGAATTCTAACTTTTCCCTTGTTACCTGGCTAATAGAATTCTGAATTCTGGTTTCGTGCAATGGACTTTCTATGTAGGCATCAGTGGCAGGACCAAGATTATCGCTAATAGTATTGAAATATTAGTTTGCAGACTCTCTGGCTTTAAGCGAATGAGTATTCGTTGTTGAATTCATTTAAATTATCGGAGTGGACGATAAACTTGACCTCCTCGCCGATATCTATCGTTCAACACAATGTTTACGCGCGAAACGTCTAACAAACAAATGCAGGGGAATCTAGAGAAGTAGATACACTTTGCACAAGAACCAGAACGTAATTCCGCGGTGGAAAATAATGTCGCCGTGTCTGAAAAACTTAATTAAAACGTTCTAAGGTCACTACGTTCTTGCAGCTGCTTGTTTCTCAATTGTATTCACCAGACGAGCGTAGTCTAACTGCAGCAACCTTAATCCAGCTCCTGAGACTTCCCAGTCATTTTTCCCCCGTGTAATCCCTACAAAGATATCATAACCGCGTTACCTGATATTATCGGAAATTACATTCACGAGAAAGTCTGCAGGCAAAATCGTCGGGGCCACTGACCAGGTCACGTTTTCGGGAAGAATTTTCTACAGCCCAGGTCTATCGAACAAGAGAAAGCATAATTCTCTACATTTTTCCCCAACGTGGATATGTTCTTTCAAATTTTCCTCCTAATAACTTTTATCGAAGCTAGCGAACCAGATTTCGAATTTTCAAAATTGAATCTCGCTTCAATCAAGGAACATTGAGAAATTGAAAATAGAAAAATAAATGAATTTTTCAAGCTGCTACGTATCTGTAAGCAATACAGCGATCAGAAGCGGAAGTTTAATATTGAAATACGTAATATACCACAGTTACATCATCTCTTCTACTTCTAAATATTTTATCCAACTGTTACCATTACAAGCCGTAACCCTGTTTTCAACGTCGGGGAAAAATACTCCAGCCTGCAACTGATCGTAAAACTTTCACTTCTCCCGGGCTGCAAACAGAAATCCGAGAAACGCCAACAACAGCATGAGTGCATGAATCTTTGTTAACTGAAAATTACTTTCCATTTTTCGAAACAGCGCCTCGGCAGCGTAGCTACACGGGACTACAGAAGCTCGGAATTAACGAAAGAACTTGTTTGCAATAAAAGGAGGTATTAAAACTAATGAAGACAAGGAAGCTTCGCCTAGCATTGCCAAGTTTCTCCTTCAAGTTCGTAATAATCACGGGACGAGTTTAATCACCAGCAGTAACAGTTTCGCATAGTAATTCGGTTCCTTTTCCTCTGTCGAAAGTAATTTCGTATTCCAAAAACTCCATTGCGTCCACCACAGTGTACCATTTATCGATCGTATAATAAGTTGGGGGGCGTTTTAAGTTTGACAAATTCACCTTCAACATACAGTCTGGAGTACACGACACTCAAATACTGCCTTATCTTTCCAAGCATTTTCAAACTACCCTTTCCCTGCTTATTCCCCCACCCCCTCCCCCCACCCGCCCTAACTTCTTTCCTCTTCCACGTGAACGGCTCTACTGACTCCTTCAATTCGAAATAAAATTTCCATTCGCTCCAGTTCCAAAATAAGCGAATTTCAAGTTGCCAAACTGACTTGGTATTAGCAATGAGCCACCGAATTGATTTTTTGCACGGTGTTTAACTGTGACGTTGGGCTGCATCGGGAATAATTATTATTCTATTGTAAAATCTGCCGCTTAAATGTGAAACTGGAAGCAATGCGAGACCTGTTTGCCGTGCTAGAATCAAACATTACCAATTGAGGTTGCTCATATTGTAATGGCCTAAGTGTCATTAAGCTCTTTTTCTACCAATCACGCAGTTGACTCCTGGATGCTCTCGAGCGCTTACAAACCGGTAGTCATTATTACGTACTTCATTATTTTTGAAAAGGTAACGAGTAGTTTTATGAAATCACGCCGGAAAATTAATACACAAAAATGGGGCGGAGTTGGTACCCAGTAAAATGAAGTTCAAATGCATAATCAATAGTCACGCAAAGAATGGAAGTCGTTTGACTAAAAAATAAAATATAATTTGCTCCAATCACGATTATTCAAATTTATTATGCACTTGAGTTAGTCTCGTTCTTCCAACAACCTGCGACTCTAAACGCAATTTCTAAGCATAACATACAAAGTGGAAAAAGTAGACTCCTATTCAAAATTATTCCTAAAGATCTGATAGAATGTTGGTCCAAACATCATTGGCTTTAAATGTCTGAACTGTTCCCCACAGTGAAATGTTAGTTTATCTAGATCAAACTTTAATGTAACTACTAAATGGATAAACTTTGGGAGGCATGCTTATTAATACTCTTTTACCCGTTCCTATGAGTTCTACATGTTCTTAGAACTCTCCACCAACATTCTCAATTATTTAACATACTAGAATTGGGACCAACGAATAACTGAAGCATCAGGAACTAACTGCGCTGTATAACTTCGTTCTGTAAATATTGTGAAATAAAACAGTCTCCATTTACCTATTGGTACAAAATCAGCGGAAAGTCAGGAGAATTGTTGCGATGAAAAACGAATGTACCACAAAAGAACAAAGTCATAAGCGAACGGAACAAGTTGTTCGCGAGATTCATGTCCGCGAGCAAATGAAAATCATTTCGATTCAACGAGGCCATTACACTCGTGCGATAGAAACGAAAAAGTATGGAAACATGTAACACAAAGGGACGCGAATTCGCTTTAATACACCGGTTTTTTTTTTGTTCCCCCAACACTGGCGCTGTAACTCCGCAATCATCCAACACTATCAGCATGCATGCATGCATGTGCTTTTGAGTCACGCCCGAGTACATTTAATCCCGGCTAGACTCGATTTCGAAGAAAACCGTGCCTTGTTAAAAATCAATCTGCACCAAAGGACGGTCCCTGGCAGAATGTGCACTCGTGACGAAATTTGGTTCTTACTCGATGCCTTGTTATGGACGCCGATTTCACGGAATGGGATTCAACGAAACGAAGAGTCTCGCGCTAGTTAACAAGGCGCACTTAATGATACAGGCCGAGGGAAATTGTTAATTCTCCTTTGTAGTGTGAAAAATAACGAGCTCGGCTCACAGATGAAACGCGGAAAACAGAAAGAACAGAGGGTCTATCGACCGTAAGTTTCGAGTCACTGCGTTGGATTTCATTTTATTTCGAATGTCCTGGCGGAACTCGGTGCAAGACGGTTCTATATCTCTCTTTCCTGAGTGTAATTTGTAGAAGATTTTCTGGATAAGTAAGAAGGTCATGTATTAAAGACATTATCTGAGGATTACAGAATAGTCTGTATTCACAGTTCCGGTGGTTATTCCCGGGTTGGAATATGGAGGAAAGTTTCATTCTGCTTGGGACAATCTTTCGCGCTAATAATGTGGTGATTAACTAAGTTATGGCAAGTGGATAAATTGTTGTTATTAAACGTTGTGCTCCGAGTATTATACAGGAAACCTGATATGTATCATTAAGGAAGGCTTCAGTCAACCGTTACAAAACACCACCATCACCTTGGATTCCTGCTAGACTGCTAGAGAATAGCAGATCGGCATCACCCGAAATAAGCAAAACCACTGGCTGACCAAAAGCAGCAGAGTCTACTGATAAACGTAACGGTTCAACAAGTGAATCCATTTTATTTACAGTTGTCAGCGCGCATTTGTATCTAGCAGTTTTATGACTGGACTATCTTTACTCGGCTTCCCCCGAAATATAGATTTTGATTTTATAAAAAAAGTACTTTTTTTTTAAAATACTCACATTCATGAGGATTAGACGAGCATAACGAGCTGAGACACGTTTTGTGATCCCAGAGTTTATCGTTCAAATGTTTTTAAGCGACAAACAAATACACAAACATATAGAAGCTTTCTACTTTATATATTAAGATTGTTCAAAGGAGGGGAAAACTAAGTAAACGAGCACAAAACGCTCGTTGGACTCGAAAATATTTAAAAGTTATATCAACTGTTAATAAAAACCGATGAATAAGAATTAACAAATACTAGATAAAAATTTGGCAAGTGAAGTTTGTTTCCACATTCGCACGATGCACCAGGGATCCTATAACCTGTAATGATCACGAAGATACATGTGTCGACCTATAGCCCTGTAACAATAATTTTACAATTTAAATACGCGCACCCTCGTGCTTAAAGAGGATCGTTTCCAAGCAGAGTCTCAGTGTGCACGAGCCCTCAAGCACCGTGTCGTTTAGCACGTGATCCAGAGTGAATGGAAGCGCTCGCATAAAGGGAAACGATCCTAAGAAAAAAATACGTACGACGAGCTTTAGCGAACGCCTCGCACGTTTCAACGATAAGACTCGGTATAGGCACGTAGTGGCTTGAATAACTAAACTGAGAATTAACAAGAGTCCGCTTTGATTATTCCCGCACTGATGACACAGAGATTTCGTGATTATTTCAAAACGCTTTTCCTTGCTCGAATCGCCTGGGAAACCCTGGCATAATGAAAAGAGTGGTTTCTGTGCCAGTTCAGAAAGAACTTTCCGTCTTTCCCTCGACAATGGTTTTTTGAAGCGCGCACCAATCCCCTCTGGACTCGATCGGCAAATATAAGAACGGGCCCGATAATTACGAAATAGAACATAACCGAAGTTCCTTTAATCAATATCGGCTTCAACAAAAGGGCTTTAATCTGTAAAAAATTAATGCTCCCGCGCAGCACTCATTCCGAATTCAATGTAATCGTACAATAGAGTTTTGCTAATAATAGTGCGCAGCAAGCCTTTTTCTGCCGTATAGCCGCTGCGAAGTTTAGCTGCGTATTTTTTATGGTGATCTGATTATACGCAGCACACGTGAATTCGCAGGAAAGTTAAGTGATGCGAGATATTTGGATAATATATATGTAAATGCCCGCCATCGTGTGCCAAATTGGAGTACCAAGGCTGCCGCCATAATTTAAGCCCAGATCGCACTCCAAAATGAGGCAGACCAGTAGAAAGTCAGATCTGAGAAAAGGTAAAACGCTGGAAATGAGGTAAAACAGATCAGCGTTGGATTACTTCAGCTGGAAAAACTGATAGAGTCGAATAGAATGTTCTACACATTCTATGCCAAGGGTACCCTACGCTGCCATGTGAACGGATTAGCCATATAGCAGTTGTCGGATGCGCAACCAGCATTCTTTGAAAGCCCTCGACCCTTTCGACGGGCGCGAATCGAGAGGGCACGCATCCTCCGGCACTCGTCGAAAACTAACGACGCTGCTTTCTTCGCGTAGACTCGCCAAGCCTGCCAGAGATATGGCACGTGGGCACATATTCACGCGCTTAGAGTATTTTTTAAATAAAATTCCCTTAGCCGCGGAATTTCCAGAGCGTGTAAGAATGGCGGAAAAAATCAACCCCCATCGTGTTTTCCGCTCATACCCCGCGATCACCCCCGCGGCAATAGCGCGACAATCGGGCAGTGTTATGAATAACTACCCCCAACCACTGTTTAATCCGACTCTCGGCCAACGAAGCGTGTGGTCCTCGCATCGATAGATCAACCCTCCGTATCGAAGTGCAGCAACTAGTACCGCGTAATGACATTCGTCGGAATCAGCTCGCGGCAATGTTCCACCGCAGAAAGTACGCGAGAAATCCTGTGCTCCTGCCTCGGTACACGTGCATAAGGGCTAAACCGATCGAACGACCCACCACCAACCTTGAACGTATCCGAGCAGAAAGAGGCAGCAGAGGAGCCAGCTCCGTGTCATCGTATTCATCGTCCAGTGGCACTTGACACTCGCCCGTGGCAGGGTATATCTCCTTGTCACTGATTGATCGCGTATCACGACCACATTCACACACTTGGACGGGCCGGCGAGAGAATCCCACTGTCAACGGGGTATCGGTGTCTGGACAAAGAATCGTAGACGGGTGGGAGGACGCACGGCTGTGTACGGAGGAGGCAACGTGCGTTAAAAAACTGGACGCGCGTCGAGTCGTACCGGCGAACCTTCCGCAAGGACGAACGAAAGCAAACTGAGCCACTGTTCGCTATCCGAGTCCGTATCCGCCGGACACCTCCCCCCCTCCCCCTCCACCCCCACCCACCCACCCGACCCGCCGCCCCCTCGCCGACCGATAGCGCCGCCGTACATGCACTCCATATACCGTGGCCTCCCCTCCATCGTCGAATCGCTCCCGACACTCGCACCCTCTCCCAAGCCCGCTCTCTCGCTCCCCCGAAACCCCACCTGACGCTTCCGACAACCCGTTTGCATCGTCTTCCTCGCTCATTTTTCCATCGCCACGGATCGTTCCACCTCTATTCTGTTTCCTAGGCCCCCCCACCTCCCTGGGCCGCCCAATTCAACCCCCATTTTTTTCTAACCGACCTTATCGAGCACCCACCGATGCGCTCGACCGATGTCATAAGCCCTCCCCACCCTTCTCTGCGTCCCGCGGTCCCGCTTATTCCTATGTGTCAATTTATCGCGCTTTTCAGATTATCGCGCCGCACGGATCTCGCACCCCGTCCCCGCCTCACCCACGAGCCGCCGCGAAAGTGTGTCCCCCTCCCCCTCCTCCCACTGCTACCCACCCTTCCGATTTCAACTGGGTTAATACGCGGGAAACGATTGTTTGTATCGCGAGCAGACCGATACGAACGGTTTCCGCGGCGCGCGCTTCCCCCTCAATTCGATATCGGTACCGCTGTAATTCTCTACTCTTACGAACGACCACCGCGAAGCTCGATCTCGATACGGCACCGCGATTATTGGTGCCGCGGTAATGACTTCGTCGAATTCGCGCGATCCCGCGCTCAGTTGGCTGCTGTTATTTACGAAGATTCGGGTCTTGGATGCTGGACCACTCCTCGGTGACTGGTATTTTTACGAGGACACATCGGTCTCTGAAGGTTCTCGCGACTCCGGTGTCGATTATTGCACGGGCAGCGCTAATGACTGTCGTCTTGTGCAGTCAGAAGTGAACGTCTATTTTGCTTCGCCTGTGACGTAGCTTATCGCGCGAGAAAGAACGATTTTTGATCATGGAAGTGGAAATATGTGCTTCGTGCCCTTCGCGGTAGGGAGTGCTACGGCTACGTGCCACACTTCCATCGGCGGTTAATGCGAGTTGACACGCTGGAAAGTATTCCGTTTTTTATCGCTATGAAATCGATGAAATCCCATTATTTTCGAAATAGGTCTACGCGATACGAGCGGGCAGAAATGAATGGATTATCCCGAAATACACAAACGTAAATATCTCGCCCCATTTGTGCCGATAAACACGTAGCATTTGTACGTCCCAGTTATTTGCTTCTCACTTTATTTAAACATTTTTCCCTCGCTAAACGACCATCGATACTAGAGCCGATCTGAACATAGCCGTTCGACCATTAGCAATGTGTAAAAACAACGAATCCGTGCCCAGAGCATCGTGTGTACCCATTAGCGGTTCGCTGACACTTTATGCCATTTGTGAATGAAGTATACCCGCGATATTCTGGGCCAATGCGTAGCGGCTCTAGCTCTTTCACTTGCGCTCCAGCAAGTTCGGTCGCGGGCGTGGAAATTTTGTGAAAAAATTTCCGCCGCGTCAGAGATACGATGGACGACGATTTCGCTGATATTCGAAGGTCCTGCCGCTGGGTGACAGGCTTTCAAGAGCGTCTCGCTCCGAATGAAAAGCGGAATACTTAAAAATAAAGAATTTGGAGGGCACCGATTGTCGATGCAAGAACGGTATTGACGAATTTGTCATTCCTGTTCAATGGCGGGCCGCTTCCTCTACGCCGATCCTGAAGCTGACAGCTCTTTACTGCGTCTCGCGGATTTGTCCTCGTTTCCTTGCTTATTTTTCCTTTCATCAGAACGATCCGCTTCTTTTATACATCCCGCTGAATTCTTTCTGCTTCATAACCCGCTTAATCGACATCGATACGTGCAACGTGTCGAGGCCCCTGTTTCTTTGGTCACGTACTATCCCCGTGTGTATGCTACGGGTCAAGAATTAATGCGCAACGCAAGATAGAGTACAGTCAGTTTATCTCATTTTTTACTTTAATGTAGCACACGATGAAAAAGTGGCACTCAATTAGTGGCGTACTCAGGATTTAATCTTAAGGGGAAGGGATAAATATATTTTTAATGCAAATTCAATGAAATTCATTAAGTGATTATAAAAATTTCCAGTTCTCGTTTCTTTTTAAAAAGTTCTTGAATTACCTGAGTCGTGGTTACAGTAACCTCCTTATTCTTTTTTCTTTGAGAAGTGACAGGGCCCCTTGCCCACCCCACCCCCTCTGTGCGCGCCGCTGCACTCGATTCCAATTTATCAATGATTACAGCCTCCAGCATGACCCATTGACGAATTATTTAAATGAATTCATATTCTACACTCGCCTTCCTACCCCCTTAAATATATAATTTAATATGGAATAGAATATCCCTTACGGCATACTTGAAAGTGGTCCCAAATAGGATCCAGTCGCGAAGATATGAAGTAGATTTAGAAACGACAACAAAGTTCCCCACTTGACATTTAAGCTTTGACTATTGGTGATGCTCCGCGGTAAAGTATGGCCCCCGTTAAAGGCTATTTATTTCCAATACCCGCGTTGGCTCTTCTTTACACTTCCCGGGATGATATTCACGCGCGTGAATTGATGTACGGTAAAGGTTACGAATGGTCCAACCGGAGAAGACGATCGGCATGCCTGATATTTTACTTTAGCCCTGCCTCCGTTTATCTTCGTTAGCGGAGCCTTATCATGAAGCATTGGCACACACAGAGAGGAACGCAATAGCATCCAGCCATTATAGAAATCCTTTCCACGCAGAATGCCCCGTCCAATAAATACACGCACGCATTTGATTCGCATTTTATTAACCCCCCGGTTGACGCCAAAACTATTCTCCCCTCTTTGCCCAAATATTCGTCCATAGCGGACATTGTTCTACGATTCCTGCATGTCGATCGCGGAAACTAACAACAGAGATCCAACATGCAAGAAGAAACCCGACGAATCCCTGATTATCCTCTCTGCTAGTCCTCCTGCAATAAAGTAACTTGATATCGCCCCCGCGGATACCAAACTCGCGGCCCAGCACTCGTTTCCCTCGATGGGACCATTTTATTTCCAAGAGAATTCTAGACACCGGTCACGGCGTTCGTCGCAATATATGTTCAAGGTAAACGTCACCAGTGCAACGAATAAACAATCGCGCTGTCGGTGATCAGCGAGAATCAACTTGTCGATAATGAAATCAATTGTCGCCAATGCCTACGCGGCGTTCCCGTTCCGTGCGCATCGATGTTTCAACGACTCTCGAAACAATGAAGTATATTTTAACGAAATTAAACACACAACGGTCGCTGACGGAATCAGCTCATTGTTCGACGAGGGGGTTCGTTAGCAAACACGTAGTGTCGATATTTCTGAAACAAATCAAGTGAGAGGGGGGGGGGAGGGGTGGTAGTGGGCTCGTGTCGCGCGTCCTGTTACCAACTTTCCGGTTGTTGTGCACTTCGCGAAAGTTTCCCCCCTCGGAGTCGGTCGTTCCGAACTTTCAGGGCGTTTGAAATATTTCCTGGATTTCGGCCGGCTCCTTCGTTCTTCCCCCCGCGAACGTTGGCGATTCAAACCGCGTCGGGGGTGAAGTGGAGAAGAAGAAGAAGAAAAAAAAAGGAGGAGCGTGGTAGGAAGACAGGGCTAAAGCGCCTCCTCGTTCGGAAATCCTGCGCTTCAAAGGCTTCGAATCGCTTGGCAAATCTTTCGGCAAAGATTCGAACGACCGATCCCTCGAATGGTGCACGGCCGGCAACGTACACCGGGGCTGCGGTATTATCGATTCCCAGGCGTTACCGGATCATGTTGTTAATCGTTACGGCAAACTGATACGTTTAACCGCAAAGCCATCGTAGACCTATTCAAATTTAGTCGAAGATGCAACCTTTACGGACGCACCGTGTAGGATTCAAGTGGCTGCGGTTAATTTGCAAAACTCTTGGTATGTACAAAAGCGGGGAGCGTTAAAGGATACGTCCTTCCAGAGTTGTGCAGGCAAAAGGATGCCAACTCACCGCTCTGGGACAGCTTCTTAGGTATAAGTTATAGCAGACACGACTTCTACTTTTACGTTCTACCGGGAGACAGTGGTGCTTCGTGAGAGGTGACTTGTGGGGGTTTTCGAGGTGAAAGAAAGAATTGGAGCAGACTGTCCAATTGAATTTCGATTTAGCATCGACTCAGAGCATTCGTAGAATGTTAATTAGTTGGAATATTGTACGTGGACAGTTAAGTGGAAAACATTTTACAGTCGATATATCTCCAGAAAGAAGGTTTGAATAATAACGTTGAATGAGATACTATTTGACGCCAGATAAACTGCAATATTGCAAAACTTTGTTAATAATCGACCTTACGAATGATACTTTCCATGTTCGACGAATGTAATTTGTAGAAGCAGGATTTCATGTTGCGAACACAAACGTCGATGCACATGGAGATTAATATGTATTTTCAATATAATGATATTCTCCGAGGGATTTCGTACGTGGCATACATAATTTAATCGTCAGAACGTGCGATCAAAGCAAAAAAGTTTACGCAAACACGAAGCGATCAGTTACGCAATTTCTAGGAACGAGAAATCAATATTCTGATGCTTCTTAAATTATATACCTTCGTTTCAAATTTTACATTTGCCTACCCTCTAACTTAGTTTCTGTATATCTTGCAATGAATGTACGGCTTCCTGACATTAATTGAATTTAAACATAACTGTATTTATTTGATTCCTTGGACAGATGGCCTGACCTAATTTCCTTCCGAGCTTTAACTGAAATTCTACACGACAGTGTCAAACTAGTTTCTGAATAAATGATAGCATAAGAAGTCCTACTTTGGAACCTATTACGTTTGCACGAAGACATTGCTTCGTATCATACCTAATGCATCGTGTAGGGAAGAAATAGAATACTTCATACTTACACATTATTGGAAAACATAATTGAGGCATTTGATGGAAAAAGGGCACATACGCCAAAATGCCATTTCGAGTAAATCGATTTCAAAGTTTTCATTATAGCATAACTTAGTGAAAAGTAATGCAATTAAATCCAATTTTTTTTAAGGATGTAGTACCATATCCTTGAAACGTTTCGTAAACAGAAGTCATGATTTGAAAATGGTATGTGTCTTTATTTAATAGTTTTATGCAAGTGGTTTATGTGCCCTTTTTCCATAAAAGTGGTAAATTCGTAGAAAATTGCTTCTTTGTTTATTTATTTAAATATAATTTTGTTTACTTACTTAGTTACACATGTTTTATACTTTGTTTAAATAAAAATACAAAATGAATCACAAAAATAAACAAAAAATGTAATGTTTTAAGTAAGTATTTTTATAGAAGTTAAATACGTAATTTTTGTTAAATTTTTCCAAAACTATTACTTTCCTTGCGGATTCGATACTCACCTCAGTTTCCATAGTTCATCGCTTACACAAAATAAAACGTATTGCACGACTCGACAATAGACAGCGCGGTAGCGCGATCGCTCAGCGACCATGTAGCTGCATGTTGATCACGCTACATAACAAAACGTAACAAAACTAGCTACTTTAAACGCGGGAGAAGAAATGTCCTTGATATATTATATATATATATATATAACATATATGTGAGTCGATTTAAACGATTTAATCATCAAATGCCTCAATTAGTACCTTGATCCATAAAGATTATTGTTAAAAATTGAACAAACGAATTACTTCGTTGTAAATAAGTGGATTGCATAAAAATAGAAGAAGGAAGAATATCGATGTACCTATCAGAAATACGTTGCTACGAGTTTATTCGTAATGCTCGTGATAGAGAATAATTACGTTTGATTAATATTGAGAGTATAGTCGGAGATAACAGCCGTGCAACGCAATCTAAGCAAAATTACGTGTTGGTCAGTGGAAAACCTTCGACATCGCCAAACAGAGCACGAACCAATATCGTGGCAACAGTAATAAAATAGCCGTGCTGTAACGTAGGTAATATATCGCCTTACTATTGGAAACTACTAAAAATACAAATCATAATCGATCACCGAGGAATCAATATAAACTCCACGACAACGTACACCTTCAACCAGTTCTGCTTTTTATACTTCTCGATGTATGTTAGGAAATGCTATGAAAGAATGGAGGATCATTCGTGTCTCTAATTAAATGTCGCGTGTACGATGATAAGTTGAAACTGACCAGAACAGAGCAAAGAATTTCTAATTACACGCCTTAAATAAAAAATCAATGATGTTGAATGATGTAATTGATTTTCATGTAGAACAAGGATTGTGCTCCTATTTGTTCTAATTTGTTTCACAAAACGATTATCGTTTCGTTCAGAAGTTCGTGAAAGGGGTAGAAGTTCCGATGTACGTCATATCCGGTAAATAACAGACTCCTGAGCCACAAATAAGGTTTCCCCAGGCAATAACGATCGTCGATACCCGCAACGGTGAATTACCACGAGCGAGATTCGCATTAAAACAGTGAATCACACCTGAATAAAGCTTTTCAACCATTGTTATCGAACCAAACGATTGTCTGCCATTCGGAGATAGGTAAAATGTAATCTAATTACAACTTTCAAATTTCGATTAAAATGTAATTGCGTAGTTGATTACACATTATTTTCTGAAATCGTTTATTTAGGTAGTTGAAGAAACAAAATGGTTACCTACCTAAATTAACGATTACAGAAAATAACGTGTAATCAACTACACAATTACGTTTTAATCGAAATTCGAAAGCTGTAATCAGATTACATTTTGGCCAACTCTGCTGCCATTGGGTATGCAGAAATTTCTCTTTTCATCTCTTCAGATACCAACGAGGGCTTGAAAAATTTAATCCTTGAATATTTCGCAATTAAACAAGATTCGCTACGTTACTTAGACTTTTGCAAATAAGTTTTTGGCACTCGATTACTCGATTTCCAAAATTACCACCACTTAAGCCTGCCGAGATTTAAAAGTCCTTACGAACTTGGTTGCATTTAATATTTTAATATTTTCACTGAGAATAGCATTACACTGACTTTTGACGCGAAGCCGGTGACTGCTGTGTTACAATTATCAGGCGTTTACAGGCCAGTAAACACAGACCACATCATTATCTAGACGTTACAATTAGCAGAATGCGCGAGTACGCGTAGACAGGCGTCCTAAAAGTGATACTTTCCCGTGTATGGTCAGACTGGATACGCAGCGTACCCACAGTCTTGCAGCAATGACCAAACTTTCTTAAGTTGTATCGTCCAGCTGGCACTTTGAATTAGATGCTTGCGTGTTGCAGCAGGAATTAAAATTAACATTTAAACGTGGAGGTAAGGCGACAGCATAAAGTTAGAGGAACCGTCATTTGGGGTTCTTAAAATCGATCTTTTTCTGCCACTATCAGATATTCTATACGAGAATTTAATACACGTTGCAGAAGTAAACGTGGACGATACGATTTTGTACAAAGCACACAACACAAGACGCGGAAATACTCGCATAGAGACGTAACATGATTTAGAAGGAACCGTTCAATAAATAGTTGGATACTTTATTTCCTTCTCTCTGGGATAAGTGCATCGGGTTCCTTTGAAACGAAACTATATTTCCTCGACGAAGCTACGAGACAATACAGAGACGCGTCCAACCTTTAACAACATTTACGTTCAAGTATTTCTCCTTGGCTTGTTGTTTCGCGAAAACAAAAACGCGGCATGTTGAAGGGATTCATGGTAGTAGAGAATCGAAGTCTTTGTCGTAAAGTCAAACAGCTCGAGGTTGTTACATAGTGTGACACTTGATGGAAACGATGTTAAATCTTTCCTTCTTGCGCTAAGTCACGAAGACATTTAAACAACATTCTAACTTTTCAACAGCGTTCTGCTCAACAAAATATGAAAAAGAAGAAGTGGAAGTGGTTCATCTGTGTGACAAAATATTCCCCTTTTAAAAACAGAGGGCGAATGCTGTTCGAATAAATTCAAAAGTTAGTATAGAAAAAAGAGAACATCCTCGATACCGCTATAAACTTTGATAACACCAAGCAGCATAATAATATTAGGTACCTGCAAGATACTACATTCGTGGAAACACTTTGATTCGACCGAGGCAAAGATTAATTCCATTTCCATCGCAGAAATGGCAGAAACAATAACGAGAGTACTCCTACTATTTACGATTGAACATTCCCTCGAGATTGCGCACCCTAATTTCCATTTAAGCCCTTATTTTTCTGTCTGTTACGTTACAGTTATTTCGTGCCACCTATCTTATCCCAATCCCCGCGACGTATCCTTCCTGTTGCGTGTCAGGTTATCATGTTCCTGGCCTCTAGAAAATCCGAGATTGCCATGCTGACAGAGGCCTCCACCCGATTATCCAGCTACGTTGGCAGCGATCACGACAGCAACTTTGCACGGAGCGCTAGCGGCGAGCAACGCTCGCGATTTCATCTAGCCCTATTTTTGAACAAAACTGTGTCAGCGAGTAGGGATGATGGGACATCAGAAAGTTTTATCAACGACTACGTTGTCACGATGTGTCTCCTCGACGTCGCTAATGCGAATCGACACGATGCTCCTTTCACCCTTTTGCGTCCAGCAAAATTGATTCGCAAAATTATCCAGCACTTCATTAGTATGTTGCGATATTGATAAACTGGCGTGGCTCTAAAATTGTTGTTTAATGACTGGTTCAGGTAATGTGTGTTTCTGGTTAATTAACGGTCCGGCTATCGAAAGTGTCCACGTGTTTGACATCGGGCAATTACTTTCTAGAGTAATCACGATTGAATTCTGTCTGTTGGAAGAATTCAACGAAAGGTTTCGAAAGTTTTCGAAAAAAAATTATCTAGTGCGGCCGCGGTAGAACCCCAAGTGCATCGTGCCTTCTTCTAAGTTCTTTGTCTTGCCCGCTCTGGGCAGGATAGCTCTAGCACATTTAGCTTCTTTCAGAATCACTCTGAATAAGTTACCATTGTGGGCGTTTCATTTCACAAGCAACGCTTCCATTTGCACGCACATTTGTTCGTCGAATATTTTCCTCGGCGGCGGGGGTTGGCGGTTCAATGAACTTTGTTGTTGCAGGCTGCGTCAAATCGTTTCAGCAATCCTATTTACGCTCGATTCATCCACGCTGTCTATGAAATGCTCGATTCGTCGACAAACTCTGGCGATGTCTAAAGTTCCGGCGCGAAACTTTTGATGCTACTTCACCGTGTACCTTTGTTTGAACTGGCTTGATTTAATTTCCGTGGTACGACGTCACGCGAGGTCGGTTACAACGGCGTAACTACGAGCTTGCAATGCTCGTCGCTAACTTTTCTAACAGCGCTTTAATGTTGATAATGTGCGTGTCAGTTTGTCTCGTAATTTTTTATAATGAATTCATAGTTACACCCATCGTGGCAGACATAATTCGATAACGTTTCTTACAAAGTTAGTAACGTTCCTCGCGTTGAACACATCAAATTCCACGCGGTATCGTCGCTGTGGTTCTGAAAATTCCTGTCGACAGCGGCAAAAGATGGCCGAATGTTTGCAATATTTTAGCCCGCGTTATTTCTTCGCTCTGGCTGGCATATAATAAATCATTCACGGTGATAAATCATCTCCGTGTGTCGAATTACGAAAACGAATAATTACGGGTGGACGTTTGGTCAAGTGGATCGACCGAATTTTTGCCACATCGCGTTCGCGTCCTGTGAAATACACCGTATAAACGCAACGACGCGAGAGAATCTTTTTAAAGTGAACTAATCAATCAAATCGATGTTTAAAGTTCAGTGAACAACGCGGCAAACGGTGAAAGAGCGAGCAGTTTTTACTGAACTATGGTATTCCGAGCTGCGGTACAATTAAAAAACGAAGAAAAATGATTCAAATATTTAAAATCGAGGCTCCCCTTTTTTGCTTTCCTGCTCCGCGATGTAACGAATCGATTCACGTCTCGCTGACCGAATTCAAAGGTGATCTGCGACAGAGATGTCTGATACGTAGCAATCAGGTTGCTATAATTACTTTAAAGTAAA
Organism: Andrena flavipes; assembly: GCA_963971345.1. Lineage (NCBI taxonomy): Eukaryota > Metazoa > Arthropoda > Insecta > Hymenoptera > Andrenidae > Andrena > Andrena flavipes. The sequence continues at coordinate 36,608,866 of OZ020481.1, forward strand.
AAGCAAGCGAACATAGCGGATGCCTGACGCATTCTGACTGATCCTTTAGTTTGGTTCTTATCAGAGGTAGAGGTGTATTACTACTTCTGTGACTTTTATCTTTATAAACACTGCACGTCATAAAGTATAGGATAATCTATATTAATGATTAATGGAATGCAACATGTTTCAAGTGTAGAGAACTAGAAATTGAATTCCTTTAATTACTTTTTAACGAAGATTAATTTCAAATTTCAAGTGACTTTATCTTTCAGTTTCACTTTAATTGTCGATGGACGTACATATGAATATTTTTCTCTATTTTAAAACAGATGGCAAGCATCGCGCAAAGGTTTTAATACGAGGATTGCAGAGTGAATATGTTTAATTATTCAATGGTAATAAAATTAAGGTGAAAAATAATTGTATATCTACCAATAAGCAAAGGACCATTATTAAATCGTGTCACATTATACGGAACAGTGATATGTAGTTTAAAGTGGCCTCCTTAGACTTAATCAAATTTCATTTATATTTTATGTAGCCACGAACGTTTAAATCCTGCTCTAATTAACTTTTAGAAGCCGTGCCATCGATTCTCCGATACGGTCCCTGCATTAAGGTTATTGCGATCAGTTCTTGTCGTGTACGTGGAATTAAAAACTGGTCGTGACATCGATAGTTAATAAACTTCACAAATCGAAAAATAAGTTGCTCGTGTCAGGACATCATCAAAGGATACTAGAAAAACATCATTATTTTCAGGATACCAGAAAAATAATAATGTATTGTACAATGTTTGCTACCTTTATCATTTTATTACGCATTCAATTATGTCCTCTATTATAAACTCTTCTTCGAGGAAATTACTTATTGTTAAAAAGGTGTTACTTAAAACGAGATCCATTGAGCATATCACTAAAAGAAGTATCAGGTAATAAACATAGGTATTAAGTATTAGTCCACTCGCTGTATTCCCATTTGCATAGGAAATCGATCCAGAATGTACCTAATCGATGTAAAAGATCGTGTGTTTTAATACAATAGCTAAAGAGCAAAAACAATTTTTTAAAAACAGTCTGACGAATCTTATTACTACAATGAATATTTTAATTCAAGATGAATCACAGTTCTAACAACAATTTTCGTATGCAATACTTTGCAGAGACACGCCAGTAGCCCTCGTGTATCAGAAATAAATTAATTACGCGCTGAGGAGCTTACGAACTTCTTAATTAGCGGCGATTACCGAGATAGTGAGCTGGTAATAATGTTCAATAAAAATGCTGAACGCTTTACCGCGAATTATAGGTTGGCGGATTAAGCTTCAATTAGCTCGAAAATTAGCAAATTACCGGAATGCGCAAAAGCGACGCGCTAATTATACCAGGATATTACGAGAATAAATTTGCCCGTTAAAAACACACGAAAAGCGAATTATTTGCAATCAGGGGAAATAAACGATTTACTCTTGTTTTGTGAGTATTCATTGATATAGACGGTGAAAGAATTCTACGAAACAATACGACGCCATTAAACTTCTAATTGCAGCTATCCGTTATTTTAACCTAATGAATTGTTACTGACAAATAGTCGACATCTCGCAGCTGACAGGAATGCAGTGCGGTTACATGAAACATCGAACCGAAGGGACACGAAATTAAAACTCTCTGTCATCCTCCCTATGACCAGAAAAATTCTTATCATTTATTCCGCACGGATAGTCAAGTTACTTTGTTGACGAAGCCAGCTAAGGGACGATGTTTAGCATCTGCAAAACACTAGGGACTACACTCGAGAGCCCCGCAGATCCAAATGCCCCAAGAATAGTAATTTTGCCAGTAACTCAAAAGTTTCTTCCTACCAACCTGTACCTTTTGTCTAGCATGACTGTGTTTTTCCTCCTTTCTTTTACGTGAACAGAATTATTTATTATTCCTGGTTTTCTATCCCCCTACTGATACATTTCACCGATCCCGTTAATAAACCTCTTCGTAGCTGGAGGAAACGAAAATATGTCAACCATCTTGACACATTTTTCGCGAGCATGACGATAGGCACTTCTCCATAAGTGGGTACAAAATATTTCAGCGTGACTATATTTCGAGTTTCTCGGCAGAAAAAATTATTCCGAGTAATCCGAGTGGAGGATTGAAGTTGTTACTGGAAATCAATAGGTACCTCATCGGAATAAATTATTGCGAAAGTCAGGGAAACGACGGCGCCCGAGTTCGATCGAGGGGAAGAAAAAGAGGGCCAGAGTGGAAATATCTCGCGAAAGTTTCTTAGGACCGCGTGAAAGTATAATGTATCTGTTACCACAAATATCCATTGCTCTCCAAGGTGCCTTTACACCATCGAAGGAGTTTCGTAAACGCTGTTATTCAAATTTTGGCACCCTTTCCACTCCAGCGGGAGGCGTTTCGCCGTCCTCGACCAAATGCAGGCGTCAAAACTCGAGTAACGTCGTTAGGAAGTTACGTACGCAACTCTTTCCACGTTGTTTCGAAAATAAGGTTTATCGCCTTGTAGAAAGGACCTTCGGAAAAAGTCCCCGAGCCGGCATTGCGGCCGCGTTCCTTTGAGAATACTAGTGTCCCGTCTCACACACCGACTAATTACGTACAAATGATATTTAAATCGACGTTAATTTATTTCCCCACTGACGGAACGAATTTCAATAATACCGTTACTAAATAAATGCTGATCGTGTATATTAATGTAAAAACGAAATTCGTTGCTTCGGGGAGAAACGGGTTGTCGAATGAATTTGATTTAAGAATAATCGAGTTCGTCGCGGACTAAATCTGCAGGTGGAAACTAAACGAGTTAATTAGGGAAAGGCGTCTAAAATGACGCGCGACTTTGTACGCAACCTGCACGTTATAAAGCCAGCAAAACCGAAGGAAATTTGCATTTTAATTAGGCTACAACTTTATCCTTTCCTCTCTATCTTTCTTTAAATAAAAACCACGCCCTCGCGCAGAAAAAAATTAACTTTTATCAGGCATCTTGTTGATGCAACACGGGGCAATAAATCATTGCATTTTCTTTGCCTTGAAAATTCTCGCTGGTTTATATTTCGGTGTAGTGATTCATTATTCTCCAAACCATCGCACAGCCGTGGTGCATTCACTGTCAAATTTTCATTTGATCAATTAAATAGGATTGCTGTGGCCCCGCATTGTGCTTTCAATTGAACGGTTTACGATTACGTTTTGGTGTCGAATTAAACGATCGTTACTTATCAAATCACTCGGGCAAAACCGCTCGGAGAGTCGTTAGAAAGGGAACTCCCGCGGGTCTACAGACTCCGGCTGTAATTCGAAATAGCTGGCAATTTACACTTCGATCTTTCGGAGTGGGTCACTGATTGGTCTCATAAGTAGCGTCGGACACGAACCATAGGGGCCGTATCGTTGGAAAATTGCGGTCCATTCTCGAGGCAAATCAACCGTGTGGAATACGAATGAAACAAAAACACTCCCTGCTCCGGGCTCGTTAGGAACCGATACGTTTTCCTCGTGGTTTCCAGGAAGCGATCGGAACCTTCTACCACGTTAAGGGCTTCTTACTTCAACGAGCCAGCGACAAAATGTACCGTGCTCCAACAATAATATTGGCTCGCTCGCGAATCTTTCGTCCATCGATGTATAAAGACGAACAAAATCTTGCGATAAATATGCAGCTTTTGGAATTAAGCTGCGCAGACTTTTTAAAAAGGAAAAGCTCACTTCGATCGCACTTCAGAGTAAGACTGTTTTTAAAACATATGAAACAGTTTAGATCTGTTTTAGTCAGAAGATTTTAACAACACTATTGCTCGTGGAGTCTATTTTAGAGAATTAACTAGCGAATCCAGTGAATTTACACTGAAAGGACAACTTAATTTAATTCCTGTAACAGTCAAACGGATAGAACTTCAAAATTCAATGGCCCTTAGTGGAATAGTATAGGTATCAATGGAATGAAATCGAAGGCATTTAGAATTGTATTCGAGAAGAAAGAGCATTCATTGTCATTTAATCCACTTGAGGCAGGAAAAGTACCGAAGGGTTTTAGTACAAAAATCACTGATCGATCAAAACGTGTCACGAATGCATTCAGCGTTCAGGACCAATGACTGAAAATCAATCGGCCGATATTCCACGCGATATCCCGTTTTTCGACCAGATGTATTTGCCCCCCCCCCCCCCCCCCTCCCGTGTTTAAATCGGTAAACTCGGTGAAACTTATCCGCGCAGTGGTTTCAACTTCTGGTTTATTTCGCAAACATGTTAAAATGTACTTTTTATCCCGTTACTCCAATGGACTTTCCTTTCCGCACAAACATTGAATAAATTCATAAACTATATTTACTATATTCCCAAAGTTGAGATTTACATTCAACGATCACCGAACTGTCGTTCAATTTTTGCCCGCCAAGCAACTTTTGTTTTCAGCCCCTAAACTTTATCCTCCCAATACGACTACGAAAAGTTTCTTCCCTGATGAATTTTTTCCTCAGTTCATTAAATCATTTTCACAAAGTTTTTAACGGTATGTATTCTGAAATCAGCGCGTACCACGCGCATCGATACAATTCTCCCTAACGTATAATTCAAAGCAACTTTTCATCCCACGGAAATGACCTAAAATTTTATTCGAACAATAGGGTGGGAATAAAATCAGAGCGAGATACCGTAATTGATAGGAAATCGAATAAAACAAAATAGAAATTGATTCCAATAATAAACTACGTACGGATATCTAAATAACACCGAATTATGTCGCGACTTCCACGGGGAACAATGGCAGAAAAACGAGAATGGGGGAACACAATGGAAGAAGATTCGCTTAAGGAGCTGGAGCAGCCCATCGATAAAGGATGCACCCACAAATGAACCATCCAAATACGTTATCCGTCGTCCTCGAATTACCTCGTAAAAGCTTGACAAGTAAAAACAAACGAGCGGGTGGTAGCGTATATCAGAGACAAAGCCGGCCGTGCCACGCGAGCTTCCCGTTAGAACGATCATTACAAGGAATTCGCAACAAAGGGGGCCGTGGTCGAGAAGCCAAAAGGGCGGGAGAAAAATTGCGGGGCGCTTAAAGGGCAATGCTAAAACAAGTCCCAGCTGTGCCGGTGCCGCGAATGAGCCGTAGACGCATCGAACTCCCTTTTACACGTTCGAACAAAACACAGAAAACACAGACGCTTGGGGGGGGGAGGGGGAGAAGGTGGAGGTACAGAGAGAGAGAGAGTGAGAAGAGAGAAGAAGGAGGGAAGGGCCAGCGCGAGAAGGGAGAACGCGAAAGAGGGTGCAAAATAAAAATCCTTCCCACCGTCGGTTTTCGTGCTTTGCGCGAGAGAGCGTTTCCCGCGGAAAGGTGCTTATTTAGGCCAGCCACGCGCGCGAGAATAAATATCAAAGGCAAGTGCGTTTCTTCGTCCTCCCCGTTCCGGTACCCTACCTCCACCATCACCACCACCACCTCCGCCACCTCCTCGACGCCCTTTTCACCTCTTCCTTTGCTGGCAACCCTTCGCCTCCACCCCTTCCTCCCTCCGCGCTTCACCCTTCCTCCTCTCGGCTTCCCCGGACGACTCTTTTTCCCTCTTCGACAGGCCGCGCGCGTTCGCTCGCCTACGCGGCCTGTGAAGTCGCGACAGGTGCGCGCACGTCGAACCGTCTGAAAATTTTTCACGGAGCTCAAGACTCAGCCGGTTGGCCGTTCGGGTAAACGTTTTTTCCAAGGCACTTCGAGTCCGCGAAACGTCCGCTGAGCGGAAAATGCACTTTTAATTGCACGTCAAAGTCAAAGCACCGACCCTAGCCCTGTATCGCGACACGCAGCGCCGCTGCCACGCTCGTTCACGGCTTTTCCCCTGCCCCCTGCCACCGTCACACTCCCTATTCCACCCTCTCCTTCTCGTTCCCGCTCCTTCCACCTTCCCTTGCCCGTCTTCCACTCGTCTTTCCTCCTCCCTCTTCCTCCCCTTCTCTCGCACTATTTTCTCTTTTTTTTTTTAAATAAAACTCACATATGCTTTTGAAGTTGCTCAAAGTGCGACGCGTAGGCTCGCACCTCCCGACGCGTCTACCGCCTTTCTCTTTTTATCGTTTCAGAAATACCGTTTGCTGGTGAAATGGGAGTTCAGCCGTGCAACTTGAATCTTCGTAATTTGCACGACTGGCAAGGGAGCGAGATCAAACCCCTTCGATGGAGAAGCGAGGGAATGTTCATTTAAATCGTTGATATGTGGGAATCTTCTGTTTACGAACTGTTTACTCACTTTTTTATGACTTAGCGTCTGTTTGTAAGCGGAATTAGATGCTGATACTTTGTCGTGAATGCTTTGATTTATTTTGAGTGATGCAGCCATCGATGAATCGCCATTTGTTTCTATTTTCGTGTGAGCCACTTGACTGTGTTCCTATTGCAAAATTCTTTGAACTAAATCTGCTAGGAATATCTAACGGAATCTAAAGGAATATGATTTCAAAACACGTTGGACTGTTTATTAAAGTCAAAGGTTTTTGAAGTCGTAGCAGTCATTAGCGGGAAACCGCTGACGGCTTTGATCAACGGTTTCTATGCTTGATGTTTCCCCATTTCTTCTTCACTCTTCGTCACTGCTTTTTTTTCTTTTTATACTTCGTTCTCTTTTCAATCCTATTTCAGTCTTTTCGCGTACCGTGAAAAATCGCGCGGTAATGCCCATGACGATTAGACACGGTGTTCAAGTGTGATGTTCTGACGAATTTAAGGGAGTGCAACATGTTGCTGCTATGTATCTAATAAATTTTACTATTAACTTATCATTCATTGTTGTACCTTTTCTCTGATTTAGGATCCAGAAGGATGTCAGCAGCTGTGATAGGTAAATCAGCTAACAAAACTGTTTCATTATTTAGAATGAACGGAAAGCAATATTTTTTCATTACCGCCGCAAACCTGCAATATCAAAAATAGGAGCAAAAATATCCTGCAAAGAGTAATCCACGAATTTCGAGGGAAAAATCTACCAGAAAATATTGATGCACTCTGATTTACTGCTTCTATTTTTGTTATCTGTGTCGATACATCGTGCCGTGGTTTACACGACCACGGTATCATCGAATGTATCCTTTGCTTGCAATTCTTTTAAATCTGTGTCTGTGATTCTAGAATCAGTGCATCGTGCTAAATCTGTTGCACGTTTTTCATCTTTTTATAGCACATTTATTACACCAAAATAGGGAAAAATGCTTCATAAAGTCATCTGATCCTGCGAGTTTTGCTTCAATGAACTAGATTTTCTATCTAACCTGAGATCTAGAATCTGATCTTTGAGAGGAATTATAAGAGGAACAATAGTGTCCTTTTCCTGTAGTTTCATGTAAAAGTCCTGATGATAGACACAGCTATTCAATTTGTTTTCAATTCACGAAAGTTACCATTGGGAATAGAGTTGATTGTGCATCTGTCGCGTGGCCAGCTTAAATGGTGTCGCTACGCGCGAACAGCCGTCGAGACTTTACGGTACACGTATATTGCGATCAGCAATGTACCATCGACTTCGAGAATTCGAATTTCTTCGCGTCAGAAACGGCGACACCGTGAAACTGCTACCCTCCAGCGAAACAAACCCAAGCCTCGTAAAGAAGCGAAATATGTTGCCCTACGTAGTTTCTTAATACCTACAGAAAAAGAGTTGCAACGCTATGAAGTATTATTTTATTAGAAATCTAAACCTAGAAAGAAAAAATGTTTCATTTAATTGATCGAGTAACAAATGTCTTTTTAATCACGAATCCCTTCTTCCTACCACCCCCTACAGTTCAGTTCCTTACTATGAAAATGCAGCGAGAAAAGAGCTGTCCTCATCAATCAAACCGCAATGATTTCACTTAAGATGATTACCTAACGACTGGCTGCAACTCTTATCGCGTAAAAATCTTAATGACGAGGGGAATTCAACGTGCCATTCATGCATATGATTTGAATAGTAGCGAACGTAGTTATGCTCTGCTGGTATTTTGTATATTCCTTGAACAAATTCGAAAGCAACAAATTGATGACATAAACACCTTCTAATTTAACGTGGACCACGTCATATTCCAATTTCATCAAAATCTCTGACACTCGATGCAAACGATGGTCGATTTGTAGTAGAATTTATTACTATTTCTGTGCAAGCGAGATTCAACGAAATTCTTCGTGGAACGCTTGCTGCGTTAGAACAAAATAGCAGATTAAACAAAAGACATCGTGGTTCACGTGGAACAGAAAGCTGCAGAATTTCTTCGCCACCGCCGTGGAATTTATTATTCGCGTAACGGCGCGCGCGGTACGCAGAAAAGCGGGAATGTTCGGTTTCAATCTCGGAGTCATATTTACATGTGACCTCGATAGCAGGTCGAATACTGATGCCAGGCTACGTACATACATACAGGGATAAACCGCGGCAACGTGCAACGAACAGAAAGATTCTGTTAAAACCGCGGGAAAACTTGCTCGCGCGATCGTTCAGAAAAGCCCGCACTTCTCTAAACGGCCAACATTTCTCAAAAACCCGGCGTAAAACGATCGTATAGCATAATGCAATGAACTGTTTAAAATCGTAACAGCGACGATCGCTTATCGTGGGATTTTTAAAATGGCACTATCTCGCTCTATTACTTCATTTACTTCTGTATTCGCTGGCATCCTACTTTTTAACGAACCACCTTACGGACGATGTAGGCGAGCTTTCGAGTGTGTGTAAAACATAGTCGAACGCTACCTTCGAATAATGTGGGGGCGTTCACGAACGGAAGGACACGTTTCGTCACTTTACACCACCCCTATTCAAAAGCTTGTGTCTTCTCGAGCCAGGGAATTTCCGACAGAATGTATTAAACCAAAGAATAAGGACGCATCGGAGGAAAGAGTTTTTCTTCGGCGCCTAAGACAGATATAATGTGTAACTACCCTGGTACATTGTAGAAACGGTGAAAACGTGCCCGATCCGTTAAATGGCCAAGAGTTTTCATAGCGGTGGCACGCGTACATACTATTTAATGACGGTAGGTAATGGCTGTTCCTGGATCTCTTTTTCGGTAGAATCGCAGAAGGAATTAAATTGCGTCCACGTTTTGCGGGAATAATAATCGGACAGCGGATGACATACTAATGACGACATACGTTTAATTCTCCAAGCTTGAGGAAATAAATTGTTTATACAAATCCACGGTTGCTTTGCCTTTTGAAATTCAATTCAGATTTATAAAGCATCGCGTGGATTACGTAAACAATTTCATTCCGACTAAAAGCGCCCTGACACTTCCGAACGAGAATCCTCAAGCATTCGGAGATTTATGCAAATCGCGTGAAACACGTGGCTCCCGGTGATCAAATATATTTTCGCTACCCGTGAGATATTTCCATTTCTTCTCTCCTCCTGCCTGCCTTTTCTGCTTCTCTTCGTCTCTTTCCTTTTTTATTCGTCATATTATAAGCGAAAGCGTTGCTCGGCGTTTTAATGAAATCGGGGCTACGAAGGAGCCGGGTTTTCGTAGGAAAAATGTTAATACAAGAATGACAAGTGAGAAGAATTTCATTAGGCGGGCTGCGTAATAAGTACAACGGTGGCGATGGAAATCATCAGGGGGTGGGCGAAGGCATCTGCTATTCTGTCCTCAGAGTCCTCCCTCTTCGTTCTTTTTAGCACTTCGCTCTATGCGCCAATTCGACGAAAAGTAGCGATTATGAAATATTTCCAACGTCCTTGATGGATATAGACAAGCATCGTTAAGGGATCATTCTGTTTTTTTTTCTCAGTGAATACAATGAATAACAATGTCAAACCTTTTTCCATTTATTAGGTTACTTATAATATATACGGAACAATTTTTTAAATACACTTTTAATTTCGTTTTCAATGTTATTTGGAATAAAATATCGCCGTTGAAAAGACGGCGGGAGTGATTTCAGCGGACAGACTCATCTGAAACGCAAAAACCAAACTGATTCTTAATCATTATGACTACCGTTATCGCAGGTACCAGAATTAGCCACGCAAGACACAATTTAAGCTACTTAATAAGTAGCTTAATAAATGAAGAAAAGTTTGACATTGTTACTCATTGTATTCACTAAGCAAAAAACCCTGAATGTTGTTAAATTTTGAGGCATGATTACCAGAATGACTCGTTAATTTTCCCACTCTGTCGATCAAATGAGCATGCAACATTTAGCTCCAATGAAAATAATTAAGATGTCTAATCCCCATCGGGCGAAAGTAGATTCAGCAGGCTTATAAATAACTTAACCAGAGCTATACATAGAACGACAAAGTCTGCAGAGAGACTGGATCCAAACAGGAGGTGTCTAGATTTGTAGTTTACGTCAGTCCGTTTCCGATAGTTTATTGGCATGCTATCAATTGTATTTAGCGCCTCTTCCTTAAAATCACATCGTAGTATTCTTACTCAATGCCAGTATCGTCACATTTTCAACATAAAATAAAACACGCATGCGGCGTCGGCCACGATCCTCGTTTTCTTTCTTTGTGCCGAAAGAGTCACACGTGATTACACACAAATGGATAGGAAGAGGTCAGGACGCCGTGAGTTGTCCTCAGACGAAGAAAAGAAGCTGGCGAAACTTGAGGAACTGGAGGAGGAGGTGAAGAATTTAAAGAAAAAAAGGAAATCGCGTCGTCGAAGGCGTTCGACTTCTGACTTATCGTGAATAGCGACGTCCTCGTACCGGGTCCAGGAATCTCGTCATGCGGACCAGCCACAGCGAACGCATCAAAGCGAATACAGGAGTTCGCAAAGGAAACACTACTCAAAGAGGCGATAAACGGTCCTGTAAGTTGTGTCGAAAACATTTTCAAAACTTTATGATAAAAATGTTAGACCGGATAAGAAATATGTGTAATATAGAGCAAAAAATTGTTCAGACTAACGCTTTAGTTAGTGTTTCCAGTAGGATCGCCACAATGAAACTTTAAACATCTATAATATGATTTTGAGGAGGAGGCGCTAAATGCAATTGTATAATCGACCGAACTTACCAAGTGAAGTTCGATTAGAATTGTATAAGCGCCTCCTTCGAAAAGATTAAACCCACCCTTTCCTTTCTTCCAGGAAGACCCATTATCTATTACACTAGATAAACCCAATCTATTACGGCAGCACTTTGAAATAATGAGGATCGCGTCCGACGTCGCATGCGCGTTTTATTTTATGTTAAAAATGTGACGATACTGGCATAGAGTAGGGGTAATACGATGTGATCTTTTCGGAGGAGGCGCTTGTACAATTCTAATTGCACCTCATTTGGTAAGTTCGTTCGTGTGTATTCTAAAGAAAACGGAGTTAGAAATTTCGAGCAAAAGAATCGGTTGAGCATTCTGCGAATAAGGAAAATATTCGCACTACAAAAGGTGCAGAACTGTTCTATTTAAAGCCACCTTCTACTTCTCCTGCTTACCAAAGGCAGCCTTTTGTACCATTGTACGAATAATAAGACTCCAGGTACTACTGAGCCTGTAAAGGAAGCATCAACGAACTCAAGGCACACGGATCAATATCTATCGCTTTCGAGGCGTAGTCAAATATTAAGTATTTCTTATCAAAGAGCACGCGACGTTATGAGTTCCATTGTGCTTCCATCACCGTTCCTTCGTGATATGTAGGGAAAAATGCATTGCACGAGAGCCACTTTCAACCATAGCATGTCTTCGTATAACGTAGATGTTACTTCCTGGAAAGAGACGCTATTCGTTGCAACACAGTGCTGGAATAGCAAACAAAACAAACTGGGGATAAGTAAGTGCACTTTGCACTTCAAAACTGAACTCTCTCTTGAAATGTACTATAAAGGGTGGATTGAGATAGCCTTACACTTAAAAAATAGAATACACTGGACGGAAGAATGTATATTTGAAAATTTAACGTTACTGTGCATTCTGACAATATCTTGAATTACTTTAGGTGCGATGCAAATGTGAGCTCACATGTAGCAGCGAATTAACGACTCAGTCCAAAGCGAATGGCCACTTGTTGGGGGCGGGTGAAAAGTGTAGGGCGCGTTTGAATTTGCGCTGCTTTGGAATTATAATATCAGAAGCAACTCTCGCTATTCCATCCACTCGATGTTTCCCGTTTCAATGATTCCTCTGACTCCTGGCTTTCATCTTCCACTAAATAGCCGTTTCACGATTGAAGACATTTTAACTAGCGACATCGAGTGTCCAGTCAGTGGGAACGTAAATGGGGACCAATGCGACAGATCGATGCACGTTAAAATCCAGTAATTCGGCCAACGCAACCGACGACCAAACCGTCATTTGGCTATTTCCAAATGAGGCCGGCATCTATACATCGTATACAAATGTTGCATCTGCAGCTGCCGGCAACTTATAATAGTTGACAAGCCGCTACTTACAAATATCGAAATGATGGCTGCCACTCGCGCTCATGAGGATGTCAGCAGCGTGGATATCAAGAATTATAATGTCAATTAGTATGGATAAATTTCAGCCAAGGTGGTTAAAATAATGATCTCTCTTTTGAGGAATAATGTAGCGGAATAGTATGTTCCATAATATCCTCACGATAATTCTGGGTATTATCCTGAAATCTGACCTGACTCTTAATGATACCCCTTTGAAGTTTCAACATACGATTACATATTACGATTACGAAAAGCTTGGAGATGTTATCCGAGTAAAATTGTTGAGAGGTGCACGGGTGGTATATAGAAATGAGCGACGCTTTTAAACTCTTAACGAATTAATGAAATGCACTGAACAAAAATAAGGAAAATTCATGACAAGAGATTGTAAATTATCCCAAAAAAGCTAAAATAACTAAAATCCATACAAAATATGTATCTTTTAAAATGTACCAAATTATAAATCATTATTCCTTTTCGATATTTTTTTTTTTTTTTTTTTTGAAAATATGAACGCATGAAGATTAGTTTTACAACCGGTATTTAAAAACCGACAAATCCTAAATACCACCAAATAAATTTGGGTTACGTGTTCATTTCCTTAAACTTTGTAAGAACTTCCTTATTTGTCCATGGATTTTCATGAAATTGGGTTTGTGTTCTTCGTAAAAGTGCGCACTCTACGTAAAAAATAAGAAATTGATAAATTCTGAAATCCTATTTTTAGTAGATAATCAAAAACTTTTATGCAAATGTTGAAGATTGGAATAATTGCACTTTACTGCACAGTAATCGAAGTTACTTTCATACAGAAAGTAGCAACAACGAGCACGCGTTAATATTGACTATCACTATCACTTTGCACTAACAATTTTCACTATTACTTTCACTATCACTTTTATTTTTAAATATATTATTTTATTAAGTCTCTTCACCGCGAAGGCATAACTACGTTATGTTAGTAGTAGTGAGACCAGCCTGGAAGGAAATTAAATAAACACAATAAAATACAGGACATAAAATAAATCACACAAAATCATAAACGAAATACATGAAATAGAACAAATTAGGCAAATTAGCAATTGATATTCATAATATTAAGCACATTAGGTGCTATAATTCATTATAAGTGCTATAATTCATTATAAGTGCTATAATTCATTAAAGTGCTGTATATAATTCATTATATACAGTAGGTAATCAAAAACTTTTACCAGCCTGGAAGGAAAATAAATAAACACAATAAAACAGGACATAAAATAAATCACGCAAAACCATAGACAAAATACATGAAATAGAACAAATTACGCAAATTAGCAATTGATATTCATAATATTAAGCACATTGGGTGCTTTGTTACATCAACTCAATGATTTCCTTGTAGTTTCTCATTAATTGGCATTTTTTGCAAAATTGAATATACTTTGAATATACTTGAATAAATTGAATATACTTCAAAACAATATTTCCAGTGACAAACACTCGATTCAAGAGCGGGTAGATGGTGGGAGTAGAAGGAGGATGGTGCAGCCACTTAGGGCTGCTCCATGATCATTGTCCACTCATTAATGCAAGAAAACCGTGAGCGGACCGTTTCTTTCTTTCGCAACGCTAGCTTATTACAGACTAAAATCAACTCCCGAGCATAGTCACTAGGACTTTGGACTACTCGCAGCACTAATTTCTCAAATAACTTCAAAATTCCCGAATGGTGCTTCATTACTGAAAATTCTACAATACTTAATACAAATCCCGAATAGCAAACGAAAAAGCTCTCAAGCAGCTACACTACTCTAACAAAAATAAAAAGCTACAGAGAACCACCACGTGGGTGGTTTCATTTTTCGTAACACTAATAAAAATTCAATGCACCTGTGTCTCGTAATACGCAACTCTAACTTTAAATCGTTGCAGCCTTCCTGAAGGCTGTGTAGAGTCCCATGCGCAGCAAATCCAGCTGCTCGGGACTCTTTTCCCCAGGAACATGTCTCTGGACATGTCCCAGGGCAGTTTTGGGGCATTGGGGGCTGGGGGTCGCAACTCTAATTACAAACGCGATCAATCATCATCGCAATACTAACTCAAAAAAATATTTAAAATCAAACTAGAACGAGTAATTAAAAAAACGCGTTCAGTCGCATCGCAACTCTAATAAAAAGAATACAATGAATCAAAATTAATGCTATAAATCAAACTCTAGTAACTTTACTTCCAAATACAAGAACAATCTCAAAAACAATCGCGACTCTTTTTTCGAAACACTACAAGCAATTACTTACGTTCGATATTTATTCGCAACGCTATGCTGGTACCAAACGCGGGGAATACTCGATTCGCAACGCTAATTCAAACCGTGATCAACATTTAGTCGCAACACTAACTGGGCGCGTAATCTTCTTCGCAACCCTAATTGAAAACGCGGTGTGCTCAATTTCTGGGGAGGGGGTATCGATGGGTCAGCCTATGGCCAACCAAACTACTACTACTACTACTTCAACTACTGACGAGCATAATGACAAAGTAATACCTACGAAGAATGACCCTGCACCCGAGGATGCAGGGCCATTCTCGGTAGCCCACATGATGTGGCCGTTTTACTGGCCGGGCTATCTTCGGCTCTTTGGCCACTTCTTTGCTTCGGGCGGTCCGCCCTTCTGAAAGTTAAGGGGGTACTCCACAGTGAACGGATTTTTTTCTCAGTAAATACAACATATAATTAAATAAATCTTTTTGGTTTTTATAAAGCTACTCTTATATTATACGAAAAAAAATTTAAAAAATATTTTAATTTGTTTTACTTGTTTTTTTACAAAGTGTCAATATGGCACCTAAACAAAAACGTGGTGCAGGTGATTTTCTGAATTAGGCTTATGTGAAACAAAATATCCGAAAACATTCTTAATCTGTATGAGTGTCGCTTTCGCCCGTAGCTCAATTAACAATTTTTGTTGAAAAATAACAAAATAGCGCCTGTTTGAAGGAAAAAGTTCTCCAAATAATGGTCTTTCTCGAATGTTCTCCGAGAAAAATCTCGGTTATTTTTCGGCAAAAATTGTTAATTGAGGTACGGACGATAGAGATACTTATACAGATTAAGAATCTCTTGGAATTTTTTGTTTCGGATAAGCCTATGTTTTTGTTTAAGTGCCATATTGACGCTGTAAAAAACAAGTAACACAAATTGAAAATATTCTTTTTAATTTTTTGGTTATAATATAAGAGTAGCTTAATAAATATGAAAAATATTTATTTCATTATATGTTGTATTTACTGAGACAAAAAATCTTTAAAAATAGCTTGAATAGCCCCCTTAATAGCGTGCCCAAGCCCGTCCTGCCGACCGCGACCAGCGACAATGTGCAATGTCCCACTGGCGTCAAAAAGTCGACATAGCGGGGCTAGAAGCGAGGGCATACCCCACTCGCGCTAGTCTGGCCGTCGACTTTTCTCACAAATTTCCTGAAAGCAGGTCATCGCAGGGGGGAACATGCGATCAGAGAATACGATGACCTGCCCCGGCCCTACCTACTTATATTTAAGTCACACATTCGTACCAGAAGGTAAGTTACCTATCCTCCCGAACAGCTCGGTTACCCATCCTACCGAACAGCTAAGTTACCTATCCTACCGAACAGCTAAGTTACCCATCCTATCTAACAGCTATGTATATTTAAAAAATGGCAAAACAGTCTCTCACACACAATCACACTCTAATAAGTACGTACCAGTTTTCACTGAAATCGGCTAGCAAAGGCAGTGACCATTGCGTATAAGTATGATTTACAAAACAATTAACTATTTTCAATTTCAAACAATGGATTACTTGAAAATGTGCATTGTACATATGTATTATGTACATACATGAATCGTTATTACTATCTGGTTTGATTGTACGCGATTGATTAAATATCATATTCCCAGATTATTTACTAGAATGATCATCGTGTGCAACAAGGAATATGATACATTGGTATCGTAATATTATAGTTTCGTTAACGTGGTCTTTGATGAAAATCTTTCACCGACGCAAATTCCACCGCCTAACCACACAAACACACATAGGTGGAAAATGCGGCGTGCACGATACACTAACGCAATGCTAGCCGCCGACATGTAATTATTTAGTAAAGAAAGTCATCGTGCCCCATTGCCTTCACCCACCCAAGTAGCACCTGGGCACGTGGATGAGTTAAAAGGCAATGAGTACGGAAAGATATCCTAAAAATCCTCAACTAGAAAATATCATTAGTTTGTATAGTGTCTAACAGGCTAACATTCTTTCATTTTACATTATTAAGCAAAGTGGCTCGACTTTCAACTTGTGAATAGTTTAAACTTTGATAAATAAGAAAGGACTCTACTTTAGATCAAGAAAAAGGACTCTACTCGACATTCAATTAGCGAGAAGAAAGACTCTAAAATTCAATTGTTTAAGAAAATCAATCAAAATCATGAAGAATTTACTTTAGAAATTTAAAACGGGCTATTCCATCGTCAAAGTAAATTTCATAAAACAAGAAAGTATGATCTCATGCTAATTACTTTGAATCTGAAATTTCCCCACCCTCAATTGTCTTCTTGCACATGGAAATTAATTATTCTATTGTGTACGCAAACGAGTGACCTTTTTAAGAAAGGAATTACATTTTTATGTATATTATCATCATTTAGAAATCAAGTTACTTTTGAACACGTAATATCAGAAAAATAAAAGAAATTCAAGTCATTATAATCGTTCCATTACACATTAAATCAAAATGATCGTAGCTGTGGAGTCTGAGAGTATCAGACTTCTTCGCTACATAAAAATTAGCATTCAGTCGTATTGATATTCGTACCAATACCTTCCGAGCTGCTTTGCACCTTTATGTGCATTATTTAATAAATATCTATATCAATGTATGATCAATGATAAATATTCGGGTTAGGAACCGTTTATCTTGGAAATTATGATTATAATGTGATTCTATTGAAAAGGCGCGGCGTACAAGAAGGCCCTAGCCTCGTCTAATAAATATATACACAGACAAAAATGTTACAATTCACGGGCATGGTTATCATACCCGTGGTCATTATGCTCGTTAAATATACAACCAGTCACTCGTGTCGATTCGGACCAAACGTCCTACGACATGATTGAGTGACCAGAGGAACCATAATGCATGCGCACTCACATTTCGCTGTGCCCCGGTGCCGGAGACGCCAACACCCCTGCTACTGCTCAGGAGAAGTCACCAAGCTGCTCAGCTGCGCCCAAACTGTAACGAAGGAACAGAACACGATTATAATTTCTTTCTAAAGTTACGATTGTTTCAACTCTAATATAGAACCACGAAGCAATTCAAAACTAACGAAACTTTTTATCATTTAGACATTTTAAGAAAAAAAAAATGAAAAATGAAATATTAAAAATTAAAATTAACAAAAGATCTTTCTTATAATGTCTAAATGATAAAAAGTTTCTTTAATTTTGAATTTCTTGGTGATTCTATTTTAAAAATTAATTTGTTTAAAATTGTTTTCTTTCTAAAATTTTGAAGAATGAACTCTACTTTAAAGGAATTAAATCAAATACATAGATACTTACATCTTTCCATTAATATGCTGCGTACAAATCTCCTCTTCAGCTGACGCACTGACTCTAATTTCCGACAACGAGTTTCTCTTTCAAAAGTAAAAAAAAATAAAGAAATAGTAGACTACAAACGCGCCGCAAAGATCATAATCGACGAACAAAACAGGGAATCTATTCTCGCGATTCGAAGGTCAGAGCCGCGACGCTCGTGAAAGAATATAAATTGCGTAGAAAACACTGGCTCTACCCTCACGTATCCCGAAATTGTTAACGAAACTCTACTATGAGCAACTGTGCTCTTCAAAACGAAAAACTTCGAACGTCATAAACACTGACTCTATTTGACCGCATTGCACGCGGTCACAATCTCTGAAAAATAAGTAGGATAGTAAGGTGGGGTGGGTGTAGTTTCGTCGAGTGTTTGTCACGAGGAAATATTGTTTTTCGTCAAACCAGCCAAGGGACTTTCGCTCCTTGTTATTTAGAATACAAGGTGTGTTACGAAAATACAGAATGCTCGCTCGATAGGAGCAGCTTTGTAGTTTAGTAACACGATATTATCCAGAATATACTACTGCAGATATAATTATTACATTTAAATGAATCATAGTATTTTTATAAATATCTAAAATTCATGGCAAGAATCAAATTTCGTTAATTACTCATGCTTGAATAGCATGTCCTCGATAAACTGCACAGTTTCTGTACATAAAGAATAAAAGTTGCATTAAAAACCGAAGGTAAATGTAATTACAACAGCTTCATAGAGATAGATTCTTAAAAATTATTGAAATATCATTGAATTCTACGTAAACGCGACCGAAATGCAATAGAATTCGATCATTCCAATATTTCGTAAACATCTACACACACCATTTTAAAACTTTTAAACAAATCTGATTAAAATTATTCAATTTATCATAATTCAATCTTTTCCCATTTGATTCCGATATTAACTAACCTTGCAATCAGTTAATATCGGGATCAATCACCCTCACAGCCAACAATGATTCAATAAAATAATGAGAAAAATACGTATACCACACATATTGTCATCTTCTTTTTCCAAGGAATGACCAGACGTTATCCAAGCATCGTTCAAATTAACCGTTAACTGTCATGGCGTCGCCTGCCCTTTGCATTCGATTTCCGCCTCAACGTCTGTTTGAAACAAAAGCATTAAAACAATCGTAAGGCAATTAAACAAGAAATAAACTTGAAATATGCCCGAAAAGTGATGTATTTGAATACCGAGACTCGATATGTGTGCACTAAATGTGCAGAAATATCGGCACGAAGGCAACGAAGGGAATACGTGACGAATATGTAATGGTTTTCTCGCGATATTTAATGAATTTCGGGACAAAAGTGTATTAATAGCAGCAACAAGTGACGATAGAGAGTAAAGAAGAAGGCTAATAATGAATAGAAGTAATTATATGACGATAGATAATATACGCGTACCATTTATGTACGCAGCTATTGAAACGTCTTAACTCAACGATGTCCACGGAACGAATGACCCCCGCGTCCCGTCGCTGTACCTCGGCGAATATGGGCTTTGGTGGGGGGAGACCAGGCAGATCTCGCGCGGCAATACACGGCTCTTATCGCACGCCGCGTAACGTAAACATCACGGCTCGTGGCCTAGCCGTCTGATCAGAAATATTACGCGAATATATTTCCTTCATTTATAAAATATCTAGCATCTACATACAGCAGTGTGCTTTAATTAAGTTTGTAAAACGTCTTAGTAAGTATATATTCATAAATTGAAGGGTTGGATGCAATAAAAATTGGAAAATTAAATGTTGTTAAACTACATTTTAAAAAATATAGTCTTGTAAAGCTCGTCACGGCACACATTTGTTCTATTTACATTTTTTTTATCGAATTGTTAGTATTCGAGATAAAAATTATAAACTAAAAACATTTCTCCGATCAAAATCATTATTTCTTTAAACATAAATTGCGATAACTTGAGTAAATATTAACGGATCGTTATGAAACTTGAAACATAAAACTCAGAAAACTCTAGCGGAGCCGTATAATGTATGCACAAAACCCTTATGTTAAAAAATGTAGTAATATTTAATTAAAAAGTAACACTGGATATAACCCATGTTTTCCATCGTTCGCCGTTAAAAAGTATCGAAGCAATTTTGAGGTACATATAACTTGCAGCGACAAAGTTTTTCCTTAATATACAAGGAAGTTTTTCAAAAAATTTCACACTGATTACTAAATAATTGTAGAAGATATGACGATGTATATAAATCTTGCGCGCGTCCATCAGTCAACTGCCACGTATAATGTGCTATTTAGCAGTTTTAGGCACTCGCGTTGACAGTTGGCGCCGTGCGAGAATTATATATATCGTCATATCTTCTACAATTATTTATTAATCAGTATGAAAATTTGTAAAAAAACTTCCTTGTATATTAAGGAAAAACTTTGTCACTGCAAGTTATGTGTACCTCAAAATTGACTCGATACTTTTTAACGGCGTACGTTGAAAACCATGGGTTATGTTCAGTATTACTTGGTTCGCAAGTAATTTTTTTGTTGCAAAATTAATTATCATCTCGAGTAAACTCGAGTAAAGCCTTTTTCTAATTATAATTGCGTTAATTAAGATTTTTGTTTCTAATTAGGTATTTGAATATCAGTGTGGTTTTTATTAGACATTGTTTAATTACAATTAAAGCGATCGAGGTTTAATTTTCCTTACCTAGTTTGTAACATTCCACTTCGATATATTTTATTCGAATTTTGCATAATGAGGCATTGCAATAGAAGAACTTTGTTTGAGGTTTTTAATTGCGAATTTTTGCTAGGCAATACTATGTCTAAGATTTATGAGAGAAAACGCGTAGAAAACTGTAGATCCTTTCTATGCATGTGCATTCAACATTTACATTTTTAATTGGATTAATTAGCTTAAACTCTCCGCTCCCACTTCTTTTTCCCTTTTCTGCTTTTATCTGTCGTCTTTCTATTCCGTTTTTCGACCCTTTCAAAGCGTTCTTTACGCATCTTTATTCTTCTTTCTTTCCTCATTCCGCTTCAGCTTGAAAACGTTACAATGGCTTTTTGTTGCGAATGCATACACGTATAACTTCAACGGGCTAAAGTCATAATTAGCAGAAACAGCATTGCAATATACAAAAAGAGAAACTTCACGAATTAAAAAACGTCGCCGCTTTATACGAAACCGCTTTACTTCCAACACGTTTCACAGAAAGTTGTTTCATAATCTTTCAAGGGGATGAAAATTCATCGTGTATTCAATAGCTATATGAAATGTATTTTCACCTTTTGAATACATTTTATATTTCCCTCTGTTCGGGAAAAATATGAAACCGTTGAAACCAACATCATCCCAAAGTTCGCATTACTGTCATCGATATCCGGATAATCAGCGTTTTATTACAACGAAACTGGGAAATCCTGCGGAATTCGTAGAAACTTATACTTTGCAATTCTCCTGTCCGCGCAAACGTTTATTAATAGATGTAAATTCCTTGTCGAGTATTTTGCTCACGAAACTCCAGCTAATGACGATTCCTTGAAACAGATATTCGTAATTAGCGAAACCGTTCCCTCCAGAATCATATGTCTTCTTAATTTGATCCTAGGAGTTAGTGAAAAATTCTTCGCAGTTAGGGCGGGCTATCCATTAATTACTATTGTAAGAGTCATACATAGAAAGGTAAGCATAATCAAACGTCACCAGTGACAAATTTTGTTATCATTGTTTGCTAAACAATGCTCCTCAATTGAAAAACATAATTCTGCGAAGTCTCAGGTCTCTACTCTCTCGTTTAAGGATAATATGGGGGTAAAAGCTCTCAATTTTATCTTTTTTCTCTCGATTACTACTTAAGATGAATACACGAGACAAAAGAGGAAAAATGGCTACATATTATGATGTACTTCATATATTTTTTCCTAATTGCAAACCAATTATTACAGACAGAAAATACATAAGTTATGCTTTGCGGGTGGTTTTCGCAAACAACCCTTGGAGTGACACCCATAAAAAATCGGGGCTAATACTGTATAATCTGACTATCATGTTTAAGAGTTGTGGAATGATCGGGTTGGTAGAACATAATTAATTAACCCCTCAACAACGGCAACCGAGTCCCACAATTCTCCATAGACCGTATGCAGATCGCCGTTGAGGGATTAAAAATAAAAAAACAATTAAACATTCAATAAACATTTAGAGAAAGCTTTACCAAAATAAATACGTAAGTAAAGACAGGGTTTCAGATTAACACAATGGTTAAAGAGAAAAAACAATAATGAGTCCAAATTGCACAAAAATTGATAAATTAATCTTCATAGCTATTCTCATCGATAACTAACGTTGCATCTCTTACATCGGTATTGATCAGGTTACTCATGAACTATCCAGCAGCTCAGGGCTTATTCATATTTAATCAATTCGTAGATGACGGTTCCTAATTATAATTTTACTGTTCAGTGCATTTCCTGAAACAAGTAACGTACTGCATAGAGATTCGATATTATGTTATTCTTCTCTCTGATTGTTAACGTTGTATCTTAGGGGTTCGCAGGTTCCTACAATACTTCAAAACCGTTTCCCCTCAGTCATTGAGATTTCCGGGACCTGTGTTTGTTCAAAGTATGTATTTACTATCGGTTGAATATTCGACTACTTAGTTTGAAATAGATCACTGTATTGAACCGTCACGGAACTGATGTTAGTGGAGCCGCCATTAGATTATATTTTTTTTGAAGATATTGTAAATATTTTCCATAATAACGTAATTAAAATATTAATATTTCGCGAGTACGTAAACAGCATAGTTATTGCCTGTTTTCCGCATATTTCTGCATACATTTTGCATGTGCGTTGCATATTTACATGTGTTGCATGTGTTGCATGTGTATAAACGTACGCAGTCTATTCATAACTATAACGCAGCACCAAGTAAAACATTTGAGAGCCACTGTTCTAATTCGGGGGATTTGCTATGCACTGAAGCACTCAATATTTGCAAATCCCATTAATAGATACGGCGGCTCTTGCATGCCGTGTGCAAAGCACGTTCTGCTTCTCATTAAAGTCAGGTACGCATCAGAAAGGTGCGATGATTATAATAAGTAAAGTATGCATAAATTTCTTACAAACTTCGAAAGATCGTTTACGTTCGTCCCAAGAATTAAGAGGAAGAAGGAATGAAAATATTCATAAAAACTCGTCAATTTGTATAATCAATTTCCAGACACTTTATTCGAAAGGTGTGTTAATCATCGAGATAATTCCGCAAGGGTTCGTTCAGCTAAAGACTAAGAAAGATTATAAAGAAAAGTAGAGTGATCACTTGTGTTATTGACATCAATAATGTTTCGCAAGTGTTATTAACTGGTAATTATCACGTCCACTGTCACCACTCAAACACCGTGGAACCAAGTCTTTAGTATTACTGTTTACGCTCGTAGGCTGCTACTATTGAATTAATTTGGCGCGCGCAGTATGCCATAATTAGCACTGACACTATCATAACTAGCGTTGTTACGGCAACTCACCTCCCGTCAAATTCCAGCAGTGTAAGCAGATTATTGCACACGCGTAATCGTGCTCGCAAAATTAACAGGGATTTAAATAGTTCTGCGTGGAAATACCGCACACGTAACACGCGAATTAAGTTCCAATATTTGTGTTGCCATATTCGTTTCTTTAAAAACAACTTTAACTTCTCTAATTCTATATATCTACATTGTCGACGAAAAATCCTTCTAAAGTATATCGCACTCCAGCTGAATTTACAACGATAAATTCCAAATCGTTTCCCGCCAAACAGATGTTACCACTAACAGCGCCATCTTAAACAGCTATATGGTACTTATAACTAGTATAATTTGCATCTATACAGCCATGTGTTGTTCCTATAATTAATTGATCATTCAGGCTACTGCCTTTGGGAAATCCTAGGTTCGATGACTTTGCAACCTAATTCAGAGCATGAATCGTAACAATTTATGTTAATAATATTTTATTGATTATTCGCCTGAAATACCGACGTACGCGAAGCAGTAGTTGGAATGCAGCGCACTCTGGATCGAGGTCGACGCGTGTTACCATGAAAATGGCATTCAGTTTCATGCCACTTGCAGGGGACTTATACAGATACCTCCACTGTCGTTTTGGCCGGTCAAATTTAATCCCCAAATTCCCGGGATTAAGGTAATGTTCATTGGGGAGGGTGGGATTAATGGACAACAACTAGCGGGATCGATTTTAATTTCGATTCAGTTGGGAATTCCCCAAACGGTTTCATCATCGAATATTCTGGTATTTAATTCTTGTAAATTTGAACTCCAGACTTTTCACGTTGGGCAAATAAAAAATACACTCTTTCGATGTAATTTTCTCACAATTTCTCTTTCTTCTTCGAACCATAATGCACAGAGTATGTTGAACCTTTCGAAGTACCCAATACTCTGCGGAATGATTAAGCTAGTTGAATAATTGATTCTGTAAATGATTTTTACTACTACAGTTTCTTCCTCTCTGATATGTTTTCAATTTAATGTTGAACTTGAGTTCAATGAATTTACGACGTAAATGTAGATTGTAGAAGATAGATTTCCTGTTGTAGAAGATTGGAGCTATTTCAGTTTTGGAGGAAGGAACGGGATTAAGGTTCGAATACTCCTCAGGGATTTGTGATTTACTTCGAACAAGCCTCGATGGATATTAAATTATCATCCTCGGCGAAGGATTCCATCGAGTACATTCCAGTAGCTGATCGCATAAAACAGGACGAAAAAAGCACACGCATTCCGTTCCCATGTAATCAAATACTGCCCTATCGTCGGTCGCAATTTTCAAGCCAGAAAGTGATTCCGCGGGGGATTGTAGTCGAGATGTCGTAGGTAATCCGCCGAATTGCTACGATCTTTAGGGATTTGATGAAAAGGGTATTGGCACTATTATCGTCACCGTGACGAAGCTATTCCGCAGACGGTATTTCGTCCTCCCGATTCTTTCCTTCGCAATCAGACCTTGCCGAGACGGCTACAAGGCCATTCCTCGATCGGCCTAATCAGTCATAATTCCGTGATACCCCTCTTACAAGCGGGCTTAATTAACTTTCTTACCCTGTTCACGTTGAATACTTTGATTAATCTAAATCCGTGGAATTCCGGAACCACAGATTAATCGCGAGGAACGTGAATTACAAATTACAAGTACAAGCCACGCTTTATTATCACTGACGAATTTGGTATTAACCCTAATTATTCTACCACATTTCTCGTGGACGATGAAAAATAAAAACGAGAATTTTCACTGAATATCACGTCCAGCAATATTTAAATACAAACGCCAGGAATACCTTCAACCTCGTCGATGATAATGGAAAACGATATGTATCATGTTTCATTTATCCACGCTGCTTTCTGAAGCACGATCACAGCCGTTAATTACCACGAGACTGTTGGGACGGTCGCATTTCCATGGAGAGATTTGCTGACGTTTCGGAGATCAGAGTGCTTCGCATCAACGTAAAAAAATTAGGGGACGTAGATTATACGCAGAGAGAATTAGATAGCGGCTTAATAAGAAAAGTAAGGTAACTCGTTAACCAGACGACAAGAATGTACTGCTCTGTTCTGCCTACGTAATTTTAATTACTAGGTATATTCTAATAGAAATTCGCTTAGTTATTTTAATTACTCGCGCATTCACGTTTTATATTTCACTGGCTGCGCAATGTTGAGTGGACGACAGAAAATAAGGGGGGAAACAACGCTCAGAGGCTTGACAAAACGGATGGAATTTGTCGTGAAATTTTTTAATGAACGCGGGAAATATAAATATCGAGGTCTTTCTCGTATTTTCGAGAGGCCGCGTTCATATTTCCATTGCGAAAATTCAAAGGCATTTCGTCCAGGCGATTTCTTTAATGGACTGATAAATGTTATTTTCAAAAATAAAATAAAATGCATTTAAATTTGGGATTGGTGGAATTGGTTTATTTAAATTTGAATTTTCAGATATAAAGCAAGCACGTACAAGAAGGAAAAAGGGTATCGGAGCTGAATAAACTCATTTAAGTAATATAATAATAATAATTTTAAGGTTAAAAATACGGCTATTTTTCTGAAAATTTTGTAAAAACACGTTTATAACTTGGTTATAATTTGACGGTAAGCTGTCAAAATTTGGAGGAGATTGCATAGTGAAGATAGCGATTGACGAACGAAACATGTGTTACTTTCGTTTTGACTGAAGATGTGCGTGTTACGCGTGTAATGTTGACGAAAAATTTCTTGAAGAATCGGAAGAAAAATCTTACCGTTTCCGACTAATCCATCAGACGATATTACGATATCTCTGTCATGCGTGGACCGATTTTATTGAAAGCTGGTATGTGGTTTACATAAGAAAAATGCCTTTAAATTTAGAAAATATTGCAGGCGTAATGAGATATTAATGAAATAAATTTCAGATTAGGTTGGATTAGCCGAGCGACGAGTAAATGATAGCTATAGCGACATATACAGGGTGTCATGTGCTTGGCGTCGAGATGCTGCCGCGTCTCTAGATATCTCGCAATTCCTGTACGCTCGCTGGTGAATGCTGTATCCCCTTTCTATAATTAATTAAATTGTGTGTGCTTCAAAATCGGTGAGAGAAGCGAGAATGAAATACTTTGAATTAAATTGCAAAATTTTATCAGTGTAAAAATTGTCATAATCTTATTCAATTATACTTTAGAAGGAAGGTTCTGTTTAAATATCTTATTTAAAATTTCATGCAAGAACCCCCAGAAAGCACGTTTTCACCTATCTCGCAGTTCGTCCAGTGATAAACTTCATAATACCGTGAGAAAAAAAGGAATAAAGGGAACGACGCTACCGTAGGGGACAGTGATTTTCGAAAATTAGAATTAATTAGTCAGAAAGAATCCGCAGACGGTTTGAATAGATCAATTGGCAGAGCAGTCGTTCAGCAAACGGAAGATCCGGTTTCGAAACTCGATTCAGCAATTTCATCGGTCTATTCTTTTTCCCCCTACAATACAATTCTATCTTCCGTCGAATAATAGTTCCGTTAAACGCTGCGAAAGTTTCATCGTCGTCACGCTGAGTATTCCTTCTTTGAAATTATAACGGAACAGATACATCTCGTTTAATGTGTTCATGTTGAAATTCGACGGGATATATTAACAGGTAGGGTTATATTAATAATTCAGACAGCTACCTATTGCAGCAATTTTGAAATTTAATCGAATATTGACTTGTAACTATATAAGCCTATACATATACGAGGGTTGAGATTCTATTGATTAGAATTTGTATACGTAGCATAGCGCTGTAACCAGTGGAGTTGGTAAATGTATGCGAGTAGATTACACCTATAGAAGTGGCTAGGAGGATTTTGAAGTGGACGTATTGATTGGACACATTTAACTAATGAGATTCTGCAGAGATAAACGTTTAATAAACGAAGTGTCTGAAAAAGTATTTAATTAGGGGATGTATAAATCCTACTAGCTATTAACTGAACGTCAGGTGACCGTTTGGTAATCAGAGCATGCGTTCGCAAAGTGACGGTCGAGGTTTCATCACTCACCCTCTTCTTTCGATGTGGGACAAGCCCCTCACTAAATCGTCGCCGGCTGCTTCCGCTACAAAGAAATCTTATGCATATGGCTGAATAATCCCCGGTAGAATGCGGTGGGTTCAGCCCTTCGAGAAACTAGGACGCCCGATATTAAATTCTCGTAGCGCGGCAAGAAGTCAGACATCATCCCCCATGGAAGGTCTCTTTTTAGCGAACGAGCCGTGCAAATATTGACACGATATTTCCCACCCCTGTTTCGTGCGAATCCCCTGTACTGTTCTACCTTAACGAATTCCATCTGTCACGGAGAACTTCGACCCCAGCCTCCTTCTGTTCTCCTCTGTCCTCACCCTTCCTCGCTCCTCCGCTCGTAATCGATAAAGGAGCGACCTTTCAGCCGAGAGCTGACGTTAAATCTTTTTTTGCAACTTCATCGATTCAGCGCGAGAGATAAGGGAGCAGAAACTTGTTAGCTGACTGATTCAAGTGGACAAAAGCCTCACAATTCGGCAAATAGGTGACGGCGAAAGGGACAACCTCCGACCCTTCATTGTCCAATGTTCCCTTATTCATTCGCGCCATTACTTTCCAGAGACCCGAGCAGAGCGGACGGCGCAAAAAGAATCGGGTGGGTTCATTGAATCGTTTAACTTGCACGGCTATCGTGGCACGTCAAAACATTCGCTGGAATCACCTACGTGTCTCATTAAACCGTTTTCGCGGGTGTTCTGACCACGCGAATCCTGGAAAACGAAGGCGGTGTATTATGGCGATAAAATCGGAATGGGAAAAAGGAAAATAGAATGATACAAGTAGAGAAAACTTTTCGTCCGATACATATACCGTTATCGTGAAGCATTAGTCGCGAAAAGAACCGAGAAAATAATTTAATTCATCATGAATATACTTATTAATTCGCGGCGTAATTGGCAGTGTAATGTGGGATGGAAAATTAATTAGTGTCTTGGCTCCCGGTCTGGAACATGAAAATTAATGAGAGAAAGCAACCGTGGGTAACGATAGATATTATTCAAAACTTTTTACAAATGATATCATTACAGCACCTAGGAAATTCCGAAGATTTTGTATACGTGGTACCCATTATCCGCTTTTTACATAATAATAAATTACATTCACGATGCAAACCAAAAGCACAACATTTTTATATCGAAACCTTAGATCCCCAAATCGAAGCCTGTAGTTACAAAGCACTAAAGAAAATTTTCCACGTCATTTCTTTACTCATGATTTAAGTTCATCAGCGACTTAATTAAGCAAAAGCTCGTTCGAGCCTCCGTCAGAAGGTTGAAAAACAAAGTCGCGTAATTATTTACCGTGCGATTGAGCATAAAAGCGAGCGAGCAAGATCCTCGTCGCAATTACGCTGGCGACAAGGAGGCTGAGGATCCGCCCGAGTTTTATAAGTTTAAGCGAGAATCGGTGAGAATTTCTGTGGTGATACATCGCGGCAAGCGATTCTCGTAACGTGTAATTTCGGTTTCATTCGGCCGGGATTCTGCCTGAAGGCGAAATCAACGAAACGGAATGACGCTCGAGGAATTCGAAGCTTCGCGAGATAACAATAGGAAAAAGCGGTGGCAACGTCTACCGTGCGAACGAGTTGTGCCGTAACCACGGCCTAGATTCCGCTCCACTCCCGGCTTCAATGACAGAAGCATCGATAAAAATCACTAATTTGCTTTTGTCCCTTTTCACCGCCGCTAGATAGAAGCTTTCAGCACGGAGTCTCGCTCGCAGCGAGCCCTCATCGCGGCACGCTTCAACAGCTCCAGTGCCAATTAAATGGTTCAGAACACCACTTGAAATTGGAAATTCTATGTAGGTATATCTTGATTAAAATGTAGTAATTTAATCTATTTTTTTTTTCAGAAAGTATCTACTTCGAGGAGGAATAAAGAACGTTTTGTTAGGGATTAATTTCTTTAGATATTCTACGAGGTTCTCTGTCTCCCTTTCGAGAATTAAATGTCAACTTTCTTTCTCTTTAAACAGACTTGTTTCAATTTTCGATATCGTTGTTGCTCTCACTTCGTTTCCATTCAAATTATTTATTCGCATACCTGTTTGCCTGGAGGTTTCGGGAACATAACAACTAGGAAACTATGCGGTATGCTATTATTCTGGTAATAAAATTCACTACTTTCCTGCTAACGACTTCAAATGTAATTTCATTCAATTGCTGTGATTTATCAACAGATCGTACATCGAAAGTTGTTCCTAAATATGTTTTTTTTAGGTATGTAAGATTCATATTCTCGTATATAACATGTACAATAGCTGCATTAATTGAAGCTTCGTTAAAATTGAAGAGGAAACAAAGAGCCAATTACAAGAGGGTAATTTCCTAAAAATGAAATAACGATAGGTCGTCGATTCTTCGATTGCGCCTACATAGATTTCGCTACTCTCCTGCTGGTGGACTCGTAAAGTGGAAAAAATACCTCTACTTAAATAAAATATTACTGACAAAAATTAATTTCACACTTGCTTTTGTGAATTGAATATAAAATCCGTGCAATCAGTTTCCCGAGTTGTGGACAATGATAGAAATTTTTAATCAGTTATTTCCTTCCATTTATTTAAGAATTTCATCTACTCTATCACTTGCCACTGCAATCACGACGAAATTAAAAAAAAAAGTTAATCTCGTCGCATTTTGAGTATGAAACACAGTACGAAGCTACGGCCATTTTCGACGATACGAGCGTACGGCTTTTATTGCTACTTCAATCAACTGCACCAATTAACAGACACTTGGTAGCTAGGCAACCTGATCGTAAACCTGGAACTCAAAAGCAAAGAAGTGGATACAAAGTCCAGAAAGTCAGGTGGCATTTGATGAGCGAATATAAACGGCATTTGCTTTGGCGAAAGATCGGAACAGTCTGAGTTCATTTAGTCCAAGCAATTATTCAGTTTAGTACCTCGAAGCTTTCCGAATTCGCAGTACTTATAAATTCTAAAGTCGACGGTGGAACACGATTCTGATGGAACACAATAACGACTTCGTAATAAATGAATTTCCATGCATCAGATATTATACCGGGATACGTTCCTCGCAAATTATTGTCTTTTATAAAGCTTTCTCTTTTGCGAATGATATAATGAAATGTGTAATACAATTAGTTCCTGGAATTGTTTAGACAATTGTCGCGATCCCGCTCTAGAGTAGCCGGGATTCAAGTGTTTTGGAGCAGCTGTTTACTTCTTTTTACTGCATTGCTCGAAACGGAATAATACTCCACTGCCTTTCGAAAGCCAATGTAAACGACCTCTTCGCTCTCACGAGCCATGATAGAGAGACGTCGTTTTTCCTAGGAAAGTTTATTTGGAACTCGCGTATATTTCGCTCGCGTTCGCCGTGAGAAGGAAGGGAGAAAGGTGGAAACTTCTTCGCGAAGGTAACAGAAAGTTAATACGATCGTTGCGATTCCATTCGGTTTGCAGAATGATTATACAACGAGTCCCGCGCTCCCTTCTTAATTAAGCATCACGATAATATGCACATTTATAGCGATATTATTCAAATGTTGCATAACGTAATAAATAAATTTATTTTATTTGCACTTCCAAGTTGACAATCTTTTCGAAAGAGGAATAAACGGTAGAAATTAGTTTCCTTGATTTGGTGTGGGAGGAGAGTTGCATTGCTTTACGCTAGATTTATTAGCTGACGATGAACTGCAAATTTAGTTGAAAGCAAGTTGCATGCGGAACGAGTTGCTCTGCGTGTTCTCACTGTGGGGAATAATTATTTTATTTTCCTAGGTCAATTCACCGTAAACGTTCCCCAAGCTTTGTTTGCGACTTGTTTATACCTTCTAACTTTAACTGCCCTGCACGTTCCGTTTCGTTTTGATTACACTGGAATACCGCAACAAGCGAAATTTCATATCGGCGGATGAAACATTTAGGTAGCTCGAGCTTTACGTAAAACATCACGCGCGTGTCGCGTGTACGGTATAAGTTAGCCGCAATTTCTCATCTGGAACTGTAATGAGACCACGTTACCGGAATTATGGCTGGTGCCATCAATGATAATGGTAACCGTCCTGCGAACGTATTAAACAGATCGAGAGGAAACGGTAGAAAACGTGATGAAAAATATGGTAATCGCACGCGAGGACCTTTAAGCGTGATCGTCTATCTCAGTTCGATAATTATTCTTCAGAGAATAAATAGCGGAGCCCTTGAGTTTTATACAGGAACAGAACAGTCGGTAGAGGAAATCTGGGACAGTGGAATATCGAATTAAGTGAAAACTGAGTCCTCTTGCTACAAAAATTCTTAATTGAGCTGTGTGCTCTTTTTATCCAACTTATCATATCTCGTCCATCGAAAATCTTTATTCGCCCTGAATTTACCTGTACTTCAATTATCTGGAATTTAAATATTATTTCATGAGAGCTCTACACCCCTCCTCTCCAACTGAATGTACCCTGTGATATTAAAGGTAGCTTGTATTATTCGGAATAATACGTTTCATAAAGATTGTATGATGATTTACTGTCTTGACACCTTTGTAGTCTTTTAAAGCATATCGTCCTCTTTGTCTCTGCTTTTATAGACTATTAAAATTTCTACTGAACTGATCAGTAAGTACAGTACGATGTACAATGATTACTTAACAGAAAAGTCTTCTACGAAATAGCAAGGGCACGATGGTAAATAATTTCTCTAATCTAAGAAGATAAGTGAAAAAGAAAAATATTCTTTTTAATGTTCTACCAGAAAAGTGCGTTTCACTTAGCACGGCTGCGGCAACGATGTTCCCACGTTTACCATGGAAGAAATATAGTATGGGGTGCCGTACATTTAGCAATCTCACAAAACAACCTGACTTTAGAGAACTTCAATGCCTTTTACTGGACACTTCGCTCTACTTTTTTCAGTTCTAGCGGAAACGAGATTATTCTTCGCAGCATTTTCCACCAGCCACGGTGGCACTTGTTTATTATTATTCAAAAGCCATTAAAAAATCACCGTAAAGAATTATTTAAATTTCTTTCCCACTGGCCACACGATGACTCTGTTGCGACACTATTACCAGGTCATTAGGGGATGCTTCAGCCGCTCTCGTTATCGGAAAAGTCGTGTGAGAGCATAATGAGATCGTTCAAGATCGTTCAAGATACCCAACCTTGGCCTTCTATTCTCACACGTTTTCCACCACAAAGCCACCCTTTGCGATTGCCCGTTAACCATCTAAAACAGTTCGCGTCACGTCCAATGGAAAATAGGTCTGACGATAGCCAATACAAATTCACATTCTCCGGTGCATTTTCAATAACAAATTAACCTTATATGTATGCGGTACGTTGAGAAGAAAGTATTATAATTATTAGACTGAGAGATACTCGAATATATTGTCACGTCATTTTCCTTGAAGAAGACACACGTGAATTTTTTAGCCTCGTCGTTTGCTACATTTCCGGTAGTTCAGAAATAGGCTTCTCCATTCGCAGGCAGAAAACATGTAATTCTTAATTCGCAGCGAGCAGCGGGGAGCAGAACCCAGCCGAGTCGATTGTTCGATCGATAAAGATAACAATGGGAGGATCATTATTAGGTGAATATTTATGGCAAATTCTGGGAGCTTGGATCGTTTGTAGTTTTACCCGACAAGGCAACAGGAAGGCAAGATTGTTAATCATAGTCGCTGGTGTTTTCTTTCCATTTCGCGCGAATTTACGTTTCATAACGCCGATAACTTTGCTTCCTGTTGAGTGTGGGATAAAATCAGCGCCGCAATGATCCGGTTCACGGAGGGGGCTGCACAAAGCGCGTAATTTGCTTTGAACCGCACGGTACATTTGCAAAAAATCAGAAAGACCTGCTTTATGCTGCCCGGATTGTGCAGCAAAGGAAATTTGTATTTGAAGTCATATACGTTATCCGTCTGTCTGACCCCATTACTGGTTGCGATACTATATAAGCGGCCGTAGTCATTAAGAGAGACGGTGTGCACCACGAAAAATTCATTTGTCCAAAGAAAACTGCATATGTTCCAATTTCGGTATTTGCACCGCCTGAAGCGAAGGTAGCGAGAGGTCGACTCATTCGTTCTCTCACTCTCGACCGAAGGATTCCAAGAAATGGTGGGAATAGACAGCGGATGTGTTACGCATGCTAAAAACGGGATTATAACGAGGCCTTACTGTATTAGGATGGACCGTACTTTTCGATTTTCAAATTTTTTTCGGGACACCCTCCAGGATTGTGTCATGCGGGAAAATAATATGTGCAAAATTTGAAATCGATTGGAGGACGGGAAATCGTGCCTTATCGCATTTGAATTTATTTTATTTTTGCAACTCGTTTTTCTCCAATTCTTAATATACAGGTTTAAGTATATATCGCTGAATTTATCTTTTTACGCTCTGCAACAATACCTATAGAATAAAAGTATAAGATTACTGAAAAAAAATCATGACCTGGAAATCTCAAATTTATCTTCAGAAAAATCTTTTTCATTAAGCACGTTATTACCATTTAAATATATTTAAACAACGATCAAAGAAAAAATGCACCCGGAACGCACCAATTTTTGCAGATATCTTTCACTTTATTTTAAAGATGAAGGATCTAGAAGAAAATCTGACTACTCCACGCGATCAGACCGAAATCAAGATTTAATGAAGCTATGAACAGAATTTCGACACTTCAAATTTTGGCCGATGTCCAAATAAATAAGGCATTCTCGTCCCACGCGGCGCCGACTGTCGCTGAGCGGCAATGGATACGCCCGCCGCTGTTGTCTTCTATATATATTGTGAACAAAACGCGACTTACCACTTTTGTTCGTGTTTTCCGGAGGAAATATCTGCATCGCGTGGAGTAGTCAGATTTTCTTCTAAAGCCATAGCTTTTAAAATAAATTGAAAATATCCGCAAAACATGAGGCATTCCGGGTGCACTTTTCCCTTTAATCTGTTATTTATAATTATATGAAAAAAATTAAGCTGGAAGCTATACTGTTTGAAAACGTAAATATAATGCCAACTGAAAAAGTATTTTGTGATGGTTAATTTTTGAGATTTCAACGTCATGATGTTTTTTTTTAAGTAATCTTATACTTTGATTCTGTATTACTACAGATCGTACAAAGATAAATTCAACGATATATAAAAATGTATATTAACGATATAGGGGAGACCGGGGCTAGTTGTTACACTTTTCAGTTTTTTATTTTTTATTTTTTTTGCATTCCATATTTATGACTATCAATGACTCTTACTTAAAGTACGTTCTTTCCTCTACCGATGACCGCTATGGAATGTAATTAAACGAAAACCATGACTTTGAAACAAGCCATTTTGAAAGTCGAGACATGTTGTAACAACGTGCCCCGAGTAGGGGCAAGTTGTTACACAATACGGGGCAAGTTGTTACACAATTAAATTTTACGAAACGAGGCTTATTATGAGTAATATAATTATATTTTCTTGGACAAAAGTAAATTTATTAATGTTAAGAATTCTTTTACAATAAATATACAATAAAAAATCTATTTTAAAAATAATAAAAACTACTGAAATCATTATCGTCAATTATCGTCGTCCGTTTCATACGGGGACTCGCAATTAATGCACACGTAAAAGTGATTCTTTGGTTTTGCACACTTCTCATGTGCCCACTTTTTGCATTCTATGCACTGAATCCACTCTGTGGATTCATTTAGCGGGAAACTACTATAGTGACTCGTGGTAACTAAAGCATTAAATTAATAAATTAATAAATTAATTACTA
This sequence comes from Andrena flavipes, assembly GCA_963971345.1. Classification (NCBI taxonomy): domain Eukaryota; kingdom Metazoa; phylum Arthropoda; class Insecta; order Hymenoptera; family Andrenidae; genus Andrena; species Andrena flavipes. Next base: position 36,644,208 of record OZ020481.1, read on the forward strand.
AATACAATGTAACAACATGCCCCTTTCGCTCTGTAACAACGTGCCCCTTTTCGTATGTAACAACATGCCCCTTGTCTTGTGTAACAACTTGCCCCTTGTCGTGTGTAACAACTTGCCCCGGTTGACACCATTGTGTATAAACAGCTATAAGTTCATACCAGTTGGGTGTATTCTTATGTTCGTGGTGCTAATCTGTAGCTAAAAGAACACTGATTCAAACCTGGTAATAGTCATTTACATACATTTATCTGTCTGTTCGGTAGAAAAGATTCAAGTAGAAAGAGAAAAGTTACTATTAGTACCGAAAACACAAAAAACTGTAATAAAGTGACAACGCGTGAACCGATTACAAACACACAACATATACAAGTGTGTATGGTTGAAACACATCAGTCACTTCATCGTCGAAGAGATAGTCCAAGCGAAAAAATTTTAAACTGCTTTGTAACAACTTGCCCCTGTAACAACTAGCCCCGGTCTCCCCTACTACAAAGAGAAAACCGAGTTACAAAAATAAAAAAATTTCAAATACGATTAGGCACGGTTTCACGTTCTCCGATCGATTTCAAATTTTGCACTCATTATTTTTTCTCCTAATGGCACAATCCTGGGGTTGTCTCCGCCAAAAATCTCAAAATTATTTTTCCACAGGAGTAACTAAGGTCCACCGTAATGTATATCGATACGCTGGTATTTAGTGGCATAATGTTTTTTAAGCGTTCAGAACTCGTGTAACTCCAAAATGAGTAATCATACTGTGGTACGATTGTTTTGGAGCGGATGAGTATTTCTTGTAGTAGTGTAGCGCTAATATGGGAGAAACCACATAGCGTGACTGTAAGAAACAGATGTTCAAGTGAGCACGGAAAGGTAACGCTACTGATGGCACCTGGACAGTCTGAAATCCCTGCGACGACGTTCGTAAAACTTTTCTTCCTTTATTCTATTAATACGTTACACAACGTCCGAAGCATGCGAGTGTCGAGTTCTGTGCAAATAACGCGCAAGGACGGTAACTCCACAACCACAGACAACGATGATCGTTTAAGTTATTAAAATAGGAGCCTTTGAAATTTACGTGACGCGAAATTCTAGTGGATGAATAATACAAAGGTCGTATCGCTGCCCAACATCCAGTGGAATTGTTAAAATTCCCACGATCACTTTAAACACAAAAATAACCATTCCTCCCTAAAATATATGACCTTAGTGACTAACAGTCAAACTAAGTCTTCCCAACACTTTGCATTTATGAAAAAAATTTCTGGAGAGTAAATTGATCGCCGCAAATTGACACAAGTCACCGGGCATTCAAACCGTGATATTTGGCCCAGTTTATATATTTTTCACCGCTTTAATATCTTCATTCTGACCTGAATGTATTTATAATACATTCGGCTTTAACCATTCGTTACATAACTTCAACCATTCAATGCACTCTATTTATGGAACGTGTTGACCAAATACGTTTCGGTGCGGAGGGCTTGCAATTCCAATTCTTTGAATCCACTACCACTGGAACACGTATAACATGAATGGACCAATAGTATCCATAAAAAAAAACAATCGGACGAATATAAAAATTAGAAAAAGCGATGACCACGATGCGCGGCGGCTACATCGACAGAAATAAAATTTGACTTCGATACATGCGTGTGATAATATTTCTACCCTAATCACGAATACAAGTATTCCATATAGTATAAGATATCATACTGGATAATATTCATTAAAAATCGTGATCAGGATCTTCCATCATACTCGACAAGTGTCCAGTGACTTATGGACGAGGCTCTAATATCTGATTAGTGATTCTAGGAATACAAATTGCTGCGGAGGGGATAAGGATGCCATGGCGTCGGCGGGGGTGGAATGCGTGGCGACGCCGAACCCCAGCCAGGGTGCAGGTCGCACGGAAAATCTTAATTTCGAGTGCAGAACTTTCTACCACCTTTCCGCGTTGATGCAGACACAGGCACGGTTTTCCCATCTGCGCCCACCCCGGACAGGCGAGCTGCCGAGGGCAGAGGCGCTCGGGTTCCTTCGTAGGGACATGCGCAGGGACCCACGGAACGACAGGTGCGCGCCGTTCGCCACGAATCGCTTAGTTTCGGGTAAGCGTACGAATCGGTCGTATCGCGGTCGTGCCGCCGTGAGCCGCCGTCGCCGTCGCCGTCACCACCACCTCGTTCCTCGGCACGTCAGTTGGTCGTGGGCTCTCTCTCTCGGTCGGTCGTCGTGCTTCCTCCGAAATCACCCCCCTTCGACACCTTATCGGGGTGTCTCGCGGATAACACGCGATCGTTTCCTCGACTCCACCGATCCACCCTGGCACTTGTCGACGCCCTGGACCCTAACGTTCTCGCCCCCCCTCGCCTGCATTCTCCCGTTCTTTCCCCTTGGACACAGTGGTTGCTGAGTAGCCCGCCGTTTATCGAGCGTGCACGTGCTCCGCGGCCCCTCTTCCTGAGCCCGCTAACACGCTTTTAGCGTGATCCGACCCCGACGGATCCTCTCCGTGCACTCGAGAAGCAGCATCCTTCCGGACCCGCCAAGCATCCACCACGCTTCCGTTCCCCCCGGCGGTGGTTCGCGGGAGCTCGCCTACGCCCGGAATCGGATGCCCGGCAGACCGATCACGGACTTCTGCCGGCGAAACACGGGACCAGCGAACCTGGCCGCCCGGTTGTCGACCCCCCGGCCCCGTGTGACTTTTGGTGAACTCCGAGCGGCGGACTTGATCCGGATCGAGATCGGCACTAGGCGGCTCGAGGAATCGTCTCCACCCACCGCGAGTGTGTTCCGCCGCGAGTGAAGATTCTGGAGAGAGGGCTGAAGAGATACATAACGCATATTACGGTACTAGTGGTGAGACGAATGTGGTGCCTGGAGTATTGAGTCGCGTTTCGTTGGGTCGCGTGTTGCTGATCGTCCAGGATGGCCGGTGGACGGGATTTACTACGCAGGACTAACTGGACGGAGATGATAGCGACGCTCTTCCTGCTGATCCTCGGCCCGCTCCAGGTTCTCCAAAACGTTAAAGGTGAGTCGGCACGATTTCTCGTGATTTCTTGGGATACTCTAGCGGGGGAGTAGGTGGAGGGGCGTAAGGAAAGTGTGGAACGTGCGAAAAGCTCGCGAGCAAACGAATGATTCTCACGCGATATACGGGGGACGTGGGAACTGGTCGTGCGTGAATTCGAACGAAGTTATGCGTTTCGCTGGAAGTTACAAGCGTCTGGAAAATTTAGAGGTCGTGGTGGGGGGCGTGGGCGATAAGGAACGGCGAAAAATGCCTGGTGAAAAGGGGTAGGAAGGCGTGCTGAAATAGGCCGCGATACGCGCCGGAATTTACTGCTGTTGAAACGAGTGAGAACGGGCGGGAAGTTCTTCAGAGTTCACAGCCACTGTATGATGTAAAGAGGGAACAAAAAATATGCTTCTCAGTTGGTCTCAGGGACAGAAACAAACGCGAGCCTGTTGTGTGGCACCTTCCATGAATATGTTTCACTGGCATTCGCGCGGCTTGCTTCGCCAACCCCCGCAAGTAGGGTGCAACTTGGTTTCTCGAGTGATAAACAAGCTTCCAATTGCGTTACTTAAGCGATTTAAGGCTGGCGGGCCGAGTGTATCAATAGCGCGTTGGAAATCGAATTTTCGGCTCAGCGGCTGTTGTTACGAACAATTCAATTTCAACTCTTCAATCAGAACGAAACTTCCATTTGCCTTGCTTAAAGGATTTAATAACGGGAAACAAGGGAATCGATAGCTTGGAAAGTTGAATTTTCGAGTGACCGCTATTGCTGTTAATAATTCGAATTAATGACTTAAGGATTTCATAATGCATGAGATACTCCGTATAATTTGACCTAGACGTGGCCAGTGAATTACGCGGTACCTAAATTCAATTATTGTGCGTGCAAATATGTGGAAAGCCTAGTGCATTTCGTTGTAGATGAAATCATGCTGGTTATATTCGTTGTTGAAAATCCCAACGTGCTTATTAGTCATAGATTCCAGATTCTCATGCAACACAGAATAAAAGTGCTGTGTGAATCTCTTTTCAGTCATTTAATGCATGACTCTGCATGATCGTTAGCTTCGGTGAATCATAAAATGTAAAAAAATGTAGAGAAATTCTCTTTGCCATTAACCTTTTCTGTTCTTGAATCAACCACTCTGAATGCGAGTATCGTGCTCGATTTTCGAGTTTAACGCAAATCCGAACAATCCGTGATTCTGAACGCACACGGTGCGGCTTTGATGGATCGTTCCAGTTTTTTTTAAAGCAGGCTTTTCCATATCCATCATCTGCGTTTCCAGATGTTTGAAAAAACAATCATACATGCTAATTTCGGATCCCCTATTTTCTGTGTCACGCTTTTAATTTGACACGTCCCTGTCAATATTAGTTTGAAACTTTTTCAAATATCTGCATTCATTCCAAATTAGTCTATTGTTCCATTACACGGAATATTTCAAATCATACTATTCAATTTTCTGAGAACTATTCGTGAAAGGAAATCGTGTAACTTACTTTCAGTTTGTTACCTTGCTGTCGCAAAAAAAAACAATTTTGTGCCTGCCCTCTGCCAAGCTTTTCAATGATTACAAGTATCAAGAAACGATTCGCAATTCGCGGTGCCGAAAATAGCATAATTGCAAACGTCTGGCGAGGCCTAACAGTTCACCGCAATTTCAGAGACTAAACGCGAAATGTGTAACGTAATTCGCTTCATCGAACTTTAATCTTATCAAACATTGGGTCGTCCATGCGATTCATTTTTATTTTCCTGAATCTACGAGGCAATAGTGTCCTTCCTTTCAAGAAATAAAAAAAATCGAATATATTCTCTCTTGAGGCAATGATAGGTACACCTTGAATTACACTAGTTTAAAGAACATGCATTCATTCAATGTTCCCATGATAGAACTCGATAAACACCCGTATTAAAATACGAGCAAGATCTAAAGAGTAAACCAGACAGAGTGCAAAGAAATTACTAAACAACCACTTCTTCAGCTTCTCTCCCAAAATATAAACGACACAGGGTACACCAGTGATTTTAATTGTTGACGTAGCTGCTTCTCGTCTCCTCAGATGTTTGCTTCCACGCTTCTCGGCGATGTATATTTTACCTCGAGCGCAGAAATCGTTAACTCTGCATAGAGCATCGATGTTCATCTCGATCGTGTCGTCGTCACCGTAGTGCACGTAAATCAGAGATCAAAGTTCCGGCTGCCAAAATTAGAACGGTGATGAGAATTCGACCACTTAGACCGGCACGCGGAATTAATATTTGCGCGTGGCAGGTGGATGCAAACGCGTGAGCGCTTAATCGGAACGAGAGGGAAAATAAAGTTTTCGGGCTTGTGAATGCTGGGTGGCCGCCGCGAAAAGTTTATAGCATGCATGTCGTCGAGCAAGATACGCCATGGTTACCGCAAATATTCTCCGCGTTTATTATAGAGGCAGCAGACGCGCGAGAAATTCCCGGATATCTTGTATCGCACTTGGCAAGGAGTTAATGAACTTTGAAGAATTCACCTTCTTTACGACTTATCCAGGGCATAGAAATCACTCCGTTTGCTGAAGTGTTCGAACTGTCGTAATTAAAACTTCCTCCACACGCCTGCATTGGACGCCTCCTCCCTGCAATTCTGCATCAAATCGCACGGGAGGTGACGCGATTATCATAATTCTGTTTACATCGCGAATAGGATTAGCTCTTATGAAAGCCCTCCGCGTGAAAGCGAAGAGCTTACACAGGGCCATTCAGAAGTAATAGTATAATAGTTACACTGGGATTTAAATTCGTGGGCTACAATTTCAATTGAATTTTACAGGAAAAGATGAAGTTGAAAAACTTCAATCTCTTGTAGATTGAACCTAATAATTTATAAGTTTTAATTGTGGATCGGCGATGGTTATATTTTGAAATGAATCATCTGGGTTAAACAATGAGAAAAATCCTTGTAGGTGCATTCGAACGTAAAAGGATTTGTGTCTCTGTTCGATGTCGTTGAAAGTACTCCAGCTCCTCTTAAAAGGGTGAGGCATTGTTTAACGTTTAAGAAGAGCATACTCCTGTTTACAGAGCCCTGCGCGATGCTTATACATACTTCATTGGTGCACGGTTCTTATTCAAAGTTCAGCGACGTAAAATTCTGCAGTACAATTGAGGACGAACGGCTCTTCTAGAATTGTTAGCAGCCATTCCCGCATGATTTGGAGCAGAAGTACGCAAGTTCTTCCTTAGTTTTCGAACAATGCTTCTTCTCTTCCTGACGATTCAGCTGCTTTGGTCGGCCTCCGTAGACGTCGTTCTCAATAGTACTTTCAATTTTTTTTATTTCTTTTTATAATATCGCAAACAACGGTTTTAAGAGATCTCGCATCTTCTAATCTTTGTGCAGAGATTCTTTCCCCCTTACGCAAACGAGCATTCTTTTTCTCCCTTTATACAAGATCGTTATTGGTTAACTAAATCACATGTAACTAGGATCTGACGAAAGACTTGCAATTAATCATCAAACGCATTAATTTCTGGCGTAACCAAAGTAATGGTACTTTTTAAATTTATTCTTAAATGACAAGTTCCTTTTGAATATACTAGAATTTTTTGTAACGCACAACTTTCTTGCTACATTATTCCCTGTAGAGGCAAGGGTTTTTCTGATACAAGTAATTTATAGTTGTTTCACCCTAAAGAAGCGAGAGCTAAAATGTTGGCGCCTTAATGAGCCGGGCTGTACCAAGTAGATACATTTTTCCATTGCACCAAGCGAACTTTTATAAATATTAGAAAACCGACCCTGCTGCGCGCAGTACATGGAAGGGAGTTTTTCAGTTCTTGACAGTTTTAGGATTAACGACTCGACTGAAATCGATGTAGCAGCGTGTGTTCAGCGCACACTCGTGGAATCGAGTTTCTCACGTTCGTTTGTGTGCCTTTGCAAAATTTCGCATTCCTCCTGCGTATCAACTCTGACTTCCATAACTGTCAACCGTTCGAAACACGATAATCTACTTTTTGTGTGATAAAATATTCGAAATCCTAGATTATAGTGGAGTACCTAAAAGGCGCCCAGTTCCAAGTATTGATTTGCCAAAGCTTCGCTTTAATGATAAGACTGCTTCGAAGTAATATATGGTTCGGTAAAGACTTTCATTCCGTAAAAAAACTTGTTGCAAAGCGTGCAATGGTAATCAGTGGATTAACTATAATGCAAATGATCGCGATTGAAGCGAACTGAGACTGCAGGAATTTGCAAATGATCGTCCCTTTCGGCGTAATGGGATGTCGGCTGAAAAACTAATAATTTCGAGCAGAGCGCGACGGAATAGAACGATTCTATTTAACCGATATTGGTAATCGATGGCGGTAATTAATATGAGCCCGATGTCGTAAGGTTAAGCGTAAATATTATCATAGTATTAATTTTCGTTTGAAATTGCATGCCCGCGTTCCCTTGGCGACGCGAAAACGCGCATGCACGGGATTGTGCTTCCGGTCGTTGCTGATGTTTCGTGGGACAGCTGAAACCTTTCAATAACAGTAAGGCATTGTTGATTAATTTTGTAATACACACCCGCGTTGGAACAAACTTGTATATTCATAAGTAAGGTTTTACCTGTGTCGAAGGAGCAACAAATTATTTATGAAAGAAACAAAAACCAACTTGATCGTGTTAAATGCAATACATGGTTATCGTATGATGGGAAAGATTGTTCAACAGAAGAACCACTTTTATTCATATTTAATTTAAAATTTACGACTAGGAATAGATATCGCTTAGAAAAATCATTTTACCATAAGACTCGCATTAAACTCCCTCTTTTTCATTGTACTCAAGTCAATTTAATTGTTACTCCTTGATATTCATCTTTGACCACGGGTTGCTGCTCTATGAACTTTCCTAGAAGTAGCAACACGCTTAAAATAGGCGTATTTTAGTGGCGGCAGAAGCAGCGCGAATTCTAACGTCGAAAATAAACGTTCCGCCTGTACAGAGCCAGACCTAACGCGTGAATGCATAGAATTAATGACTGGCAGCGAAATGCTTGCTTCGGTGGAAGCAAGACTCCAACTAATTGTCATTGACCTCGTCATTACTGAACGATATTTAACGTGACATTTGATTTACCATACTACTACGAAGGGAACAGAAAAATATAGGCACATTTATCAATCACAAGAGAATTTCTGATAGATGGCCTCTTCGTATGATTATTCGTAAAGCATGTAATATGTACTTAATTATCGAAAACTTCAAATCTGCCTAATTTTGGCACTCAGGCGTTTCTGCATCTCCACTCTGTACAACTATGCATGTAGGTACATATTTAGATCTTACAACACGCGTTGAGTCCCACAATAAATTCATTATTAGAGCGAATAACAGGTTACCTCGAACAATATCTGGCTGGATCGAATTGGCATCTGTCTAGATTGCTCAGCCGGCGAAATTCGCAATTGGAAAATCAGCCGGGAAAGTAGTTAATTTCGGACAGGTGCGAGTAAATGCTCAATAGTTTATCGCCGTTTAACTGGATACAGTGGACCGCAGTTAATAAATGAAATTTCGCGAGCAACCAATATCCCGCAAGAGTATCGCAAGGCCAAAGTATAATGATAATGGTGATGGGGCAAAATTTTTAAAGTAGAAACCTGCCCGTGGTTCAAAGTTAACGCCCCTCATGGTTATGGGGAAACGAGATAACGTTGGCTGCGTTTCGAAAAAGGCACCCCGATAACCCCTTCGCTTGGACGAAATTTTTGCCCAGCCATGGGTAAAAATAAAGCTGCTCCTATGAAAGTTCGCCGCATTCTGCCGCGTTTTTTATACCGAGACTTTTCTTCCCTCCAGCAGCTCGGCTCGCTTTTAAAAAAACGTCCAATCGAAGTAGTTTGATGGGAGGGCGATGGAATACGGAATGCCGGGAATTAAATTACAAGGGGAGTCCACTAAACGATAATTAAGAGTAAATTTGCGTACACTTGACGTTTGTAGAGACAGGGGGCGTTCGCTTCCCAATCGGGGAGAAGTTTTATTTATGTAGTCAATAATACGCAATATGTAATTAGCGGAGGTCCTTTTTTGTCGAGTTTTAAAGCAAAGTAATGAATAATTCCTCTTCCATTGCAAACCTGTAGTATTATATTTAATACTTTAAAGGTAGGAATTTCTTTACTCAAGGCACGCGCTCGAGTTGCTCCCGTTCGTTTGTTGAAAAGAATTATAAGTTCTTTTGCTTTAGGCTAAAGCAGCTGCCTTTTTCATTATTTAACGAACTTTTTCGATGCATTTCTTACAGGTTCTAGGTTATTCGTTATTCGAAAAGTCACTTAAGGACTATAAAATATTTTTCTGTTTTGCCAGCTAGTGGGAAAGACTGTTATTTATGGTTGCACGCGATATCAGGGGTCTCTTCTATGGCATAAAAAATGCCGACGTTGCAAACGCTTGTTTCCTTGCCTTACAATGCAATTTCAAAATATGGTAAGTTTTACCCGATTTTTGGTTCACATTACGTGACCTGACATCTTGTTATCTTTACTGAAATTCACCCCTATCATCTGGATAATCCTTATGACTTCCCTGACTGCACTTCGCGAAGAATTATTATTCGTGTGAGACTTTTATCGTAAAGATCTGAAAGTACCTTCTTCGCTTCAGTTTGCACATTATCTCCACGATATTTGCAAACAAATTTCAGGAAGTTTTCGATCTTTTCATGCTGTACCTACTTGCATGTCAAAGGGGCTGTTTTCTCAATGCGTAAATAAAAGTATGTCTGATGGAAATAGGAAATCCAATGAATCCCTAGAAAATTAGAGAAATTATATTGAAAAAATGGGGACTATTCGCTTGTGCAGCGAGTTCGATGGGCTGCGAATTTGTTATGCGCGAATCGACGGCGTGAAAGAACGCGAAAAGGTGGCTGAAAATTCTGTTCCCTCATCCAGCCATCGCCAATTCGTTCGTTAATTTCCAACGATTTCCATAAATTGAACCAGTCCGGCGTCGAATTTGCGTTACTTGATCCGTTCGTTAGTCTCGGACAGTTTGCCCGTACGTGTACGTAATGTAAGCGTAAACTTGGTGTCAGACCAGCCGAAACGCATGCAAATGACACAGAACCGTCACAGGAAGGTGCCATCGATTTAATGTCAATATGTAACGATAACGATTTCCTCTTTGTCATGTGTTATTTATCGAGAAAACAATTCGTTGCGGGGAAAATCGGTGATTGATTTCTGTCACACTGATCAGTTACCACACCCTTATTTTAGATAGGCGATTTTAATTCCAAGCAGGTACCATATGATTTTGAAAAGCGTTTAAATTCTATCGTCCAGAATGTATTTAGCCTCTAAAAGTGTTACCTCTAAAAATGTAATTAGGATCAAACGAAACTCTTAGAAATACGTAAAATTTGGGTGTTCAACAGATTGATGGCAAAGTATGCCTATCGATAGAATTTTAAGGAAGATCTGAAAGCGATCAAGTCATCATGGATGGCAATGGCAGATATACTTTACATTATCACGGAACGTCTAGAAACCAGCCGTAACATCGATCATACAGGGCAAGTTGAGCACGGAGTTATTGAAAATATGAATTAACGAGTGTGGGGCGACCAGTGGACGCGGAGGTTATCGATTGTCACAAAATCGAAGCAAACAGCATTCTGTCGAGCGATTTTCAAGTGGTAAAAATGTCGAAGCGCGTGTCCCACTTGAGCGGAACGATCGAGCTTTTCCGTGTACCAACCGATCGTTGCAGCTCTCTCGCGTTCCCTTTTTTTGTTCAATTATGCTTTACCTCGGATCGCGTTACATTCGTTATATTATTGTAACGAAGCATCACATTGCATGGATCATTCCATTAACTTGAATGGTCGTTCTGCTTCCAAAACGTGATCGGCATCGATGTTTGAAAAGGCTAATTTAATTAAAATACTGCGCCACCAAAAGAACCGTGTTTCATTTGAAATTGTAAACATTTGCTGCTGCAACATTTAAGTAACTTAATTGTTCTTCACGTGTAATTTCTTTGCTTCGTGACTTCCCTCTGACAATTTATTTTGCCATCGGTGTTATAGATCTACGAAGTAAGCAAAGTGTGATTGGCTCGATTGAAGTATGTATTGTTCCGATTTCAAAGCGATATCACAGACATTCCATAAAAAATACCTTGCACGCGAGAATTGTCAAACAAGGGATGAAAGGTAGAGTTAATACCAGTAGATAGGAATAACATAGTGGTGACACGCATGGCAGCTGAGGCACAATTACACGAGTGTAATTGGCACTTTCGTGTGACACGCGGGACTACGCTTCGAGATGCTTATTCACGGTGATTCCTTACCTTGCAGAGATACTATTTGCATGATCTAATCACGACAGAAAATTGGCTTCTGCTCGCAGCTTAGCGGGTGCATTCGATACGGCAGTTTCACGCGGAATTTAGGCAGATCTAATTTGTCTCGCTAAGCGCGAAGATCATGGTATCACCTTTCGCCCCTTTCCAATACTTGCGTACACCTAGAGACTTAACCTGAGGGCAAGTTTTTGATTAACGATCCATGACCACACCTTCTTATAATCACAAATTGGTAACACGACGTTCACTGCACTCGCGCGTTACTTTTGAGTTATCAATGTTGTCTTTCTAATACTTTTGAACTTTTCAGTGATAATTGTACATTCGTAATACTTGTATAATCATGCTCTAATAGTCTTTTTCGAGAAAAGTAAATTTTGATACGTTGAAATCTGTATTTGAAAATATAGTTGTGGATAAAAGCGATTTTTTTTGTTAAAATTCACCAAATTTTTTAAACTTTATTATTAAGGCCTAAGAATTTACAGAAATATTGGTAAAGAAATATCCTAGGGTGCGACCACGAAGGGTTAATATTCAGTTGAATTCTAGCTGCCTTGACAGCGTTTTGAATTCATGACATCTTTCAAAATTCACGTTGCCAGGTGAATTCTCGCTGAAAGAAAGCGTGGGAATGAACAATTTTCGTGTTTGTCGCGCTACGTGTTTCGACAAAAGCATTCGATTTTAACAGGGAAAGTCTGTATCGCGAAATATCGTGGTCGGCCAGCCAGCAGAATGAATTTACATTCACTTGTTATCGACGGAAAATTCAAGTAATTTGTTTTTCTACGGCAGAGTTGAAGGAAACGAGCGGTAATGGCTTCAATTTCGGACGGTGCTCTCGAAAGTTTCAGCGATTAGCCAGCGACTCGCATCCGAGGGCCTCGGCCAAATTCCGCTCGCCAAGCTGCGCCTCGTGTTTGGGCCAACGAATGTAGACGTCATTATGTAATAGTGAAGTCACGTTTGTTCAACTACGATAAAGTTCGCCGTGTTCCGTTCGTTTCGCAAAGCTCTTGCAGCATCATGTGTCTCGCATTGTCTGCTGGGTTCTGTTTATCGAAATCGGAGCGGCGCATTAAACTTTCCAAACCAAATGTAGCTTTTACTTCTGAAACGTTTGCTCGTCTTTGGCGACCCTTATCAGTCGCAAGCAGCTTTTCCACAACTTCCTACGTAGGATATCAAAACGTTGAGGCTTGATAGTTTCTGTAACGGTTCTCTTGAATCCTTTATCCAAGATAGCTCCAGTCTTGAGAGTTAGTGAAATACAGAAATCCAGGATGTGGAAATATCTCGGGGTGCGTGTGAATTAAGGTGGCTCTTATTTTCGACTTCTGAATTTTCTTCGGGGCACTCTCTAGAATAGTTCCAAGTAATTAAAAAACAAAATCCGTGTAAAGTTTAAGCTCGATCGGATAACGGGAAAGGGTGCCTCTGGGTCGATTTTATATAATATCCTCCAAGTTATTGATTAAATCAAAATATATGTCAAACAAAAGTTGTAGATCCGGACAAGGAGCATCTTTTATGTTCTATTATTTTTTTTTCGAGTAGAATTAAGGTCAGGCATAGTAACAGCTTACTAGCTGCGCCTCGCCTTTTACTGGAGTAATAAAGGCGTTTAATAATAATAATAATAATAATTATATATAATAGCACGAATACTAAGGAGCACACTCTGAGATGATTATATCACTTTTAAATCACACGCCGAAACATCGTGGTTGTGCTTGGCAATTTTTTAACCTCCATTAATTCCGTGGGTAACTAGTAGTTTCCTATAGTGGGAAGAAATATCGGGAAGCACAGTTTGCGATAACGGTTTCCGATAATGCGAATAATAAATATTGAATACTATCTATTGCGATGCTCTAACAACCAGACACTTGTACATAGGATAATTTAAAAGCGTGCATTGCCTTTGTATGGAAGAATGCGTGCGGTGATTTTAAAGCGGATTGAATTGATTCGCTGCGATTCCTACAAGCGGAATTATTTATTAGAAATTTATACGTTCATTGCGAGCGATCCGGTGTATCCGTTGTTATTCGAATTTTATCTCGAATACAAAGACCCACTTATTTCACAAGCATGCCAATTTCAGGAATTTATAATTTCGCGTAAAATGAATTCATTTGAATTCACTTTCATTCCGTGGAATTGGTATTTCTGAATCTCTGGTTAGTTTATTGATCGTACGAAGAGGGAATTGTATCTTTTTACAGCGGAGACTCGATGTTCCCGTGTTTTCTGAAAATAGTCGGCCATCAACCTACTTTTCCAGACGGTATTAATCGCGCGGCTACAAGAACCGATGTGTTGCGAAGAAGGCCGGCTTGAAAATAAAATAGTGGCCCGCCGGGTCTTTCAACCGTTCGCGGTTTGACACGTATTTTTAAGCAGGACAAATTTTTCGCCGAGAAATTTGCACGAGGTACAATGGGAAACGATTATAATGGAAGATCCGAGAGCGGCACGCGAGACAGAAGCTTGTAAGGGCGTCGAGGTGAATGAACATTCTCGCGTATTTTTAATGCCCGCGGTATTAAAGAAGTTTCAATTTTAAAAGAGCTCCCCCTAATGAAAAAAAAAATACCGCAAAGCTCCGCTATATTCCGGCGTAACTCAAACAGAGCCCAACGCGATTTAGAAGTTCTTCCATCGGGCAACAAATTATCCTGGAGTCTCCACGCTCCCGAGGAATTTTAAAATGTAAATGAATTAGCGTAAAGAGCCTAAATTGCATGAATACGTAAGCCCAGCTGGCGACTGAATAATTGGGAGTAATTGCAAGGGTTTGAAAAGGTGGAAAGTTCCTCAGAAAGTGTCGAGCTTACGTGTCGCCACTAAATTTTTCCACTTGGTCCTTTATTCCGCCAACAGAATTTTACATAATTTCTCTTGGGAAACAGTGCAACTGTTTTAACAATAATTCTTTAAATCAGTTTCGACAAAGTTCATTATCTTTTCGCATACTTTTACTTGTACACAAGTCTAACATAATCAATCGCCCACCGTTGCAGATATTATATACCCCTACATTTCTAATCCTCTCACGCGTTACTCTATTTACAGAATTATCGATCCCGATACAGCGAAGGAAACCGTACTTGGTCGTCGGAGAGATCGGTACATATTTCAGCAATTTCACACGCGAAAACAATCCTGTCCGCGGTGTTTCTGCATCCGATGGCAGTGTCGAGCAGTGAACGAAAGCAAAGTTTTAATGGTCGGCTAGAGAAGTTTGCGTTTCAACCGTAATTAAATAAAACGTAGTAGTATCTGGATCAACTTGTGCACAGCAATAGGAACAAATTGTTTAATTATAACTGTTCGTTTACGCCACCACCGAAAACTTTCGTTGGCGCAGATGCAGGTGCGGTCAACTTCAGCCGGCTAGCAGCCGAGCGCCCGTAGTTTTGGCCGTGCCATTTGTTTGCGTATAACTCACCTACACCGGGTGTCAATAATTTCCGCTCGTTACGCGTTTCATTGCGAATCACATAAGTTATAATATGTAGGTAGCGCGCGTAACTTACGTGATTTACAGTGAACTATGGCGTTATTATGTTAGCCGGGGTCCCTGTGAAAATGTCTCTTTAACGGGGCTATTCAATTCGGGCAAATAGGAATTCGATTTTTCCCAGGCGCGTACGAAAATTTGATGGAAAGCCGATTCTCCGGGGCTTTGTAATTTCATGCCTTTTGGGCTGAGAGCGGATGTGTGCGTACGCGTCGAAATTCGTGGGATGAAAATTAATTTTCGACGGTGGGGACTCGTTTTTCTAATGAACACATGAGTCGGTGGCTGCGCGGTGTCCTCCTAAAAAATTATTCTCCATGTTTCCAAATGCGGAAAACTCTGGTGGACTTTACGCTGCTGTCGAATGTAGCGCGTTAGATCTCTTTTGGAGAAAATTAGTCAGTCATCTAATCGCGAAGTAACAATTTCATGAGTTACATTTTTAAATGTACTTGGAGGGTAGATGGAATGTTAATAGCCTTTTGGTACATTCCGTTCCAGTTTCGTGGGACGCTCCGCGCGAGTCGTGTCTGTTACGGAACGAAATGAAACCACTGCGGCGCTGTTGGACGCTCATCAATAGCATAGGCGGGGAGATTTAAGTGAAATTGGGGTTTTAGTAGACAGAGCAATGCCATGCCTTACGCAACTTTCGCTACATCCCTCGTGGGGCCTCGGTCGTCTCGCTTCGCAGGAAGCGTTTACTGCTGACGGAAATAATTACCCTTGCCGCGGGTTCTCACGATAATAATAATTAAGAACGGACTTTTCACGCCCGCTACTCTGACACACGTTTCTGTTATTTTCTGAATTTAACGCTGCTAGCCAGAGGTTTTGAAATCGCGTGAAATAATTCAAATTGCAGAGGCATTTAGTGATCACCCTACGTGTAACAGAAAATTTGGGTCGTTTAATGGTGTTTCATTGAAGTATTCCATTTCAATACTCATCGATGGTTTCCCTAGTAATATCGAAGTAAACACACATTTTTATTCGTTTATAATTTAGATAATTACTTATAGGAATAGCCAAGACACGTCCAAACACGATAGCTTCTATAAGTTGTCACTTATTTTATGAATTCCCTTCGCAAAAAATTCCACTCTTCGTTACGGTGTTTGCTAAACCGTCACCGTGAAGCAATTCAATGCTGGCCATCAATTGATAACAGCAATTAGCACGGAGAAAACTCTCGTGTGACCGAAAGCAATGCGGCCGATCCACGGTGTTTCTAATTTAGTCACGGTGGGAATTGTCCTTGAAAGTTCGCGCCCTGGCTCGATTCGCATAGCGGTTTTTGGCCACGGAAGGGACAATTAACGCGAGCACTGCTCGTGTTACTAATAACTCAGCCCTCGTGACTCACAGAAACCCTTGTAACGCTTTTAGGAAGTTGTCGAAGAGCTCGAAGGAAACCACTCAAGCGACATCAAACTCAAACGTGTTTCACTTGGAAGAGAACCTTGTTACGTCGTATTTAGGTCATTTCTTTTAATAAAACTTACAGAACCGTTGGTCCAGAATTTCCATAATTGGTCCGGGGCAAACGAATACCATTCTTCTCCTATTAAAACGGAAATGAGCAGATTCTCTTCGTAATGTAGTTTAAAGCTTTCCCCAGAAGTTGCGCCGTTTCCAAATCATGGTGGACGTAATAATTGTGTTAGAATGGTAACTTGACGATGGCGAAATGTATGCACCACTGATTCAAGAGGTAGAAATCTTTTGGGAGTGAAATCTTCCCAGAATGTGGACGATAAGTTATAATAGGAAAAGCTCGAGCGAATTAATTGCTCGAAAGTATTTCCGTTTTCCTGTCACGAGCACAACGGGGACATCCAATGTCTCCCACATTTTTCTTGTTCTGACGCGAGCACTCGAATATAACGGGTTAAATAATGTGCGGAAAAGGAGGCCCCAGCCTTTATAGAATCGAAAGTTGGTAAATGGCTTTGGGGAGTTCCAGAGGCTTCCCTGGGAATATTGAAGTACGAGGACTTGCAGAATTTTTAAGTTTATAATTGCTAAGTTTAAAATCGAGAATTTGTAGAATTTCAAATTTCAAACTCCCAAGAAATTAAGTATGTTTAGAAAAATTCTAATGCGATATTTCACAAAATGTAATAGATGTGTACATCGATAACTAGAAACTTCGAATCTTTCCCTACTAAATATGTTTTTAGATTTTTAGTAGGAGAACAGAATTACTTATCGTTCGGAATATCAAGTAATAAGACATTTTCTAACAATTTGCAAACAATTATGATTTCTACACACGTTTCTCGTCTCACAGTCAGTTCATTGTGTGGTTGAATCGTGTGGTAATCTGCGCAGCTACATTTCTTACTTTCGTGATTCATTTGGTTGCGCGCCTTACGCGTATTTCCTTCCACAATGACGATAAAAAGTCTATTCTCTTTGTATTACCTACTCAAACCTACTTCTTAAAATCGCTGCCGATTCAATGAGACTTCGTTCAATTATTAATTAGTCCATGTGCCAGGCAACTAATTAACAATGCAGAATGCATCGAAATCGCGCAACAATGGTTTTAAAGCAGCATTCTTTTTTCAATTTTAATTGCTAATTTGTAAAATTCCTTCTGCCATTATAAGACATAGAATTTCTCGAGCGATATGATCTAGGAAATTAATTCCGTCTAATCGAAGAACAAAGTCATCAAGTTCCAGTAACAATTCACCGATCAGAGAAGAAATTCTGTTCCCAATATAATTCCTTCCTGACCATGATGGTAACACGTCCGAATATAATTGAATGAAAC
Organism: Andrena flavipes; assembly: GCA_963971345.1. Taxonomy (NCBI): domain Eukaryota; kingdom Metazoa; phylum Arthropoda; class Insecta; order Hymenoptera; family Andrenidae; genus Andrena; species Andrena flavipes. Next base: position 36,661,910 of record OZ020481.1, read on the forward strand.
CAGCTCCGCCTACAGAGCTCGTGGCACTCCAGAATCTGTTAAAGTTTATAATACAAACGAATGAACACGGGCGTATCGAGTGCCTGAGATAAATCAGGATCAAATAATTCGATTGGAAGCAAGGAAACGAGGGTGGAGCGTGAATACGTATCGAGGGGAAATTTTTGCGCGAGGGAAAAACGCGCCGCAAACGAGTACGATTACAGGACAAACATTCGAGTGCGCTGCAATTGCGGCTAAATTGATACGATGGTACATAAGGACGTGGCTATCTGATACAGCGGGCCGAGTTTTCATTTTTACGCGCTGCACATTGGATAGCGAGCCACTGTGGGCCAGCCGCCAAGTTTATTCCTGTATTGCGAAGTTACCCAAACTGCGATTGACCCCGCTGTGTATAATCTGTTATTACACGCCGCTGGCCGTGTGCAATCGCGAATATCGATGGCCTTTACGCCGCTCGAATACCAAAATTTCTCGACATTACTTTCGACTTGGAAAGTATTACTTACACCGGCGGTATTCCACTCGTGTGTCGCCTTCCTATGCGACTCGCTCACTCGCGCCTCCCCGGGCTTTCAAAGTTTAAAAAAGCTCGCGATACACCTTCCAGAATAATAATTAGAAGTTTAAATATTGATAAGATTCTTTCGTGCTGCGATTTTGTAGTCAGACGCAACTTTCCTCGTTCCTTCTTTACGAAACTTCAGTTAAGTCGCACTGAGCTGTACACGAAGCGATTTAGATTAAACAAGGGAACGGCGATTATAAGGAAATGTTGCCAGGTGAAGGGTAATAAAATCATCGTAACTTTACGAAGTAGGTACTACGTTTCTCAAGCTGGGGGTAGTACACAGAATTCTTTAAAGTAAATTTAGAATATCAAGATAGGTAGGTAGTCTACTATCGAAGCTGTTTATGTCGGCAACTTGTGATTTAGAATGCGACGTAGAATGAAAAATTCAGCTCCGAGAAACGTTGGAAATTTTGGCTGCAGAAAGGCAAATGAAATGTGTCTACTGTACAATGCGTTAAAGTGTTTTCGCATTCGAACGTACGGAAGCAGCTTCCCGAAAATTCAAGTCGATTAGGTCGCTTTACGTTCACGTCGATTTATCGTCGGCGTAGTCTGGCATTAGAACACAGACTATCTTCGGAAAATTTCCTCCCCGATCCACCGTGCTTACCCTCCCCTCCCCAATTGATCTATGTAAGTAATAGTTTCCCGGGGAATTTCCGTCTCGCCACTGTCGAAGCCAGATATTTATGGATATGGCGCATAACTCGCGGAAACCTTTTCATTGACGTTTCGCTCCCTTTTTCACGGGAATAAAATAAAGCTTGTCGCGACACGTATTCCGCGTTCCATCGAGGGCGTGTACAGATCCAGGCTGGAAAGTATTATCGGTTAAAGTGAACACTCTCGACAGCTTTATCGAATGAAACTCAGTCGAATAGATTCAGAAAAGCTGCGGTCGCGTGATAAAAATATGAGTCACGGTGGATTACGGATTTGAGGAATAGACGGAACGCAATGTGGATTGGAAGTAACAAAGTGAAGGGAATGTAGACGTGCGAAATTGAATATTGAACGGTCCATTTAGTGAACTAAAATTTTCATACTACGAGAAAATAGAAAGACACCAAAGGAATTCATTGGTGTGTCATTTGATGTCCCAATATCGTAGAGCTCTCGCTTGGAATATTTTTTTAGAGGAGCATAGCATTGCGGGCGGTAGTATATTCCATTTTCTGAAGCTCTTAAACAAAGGGAGTACGTTCAACTTTCCAATATGGTCCAATAAAAATTGGAAGCCTTTCTCCGAGGTGGACTTTGAAAATCCATGGTAGTGTGAAAAATGTGCAAACAATAGAACGCACTACTACCGAACAATATATTAAAGTTTGATTTTTCAGCAGTAACAAGCTGCAGTACAAATTTGCACTTCATTCCCCGGATAGTGGAATAGACCTTTCGTGCTGGAAAAAACTTGAAAACGCGATCGCTGAATAATATATCGTGCTTTAAGTACGCAAACACGATTGAACGCCGCGCGATTTCGCAATTCAGCTTGGCTTCGCTCATCTTCAATTTTTCACTGGGCTGTAATTAACGTTTTGATAGCTTTGCCCGCGATTACTATTTGTTAACAATTGCCGAGCACGACGAGGTTTGCGCGTCACACACAATTCCGGTTGTTATTATAACTTAAAACGAACGTAAATGAATAGGCGGAAACTGTGGTGTACGAGCTCTGCCCAGCTTACCACTGGCAGCTTTCTCCTTTACCTTCCCATTACGAAAGCTGCCGGCATTTAACAAAGGCTGCTCGATGATAGAAATAAGGTTCTGTTTGTATTAAACACTCGAGTGATTCATCATCACTATTACAGACGTGTTCACATCTGTTCCTTTTTCGTTTGACATTTCATGCTGCTTCATTCTTGACATTGACACGCACACTTATCACGCGATACTTTTACGAATCCACTTCAAGGATAACGATTGCCTCACCGAATTTATTATTGAACGCCGGTGAAGTTCCTCAACTATCGATTCTACCATTCGAAAAGCCTTTAACACGGGGCAACAATGGAAAGTAAACTGGGAAATGTTGGGGGGTTAATTTTCGCACTTAGTTTAACGCTGCGCGTCGCCGACACCTGGTTATCGGGCCGACGAGAACCCGTGGTTTAACCCGCGGTGGAGGCTTGATTAATTAAAATTCAGGAGTTGGTAACGCGAACGAGATAACTTCCGGTTGTTGCCGCGTTTCGCGGGCGTCTGGGGAAAAAACTGGACGATAAAAATTAGCTTATGGAAGCGGCTTAGTTTGTGAATTACGGGTTACGAGAATCACGCGCAGTCGTGGAAACGATGATACCGAGCACCGTAATTGGCGCGTCATAAATTAGGAAAGTTGCGAGCGCGTTTCCACGAGCTCGCGCGTTTGAATGTGAGAGAAAAAAGTGGATTTACTTTGACGACTGCGAGAGGGGATTGCGCGCGGACGTTCGGGGATAACGTATTTTAACTTATTTTTGGCGGAGAAGCGCTGGCATCCGCGCGAATTCCATTCCGCTCGGTTCCCATGCCGCAACACCATTGGATTGATTTTAATTAGTGTCTATACTACTTGTTGCGAGGCGGATGTCGCGTGGCGAAACGTCCGTTGACGTATCCCACGTTTACAACAAATTGCCACGGTTTCGGTGACATGATTGACGGTCGATTCTCATTAGCACATGTAACTAACGGCGCTAATTGCTAAGAGTACGCGTTTCGCGCTTAAATTGCCACGGGTTACCGCAGCCTAGTTATGTTCGTATGAATCAGTGCTCACTGTTTCCATGATGAGCAAGAAAAGCTAACTGACTAAGACGAAGAAGAATCCTTTGATCCATCCGAGAGCGGGTTTTGGCGTGAACTTTGATAGAGCTAGCCTGGTCGCGTTAATTAGGGGGAGGAAAAAGCTTGGGGCGTCAGAACGTGTCAAGTAACGAGGGTTGCAAATAGTTAACGAGACGCGGAAGGCTCGAGCAAGTACTACTAATGCCCAGCTGACCTAAATTAATCGGGATGACTATTCTCGGTCGGTGCACTAGAATGGCCACCATTAAGAATTGCATAAAACCAGCCGAAGTTCCCACTCGGCGCATCTGCATTTCATTGTATCACGCTTCACCTGTAATTGCATCACTGTATCAGGGCTTCAAAAATAGCACATCGTGCAAAAAGTTTGGACAGGTAGTTGCTAGAAGATAAAGGAGCAGTGGATGCTTTTTAAATAATTTTTGTGCTTGTCGCACTTGCTTCCGAAATATCTAGGGTTGCTGTTTGAAAAAAAAGTACCTTGGCAGTGCAAGCGCTTCACTTTATATTTAAACATGATTTACCGAGATTGCTATATTTATTATAATATGACGAAGTTCCAGTAAAACCGTTGTTGAATAGCAAAATTATAGGCCTCGGTGTTTCTTATTCATCACTGCCCCTTCAAGTTTGCGTAGTTGCTTCGTTCCACAGGACAGCGACGAAGTGGAGGGCCAGATCTCTGAAAAGAAATTAAGTCAGATGAAGCGAAATGAGCACGTCTCGTCCTTGATGATGAAAATTTGCAGGGATCGTTTTCGAAACAATAGCGCAGTAAATTCTGTCGCGATAGAAGGATGAAACTGAGACGATAGAAAGGACAATTACTGCAGCGCCAGTCTGCACGGAAAACATTTTAACGGTGGCAATCAAGGCGCTATTATTAACCCCTTCAGTAACGGAAGGATAATTCGCATTGAACAGAAAATGGAAGAGAAGATTTGTGTGTTTAACTCGCCAATCTTCATTATTACAAAATATTCATCAGTGACTATTCAAATGGCAATCACCATATGTATACACAAAACTTTTTGCGTTAAATCTGAGAGAAAAAATTTAGTTACGGAGCCGCACGATGAATCTTTCGAAAGTACATTGTGTAGCAGCACAATTTTTGTTTCCTTGTTTCGAATCAAAGCAACAATCCTGACAATTCCCTATGCATGACTGTCCGATGGCGTTCGCATCTCTACATCCTGTCTTCCGCGAGCTGAGAATTCCTATTCGAATGTGATTTCTGTAACAGACAGGTTCATTTGGCTCGTGGATTTCAATATGAACCCGTGGCTGGTCAAAGAGACTTGAAACTCTCAGGCTGATTTATATTGCATTTCCAGACATAGGACGAGTTATTCACGGACCTGGTCTTAATTGATCTCGCCTCAACGAATAATTTATGGTGTCCAGTAAATCATTGATCTTGAGTCAGTAACTGGAGCCTCGCGTGAAATTTTCATCTCCCTCTGCGGTTTCACTGATCGATACGAATAGGAAGTCTGGTTGATGTAACTTTAGGTATGCTTGGTGTAACGTTTCTATACCTGTGTAAGCATAGACGCTGGGACGATTTTAATAATTTTTCTGGTTGAAGCTAAATATAGACGCTTAATTATTATAACTTCTCTGCAGGAATTCGTGATATTCCGTTGAAACGTGGTCGCGGCAAAAGTGGAAGGTGTGTCCTTTATTATTGATTAAATTAGTAAATTGTACGGCACTATGGTACCTATATCGATTAAACACGGGAATACGACGGAACGATTTCTAGTTAGATAACATCACTGCACCGACCCTGTTGAAACGAGAAACGGTCACGTTTTAGGGAAAGCAATTTGGCGCGGTCAAAGTTCATAGCAATTTCGGAAAATATCTGAGGGTAAAGCCAAAGGGCGGCAATATAACGGCTTGCTGGGAAATATTGAAGTCGATATTAAATCAATATTGCTTTTGTATAAAATTTCTGTATTACGTAAAGATAACATAATTTAGAGAATATTAGTTGTTAACCGTACTAATAATAAGAATACTAATGTCTGATTAATTAATACATAGAAATCTAGTAAAACTGCAATTTTATTTATAATACGTTATAGAAGATTCTGCAAGGAAGCATTTCTCAAATAGTATATTAAAAACCGACTTTTAGTTACCATATTTCTCTTTTATATAACTGTTACACACATGTAACGTATAGAACAAGTTCCCCGAGGATATCGTGCTCGAACGTAATCTTCCAGAAACGTGCACGTAACATACAGTATGTTGTTTCAAAAAATGTTTCGAATCGATCGTATAACAAGAGACCTCCCCAGCTTCTGTTTTGCAGATTCCTCTTGAACAAACTTTCCTCTGGAACCATCGTATTTCGAGTACTCTTTAATTGCACCATTTTTCATCGTACAAAGTGGAACAGTGACAAATTCCAATATTCGTACGATCTTAAATACAACAACGGACTAACCCTAGCATTCGGTAAGTGGAGAAACAGGCGATCTAAAAAATAGAGTTTCAACAGGATTTTGTTTTGCAGGCTTTGTTGCCAGTGCAGTAATAAATTTTTAACTCCTGATACTACTCGAAATGCTTTTCAATGAAGATATAATTCATTACCCATTTAATTTTCCTACTTTATTTGATTAGTGCAGCCTATTGGAATACGTTACTGATACTAACTCAGTTTCGCAAAGAAATGCCTCAATTTAAACTTCCTAATTACTACATACTTCCGAAATATCTTCAACATTCACAAACCATCTCCAGCATAAGGTAAACGTACTTACGAAGCTAAAGTATCAGTAATTCAGTCAAGCGTCGCATCTGAAAGGACGGGTCCTCTTTCAGTCGACGTTTTTCCCATCGACTTTGCTTTTCAGAATCATGCCGAAATGGATGCGAACTCTGGAGGGTTGAATCCGCTTGCAAAGGGAGGAACCGCACGCACGTAAGGCTCGGAGGGGCACGCGAGGTTAAGTGTCATAGAACAGGGGGGGAGAAAGTGCGAGGTTCACGGCGCATATTCACCGAAAATCCTCGGCAAAAGACGAGCCAGGGTGCTACGTGCACGGCAGAGAAGGGTGACGTTCTGATACCTCTCGCTTCATTTTTATGCGACGAAAATCGTTACGAGCTTTCGTCGCGCTGCTCTACGCGAATCAGAATGGCGTGGTCGTGGTCGCAGCTGCGCGGCCGACGTCATTTGCATACGTACGCGGGATGCTTTCGTTTCACTTCTTTCCTCCACCTTTTCCTCTCTTCTGGTTGCTTCTCTTCGCGGCGTTTACGAGAGTCTTCTGTTACGGATTAAATTTAATACGCGGCCCGCGGTATTACGCCCTTTATACATTTCTGGGAAATCCTTGCGCTTCTCTAAGGAAACGGGTGTGGGAAACGGTGGACGCGGTTGCGAGTGGAATTTCAGGGACACTCGGTCTCACGTCCGCGCGGAATCGCGCTGCCGCAGCACTGGTGCGGATCCGAGTTTTCCCGTTTCGTCGCGGATAAATAATCGCCGAGCGAGGGAACGCACTCTGGGCTAGTCTGGCGGGGCCGTCGAGGAAGAAATTACGCTTTTGTGGTGTCTGAAAAATGTTGAGGGCCGGCTGGGCCGGACACTTCCACGCACGCGAGGATCGTGTAAACTTTTTCCAACCTTTCGTTCAGAGCAGTGCGGAACAGGAGCAAGAATTCACGCCGCCAATTGAATCGTAGCGCTGCTGGTTAACCGAAGCGCCGAGGTGATTTAAAGATCCTAGAGTTTCGGTAGGTGGAATCGATTTCATATGGTATCGTATCAGGGAATCTGCATAGAAACGAGAACAGCGAAACTGTGGGGGAATAGATGTGTCCAAGAGAAAGGCGGATGTCGATGAGCAAGATGCTCTGTAATAGATTCGAAAATAGTTTCCAAGGTACTTGTGTCGCCAGCCAATTCCATGATATGATGGAAAAATCCCACAAGTTTCGTCGTCAATCCTTGCATCGAGTCCTTTAAGAGGCAACCTCCGCGATGCGTGCTCTTTCCGCGCGAACCATCCGCTTGTGCAATTTGTAGCGTTTCCTGTTCTCGTATTAGTACTAATTTAGGAGGATGTTCTCACACGAGTCACCTGATGCCGCACCACGCGAGATATCGTACATCTGCGGAATCCTGGCGATCAGTTTGTCCATGTTATTCGATACTGCGCTGCCATTCGTGCATGTCTACGTTGATGCTCAAGAACCCACGTGGATATAAAACATCAGCCTTGGAAATGATTATGTTAACCATAGAGTTCGAATGGGGAGCAATAAAAAAGGACTTTATGCCGATGCTGGACCTCTGTGGTAGTAGTTCGATGGGATAAAGGGATCCATTTTTATGGGAAGCCGTATGACGGTGTTCCTTGGAAATATCATGGGGGTTGAACCTTCGCTGCTGTTTGCGTGACGTAACGAATAATTAAGATACAGTAGTTGGATGATTTCTCTTGATTTTTAATATCGTTTCTTCTGCGATATTTTATATAGGTAAGTACGATTTGATAGATCATATTTGCAGATGCAGCAACTCGCGTAATGCTTGTTTAAATGGAAGATGCTTTCAATTTGCGAGCTCTTCCTTCGAGTAATTGCCACGGTGAATATCATTAGGATTTACCACTCTGGTTATAACTCGCGCCGCGTATAGACGTTTAGCTGAATTCCCTTCACTTGCTCGTAATGCGAGCCCCGAGTAAACACTTCCGCGAGGAAACTGTGCACCGTGTGCTGCGTATACCATCAGGCAACAATGCAATTCCTCTGTCGAAAAGGCACAATTGCTGCAATTATTCCCGTCGAGCATTTTAGCGTCCTGTTTTATATACGGCCGCGCTGAAAATAGTGCAGCTGCTAAGAAGAAGCGACTCTTCGTGAGCATGCAAACAGAATGAGGATTGAATGAAACTTATTAACCGACTTCAAAAAGAAAGAGGTGTTCGAAGTATTTGTATATATGTATGTATATTATACGTATTATGTTTGTCCGCGAATTTGCCCGTAACTACTGAACCGATTTTGGTGAAACTTATTGCATTTAGTTTGGCTTCGATCAATTTAGGTCGTAGAGAAAGAATTATCAAAATCGATCCAGTAGTGTTCAAGTTACACCAAATAAGAAATCTGATTCATTATAATACATTGTATGCATTTAGACAGTGCAAATGATGAGGCGCCGACATAAAAAAATTGGGAGTCATAGATTAAATAAGGAACAAAATTTATTTTTTTTTTAAGTCGATTTTTTTCATGTTACTTGTCTGGATAGAAGTTTGCGTTCAGCAGACCTGTGGAATGAATGTTGAAATCGACGGAAGGCTTTTGCTAATCATTGCCCGAGTTCTCCAGAGGCAATTCTCTTGATAACGAAGCTTCCCCTAGTAAAAAAAATCATATCCAATATTTCGACTGTCCTTTTGTCAGAGAAATCGTTTTCCCTTGAATAGCGTTACAATTTTCACCTCGTCTGACCTGTGTAATCGTGGTGAAGTGTGCTCGTCTCCAGGCATACATGGCCGGGACCAATCAGACGAAGTTGGACGTATAACCGAGTTTCCAATAGTGACCGATATGAGGTCAAATAACTTACGTTAGTTTAGATCCAACCAAACTTCATTATGGAAAGTTTGCCAGCGTTCTGCGCTCGCGGAAGCAGTGCGGCGGGGTGGTGGAGAGAAAGGGCGGAGGTAGACGATGAAAACCGTGGAAAACGGAGCCCGAATGTTTAGGGATCTAGAAACAAACATAGCGGGGCCCGCGAGACGCGATCGTGTACGCTTGGTACGCAACGCAGGATGCACGATACCTGTATTTGCACTAATTTCTTTGGGTTGTCAGGTATATCAACCGCACAGAGTCTCTCGGGAATTCCGTGGAATAGCAGCGTCGAATAGCTGGGCTTTTCTATGACTGAGGTTTCTTCGATTGCTTCATATTTGTTCGAGTAATAAGCTTGTTTGGATTTTCTAACAGAACTCCAATTTGTATTATGTTCACGTAAACGGTCCGTGCACGGACCTCGTCTGTAATTTTTCGTCATCCTTCGACTAGTTTCTACGTTCCATTGGCTAAAAGCCTTCGCATTTACTTTGGACAAAATTAGATGTATGGCTGCTGGAACCGTCCATGTTCTGGAATCATTTTTATTTGTCTAAACTGAGGACATCGGTTGTAATACATGTAAAGGTTGTAATAAAATGTTTTACTATATTGGTCACCGTTAATTTTTAGAATTATTGATTCGATATGTGCCTATTGCGGGAATTGGAGTATATCTGAAATTATTAGTTCTTATTTATTGAATAAATATGTAATCAGTGTAGATGAAAAGTCAATAGAAAAATGAACGTACCAATAACGAAATAACAGATTCCTGTTCAAATGTTGGAATATTTCAGAAAAATTGAGAAAGTATGGAATATTCACGCAAATAAAACCAACAGAATTGACATTGCGGTTTCAGAACTGGCGGACTCGTTACGAGTTGGAGGATTGTTTGTTTTAGTTATTGCTAAATGTAATTGGGCGGAAGATCCTATATCGATATTTTATATGATAGGGGAAGCCCGGGCAAAGCGGTTATGTTAAGGTTTAGTGAGAAAAATAACACAGTTACAATTGAGATGAGAAATATTTTTCATTATAATAATCTTTTAAAATTAATAAGCTTTTAGATAGAATAAGGAAAAAATTAATAACTAAAACATTTAAACCTATTTACAATGAAAAACGTAAATAAGTCAATCAATCCGCTTTGCCCTACCCCCCTGGGCAAAGCGGATGTTATTAAATAGTGCATAGTTAATTTTGGCATTCGTCACAAAAGTAACTGCCAGATCCTTTATACATAGTGCAGCATTCATGGGCCCATCTGGTGCATTGGCTGCACTGTATCCAGTCTTCGGATGGGGGTCGCAGTACGGCTCAAAACATACCAAGCAGAAATATACAGTATTTTTGTTATTTTTTTTTGTCGTTTTTTTTTGCTAGACAGCTACAAGTAGGGCTAGCTATTTTTACTATTTTCGTTTCCTTACTGTCGACTTTTTTAAACTTAGAAGCATTAGAGGATTGACCATCCGCTTTGCCCCCATCCGCTTTGCCCAAAGAACCCACTTGGTGGAAAATTGGAATGTTTGGTAAAAATATGAACAACAAATTAAAAATATTAACCTGTAATAGAATCTTAAGAACACAGAGATCTTATAAAAAACATTTAGTGTGGTAAATACCGATAAATATTAATAATAAAGCCACGTAGATACCTGAGCGAAATATGTAAGAAAACGCACAATTTTGGTTTATTCTTCACAAACGACGCACAACAGCAATCACGTGGTTTATTGTGTTGTCATGGCGTGGACAACTGGTCGCTTTCTCGATCAGGAAAGACTCGTGCGGCCATCTTTAATAACAAAGTCAAAAAAGAGACTATCCGCTTTGCCTAGGGCATTCGCTTTGCCCGGGCTTCCCCTACATATTTGCAAATCTAGGTGCATTATAAGAGACTTTTTGTACAATTATCATTTCATGCTTCTTTATTTCATGTAGATGTTTCGTTAAAATTTCATATATTACCATAGTGAAATAAAGCATGGAAACTAAGAAGAATCCCTCGGGTAGAAAAAGTCTAAAAGTAGGGATTAATTTTCCTCGATTAACATTTATTTCGCTTTTCAATTTAGAAAGAGGAAAGTTTTGGTGAGATATTGATATATTCTCTCGGCGAAACGGTAACCGAAAGTGAATCTTCCCTCAACTTCCCTGCCATATTTATATTCTATAATCGCGACTCAACGCTGGCAATAAATTCTTAAATAGAAAATAACATGTTCATCCTTCCTGGGCCCGGTTGTATCGCGTGTTACCGAGATTAACTGCAGCTTCCGCATGTGTTTGCTTCACGCACACTTCCCTTATAATCTCTAAAGTGCATCGTGACGATATATTGTTTTAGGTGAGACAAACTCGCGCGACGAGCACACCTTAAATGTAGCGGAGATCATGACTCTCGGTGTACAGGATAGGAACGAATTCCTGGAATTCCTATTAAAATAGCTGGAAACTTCAAATGAAATTGCTTTCGTCACTGTGCCCCATTTGTAAGTGCCTTCACATGTTATTTGTTCATCGAACCTCGTCACGTCTATCCCTACATCTCCGCGTGTTTCTGACTTAATTATTTAAAAAATAAAACGAACAGCTGGAAAATCCTTTTATTTAGTCTCAAGGAAAACAAACAATTAAATAAAATAAATTTAACCACCGACCTTCAGCGGGATAGTGTTCATGAAAATTTCTCTGTAGGTATCATATATCTACTTCCTGTAAAAATGTTTTACGAATGTGATTCGAGGTGGTCGTCTTTTTATACGATTTTATTCGGCTTCCATCGTCTGTTTGTTTGTACGTATGTATGGTTCAAATCTGGCAACTCAAATTTAACCCACTTTCAACTATACAGTTGTCTTGAAACTTTGCAGGCGTGCGTAGTTTGGATGACAATACAATATTTAAACAAAAAATTAAACCCGAGCGGGTGAAAAAATTACCCAGTCATCAATAAATATAACCCATAACTATAAATCCAAACGACTTGAAATCAGCCACTCGCGTTCTTTACGAAAACGACAAAAAGCCGCTGCGTTCGGGTCGCTAGTCGTATCGCGATTTGAAATTAAATAAAAGACATTTCTAAAGAAGTCAGGGCTGCGAAATGTAAAACCATAAACACTAATAAATAGACAATAAAAAATATATAAAAAAGAAATTTGTGTTAAACAATTTTATTCAAAATGCACTAAAAACTAAAAAAGAATTCTTTTCTTGTACTGCAATTTCGATGGTGCTTTTTCACTTTAAATAAAATCATGGAAGCAGGATTTTTCAAAACAGAATATACCTAAATCAATTTAATACAGCATCAAGCGCCGAAATTGTTGTGACATACCCTGCTCCACGATTTTATTTAAAATGAAAGAACACCATCAAAATTGCGGTACAAGAAAAGAATTACGTTTTAGTTTTTAGTGCATTTTGAATAAAATCGTTTAACACAAATTTCTTTTTTTATATATTTTTGTCATACTACGGTTAACATTCGAGAAAACCCTGGCGAATCCACAGTAAAGCGTTCGTAACACGTACAGATACTCGTTTGATTGAAGAAAGAGAAAATAGAAGGGACCTTCTTTCACGTCGATTCGTCTGCGGCAAAGAAAAGAGTTCCGGTTTATATTTGAACTCGTCCCATGGAATAAGCTTCTTCATCATCGATAAAAGCGAGTTGATAAGAATCGTTGGACAGATCGAACCGATATCCTTTTTTCCTGGCCACCATCTTGTTCTTATCAGCTGAAATGACCGGTGGTTCGCCGATAACCAATAACCTTACTCAATACAGGAAATCGATGAACGTCGACGAAAGCTGGAATCCACGAATGAAACTGGAGAAGTTCGATTTAACAGAGGTTTTGCCGAGGTTTCATAATAATCTTTCACAGAAAGTTGTTCCTAATTTCGTGGATGCAACGTTCGTTTCGTGGAGGCGTCGATAAGATCGGGAACAATATTCATTTAAGTTTCAGCAAAAAATCAACAATTTCTTTGGATGCTTCCGTGTTTATCGATTCGTATAACAATTCGAATAACAACGAAACAACGGTACTTCTCGCAGCCACTTTGCGTATCGAACCCCAACTTTAAATCCTAACTCGAGTTCCATCTGGAGAAGCTGTCCTACTCCTGTACCATTACAGTGGACTTTGAACTTGTGTCTCAAAGGATCAATTGTTTGCTGAATCTCATCTTTCCCTTGCCCCAGAGTTTCGTACCCCCTCCGCCACATTAATTTACCGCTGAAACTCTAACGAACACGCGCAGGGGACCATGTATTGCGCAGCTGTGCTTGAGGAAACCATGCCTCGAAACGGTATGACATCGAATGATACAAATGCGACAATAATCGTGCAATGCGCGCAGATACATTCTCTCGTTGTTCTTCGTTCGATAGGAAATCGGTTCTTTTTTTTTCTCGATCGGCGGAACGAGTCTCGAATTTCGTACAGGGTGTGCTTCGTTGCTGTTGGGCTGGTTGTTTGTTTGCCGGCTCTCCGCTTTGCAACTGTTCGTCACTCGATTATTTCTAGGTTTAAATGAAACGAACGCTGTCACGTATCCGGCGGTAGGAAACACAGCCGGTCTGGTGAGAAAACACCCGATCGTTCGAACGAATTTGGCGAGAAATTCACGGCTGTGTCGTGTGAAATTCAATCAGCGCGTTCCAACGAATTTTTATTCCGCGAGACAGCCTCCTCTAGCGACCAAATCATTCGCCGTGCACAGAATAAGCGCAGGCTGTTTATTTCGGGTAATGTTGGTCGATGAACGAGCCACTCCTCGAGGTGTAATCGAACGACGAATATTCCGGGCAAAATTGAGAAATCTTCTCCAGGTATTTTCACGAAATCGTTGAAATAAGGGCGGCAAAAGAGGTTCCTAATGAAATGGCGAAATTTGGAGGATTTTTGCGAAACGCGCTCCGAGAAATGTGTCAACGAGAAATGAAACACCCGATAAAAGTTTTAGGCCCGAAGGTATAGAAACGATAAAATCACGAAGGGCGTAAATTCGAAAGGAACGGCGAGAGATCGAAGGAAGAATCTTTGGCAGACAGTTGGGAGGAGTAACATACGTCCCCTTCGTTCTCTTTTAACGTTATATCGCGAAACGATGTCAATACGTTAACCGATCCGATGACATCGTGATCCTCCTCGGGAGCGTTCGTGATCGGATCGATTCGCGTTACGACAGGAAGAAATCGCGTAGGTAGCGACACTCTCGCGGATACGTTACGTTGAATTGAGTCTATAAATTCACGGGATTCAACGACGAATATAGCGAAAGTTATTCAGTATACATATTCATTAATCTCCACCGGATGGAAAGCTTATTTTATGGACACTTATAGATATATAGTACACCATTCGAGCACTTTGATTACAGTCGGTATCCTCCTACCTGATCTACTCGAAGGTAGGAACGCCCTTTGCTAAAACCTGCCCTATCATTCAATTACCAAATTAAAAGTCAGCCCCGATTCATCAGCGTAATGACACGGCGGGAGTAACTGAGCCGGCAGAGTTCGACTCCCCAACGTCTGTCGCGCCAGAGCGCTCGTTGTACGTATCTATCTAATGTCGTCGAAGTGACCCTTTCATTCTGTCCAAGCACGAAACTGAAATACGTGCGAACCCCTTGGGGAAAACTTCACCGACAACCGCGGAATCTGATTCCCAGCATAAAAGCTTCCCAACGCTTCGCAACCGCCCACGGAGTAATAACTCTTGTAAAGTCTCTCTGGCCGGAATCCCAAATCGAAACGGAATCCATCACGTCGCCGGAACTTGTCGTCGGGCTCCGTCAGGTGCGGGCGCGCCTCGAGCCGTCTATGAAAACGGAAAGCATATACGTGCGCACACACGCGGGCGTGGCAATTTCAACGGGGCTCCAATATTCGAGCGATGATCTTTGCCCTGGCGAGCTGGGGATTCTGGTTCTGCATTCATGACGCCGAAAAGAACGTTTCCGTCCGCGGGAAACGGCATTCTACGTTGATAAAAATAATCCACCCCCCCTGCCGCCCGCTCCGAAATGACCTGCCGCGGAATTGGCCACGTAGCTTTTGATCCTGGAAAACTTTCCACCGGCTACTGTAAGCCAGCGCGCTAACTTATTTACACTTGAACGGAGGGCGAAACGCTTGTTCCCGTGGCTTTTCAATTTTTACGGAAACGACCAACCAAAACAGGAAAGAAGAACTCCCTCTGCATGGCGCTTTCGTCCGCCGAGGAAGCGCCGCCGAGACGCGAGCCGAGGTTCTCTGTTGCCCGGCTGTTGTTGCAGTCCAATAAAACTTCCTTTAATCGCGTGGCCACCCTGCGACACAACACCTACGTTCAATCTAATCTCTGAAGTTAAGAAACGAAAGGGTACGCGCAACTTGCTTCAGGGTATTCCTATCGGTGATTCTTGCCAATTCGAAGTTGAAGTACAGCGTGAACGAGGGCCATTGACCACGAGCTTACGCCGCCAGCACCAGCAACTAGCTGCGTTGTCCGCCACTTGGCCGCAAACGATGCAAATGTCCCACATAACTGCTAGCAGTTTAACGATTGGCAGCCCTTGGCTCGACGACCTTTCATTTCTTCTGACAGGTGCATATCTTATAACCCTGCGTTGACACACCTCCTTTTTCGATCAACTTTGATATATCTGGGTGTCTCACACCCAAAGTGTCAGCGAAGGTTTAATACAGAAACAGGTGCACGCTTAATTCGACGACGGAACGCATAAGGAAGATACGAAGCAGGATCTTCCTGATGTAATCCAACTGTAAGAATCATACCAATCAGCAGGGTAGCTGGATAATGCAGAGCAATCCCCCAGTAAACAAGCAATTTACTATTCGAATCCCAGCTAGCAGAGTGATCAATTACTTCCCTCTACGCATTCACCGCCGTTGCCAATTCTTCAATTCCTCAGAAGAGTCGTTTTCGGAGGCGATACCTGCATTCGCAAAAGAAATTGCTGTGGCCAAGTCGCCCTCATCGATTACCCTGTTATTAGAGTGGACCCGCAGTGCGCTGATAGGTTTAGTGGAGCATCAAGAGCTGTCAGCCAGCGGAAGATCTAAATATCTCGGCTCCCTGTTCGTGAAGCTAGGTCGAATCGCAGCCACATATGTAACCCCTCCTTTTACGTGGAACCACGGGCCCCGAGCTAGATTCTTAGTCGGTTGAGACTCAAGACACGAACTCAATTCTGGATCGCTCCGGGCACTCCGCCCACTTAGGAACAACGCCGCTTCTCGCCTGCCCTCTTCACCCTGTTCACCCTTGTTCACCCACTCAGCCCGGGGTGTCGGTGTGCGCGGGGGCGCGCCCGCGCGCGCACGCCCCAGCTCGCCCCTTTCTGCGCCAGTCTGAGCGCGTATAAGCTATCGGTTTAGCGTGGTTCGAATTAGGTCCACGTAGAAGACTTGTTACGTCGTTACCTTTAGTTCGAGCGATACCCCTGTAAGAACGCGCCGCGTATTCTTTCCGCGCCGAGACCGCTCCGCGGTTCTCTTTATTTTTTCCTCGTTTACCGTTCGTTTCCTTTCCTCGCCGACCACCTCCTGCTCCACCTACAGCTGGGCACGGAGAAGTTTTTCGCTGACGGGCTTCCACGCTGCTTCTGACCGGGTGGAACGGTTGGAAACGCGAGACTCGTTGAAATTTTAACGCCACAACTTCTGACCCACCCCTCGCCCGATATGAAACCCAAGATTCCTCTCGAAGGCTGGTGGGGATTCGGAACTGTGTGTGGTGTAGTTTCACTTGTACGCGTAAGGCTGGGCGGCTAATGGAGTCATTCAGTTTTTTGTAATTATTCAGAATGTGTGTAGGGCTTGATTTTGATGTGTACTGGTGTGGTTGGGGGATGTAATTAAATGCGGTACTTCTGCGATGTTATGAATTGCTATACACGTGTCATCTACTTGTGAAAGCGAAAGAGATGTTTTTTTTGTTGTGCGAAGAAAGCGTGAAGTTTACTAATGACATCTTTCTCTTTCGTTTCAGGTGAGATATTCCTGCTGCTGGCGAAATCTAAAAATGAAAGACCTATAGATGTTCATGAGACATTAACAGGTTCGTTAGTACATTTGTGACACGCTAATCGAGACTGCTTCAACACGCTGAATAATTCTGCTATAATGAGTGTGGTAACGGAACGCTTAAATTTGGAGGGTGATAACATAAAATCGGAAGGAGAGAAAGACACGGGACTTGAACAGGAGTCTTCGGTTGATCTTAGACTATAAGAAAATCAAAGCCATTGTTAAGAAAAATCTTTGGGAACGAAGGAAAATGAAATTTACCGAAGGTAGTGAAATCTTCGCCTCGCTCAAGTAGTAGGATAAAACGGAATACCCACTTGAAGACCATGTAAACGTACCAAATCATAATTTTTATGATTTAAAATGTATTGATTTGTGTAAAAAACTATAAATATATGCTTTAGGTATAACTATTACAAATAAAATATATATTATACACATAAAAAAATTTTTACCAGATATAAAAATTGCTGAAAATAATCAAATACACAATTTTGTATTGTCATCATAACTACGCACATCTACAAAGTTTCAAGATAATTGGATTGATGGAATTGGGTTAAATAGGTGTTCCGTTTTATCCCACGAAAAGTGTTCCGTTTTGCCCCATATGCAGTCATTTAGAAAACATTTAATATTTACACTTCAGCGTGAGGTAAAGAACTTTTTAATACGTCAAAATGTAGCGTAAGGACTATACATTCCACCGATGTACTTACCGTCAATAATTTTCGAAAGTCTAGGACCGAAAAGTGGTCGAAAGTACAACACAGTATTAAAACGTCGATACCGGAAATTTTTCCAATAACGTGTGCACGGGTCTACGGTCTGTCACAAAATACTGTGAGGACCCTTTGGTTCCATATCACGTGATACTAACTCATTCGCAGCTCTGTAAGAGAACACCCGTTCCGTTTTACCCTACTCTCCTCTATTCAAATAATGAATCTTCAGTTTTTCTTAATGAGAGGATTAGGTATTTCGTATTCGCCAATCTGCGCTATAAGATTATTTAAAAATCTTCGCTAAACTTCAAAAAGCTATCAGAGTTTTTGAATTGAACAATTTTCCAATATACACATTACACTTCGTTGACCCTTTTTAAGTTCCCTAGCATATGTAGATATCAGCAAAGAAAACGATTTTTCTAAACTTTCATCTATCTTAAATGAAATTATCGTCCAGTGGATATAACTGGAACGACAAAGAGAACAACCACGAAAGTAGAGTAATTGAAACTAAATAAACCAAGCGCATAGCCTGTTCACGAAACGTAAGCTGAAAGAGTCTATAACTTCCCAATTTCGTTTCCTCGTCGTTTAGATATCAACGAAATGCCTCCGCGCTGAAAATACTAAGATCAAACGGTGTACCTAGTTTATTATAAAACTTGTACATCCTCGGAGTCTGACAAGAAACGTTTTAAGATAATGAGATCGATGTCCACTTCCTGCGGCAGAGATGTTTCCAAAATGATTTTTTGATGTAGCCATGCATGGAAGTTATAAAAGTCGCTTCCGAGTATCCTCCTGGTAGCTATCAATCATAGAAACTTTCAATTAAACCGCGTGTCCTTGTTGGTCTTCGCAAAGATGGGGGTTCATTAAAGAACTAAAGTCAACGTTAGTGTTCCTTCATCCTGTAAACGAATAAAGACCACGATTTGCTTAATTTCGATGTAAAACCAGCGTTGTACGTATTTGTTTCCCGTGCTACAACCTCGATGAATCCCCATTTCATTAGTTACATTAATACCGCGTTCAGCTGAAATCTATACTCTGCCGACAAGCAGAGCGCTCAGCCGCCCGCGGAAGGTTAAAAATTTATAGTTCATTAAATCGCTGGCGCCATTTAAAGTTTACTAATTAGCCGTGTGATATTTGAATGTGGAAATGAACGGGCAAACGGAGTACGTTAATATGGAAATTAACGAGCAGATAGGACGCAATAAAGAACGATAAGAGTCGCGAGTCCGACGCATAACTAGAATTAAATAGAAAAACATGAGCACGGCGGTTTAATTCCTTGAGACTAATTGCCTGCGACTAATTGACGTACATACGTTATGAGCTTCGGCTGCAGCGAGGAGCTGTGTACTTTTTACCCCACTTATGCAAATATCGCGGTAATAATTAACGATACAGTATTGAATTTTCAATCCCGTGGATTACGTTGTACTTTTCTGTACAGTGAAGTTTGGGAATCGTAAATAATTTAGCTTACCGTTATTGAAATCACTCTCATTTTCTTCTTCCTATGGAGGCTATTCCTAAAGAGGTGTTGGGTTAACAATGAAACAGATAACGTGTCTGGTTACTCGGCTCGACGCAGACTGCCTCGACCGCGCAGTTCTCCCGGCCAAGCGCCTAACAACACTTCTCTGGCAACGTTGTGTCTCGCAGCGCTTGTCTGGCAACGCTTTGTCTGCCACGATGCGAGCCTACTACAGTGGTGATGTCATTCTCGAGAATCAAACACGTGCTAAAAAAAAAAAACGTTTCGTCAAAATTTACGTTATTGAAAAATGCGAAGAAAGTTGGTAACGACGAGAATGAAACTATCTGGCCAACGTCACAGGTACATAGCCCAGAATCAATGAAGTCCTTTTCAGAGAAAAGCTCCCGTAAGATCAAAGATCGGGCGATAAAAGAAGTGGGCAATGAAAAGCCGAGAACGAGAGGCAAGAGAATGCCTGTGGAACCTTTCTAAGTACCAATACCTAAGAAATTTATGTTCCACGCCCTGCGTTCCATCTGTATCCCGAGAACAGTGCCGTCCGTTGACCAACGAAGGAAAGACGCGCAATCAGTAGGAACGGGGAATCTGGCCACTCATCTTCACATTTCACCGCCAGAAACGGTTATTCAACCCTGCCCCTCCCCCTCCCCCGACTCTCGAAAGCAGCAGTTTCGATCGTTATAGACAAATCTTGCCCGGCGATATATATATTAAAACCCGTCGCTAGCAATTTATTACGTTGCAAACGGAGAAAAGTGAAAACCAACACTGACTGAAAACCGACTTTACAGAGTCCCGTTCATTCGCATTAAAAGCAATGGTAGAGACGTTGACTGAGCTACTGCTTTACGAAGAAATAGACTTTCGTATACAATATTTTTGCAGTAGAGGTACATGTTCAGACATTTGAAATTACCACGTCACTTTTACCATGACGCTTAACAGAATATTTTAGCGAAATCTTAGAGGATTGAATCCATGATTTAACAAAGATTAATGGATTCTCTATATTTACTCTCAGTTCTCAAACACGGATTCCGACCAGTGTTGTTTTTTTTCAATTAATTTTTTTATCCCTTTCCGGTTAGGCGTTTCGTTTCGGTAAAAAATGTTTTACCGCGAGCCTAGCCCAAATTTAAATACCGCATACGCGAGCGTGCATCAATATGTACCTGAATAAATCGTAGCGAAAACTGGTTATTTTCGGAATATGACGCATCTCTCGGAGTAACACGACTGCCGCAATTTTTGCGGAAACTACTAGTAAATAAAAGTGACCAGTATATGTATATAGATATTGTTCCACGTTGCATCAAGGCTCGAAAGAGATTTCTCCGATTTTATTAAAAAAGAGAAATCCCGATTTATTATCAAGCAGTTTGTTGTCAATGCACTTAGGGTTGCCACCCGTACGTTAAAATAAAGTATCTTACGTTATTATAGGTAAATGTACTCTATACTTTTGAATAACAATAAAGTAGGTGAAAATACTTTATTTCGCAATTAATGATATTACGTGAAACGTAACGCAATATGGTTATCTTCTGTCTGTTCCCACCACTTCAGCATTTACCGAGAGAGTTTTCTCTGTCATGAATGTGAAGTGGCGGGATGAAAGAAACAAGGCCTCTCTGAATCTAATAAAAAACGAATTATTTATATATCTCAATATGAATATCGAATGCAATGATGCGATTGAGATATTTCAAAATCATAAAAATTTACTGTGTAATGCTAAAAACAATAGAAAATATATTTGTAAGAAACAAAAACTAATAAGATTAAAATGTACTTTTAATTTGTTGAGTGTACTTTTTTTTATACCCTACGAAAGCAAATGTACGTTATTTTTCTGTAAAGAAGGTGGCAACCCTAGATGCACTATTTCTAGACTTTTTAGCCGTTACACGGGCTAATTAGTCACTACATTAAAGTTGCACTGTTTTCCTTACACTCTGTATTCAATTTAGTAGCCCTGCTTCAGTAAAACGTATCTGCGTAACTCCGGTGTCGATAAAAATCGTAGCGAAGCTTGAAAACCTGTGTTATCTCATTGTGGCTACGAGCGAACAGATATCTTCTTTGTTTAAAATCCGCGCTGGATTGGACATGGCATCAGCTTGGATTCAGCCGTGCCTGTTATTGAACGTTACAGTGAGATTTACTGAATTAATACCGTCATGTTCCAAAATTGAAGCGCTAGTAAAATTTCATTTATTCGATTTTATATTGAGTGGAATTTGTAATATAGGAAATGGTTTACAGTTAAATTACTTGGCTTACAATTAGTCACCCACCAGAGTCGTCCATTCGAAAATAATTTGTAGATGTATATTGCAGCGGCGCTAATTTTGGCCAGTGAAATCACGACAAAGGTGGGCTGAAAAATAGCAATAGTTGAATGTACAATCAGATATATTGATCTTCTACTGAATTTAGAATTTCCCCGACGTATAAGTGGGTAAAGGAAATTCGGTGGTCGAAGCTATAAACTTTGGAAAGTACCAGTATGCTAGTTTATGATATTAGGTTACAAGGTGTGCGCACCGAAGCAATCCTCTTAATCCCTCCCTAAGGGCAAGATTAGGCTATTTCAGATTCTGTGGTACAATGCTTCTTTCTGAACTTGCACACTGCAATTCGGGGTGCAAAACCAACGCGCCAAGTGAATGGTATTTCGCGACGCATTTAAAATTAAAACGATTCTTTATGTGCAATAGGATTATTGCTAGTTGTTCCTGGTACAAACCACTGTTATATTTCTAGGCCCCCATACACGCTCCTTCTTGTCGTTCGATTTGTTTGTACAGTCAAAAGTTAGAATGCAAGACTGAGCGTGTATATCCACAAATCGGCCGATTTAGTATATGCGTACCTACTGTCAATTTTCCTAGCATGAACGCAATTACAAGTTTTGACTGTACAAGCAAATCGAACGGCAAGAAGGAGCGTGTATGGCAGTCTTTATATATATTAGATTTAAAAAATCGTTGTGTTCCGACATTCCACCAAAATGGTGTCAACTATGCAGTACGTGTAATTTTCGAAGCCAATGTTCTCGTAGGAGAAGCTTTAAGGCCGTCGCCCATTTCGCCGAAGCGAAGAGCGGCGATCAAAGCGGAATGTTCGTCGGCGCTGTTCTGTCATATACTTAGGTGATGCGTGGTCGCTGCTCTTCTGTCATATGAGCGATGCGCTTCGGCCTAGCGAGGGACGACCTTTATACAGGACTTTGTCTTGCCGCCTTGGCTTTTCGACTATACGTACTACGAATTACGCTGCATCTTATAAAACACATTCACACTTGAAGTAATGAATGCATTATGTGCTTAGCACTGCTTCAAGCATAGGATTGGAAGAAGCATGGCGGTGTGAAGTCACGGAATCCTTTAATTCTTGTTGAACCTAAATTTCTCCAAAGTTCGCCGGAAGTTGAGAGAGAATGTGGCTGGAAGAATTTCGTAGAATCGTATTGTTCCTAGTACAAAGCAATTCATTTCCGTTTAAGTATGTTAGCAGCATCTCCTCCTCAGTCCGATTTTCTTCTTGTTTATGATCCCGTTTCGCCGAGCGTGGATAAAGAAAATAGTTAAGCGCAAGAACGCGCGGTTGTTCCTAGGCGGAAGCGAGTGGAAGGTTGCGAAGGTAATTTGCTAAGTTTCCAACGTGAGGAAACGCTGAACCGGGAGGAAAGATAGGAATACATGGGATAATTGTGGATTAATATGCGACGCATGTTTACAGCTGTATACGTTGTTTGGATTAAACACAAGTTTTTGTACTATGCATCACGAATCCTCGCGCTTACGGCAAAATTACTGATTAGGGATTTAGGAATATCATAATTCGAAGTACTTGGACAGACTTCGAAACGAATACTAGAGATGAAACGTAGCTTCGCTATAAAATATAGAATTCAGAAAGTCGCGTGGATGATGAGCTTATTACAAGTAGGCAAAGAAGTACAAGGTTTATTTATATTTAATGAATTTCACGGAGATTTAAGAAAAGAGAAGGTTCGAGCAAGAGATAATGCTTGCGAAATCCACGCAGAGCTGTTCCAGCGGGATTGCTCCTCGTTCATCATAAATTTATAAATGCAGGGAATCATCCCTGTGATTCCACGCCCAATGCAGATACGCCACTCTTCTTTAATTTCTAGATCCTTCGTGGGATCTGCCTGCTTATATCCTGTACATTGTCACGTGGCGGGACGAGATATGTCAGTGCCAGGGCAACGTATCTGCTTTTGACATGAAATCACAGGTTTAATTTCCATTTTCCTGCCCGCATTTGTGTCAGGCCGCTCTCCCTCGCACGAGCCACAGCAAATAACGTGGAACGTAAGATAGATACGTACATTTTCTGTTTGAAATTTCCAAGAGCGCACTGTGCTGAGCACACGAAGCTAGTAACACGAAAAAATCGAGTAATAGTAATAAAGACTAGTACCTACTGCAGTGGTTGGCCACTTGACAGTGATTGGCCTTATTTTGAGATATAAATAAATATAAAGAAATACCAGTGTCGTGCCTTTTTTAATGAACATATTCATATTCCTTCTACTTTCTTGCTTCGGATGTAATCAATATTTCTCAACTCATTATATACTGTGATTATATATGTATAAAAGCAAATAGGATGACTCGGCTTTGAATTTTTTATAAACTCTATTTATTTTCAGATTATAAGGGGTTTTTCGTACTTATTTATATTGATTTCTATTTCAAATTTACTAAATTCACATTTATAATTTATTATTTATGTGACACTCTTACTTAATTGTCCAACCATTGTACTCTTTACCCTAATAACTTTAAAACTTTATAACTGTTACAAGAAAACAGTGTATGATTTGAATTGTGATTCGATTCAAACAGGATGAAATAAAATACGGTGCAAAAAAAATCTCCTTTATCCGAACCTCTGTTATTCGAATGCTGTAATGCCAAAACACTTCACCATTAAGTAGTGGTCCAAAAATTTAATCTATAAAAAAATCTATGCATTAAAAATTATGTCACGTAGAATCTTCCAACTATGCGTTCGAAAAAGGCTACTACACGTTAACAGGGGTAAGAGTCGGGCGTTCCATTATCTGAAAACTTGCTTCTTAGAACCGTCGTGTCTTCCTGTTAGGTTGGATAACGGAGGTTCTACCCGTATTTCAGTGCGTCCAATGTTGGCGAATATAAAAACGCGTGACAGGGTGGTACGGCTTTCCCGGGACTTAAAAATGCAAGAGAATCGTAAACTAGAGCTCTCTCACGGCTTCCGTGCGCACACGCTCCCGGTTTGGCGGTAAAACCGTGGAACTCCGCGATGAAATTGTCAGTCGTCTTACATAATTTAGAGGTGGCAACTGTCTGCCGTTCGGCGTGAAAAATGGCCGGGTCAGGAAGATAACAGCTTTCCGTGAATCCGAGGAGGAAGATTTATTTCACGGCCCTGTAACCTTGTTAACGTCTCGACACCATTATGAAAACGTTCCCTGACGTTATCGATTATCCGACTGCCATCGATTTGTGCCCCGACCACGCTAGTAATACAATCACGCGACTGTCTGAGAAATTATTCGGCGATTTCCCTGACGGTACTGCTGCGCGGCCCGATTATCACGCCTTAACAAAGGCCAGCCGATGGAAGCCAGCTGCTTCTTTGTTTTGTCAGTAGTTCGATTTTAGGAGTCCCAGCGTTCATTATAAAGTTCTCTAGTACCTTTTGATGTAAATTGGAAACTGCGCAACTAGCGGGGGTGGTTGCTGTTGGTGAAGTGCACTTCTTAGAAAGAAAGAAGGAAACGATCCCTTCAGTTTAGCCTGGTCGATTAAGTTTCATCAAGACCGATAGCTGAAGTTTGTACACATATATTTACAACACAGTTTGCTCATGTCGGAAGTGAAAATTTGCCATCGATGTTTATATATGTACGTGTATGTATTCAGGTTTCGCGAAAGACAATCAAGGAAAACTCGAGTACCTACATGCCGGGCTTCCTGAGCCGTGAGATTTAATCCGCTTCAATTCAGTTTATTGAGAGAGCGCATTTCACGTTGAAACAAGAATCGCAGAGGGATAACTTGGTGCGAAACTCGATCTCTTTATTCGCTCGGCCCTAGTTGCGTGGGAAATTGCATTGGAATTCCGGCTTTAGACTTGTTTACGTTTAAAATTTCAAAGCACTATCCGATATCCAGCTTAAAGGAGCTAAGACTGCGCTTTTTTCATGGAGATTCGAACCCTCTGACGTCGTCGAGAGTGCGCGACGAAAGTAACTTTTTGCTCCACCATTGTGCTCGGGAATTTATCTACAGGGGGTATTCTTAAGTGGAGGGTGTTAGACAGGAGACTGTATGTATAATAAATTTTAACGTAAGTACATATAAATAGCAATTAATTGTAGCAGAATAGTTACTTCACAAGCAAACCGTGTGTGGTCAGTGTGAAACTACTGCCAGATCGCTAAATAAATCACTTGATTCGCAAGATATATGAAATTCCAAGAAGATAGCCCATCTCTTCATTCATTCCTTTCCGTCTAACCATTCTCTCCTAAACGGCGTGGCCGATCAAAGTGCGACGAAAAGAAAGGGGTTAATTTCCCTTCAATATCCCCTAATTAATTGACAAATCACTTTTCCCCCTATTCCGATTTACTTGGAGTTACAACCGGCACACGCTTTCAGCTCCCCGGTAACTTTATATCGCGGCCAATTAAATTGAACCGCTAAATCAAGCATCGAGCAGCTCGAATGGAAGGGAACTCGGTTCAAGCAACCGACGCAAACTTCGTTCGACCAAGTGGATCGTTGAATTCCCGTCTCGACGATGCTGGCTCTTCCCCCTCGCTCCCTGGCTCTCGATTGATACGATTTTGCCTCTCGTCGGAGAAAAGGCGGGGGGAAAGAGAGAAAAAAAAAGCGTCGCCTGGATACGAAGACGCGCATGGGCCAATATTCCAGACGTGCACCCCCTTCAAGCGTCCCGAATCGACAGCCCTTCCGAACGAGCTGGTGCATGCGGCAAAGTGGCGCTTCGTAATATCCCGTAATTTGTAATTCCGCGGTAAGCCGGCGCACTGCCACGTCGAAAACCCATTGACAGCTTTCCAGCGGGCCTCTCGACCGCAACCGCTTGCTAACAAGGCTATCGATTTCGATGGTATTCGCGGGATAAGGCAGTTTTACTTCGCCTGCTTCGAGGTCAAGAGTAAAAATGAAATTCGCAATAATCCGCCAGTCGAACGGTACTTGGACACTCGATCTTGCTCGGCAAGACATGCGTTGGCGTTTCTTGCGTCTTTCTAAAAAAAATTTAAACGGCGATTGATAATCGAGAGGGTCTTCGTCGTGGATCATTGCGGCCGTTTACGGAGTAAGTAGATTCGGCAAATTTCTGCACGGCCAGAGTTGGGCAAAGATAATATCTAAATAATATCTAAATAAAAGGTCATTTACGTTTATCCGTTATTTGAAGATCAAATAAGTTGATTTATTTGAAAATCTTTAACTTGGATTTCGAAATAAAAGTTTAACTTTTATTTTATCTTTATACTAGAAGTGAAATAACCGGTGTGAGCCTTTGCGGCCCGACCCGCGCGCGGTCGCCTACCGGTCAGATTCTACAGAATCTGAATTTGTTTATTTTTCATCGTATCAATATGAAAGTGACACCAATGAATTCCTGGTGTTCTCCCGATTACTTGGACAGAAAATAATTGAAAACGGACTATTTTTAACGAAACGGGCTTTCAATTCTGCAAATAAATTTCTCACGTAATATCCTTAATTATGGTCCGAATTATATCATTTTTGGGGCCATTTTCATCGGGAAGACATGAGGAATCGATTGGTAATACTTTCATCAACACTTGTCAAAAACATGAACATTTTATGTGGCCCGTCGGTTTTATTGCTCTCGACTGTCAACGGGCGGTCTACCGGGGCCCGAAGGTCCTCGCTCGCAACATTTGGAAAGAAACTTTCTCCCTTGCGAGCGAGGACCTTCGGGCCCCGGTAGACCGCCCGTTGACAGTCGAGAGCAATAAAACCGACGGGCCACATAAAATGTTCATGTTTTTGACAAGTGTTGATGAAAGTATTACCAATCGATTCCTCATGTCTTCCCGATGAAAATGGCCCCAAAAATGATATAATTCGGACCATAATTAAGGATATTATGTGAGAAATTTATTTGCAGAATTGAAAGCCCGTTTCGTTAAAAATAGTCCGTTTTCAATTATTTTCTGTCCAAGTAATCGGGAGAACGCCAGGAATTCATTGGTGTCACTTTCATATTGATACGATGAAAAATAAACAAATTCAGATTCTGTAGAATCTGACCGGTAGGCGACCGCGCGCGGGTCGGGCCGCAAAGGCTCACACCGGTTATTTCACTTCTAGTATAAAGATAAAATGAAAGTTAAACTTTTATTTCGAAATCCAAGTTAAAGATTTTCAAATAAATCAACTTATCTTGGCGCTCCAAAATAAGCTAACTTTATTTGAAAAGTTATTTCATTCGAATTTTATTTAGATTATGCCCAACTCTGTGCACGGCTTTCAAGGGGAATGTACCTATATACATTCGCCCCTGTGATATCGCAGCGTTTCTGTTTCGATTTCGTGGACCTTCTGTTGACCTGAACTTTTCCAGTTGAAGCTTAGACAGGCTCGGCGATTATTTTTCGGCAAATATTTGGGGAGCGTAGTCTCTGTTATTGCTGGAGTAATGTCGCGCTAAGAGGCCTCGACGAGGCTCGGTTGAATTCTGGAATTTCAGTGAACTATGCGTGGAGCTTTGGCTCTTCAGCATGGTATGTGTTTCTTTCGGATTGGAAAGCGCGTTCGTTGACGACACACTCTTCCTTCAGGAGCGTTTTCCTTTTGATGAGGTATAAATCATATACCCAAATTATAAATATGTATCGATGAAATTATACTGCCAGAAAGTTTCTCTGTGAGAAGACTTTTGAACATTCGTGTAAACGACGCTCGGATATCAAACGTTTAGCAAAGCGGCGTTTAAATAATTCATGTTCCAGAGCGTTTCCTTTATATGATTCAAAATTAAAAGGCAGTCATATGGCTGGCACTGGCCGGTAGTAGATACATTAAACTTTGACGTCACCCCGACGTATGCATTACTTAGATTACAGAATTACTTCGCGTTTTGCGTTAATTATTAGCATCTTCATGTTTTTATCATCAGAAATCAGAACCAATTATGCCTTACCTCCCAGAATAAAACGATGAAATGATCTTGCAAACGTTCCAGTTCGCAGATCGAGTGGAAAACGCCTCAAAACTATTCCATTACTCTGACATGCAATTACTGTTTCATTGCTACGGCAATTTAATTAGACCTTCGCGTGACAAAGTGTCTCTTAAAATTTTCGGTCGATTCTTTAACCTCGGGCGAAGGTACCACCGCCGAGCTTTGAACGAGTCCACTGTTATTACGGAATGTATTTTTGTAGACTGCTTGTTTTCACCAAATTGTTAGAGAATTACGTCCGAGTGGTCTGGCGGGAAAAACCTGGGGAAAGAACACTCTAGTCATGCGGCATAAAAAAGGTGCGGCACTCCAGAAGGGCAGGAAAGAGTGAGAGAGAGAGAGGGGGGGGGGGAGAAACGGGCAAGGGAAGAAACGGGCGGGGGTGCGTAAGGAATTAATTAAATAAAAACACGGACGACATTTCAGCCGTTTAATGAATTGCCGCGCAATTGTTCCGTAAGCAAGCTGCGCGAGGCACTTGAAGAATTCATTAAAAGTCAAGTTGTCGCGTCCCACAGCCAGTCATTCGCAGTATTACGCGGGACTCTAATAAACGTTAAATTTATAAATCTCGGTAATCGCGTTCGTTCCCCGGTTTCGTGAGAACGGAGGAACATATTTACTTAAAAACTGACTCGATCCGGCGCAGCGCCGGAAACTCTGGAATAACTAATTCGAACGACCTAACTAAATGATGTGCTTTCAGCCGGCCAGTAGTAAGGCCCTTGGATAAATCTTCGTAGAAATTTTCAATGCGGTTTATGATCAACTACTTGAACTACTTATCCGATCGTAAAACTTGTAGGGCCGTGCGCGCTTCGCCCGCGATTCCGCGCTAACGAGACCTGCGACATTTTAATTCCACAGAATTTATTAATATAATAGAGCCTCGTTAAAGGTGTTTTATTTCCTATAAAAACTCTATTTGCATGTTACACGGAAGTCGATCTGTTTCGTCTATTCATTTCATATAATTTAAGTACGCAGCACGCATAAAATCGCGCGGCCAATGGTAACTAATCTGGCAATCGGTAACCCGTAAGCCTCTATGAACATTGAAGTCTCCTCTTTCACGCCTAATCAGCGGGAGGATCGTTGAAAAGTCCGGGTCGGCCGGCATTTCGAATGAGATCTGGAGTTTTTGCCGGGCGTAGAATCGCAGCTCGTGCATCACGGTGCATGATCATAAATAAATGTGCGCGTGTTATATGGTCTCGTACCGAAAATGTAGGTCCCCGTTTTCAATCTATGCACGGGACCCGCTGGTTCATGAAATGTCCGTAGCTAGGTGCCCACGGAATCGGTGAATATCAATCTAGTGACCCGGAAATGTAATATCCGTTACATATCTCATGGACGTCACTGGATGCTCGTACATGTAGTTTGCGATAATGGATCGTAAATATTTTCCGTGTTAACGGGACCGCCGCCAGTAAATGGCGACTTCATTCGTCTACGAAATTCCGCCCCTGTTTTTAATGATCGCATTGTTCCGTGGAACCTCGCTGGAATCCGACCGAGGGCTCCTCCACAAATAAGCAGGACCTGCGTGACCAGAAACTGTAAAATTTCTCGCTGGTCTGAATCCCGAATACCATAATTCGCGACTTAATCGTGGCGACGTGATTAATGACCGCGCGAATGCTTTAGAATCGGGGCTACTTTATGGGCCGTTTAATCGTGTTTTCGGCCTTTTGTCCGAATGGAGGGAGGATATACATAGATTTCCAATCATGTGGATTATTGGGTCGTTACAGTGGCAGCAATCTAAATTACATTTTCTATTTCAACCGAGGAATTAGTGTGTCTCGAACAGAAGAAGCTGAGCAGAAATTGTGCCTTTCTCGGAATAAATTCTGATCCTGGCACGGGAGTAGTTGAATCAACAAATTTACTTTTTTAAGAGGTAGAACCTGATGATAATATAGAACACTTTATACCGCTCCAGGATATCTGGGTTTGAAGAAACAATTTCTATTCCGCCCAGCCGTAAGAATTGCTCGAATCACCGGTAAACTGAGAAATTAACGAGCGCGTAAGTTCAATTTGAATGCGACGTCGTGAAAATTGAAACAGCAGATAAGGAACGGGACGCGGATTTCATTTGCATAATTAATTGAACGAAAGTTTCGCCGAGTGGTGCTGGCTCCAGGACAGTTAAAAACTGTCTGAAAACTATCCAGAATAGCTGGCTCTCGACGCGTTAAACACGTATTTTACAATAGAACTTCCTAATTTATTGCCGCACACAGAACGAACCGAACAATTTATCGTGATTCGACTAAAATGTTATAAATCTTGAGTAGGGCCCGCGGCACAGTCGCAGCGATTTCCAAGAATGATTTCGAATAATTGGATTTACGGGGAACTAATTATGCAAATAAATACCACGCGATTGCGACACGCTCAGTGAATAATCTTTTTAATGTTCGTGAGCTTTAGGGCTGCGAGCTCGACGTGTATCGTGTATGTAAGTAATTAGACCATATTCACCGGGAAGGACTACATGAGAATCATTTCCTCGTGGTATCAGTTTTACCGAATTCTAACATCATTTCCCTGTAGCTTTTATCTTATTAATTAACTGTACCACTACTTAGATTCCTGAGAGATCTCATGAAAATTCACTCTACTCGAAGAAATCAATATTTACCTGCATTGTAAAACTCGAGTTACCCGCGTATTTTGTTAAAACAAATTAGATATTCATTTGTACTAATAAAATAACTATCAGATATTTCGCATCACCGCTCAGACCATGGATCCAAGAGAAGCTCGCGTTTAAACACAAAATTTTTAATATATTTATCGGTACCCAGCTGAGTGATCCTTTAATCCGTGAGTGGTCTGCAGCCCCCAACTACCTTTAAATTAATTGCATTCGTTTCGACTCCAGTGAATTTTTCCGCGCACTCGTCTGACGGTAAAATTTCCAGCCGCGGAACGTTTCTTACGTTTCGAGCCCGATTTCGCTATGCACTCCAGCACACGCTGTTGGAACTCGCTTTCGGGGCACTCGAGCCGCGCGCCCCCGAGCTCGCTCGCTCGCACCCATTGTTTCTCCTTTTCCGTCCGACGACCTCGTTCCGTGCCAGTTTTCTTCCGATCCTGCGGACCGGAATACGGTTATAATTCCGCGCAGTGCGACGTCCTGCGACACCTCGTTGATAGTAATTCTTCTGGCGGAGTGGCCAAACTTTTTCGTTAAGCAAGAAACTCCCATGCAACGTCTGCCTGAATATTACACTGCTGGCGCGTTCACCCCGATTTGCAAACAACCACGAAACACGCTGCAGGATAGATGCTTTACATCTGATTTCTCTCCGTTGGCCGTTTCTCTGCGCGATTACGAATTTATCGTCACTGTTCCCAGCGAACGTGACGCAACTTTCTAAACAGATCGGTCACTTTCGCCGTGGCAAATTCAGTTACTCGCGGGATTGTTTCTGGGAGGGCATTTGGCCGGGATAATGAAAGTTTCGATGCAGTTGCGCGTTAGGAGTGTGTCACTGTTGCCATGTGTCGACGGTGCGTGGACCGGAGCAAGTTGGCCCGGCTGTTTGCGATGCAAAAGGTTTACACGAGACACTTTGTCGAGTGTCGCGGTTAGAGACGGGCACGGTGCTGGGATATTTTCCGCGGTACACACGTGATTTCCTTGAATTGTACATATTTGCGTATTCCGCAATCAATGTAGCTGTTTGCACGCTAGCTGCAGCATCCCCGGTTTACGGTGCACAATTATCTGAATATGGTATGCAGTGTATTGTCCTGTTGTATTACGCGATGCATTTCGTCGCCTCCGTGACGGGCCGAAATGAAAAACTGCTCGCTCTCCAATAAACGTCACGGTAATCCGTGTAATCAGTCGCATGGGCATCGCGGAATACGTTGGGCAAGAAATCCCATGGTGGAATTAAAGATTAAATTAAAACGTTGACAGAAAAATATCAGAGGCGGCGAGATTCTTTCGTGAAATATTTTGCACGAAATCTGGAAGAATGACGAGCTTCGTTAAATTAAATTCCGAGTCATACAAATCGTCCGTCAGTCACGCGAGGAAAGATGGAAAGATGACACGTAGGTAATTCTGTAATACAGACGAAAATGTAACGTTACTCTCTGGCCATTCGAGAATTAACATTCATACTCGTATTTTCACCTGATAATTTTCCTGGATATATAATATGGAACAAGTTTAATATTTCTGTAACTATTTAGAGAATTCCTCGAATTTGCTGCGCATGAACGTTGCATCAGCAGAAATGAATGGCGGGGAACTCGCGGTTTTCGAGGTTCACCCCAAGGATCCCATTAAAAATCCGTTTTAAAGGTTGGCGTGTGGCACGTAATTGATCACGAAGCACGTATTACTGGATACTATCTTCATAATTGCAAGTGCAATAAAGATACGACTAATCTTCTGAGTGATCTGTTGACGGCACTGCAATGAATTCTCGCCGATTCGTTGTGCCGGATGGAATTTAAGTGATTCCAGACCCCCGTAGTTTCAGAGTTATTGAAAAATTAAGTGCTCGCTAGGGCAAACGGTTTGAACTTGCGTGCAACCTTTAACTGGATAGAAAACTCCGCGCACAGATGACTGTACTGTTTTATGTAGACACAGTTTCTATGTGAGAATCTTCTTTCCAAGCTCTATATAACGAAGAAGCACTGTTTGTGTTATCAGTTAATTCATTAAATTGCGAAAATATATCTAGCTCACGTCAGGTTTGTTGAATGGAAATATATTATTTATTTGCAGAGTAATCGTGATAGGATAAATCAATGGCGACAGGAAATATTTTAATATTTAATATTCGATGAAATGTTTTACAACTGCATATCCTGTAAATGATAAATATCTATTTATTGTATTCTGACAAAGTTTTGTTAATTCCACGTTCGCAGCATTACCTACTTCTTTCATTCCTGCAAGTAATATCCTTCCTAAATTTTACGTATTAAGTTAAATCCCTTTGTATGCACGCTTTATCGGAAACCGTTCATTTTATAGTCTTTTACTTCATATTATTTTTATGCGAATTGGATACCGATCATCGGAAGTTCTTTTTAGCTTTTTAAGACGGATAAATAATTCAGGCATGCTTAATATATGAAAACTCAACGTTAATCCACTTCCCTGAGCCGTCAAATGCCATCGAACAGGCTGCTAATTTGGCATGCTTCGCATAGAGTTCGAGAGGGCGATATGGAATGGTATTGACTGTTTCGTGATTGCTCTAGGAACCTCTTAAACTCCTCCTCAAAATCTCTCCCCGCTGTTGCATTACGTTGTACACATACAAATAGCAGTCGGAAGGAAGCACAGGAGCATGGACGACGTAAATCTATCCTTGTTTCCATGTGCATGCAAACGTATGTAAATTTTATCGATAATATTCTTCATTAGCTTTATTAAACTTTTCACCCCGCCGTAGCACCGCTAGTGAACGGAACCCCACGCCGAAAATTGCACGTGGGCTTACAATTAGTTTAGCTTTTTATGGATGCGAGATTATCCGGCTCTCGTATCTACAGATCTTCTAATGGATGCCGGATTTATCCGGCGCACATAGTGAAAGGGTTAATGAGAATTTAAATTTAAGATTCATCACAAACTTTCATCATCATATATAATTCAGATGTCTTGCATTAATAACGGTAGGTATCCCATGTTATCGCGTATAAAAGCATAGTACTTCACGGAGGTTAAATATTCGCACATGCTGGTACAGAAATCACGTTTAATCCCCGTTTGAGCGAAGTTCACAGATATTCAGCGTGTCCACAATTTTGCGCAATAACTATAATTTACTCCACACCCCGGTAGACGTTAAACATTTTACCATTCACCATAAACCACGTTCAACTCCCATCGCGCACAATTTACGATCATTTCATCTCTCAGCGCCGCTTCGCGTTCGTCGCTGGACGGTTCCATTTTTCCTCGAGATAATTCGCTTCCGGGGGTGATAATACCGTTTCCATCTGACCGATGACAATGACCCGAGCCCCGTTGCCCGTCTGCCACAGACGCGCGCCAGTTTTCCCGCCATAGGGTTAGTTAGGGAAGAGAAGCTCGGCGATTTGTCGCGGAGAAGTTGCTTGGAGATGGCAGCGATGTGATGGACAGCCTGCGAGACCGTATTCCACTTTGACGTTGAGTTTCCCTCGTTTCTATCGTAGTTACCGCGCAGTTGACTTAATGGAGTGCTTCGCCCTCATTAGCGAGAGCGTAACGACAAGTGCCACGGTTCCGCGGCAGACATTTTCAGCGCGAGAGCTTTAGACTTTTCTTATTTCCCCTACCTTTTTTATTCTCCTTTTTCGCTTGGTAACTTTCTTCGCGTATCGACACTCGCGAACGCGAGCCTCCCCTTTCTTGCGCCACTCGAGCGTCAAGCCTTAGACGTTTTTCCTTTTTTTTCTTTTTTTATTATTACTCTCTCTCTCTCTCTTTCTCTGTATTTTTTTTTTAAATTCACTCGTGTAATTAGAGCCCCGGCGAGACACGTATCGCAGGATAAGCGGGCCGTGGATAAACGGGTCGTTAAATTTTCTCCTTACAAATAATGCGCGATAATTTAGCGTGCCCGCGTGACGTTTCCAATTTCGAGCACGCAACCGACGACGGAATACTCTTAATGATGAGGGTCGGTTGGTGGAAATGTTTCCACCGTGGGCTAGATAAACACCTAACTTCGGAATTATTGGGAGCTTCGGGTGGTTTTCAGGATTCCGTAGATTTCTGACGAGAATGGAAGTTGCCGCGGAAAACGGGAATACCGAGACTTCAAATGTTCCGAATTTCTAGTTTAAGATTTCTGCGCTGTACTTTGCGTCGGAGTTAACTTTACAATGCGACGGGAAAAACTCCGCGACGGAGTTGGGTAAGAATGTTCGCCGAGATTCTTGAATTAAGCGGACTATTTGGGGAAAGAATCCGCGAGTCAGAGCGGGTAAACTTTTTCACGAGACAGGGGAGCTGCAACTTTCTTTAAACGAACTTTCAGCTAATTATTTATCAACGAAACAGGTATATGACTGTAAACTTCGCTCATAACTATAATTAGGGTAAGTCCGGGAGAGTCCGACCACTTTTTGGAAAAGAAATTGTAGCATCGTTGTTTTTCACATTTTTGTCGTTTTAGGCACATTAAAGCAAAGCCCAAGCAATTTAGGATATATATAAATTATAGTGTGCGATAATTTCAAATATTTATTTTTATTTTCAACCAAAAACATTAGCACTGCACCCGCATGTCGGGGTTAGACCGTCCACCCACTACGGGTGAGACCGACATTGAAAAATAACAAAAAGTAGCTTACAAAAAGTATAATACACGAAGAAGTTAATTGATATGTTATTTCTTCTTCAGTTTTTCATGTAAGTCGGACTATCCCATAATCAAGGGAGTGAATCGACAATCTTGTCAAAATAAATTAAAAACGAATACATACGTATTGTTGGGGTGACAGTGTAGTTTTATGCATATTATACCCTATTTATTTCCTATAATTTAAATATGGATTTAATTACAAGCGCATTCATTTCTTTTGTGTCAATGACACACAGTTCCCTATCTTGCGTCAGTCTTAAAATATCAACACTAGCTGGACTCTTCCGGTGATCGAACTCTCCCGGACTTACCCTACAGATAGAGGGACTTATGAAATCCAGAAACCTCCACGCTGATTTGTGCCACAATTCTCTGGGTTAATTAAAATCCAATCAACGAGGTATCGACGTTGGCACCGCATTGTTCCACCTCATTTCACCTCCAAAATTCACCGACTTCAAGTAAAGCATACAGGCACGTATGGAACTTATCACGCGTTTCCCGGTACGTGCATTTGCAAACTCATCGAATTCAAGCAATGCCAACCTCGCGGGGCAGCACGTGTTGCTCACGATAGCTCGGGAGCAGATCGATTCCTTTAAAATCGGCGAACACACCATCTTCCACCATGACTTATACGCGCTACGTGACGCGTTTCCGTGCGAGACATGCACAGACGGAGAGCACGGACGCGGGTGTAACCAGTCATTACTTATCGATCCCCGAATAAAGCAACGGCGACAAATAATCAACCAGGTTTCATTAAGCGCGCAGGGCGCCTGGCGCGATTGTAAACTGCATTTGAAAGTAAAAGCGGAGGGCTTCTTTGTCTTGCAACGAAAACAGCCCCTTTAACGCGATTTTACAGCGACAGCGAAAAGGCAGCGCACCCCTTGTCTGGGTTTCCCTAACTTTCGCATGAAACATTCATGAACAACCGTCACATATCGAGCGCTGTTTGAGAACAGTCGATAAACAATGTTGAGAGCGTGCACCACGAACCGAACAAGTGGAAATCTCTCTGTAGTAATTTGCACGTTAGGTATTTGAAAGAGCCCGGTTCCTAGCCAGCCCCTTCGAAGGCCACTTTGTTCCTTTGAATCTTTCCAGAGCGGCGGGGGGACGGGGGTGTAGCTTTACCACGTTTCCGCTAATACGTATTTAGTTTAGTCGTTAAACTGCGCCCCTGTTTGCGGATCCTGAACAAATATCGCCGCTCTGGGACGGTAACGGGGGATGCGGAACGCGGCGGTGGCTTGAAAATTTTAAATGTATGTATGTACACCCGTATTTCCCTGGGTACATCAGAAAATTGACAGGAAGCGCGTTTTGCTTTCTTTCCCGATGTGCAGGTATTTGCCGTGGAGAATCGTGCGCGCGCTTTTCGACGTTTAATATGTCTGTTTACCGAAGATTTACGGGGAATATTGGAAAACAGGGACGCGGGCGTACTCCTCCCCTCCTGGTCACGGGCTTATAATGTGTACAAAACTGCACGGCTCGCTGAATTGTGCTGCAGAATTATTTACGGAGAACCTGCATTTTGCATGGCAAATACCGGGGCGCAACAATTTCTACGAAAAGAGCAAACGGCGATGCTAGGGGCCTCTCTTTGTCGAACAGGGATCTGTACAAATTCTGTAGAAAATTGAAAGTTGAAGTAGGAGGAATCTTATTCGAGGACGTTATCACTCGGAGGCTCCTCTAGTAATTTGTGAGCGACTGTCTGTTGCAGGTCGATGAAAATTTTAACATGAGATTGCCAAGCAAGCAGTCAGTTAACGAAACAGCAACAGCTGGTTTCGCCCAATGGAGCTTGCAATTTACACGTCGAGTATCGCGCTCAATCATGCTCTGACGTTCGAT
This sequence comes from Andrena flavipes, assembly GCA_963971345.1. NCBI lineage: Eukaryota > Metazoa > Arthropoda > Insecta > Hymenoptera > Andrenidae > Andrena > Andrena flavipes. Next base: position 36,699,681 of record OZ020481.1, read on the forward strand.
GCAAACGTTTGCTTCCCTGTCGGCGTAAAATCAGAACCGTTTTGTGCGAACGAATCGAGAGGATATAATCATTTTTCCTTTGTCCCCGCGTTCAGACTTGTTTGCGGAATTCAATTACGCGCAATCAAGGCGGTGCTCGAGAATCTCTCTCGCAAAACGCTGGTAATAGGACGGATTGTAAAACTGAGATGCGTCTGCAGACGTGGCTAGACACGAGATGGGCGGTGTGCGGGAGGCTGGAGTGCATGCGAATAAAGAAGGAGAAAGAACGGGGTTGGCATGTGGAAATAGGGCGAACAAGGGGATTAAGGGTCGAGCAATCTTTCACAAGTGGATTTTAACAGGCGTAGAATTTTAATCACTTTCGCGGAATTAAATTATGCTGCACTGGTGCAGAAGGCGCGATGGAAATCACGGTGCAGCCAGAATCAGGGTGATTCCTCTGGAAGGGATCTATCGAAATTGTTCAACGTCGAATGAGAACGTACGCTCATTTTTCTACATTCTCTACAAAGATTGTGAAATTTATTTTGAATCTTTTCGGCTGCTACCCTCCAACTTCCCTCCTTTCGGATTTCACGGATTAATTTAAGGTTAAAGCAAGTGGCTTCTCTATTGTGCAAAAATACGCTTCCATTAGTTCTGCACTTCGAGTAGAACGCTCAAGAACTTAAAGTCGACTCACTTGGCGTTCAGAGGGAAAAGGGTTACACAAGTGGTCCGACAATGACTTGCTGTATACCTTCAGAGAGTGCCCCGAAGGCCTACCTGGTGGATTCGTAGTATGCTTGAAGTCGCAATAAATTACTACTGGCAACCTATTATGCCCACCAGGACCTTGAAGCAATTATGCGACGCAAAACTGCACTCTTTCTTTGTGGATGCTCCGCAGTCTTTATGATCGCATACAATTGTGCATGCAGTATGATCACGATAAGTTTACAAGAACCATCCTCTGTAAATCGGTACTACAGCAGTTATTATCAAAATTGTCATATTCCATCAAATTCGTAGCACTTACACCAAACAGTCCTTTTATGAAATATATACAATTGTACCTTCTATTGTATTGGTACAGAATTCCCTTCGTCAGCCTAGAATATTAGACTATTCACATTTCTCTATAAGTCGTTGATTCAATCTTCTATTTTATTACCGAATCGCGAATAAAAATCATTAGGGATGATTGAAATTTTTCAAAACTAACGTGCACAATTGCCACACGTCTCGGTGCAACAACATTGTAATATGGTGTCATTGTTTTCGTTGCGCTCTGTTCGCGTGTGCATGCATTTGATGAAACTCTAGGAGGGTGGATTGTGTTCTGCCCCTTCCTTCGTCGACAACCCCTTCAACCCCTATTCCACCGCTCTCTCCCCCAGAGGCAGTTAGCTCGTATAAAACATCTTGGCGTTGCGGTGGCTCGGCCGGATTTAATTAAGGGCCAAACTTGCACACGCAATATTTATTTAACGCGTGGTATGGTCGGTGCATAATGAAATGCATAAATAGCGGGCATTTTTCGACTCGCCTCTATTTTTCCTCGTTTCTTTTTGTTTACGCCCTAGCGACGTGGCACGAGCAATCGTGCGAAGTTGGTGCGCGCGTGTCTCGCGTACATCAACTTAATTGGCATCGATTCGTTGAATTTTGATTGCGTGCGATTTGCCGGTCGCGTTCCGTGAAAGTTTTTGCGTGGTGCCGCGTCCAGTAGTTGCACTTCGGCTCGTTGCAACTTCGCATAGTGATTATAATTATATTCTTTGCTAGGGTATCTTAACGTTTAATTAAAATCAGCATCGATTCGCAGTGCATGGAATATTCTTACAACACTAAATTTATATATTCTCACAATACTAAAAGAATAGGGGTGTTCTAGCAGAATCATTTTTCTACCCTTTGAGGCTCCCGCGTGATGCAAACAACGATCACAATGAATTTGATCGCGAGCCAGGGAAAACGTTCACAAAATGTACGTTTATTTCGGTTCATTCCATGAAACAGATATTTAACAAGCATTGTTGGTCCATGGTAGTGTGGAATTACAGCATGGAACGAGAAACACCGGTAAAGTGAGCGTAACAGCACGTACGCGAGTAAAATAATTTTCTCGAAACGATCACGCGGTTACGGTCGCCACGTTTTGTTGTGTCAGCGCTTCATCTTTTTGCCGTGAAACATTTTTATCGCTTAATGACGTGCACCGTATAATTGCGTAACGAACCACTTAGGCGAAACGCACACCCGTCATGCTGACCCACCTCCCCTGTGCCGAATCTATCCCACCGTTCATATTTTCCATATCCACAAGAGCAGATTGAAAAGCCTTTCCTTTCTGACTCAATTTGCATTGCTGTATCAGAGAGAAAGTAATTACATTACCGTAGATATATCGGTGTCCCCATTTCATATTCCTCAAGCATTACACATTAATATTACTGGCAATAGTGTTTCTGTGTAACTTTCACAAAACTCAACCGAACTTTCCACGTTTTAAATGCTTCTCTATCCGTGATTTGCAGCACTATTTTGAGCACACTCTTTCCATATCAAAAAGCAAATTATTCCTATTCAGGCTGCTCAACATTCAACCTCTCAACTGTTCACTAAGGGTAGTCGCTTTTAAACACACCCAGCGATAATTATTCAATCCAATCTGGCAGCGTGAAGCCGTCAATTCGTTCTGCAACAATGCTCCCGATCGAAATTCATCGAAAATTCGACGTTATTGTAATGTCCATGATCAGCGGCGCGTATTAAGAGCGGTCCAGCGGAGCCCAACGAATAAACAAATTTCACGGTGTAAATATTTACCCACGGCAACGTCCACGGCGCGGTAAGTTTGTTCGTACGAAGTCCACTTTATCGCGATCCGTTTCGCGAAATAATTGCAGGCGGAAATCGAGAGATAGCGGTTGCATTTCCGCCCCGAAATCGTTATTCCCTGGCCGACGAATTCGCGCGTACCTGTATCGCGTCTTGAAATCCACCGTTTGTTCGGTGAGCCTGCAGCTAAATCGGAACGACCTAGCGTGTCTCGCGGTCGAGTCGACCCCGTGCTTCCTGTTGCTGGCCAGGTCGGCCAAGAAATTACCAGCGAGGACAATCCGCGGGCCATTTCTTCAATTTCTCGCGGAAACTCTCTCACTCCACGGAATTTACGGCCGTCGGTTATCGAGTTTCCGCTGCTCGAGAAGGGAGACCGACAAAAAATTAACTACCCCTCGCCACTTAGCAGCGGCCACCCCTTGGCGACGCGTTCGACCATTATCCTTGACCGATATTCACGCGTGAATAATTCACAGAAGCTGTCCGCGATGCCCGTTGTCCGGACTTTAATTCAACTCCGACGTTTCCAACGTTTTATTTGTTAATTTGCTTTAGTGATTTAATTAAAGGTCGGCCCGAGTGGCGCTGGCGAAACCATTTTTAACCGTGCATTGATTGAAGTACCTCATTCGACCAATAATGTGATATTATGTGGTTTCCGATATCTTTTACGCTCCCATGTTAACATCATTGCGCCCGCGTGCACGCGGCTGCGTAATCTGTATCTGCTTGGCGAGGCTCTGTATTCTTTATTAATTCATTCCAGAATGCTCTTATATTCTTGAAGGAAGTGTTGGGCGTTTTATGTTTTAATTCTCAGGGGTCAAGTCCAAGATTCTCAGATAGCGCGATGGGAATATAGGTATATTTGTTCGACTCTTGATATCGTTTATGACGGTAATATGCGCCCGCCGTTATCTGAGAATTATTTCAATTTTCCGTGATACAGGAAAGAAAGTTTCTCGTAAAACCGCGCGCTATTTTTACGCGCGACGCGAGGATGATTATCTTAATTATGCACACGCGAAAATTGCAGGCATTAGCGGGTGAATATACGCACGCACAGACCTTCATCCCAGCGATCAATAATCTAAGCGCCCATCGTTCTATTTAATCGAAGTCTCAGAACTTCGCGATCGCGGCTGTTAACTGCATAATTGCTCCAAAACCCCCTGTTAGTATAACTACGATAAGTGTTTACGAGTATCTTCGAGGCAATTGTGGGTGCTCGATGAAAGTGCAGTCTGGTGTGGAAACTGTGTGAACGATAGCAGGCTTAAGCTTTACGTCACTTCCACCTTTCCTGCACCCTTTTTCCACTTCTGCGCGAACCTACTCAACACCTTAACGTTCACACATCTTTCTACTGTTTAGCAAAAGGGCCATTGTGCCTTTTCACTGGATATTCCAGTCTGCATAGCGTGACAAGTTCCTTGAATTTTTTGTACAGCACGAACTCTTTTCAGTATACATACTACGGGGATACAGAAGCTAGCTAGACCATATGTATTACCGAAAGATAGTTATAATTATCAAAAAAAAACAGAGCAATGTATCATATTCTCATTTCAAGACCGAAAAATTTTTAGCAAATACTCTCGATGTCTGTGAAGGTCCGTTGCCAGTATGTCACAAATATCAGGCTGACAAATAAATATATACAACAATAACGTTTATTAAATTATTTCTACACGTGTACTATGTAGACACGAATCTCGTCACACGAGGTGTTTCACATGCAGAATCAGACCCGCAATCGAGTCACGAATTTTACTGAAAATTAGTTGTAGAATTTGCTGCCAAAATATTCATATTTCCCCCCGGAACGCCCCCCGAAATTGTCATTATGTTCCCCTGTAAGGTGTTCGTCGCGAATTGCGTCGACGTTCGAGGAAACGTTCGGCAGCCCCCGCGTTTAGGGTGGAAAGTTTCTCGAAAGCGAGGTACGCGGTTGTAATGGATTCAGCTGGTTTAGCCGAAATTCGAGTGTGTATATGACGTGTAGCGAAAATCGACACTACACCTGCTAACGACATGTTGCGCCACCCCTAATGAGAATTCACCTTTAGGCGCGGTGCTTCCCTTAACGATGTCGGTATATTCGTTGGTCGTGTTGCTCGCGGTGGGAAAGGCTCGCATGTCATTTAACACGTCCGACACGAGCTGATATCGCTCGCTGCATTACTCCCGGCTTTGCATAATGTTCATCTGACCATGGCGCCAACGTTTCCCTTCTTTTCTCCTTGCAGGGGGTGTTTTTAATAGAAACGGTAGAGCAGAGTTTCTGCCTTTGGAATTACCATATTTCGTCTCTTTATATCCCTCACGGGCCACTTGGTAAACAAACTCTGGAACATGCAAAAATCATCGTTCCCTGAATAATTAGTTTAATGTCTTCTGCGATACTAAGTGACAAGTAAGAATATAAATTAAGGTCTATCGAGGTGCGATATGGGTAACAACGAAACACTCGAACCCATTCCATTTATTTCACTGGATTGCTACATCCTCCGAGACTACCCCTTTAGTCAAGGGAACATTCAGCAATAACAATTCCCGAATCATACGCGTACATTCGTGTCTTCATCATGGTTACCACTAACACCCTGTCTTGCGCTCCCCATCAACCTTCATACCCCAGAAATCCACGTTCCGCGCATCTCCCGTTGCGTAGATCCGGGGCTTGCGCCCGTTGATCCGCGTGATCGCGAGCTGCGCCACTTCATCGTTTATAAAGCTGTACTCCCCCGGCGTGATATAAAAACGTTGCGTCGTCCCTCTTTTTCAGCTGCAACGTTCTTCCCCTTATTCGTCTCCGTTGGCGGTGTCGTTACAATTTCTTCTTTCTTTCACGGTGTCCGAGTCGAGGGGTTAATTCTATCTTCGTTAGGATCGACCATCGCCTACCCCGGAATCATTTTCCTCCCTGCTGGGGGGGGGGGGGGGGTGTTACACCGCGAAGAAGCGGGCGTAACGTTGATACGCCGCGGCCGTTCCAACGTCTTCTCGGCGAGCGAAAAAGCGCCAAGTGCCCGACGACATCTTTCTTCCCGTGGAATTCTTTGTACGGCGCGAAACATTGTTCCTCGCTCCAAAGGCGCGCACGCCGGGGCCGCGGAATGAGGCTGGTCTTTGGGGAACTGGAGACAGCTTCACTTCGTGAAATAAAACGGGGACGACAATCAGCCGACCAACACACGTCTGACAGTTTTTGATACGCCCGGAGAAATTGAACCGCTCGGCTACTTCGTGCTTGGAGCACGGGCAACTTGTACACTGTGTCACTGTGGCTCATAGTTTGGACGTTTCCTTTCACCAAATTCCTGCACCGCCCGTGTAACTAGATTGGGATACTTTGGTCGATACGTGGGGAAATGATTTTTTTTTCTATGGCTGTGATTAGGTGTTCTAATTAAGGATCGATACCCTCAAACGCGTTAGGTCACATGATTGTGCCATTCACGGGTGTGAATTTGGGAATACTTAGGAATGGTGATTCTCGGCATGTAAATTTGTCGAGGAACTCGATTAAGTGGGTAATTTATTTCCGAGCAGTCAGTTTGCCTCGACAATCTTGGACGTAAAAATCAGTTGCCAAGCTACGTGGCCTCGATTTATCTCGCGTAATTGATAACAAACTCACGGGAGCACAACTTCTCCGATCCAATCTGCAGAATCCTTTTAATTGAATTCGACAGCCTGGCCAAACATCGGGCTAGGAGGCTGCCGAAACTCATCTGCACACTGTACACAAATAAGAAACTAAACAAACGGGTAAACAGCTCTCGAACACGGATGGAACAAAATCGACGATCCTCCAACCGTGAAACTAACTACATCGAATAACGCGTTGCACCCGAAGAAAAAAGAACGCGTGCTGCGATGGTATAATTCGTAACAGGTGAAGAACCCTCTCAACTCCGCTCGCTTCGAAACAGCCTATTTTCGATATATTCGCTTAATATACACATGGAATTTCCGCTCCGCGTATGGAAGTTTGAATGAAAATCCTTTTTGCGTTTTAACTATTTTATTTATTTTAGTGCGTTGCATTTCTCGATCCGTTTGCCAGCGTTAACGATCTCGCGTGCACCAATCCAATACGCTACTGGCAGACAAGCTACAAGCTACACTCGCGTTTCAACATCAAATATTCGAGCGCAAACGGAATATGCCCAAATTAATTCGCTGCGCTCATTCAATGTGAAACAAGCTACCAAATCTGCAGCCCAGAAAGCTACCAACATTCCAAACGAAACTCCATTTTTCAGTGTCAGCAAAAGGCAGAATTTTTGACTCGCTGACGATTATACAGCTCACAGTCATGCACGAGGCGGCCTATCGATTTTCAACGCCCGAAGGAACGCAGTGGCTGCTGCCAGGCGTTTCCAGCTGCAAATTTTATCTTCAGAAGACAGCAGAAGTCACCGAGACCTGTATAAATCCAGGGAAAAATTGCATTCGATTCATGAATATGTGAAACAACGTTTCTGATAATCCTGTAACCTGTGGCGGGGGTTCAAAGCAGCTGGTTCTCTGAAATAGCATGCCACAGGACGGATAAATATGTATCTAGCTTGAGTATATCCACTGGGACTAGATATATTCAAATTGGATCTAAGGACGCTGAATATGTATCCCGTGGCCCCTTGATAAAGCGTTAAGGAACGCTCTGTGTCCCGTCTGCTTGAGAGTTTTTCAAGTTTTGGGGGCAGGGTCGTTGGAGGCCATCGGAAGTTCCTTGCACGTAGCCAGTCTACCGAGAAAGGTATTCCTCCTCGGTTTGTCAATGGGTGGGAACCATGCAGAGGAAGCACGCATGAGGGAGCGCCTGCCTGACCCCAGACGCGACTTTACGTGTCGTTGACTGCGCCCGAATATACACAAGCTGCAGGAAACCCGCACGTGGGAACATCGTAGCTTACTTTACTTAAGGATCCCCATTACAGCATCGAAACAATTACGGCTCTCCTTGCTCGTCGCGCTATCATTTGTGTACCGTGAACAACGCTGTCTGAAGGCTCGTTGCGCGTCGCGACGCGTCGCATCACCTCTGCGAGCGCTTCGCAGCCACGCGAGCGCTGCTGCTCCTCTCCTCTTGTTTTTCAATTAATTAGGGGAACGACGATCACCGAGCGTCGCCTGCTGTGACGAAAAATTGCCGCAGCATGATATATCTACGCTTGCTCCCTCGCTTCGGCTTTCTTGTCGCGTCTCACCGACCTCGGAACTTCAAACTTCCAAGTGGTATAGTCGAGTGGTATTTAGCCGAGGGGGAGCTAGATTTATGCATCACGCTGGCCTGACTTTTACGGTAGAACGGTAATTATTTTTGGCATTCTTGTTCGCGGTATATTTGAATCTTTGACTGTTGCAAGAGAGGAGTAGCTAGCTAATCCAGGTATAGTTTTATTCTTATTCAGCTTCAGTAGAAATCAATGCGATTTTGTATGTAATTTATGGAAACGCTGAAATAGTTTTTCAAGCTAGGAAAAATTTGCAGATAACGATAGTGCTTAAGAGTAGGCTCGATTAACGAGGGTGATGTTATCCCATCGCTTGTCGCGCGTCAATATTACTTTACGGTATATGGAACAGAAATTTACCGGAACAAATTCCAAATTACGTAGTAATAATGACATTAATTGCACGTTATTGCTTCAATGGGCAGATAATTTCCGACGCCTGTCGCGAAGTCACCGCGGGGCTAAATTATTGCTTGCATGAAATTGTGCGTTCGTGGCGCGACGTGCTGGAAAAATTAGTGCGGGAGAAAGCATAGGCGAATATCAATTGCAAATGGACGAGAATGATGTACAATACATTGAGGAAAAAAAAATCATCCTATCAGGGAGTTGTAACATAAAATACCTATAATTATTATTGGTGCATACGAACAAGCAAGATCTTCGATATTACAGTTTGCTTCAATATTTTACTTCATGTCAGAGTTTTGTTTTTCATAGCCTGACTTTAAAAATACGAAGTATTCTGATTCTTAAATGGGAGATCCTGAATCTGAAAGGCAGATGTCGCGTGTAACGACAAGAAAGGATAGGGACGTGGGGAAAATCCGAAAGAGGAAGGAAAGGAAGGCAGAAAATAGTTTTCCCATATGTAAATGCGAGGAGGGTGAAGAAATTGCTTTTTCTTCGTATTTTCCATGTAGCAGCTAAAAGGGCGACCAAACTGCTCACTTTTAAGAAATACAGCCCTTTCTTATATCTGCAGACCAAAAAAAAATATATGTGCTCCTGAATAATTTGACTAACATAGACACCTGCTCTACAAAAATAAATGGGAAATGTTTATTCAGCGTTAGTATCTCATACTGTGACAAAAGCAAACAAAATTTTGCAAATTATTCAGGAACAATGAACAGGACACAGATTTTTGCATATTTCTTGGTAGGTTCATAAAGTTACAGTTTAGTGGCAGTAAGAAAACGAAGTTGTTAAAACGTAATAGGGTCTACTTCTACGCGACGTAGTAGATAAAAAATTTGGAAGCCTGAATATTCATATTGCTGAATACAATAGGGAGTTTTATCTGATTAGCGCGTCCCCTGCTACTAGATGGTTTCATAGATTAGGGGTTGATATCCCTCACTTAGTTCTTCCCCTCCCCACTTGCTCCGTTCCGACGAGATTGTTTCGAATTACAGAAACGAGTCTGAATACGTTAAACGAAAATAGTGAAAGCCACGAACAATCTGCCAATGCGGTAGCGCATGGCATTTAAGAATTCACTGAACAAAGGAGCTTTTGGACCGCGACATTGGCACCCCTCAGGAAAACCGTACGGGGGGCTTATTTGTTTTCCAATTAGGTTGTCCCTCGACCGTTTCCCTACCTCTAGTCGAAGGGATGCCGGTGCCAGTGGCCGGTGCCAAGAAACGGTGACGTCCTGCGAAATCAATTCTTTTCTTTTTCACTTTGCCACGGCAGTGTCTGCCTTCCGCCGCCCGCTCGGAAACTCGTTCCTCCGCTGTTTGCAGAACTTCGTACAGGGAAACACTCCGGGGCGTCCCGTGTTCATTGTCAGACACCCTGTCCTCCCACTGCCTCTCTTCGCCTCTCCTTCCCCATTTTAGAGAAGATTTGTATCCGTGGGTGTGCGGCAGACTCCTCCTCTGAATTCCGTGATATACTTCACTTACGTATGCTGGCGGCACCGCGTGCTCTAGACCACCACCACACCCCCCGTTCGAGGGGAGGCTCCACCTCGACAGTCACCGTCACTTTCCGATACTAAAACCTGCGCACTCCTCTGCCATCATCTCTGTTCCCCCCGCGGCGTGCGCAGTCATACGCAGCCAAGGTGGAGGAGCAATTAATCTCGCGCGATTACTCCCGGCCGGTGCAGCACCGCGCGCGGCTGCTGCAGTTTTACGGGGCACAGGGGTTGCTGGCGGGAGTAGGGGTGCACGATCGGCGGGGGATCCAAGCTACTGGCGAATTCATGCACGCTGCTGATAACAGCTTGTAAATCAGCTGCCCTAGCTTTGAGTCGGTAATTAAGGAAAGGGATTGTCTGTGCGGGATGAGAAGCAGCCAGGAGGCCGCACCTGAGTATCACCGTTGCCTTTGAAACCGTCAGCAAATGTTAACCCTCTTGCGGCTACGACCACGTTTCGACAAAACGATTAGTCGTGGCATGGTGAACATGACTGGCAGTCGTGGTTGGTATTTTGCCGACGTGTACACTGCATTCCACATTAGAGCATACCGATTTCGTGCAGGCACGACTCTAAGGAGGCTCGACTCCCCACTTAACCGCCTATGTTTTTCTCAGTCGCACGGCCCTCTACTTACACTCTTTGTTAACTTTTTTTACACTGTTTACGTTGGCAACGGTCAGGTCCCGCGTTTGGGATGTACCAATTTTTGGAAATTAACACGAAGAATAGTATGCGGTTCAAATTGTGGGTAGTAGTGTTTGGGGCGTCGGTATGCTCTGATATGGAATGCAGTGTAGGTACGTGATCACGGATTTCAGTGTAATTGAATTATGCTCATTGTGGGATCAGTGAAGGGTTAACGGAGAGGTTGTGGAATTTTTGGGAATTTAAATGTGGTCGGGGGATCCGACTCAGAGAAAACTTGCTCACCGCATAGTACCTTTATCGAAACATCTTCCACGAGAATGGCTGTTATTTATTTATTTTTTAATGTTTTTCTATAATAAAATTACTGAAATTGCGTTTTTTAAACCAAGAATAATGTAGCTTTCATTCAGTCGGCGGAATACGATTATATATTACAAGAAGTAGATGGTACAAGAATTAATTTCCTTCGTTTATCGCGGAATCGGAGGAATCATTTGAAACAAAGAAAATCACCGACTCCTGCCATGTTATCCGCTACAGCAGTGTTTCATAAATAATTCCAATGCATGTCAACATTTTGAACGTCGTGTTCATATGTAGAAACCAATATCCGCTCTAGAAACGATTTTCGAAATGCATTTTCTACAATCTGATATCCTCTTCTATCTGTACGTTCATTAGACCAACAATACTGAATATGTTATTACGCTGCAAGTAATTGAAATACAAAAGTACCATTTATAATACTATTAATATTCAATTACCACGAGATATTACAACGAAAATGAAACGAGAGGGAATTCACATTGATTTGCGGCGGGAGCTATTTTAAAGGCAAACTCACTTACTCGATTGCTTTCTTTTTTTTTATAGCTTCTTTGCATATTACCGTTTCGTAATGGTGTCATTCGACGGTATCACGTTGTTATCGCGCTTATCGTGACACTGCACAAACCTAGACACGCCATTCCTTCCTGTCAAATTCCAGTCAAATCGCCTACGTTCATCTTTCCAAGTTCCTTCGAATCCCAACAGTAAAAATAACATCGCTCGTGGGTGTCACTACTAATAGACGTCACCTCGGCTTGGAGTACGATTACTAGCGATAGCAGCCGAAACAACAGGGATGATGGCGTGCCAGGGCGAAGAAAATTACACCAGTTTCGTCTGTTTTGAAAGCAATGCGAACCGTATTGACACAGACTGAACGCATCCGTGCGAAATCTAATCCCCCGTGACGTAATTTAAACGAGCGTATTATACGAGGGGGCATTATCGGCACGGTGCGACAAATAGAATCGACGCAACAATGGCACGAGCACGGCGAAGCGAATTACACAGTTTGTTATTAACTTAGGAAAATCGGGCAGAGACGAAACCCGAATAACGATGTTACGATGCGCGAAAACATCGCCGCGGAACGCTCGCCGTCCGTTGACAAAACTGCGGTCAGGTAGTTCGTTGCCCGGTTACTAATTGTTGTGTGACGGTCGACATATACGGGGTTAACGTTTCATCTTGCAACCCGCGCTCGCGCGAACAGGTACAATGTCAACAGCGCCTCATAGACGCACTCCACTACAACCATGCCGGACCCGGCGTTCGGAGAGCTGCCAGCGACCGCTGGATAGTAGCGATACTCGAGCTCCGATACTTTTGGGATGGTCTCTTTCAAATTAACGTCGCAAAGAGCTATTCAGAATTTCCCGGCCCGGATTGAAAAATTTGGGGCCATTTTCGTATAACTTTTGAAGTATAAAAGATATCGGAATGAAATTTGCTCCGAAAAATGAGGAAAAATTATTCTCTCTTAATGGTGGATAATTGAACATATTTTACGTTTACTTAATTTTTTTCTATCAATTTTTTAACCATAATTGTTGTAAAGAGCTTTTGCAAACTGTTTATTTGATTCTGTAGTTAATGCTGTTTTTTAAAATTCGTGGTGTTGATAATCGACATTATTTTTAAACCTCGTTGCAGTAATCTGGGGTGCGAGTGGTAAACCGATCATAAACGCGGAGCGCGCGGCTCGATTATCCGAGCCGGGAAATTCCCAACACCTAGCTCTTTGCGACGTTAATTTGAAAGAGACCATCCTAAAATTTTCGAAGCTCGGGCATCACTGCGGTCCAGCGGTCGGTGGCAGCTCTCCGCTGGGCCGGTGCATAGTTATAGTAGAATGCGTCCGTGAGGCGCTCTCGCCAATTTACTTGTTCCCGCGAGCGCGGGTTGCAGGATGAAACGTTGACCCTGTATATCTGACACTAAATATTGCTGCCACTTTTAATCGAATGCCTGTCATGCGCGACCCTTTAAAGTATATCGGCAGTCGGATTTTCTACTTGCTGAGAAAATGCGACCAAATAAAGGTTCTTTGCTGATTCTAATTCAATCCTAAAGAACGGGGGCGACTCGGAGAGACTTTATCGCGCGTTCAGCGTTATTGGACCAGTTGCAATATACGTATATCTATCTACTTCCTCCCAACAAGAAAATTGTATGCGTTTTAACGTACACCGATCCAGTGGCCAGCAGGGGTCCGAAGGAAATTGATTTTTGCCTCGGAAAGTCCTTCGACTCTTGCTGTCAAAGTTATCAAGCTTTGCATAGGAATAGAATATCGCAAGAGACTGAATTCGACCATGTCTTAAAGTATCCGTATTCAGGATCAACTTTCGTGAGAGACGGCTTCATCTTAATAAAATTGGGTTGCTCTCGATAAGAGAGACATGTATCCATATTTTTAGATCCTATATGATTTTATGAAATTTGCAGGAATAGCAATGAAAACAGGTTATTTACTCTTAAATTTCTTCTCTGGCTTATCGATCCGCGCCAATATTACCCACGCATATATAAGCAGAGAGCTACGTCTATTTAGTTGACGTAGAACAGAAAGATCCTCCTGTCATTATTCACTTGCCATTCTTGGAATTACTTTAGAGTCTAAAATAATGTAACCACGATTTCGCTTATATATATCTATAAATCTTGTATTCCATTTTCTGCACCTGATATTCAGCATGGCTGTCGCGTACGTCATCAAATACGAAGGCTGAATTATCAGCGAGAAAATAAATCCTTTTTCCAGGGGTGGGACGTGCTAAGATGCAGAGGAACTTTTAATGGCGTGTCGCGGCTCGTGCAATTTCGAAAATTGTGTACCTTTCGGCTCGCCGCGCGAAGGATTAAGCGTGTCAGGACTTGGTAGTGTTTGCGCGGCGGACGTAATAACGCAGTTTACATTTTAATCCGCGGAAACTCGACTCAACTGACAATGAAACTTAATAATTGAAACGCCGACGCCCGGTGTACCGACATTGTGTATTCTTAGCTGCGAAATGCTTCTGGTTGCGGCGCCAAAATTTCGTGTAACCGTGCAGGGACGACGAAGGGACCCGACTTTACCACGTTGTCATCATCCGTTCCTCTACCCTCGTTAAAATTCTAATACAATTGGATTTGAATCGGTCCCCATTCTCATTTGGACGGATATTCGTGTAATGGGCGATAATTTGATAAAATATTTCTTATCGAGACGACTCAATTAAGGCTCGTCCTATTTCAGACACTTATTTGCAGACCTTTCCTCTGTACAACATTAATGCTGGGTTGACTGGTGAATTGGAACAGAAACAGGGCCATCATGGAGAATATTTACAGTGGAAGCGTTGAAAATAATGTCTCTTGTGCTTTCTTTCTCTTTTTCGTTAAGGTTTATACAGAGTTTCGGGTTATTTTAGTTGCAATGGCCGTCCAATGTCCTCGGCGTTTGAATATCTATGAGACCCTCGAGCAGAGTATTAATCGCTCGGAGAAGCGTAGGAACAATAAAGCAAACGAGCCATAATCTCACAATTTAGTTCCCTGATTTTTGCCAACATCGTTTTGGCACTGTAGAGCTTGCCATTATTACGTTGGAGCAATGCCTATTTCCCATTCACGACGTTCCTTTTTTGCATTAATTTCTCGTTTGTTTCATGCAGACAGACGATCAACTGCCAAGGAATTTATGCCAGCTTTTGTATACATTTGTGTGTATACATTTATACGCATTGTAGGTATACAGTAGTATACACTAAAGCAATTTACCTTTCATTCAGGGTATTTAAAAATATCATCCATTTGAAATTTGTTACTGTATCACTGCGAAAACAAGCGTGTCACACGCGTTATTATAACCGAGAATTTAACTTTGATAACTACGCTCATCAGAGTCCTTTCGCTACAGTAGGTATTATTCAGCACCGTAAATCTGAATATGCACAGGTGTGTGTTCCCACACCTCGTTTCTAAACGATTTTCGAGAGCGAACGAAAAATTCACACGGTCATTTCACGGAGCAATATTTCTGCCGAGTATTCAGCTTTTAACTAGGAAGCGTAGTTTTAAAGTGCTCGATGCCTGGTTGCGTGGCGAACTTCCTCGCGTAGGTGAGATGTAGCCAGCAGTTTCTAAAGCTTTTACGCCAAGTAGTTGACACTGACGCAGGGAACTAGAGGAAGACGAGCCAGCTAAGCGCCAGTCGCGAATAATCCTCGCCCGGGAAAATAAAGAATACGGGATTGGCCTAAATTGTCCAAGAGATAGAAAGCAGACCGGGAAAGAAATGGAAGATGGATTTCCAGGATTTCATCGTCCCGCGGCGTCCAAGTGCCACGGGCAGTAGGATCCTTCTGATAAATTGTGACAGGCGGAAAGAAAACTTAATCAAACTGAAAGCGAAGATAATTAATCGAGCACTCCTCCCGCGTCAATTAACTCGCTAATCTTGGTACTGTACTTCCCGCCGCTAATAATTGGAATATTTACAAAAAAGGAACCTTACTCGAAGTGGAAATGAACATTGTATAAGCCCAAAAACACTTGATTCCTCATGCTACCTCGTTGCAATTAAGAACCGGCACGCGCGTGCACCGAACAACACCCGAAATTCGCATGGAGCCCTACCACATTAACGCATATTGAGAACACGTCAGGGGAAATCAATTACCGATTTCGAAACAGGAAAACTCGATTGAAACTTATCGTCGCTTGGAGTTCGAAAATTATCGATTCAGTTCAGTTATCCAACAGTTTGCAACGTGTACGGAATGCACGTTAAACGTAGTCACTAATTCCATCGCGCAAATATAAATTGGAATAGATTACGCCGTTAACAAACAGACAGGAGACGCGAATAGAAACCCACGGATGTTAATTATTTAAAGTATTAATACGCGTGCGGTGCGCCCCAGAACGGAAGCCCTCGAATTAGAACAGCGCGGGGCGCTAAACTGCCGGCAAAGTGCTCGCAAGAAAAGCTTCTTCCCCGTTGGAAACCAGAAGAACTCGCTGCCACCGAATTTCCATATGCAAACCGAACGAAAAACAGAGCGCATCCTGCTCTTAATGCGGTGCATTCGATCCGCGCGGGGGTGGAGGAGGGAGGGGGTGGACGGGGTGGAGAAAAACGTTATCCAGGCGCTGTTGATCGCGCTGGAACGCATTAATCTTGGCCTGATAACTCCTGGCTACCGGCAAATTAGAATTCATGAAAAGACGATCGTTCGCACCGGCGGAACGTGGCTGACGAGGGCGGGACGCGAATGGGACGAGCGAAATTTTAACGAAATAGGCCAGAAAATGTTGGGGACGATGTGTATAGATAAATTCCAGAATATTAGCTATGAATGGCCAGCCATTTTTATAAAAAATGGCTTTGAACATTAAAATTTTGAAGTCGGCGGATCGACTTCGGTCTTCATTTAAATAGTAGATCTTAATGAAAGGAATTCAAAAGTCTTATGCGTTATTGTCACAGGAACAATATTTTAACCAGAAAATGCAACTTTGTCGTAGTATACTCGCTTAACTACGCTTGTGTTAAGCTAGGTTCGAATCCCTGTAAGGGGTGGTTTTTATATTTGTTTCTTCTTATATTATCGTGATTGTGTGTATTGTGACTAGGCCAAATTCCATAATTTTCAGTTTAACATCTCGATAAAAAAAATTAAATTTAAATATTCATTTTTATGACACCTGTCATGAAAATAATTGAAAACAGGGATTGCATATTGAAGATACTTGCGCTGTACATATGAATTTTTGAATTGTAATATTTTATAAAAGAGCATATTTCGTTAACATTGCGGAATTTTGGAAATCATTGAAAAATGTGTAGATAATGAATATTTAAATTCAACTTTTTTTTTATCGAAATATTGAACTGAAAATTGTGAAATTTCGATTAGTCACAATACGCGCAGTGACAAAATTATAAGAAGAAAAAAATATAAAAACCACCCCGATAGAAGATTGCATTTTCTGGTCAAATTATTGATCCTATTGCAATAACGCATAATAAGACTTTTGTATTCCTTTCATCAAGATCTACTATTTAAAAGAAGACCGAAGTCGATCCGCCGACTTCAAAATTTTGAATGTTCAAAGCCATTTTTTATAAAAGTGGCTGGCCATTCATAGCTAATATTCTGGAATTTGTTTATACACATCGGCCCCAACATTTTCTACCCGGTTTCGTTAAAAAGTTTCTCCCATTTGCGTCCTCCCCTCGTGAGACCCTCCCATGTTCAAAGCGTATTTCATCATATTTCATGAACTGGCCGGACCCGTTTGACGTTTAATGCCCGGCAACGGTCGTAACGAGGGTGCCAGAAGCGCGAACAAACGACGGAGGATTTATCGGAGCGTTTTGGGACGCGTTACCGGCTAGTCGAATTGCGGAAGCAGCGCGGTCTACGCGCCTCGCTGATGAATTATTCATCAAGACAGCGGGAGGATCGTTCTTCCGGGGCCTGGGACAAATCACAGCGAGTCAAGACGATCCTCCATCGAACCAGGGCAGCCTCACTTTCTTCGATTCCCGCCGCGTTCTCGCCGGTCTTGGCTCTTTTTTCGGCTGTAAGTACGTTTCGGCCTTCGCGGTTAAAAGCGGGCCCCCTGATTCCGAGTCGTTCCGTTGATTTTCCGGCGGGTCTTCCACGTAGGGGTTGCGAGTAAATGGAAGGGACTGGAGGAGACCCAGGGTCGTTCTCTCCTTCCTCCTTTGTTAGTCGCGGCTTTTTTAGATGTGCTTTACGCTTTGTGGCCTGTTTCGCTGTTCTCCTTGGCTGAGTTTAAAGTGCCTCGGAGCGTGCGAGGCTTAGATGGCGGAATGCTGGTGTGCGGTTACCGTTGCTGCGGGATTCACGTTATGCTGGCAATTGATCCATTTACTTGATAGTTTTAACAATCGGAGGAGGGTGGGTTACTCGGGATAGGTGGTAGAGCGGGAATAACTAGGTACCTATTAAAATGAAAGGAGGAAGATGTAATTCAAATCGTAAACGAATGCACCGTGTAGTGGAAACAAAGTTCAGTAATCATACTTTTACTCTGCGTGAATAAATTAATCTTAGGTTTGAAGTATTAATTTTATATCACCTACTCTGGCAACCCTTAATTTATAGAATATACCTAAGTCCATACTTGTATAATCGTTGTATCACTGATTCATCACCGTCCAACCCAAACCACTGACTCTAGAAATATGAAATTCGGTATATATTTCTTTTGCGACGTAGGTGCTCGATGAGAAAAGAGTTTTTGAAATTCCAAATCGAAGGTGGTAAAAAGGGGAGAAACGTGTTTTCTCAGACTTTTTATTATTTCTTTGACCGGATTAGAAGTCAACTTGGTTTTTACTTACAAAGGTTTTACTTAAAAAATTTTAACTGAACATTTTTGAGATGTTGTTGAATGAAAATATGCAAAGAAAATTTTTTCGAATTTTTTTGACCGGCGGATGCACTTGATACAATTCTTGCTATTGGAACTATCTTATTTATCCTTCTCCTGGCCACTACTACGTGCTACACGGATTCGACACGTATATGAACAGGTCTCGAGTAATTTTATGCTAACAGAGCCTATAAACTGTAAAGAGGAAGCACCATAAAAAGAGAACCGACTGGCAGGATCACAGTTCCTTCCTTCCATTACCCAGGTTCACTGAAAAAGGAGAGGGATTTATTTGCCACGTGGGAAAACAGCGTCAACTCTGTGCAGCTTATTGCCATCCTAAACATCTCTCGATCTTCTCGCGCTGAAACTTCCGTCAGATCCGCTTACGCGACCTGCATATCCGGCTAATTCTCCGAAGAAAAAAGCCCGAAGAAAAATGGTTACTGGTAGGTTTCGCCTCATTGAAATGCATAACTATCGCCAATGAATTAATCACTGCCTTAATGCAATATGGCAGCAAAGTTTTTCGCTCGTTTAAAGGTTTGAAACTTCGCCAGGCCAAATGGCGCCAGCCATCCGCGCTCGGGATTCGCCTCGAGAGGATCTTCTTCTACCGTGTACGATAATAAATGGCACTCGGTTCGGTTTCAGAAGAACCTAATTGAATTTGCGAGAATCGACGACTAATCGCGCGTGTCACTCGACTTGTTTCCTTTCTGTGTACAAGTTTAATGCAGAGCTCATTGTCTGGCAGAGGTATTCCGACGTAACAACAGCTGGGGGTAAAACCTGTAGCGCCTTTAAGCTTTATGGAATCAATGAAGAACCTGGAGACGTGTTCGAATCATTTGTTGGGGACTATTGTGTTAATTATGTGACCGAATAAGTGCATTCCTGTAGTGTAGGTGAAGAAGGGCACGTTTGGTGGTTTGCACCTTAGGGATATCGCGTTGCTTCCTACTTTAGTGAGTCTCGGGTTAGTCACTATATCTGTGCAAGATAGTACGTGCTTCGTGGTTGTGGAAAACTTACGGGTGAAGTACTATAATTGTGCGCGGTATGCACAGGATGTTTGCAGAAAGTTGAGGTTGCAATTTGGGAGTTTTTAATACTCATCAACAGTTTAAATTGTCTACTGATTGTGTATAATAACTGTAGACGAAGGATTGTGGTCTACCAACTTTGGAGGATGTAAAATACTTCGTGACCGAAGTAAATATTTCAAACTGTACAAATATTATATTTAGCAACACACATCTCTAATACTATTTTCTTTTTGTTACAGGTTTGTACCATTTATCTGTGCTAGTGGACCGTTGAATGGATTATCGTGTAATTTTAAAAGGAGTAAGTAAGATCTTCTTATTCAGCTCATTGCATCTAATCACGTTTTTGTAACGAGTGATCGATACTATTCTTTCGCTACAAATTCGATTGATGAAAGTAGTATTTGAAAGTGTAACAATCAGAATTAAATGTTTGACAAAGGGGTAGCTAAGCACGCTGAGAATTAATAATCGGTAACAGAATTTTGGAATTGCTAATGGAAGTCGTCTGAATGGAAACGGAGCGGGTAACGGTCGTGGGTTGGTGCGTCTTCAATCCCTCGTAGCCAGAATCTTCTGGAATTGCTCTCCGGCGCTGATCTATGCGTTTGCTGCAGCACACTGCAGTGGTCCGATATGTCACTGCAAGATCGTCTCCGCCAGTATCCTCCCGAGACATTGGCCCCTAACGATTGACCCCGTATCTTGTTCCTTTGTGGAAGATAAACGAGCATTTACATGAGATTCGCATTAACACAATTACTGAAAATTTATATGATCGCTGACGCACACGGCTGTTTGCATACCACTTGACGCAGCCAATGCACTTCCTGATATTTCAATGGAACGAGCGTGCATAAGAAGCATTTGCAAAGCCGTTTCCCTATTCAGCTCCAATGTTACACACATATAGGTAGTTTATTACTAGAAAATAGATGCATCGTTTAGCCGTAGTAGTCAGTATTACGTACAAACGCACGTAGGTACAAACGAGTTCAGTGCACTCTCCAAAACCTTAGCTTTTCAGTATAAACTTAAAAACTGATCGAGAAGTTAGACTGTAATGTCCAAGCCTGGAAAACCCGCAGCTGTGGTAAATTCTTTATATCTCTATCTTCTTTTTCACATGTTTCCTTTGAATATGGAGGTAGACTATATATGCACGTACATTCAATGAATGTCTTGTTTGTGAATTTTTTTTATGTAATTTATGCATATACATTTGACATATTGTAAGTAGTTAACAATTAGTTGTTAGCTGGAGGCTTTTGCTGTGTTTCAGAAGAAGTTCTATGTCTGGTGGATATCAATAAAATTTATACTACTTTATCTCCCCTAAGCTTTGAAACATGGTACTTTACATTACTATTCGACGTCAGTGCGTAATAAATAACGGGGAGTGAATAAAAAGGCTGTGCAAATCCCTTGCGGACTTACTGTAATGGATGGAAGAGAGTCAAGAGGATTAAAGGCGCCATCATTTATAGATAAACGTAGTTTCTGAATTTTTGGAAGAAACCCCTTCTTCGAAGGATTTTCCTTTTTTGCAATTTCGTAGAATTTTAATAACTCGAGAAAATTTGACATACCCCTCAAACTCAAGAAATTTATACATGTACTAGCAGCTTTTAAAGAATTTCCTTCTTCCTTCCCATTATAGTTTCCCACCTTCGAACAGATTTCTTAAAAAAGTCGAAGACCAACGGGAATTCGTAAACACTCGGAAGCTGGTGAGAACCACCAGAAATACGAAGTCACAAGAACATTTGATGATTATTTGGTAACAATTATGATAATCGAGCGATGATCTAGTGCGTGAAAAATTGCACCCCCGTACGAAGCAAAGAAATTTTCGAAAATCGTTCCATCCGAAGAAGCTTGCAACGCAAAAACCTGTCCGAAGTCTTCGGGCGAGAATCGACAGCGTATTAAAGCCTTTGCTGACAGGCGGCGGGTACCGAAATTTAGCGTCGCTGAGTGACGCGTAAATATGCGGAACGTATTCTAGAAAAGTGAAAAATAGGAAGCACGAGCGATAAAAGGTTGGCAACTCATTGAGAGTCTTCGTCGGCCGTGTGCATCGGTATTGTCGCGGCAAGAAAAAACGTTCCCGGGCATATTTCCTCTTTGCATCCTGGTTAATATCCTGTCGTGACGTGGATGTTTGCCAGTGATCCAATTTCATACTTTCCCGTCAAGTTCAACTGCTGTCGGGTCTGTCCTGGAAATCAGCGCCCCGTCGCGTCAACGTTTGTTGCGTTCCGAACGTCATATTGTTCCCTCTTAACAGATATGGTCCCGGGATGCTTTTCATCCACGGTACAATACGCGATAGTTAGCGGTTTTTTGCATTTCTCCCAGCAACGGCGACCGATTGAAAAGTCGGAACGAATTCAGCCATTTTTCGTGTCGATTTTTCCGGACCGCGCAATTACACGCGAAAAATATTCGTTTGCTTTGCGAGTGTTACACGTCGCGGCGGGCGCGCGCATTTCATGGATATTTTGGGTGGAAATGCGAGGCAGATGGAAATGTTGAAGCTAGTCTGTCGAATACACTATGTTCTATATGTACGCGTAGCTGGGGAAAGGATGATTTATAAAAGGCAACCGAGGGATGGGAAATAGTGGATGGAACTTTCAACTTGTAATTGAGAATACAGGCATAATTAAAACTGAAGCACAAAGCAGCATTCACGATGAGATATTTTTGTTTACGTCACTGTATTACAATGGCGTGCAAAAGTATTCGGCCGCACTTTAAAATATCTTGTTTAAAATTGGTCCAAATGACTTAATTTTTTTTAGAAGCTAGAAGGGTTAGTTCGCTAAATGACGTGATTCGTTCATTTGAAAAAAATTTCAATTAGTCGGAATAGCGAAAAAAATAGTAAATGTCGTGTTTTTCAAGTTTTTCCTCTGTGCTCGTAATAAAAATTTAAAAAATGCCTCGTGTAGATTTAAGTAAGTTGTATATGTGCTGAAAATTTCATCAAAATAGGGTAACACAGCTATGAGCTGTAAACAGTTAAAATTGACGAAAATTACAGTTTTCGGTGGAAAACTTCTAGCTCTAGCTTCTCAAAAAGCTCAAGTCATGTGGACCAATTTTGAACAAGTTATTCTGTTTTAAAGTGTGACCGAATACTTTTGCACGCCACTGTACCTATAGACGGAGGTATGTCCATAGACGTTTTAAAGTAAAATCACGGGGAGACGTTCCGTAACTTGTTTTTCTACGTGGCCACGATGTAGTACACAAAGATAATTATACGAATTTTCTAATTCTGTTATGAATCTTTATAACTACTTAGCCACCTTTTTTCATTTCGTTTAATACCAATCTTGCTCTTATTAATTGAGTTACATGAGTTATATGAAGCTACTAGTTATAAATAATTCCGAAGCCAATTAGTAACTGACAATGTTGTTCATTGCAAAGGAACGTTGAATGCGTAATGCACGCAACCAGCTACTTCAGTCTTGCGAAAATTTCACATTCCTTTATTATTACATCATTACTTCCTTCCTACTCACACCACTCGTATTTTCTATAAAAGAGAAGCGCAAATCGCCAGTTGCTACGCGAATAAATTCGAAGCGTACGCCTGGGAAGCGCGTGCCGGTGACACGAGAAAGGAAGCATCTCTCGCGGCACACATTTTCACGACGATAGATCTTGGCAGGACGACAAATCGTTCGTCGAAAACGCGAAGGTAACGCGATTTTTTAAAGAATTTCTGCTCGATTCGGTTGGCCTGGCGACGCGATAAAGGAAAAATCCGTTGGCGGTGCGCGCACCCTCGTGCCGTGCGCATTTGTATCGAGCCGATGGCAAGATGGAATCGACCTCCGGGGCCTTTTTAGACGAGACACTTTTCGTAAATTCGTCCGACGAATACCACTGATGACGCACAGTGCCATCAAACTACTGCATCCCTCATCGCTGATCCTCCCTCCTACCCACACTGGTTACTGTGCCCACCATCCAACATGGAAGAGCGAAGCATAAGACAGCAGAAAATGAAAATTGCAGGATCGTGCCCCAAGTAGTAATCGCCAGGCAGAAAGGCGTGTTGGTGGAAACAGTTCCGTGCTCCTGTGCTATTGTTACTTTGGTGTTGCTCGCAGCCAATTTGTCAGGAGAACACCGCGGTTGATCTGCCTGTTACCGTATCCCCGCGAGACGATAGTCGCGACTGATTGATTTACCATTTCGTTCCTTTCCCCTGGAGTTAAACAGCGTTTACATGGCTGCACGAAGGAGGCCGCAGCACGCTTTCCAAGTTCCATCGAAGTTGCTCGCCCGGAGCAAGCGGGATCGACAGGCTGATTGATTAATTCGTCACGGCGAGGTAGCTGTTTGTCGTCCACGGCCAAAGGATCGATCCATAGGTGGCATGAAGCAAAATGTAATCCCGATTCGAGGGAATCGGTCTAATAGTAATCTACATTATTCCGGGCGGTGATTAGCTGTTCACGCTCGCGATGACGGACCGCTGTTTCCCTAAACATTTACGAGAATTTGGCCGAGGGAATGATGAGTTGCCAGCGAACTCATTTGTGATACACGATGTTCCCTTGGCTGATTTAGAGCTCGCGGATGGTGGCCTTGTATGTTCCGATACTTGGTGAGAACATGGATATAGAATTTGTTGCTGTTTCTAGCGAGTATAATTGGGGAATATGATAGAATACGTTTGGATTAGTGTGGTTTCCCCTATCTCTATTATATCTAAATACATATACAACGTGTTGGTATTAGTATTGTTTTTTATAAGATTTTAGGGGTATGTGTACAGCACTGGGGGCTACTGTTTTTTTTTTTTTTTAATTTCATTGCGTAAACAGCTTCGTGGTTTATGTAATACGAAAGTTAATGCTTCCATTATTCTCATTTTTAAGGTAAGAGAAGTAACAGAGAGTAAAGGACACATTTCTTGAACAGTATAAAAATGAATATTAAAGAATGATTAATAGAAATATAATTGCAAGTATGATAGATGCTATGCACATACTAAATTATTTCACTTCGATGCAAGCAGGTGCAGTTTAAAGGTTCAGAATGCGAAAATAAGTCAAAGTGTAAGAAAACACATGAAGGAGGCACGTGTATAGTCAGGCATACAATATAATCGGTTTGGCAAGAACACAGATTTAACCTTAATTTCTCGTAAGGTTGTTCAGCTCTTTGTGGGTTCAACGCTGCGATAGGAATATGAAGTCTTCAAGGAACAGCAGTCGCGGGAGTAAATCCCCTTTAATGATGTCACCGATGTTACAACAGACGCTTTTATTTCCTTCCTTGCCTCGGACCCCTTTGTTCATCAGTCTGTATCAAGAGTTTAACAAAACACTTGAAACAAGCAAAACGATCGCAACGTAAGTAGGTACGTCATACCCCGGGCTAAATGATATTTTAATTAAAGCACTTGAGCGACTTAGCCTCGCTTTTATGAAACGGAAGGGCACATTTTCTCGTAAATTTCATAGATTTAGAATGGACAGAATTATCCCAAGTACTGTTCAGCTTCGACCCTCCAAAAATTCAACGCTTTACTTGTTATACCGTAATTCCAAAGATTCTAACTACAAATTCTTAATTATTAACTTCTCGATCGCTCCAATTTCGAAACTCTTTACGTGGCATAATGGAAAAAACATATTAACAAGAACGAGATGTACAATTTCATTTAGACAAGAGGACACTATGCTACCTACGATGAAAAATATCAATCATCACCTTCTTCTGACAACAACCATTCCCTCGTCGCGATCATAATCAGCGCTCAATCGTCGATACGATAACTGTAGGTGACGTTCTGGCTACATTCTACAACGATAAACTAGAATCAGTAGTAAAGCCGTGGCAAGCAGCCGTTCATCCATTTATTGGCGTTCCGCGTCGCGCCAATTACAATCACGCCCTTAAATCCCGATCGAACGAGTCGAACGAAATTACACGAGCCGTACGATGCCGCTTCATAGGCAGCCCGCGTTGCCGTCCAAGTGTCGTCAAATTCGGTGTCTGTCACATTCGAAGCTGTCGCCATTACTCATGCCGTGGACAAGGTGCATTCGGTATGAACCGTTCCGTCCTCATGTTTCTAAATTGGACATGCTCGAGACAACAGCGCCGCGGGCGTGCTAATTTTCCAATTTCCGATGTCTCGACGCCTATAACGTAGCCTGTCCAATAACTTAGGCCGACCTATATGTATAGCGGGGCGCGGTCTGCACGCCTGGACCCCGTGTGCCAAGGGGAGCGAGAGACGAGGGGGTCGACGATGGTAATCGATCGCGGTCATAGGAAGATAAATTTTTATCGGGCCAGTGGCACCGAACAATGGACAGTAATGAATATGAAGTCGGGCTGATTCCTGGCCGATCCAGGAACAAGTGATCCGGGGCCAGCGGGGTGATTAAAGTCGTTCCTCCGCGGGAAAGTAGGACGTGGCGCGGGAAAAAACGCGAGGCCGTAATGCGGGTGACACGGTCAATTTTCTACTGAACGCCCGGCCACCGATCCCATTTTAACCATCCTCCTGACTAAGGGCCCAGGTCACTCGAGACGATCGCTTTAGACGGAGCTGTTTACCTCGGGCCACATGGCGACGATCGGCTTCGCGATCCAGCGTTCCGTAACCCCCTGAGTTGACAAAGATTAGTTGGCACGAGGGTGCTGACTTTTCATAGAAGAGTTATGGATCCGTAACGCTTGCGTAGGAGTGTCGTATGACGTAGTAATAATTACATACCCCATCTACCAGAAATATGCTTTAAGCCAATGTCACGCATACGGATGTACAAAGCGAGATAAGTGTGACGCATAAATAAAAAATAATCCTGAATGTAAGCCGGGATGCGTAGCTGGGAAATCTGGGTTAGAGCAAGCCATGGACCTAGCCAGTGGCTTGCGCGCTGCTTCATCCCAGGATTAACCGTGACACCTTCGTGCGCGCTCGTTACGCGCGGTGCTACGTCGCGTCTTGAGGGCGCAATATCGCGCACCGACGCCGGACGAAATCCTCGAGAAGCTCCACGAAGGCAGCAGGTTTTGTGAAATTAATGCGCGCAGCAGCCATGTCGCTGGAAGGGTGGGCGCCGCCTCTCTCCGCGGCGCTACTAATTTCGCACGTACCTGGACTGACGTTTGTTTCGAGAACGCAGCCGTTGCTTAACGCGGCCGCTGCAAAGAGGAATCTTTTTAAACGGATTTAGCCGTCGCGGTTGCCTCGGCAGAGGAACGCTCCTCAGGATAGGTAGCCGGCACCCTTTTAGACTCGTCGTTGCATCGGTGACATCGTTACGTTTCATTTCAGAGGAAGTTTCTTCATCTGCCAGTCAACGCCGCATGAAGACGGTCTCTCGTTAGCCGTAAATCCGCCATCTAAATGAATTGCCGTGCGTGCAATGGAGTTTTTGATGGCGTTTCGGCGGAGAGGTAAGCTCCGAATGTCGGAAGGATTCTAAAGGATGAAGTATAATCTTTATTGGGAAGAAATTGGATGCTAAGACACTTTGTATAGGGCTTAACGCAACACGAAGCTTACAGATTTCCCCTGGAACATTAGGAACTGCGCTAAAAGTGAAATTATTTCGAGTAGAAACTAGAATCCAGTTGTGCTGGATTTCTCGTGTTTTCGTCTTCGTTTCTCCATTTTCTATTTGAATATAGGGGTAAAGATTGTGCCATAATGGTTTCGTTTACGATCCTCCAACAATACACTCTATGTATACTACTTTAGACTATGGGAATTAATTTATTGCGATTTCACCAGTTAGACTTATCTAAAACCAAAAATCTAAACAGATTCTTGATCAGTATGACTGTCGCTATCGCTTGGAATATAATTAGTGATTTATCTTCAAAATTAGCAAATTGGCGGGCAAAATGCCAGAAAAATATTTTTTCGAGTTTTTTCTGTTGCTATTTTCAATTTTAAAAGTAGATTAGACTCGATGAAAATACTTGGTTGTAGTCCTTGCGATAGTCATCGGTGTGCAGATTAAGCAATAAAATGTATAAAGCAATTGGTTCGATAGATTTTGAGATTTTATCTTCACGATGTAAAAAAATGGCGTTTAGAAAAGAACGCGCTTAAAGTTTTTATCTACCTATAAAGGCCGAGCCTCTGCGCTCCTTAAATACCTCTGTAGAATCTAAAATAATCGGAATTTTTCCATGAAAAATTAACAGTACATTCTTGAGGATACGTACTTTCGAAATGTTTTTAAAAAAACTCAATTTTTTTTCAATCCGTGTAACCGAAATGACCCCTTAAACGTCGAAGTTGAGGATTCGGAATTGGGTTTGCAACGCGGTTTCGTGACTTCATCGACGAACACAATCCTAAGGCCTAAGGAACAGCACGGTGGTTCCAGGCATTCACGTTGCCCGTACATGCGGTTCCCACGTTATAAAGTGAAGTAGAGATGAGAAAAGTTAATAGGGTAGTACCAATGAGACTTTCTCATTATGCCACACTTTTGTACCGCGAGTAGAATGTATAGAGAATTACTGAACACTGGCGAAACACGTGTACAGAGGGAAATTGTACCCTTTATATTCCTTTCTGACACCAAGCGAAACACGGGGTTTAATCACCGCCCTTTTCTTTTTCCTCTAGCTAGTGTTCAATAATCCGTCGCGAAGCTCCAACGAGAACACCACCTTCGTCTGAACAATCACTTCAACGCACTGTGTATTTTATTACGGGGAACAGCGACGTTTGTAAACTTCGTCCCGATCCATTCCTCCCACGTTCGTTTTCAGGGAAACGGTGGAGAAATTCTCGTAGGCGATCTGGCGTCGCTAACACTCGCGCGAATCGTACAACAGCTTTTTGTGATTTATTCACGACCGCCACGACGTGTGTTTTCGGCTCAACATTCGCAGGCGCGCGAACTCTTCTTCTGGCCTCGTAAGGCATCGCGGGCGTGTATCATATCCGCGCCGTGGCAGCTTGAAATATTTATGCCGGCTTCCTGGTGCCTCCTAGCTGCGTGAAACTTGGTTTGCGCACGGTCCCCGTATTGTTTCTATTAAGGCGCACCTTAGCCGCACGTTCCGCCACGGGGAAGCCGCTTTGTCGAATCTTTGTTGCCGTCACAGGCCCCGCAGCGTTACGCAACTTTGGTGATACGGAAAAGCGTGAGAAATCACGTGTAACTTCCTCCTTCGCTTGCTTTTCCCTTAGCGCCTCGTCTCCTCTCCTTCCCACTTCCCTGCCCTCTTCATACGAATTCGGCTGCACGTGTTTGCCGGGCGCCAACATAATTATTACCGCGTATTATTCGGGTACGCGGAATGTTCGCTAACAGAGTCTTCTCAACTTTCTAGATTTTAATATGTAATAGACAATTTGAATCTTCAATCTTGATGGAATGTATGATTTCATGATTTACAGACAGAATCGAATCCAAGACTGCGTCACGGTCTACAGCTAGTCTTTAATTAGATGCGACCCGTCAGTCGCGAAAATTCAACTATTTTAAAAGAGAACAGAAGGTGGATAACTGCGCTGCGAAGCTTATGAAAACCATTTCCCGTTTCGCTGTCATGTTACGAGACACACGATCATTCCCCTCTACTAAATCCGAAGAGTAATCCTGCTCGCTGACTGGAAAACAAGGATTCTCGATTGCAACCCTTTGTTTAACCCCCCCTGTGCCGCGAAATAATTTCTTACGCGATACTTCTTCTCGCTCGTTTTCGTTCAAATACCCAACTTCTCCTTTGTGCGACCAGCAAACTACGAGAAACTTTATGTCTCTCTAAAAGGTTTCACCGATTAAAGGAGACGTTTCGCTGTTTCATTCCGCGCATACAAAGTGTCCTGCTAACTTCGTTGCGAGGGATTTTTAGCCGCTACAGTCTCTCTTTAAACTTCATTTCGCGAAACGAGCTTTTATACCATACGTGAAGAAAGATCATTAACCCCCGCTGCGTGAGAGCACGGAAGTAGATATAAAAGATCCTTCGTCTCTCGCTGACGGGACGAGGACAAAACGCACAGCAGTGTTTCCTCGAATCCTTATATCCGAATCAGTACAGCGAACCGCGCACTTCACGATTACATGTGTTCCATTGATAATCACCTTAATAAGTTTATCTCTCAATAACTAGGAGACGCAAAAGAATTTTTTAGGAGCTCGCTTCGTCCACCGAGGTACATATCCATCTTATTACATCAGCGTTATACTCGACAGTGATTTTAAGCTCATCTATGCATGTGTTGCCACTATACACAGAGACTTACAACCCCCGATGAACTTTCCGCCATCTCGAAAATCATAAATTGATACGAGGCGTCAGGTAGCAACATGCTCCGTCATCTTGCAAAGTCACTTCGTCGATAAGTGACATCCGTGACTAAGTAGTTTGAAACTGGAAAGGCCTCCCTAAAGGTGTTGGGAAGTTCTGATGTAGCCTTTCGCTCACGGTACATTGGAGAATCTTTATTTTCGACAAGCTGTACGGCCGCGTTACAGCCCACCTTGCCATTTATCCGAGAAATTTTATCGTTGCTCAAGTATCCACTCTCGAGGAATAATTGTAAAGTTTCCGTTCGATTATTCGATCGTTTTCACGAAGAAGAGAAGAGGCAAGGGGATGGACCGGGTACGCGCTCGACGTTCCCTTTGACGAGGCCAAGTCGTTACGAATTTACCGGCAACGGAATGACAAGTTTGGAGAGGCGCTCGTTGGGGTCACCTTTGCAGGAATTGCTCAAAGAATCGAGAAATTCGTTGCGTGGTACGCTTGTCCCGTGGCAGGGGCGGCATTGACGTCAGACATCTCCGAGCAAAGCGTGGAATCGTGTTGCAGCAAAGCGCAGGCAAACTCCATTCTCTTTCCAGTTCGCCCGTGCCAATTCCCTTCAGTGATGTTTCACCGCGGTGGCGTAATGCAAGCGGATAACAATATGCCCGGCTTCAAAGACGCGTCTTGGGAATACCTGGAATTATATCACGTATCGCGACTTACACGTTTAAATATTCGCCGGCACAACGGAGACCTCCGCGTCATTCCCATCTCTCTTTTTGCCCTTCTGCTGGAACAGTGAATCGCTGTAACAAAGACCCTCCCTTGCTTTCTGCTCGATAACACCGTCAGCCTTCTTTCTCCATTCTTGGTCTGGTTTCGCGCTGACACAAACACAGACCAGATATAGAGTAGACCTAACATCCGATGCATTTTTCTGTCCCGGATTTGTGGGGTCCTGATCCTTTTCGATAAACGCAGTTTGGGATACCTCACCAAGGAATTGGAATTTGGTATTTTCCATGAAGGTGCTGGAGCGGAGAGGACTTTTAAAAATTTCAAAATCCTACGAGTTCCAACACTCGCTGAAACAGTTCAAGTTACATTTATTCTTATATGTTATCAATGTATTTCAAGTTAAAGAAATTCTTACGTGAAATAAATAATTACCTTGAATAAATCGTTCCTTCCTTTCTTCTATATGAAATAAAGCAGGGTTTTCTGGTAATTAAAAATTCTTGCCACGAATAAAGACGACTTAGATCGTCAAGTTTCCAAGGGCTACAGCGTTACTCGTATCCACTGTTTAACGATTACTCGCAGAAGCAAAAGATCATAACCTAATTCGAAATACCTTTCCTGTAGGCAAACTGAAACTACACCCAAGAATGCTGTTGCTATTCAACAGAAGATGCTTGTAATATACATACAGCCATGGATGGGGAGGTATTATCTGAGCTTACGAAGTTCCCCACACCGTGTGATCAATGAAATGTTACGCATGTTTAATAAGTCTAATCGCAGATTAAAGGGCGGCAGTGCGCGTGCACAAGCCGTGACCCATATGTCAGACAGGCAAGTTAATCCTGGCCCGGATTCTCATCGCTGTAGATCAAATTAACGCGGTTTATACGTTGTAAAGTTAGACAACTTGGCGGAGCCGCTTAGTCGCTTCCACCGAATACCAAAGGCTCTGAAAGCGGGGTTGCGGCAAAAAAGTGTTAAAGGGATTAAAATCGACGCGAGACGAAGCCACGCGGAAACCTGTAAACCTACAGCATACTGCGACAGACATCTCTGGAAAATTTCAACGACTTTCTTCCGTCTACATAGCCAAAGAAACCAGCATATTGCATCCAGTTCCTTAAGTAACTTCAAGCTTCCTCAGTCCCAACAGTTGTGCAGGGAGCATTAAAAAAAGGGAACAAAGGAAACGCGGAAACAGCGAAGTAATTAACGCGAGGGTTGAAAATTTATTCCGCAGAGGTGTCTCTAATATTATTCAAGTAACTAGGATCATCTCGTGCGTTTGTTTATCTGTGTGACGTTCATCGGTAAATTCGAGCGACATTTATCGCGTTGTATCGTTGCACCCTTAACGAGTTCGACGGGTTTCGCGCTCTGTTTTCGGGTCATTCTTCACGTTTGACAGTTCCGAAATAATTCCAGCACTCTGTACTCGCGCGGCATCTCGCGCAAATATCTGCAGCTCTACCTGGTGCATAGTGGAATCGATACGTTTACGCGTATCTGTTTCGCGCCCCCGGCCGACCGATTATTCGTCACCGGTCGAGCGGGGGGTGCGAAATTTTCGCGCTTCTTCTTCGATCCGCAGGAATGCACGTCCTATGCGATTCGCGCGTTTGTTTGCTAGTCGCGCCGATTCGATATAACGAGGATGGAAAATTGGGGGAGTGGCTGAACGATGCATCGGGGCGGTGTTTCGGTTTTCGGTATGCATTCATAGACGTGTCCGTTGCGTTGCGAATATTGGACGGTGGACCTGCGCGATTCAATTGATCTAATAAACGGTGTGCCGTTATCCGTTCGGTCCATGAACTTTTCCTGTGACTGTCGAGCGGAATTGTCCCTCCAGCCCGCTTTTGCGGTTCAAGTTACGGCGCGAAACGAAACGATTTAAGGACAATCGCGTGGTTTCAATTTCTGATACAGACGCGAGGTAAAGCTTGCCTTTTAAATGAAAGATTTTTATACACTTTCAGTCTGTCAGTTTTGTTACATTTTTCAGATGGTTGGTTGTAGTTTTCGATACTGATTAAGTTAGGTATATTGTAGCATAGCAGTAAGAATAGTAATTGAACCGTCGCGATCTGAAATTAAGGAATAGAAGTATCTTGAATTAAATGTGCAATTCATGTTCTTAATACTGTTAGTATTCTACGTGTATCCGAATTTTAATGCCAATCGTAGTATCTTTAATAAATTCTCAGGACTGGTCCTGAAATGTTGCAACTTCAGATGGAATGCATGGAAATTAGTATAGATGTGGAAAGAATTTAAAAAATGCACCAAGTTAAAAGATACAGCAGGTGACAGGAATGTACACGTGACTGATCCGTGCGGCTAAAACGCGAAAAGGTAACGGTGCAAAGGGAAACAGATCATATATGGCCAGACACGTTTCCAACTATTGGAATCGAAGCTATCGTTTCGTTATTTTGTCAGAGCTACATTGTTTCGAGAACCGTTTCCAGGAAAAATTGTTCACATTTACAACGATTTTCGAAGTACGCTAAAATTTAATAAAATTTCCATTTAAAATTCTTAAAAATCTTCTTACATCTCTGAGCACCAATCTGATTGTAAATAGGGAACGAGTAAATAACATACAACGTTCCCGATGCTTCTGTTTCCTCCGAGATTCGAGGAGGGAAAAAATAAACCAAGCCCTGTGTAGTTCCACAAACGAATTCCCGTAGCAACTGAAACCGAGGAATTGCACATCTAGCAGCAGCTGCTTGGTTGCGTTGAAATCCTGTCTCGATTGCAAGAAAGAATCCGTCGGAGCTCTCGTCTTCATAGAATTTCTCTCTATCGCGTTTCCGATATCTGCAATTCAATCCGTGCAGTAACACCATACTGTTTGCGTTTACACGGCATGCGTGGAACTTGGTAGCCGGGAATCGTTCCCGTTCGCGTTACGGCGAGTCGCGTCACGGAACCGTCATCTACCAGTGTTTCGTATCGGCTGACTTATGCAAATCGACACGCGAGTACGCTCTTCACCGTTCGTGAGCACCGCTCGCGACCTGATCGCGCGCCAGCTCCACGTTTCGAGCATAAATTTTCACCCTTTGCCCCCTCGATTTACGAAGCTGCCCGGTCAAAGGGGCGATTGGTCCAGCAGGATCCCCGATATAATCACGCCTGCCGCGTCCCGGTATTAAATAAGCACACCGTTCGTTCGATTTCTCATCTATGGATCTTGAATTCTTTCCGGCTTATTTCAAGCTAAACGTTCGCGAAGAATTAATAGAGTGAGACGGATGCTGGGCCCATTGTGGCTATGAATTTTATTGTTTATTGTGGTTATGAATTTAAATTAAGAAATTATTTAGGAAAGGAGAAAGTTGTTTTTACACCCCTTCTCGTAGGCATATTATGTAGTACAATGATAATTAGAATTGTAACATTTTTGACAACGCCATGGAAAATACAAGAGGCTATACTGGTACAACTGATTGTTAAATATTACAAAAACGAAATATATAATTTCCCGCTAGACTGATTGGATTACCTTATCACAGCATCACGAATAAGTATTTGTATTTGCAGACCGAATCATTCAGTGGGTATACAAATACCGATTCGATTACGCAGTTGGTCTCGATTATTTTATCTATTCAAATTGTTTAACGGCGTATGTATAACTTGCTGTTTAACCATTGAACGAGGAGTGGCTCTCGACTATATAAACAATAATGTCTGGATGAATTCTTGGTCCCGTAGAAAATCAGGATTAATATGTTTCGATACTTGTAACTAGTTTTACACAAGAAAGAATCTAACATCGCACACATGATAAATGAATCATTCGTCCACGTTCTAAATAACGCGTTCTTCGGCAGGGATTAATACAAAGGAGCCCACTGCATTCTAATTTCGTAGAAATTAAGCAGGGATTAACCAAGAAGTCGAAAACTTTCTAACAAGTAGTATATACGATGGCCACAGGCGGTTTAATAACACTAAATTACTTTCTAAGAACATTTTCGTTGAAATTGGATTTCTGGTGCACCCTAAACAAAAGTACTCGTCTTTAGGCTAGTTTCCCGTACTCCTTCTCCAACGAGATATATCAATGCTGAACTTGTAGCTTCAATTTTTCAGTAGGATTGAAATTTCAAGTTTCCGAATACCGCGCTGCAAACTTGAGAAACATTTCGAGTATGGAAACGATACGTGGCACCGTGTCACAGATTAAACCAGCAGCTTTCATCTTCTCAAAGTTTCCCTATCCCCCCTCCCTTGAACGTCCCTTCTACGGGAATCCCTGTCCCCATTTAATGCATAATTCTTGACCGTTTTCCAAGTATCTCATCAGAATATCCGTGAATTTATAGCTTCTATCTTTTAGAGCGACGTTGCCACGCGAGATCCTTTCATTTTTTTTTAATACTTCGTAGGTGAGCTCCTCAACTTTCTGAATTGCATAGAGGAATCTACTTCTGAGGTAGCCATTTCCCAGAATGCATTTTACACTTCTAAAGAGGAAAGTGGAATGGCTCGAATTGGTAAATTAAACGAGTACCCACTTAGAAGTTACTCTGAATAATTCAGCATTAATGAAATAGCGTTTAACAAGATAATTCTAATGCTTTCGGCAAGTAACGCTCACGCCACTTTATCACAGTTGCTTTCCGTCCAATACAGCATTGTTACCTCGATTCTACCGTTGCCGCCGGTTATTCTCGTGAATTTCCCGGGCGCACAATTTTCTCGTGCGTTCACAAAGGCCATCGCGAGGCCAGCCTTTCCCTCTGAACTCTTAAGAATACGTTCGCGCAACTGGGGCTAATTAGAAATTAGACGGACGCCTTACGTTTCGTTTCGGGGAAAACAATTTTCTTGCTGCGTCTCGAGTGAGCAGATTAAAAGCTGGATTTACTAAACGCGAAAGAAGCGCACGCTGAATTGCCCTGAAGTGTTCTTCCGCTCTGGAGCAGCGGAACAATATCAAAGCGTCGTTGCATCTCATATTTAATACGTCTATCCGAATAGACGGGCGAATCTACTCGTGCTAATTAGAATTACGTAGCTCAAAGCTGGAGAACGTCTGCGCGTAATCCTTGCGAAATATTCCTGTTGCTTTCCAATATCTAATTAATCGTTGATCGATCAAGACGTTATGGCGCGGCCTGTGAAGCAAACACTTGCAGGAATTTCTATCGCTAAACAGTAATCCGCCTTTCATTGACCAATTTGATGCTCCCCTTTGTAACTTCAAGCTCCGTAAAGAGTTATCGAACGATAAACCTTGAAGATCATAACGCGCCACTTGAAATATCATAAAGTAAACGACTTGCAAACAGCTTGCATCGGTGCAGGAATAAAACTCTTGCAACTCGGACAGTTACATTAAACTTTCATTTCTCAGAATCTTCCCTTTTTTGCCCACTCTCTGTGCTCAAGTTGGATCCTTTCAGATTACATTGTCTCATCACAGATTCCATTTCTTACTTCATGAATCACTTAGTTCGATCCCTACGGTATATTTTATGTGACAACTCTGTCAAACGTCATCCCTTCCTCCTCCCCCAGACTCGCGATGCAGAATCGAGCAGGCATAAATTATATACCTGCTCTTTCGCATAGTTAGAGATATCACTGGTTTCGAGAAGCACCGGTGACGCGTTGTTCAATGTTGTTTGGTGGTGCTTCGCGAAACCCATTCATCAAGCAGACCCAATGCACAGATTTTGATTCGGTGGTCCCGTGTTCTTTCTGTGTCCAACCGTATTTCACCGAGTAATCGCATCGAGCAACGCGTCCCGCCATTGTGATTAACTCCGAACAACTCGGACATTTCTCTGTTTACTCGTTTCAATCGTGCACGACAGGCGATCGTGATTAGGCCGCGCGCAATCATATGCTTGATCGCTTAAATTGGCGATACCAGTTTGATTATGAGATATGCGAGCCGGCGATTCAACTGATTGCGAT
The DNA here is from genome assembly GCA_963971345.1 of Andrena flavipes. Classification (NCBI taxonomy): domain Eukaryota; kingdom Metazoa; phylum Arthropoda; class Insecta; order Hymenoptera; family Andrenidae; genus Andrena; species Andrena flavipes. The sequence continues at coordinate 36,736,062 of OZ020481.1, forward strand.
TCCCGCATGAACGAACTGTTCACCTGCCGACGATGTTAATCAGGGAGTCACTCCTAAGCCTCTTCTACAAGCTAGGAGCTTCCACTAACTGTCCCAACTGTCTCTCTCTTTCTCTCTCTCTCTCTCTCTCTCTCTTGCTCTCGCTCTCTCTCTTTGATCTCGTTTTTCGATGCTGTTCGTATGATTCGCGAGTAAGTTTGTTGCCAAAGTTCGAGAATATTCATGCTTTCACAATTCTGAAGACGGAACCTTACGGGAGGTTGGAGCTTCTTCCTGGTGCTACTCTCTATTTGCAGAGATGAAATAAAAGTCAGCTACGCAAAGTGCACCCGGGATCAGTGTGAATAGTTAGTTGAAAGAAATGTAGATTGTGTACTTGACTTTCAAAAATTATGCGGAACGATTGCTTGTCCTCCAAGTATGAACATTTTCATAGTTGAATCGTTGAATGGAATTTATTTTCAATCTCCTTCTAATCTTTTTTAGAACTGCTTATTTGATGCGGGGCAAGTTTTTCTTATCTTTTCAATTATTGTTTTCTTATTATTTTAAACGGTTCACACAGATCCTTGAATAAAAATAAATAAATATAACGAAGTAACGTAATACATAGGGATTATCGGTTTTTAAAAACTGTTTTTTTATGTAAATTTATAAAATTTGGATATCTGGTTTTTAAATTTAAAAAAACTGGTTTTATATCGTGGAATTAATATGTAACAATGATTTATTTATTTAATTCAAAACGTTAACAATTTGAATTGAAATCGGTACGAGCACAAGGATTTTATAGTAGGTAACAGTTTACTGTAAAACTAATCTTTATGAGTTCATATTTTCGGAAGAAAAATACTAAATGAAATAAAGATTTATAATTTAAATTTTATGCAAATTTTTGTAATTTTAGTTTTTTTACATTTGGTTTTGTATGCAGTGTATTTTATTGTGTTATATTTTTATAGATCCATGAATATTGAATGAACTACGGATTTGTACGGATTTTAGTTATTTTAATTTGTTTTATTCATTTGGTTTTCTATAGATAGAGTATATTTTAATTTGTTATATTTTTCTAATTCCATAAATATAAACAAAAATTGGGGGGGGGGGCGGAATAGTGGAATTCGAAAACCGATGTTTTCAAACGCCGGTTTTCGTATAAACCCTAGTAATACAGTGACATCAGAAACTTGTAGCATCTGTGTACCAATTGTCAGTTTACTCTCAAGTCACACTTTAATCCTGTTAAGTAAAGCATCGTCGAAGTTTAATCAGTTGCATCTAATAACACATCGAATAATCCTAACATCCCAGAAGCCCGCAAAGTGAAGATAGAAGTTATAAGACACGGTACTTCCAGAAAGCTCAAAGTCTTCTTTAAGTAACTAGTGGAAGGAAGTTCAGCCACCTTAATACTGACGTTACTTTCAATAAAGGAGTTCAAGTTGACACAAGGAATGGGTTCTGTTTCGGACGGATACCACCGTCATCTTCGGGCCAGCAGTGTTACGTTTTTCTTGCACCATGGAACTTCGTCATGTTCGAAACAAAAGTGGAAGTTTCATAATGCATTTAGCGCAGGTGACCGTGATCGATAAACTTTTCCAATTTGCCCGCAGTTACGTTCTTCTTGCGCCTCGTGCATTAAACAGCACACGTGTTACGCGCAATTTTGAAAACGGCTATTGCGATTTCCCGGGGCAATTAAGAGTTGTATTAAAGCCGCTGGTGTATGCACGACCCTCCGCTCCCCAAAACGATGGCTCTCGCACGCGCTTCTCCGGGAACAAAGAAATTAGATTCACACTTGAAGGATATAAGACATTACTCGCGCATTGTAGCATCTTTTGATCACGGGCATGTAAAGTGTTATAAAGTAGAGCCTCGGGCAATAAATTTCAACTACTTCGGGGCGTAAAAATTTCAACGGGCAAAATGGCTCGACGTATGCGCGAGGACGGGAGAAAATGTGAATAAGATTTTGGAAAATGAATGGATAGCGGCAAATGTCAGGTGATTCATGGGAGTTCCAACGAAAAGCCAAGTTGCCCGTTCTACCCTGTTTCTGCGATAATACCTTCGCTGACAAGGGGACTTTGATAGCTTGAAGCGATTAACGGATGTTCTTAAGACTTTCTTAGCATTCTCATCGATGGACATAATCGTGGCAGCTAATATCATCCATGCCATCGCGTGCATTTTAAAACAGCTTATTGTGCACTCTTTTAAAGCAATTAAGTGTCCGCGTAATTGGTGATTCGATCACTCGGTAAGACATTGAATATATGTATTGTTATGCTGCTCGTGGTAGAAATTAGATATACAATGAAACTGTTGCATCACAATGGACACTAGGAAAGGAGGGGCGCATAGCAATCGCGCACATAATGAGATCGCGATTGTGCATGTGCAGTGACCTCAAGTGATTGATAGCGAAGCCAGACATCGCGTTGCCAGCTTTAGATTGTCATTTGTTATCGTGCAGCTTCGATCTAAAGTGAGCAAGTTAATTGCTAAGGCTTTATGAAAGAAAAACTTTATAGAACATAAAATTCACTGTCAGATGTGTGGCATTTGTGGAAATGATCGCCGATGAATGACCGAGAAATTGAGTAAAGCGCAGATCATGTAAAACAAATATGGAGGGAAATTTGTGATAACTGGAAACTCATCGTTTCGCAGTTGAAATTATTTATACCAATTAATTGGTGCAGTCTCCTAATTTAGTCAGCAATCTATGGAATTAAATTACTCATGGATGAATGAAATAATCCAATAATGAAGTGATGATCACAGGGCAGAAATTGTTTGGCGAAGCACGCTGCGCACAAGCATGCCAAGGTAATAAAGACGCCGTGGAATTCTGATTAAATAAACAACGCGGAATCCAGTCCATCGCGGCGCATTATCCGGGGGTCGACGCAATAATGCACGATAAGAGTGCAATAAATGGATTCGAAGAAGGGAATCAACGAGCTCCTTCTTCCTGGAAGGCATACGCGAACGATGGAATCGTAGACGTCGTTTGGTTTAAAGTCCTATTCTCATGCAGCATAAACTCGGCGTCGTTAGATTCGCAGGAGCGTTCTTATGGCAAACATTTGGAGAGAATTTCGTTACCGGATCGAAGTACTGGTTCGGGGAATACTTCGATTCCCTCTATGATAGCGCTATTCCAGAGTTTACACGAACGCTGCACGGTGCCTTACTCCCACAGAATTCCCGATGCAAGGTGATTCAGAGACAAATGGTCCATCCAACTGGTTCCTGGCGTCTCCCAAAACCACGATGCCCGCAGCAACGATCATTTCCCGAAGCATTTTTCCGACAACTTTCAAATAGGCACTGTTAAACGGTGGTCGATTATGATGCATCAGTTTCAAGTCGTTTCTTCACACAAACTTATAGAAGCTTTCTGCTTCATATATTAAGATTTACCAAATGTCAAGTTATTACCACAGTTTGTTAAAGTAACATTACGTTGTTGTTAAGGGAATAGTAAGAGTTTAAACGTTCCATTGGCGATCGTAATATAATCATACCCAATAATGTGTTGTTGCAGTATGCATACAGTGAAGTATTATTACAGCCTGGACGGAGTTAAAATTGGAAATTGAAACTTCTACTAAAGTTGGTAGCGAAGAATTTTCCAACTGTAGAAATACGAGAAAGTACTGAGTGGCGGACGAAAATTAATATTTATTCGAGGTCAGATCTGGCAGATGTTAAGAGCAATTGAGAGTAATACTCTGTAATTATTTGCGGTGAAACCCTTGAGTTTTTGTTGCTTTTACAAGAGAGGGGGAGAAGTTGTATTTATTTAAGAACTTGGAATTGCCTTGATTTCCCTATTCAGGACCGAATCGATTTAAACGTTTGCGCCCGATGATTACGACAAGTTCTAGTCGACGAAGGTTTCGAGTATTTTCATTGTAGCCAGTGTTTGCCCCCGCTAATTGTTATCGGAATAGCAATTATTGTTTCTTCCGTACCCTCGTGGAATTGTTTGCCATGAATATATTCCATGTTAATTATATATAATTAATGGCTTGCAGATATGTACTTCGATATAAAATGAATGACGCAATGTAGATGAACAGTGCAACCGAAGAGGAAACATTTACTTTTACAGTTTCGCGTTTCTTATACAACGACAATTGGTCTCCGTTTAATAAATGTGGATGTCAATTGAAAAATAAACATCGCTCATTGCAGAGTACAATCAGATAGTAATTTCACTTCATCCCTCGCGAATCTTAACCATGTACTTCGCTGAAAACAAAGATTCATATTTGAAAGATGCTGCGTCCAAGTGATCCACTTTAATGGGGTTCACAATGATCACAGTTTACGGCTACAAATTGCTTTTAGAGGAGCTCTAGTATCTCGAGCGTCGGCGTCGCACTGAAGAAGCATCCCACCATCGATCCTCTTGAGAATTCCTCATCGGTGACGCGTCGAACGCGTGTAATTACTTGCAACGGTCCTATAAAAGAGTACACCCGTAAGATACGTAATGGATATCGATCTCCCGTGTCGACAGGCATCATGTCTGACTGCCCATGAATATCTATTCGAGCCGATGACAACGAGCAGACCCTCGTATAAAGGACGCATGCCGAATGCGCGTGACATCGCGAGATGTTCAATCAAAGTGTCGCTACGTTTCACCCTTGCGCCCCGATAAGTAGTCGGATAGGCGAGAAATGTCATCGCCTCAACTGGCTTCCAATCACTGAGCCAGGTTCGATAGATAATAAACGATATTGACTATTTAAAGCAAATCAACGTGGAAATTAAAAACAGAGGTAGTAAGAAGGAATCTTTTACATTCACCGTTAAGGAATATTTTATTCGCCTTACATTTTCCAATGGCTCGATCCCACTGGCTGAGTACCTACTCTGATACTTCCTGCTCCATTCTAATACTTCACTCGGACCGTGCATTTATTCAAGGTGCATCTCGCTATACAACCACAAGCTAAGCATCGATCTTCCCCCCTGGAACCGACCAGATCCCCCGATTTCGCGATTTAAGTGAAAATAAAAGCAACTCGTGCAAACCCCCTCGCCCAAAGTTCCATCGACGAGCGACCAAGGGTTAACGAAGGCTTCGTTTAAATTCTTCGTCACGAGTTGCCGCCGAACGCATCTGGATTCACCCGTCGTCGGCTGAGCAGGGTGTATCTTTTCGCTGGCTAGCCCGAGGACTATGCAGAATTTCCAATCCCGGAACTAATCTTCGCGAGTTTGAATCTCGATACCGATCAGCATTCCGGCCGAGCGTCGCTGTGTTATTACGGGGCACGCAGAGCCAGTGGTGAGTAAGCTGGGGAAAATACAGAACACCTTCGGAGGAGATTGTTGTTAGAAACAGTCTTAGGCGGTCTGTCGCATCCGGCATTCCTCTGAAATTTCAATAATGTACGGTTTCCAACGCGTCCCTGGAATTTTTTACCACGCCTGTCAGCCTTGGGCTGCTTTGATACCGCAACGATAACGGAACGTCATTATAATCATAATCGTCCCATAGCACCGCCCCAATTTAAACAACACGGTAGAACGGGAGTTTTTAATGTGCCAAGGCTTTTAAGAATATCGTGAATAATGCAACGTTTGGGGAATTAAGTTTACCGTGTCTTTTTTTTTATGGTAATAGTTAAGAATCTTGATAAAATTTGTAATTAGACGTTGACCGAGGATTCTGTAATATATTGGATAATTTTGGTAGAATTCTTTAGATTTTATTAACTTCACGTATAGGAAGTAAATAGTATGTCCTTTGAAGGAATACTTTTAATCATCCTTCGTGTTTGAAGCACAAGCCATTTATTAGATCCGCTCAAGTAGTCTGTCACTTTAATTATTCATAATTTTATAAAACACTTATAAGAACGTGTAACATAATTGTCATTTGGGACTGATAGGCATTTTATAGATCGTTTACGTTTGTACTTATTGTTTCCAAGGGACCAATTTTGTTTGAATGAAAGTAGGGCGCACACACACACCGAAAATTCCTCGATTTATTATACCCATCGTCAAATATTCAGAGGAGTGCAAGCGTATAAATGAGCAGAATGTCATAAAATCCCAGCGACTCGGTGGCATTTATTCTCGATGGAATTCGGATGAAAAATCATTCAGCTGACTCAGATGGGAGATAATAATTCACGTGCTGGAAAGACCTAACTACGAACGAAATTAAAGGAAAAACCTGAAACCCCTTTTAACAGAATAAATCTGTCCCGCTGTGTTCGCAAAATAAAATTACCCGAAAAATGTCCAACGTGGGAATTAAATTCCGTTGACGTTTCACAATTCCATAAGAGATACTCTTTGCCTTTAGAATTTGACGGTATATATTTTTTTATATTTTCGGATTGCCTCGCGAAAAATCTAATTCGCCGTTTCGAATGCCCAATACGTCACTGGGCAAATCGAACGATTTTGAAACGTATTTCAATCGTTCGTGCGTGAACGATTAAATTGTAAAATATTTATTTACTTAATACTAGGTGAAATTATCAACGTTCGTTAGAAAACGCGGCGGTCGGAATTCGTAAAAGTCCCGGTGCACCGCCGTAATTCGCTCGGTGCAATTCGACATTTTTCCAAGCGTAGCTTTGGCGAGCAGAAATTTAAATCCACCGCTATTTTGGAGCGACAGTTTAATAATATAAATTGCCCCTGATACGTGGCACGATAAATGTTTATTCGATTTCGTCGTACGTTGTAAGCCAGTCTGTATAAAAACTTGCCCCACCGTAAATTAAGTTATCGCGACTGTCGCATCGGACACGCTCCATTGTGCTCCGTAAAATAGTATACGTACCGCGGGATATTCATTGTCAAAACTCACCATTGTTGCGAACGTTAGGAAATGATATAATTTAATACCCCATCCCTTCAATTATTCTTATACAATCCTCGACCAGTCGTTCCGCGATGGACAATTCCACAAACTATACTTGAGAAGCAACGCATCCTCACCATTATTCATCCTCTTCGTCTACGCGCACCTTCCGCCACCCACTCCTTCCTCTCCCTCATCCCATAGTTTTCTTCATTAATTTCAATCCCCGGAAATTTCATCGAATTCCATCGCATCACCGTTTACATCATCGCCCGCAACGTGTAAACCTCCCCCTCTGCACGTGTTGTTGCGGTGGTTGAAGCATGGCGGTTCCCCGAATGAATATTAATAGCAGCCGATTAGCCAACCACCGAAAGTCTGAGACCCGCCAGGACCAAGGAAAACTGATGTACACCGTGAGGAGCGTGGAGATTAGCGAGCCGTCCATCGATCGGTCATTTGTGCGGTTTCATGACACGGCTATACGTTGGCAGCGAGGCGGGAAACCGTCTCTAGTCTGCGACCTCCACCTATTTTCGTGTAGCAAGAAATTGGCATGAAGCCACAGCCGCAGAGCTGCATCCCGCCCGTGCGTACCCATCATCGCCCGACAAGCTCATCGTGGCTGACGTCCACCGTCGATTACGTACATTACGTCACGTTTTCTCGCGATTTCCTAAGAAACCCAGCACCCTATAAATACCGCCCGGCGAGTTCGTCGAATCGCAACCCTGACCTGGGCGCCTTGGATCGCTCCTCTGTTTATGAAATCCGGCGGACGGTACCGAAGTTGACGTAATTATTTAGGCGAGCAGCCGTGCCCCGCAGCCGAATAATTCATAGATACATCCTAAACCTCGAAGCTGATGTGGCAGATCGAAGGTAGTCGAGTAGGTCCTTTGCTATCTGAATTTCACGCCGCTAGACTTTATCTCGATATGGGGGTGCAGTTCTACGATCCTGTTATCTACGTAGGAGCAGTATCCACGGTCTGCCTGACAATAGTATCTACTATCTACCTAATAGGGGAAGGGTACCCCTATATCTAAGATAAAGGCTGGCAGCGTAAAATTCAGGTTGTAGCCGTGGAAGCTCATATGTATACCGCAGAATAATTCTATCAGGCAGATAACAGGTAGAATTAATGCAAAGGCTGATAGAACCAGCCGATTTTATCGGGTTAAGTGTTCCTCGCAAAGGCGCCTCAGCGTTTGCCTGCTGCGTGCGATGTAACAATTGCACAGTAACGTGAGATCGACTGCTCGCGGTACTGAATATTTCGTTAGAATTGGCTCCATATAGAGGCCGGCACGAAGAAAGATTTTATATGAACGCGGGGGAATATTAGTGGCTCCAGGTGTATTTCTCCTGTAATACCCTGAGTGGCCGCGAGTTTGAAAAGTTATTCCTTCTGTTGTGCATGCAAAGTAATACCTGTGATAGAAATTTTATAAGATAAACCGTAAGGTATGCTTACATAACGGCTGGTGTACAAGCGACTAATCCTCTGCTTGATCGCAGCTTACACAGAAGCATTTTGTATCTGGAAAGAGGGTGGAAACGTTGTACAGTATGCTCGCGGGGAAATGTGTCGGGTGGAATAAAAGTCTCTTGTTATACGTACGCGGGGAACCTGTAGAAGCAACGTGGAAAAGGGAATGGTAAACCATTAAGCCTCGTGCCGCGTTAGATTTTTAGTATCAATTAACGATAAAATCTTCATTCACTTCGGCTACGTGTCAACAGCATACAACCTCCCACAACGCGATAGCCTTGTAGCTCTCTTGTGTGTGGCATTTGGCTATCAGAATTTGAAATTCTTCGAGTTTCGCGATCTTAATTCGACTATCAGATTCCAAAACTTTGGAACTTGGTACAACAAGGTTCATCAAGATTCAAGAGCTTTGAGCTTCTCATACAATGTCGAACAAACTTCGCAACCCTTGTACACCTGAAGTGTCAGTCTGAAATGAACTGTTAGCTCTGCGCTCACGATGAACTTTAACGAAAAGTTTGCGGTAACATGGAATAACTCATGTATTGATATAAAAACTTAATATAGGGGAGAGTAGCCTATTTTGGACCGGCTCCTTAATTGGACCATTTGTATATCTCGATAAACAAATATATTTGCAGTGGTTTTTTCGGCTACACTGATTTAGGAAGCTGCTCTCGCATGCTTCATCTCGACTTCCTAAATCAGTGTAGCCGAAAAAACCACTGCAAATATATTTGGTTATCGAAATACACGAATGGTCCAATTAAGGAGCCGGTCCAATATAGGCTACTCTCCCCTACGTATGAACCACTCCAATCGATTCAATGCACAGAGATTTTATCTTTCCACGTACTTTGGAGCGTATGTACAAGCTTCTAGTTCATGTTTTATTGAAACACCGACATATTTTCGTCTCCCAGCTGTTGCTGCCAAATTATAACACTCTATCCATGTGCTTTTCATTATACGTTATATTGCTGCAGTAGAAGAGGTCGAGTGAAGTAGCAGGAGATCGTGGACCTCGAGTGAAATAGAATGACTCGACCGAAATAATGGCCAGCGAATTAGATTGATCGTGGAAAATCGTAGGCCGTTTCTCCCAGACGGGCATGGCGAAGTATTAACAAAAGAAACGACTTGGAAGACCCTTGCGATTTCAAGGGCGACGTTCCACGATTCCAGTGCTACACTTAAGCGACGACCACGAATTGCGCTCTCAGTTTCCATCGGGGAAAGCGATTGCGCCGACAGGGGAATATTACAGTGTACGATCGAAGCTATCAACTTTCTTATTTGCACCATTTGTACGCGGCAGTCGATCACGAGTGTGTTCTTGAAAGAGCCATTTTTATCCAGGAGTCAATACTTGCCTGCTTGGATTCCGAGTACTGATTGTTAAAGCACAGAACCCACGTGTAATGGTCGCGATTCGAGTGGATTGTATACAGGTTGGGCTATAAACTATATTAATAAAGTTCCCAGAAAGTTGGATGCGGAATAGCTATGTAATAGCGTATCTTTGAGTTGGTCAATCTAACGAGGATATAATAGAATTAATTAAGAGGTAGAATAGTATACTGTTAAATGAGAATGGAAGTTCAATAGGAATCTTAAGATACGATCTTATGAATTTTCTAACAGTTTATAATCGTCCATTGTAGATTTGAAGATTACAGTGTAATTCCTTTTAGAATTTGTATGCACGAAAGTACCAATTCCTGCGTTTCGATTACCCGTTTTTGCCTCGAGCGAAGCTCCTTACAATTTAGTCGCAGTCGAGAGCACATAATGGAGCGATTATTATGAAAATGGTCGTTGCATCAAACGAACCGAGCAAGTCGACCACTTTCGTTTGCCTCGCAGATTTATGTGGCGGAAACGGTTAAACAGCTATGTAGGTAGTTACCACAAATGGCGATACTTCCATGCATTCATCTTTGAATCGAAATATTTTGCGCAATGATACAGCGACGTAATTCGGATGTCGCCATTATAAAAATTAACTTGTCTAGTGGCTGTGCTGTGTGTCGAGTGCTATAAAGTATCTCGACCCTTTTAAGCTAATATTCATGACTGATAGGAACAAGGGCGTGAGCTGGCTATTTCGGGGAAGTAGAGGGCCACTTTTGCAGATTGAAAATCACGTTTCAGCCTCGAAGAAAATGGGGTCGTGTCCAAATATCCTTTCTCTTGAGTTATACAGATTTCAAGCCACTTTTTATTACCCTGCTTAGCAACCCTTTGCGCGAATCTGATTTTCTTCTGCAACCCATTCAGTCGGAAACCATTCTTCACAGTCGAGTAGGATAATGAATGAACACTACAAAGAGATGCTTCTAGAAATACGGTATTTTGAAACCAGCAGCGCTACTTCTTGGTCTTGGAAACTGTGTTCAACTTTTTCCAAAGTAACACAGTATATTCTAAAGATAAACTCGTCTCCCGTTGCTCAATTGTACTACAAATTATATCCCCGGAATAGGGTGGTGTCCTCAAGCTGGCCGAAGCGGAGCAAAAATCGATGCTAGGTATCGCGAAAAAAGAATTGTGCGGACGTATTTCGTGGAAAGTATAAGCATATACTTGGAAGACAGCGTTACGGAAAAGAAGGGTGATATAACGTTTAACAACCCCTATGAATCCTCGGAGAATGTTACAAAATGATCGGCGGGGATGACGCAGTGAACCGTGCAACCCTGCCAAAATAAGTCGCGGGATACTTGTTCGTCTTTAATGCGGAGGCTGCGCCTGGACGGCGTTACACTTTCGCGTGCTTCTCACTTAGAAATTAAGGTAATATAGGGCAATTTGGCAGTCACACGCGGCAGTTGCGGGAAAGTTAAATCCTTCGTGGTGCAACTGCGGACGTATATTATGCTAATCCGTCAATATAATCAGAAACTCCCACAATCCTGCGGCTCGCCGACTGCTTACGCTTCAACTCGTAAGCGCACCCCGGCTAACATTTACTATCATCGAAGGATCGTTCTGCCCGTGGAGCAGGAAAAGGCCACACGAAAACAGTGAGCAAGGATGATAGGTGCGTCATAATATAATCCTAGCTGTGCACGGTTACGGATACAACGAATCATTCCACGCCATTAGAGCAATATACCCATTTCAAAGAATTACTGTTTCAAATGCGTTTCTATCGTAATACGATTACCCAGAGCCGGGCAAATTGAATTCGGACGAGGAAACAACGCGACGAAAATAGAAATGTTTCGATGCTTAGTTTATGATCGCACTGTTTGGAATGAAACAAAATATCGATCTGATTCGAATTAAATGAAATTTTAAACGAAACTTAATACATATTGAAGATTGATGGTTGAACGTAATCATTTTCATGATTGTGCTATAACTTAGAATGTTTTTAAATGGATACCTCCATTTCGTAGTGATGGAAACCTTGCGTCCAAATCGGGGCACCGAAAGTACGTAAACATTTTCGTCAACGTCCATTTGCATACGGTCTAATTTATATCGTCGTATAAAGCTTGCGTTTGGATGGCGACCCAAATCGTAAACTCGAAGGTGGACGATATCACGGACATGAATATTTTATAGCAGTGGAAAGTACTATAAATTGGATCACAGTCCTCATTTCGTTAAGTGCAGGAAGGGACATTGTGATCGTGAATTTCGAAATACATAACTCTGTTAAGTTACTGGCAATACTCAGAATCGATAACGTAACAGTTTTTGGACGAACTTTTCTTATTTTTCTCTGTGAAACCTTCGAAACTATTTACAGCATCACATTCTAATACTCAGTTATATTTGTTGCAGGTAAGGGAGGCTTGACAATGAATACTCCGCCATCTGGATTGAAAACTGACGAAAAATCAAAGCAGGAACCCTCGCATTCCGTCCCTTTAGTAAGTAAATTCTGTAAAAGCAACTATTCAATCTGTTCGGTCTAAAAATTCCCAGCTTCATATATCTTCTAAACCCTGCAATCTATCGACAGTTTTATTCCCCATTCGACCCCTAGAGCATCCACCATTGAAAGTAGATAATACATTAGTTCGATCTTTGGCAATCTGATCCATTCTGAACCGTGATTTCCCAAAATGAATCAGACTCGAAATTTTTCTCCCCATTCCGTCACGCGTCATTTTCATTTCGCCAGTACCGGGGGTCGTTCTATGCGCGGCGAGTGTAGATTTCGCAGTTCCTGCCATCGTGGCGCCACGTGAAACGCAGTCAAATGTCAGACACAACCAACAAAATGATATCCGAGGACGGATACGAAACGTACGCGGGCGTCTGGTCCCCAAAGAGTCCAACGTAGCAGTCGAGGTCGATTTTGCTGAAGAGTCGTACGTTCCTATATTTATAGTTGGATTTGCCTCAGATATCGGCGACTTGAGACCAACGCCTGAGCCGATGCAGCGTGGTTACGACGTCTGCTTGTAAGCATGGTATCGTTGCTTGTAATCCCATGTCGAGCAGTATGTAACTATCGTTCGATTAATCCTCGAGACTCTCGGCGCTCAGCACGCGTGGTTTTGGAAGCCTTGATCATTCAGCAGCTTCGGGCGAATAATCGCGAAAATCTTTTGGCTCTTAGTAAATCTATTTAAAGTAAGTTAGGGTTCATTGTGATAGATATTCATGCAAGAATGGTAGAAGATACTATGAAGATACATCGTAGAAAATTCGCACACTCGTTTCTTGTGAATTACGTTTGCAACGTGTTTTTAAACGGATATTTCTAGGAACCGTGGTAAAAATTCGACTGCCGTCATCGCCTCCAGGATTAAAATAGCCTTTTCATTATTTATCGTTTGGTGCGCTCACGTATCCGGAATAGAGAAGCTTCTAGAAATAAACCGAGCAGGAACAAAGGCGGAGTGGAATAATATCTATCAGGAAGAGTTGGAAAATAAATGCTAGCTGCATGGAAAAGCGTGAAACAGTCAGCAGTATTATAATAACTCTTAATTATAACAGAATAATTTAACGTTGACGTACGGTTTTGTGGAATTTATTTCTGGTGTTTTAAAAATCTTTGCTTCCGTAGATAATAATTCATGGAAATCTTAAAGGAAGCTTCCGTCAGTTTGAATACTTTTATTGGGACAATACTTGAAGGAGCGTGGTAAATAAAGCACGTAGCTAAATAACGATCCGTACGATTAGGATGGGAGAGAGAAACAAGATGCAAGGCAGGAAGTAGAGAATGACTGTACATGGTCAGACACGCCTTTAAACCGATATCACTACATGTATACCTTTCTAACTAAATGTTTATAACTGTATATATATAATATAACAGTTTAACACTGATATTTTATTTGTCAGTCTATAGAAGATCTACATATTCAGAGTATTTCAACCTTTTCCCCACGTGTTTGCATTCAAATTCGCGTTATGAGAGACGTGTCGTTAGATACGACTATATACTATGAATCTTTCAGCGCGAAGCACTAGCCGCTCGGCTTTAATATTTCAGCGATGAACGGAACGATTTTGATGTTGATTCCCTTTCAAACAGGGAGAAGCTTGCAGTAAAACATTTTAAAACAGTGTCAGGTCCCGGCGATTACCAGGCGGATACGATGTGAACGTAAAACAATGTTTCGACGTGTAACGCTGGGGGATTAACGTCAATGCACAACATCGAGTGGAAGAAGCACTTCAAAATCCATCTTGTTCAAGCAGCAAAGGCCTGTATAACATCTATAACAAATTCAACGAGCTCCTCGCGAGTCCCCAAAGGTATTACCAGCACAATGTATTCACCGTTTGTAAGTTAAACAAAGCAGGATAAATGATGGAAGTAAGAATCTCAAAGTTACAAAGTCTCCATTATGACTGTTCATTAAGAAGAGGACCAATTACCGTTAATATAAAGCAGCACAAATTCATACCATATTTTTCATGCTTATTCACAGTTAAGCGTGCCAATTAGGTAAAGCGATACCCAGAAATTATTGGCTATGCAGGACAATCGTGCCAAATGTCTTGATTCATGCGATAAGCATGGCTAAGTTTGCCAAAAAACCTCGGATAAACGAGTGCCGTCGTACACTATGAATGAAACCTTTAACTACTTTAACAAGTACTCGAGCTAAAAAGAGCCACGAAAAATATGTTAATCGTATCAGGCACGTATAATTTATAAAAATGAAAGGGTTTAGTTGTCCTCGGTTCTTCGAAGAGGTGTCAAGGCTGGCGCCAGTTTCCTAAACGAAGCATACATCAACATTTCCTTTGCCCAGGCTCTTCAAAAGTCCATTTCGTGAATAATAGTCTAATACTCCTGCACTTTTGTATTGTATTTCAATGGCCACAGCAAGAGAATAACTCCATCCGCGTGCCAAGAGCCAGTATATGGCTGATGTCGTCGCCCAACAATTCCGTATTTATAACACTCTGCCTTAAAACTGAAACTCTCGTCGCTTCGCACGTTTCATCGACAAGATACTACAAAATTTCCACGTACACAATACGTCGAACACACGTACTAGAACCGGAAGCACCGAACATGGTCCGCGGTACAAACAGAAGCTAAAAAAAAGCGCTTACTAGACACAAAAAAAAAACATTTTCCATTCTGCTCGGGTACAGAAATATTTCCACAGCCGAAATCATCTATTCTCCCATGCGCTCCGCGCGTCTGGCATCCGTTTTCCGCTTCAAAGGAAGAGCCTCTCGAACCGTAGACCTTGAAAAATCAGACGATGGGGTCTCGCAGCGTTACGAGCGCTGTTCGCCCAAGTTCCCGGCGGAAGGGGATGAAAAAAGAGCGGCGGATCGTTTCGGCTACACGCTGCACACAGCGGAACGAAAACAACACGCACGCCGTTCGAAGGCGGCGCGCACGCGTGTGCGGGCATGCAGCAGGGTGCAGCGAAGATTTGGAGCGGCGCCAACGCCTCTGCCGCTGCATCTGCATTTCGCAGATGTGAAAATAGCACGGGACCGCTAATTCGTATCTGCATATTCGAGGCTTCTCGCGACCGCCTCCCACGCGGCATTTCCCTAATTTCCAAATGAAGTGACGTAACGCGGAATACCAGCGACAGGAATTCGATTCTTTTTTTATCTCTTTTTTTTTCTCATACCAAGCCTTCCACCCTCGTCACGGTGTTCCCCTCCCCTAGGCCACCCACTTCCCATCCGCTCTACCTGCGACGAGGCTCGTGGTTAATTTCATTATACGCCTGTCGACTTGATTTCGACGCTAGCGTTATTACGCCGTGTTTAATTGAACCCTTGATAACGCGAATCGCTCTCTATCAGGGGCCACAATGCACGGCTGAATTAGATGCTCGCGGGCTGCGCGCACGATTTGAATTATAATACCCGGATCCTTGAACGGATGGCTTCCTGGAGGGTTTTTTTAACAGAGAACTCCGACGGCGATTCACCGGTGCTGCGTTTCAATTTGTTCTTCCCTTGCCTCGCGTTCGTCGATCGGATCCCGTTTCGAAGGTACTCCTCGAATTTCGCGGCGTTTTTTACCCCATGCACGGTAAAGCCACGCGATATCTGAAATCACGAGTCCGATGACTATGTATCCTTTCCCTGGAATCGAGTGATACTCATCGGAATGAATATTTCATTTGGTGCGTTCGCGATGCACTTGCTACCGTGGAATTGGTGGCCGTAGAGGGACTCAGGATTTATATGGAAAGTATCGAGCATTATTGGTCATCAATATTTATGTTTCCGGTGGCTGATGTTTCTTTTATATTGGTAGCATTAAGAGGATATTTTATAAGCCTATTTTCTGCACTCGACAGTAGTATACTGAGTATTTAAAATTTAGGCTACTGAAAACAGAATATTTGGCTTCTACGTGAAGTGTTTATTAAGGTAAGTATACTTTCCGGGTGGAAAGGATCCACGTTGGAATAAATATCCTCGGCTCTATGCACCTGTCGTTTTAAACTGCTCCCATTGAAAGCAAATTTCCATAGAACTCAACTAAATTTCGGCGAGAAGATTTAGATTGCCAGGTATTCTCCGGTGCTCCTCCATCAATAGCTTGAAAATTTCATGCTAATTCCTACGTTCGCTTCAACTTTCACCAAAAATTTACCCCCGCAAAGCATTAAGCTCCGCTGAAGCAGCTTTTGTTGATGGACCCGTCGTATAATCATAGGGAGGGGAATAAAAATAATACTGCGAAAGTTCCCGGTGGAGAGGAAAACTGCCCGTGAATTGGATGCCGGTAGCGCATCGGCTGTCTTTGCTCTTCGTTCATAATTCATCACCTATGGCTGTTCATTCGCTCCCCCCCCCCCCCCCCCACACACACACCGGTGATATCAGAATAGTGGTCTGCACCTCTTGAAGCGGATCGGGGAAGCGGTTCGTGCCATTTCTATGAGAGAAGAGGAGCGGTTTATGTTAGCATTGGGCAATTAGGCAACCTAGTACCTGCTCCTCCATTTCTCCCTCCGTCTCCGTCGGAGCAGACGACCACAGAAAGGTGGCTTCTGTTGAGAGCAAGCAATCTCGTTTGGAGACTCAAGTGCACCGACTAGGATTCTTCCACTTCTCAAACGTGTCTTGCCTTTCTCATACCCCTATTAGGTCGTTAAACGCCTGCGTCTACAGCACCTTTAACCTGTATTCCGAGAGGCATGAATCACTGGATGCTTGCAAATTTCTTAAATTAATAAGGATGTTTATCACAGTGCCAGAGAAGGATTCCTGTGTTTAAAACAGCTTCCACAGACAGAAGAGAAGAGTTATTTTCCCAAGGAAATAGATGATTCCGATACTCTGAATGATAACAGGTATTGTATTCCACGAATAGTTTGCCGTTGTAAGTATAAAAGATATCGCAACTGAACAGGTGGATCCCATTGCTTGCGGATGCTTGTCTTCCTCTATCTTGGAACAGTTGGGCTGTAAAATGTAATAAGCGTTTGCTTCCTCTATCGTCACACGCTGGATGCTTGATGATAGAAACATTGGAGTTTCCAGTTGCTCGAGTTCGATATCTTCCTTCCAGACGCTGCACAGAATCCGATCGTCCTTTGACGGACTTTTGCTCTTTTAGTAATCTCGCACCCCCGTCGCCCCTGTCCCCGTAAATCATCGCGTACGAGGACGTGACTCTCGAAAGTCGTCCATAAACCAACATTTTCTACTTCTACGTGCCAAACAATGGACACAGGTTTTTCCACTCCCTCGAAGCCAGCCGGATGCATTAAGCCGCTGAAAATGACGCCAGTGATGTCGTCCATGAAAATTAGAGTCTGGGAGTCCGTTACACTTCCACGTCCGCGTTATTCGACCATGCTAAACAAGCATTTCCACTTATCTTCCTTCTTGAAGAAATATACAGCGACGTTGTTGTTAATGGTGCAGCTGAAAATATTTGTTACAATCCATCTTCTCCCGAGCTTGCTTAATTATAAATTGCCAGTGAAAATAAATGTTCTATTAGTCCCGTCGCTGTGTGAATAAGGGCATGAGATTCGATTTAATATTTTCCATTCCTCTGGAGCGAATTTACTAGTCCGCCGTTATTTTAATGTTTATTGCAGAGGTAGTGTAATAAAATTTACATTTCGTTCTAAAAATGTTACGCGATGGTACGGGCGCGCTGTGCTCTTAACGAGAGTATCACCAATTCATTTCCATTTCAGCATTCGCTAGCGGCTTAAACGAAGCACGATAAGCTTCAAGTAATATTCAATTAACAATTCCACGTCTACTTCGCTCCAATGGGGCTGTGACTAACGTTACTGGTTTAACAAACGCAGATGGAAAGAAATTTCAATACCCTGTCCCTATTTCGATTATTCACTGCTGCTTCGAATGCATATTCATTGGTGGACGGCCGTGAGCTTGAATCAATCGGGGCAATTGTCATTTACAAGGTAACGTTGCGAGGAACGACGTGCCAGTTAGACGAAGAGATACATTTCAACATGCGGTTGTGTTCTGGTTAACATAGATCCGTGTTTTAAAAGGACTTTTAATGATACAGAATTTTAGGAGCCTTGTGTAAAATTCAAAGAAGGAAGATATTAGCTGAAACTTAGAAGGAAACAGAATTTAAAATGCAAGTGCATTGAAGTTTAAGAGTAAGGTACGGTGAAGTTTCGAAACGGAACAGTGGAACCTTGAATAGAGAGGAAGTACTTTATAAAGGAAATGTACAGTAACTCGCGGAGAGGCGAGGAAATGTACAGAGATTGAGGGAAAAAATTTCCACGATATTTCAACAGAAAGTATCATGAGCATTAGGGGAGGAGAATATTTTAGACATTAGAGGAAGGTTGTAACAAGATTTAAAGCCAAAGGACTTGGAATATTGAAAAGAATGTACCTACACTGTTATAGATTAGATGGAACTTTGGGGAAACGGTGGGATGTTTAGAAAAGAAACGTACTGGACTTTAGAAAAGAGAATGCAAGGAAATTTCGGGAAACATCGTGTCGAACTTTGAAAGAAGAACGTGATCTACGGAGGAAGTGTGTCAAACTTTGGGAAGTAAACGCGCTATACTTTGGTGTGGAAATCCTCCGAACTTTAGGAGGTAAGAGCATTGTACCTTGAAGTATAAAGGAAATGCACCGATGTTTAGGGACTAAGTACACTGAGCATACCGAGCAGGCAGCGCGGATATTCAAGAAGAAAGTGGCCGAAATTTTGGACGGAAAGTGATTTTGGAAAATACTCTACTTCGCTGAGGAAACGCGTCGGTGTTCAGGGAGGTACTTTCATTTCTTAGAAAGTAAATGCATCGACTTTGAACGAAGATACCTACTTGCTTTTACAACCTGACAAAGAATATACATTAAATTTTTTGAAAGACACGTATGTACACTGAATTCTTTAAATAAAGTCCGCATCATATGGATTTTTTGTTATATTTTATTATCACAGGCGTGTGTCCTGGTTAGCTATAAAATGCTTTTAACATTGAAGCGCACTTATAGCCTTGTTGTTGAATCGACGGGCGAAAGTGTTAAAGCAATCCACAACACGAAACACGTATCGCCACACCGAGATACGGTTTTCTCTATCGCATTTCGTTTTTTATTTTATTTTTTCGACGATCGAAAATCTGCGGATTCTATTCTAAACGTTCGTGCAGCGAATGAATTTCCTCCATTGATTTAGCGTATCGAAAGCACGCGATGTTCGAAGCATTTCACGTGAAAATTTGAAGGAGATAAAAAAGCAACGTGACAGCACGTCATGGAGGAACACGAAGGTAATTCGATTACACGAAAAGTATAGTTTTTCTGCTGTAAAATGAAACCAGAGGGGAATAAACGCGCCGCGAAGTAGAGAAAACACGTAACATGTGATTCAGATCTCTTTCGAAATGCAAATTAAACAGGTATTTAAATAGGAACTGCACTCAAATTCCACAAAATACGACTGTGTGGGTATAAACTGTATATTCATTAATTAAATATACGAGAGCACGTGCAATTGCAAAGTAACTCAAAGCATACGATTCATTCGGATACATCATGATTAAGGGGATATAGGACCATTGAACGACTGAAGTCGACGGTTTCTTTTCGGTTGGATTGCTTAGATACCAAATAATCACCATGCTGGGACTTTCCACAGTTTTTTATATACGCTTCTACAAGTAATGTAAAATAAAATAATTGTCAGAATGTTAAAAATTATTCAAATTATTTGACGATAAAGATGGTCCTGCGTAGTCCACAGTTGTAATTGGTGTACATAATCTCAGGTGAACCAATCATCTAAAAGCAAAATGATAGAATGATTAGTGTGGAACTTTGTTGGCGAATTTATACAAAATTTGCAAAAAGGTACACACAAATCAAGATTTTTTCCACATTTTTATGGAAAAGAATCGTCTTTAATTAGTTTTAAAAGTTTCCGTAATTATTCCAATTTCTTCACGATACATTGTTGTAAGTGTTCACAAAGCTTTCAGAATTAATAATAATAAAAGAATCAATTTCTCGAGATTTCCATAGTTCTATACCCCCTTAAACAAACAGTTCTTAACTTGCTATCCATGGGAAAATTTAGGATTCGGGGGAAAAATAATATCCTTATTGTCGCTAAGCTCCACCCCCAAATTCAGTATAATCCATCTACTTTGCAATCCCGTGTTATTTATTCTATACATTTAGAAACATCACTCTAAGGGAGCATCCACGAGGGTGGCCAGAGTGCCTGAGGGCTGCGAGATATATCTGAGCAGAAATAAGAAGCTGGATTAGACACTTGAACACACTCCGCCCCCGGAAACCATTGATCCTCGTCCGGAATGGTTTCATTGACCGGGCAACGGTCTGGGTATGGCAGAAATTTATTCGCGCCGTTGGAAATCCTTTGTCTCGGCCGATGCAGCGATAATCCGCGATCGTAAAAATATCGGAATCTCGATGGCGCGAAATCAGAAAGCAATCGTGCAACAAGCCGAATGAAAGCGGGCCGCAATCAGTCCGCCGGCTGGTAGAATGCAATACACAGCGGTGAGCCGTCGGCCGTTCTCCGCGATGCGATTTCTGCAATTCGCAATCCGCGGGCGCCGCTCCTCCGCGCCCGTTATGAATCGGATATTAATCGCGGCCAAACGATCGAGGATTGCAGTAATTCGTTTCGGCCCGTTATCAATCTATAACCGACACGTGGCCGTCGCTTTTCCTGATCAAACTGTCGCCGCCGTGTTACACGAGCCAGCTAGTATTGCGTGTATCCGCTAGAAAGATACCCTTTTGCAAGGCTTTACGAGCACCTACGCCTAGGCTGTTGCTGTTTTATTAAACGCCCAGAGAAGCTACGAGTGTGCCAGCCTCGATGCAATCGCGACCGCGATCATTACTTCAGCGAGACACACGTGTGAGCTGATTGTGAGCGCGCAACTGGCCACTCGTATTGATTGGTTTCATCTCCGAAGGTGCAGCGGAATAAGAAATAGGTCATCGGTGAGTGGTTTATCGGTGTTTAGAGGTGTTTCGTGTTATTCCCTGCGAGATGCAACGAGCGCGTTCGGTGAGTGCAGTTCGGGTTTCGTTGTTGCCGGCGCGGGGAAATCCTTATGAATGTTGTTGACGGTCTTTGGACATGGAGGTTTTCAATTTCGCGGATACTGTAACTCCGTTAACGAGTAGGTTTCAGTGTGTGTTGAGTGAAATAGGAACCGATTTCTCTGATTTCGGGGATACACGAATAGTATAGTATTCTGGTAAAAGTCTCATCTTCCCTGAAGAGTGGGATGTTTTTTCGTTACTTCTTCTGGCGTTATTTTATGGTATCGGGAGCTTAAGCGTTATTTCCAAAGCTGTTTATCTGGGAAGAAGTATATTCTTTGAGGATGCATGAATTTAATCATGTTTCTTCGATCGAATACGACTGTTTGCCAAGTTAGCATATCCCACAGCTTCCTCCCCTCTTTCTACTATGTAAACCTCGAATCACCTAATGGATGTTATTAATAACATGATAACGCAGAATAGGAATGGGGAAATGAATATATGTTCCTACAGCTAAAGAGGCCGTTATGAGTTAAGAATTTCCATAAGCTTCCTGGTACCATCTATTTCGTTTTATTACAAGGAAAAGTGGGCTAATATTCTATATAACAGTGTACACACTCCGCAACGTATATTTTACAACGTACATAGGACGTGCACATTTATAGTGCGTTTTAAAGCAGTTTGCTGCTCGATAGTATCAGACCCCTGTTGGCACGTGACTGTGGGGATTTATCGAAACACGAACCTTTCCTAACAGCAGTTACACGAATAATTGTTAACGTGATTGAAAAACGAGTTTAAAAAAAATCCCGCTATCCTCTCCATTCGTTTCCACTGAGCAGACAGAGTGAAGCGCGTGGCTGAATACAATTCGATAAAATCTCCTCGTATTCGCCTTCACTGTAAATCACGATTTCAAGAGAAATTCAGCAAGCAGAGTCAGTTAAGTAGAGAATCTTTTACCACCAAAAAGATTCTCGTTGTAAATAGCAGAGCTTACAAATGTCCCCGCGTATAAAACGGCTGTTCCTCGGTCATATTCCTTCCTCCTGGTTACACGGCAACCCCGCGTTGTCAAAAACTTATCTGAGCCCCTCACCAGGCAGAGCTAAGAACGTTGTTCCCCTGGCAACTTCTGGCAGGCCAGCGTGCATTTAATTGTGGGCTGCGTTTAATTTTTCCCCACGCGAAACGGTTTATACGAACGAATCAGATGCGTACGCCGGTTTTAATTAAAATACACGTCTTGAAGGAGGGACTGGCTGCCTCCTTTTTAAAATGTCGCGCGCGTTACCCCGTTTAATTGCAACGGTTTAAATGTCCGTAAGTTCCGTCGCTCAATTTGCAGGCACGGGTTCGAAGTTTAGTTGGTGGCGTTAGGAGGCGCCTCGTAGCGAGCAAAAATTCTAGCAGTTAGAGAGAAGGACCCCTATCGCTTGGCGATCATTAAGGCGTTATTTAATAGCGCCGCGAACTTCCTCGTTACGGAAATACAAAGAGGCTGTTTTGAGGTCGAACTAACTTACCATTTCAATTACAGAGATGGAATGGAATTGTGGAGGAGCACGACGGAAGTTATCGGAACTTTTAAGGGCAGCTGCTGCGCTATCCGCCGCTAGCGACGGCGTAGTACACAATGCAATTTTGTACGTTTTAATTAGAACACAACTACGTCTATTTGTCTGCTTATCCAGGTATTTCTTGGAAAATGGAAGCGAGATTCGTAGGTAAGAATCGAAGCTTCCATCTATATCCACTTTTAAACGTTACACTTTCGCCGGTCGATGCTCCTTGTTAGGGAAATTTTAACTTACTTTTAGCTCCTCCGCAAACTGTCAAGATCGAATGCAGTAGAGTTTACGTTGCAAACGGAAGGGCACCGTCAGTTCGAGGACAGTCATCCCCTGCATCTCGAGGTAACGTACGATTCTCAGAACTTGGGTATGCCCGGGGAATGTCAACTAACTTCCCGTATCGTATCGTAAACCCATCTTAAATCCATGGGAAGGCCAGACTCGGTACGAAATGGCTGAGGATTTACGGGACCACGCTCCTCGGCATGAGCAACTTGGACAGCTCTCCTGCGTCACATACCAGCGTACCACGTGCAGCAGGATTTTTCTTGGAGTGTACATAAAATCCAAGAAATAGTGTATCGAGAAGAAAGATGAGCACCAGTGAAAACGACCGGTAAACTCCGACGCAAAGTTATGTTACCGTTGTCGTCACGCCGCAATCTTCCAAGTCATATTCACGATTCCGATTGCACAGAATATTTTTAGCGTATGCACCATTTTCACGAACTACACAGATACTGGAGCAGCGTTTCCACTGTCCTGCAATTAAAAGAGTCCTCAGAGCGCCCAGCTGGCAACTCGATGAAGAGCGAGTCCCTGCGGGAATGCAAACAGCCGAGGGAACGAGTTGCATTCGGTGCGCAAAAGGACCGAGTCTCCTTTTGTCGATTTTTCGACCAAAGCTGTTAGGAAGATCTCGTTATTCTGTGCGTTTCCAGATCCTTTAATGATGCACTAATCCACGGCGGGCCGAGGACCGGAACCCAGGACAATACGCCACAAACATTTGACAGTTTTCAATGTCGGTCTCCCCGCGGTACCGTCGAGAGCCCGAGCGGACGTGAAATTTGCCAAAAATCCTTTGAGCTTCGTTATCTATCGTCGCGAAACGTCTGGTCTGGCTCACGAGCAGGGCGAGGCGTTTGAAACCGGAAAATCAAGTGGGATATTTGTGAAACGAGAAGGGACCTTGGAAGCCGCAATCCCTTTTCCTTTGAAATAATCTTCCGCGGGGCAAATACTCTGCACGACGTTTCGGGGGATAATCGAACGAAATTACGCCGCTTCTCCTATAATTTGTCATTGAAACGCCGGGCACTGTGCAACGATCCTGGAGCGCCCAGATTTTGGTAACGTTATCGAGATTCACGTGTAGCTTGAATTTTGGCATTTAGAACAAAAACGGACTAACCCACATTTTTTTGCAAAATTAAGTTAGTAGCAATAATTTATTCCAACAGGCTGTACTAATCATTTAAAATAGGAAAAAATAATTTTTGTTTGCTCTCAATGCCTCAATTCAATAAGCATTAAATGATGCGTCGATCGAACGAAGTCTGTCTGACCTCGCGAGGCTGTTATTGGAAAGTTTCTGAGAAATAGAATTATCCTCCCTGAATTTAAACAGGAATATATTAGTGCCACGTGATCGATTCCATTACTGTGCCCATTCCCGGTCGAGATACACATTTTCTTCGTGTCCTTCGTGCGCGGAATGGAGTAGAGGCAGAGGGAAAAAGGAGGGGTAAAAATAAGTAAAGTTAAAAGTCACGCAGACCCGACTCCAACCCGACGGTTTCGTATAACGAATGCGTGCACGTCAGGCAAACATGTCCGCGTTAGATAAATTGGCAAATTTACATTGCGTTTAAATCTGACTGGTTATGATTTATCCACGATTCGCACACATTTCTGCTTCCGACAGAAGCATAACAAATTAGCAAATTAGTTTTTGAGTTATAAAAGCTGCGATTAAAAGCCAGATTTAACGCAATGTATTGAAAGCATATACTAACTTCAAAAGAAGAAGCTTGACGTTTCATCATTTTTGTACTTTTACATGCTATAATAAAGATAGAAACATTTGAGTACAATTGGTTATCGAGAGCCTTGTCTATGATTATAAATCACAGAATTTTTATACTGTACTAGCTTGAATATTTGCCTGAAGGACAGAAGGATTACATACATTAAAACACGCGAAGGAAAGTATTCAAGCCATACCTAGGTAGGGAAAAATATTTTTCCGGGGTATCTAAGAAGTCCACTTGACTGGATGCCTATGCGATATTTACGTCCCCTTGGTGGAGAACTTTTTATATCGGTTCAAGTGAATGAGTCGACGCGTAGGATGCAGAAGCCATGACAAAGGACCATTGTTGGACTCAATAAAGAACGGTGCTGCGCAATACATTGTTCGAAAAAGGATCGATAAAGGGACCTGTCTCGTGAAAAATATTGATACAGACAGATATTAAGTTCGCTAATCTTATGAGACTCCGTCCCTCTCTTCAGTCAACACAATTTCGAGACAGTAATAGAGAACCAATTAAATAGTCAAATTTTCTGTCACTTTCCTTGAAAGCTTTCTGCTGTCGATTGAAACGAGTACACACTCCTATCGAGAGAATGTTTAAACACTCGGTTGAAAAATATCCAGCAGCTGTAACGCTATCTTCGTTGCCTCGGTGTGCAGTACGAAAGTGGATCAAATTTGATAGTCGGGAACTGTCATTGCTTGGAAAGTTCCAACATTTAACGACATATCGAAGAATTTTGGATGTTTGTGACAATTTAGGTGGCCAGATCATTTCCCTGTCAAATTTTCGCTCGTAAATACTGCTGCTGAAAACTAATAATGGATAGCTGAAAGAGTCGTCAATGACGGTTCTGAGTTGATATGCCGTCAATCGAGAACCATCGGATAAGTTAATTACCGAATTCATGTCAACTGACCGAAGTGGATGGGGAAGAATTCAGAGATAAATTGCCGCCCAAAAATGCCGAGCCAATTTAGTAATGAATTTCCTCTCATTGTACATTCAAATGAAGACGAGCGAAGCGATTTGCGAAGATGAAGAGTGCAGAATTAAGGAAACGAGCCTGGAAATGTACAGGAGCCAAATGAAAAGGTAGTTTCGCCAAGTGTATTCGGAGGAACAACAAAATTTAAATCTCTTCAGGGTATTTTAATCGGTTCTAATAAATCTACATGTTTTTTAATGCGTTTCTTTTAAAGAAATGATACTACTGTAGACATTAATTATCGAGATACTATTCTACTTAGTTTGTGTAATGATAGATCCTTCCGGAGTGCTTCTAATTCACTAATATAATTAATTCGCTTTCCGAAGGTACGGGGCTCAAAGTCATCAAATAACATTATCCTTTCCCCCGATTAATTTCACTCAAATGAAACTGGGTCATCCTTCAGCGATTACATAATTCGACAGCCATCTGGACTTGTAACATTCAATAGCCGTCTCTTATAGATTTTCGTGCGCTGAACACTAATCCGCAAACTGTTTGTCGCTATCACCCTCAGTTTTCGAGAAATTCGATTTTGAAAAAAAACTGAAAATTTTCGATGGGTGATGGCGACGAACGGTTTACGGATTCGTTTTCAGCGCACGAAAACCTATAAGAAACGGCTATTGAATGTTAGAAGTTCAAAAAAAAAGTCCAAATTTGTCAAACTGTGTTATTAATGCATCGACTGTTTGCGTTCCTGGCGCGTTATGAGGGGGCACAAATTATATTTTAGATATAACGAGCTTTCTGCGCTAAAACAACCTTCTCAACCGGCACGTGTTTCGACACCATTGTTTATGCAAATCTGGCGTAAACGAAGTTCAGGAATTAAGCTAACCACGTGAGCAGCTTATCACGGAAGGGAATCGCGAAACATCCACCACGCGATTTTGCGTGGCCCTGAGAAACCTTCAACGAACTCGTTAAACATTGATTTCGTTCGTCGGTTAAAGAAAACTGGAATGGTATTAGTTATTGTTACCCAGAGGCCTTGTATTTCGTCAATATTCCCGATTCAGGTTCGGCAAGTCGGTGGTGCACTGCGAGGCCTAGAAACATGGAGCGGGCTGCACGTGATGCATCCTATAATAATCGCATCATCTCAAGCGACTGCACTATTATTTAGGTTCAGTGATCACGCAGGCGAGCACGCGTGCCGTTGCGAGTAGTACGCAGCACGCCTTTCGCGTCCTGCTCTGTAACATTACGCAGCCTTTCAGGACGAATGTACGCTGTTAAGGTTATACTTGAATCATAGGGCGACATAAAAGGCGGAAATCCAAGAGTGCACTCCCTTTATTCTCTTTATTTTACCTTCGCCTCTTCCTCGCGTGTGCTTTTCAACCATCGTTGAAAGTAACAATAAATCACATCTGCGCGACATAATGAGCTTTTTCCGGCACGTATTGGTAGCATCAGGATATTGGAATTAGGCAGTCAGATTTATTAAAAGTGACTTGCGCGACAAACTTTGTTTCGTTTTCAAAAGTATCACGAGAAATCTCCGATTCTTTTCGCTTGAAAGTTCCATAGCAAATTATGAAATAGTTTTGCGACTTAAAGTTTCGCCGAAACTTTTTCCCTGTTCAGGAAGGCTCACAGAACTATTTTCATCTACCTGCTAACTTTTGTCGTAACTGTACGTTAAAAAAATTGATACAGGCAAAATAATTAAAACAATCGTTCTAATTAAAGGGGAACCTGCTCGCGCAAAAGTTCGCACGAAAATCTATATTTTAATTAGAACTCTGTATTGCCTGCTGCCTTGATCTAAAAAAGTTCTGTTCCACAAAAATCAGGAAACAGCTCACGTTTGGTGAACTCTAAAACAACTTTATTTCAGAAACATTTCAACGAATCAGATTTTTCCTTGAAAGCAAGTTCAATGGTAATCACTGGAACTAGTTCGACGGTATATAAACCCATAATGACCAAGTACGCAATTTTATTAAACGCTGACAAATCTTTGTATAACACCGAAGCCCCATACTTTCGCGCCAATGCTTGCACTCAAAAGAGAAAACTGCCTCCCAGTAAGAGCAGAAGTAAACTCTACCTAACCGAAAGTAAACTCGCGGTACCTTTTGGTCGATTTTCATCGGCAACTGGCGGTGTTGGTAGTCGACTGAGGCATTATTTACCGTCGCTTGCTTGATAAATTATTTATTATCGTCGATTCATTACGGTTTATCTGCCGCGCCCCTAGTAAGCGTCCACTTTCAACGGGAACGTGGAAGCAGCCGATATTGAGAGGCGCGTTCTGCGGAAGCTATTTTTCATCGAATTGACACGAGTCAAGTAACGTGTCGGCGTGGGGTGTCGGGTTTTAACGTGATTGTTCCCCTCGTCAGCCTGGCATGGTTTACTGATGTCACTGCGGTTTGCGAAATCCATACGCATAATTGCGTTGACGTTCCGCGCGCTTCGAACATATACATTGTCACCGTGGTAGGATGGACACCGCAGTTGCGACTGTTCCATCGCGCAGACGAGATTTACCGTTGGCTCGTGGCGCGAACGGAATGAACTAGTGGAAGAAGTAAATGAAATAGGCGACGTTAGAGGCCTCGGCAGCGCTCGAAACATTCCAGTAACTTCGTTCAAGCGTTCTGAAGCATTTTGAAGCCCAGACCCGTGAGAAAGTCCTAACACTTTTACGTGTGCGGCGTTTAAACTGTTTGTATTAAAGGGGGAACAGCTAACAGAATTGGACGATCATTCCAACGTTATCGCACAATCGAAAATACTGGAGGTACTTGGGATCGTCAAGAGAAACATAGACACTTTGTATATGTATATCGGGTTCCCCAATTCTTCTTCGGTGAGATAAAATCTTCTGAATATTTTAGCGAATACCAGAATAACGGCGAAGATTAATGATGCTTTTTTAAATTTGTGACAAATTGAGGGACACGCCTCGCTGTGTGAAATATTAATTACTCTTCTCCACGGCTCTGTTGGCAATCGATAGTAAAGGAGCTTTCCACGATTACCAGGACAACGGTGGCTACCGTACGCAAATATTTATAATAATTTAGCAACTTTCAATGCGGCGATGGGATAATCCGCGGAACGGGTAGCAGGGTATTATCCCGAGGGCAAGCAACACGTGTTATTTCTACATTTGCTTGGTAATTAATATCGCTTGGAAATTAAAGGGACAGGGACTGGTGCTCGAGCATCCGTTTGCATGCTCGCGTTACGCCCGGGCAGCCTACAATTTTCGTTTTTATTACGCGTCCCACGTACGCGTTTATCATTTTTATCTGCGCTTTTTACCCTCGGACGTGGCCGAATTTACGCGCTTTCATCCTGTAATTTTTTTGCGTCACATTTTATGCGTGCCCGGCCATTATTTATTGTTCGTTGGCCGTGTGACTTAAACTGCGATCGCATACATCCTCCATTTATATTATTCTTTCTACCATCCGCAACCTCTGAATTCATCAATGCTACATTAGCATTTCCATTTCCACTTCTAGCGGAATTACTAGCTACGACGCTTGAAACTTTTGCCCGAACATGCACCTAAGCCAAGGGAACGCTAAATTGAATCTAGCTCGACGGTATCACCTTAGACTTCCTGTTACACGAATCCACGACACTGCGTCAGTGTCGCCAGCCCATTCAGCATCCCTGCGAAAACGGACAGTCCTATAACCATCCCCTGGATCTTCATCCATTAATTCCACCCTAAATACAGCCCTGCAGAGAGCAGGGCGAAAAGTCTGAAGAGATAGGAATCCCAACGTTCGTCCTAAGGATCCGATGGTCGAAACCAAAGGAATATTTCATTGCCCCGGCGTGTCGAGGCCCCGTTTTCCCCCGGAGCAGCCGTTTTTCCAGCCTATAAGATAAAGGTTAACGGGCGGCTTGTCGGCCGGTAAACGGTCCGCAATATCCGTTGGCTCCGCTCCGAAATAAAGCGATATTTCTTGGACGGGAATGGCACTTGGGACCGTTCCTGGAACAGTTCCGTTCCCACGGGCGGGCGAGAAGCAAACCGAGACCGACTCGTAGTCTCGTGTCGTCGTGAGGCCGCGAAGCTGTGCGAGAAACCGTGCGCCGGAGCAGCGTTACGGCTTCACGCATCATATGCGCGGCCGATCTCCAGAAGAAATTTGATACATCGCTGGGAGACTTTCGCTGGCAACGAGTCGCTTCCCCTCCCGCCCCTAGACCGCCGGCACTTTTATTCCCCGTGAAGGGGGTGTAAGGTTACGCGAATCGACGCGCTTCTCGCCCCATCGAGGAGATCCTTTCTGCTCCCTCCTCGCCGTTCACGAGAGTACGCTCGACGCGGCAAGGTAGGGGGAGAATTTTTCCCCGTCGACGGGAAGCTGGCCGTTGGCACGGGATTCGGCGGATTGTCTGAATTCCAGCAGCGGAAACTCCAGATCCAGCCTCGAAATTGGACGGGAATCGCGCGACTTCCTCTCAGACACCGGCTGTTAACGACAGACGCCGGTTTATGAGACTGATGCGACCGCCCCGGCGGGTTCCCGGGGTCGATAGGGTCCACTGGATGGCAAGTAGGCGAATGGGGGTTGCAGGCTGCATGGAACGCGTGACCTGGCGAGGGGTGAGTCGAGGCGGAGGTGTGGCTGCTTCTTACCGAGGAAATGAGCATTTGCGTTCTGTATTTGGATGAGTATCGGTTACTCAGGGTGCGGTATTGGGTGATATCTAAGGATTGGGTGGTTGTGCGAGTTTGCTGAACCCGAAGGGATATTTGGGCGTCTGATGAAATCGATATGAGATCGATGCACTTTTGGTATGGAACCATTCATCGTGTTTCGTACTTGTATGTATGTATTGTGGATGGCTGTGAAACAAATTGTATCAATCGGAGCATGCGTGTATTAAATTGAACGTTTGGCGAACGTTCTCATTCTGATCGCAGCAGGCTCTGTTTTCTGTTGAATTTCAATCGGTGGTTCATTTGATCCACTTTACCGATAGTCGAAAGTTCGATAGGGTGAATGCGCGCATTTGTAAGCGTCGGTGACAGATACCTTGTATCTAGATGTCGCGCTTTTGTTAGCAAAAGCGATGGGAAGATGCATGTGTAGTTTTACCAGCTCAGACGTGTAGCACTCTTCTAGACGTATCGATCTTTTGGACGTGAAAAGAAGCTTTATCTTGTCGAACAGAATAGTGTACCCTTGTTCCTTTTCGTTTTACGTTCTCCACGCACGAATACCTTTCGAGTTTGCGTGTATGTACGTAGCATACCGTGCGGACGAATGAGGAATGTTGCTTCGTTATTCGAGAGTACGACGTTGATTTGGCTTCGTTTTGGTGCTCCTGATGCTTCAAGCCTAGAAGTAGGGAACTTAGTTTTGAAGGAGCTGCAGGTTGTTAAATACAGCTTCTTCCTGTTTCCCGAGTAATTAAATAGGTACCTAAACGTTACGGTTCGGCTACCGACAAACTATACAATTTATGGGGTTGCGATTATTTTATGGATGGGAACGCGCCGAGACGAGCCTCGAGTCTCCCCTGAATTCTGTTTAAACACGATAAATGGGACGTTGCAAGCCGCTTTTACGGGTTTCCTGGCGACACGGGGAATGAAAATTGTTCGGGTTGACGAAATTTTCGTCTCTCGAGCTCAGCGTGGCGGGCTTTATTGTTTTCGCAATTACGCCCATCCCGGTAAATTTCGTTAGTTCTGTAATCGTGTTTGCGCTTCACGACAATTCGATATTTTTCGAGAAAAAAAACCGGTTCGCTGAAGTATCGTTAATCTACAAACTAACGAGAGTTTAAAATACCGGTGAAATAGTGAGACAGTTTTGCGAAATTGCGGAACGATGCAGCGCGTACTGTAATAATCCCGTAAAATAATTATGCTTCCTAATCGAAAAGTAATTAACATAGCGGTTAATGAAAAAAAAATCCGATTACGTGTCTCCTATTGAGCAATCCTAATAATTCAGTAGGTCACGTATTATTAAAAAGAAAATAGTAGCATCAATGCTATTTTCTGCGTAATATCCGTTCGTCATAAAACGAAGTAGACTCATTGGCTTTAGAATGTACCTACCTACGAAATTTACGGACAAAACGCGATGGATGTTGTTAACCATAGCCAGTTAATAATTTCTTGAAATTCCAATGATATACATAAATATAATAGTAGACGAGAAAAATATTTAGTAGGTAAGCATCTAGCGAAGGGTCGCGAAACAATTTTACCGCTCAAGCTCGACGATATTCCAGGTATCATTAATATGATCGCGGAATATGAAAATATTCCGGTGTTCATGACCAAAGTTCATTACGAACACCAGAGTGTTACAGTGTTACAATTCATACGACTGCAGGCGGAGTATTTTACACGCAGCTGCAATTCGTCTGATCAAATTCCTATTATGCAGCATAGAAGGAAGCAGGAATACCCTATGAATGCATAAACACATATTCTATTTGAGCGTACGGGGCGTGAGTTTTGGCCGCAACGTACGAGCGTAATTCGCACTTTGCCTTCACCGACAACTTAATGGCGGGATAGTGTAATGTCTGTTAAATTAGATGGGAAATATCAGGTTACACGGTGAACGTATAGATTCTTTATTGTTTCTCAATGGCCGCGATCGGCGTAAATACGTCCAGCGGCCAATAAATTATTACTGCGTTAGACCAAGGGATCGTCTGTCGGTTGTTCGAAATTGCGTGGGCGTGAGAGCGTGGTTTACGTAAAGAAACTAGACGCCCGCGAATCTCGGCGGTGCAGTTTGCACAACGAACGCGCCGGTTATGAATTAAGCCCTCGGGTAATGCAAGAAAAGTAGAGGTACGACTTACGGCGTAAGCTGAAAGTGTTAAAATGCCAAGGTACATTTTGATGGCCCTTTGGATTTGTATAATCGCGTTTCCGCGTGATATTATATTACGAAGTTGCCGGGAAAATTTAAATACGTCCGATCTTCTTCGCCCTTGGCTAATTAACTTTCTCTGGGGCCCGGGCTGATTAAATAATGAAAATAACTTAGTTGAAAATTCTCAATAGAACGGGGAACTTCTGCGATTCCCTCGTTCTTCGAGTCAATGGATCTTCGTAATTAGATGAATTTCGTGAAAGTAATGGCAGGTTCGCGCGATCGCTTAAATATTTTAATTGCTACCGTGTCGTCGTCCTACTTGCAACATGGCGGATCGATCGTTCTTAGATTGCAAGGTATTTATTATATATATATATATTATTCTATTTCATTTCTCTGAATATTCTTCTTAAATAAACCATCATAGTTAGCTTGCTCTAACTTGTCAGTAATTTTACCAATATTCTTTAAATATCAAGGGTTAGGGTTAGCGAAACTATATAGACGAAAATTTAAATTTAAATTTTTAGAGAAAGAGGAACCTGCAGACATGAATACTTTCCCATAATTTTTTTACAGTTGTGCTTGATCGATCAAAAAACAACTACCCCGCACCCAGGCCAACTGAAAATTCAAATTTAAATTTTCGCCTATATAGTTTCTCTTCGCCCTAATGCTGAGCGATTAAAAATACAGTGTGCCATACTCCAGTGTACATTCCTGAAGTGTATTAGTCATCTTGGCACTTAAACAGGACACACTATGAACTATAATTGAAACAAACCATCGGCTCTTGGCTTCTATGCAACTGTACCCTCCCTATTTTCACGCAAGCTTGCTGCAGCACAGAAACAGAATTCGTGATCGAGTGACTCAACCCGAGTCCGTTCCAATTCTAAGCACAATCCCTGAATTCAAGTCCCAACGGTGAAGAACATTGAAACTGAAATTCCTCTAAGTGCAATTGGGCCACATAATACTGTTTTGCTCAATGTTTGCGCCTTTAATGGTCAAGTAACGTTTGTGTAACTGGCGTAAAACGTCGTGTCGAGTTCACCTCGACACAGGTCGCGTGACGGTATCAAGATCAGTTTAATGTAAAAGTGTAGGGCTTTAAATTTCCATAAAACGATCAGTTTCCACTAAGGAACGGTGTCAAACTAGCGATCGATCCTGCACGGCCTTTGCATACTCGAAATGTTGCCCGCAGCCCTGGAATATCTAGAAACAGCGGCTCCGGTAACTGATTTAGGATGAATTGCCAGTAAGGGCGCGAAGGGATCGACGGCGAAATAGCTGACTTACTCGCACCTCCGTAGCTAGAAGCTCTGACCCACTTCGATCGTCGAGAACGTAACGGGAAGAGGAGATAAAAACGGCAAAAACTCGCAGACTTGGCAAACTTCTCGGGCAGTCGCGATATTAAGCCTCTTATCGCGAAGAGTAACCCCATTGTCACACCAATCCGATTTCAACATCCATCGGCCCGGACACAATAATTCATTCGCGAGAAATTAATCAGCGTTCGGTGATCGCGTATTCAGAGAGCGTACCGTCGGTGAAATATTAATGAAAATCCTCCCCTTAGAGAATCCACGTTCGAACGGTGACTCAATTCTTTCGTTCATTACACACCGTGATTGACTGCCGTCCCCGGTTGAATTTATTAATACCATCGTGATTCGGAGGAGACGATCGATTATAGTCGTGCTCAATTTTCCTTGCCGGTAATCGATGGTATTTTTAGTGAGGGGTTGAATGAAGGATTCGATTCGATGATTAGTGAGTTACTTTAGTCATCGATACCAATGATACCTGTGAGTAATATCTAGCGTCTTTGAAGGAATTATTCGTAGGTAATTTGCCCCTGAAATGACTCGATAGGATATTCATTTATACCAAGCTACTCGTCATTTCAATTAGGTATACCCGAGAATTATCAAAATAGTCGTACTCTGCGAACCGTATCGATCTTCCTTCAACTGTACGCAAAATTCCCTCCAAATCGGCGACCCGCAGCTCATGCAAGTCCCCGTATAGCTGCGGCGGGAGAACGATCAATCAGTCCATCGATCCGTGCCCGGTATCCCGTGACAGGTTGGCGAGAACGAAGAATCGTTGGAATCCAGTCTCCAAAGTGTTGGAGGCCTCTCTGTTCCCTGCAACAATGGAGACCAGCCCTACTGACAGCTCGGTTCTTACTCTTTCTGGGAGGAACGGGCATCGTCTGCGTCATTCTTCGTCCTTTTTGTCCGGGCACGTCAAACCTCGAGAATCCGTCGCGCACGTTCCCGCGTCCTTCCACTCGTCGCCGACCTTAACCCTCTGTCACAGGGTATCCACTTACGCCACAATATCCTCCTACACGGCTCCCCCTCGCTCCACAATAGAGCAGCGGCCGTGGCCAACGATATTTACCGCGGGATACGTGGGACCCTTCGTCATCTGTTTCAACGGCTCGCCGCGGCGGTGGACACGCGCGGAATAGTAAACCTTATCGAGAGCACGATAAGAGAAACGAATGGGCCGGTGTCCGTGGTTCCTCGCGGCCGTAGGAAATACGGCGGTTTCTTTTATCAGGGAAGATTCGGTCCGGTGAATTCGAACGACCCGGCGGTGACTTGGGGTGACAGGGGTCAGCCATTGGGTGAGCTTTCACGAACGGGGTTTCGCGACTTTTTGGCGGAGCCACGAAGGGATGAAGCTTAGACTGCGGGCACGTATTTCAGTTTAATTATTCGACGCAAGTGTTATAAATTTCTGAGAGGAATGATTGAACGGGTTTGATTGAAAGTGCAAGATATCTGGGAAATGTTTGTGGCTAGATCCGTGGGAGATTAGTTATATTATTTGCTGAAAAATTCTGCCATTTGTTGAATAATTAGTTGAAAAAAAGTTTTGTAATTTATTAAGCTTGGAATATTTAAAAGCTGGAATCTGTGTTAAACGAGTCGCACTAGGGGAGAGCGGGGACAAACGTAACGGCGTCATGAAAGTAACACGCCTCCCCCCGCATTCCACAAACATTTCTAAAACGTTTGCTTTACACAGTTGTATGTGTATAGTGTCTGTTTTATTGTACTGAGTAACGCTGAACTGGTTTTGGGGCCGCTGAATCAGTTCAAATGATAGATAGATCAAGAAACATATTATCTTAAGGCATTATTGTCATTTTTATATGTACGAAAAGTAATTGTAGGGTAAGCCAATTGTAAAAAATGTTACTTTTGTCCCCGCTCTCCCCTACTGTATTTGGACGTCCATACACGGTCAACGAGATTATCTTCTTGCTGTAGCCGCTTGCAACCTTTTTACGCGACGTATTTAAAGATAAGTCGGAAAAAGTTGCAGCAGAATTGGACACGTTTACAGGGTTGCTATAGAGTTCACCGCAACAGATTTTATCGTTTAAGTAGCTCGAAACGTGCAATCATGCAGTAACTTCATGATCCATAATGCCGTTACTGTGACGACTGAAATAGAAATGAAGCCATTTACCATTAAAATCTTAGCAGCAGGTTTTGAATATCAATACACTCCATCTGGAAGTCGTGATTTCTCTATTTTTGTATTTGACGTTACTGGAGACGAAAACCCGAATTTCAATATTTTATAGCTAGTTTAATAAATAAATGGGGAATTTGACATATTTAAGTTCGCTCTATCAATTTGTACCGTAAAGGCAATCAATTCTATATTTATATTCATTTACAGCTTGTGTCATGAGTACGACACAGAAATTACATATTGTATTCATCAAATTGAAACTCCATGTATATTAATCCGTGTAAGCCATCCTCGTATTTTGCAACTCCAACCATTCAATTATAGGCAGCTAGTTGCACTTTAATTAGATTATCTGTACTCTATGCATCGAGCAAACTTTTGTATAAACCCAGCTAACTCCTCGGGCGCGCTACATCTAACGTAACTTCAAGTCACACTTGCAGATACTTAATTACACGGTAAATTTATTTACTTGTTTGGTCCACGGTAAGTTCGCATGAAAGACTTGATTATATGCCCGAGAATCGACGAGCTCACTTCACTCCACTTAACAGTATTATTTCTTTGGATATTTGTCTTAACAGTATTATTTCGTTGGAACGTTTGTTAAAAAGCAGATTATGTGTTAATTATAATAAAAGAAATTAGTTCCGCAATGTACAAAGAAAATTTTAATCACGTTACACTTTTCGAACACAATAAAACAACGGAAATGTTCGAATACCATTTCAATGTCTGCATTATTTGTCCCGAGAACGAGTGTAATGATCTCCGATCGCGAGATGGTGGAAAAGGGTGGTTACCCTTCCATTACCGTCTTAATCCGCGGCCCGTGGCTTTCCCTTCGGCACCCACGCGGAGAGGAATGGGGGGGTTCGGTGATCGTCGGGCAATCATAAATAACGCGGGCGATATTTTTCACGGAGCGACGCAACACCAGCACAATGAAGACCATTAGTATCGTAATACGCAAGGGGAATAGAGAGAGAGTAAAAAATATCGCGGCCAGGGGATGGAAGACGAATTAGAGAAGCACGAAACCGGCCAGTCAATATGGGCGACGAGGTGCAGTTGCATTCAGCTGCAGTATGATTTATTAACCACTCACTGCATAAAGCAGACGATCGATTACGTATAAATGTACATGTCGTGATCGAAATAGTTCTGACGGGGGTGCCTGGTCCTAGCTGATGTATGATTCTCCTAATGGAGAATTTACGAGGTGCGATATCAAAGAGAATGCATTGCGATACTTACCACGTGGCACAATAGTTGCAATGCACCAATCCATAATTAATCTGAAAAAGAAAATTAAGCAGCTTTCCTTAATAAGCGATATGTTTATTCAAAATCGTTAGAGATAAACCAGTAAAGAAAATGAGTAAAAATACTTTAAATTCATCTGAAACGATCATAAATTTGGTTTCTGAAGAATCAATAGAATTTAAATATTGGTAAATGAACAGAGATAAAGCCACCGCGCGACTCTAAGCTCACATTTTCATTAATCATCGTACTATTCAAACATTCGCCAAAAGTTTCTCCGTTCTATTACATCTCCTATCATCCACCCCCGTCCTAAAATTTAATCGTAGAATTATTTCGCGCCTGGGACTCTAGCGAGCACCGGCATATCCGCCCATAATCATGGATCTCGTACGGGGAAACCATCATCGCGGCTGTCACAGTTCTTCTTTGTAACAAATCCCCTGCCATCGATGAAACAACGCAACCTCCTGTGAGCGGCTGCTAAAAAGGGCAGAGTGGCCGTTTGTACGAGAGTCTGCGGGTTTATTCAATGATTGGAAACTCGACGGCGGAAAAGCCGGAAAATTTGATTCTTCCTTTCGAATGGAACAACACGTGACAGTTTTCTCGATCAAAGAACACGGCGTTAAAGCGGGAACGGATGACGGGCTGTGATACAACGCGCGCCGAACTGGGACTGGGAAACGAGTAACAATATTGTCATACACCGGGACGAACGTAAAAGACTTCAATTTTTTATCGTTCCACGAAAATCGTTCAGGGATTTTATTCTCGCCTAGGTTGTTTTTATACCCCCTCGTGTTGTATCGGTGCGTTTACCGCGTGTATTGTTCATCGAGTTGGCGCCCCCGGCGAATTTATCGTCGTATCGAGACCTGACTGAAGCTCGTTTAAGCGCGGAAGAAAGTATTATCGGCGTTCGGGGTTAATGAAAATTACGCGCATGATTCCGTACAGGAATTCTTTCCCTTTATGAAAGCCCTCTCCTTTATGATGTCGGGCGAACGACCCCCTGCTACCTCCGTCTGGAGATATCATTCCGTACCGTCGTGGCGAGCGCCGTGAATTCGCGCGTGTAGTAATCTAGGGTGGACAGACGTGGGCGGGATTGGTTACTAACGATGGATTGTAACAGAAGGGTACAGATTTACACGGATAATTACGCGATTTCTTGTAGAAGCTGTGTTGTCTGGCAGGTTGGAATGTGTAGAATAGGTATTGTATATAAATAATCGTTGATACGTTTAATTAGCTGTTCCCTTTATCACCTTGAAATTCGAATGCTTTCGTGCTGAAGGCACATTTCGGTTTTTTAATATGCAGTTTTGAAAAGGGGATAGGAGGTAAAATTTTCATCATCGATATTAGAATTTAAATGAAGGACCACAGTTTCGTTTTAATTATTCTTGTATTTTTTGCAATGGAATCGGAAATCATCGGAGATTGTAATTGAACCTCTGTTTACGGTATTATTAATAATAGAATATACGTCGGAAAATTAAAGTTAGATAATCGGAAGGTGAGCAGAAATAAATACATTTCAAGACGTGACGGGAATATGTTACTCAGGTGAAAGCGGCTATCTTTATTAAATCAGTAATCGAAATTTTAAATCGGAAATGGCAAGTAATCCGTCGTATGACGTGTGTTAAGAAATCGTCGCCAGGAAGTGTCCTTTTTAAAAGTTTTGCAATTCATTTCATTTATTTATAAAGTGCTTCTGTTATTTTCAGTGGCTTTAAATGTGGAAACGGATGTGTCCAAAATTTATTCGGATTTTAACATAATTGAATTCATTATTGAATTTAAAACAGAAACATTCGTAGTAGCGCAGTTTTAATATCTACCAATACGCGCGCTGGCGTATAATTTCCATTTAATTTAATTAAAAATCGAGTGAAATGATAATCACCAGCACGTGATGAAGGCAGACGTAACTTTAGTGGGATTTGTCTGGAATGTCTGATTTTCCACGTCGACTGTTTTCAATTTGGCCCTCATTACTGAATGTATTATAGCTCTACTTAAGATTACAGTATTTAAGATTATTTTATATAAGAAACAATACCCTATTCTCCTTCACTTACGAAATCCTTACATTACACTTGAATTTCCAAAACAGCTCTATCCACTAAAATGTGCAATCAAAATCCTTATACTTTCCTATCGAATTCTACTTCTGGCGATGAAACTACCAAACTGTCAGCTGAGTAAGCAATATCGTCCATACAATCGCGAATTCCCTCCGGCAAAATATTTGCACGCCGTCGCAATAAACCACACACTTTGATCTCGGAACTGAGGGAGTTGAAACGTACCTAATTGAAAGAAAACTGGCATTATTCAGATCCTCCTTTCCTTGAAATCTGTGTCCCCTATTATAGCAACCTGTTCTCGTCACTGCACGTCGCGGTCCTCAGCAAGAACTACGTACAATAACGAGAATTACACGAAACGCACGTATAACGTGCTCCAAAGAAGCTGGCAGAAAATGGAGCCAGGGTTCCCGTAGAAGACAGCGGCCGGTGCCGGTGTAAACGATGTTCAGTTCATTAACCAGAAGACGAGGTTCGCGTCGACGTAATGGGCTTATCGGTGTAGCGTCTGTCGTCCGATTCCCGCAGAGGATCCCGAACCCCTTAGCTGTAGGGGTGGGGATCAAATTGGGTCGGGCTACGCCCGGTGAAATGCAAAACCGTGCAATCGGCGGAACCGTCTGAGCCAAGATAGCGGCTAAACCAGCTCGAAACTTCTGAAACGTTTGCGGAAACAAAGGGCGTCCGAGCAGGCAGAGACGTCCCGGCACTCCGCACAATACTCCATCGCGCGCGCCATAATTAAACCGATACCGTCGGTTTGGTTGATCGAGCGTGTGATTGGATACCGATGCAATCGCATATGGCGGAATAGAAGCGCACGGAAGACTCGCAAAGGAACTTGTAACTAAGACGTGGTCACGCCTGCAGACGTCGGTCCCACTGGATTAATCAAACATGCACCTGTAGTTCTCATGCGTTCAAGCGACAACTCTACAAGTTTCGACGAATCCTTTGCAAGAGGTGCTTAGGCACTGCTGCGCGTATGTCGATACGCTGAATAGCACTTTACTGGGCAGAAACGGCATCTGCACGTCGGCTTCCTCTTGTACTCTTCTCAATTATCGGACGTCGGTTACATTGATTAAGGTATTCTGTCCCAAAGGTAATTTGAACCCGTTCCCAAGTGGCTGGCTTCATCACGACGATGCCCATGTAGGTATTCAGGAAACCACGATAAAAAGTTCGTTCACCTTTCACCTTTCACCTGTCCGCTCAATTTTATTCCTTATACGCCCCTCCGTGCATCGAAAAACTTTGCTACACATCCGTAGGAAGTATGTATTTACCCTGGCGCCTTTCGACACTGCGTGTTCCGCGCGCACGCGCGCACGTTCTGCCTGTCGGTCGAGTGTATAGGAGAATTGGCGAGCTGCGGATACACGACACCGGAGAGCCAGGTGGAAACGTAACGCTAACAAGTTGGCGTTAATTGACACGTGAACAAGTACGGGAGGGAAATCGGCCGAGTTACAAGCCCTGTTCATAATTCTTTGCCGGGGCGAAGGGGCGGGACGAACACGGAAAAGCACGGGGAACTAATCTTCTCTAACTTTTATATAATCTTCTGAAACTTTTCTTCCGCGGGAATTCATAAATGTTTGAGATCATGCGAGGCTGACTCGATTTCAGCAGGGCTTAGGGCCAGCTAAGTGAAAAATACGATTCGCGAGCAAGATAGCGGGGGTTTAATTTCATTCCGAGCAATCCGACTGGTGAAGTTCGCATTTCCGAACGTGGTTCGGATATTCTACAGGGTGATTCTTCTCACGTTTCCTCAAACAAATGCCGCCCGGCACCCCGTGGAGAAATGAACAATGCGCAGGGCCTCAACGATGGTTATGGCTTTCGACTCTCAAAGGGGGTGGAATACCATTAAAAAATGAGAAACATGTAAATTCCACATTTTTTATTAGATCTTCGCGAAAACGACGCTAAGCGATACCTCGTGTTTCTCCTATGAAAATAACACCAAGGAGAACGTAATTGAGGCATTTGATGGAAGAAGGGCACATACGCCAAAATGCAATTTCGAGTAAATCGATTTCAAAGTTTTCATCATAGTATAACTTAGTGAAAAGTAATGCAATTAAATCCAATTTTTTTTAAGGATGTAGTACCATATCCTTGAAACGTTTCGTAAACAGAAGTCATGATTTGAAAATGGTATGTGTCTTTATTTAATAGTTTTATGCAAGTGGTTTATGTGCCCTTTTTCCATAAAAGTGGTAAATTCGTAGAAAATTGCTTCTTTGTTTATTTATTTAAATATAATTTTGTTTACTTACTTAGTTACACATGTTTTATACTTTTTTTAAATAAAAATACAAAATGAATCACAAAAATAAACAAAAAATGTAATGTTTTAAGTAAGTATTTTTATAGAAGTTAAATACGTAATTTTTGTTAAATTTTTCCAAAACTATTACTTTCCTTGCGGATTCGATACTCACCTCAGTTTCCATAGTTCATCGTTTACACAAAATAAAACGTATTGCACGACTCGACAATAGACAGCGCGGTAGCGCGACCGCTCAGCGACCATGTAGCTGCATGTTGATCACGCTACATAACAAAACGTAACAAAACTAGCTACTTTAAACGCGAGAGAAGAAATGTCCTTGATATATTATATATATATATAACATATATGTGAGTCGATTTAAACGATTTACGGAAAAAGGGCACATAAGCCTATGTGCCCTTTTTCCATCAAATGCCTCAATTATTTTCCATAATAAAGGAAATTATATGAAAAATTGATTTGTATAGTTTCAAGCTAACTTCGTTAAAAATAGTCCGATTTACACGACACTGGGTATAATTTTCATCGGATAAAGATTACGAATCCATCGGTGTCAGTTAAATAACGAAGCCGCGCGTACTGAAATCATCGGCCGAGCGCGGCCAATCGAAGTGTACATCCCGCAGTCTACGGTGAAATATTCATTACTGCGTATAATTAAAAAACTTTTTATTCTTCATCGGCTGCGCGTGAACCATTGTGCGGGTGAACTATGGTACGGGAGAATCATTTGAACCATTCCGTTTGCATTATGTGATTTTAAAAATTTGTTCGGGTTGTAGTTCTTTTCTGCGTAACGTAACATGTACTGTTCAGTTATTTTTTCTTTCTGACGGATGAATATTCCCTCAGAAGGTATACCAAATGCAACTGCAAGTGGCAATAACGTAACTCGAAAAAGTGTACATAAAGTTCAATTTAGCGCGTTATGGGTGTTGACAGGGAACGTCAGAAACGTCTACTGTTGGACGTCGAGCTAGAAACAGCCACGTCCGATAACAAGGATTTGCTATTTACAATTCCAGAGATTCCGGCACTTGTTTCCCTTAAAAAATTCGGAACTAGATATGTTTCTGGTTGAACTATATCGTCAATAGGAGGGAAAATAGAATTTTGTTTGATAATTAATGACGAAGTCGGGGATTCTTAGAAAAAGTGTTAAATATACTGAAGACATTGTTGATTATACAGATCAAGTTTAAAAAACGTTAAAAAAAGTTAAATTGAGGTGATGTTCATGCACACATGCCATGCAAGCGGCAATGGTTTAATTTCACGTTTGGTTACATACCTATATACAAGCGCCTACCTTCCCCTACAGCACACTCCGTTGCAGGATGGCTGCATATAGGTTGCCGTGCAACATTGAAACGTTGCAGGTAATATTTCTGAGATGTTGCTGGAATCTTCCTATCTTCGCCCCTGTGCAACATTGCACGGCAACGTGCATGCAACCTTCCTGCAACGGAGTGTGCTGTATGGATTGTTTAATTATTGGATAAACGATTTAATTTCGTTACCATAAGTGTTCTTATTTACTATTTGCATTTTATATCGGGCAGTGGTCTTCTGCCACTTTACTTCTTCGAGAGTCTCTTATTCCAACTTTCCACTTCTCCCACAGAAAAATCTAATCTTCTAATATCATATCTTCTAAAATGAAACTTTCTCAATTTTCTCTAAGAGCCCCCAGAATTAAAAATTTGCGTTCTCCAGGCATTCACGTCTACCCAGATTTTAAACGTTCTAAGAAAATTTTATTTAGAAAGTTCCAGGGTACCAGCATGGGATCTTGTATCCCTTGGTCCACTACTCCTCTTAATTCCTTTTTAAGGAATATTACTTGAAGCGTAGATTGCACAATCGAATAACAGAATTATTCCTGTCTGCATGGTCACGTGTGTAGGCCAATAATCAGCGTTCAGCGAAGTGAACACGAAATAGTCGTTTTCAATTATTCGCGCGGGGAAAATCATTGAAACATTCCGTTCCCATTTAAAGTCTCGTCGGAGCTCGTGAATGCAACAGTTCAGGCGAGCGGGGACGAGCGAAAACAATTCGCTAATGGTGAACGCGATTGACGCAACCCGCCCCCCCCCCCCCCCATCGCGAATCTTATAAACATGTTAATCGCGTGAAGTTCCCCTCA
This sequence comes from Andrena flavipes, assembly GCA_963971345.1. NCBI lineage: Eukaryota > Metazoa > Arthropoda > Insecta > Hymenoptera > Andrenidae > Andrena > Andrena flavipes. The sequence goes on from OZ020481.1 coordinate 36,780,130, forward strand.
CAGCTTAATTCGGGGCGCGAAAGTGTACAGGCGGCAGTCGTCTCGTGGAACGAGCTCGTTTCGGATATCGCGTGGCCAAAACTAAATTTCCAAGTTGTTCCGCGGAGTTCCCGGATTAGTATTCAAGCGTCGTCATCCAGAACCGTAGGCGTTACCTCTGGCAGTTTTGATGTTCGCGAGAGTCTGCCTCCCCGTCAACTCCTTTTTCCTCGTTCGTCCTTTTTTAATCAAACTCTTCGAGAGAGAGATGTTGCTCGCGCGAGTTTCATGCGCCACGAGTAGTCGCAGCGAATATTTGTGAAAGTTTGCGCGGCCGTGGGCCAAACAGAATTTAAGAATGCGTATTTTTACTTGCTGCGTGCACTGGATTTGAAACGGCTGCAAACTACTGCAACGGGAGCGTCAGATAATGCGGAGTAGGCGCATTTCTTGTTTTGTTGGACCGAGAGATATCGCAGAGGAATATTTTTTAAAAATTTTCGCAACTAGCGAAATAACGACCCAAACCCATCATAGTTTCACGTAGTATATCATATTTCAATTTTATTTCATTACACTTTTCGAACTAGTCAACTCATCTTACCTAATTTATGTTGGTATTTTCAATGAAACAGAAAATGTAACTCGTGGTAATTTATAAATAAGAAAATACTTTGAAAATTGCGTTATTCGATTTTCTTTAATTTCTTAATCTTGCGTTGCAATTCGTGCGAGTAGCGTGGCACGCTGAGGAATACAAATCCCATGAAACGACAACCATCGATAAACGTCTTGATGGCCTTCCTGGAGTAACGGAAAAGCATTTTCCGACTCATGTAGCACCTAAAGCACGATATGTTGTTTGTAGTGTGGCTGTCAGACACGAGGAATCGGTTTTCCGATCATATTTCTAGTGCCACGAATGCGACATCCGAATTGTCCCTATGCAACATCACTTTCGTCACAGATTATCATACCGCAGAAGTAATTTCACTTTGAAAATTTCCTTGCAGAGTAAAAAGTATGTTCAATAATTTAACCAGACGAGGAGATCGAATTTTTCCTGCATAAGTAAAGAATTATGCACCTCTTGTTCTGATAGATGAGAATTATCGAATTTTTCGTTAGAATAGTATAAATATTAAGTAGAAGTAGATCAATAAATCGATTCGCACAGCAGTCTGGAAATTAGATTTTGTCCAGCGCATAACTATTCGAAAGATTGAATAAATTATATAGTTAATAATAACAATTTGTGGTCGTTGACTGTCTATTTCAATCCATTGTTGTGCACCAAATTTTGTTATAAAATTAACGTAGCTACTCCCAAGATACACTTCTCAATGTGTTCATAATTCACAGTGAAGATATATCTCTTCTGGGTAGTCAATAAAAAATTGCCACATACACAAATTCTTCCTTTCAACCTGACCCTTTTTATGCCCCACACAATATTCGTTTTCAAGTGATTCTATTCTTACAGCCTCGATAATGGACATATTTACTTTACACCGCGGCGACAGCATTCTCGATACCAATCAATGAATCCCGAGCTCGGTGAAAACGTGCATCCCGAATGAACATAAATGTGAATTTCCGCGCGAAACGGCAGGCACTCTTGATCAATTTAATTCCCACGCGAAATGCGCGGGCGGTGCGTTAACAAATTAATATTTAACGGCGGAGAATTAGTCACTGCTCGTTTATTAGACGTCCCGGAGTCTGCTTCGGGGTGGAAATCGCGGAGCTTGCACTGCGAGATTGCAGGTTCGTCGTATTATAGCACGAATGCCGTGCGCCAGCTTGCGAATTGATGTAACGCATTAGCGGAGATTTACAGTGACGTTCTGGTTTCTACGACGCTAAAGAGTTCCTAGATTGGCAATTTAGCAGATTGCATTGCATCAGCGTGATAACGTTCGACAAACACAGTCCTCGTAATAAAATCACCACTGCTTGTCGGTTTCGCAGCATTTCCGTATCTTTTCAGAGCCATCGTAAAGGTATTCGAGGTCTGAAGATATGTTTTGCACACAGTCCTGCTCGTGAGAGATGGCTTTGATATGTATATCTGTATTATATGTGACTGTAACATAATATGGAAGTTGGTTGCTTTAATGAGGACATAATATACAAACAGAATTTGTTTCACTCATGTCAGTGTAAAAGGGTACGGTTTGTTACGAGCGTCTGTATAATGAAATATATCTTCCCATACAAATTATTTCGTAGTGAAAATTCTGGACTTTTCCATAGACTGTCCAGTTTCTTGATTTATTAGATTTCAGATTCCTAGATTTTGGGGTTCCCAGTTTTTTAATTCGTAAGCTGATGGTTTCATTGAAGATTCTATAGAATGATACTTTCTATTGTTTTGTCGGAACACTTTTCTGTGCTTTCCGCGTCCTTATAAATTAAGCTTCGCGTTTTCGTTCGAGTAATTTGCATTGGAATAGCTTAGATTTCTTTGCAACAAGTGTACATCTTTTCTCCTCGAACAGAAGGAACGAAATTGGAGTTGCACACGGTTGAACCTCCTAGGCACCGTCTTCCTCTTTGACATCCCCTTCTTCATAAAGTACTGCTGTTCCAAAGCAAAAAGGGGCCTGCCATTTTTTGAAAATTACTTCCACTGTCTTTGAACTACTCTTTTACTTAACGCACCAGAACTTGGAAGTTTTTCGGCAAATTCTGCGTTGAAGTACACGAAGGTTAAGAGCAATTTAAATATTCCGATGCACGCGTATTTAATTTAACTTCCAGATAGTTCCGAATGCATTGCATTAAAATGTACGAGTGTCAAGGCTGATTTGAATATTCTACCGCGAAGGTATTTAATTCACCTTCTAAATTCTAGCAAATATGTTTTAGTGAAATGCACTAGGTTCGAGTCTGTTTGCGTATTCTCCTCATTTAAACGTATCGAATCTAAATTGCAAATTCCCACAAATATCTTATCCCAGAGTACGCAAGCTTTATATTCTGATACAAATCCACTTCCCTACCCGTGCGAGCACTATTTTATTCACACTTTAATCGAACACATCCAAATGTACCTTCCACTATTTCACTGAATCCCCAGAAAAACACTACCCACCCCCTGATTCGAATAGCTTGGAGAGAATCTCACACACACGCCTCGGCTTAAACACAGCTGCTGTAAACGGAACACCTAAGCCGACACCTCGACAAGAAAATATTGTCCAGAAAATGGTATTACGCCAGCTGACACCGATAGAGTAATCTGTTTGGAAAAACGTAATGCGCGATTCGTGAGCCTTGTCACGCGTGGCGTAAAATTCGAGGGCCGCCCGTCGAACACGTGACACGTAAACGTCGCGCGGGGATTAATCCGCGAAATCGAAATTTCGATTGAAACCGGAGGGATCGGTTTCAATTTACCAGCGGCCGACCCCGCAGCGCCTTCGCCGCGATACGGAAAAATGCAAACACGGGCCCGGCCGGCGTGCACGCGCGTATCGGTGTGATCGATGAAATTAGTCGCATCGTTGAAACTCATTTTACACCGGCCCCTATCGGTGTCGCCTGTTAATGGCGCGAGTGGCCGCGCGTTTACGTTGCTGGAAAACATTATAATTTCGCCACGGCGAGAACGATAAATTCGATTAAAACGCGAAACTCGGGGCTCCTCTATTTCGATCGCCCGCCGGCAGCACCCCTCACCGAAAATGACGTACAGTGAATTTGACGGGCGGACGGACAGCGCGATAATAAAATTGCGACGACGTTCATTAGTCGACGACCGTCCGAACCCATAACATCTGCGTGGCTTCATCGAACCGAAAGCTACGTCGGATGAGCTGCGCCCGTCAGTGATTCGCACCGTTTCATCGCTTCAATTATCTCTGTCATTTTGTCGCTAATTGTTTGCCGAGAAAACGGGGCCAGCCTTTCCTGAAGCTCGTACGCGACTGCAACGGTTCTATTAGCTGGGGGTTCTGTTATCGAGCTTTTAACGGGTCTCGGTTTTCTAGTGATTAATTACTAGTAAACCGTTCCGAATCGTGATGGAAGTAAAGGGATTTCATGACTCTGGTAGATTGAAATTCTTGGTGTAGATGTAATCCTTGATTGAATGGGTTTTAGATTGTGGTTTCGGGGACAGGTTGTTTCTCTGCAAGAGTTGAATGAAATAACTACTGGCTGCTAGTGTTGGTTAGCTTTTTGTTTGAAGGTAAAGGTGCAATGAGAGATGGAGAAAATTCGCTTCGGCTGTAACCTTGCATCGAATTTACTGAATCCGTGGCTTCGCCGCGAGAATGGCACTCCGGAGTAGCTATTATGTTTAATCGACTTAGGGAGAACGTTTAGGAAGTGCTCCGAACTAAACTGAAGTCGATGTAATCAGTGGAAATCTGAAACAGGATGGTTAGAGGCAGACACGGCGTTCGATCTGTCGATGTTAGTAAATTTCTACTTCTGATAAAAGTGAAATCGAGAATTCAATTACTTCTAATCAAAGATGGCCAAGATAAAATTAGAGGCTCCAACTATTAAGCTGATTCTTTCATTTTATCGTGCCTATATCAATAAATAATCTGTGCCACTTCAATGCTGTTTAATTAACACTGGAGATAAATATTCTCATCGTCACTCCTCAAACTTTTGATTCGGGTATCATTTACCCGAATCAAATAAAAATGATCAGTTTCACCAAGTGTTCCATTCACATCGCACAAGAAACTCCCTATGCAACGTCATCCCAGAGTCCGATACATCTGTCGCGAGAAAATCCCTCTCCGCATTCCCACATAGTGTTTTTTTTTTTTTAAAATCGTCCTGCCAGACCAGTACATACGTCGATCGCCGGATACGCCGTGTCGATGAAGGCTGGAAACATTCGATTCGCCGTGGAAAAAACGAGGGATTTCCAGGGCAGGCAAGGATAAGCGGGCGCGGTTGTTTCATCGAGATTGCCAGCGGTAAGACGATGTCGATGTCGCTGGGCGACAAATGTGCAGCAAACATTGGCCGGGCGCAGGACGCTGGCTGCACTTATTCATTGTCAGTCTCCACGGGCTGGCCTCTGTGTGCGCCGCGTACATGTGTAACGATCCCTCGTGCAGCTCGTGCAACGCAGGCCCGCGTGCCAAAAGTGCATTGACCCCGGGCCAGCAATACCATTTCGCGTTAATATTTTGCTACAATACCAAGGGCCAGGCTATAAAGCATCGGGAACGGCCGGCGATACGGCGATTCCGCTCGGCCAAGTGTCGGGAAATTCGTTCTGGTCGCGTAAAGAGGCCCGCCATCAAAGCGACACACCGATGCCAAGTAATACCCCGATGGGGGAAGCAACGTGGCACGGCAACGTTTTACAGCCGGATGGAATCTGCATGAAATGGTCGGTGACGGGAGTTATTAGGCCCAAAGGGTAAGTCGAGGCGTCACAGGAACGGCGACTCCGTCGTCAGCGGCTGGGAGCGTGTATTCGACAGTTACGAGGGATTGTCCGAGACCGTGAGCGAGAGTCCTTTTAGCGCGGCGGTTGCCGAGTGCTTGCACACTCGACAGGAAAGTATTTCTTTGGATAAGTAGAGTGTGTACACCAGGGATAGCATTTGAAGTTGTTGTTGGTGAGTGATTAGGGGTGATTATGGAGGAGCGTTGTTTGTGTCTCTGACGAGGGAAATGGAGGTACTGCGGTTGGGAGCCGGGGTTCCTTGGCAGTATTCTGAATCGGTGAGTTTAGACAAGCTTCGCAATTCGTTCTACTGGAATTTAATACCAAGATCGACGGGTGTTTCGTATGAGCCGTTTCGCGCTGCCACGAGCTACTTAATCGTAGATAAACGAAACTCTCGCGCAATTTGAAAGGGGAGCATGCGGAATTAAACAGTGGGAGGAATGTAAGGAGTTTCCCAGCGGAGAGAGAAAAGCACTATCAATAATGAAGCGTTCCGTGCGCTGGGATTCGTGTGATGTTGACTCGCCGAAGAAACGCATCTTTGCGAATACGGGGGGACATAAAAGGCATAAAGGAGACAGAATGAATGTTTGCTTTCACCCACTCCGGCCAGCGGAGATGCGACATAAAACCACCCCAAGCTGAAGCGTGTGTACGTCGGCTAACAGCGGTCACTGAAGCTCGCGGTCCAATTGTCTTTGCTTGCTCTCGGGTCAAGTATTTTTTGGCGGTGACGCGCGAGCGTGGCCCTAGGATTCCTCTCCAAAAGTTGGGTGACCGTAACGAAAGTGAACGACACTTTCGCCTTCGCAAAAATCCCGGAGAAGCCTCGAATGTGTACGTGTCTGCGCGGTCACTGAGACGAACTACTAGCAGTTGAAATGTCGTGCTTTAATCTTTCTACGATATGTACTTCTATAAAGTAGGTTTATAATAAACATAATGCCTAATGCTCTTTCATTCTTCATTTTTCTGGTAAGAGTATTTATTGGTAAGAGTATAGTATTTATTGGTAAGAGTAAGAGTATTTCTGGTAAGAGTATTTATTGGTAAGAGTATATATAGTGGTCGCGTATTTATTATTTGTCACCCTGTCTAGTTGAAAATTGGTAGTTAATTCAGAGGGAAATGTTGTTTAAAACAGATAAAAATAGAATGCAAAAGTCGCGCAATGCTTGTTAAACGAGACCGCGCTTGATTCGTATAATCGTATTTGCGGAAGCAGAAGGTATGGTATTGAATGCACACTCGTATCGCTTTAGAAGCTGCATATTCCGTTACACGAATTATTTGTTTTGTGGGTAACAATCGGTGCTTCAGCGGCAAAAAATCTATAACTTTTGAACAGATGAAGATAAAGTAATAATTCTTTTCTCTTCTAATGAAGTTGATGTGCCCTTCATTAGTTAGATAATATTACGTTACTAATATTAACCCTCGGTTGTCAGACTTGATTAAAATGACCCAAAATTTGACTTTAAGGTATAATATCTTTGAGGTATCATTGAAAATGGTACTACTTGTGTCATGTAGTAGTAATTTCGTGTATCCTCTTTAGACAGAGACGCTACCCTAGTGATTTTTTTAAGTATACAAATTTTCTGGAACATTTTCTTTGAAATTTTTTTATACATGATGGTACTTTAAATATTAATTTCCAACGATAGACATATATTCTACATCGTTCAAACTTTATCTCAAAACTTTTGCGACTTAATTTAACAGAGTTCTTAACCGGCAGCTGATTGAAAATTAGCTTGGATCGAATCGACCCAGTGTGACAACGATATTCGAAATAATATAATAGTAATAATAGTAATAGTTAATTACATTAACTAATACGATAATGTTACTTGAATTATTACTATTTAAATTTCGAAAACGTCCCTAATATCTTCTGGATACTCATCTTGAATATCCTTCCCTTTTCGTTGCAGCCTTAGGACAAAGGGTTAATCAAGATCTCTTCTGTATTATATTACTTGCAACGGATCCTTTAGTATCATCTTTAAGGCTGTAACAAAAGTGAAAGAATATTCAAAAAGGGTGGCCAGAAGAGATATTTATGAATTTTAGATAACAATAATGCGGGTAACATTATCGTATCAGTTAATGTAATTAAGTATTACTTAATATAAGTAACGTAATGCTTCAACTTCATTAAAGAAAAAAATAATTATTACTTTATCTTCATCCGTTCAAAAGTTATAGATTTTTAACCACTGAAGCACCGATTTTTTCCCCACTGTGTGTCGCGAGGAACGCGCTATATTTTTTGTTTTATTTGAATTCCGTGCGGTAGGCGAATCGAAATAAATCTTCCGTGTAATCGAGTGCTCACTGAACCGCGATTAGAATCCGTTTGCCGGTGGTTGAAACAGATTATAACAGAGGGATGATACACTCTCTCCACGATTGACACGTTAAAGAACTGACCCAGATAATGACTAATGAATAATTAAAGGCTCTGAACGAGAAACATGTATACAGAATTCCCAATGCTTTTCCGCGTATAACCTTTACCAATGTGCCTGAGTTTCATTAATTATTAAGTAATTAAGGCGTGCTCGTGATTTATGATGAATTGCAATATAATTAATGCATTTTAATAAATATTCCATCGGTGGACCTGGTTGATATTAATAAATTATATCGATTTATCAGGACTCTAAAATCACGGGCATCGCAACAGCTCAAACCGCGAGAAATACTGTTAAAAATCGATAATATGTAGAACCCAGGTGTCCACTTAAATATTCCCTTTTTAATTGCATATCAGCGATAGTGCCACTGAACAGTTTAATTTTCAGATGTAATTGCCTCTCTGTCTTTTTCGTTCTTGGAATAGCTGTCTCACGATAGTCGATTAAAAGCATAATTTCGTCGGGGGTTGAATAAAAGAACCGCGGGCGCCGTATACGCGGGATTCGTACGTTTCGGGTTATAGGCACGCTTTTATACTCCCTGCGATTCTGGCTCGTCGATATGGGACGCAAAGATGCGAACGAAAATAACAGTGGGGGGAATCAATGGAGAGTGGAACTCTGCGAGAAAAACGGGTTGTCGATAGAGGAAATCGAAGGGGGAAAGTGTCGGGAAGGGAAGGTGCACGCGCGGCGGCATCGAAAGCAATCTAGAGAGGCGCAGGCACAAAGAACGGAACAATGCAACAAGGTAAAGAGAACTGAAAGCACGAGCGACTGACGGGGTATCGGGATACTCTAAGGAGACTACAGGAACATGTGAAACAATTGCCAGATTCAGATGCGAAAATGAAACAAAAGGCGACGTGTATCGACGATAATACGGCCAGGGAGTGTAAGGAATTCGTGACAAAGAGTGCGCGAGGGGACAAGGGACGATTGCAGAAACGTAACACGTGCATTTGCGATCACGCGTCTATAGATATACATACTTACATACGTGCAATCGTACTCGCGGCAACTGATCAATGCACAGAGAAATGTACCAATCAAAATTACGAATTTGATAGTTCGTAATACTTTGCGCACCGCTTTTAAAAGCGTAGATGTGCTCGCCACGTTTTCATTCTACAGGAACACGGAGAAACGTAGAATTCAATATTCGATTATACCCGTATACCGTAATCCCTTGAAATTTATATCTTTTTTTTCTGATATCTGAAGCGTAAAATACGCCAGTAATATTCAAGACCGCTATCCAGCAATGTGGAATATCTTTAGTAAAATATTTTCTCACGTGCTATCACAGAAATTACTCTTTTGATCTTCTAGTTATGGGGGGGGGGGGGGATACCAGAACTGGCATAATTTCATGATTTGGTTATCGGGATCAGTCGAGAATTCAGCAAAATTTACACGGAATGAATCGTGTTTTTGTTCCGCGGTTGAAATTACAAGTGAAATTCCGAATTAAGAGGGAACTATGGGAATAAAACGGATGCAGCGTTTCATTTTCGTAGCTGAAATGTAATTGTAGACGGATAAGTAATTCCACGGGAGGAGAAGATCTCTCTGTTGGAATAACCACGCGAAGTCATGTGGTAGATTAAATGCCTCATTCTTTTAAATTTCATTCATGGTTGAGGCGCTGAAAATGAAATTCTTCAGCTGCTGGGTGTAAGTTAATCGTATCCGTCGTCTGGTACATTCTCTTAGTTCCATTGGTGGATGTCAACGATATAATAAAGTAGGTAAATAGTCGATGTATTTTTAACTGATCAGCCTCGACCGAAACTTCGTAGACGAACCATCTACCTCAGTGAAATGAATAAAAAAAACTGTTTAATATGGAATAGTTGAAAGAAAGCAGTTCTCGTTGAATTCATTATTCCTGGTCCTTCGATAGGTATTGAAAATCGATTACTCGAGATGCAGTCACGCAACAAGAGATCGGCGTATAAATAAAATAAAGATGCGTGCAGCAAACGCTCAACTTTCAGGTGCAGGCATAATCCAATTATGTAACCGAAATTGAACTACGTCCACCTAAACTTCTAGTTTCTAAAGTGTTCGCTGTTCTCTATCTTTCATCTTCAGATAGCACCAATTATATTTCAAAAGCCCCGCGAGAGGAGAGTTCTCCAGGAAACGCAGTACTTCGGAAAGCGAAATTCCATTATCTTTAAAGGGTCGATTTTCAACTATACCAAAAGACTGCTCGTTAAAACTCGGCCTAGCTTCTATTCTCTCAAATCTCCCAATTCCAATTACATCGTAACAGTTCAATGCCCAAATCGACCGTGGAAACCGTGGAAACTGTGGAAACCGTGGAAACCCCAGTGAATCGACATTCCCATCGATCTCTCTGATCGGAGTTCCGTTTTTGCCTGATCGTTGTCCGACGAAATTTTTCCGCCCCCCGCTGCCAGGTTGGCGGACGGCAAAGGGGCTGAGGCCGCCCCGAGGAAAGGATTAATTACCATGCGCCACAAAGGCATAGTAATACGAAAGTAATTCGGGAGTAGCTGTTTAGTAGGACAGTGCAAAGTGCTGGAAGTTGGGTCTAGCTTCTCTCCTAGTAATTGCTTCTCCTTCCTGAATTAATGGAGTTGCGGATGCGAAACGGGTAATTACTTGCCCTCATACGGTAAACCGGGGAAGCGGCCATTACTGGCAACAATTATTTCATACGGGCACCGGCTATCCCTTAAGGATGAGTGCCTCCCGTTTGACGTGCACCGACCTCACGAAATCATTCATCGTCACGGCGACGACGACGGCGACGCGACGGTCCGTTTCTTAAACCGCCAAAATAACGTTTAAACACCTTCCGGTCACGGTATCACAATTTATAGACCGTTCGACCGACATGGCCCAGCCCCGAGCGCATTTATTAAAGAGAGGAATTGAATACTACGGAGCGCAGGCTTCAGTCGCGAGAGCATCTGAGTTCATTTATTCTCTGCCCTTTGTAGCTCCTTTTTACAGAGATCGCTCCAAAGCCGGTGTCGGGCTGTTTAAGCTGGCAAGGGAATAATATGTAGCGAAGGGAGTGTTTCACGGTGCTCCCGCGCTTAGTTTCTTTACGGTTTTGATATCTTCAATTCTACTTTTTACGGACGGGGGGAATGGGATGGGTGGAAGTTCCGTCGAAGCAGCGATGAATAATATGCGTAGTTTATAGAAGCTCGGAGCCGTTGGAAATTTTAATCGTCCCCAGAGGAAAATGCAATTTTCTTTCTGTGAACTTCGACGGCGTATGTATTTAGGTTCCTCTTTCATTGAGGAAAGTCAGGATGTTCGCGGAGATTCTTTCGATGCTTCAATGCGGCGGACGTTTTTAATATCCAGTTGCATATTCCCGCTCATTTCCGTATTTTTCAACGATTTAGTTGCTATTGATGCTATGGTAAATTTTCTAACGTTGTATGTTTCTAGCTTTAGTTTGGGAATATCTGTAAATATCCCCACATGTGCAGCTAAAAGGGAGGATTTAATATTGGTCTCGTGGTAGGAATTAATGAGAATGCAAGTATTATCACAATGATAGTATTATGGAGTTAAAACGGTTCTTTTTCGAATTTAGTACGTAATTGATAATCTGCGGGAGATATGGCCCTCGATTAATTATTATGCGTGATTATCGTAATAACCACCGTCGAATCGGCCACTGAAACATTGAACAAATTATGATGGTAATTAACAATTAAAATCGTAGGCGACGTGACTTATCAGATCGAGTGTACATATTATTATAAACGTTAATTCGCGAAATTATTTACAGATAATCGATCGTTACCGTTTTATTGCACGCGCAGATAATATAATGTTCGCTTAATGGAAGTTCCGATATCCGAAAGTGTGTTCAATCGCATCCGTGTAATCGAGATTTCCCGGGTGCCTGGTCAAATTTCTAACACGATCGTTGGAAACAACCGCTGGAACATATTTACCTACACAAAAATGGCTTTCGCTGTACAACAATACGAGCATTCAAATAAAATTGTTTAAAAAGGGAAATTTGAAACCAATATTGAAAGTATGAAACCGTATTCATTTTTAACGCAACTTGACTCCATAAATCGACTTGTGTAAAAAATTGCAGGAAGATAATTCTCCGAATATTTTGTAACATGAACGTTTTTGATTCTGTCAAAATATTGACATTAAATATTGTATATTAAACACGTAAGAACATTTTTACTGGTTCTCTTCTAAAGTTCTGGGTATCATGTTAACCCAAAAAATTATTCGGATAAACGATTCTTTCGTATTATATCCAGCACTGTGCCTCATTCAAGTTCCCAGCCAGTTATTCTCGCCATGTTTTTTTCCTGCAACCTATATAATTTGTAATTTCAGCCAGAATGTAATTCTATCAACAACCACGAAGATTTCCGACATTCCATTAACGTCGGACAGAATAGTTACCTAGTTAGTACGTTCCAAGTGCACTTCAATCAGATTGTTCTCGGTACAATGTGTCGATTGCCCTCTCCCTTTTCGAAATTCTGCAAATCCGGTGACGTGGTTTGTAAGTCAGATAGAATTAGTGCCGATGGTTTGGAAGCAGTCCAATTGCAGGGGAGAGAACATTTCGACCGAAGTTGTAAAGCTTTCGATGCTACAGAGGAACGCGACTATCAAAAGTCCCCCTGCGGACGTTGTCGCTCGAGGAAATGTGAATCGTATTACTCGTAGGACGGTGGACCGTCTTCCTGATCGTTAAATTCGCTGCGAGTCATTGTTCTCCGATGCACAAACCACCCGCGGCATCTATTCGTAGGAAACCAATCAACTTGTGTTACAAATGTGAAATTGACAATCTCTCAATCTTAAATTGAACGCGATCCTTGATTTCGTTATAAGGGGGGATAATTCGAAGCGAAGAATATTTTCAGCTTCAAATAATTTTAGACTTCATAGGTAGGTAGGTACATGTACCTTCTCCTTTCAATAATAATTGGAAATTTCGTCCTGAATTATTGAAAATGTTAAGGATGTGTCTACTTTACTTAATTATGGATTGGGTTCGTTAGGGAAATGAATTTAACGAATTTTATTAATTGCCGCGAGGGTTATTCTTATACTGATAGAAACAAGAAAAAACCGAATTTGTTTCAATTTTGGAGAGCAAACTACAGTTCTATGGTATAAACTCTGTAGAGTTTAATAAATTTTACAAAACCTGTCATGTAACGATGATGCGAACTTCTGACAGTGCACCACCGCCCGGGGATTTAATTTTTTTTTTTTTTTTTTTAATAAATAAAATCACGTTCGCTTCGAAAAGTTTTAACGATTGAAGCATAGGATGAAATCATTTTTAGAGAGAAAACGTAGAATCAATACAGGGTTAGTGAAGTTTTTTACCATGTAAGAGGAGTTTTTTCTTTTTTACTTTTTCGTTAACTATATGTACTCTGTGAAATTATTAATTCTACGTAACACACGTGTACACGGAATTTCTATTAATACGCTGATCGAAATTACTCGTCTCCAATATTGCAGTATGATTAATGCATTCATTATAATAATCAGTGCTTCAAAGTCTGGCCGCTATATCTGATTAACAAGTTAACGCAGTCACTATCATTCCACATTTTCATTATAGCAATTTGTTTAATAGGTTTTTGGATCGATTCAACTACGAGGATGACAACGTTTTATCTCACATTTAACTTAATTTAAATGCAGCAAGTGAAGCAATTAATGCTATTAGGATGCCCCGGCACGAGATAATTACGAAAAAATGAATAATTTCGTAGACCGTTTGACGCGACATAATCGGATGCATGCATACCCAATCCAAACTGCATAAAAAGTTTAATAACTTTTCAAATTCATCTCCAGACATTTAAAAGATGAAATGATTATTAAAACTCATTACTAATAAGGTTCACAACTGTTATTCTCTGATTCGCATAAGATCCTTGCCCTTTTCGTTGTTAAGCAAGATAAATTCTTTGCAATTAAATAATATCGTGCAACCAAATATAGTTACAAATTCCTACTAACATTATTGTGCTCTCTTGCCTATTGGTGCTCTAAGCGATTTAACAGTAATCGCATAGTGGTTGTGGAGAGGTATTTCGAAGAGCATCGCGAGTCGAGTGGACTATAAATCTTTCAAGCTGTTTCAAGACGTTCGAGTATCACTGGACCCTTCCCTAGTAACATTTTTGGTTGGCCAACAGTTACCAACAGTTGGGAATTAGTTGGGATATTGTTAGTGTTTTTGCCTACAAATTCCCAACATAGGGCCTACGGCAAAAAAGTTACGACAGTTTGCCAACGAATATTCAATGTTGAGCCTACAATTACTATGGCTGGTTAAATAACAAAAAATTTATGAAAATGATTCAATGTCGTCTTATAAACGTCAGAAAATTTTATATAGATTAAGAATCTCTTTTCTTTTTTGTGTATCGGATAAACTTTACAGTACTTTTCGCCAACGCCAAGACCACCCGATTATTTTTAATAATCGATGATACTCGACATAAGATTCGTTCGTCCAGCATGAGAACATCTCAAGTGCTCTCATGCAATTTCAATGACCAAACGTACCTATCTCTAATGAATCTAATTAATCAGCGTCTATCAACCCAAGTTACTTTTTTTAATTCAATTAGCGCGTGTCTGCACCTGAATGAGATTCTACAATGTCCTAACTAACCGTAGAAAATTTTCTGCTGCTTCTGTCATTACACTGCTAATAAATGTCACTCGTAGCTACGAAAGAATATTTCCAGAATAAGGGCACGTACATTCGGGTGTAATCGAGCGTAATAAGTACCCTGGGGTATTATTTAACCCCGCTCGTCGAGCGATAAACCAGAATTGTTTCGTCGGGTCAATGAACAGGGACATTGATTTCTCTTTTTTTTTTAGGAAAATGAGGTATCATTAATACTACACGTAAAACCTCTTGTCTTTGATCAGCTGTCGAACTGGGAACTTTATATTCAAATGATATGTAATTACATAGCACGTAAAACATGTATCCATTGTCGATCACTCATGATTCACAAAAAGTATACACCTAGGATATATTACAAAATTCAAAAGATCACAAGTTGCAATTTCTAAGAAAATCCTATTTCTTTATTTCTTTGAAATCGACGTTGCTCGATTCGCAAGGAGGATAATAATGTCCATTTCGAACTGGAAATAATTGGATGATGTTGAATCGGGTCACAATCAATCATGTGGAAATAGAAACGAGACATCGATTGCTTGCTTCTAATCTACGGTGAAATTAACTCCTTTCATGCTTTGCTGCATTACAGGAATAGGATGTCGGGAATATCGCAAATGAGTGGGTAGAATCAGAGAAAACTTTCTGACTCGGCGAACATGTCTGTGCATACCTTGTAGCAGGCCACTGTTTGAGGATCAACGGATTCCTAGTGGTAGATTTGGCGACGTGGAATTCTTTTTGCATCCAATTTGCATACGTCTGCCATTTATATTTGGTCAGCTCTAAGAGCAACCTCGCTTTAAGTCTCTTTTTGTAGATTTCGAGCGAATTTCAGTGGAATCGTTAATTCAGCTTTATATGTTTGCGTGTTCATCGGCGTGAAAATTCTGCAAACTATGAATTAATTTAAATTTTTCTCAGCCATTCTACCCACGTTATGCACGCGAAACTTTAAAGCCAGAAAATATTTCCACTCGTGGCTGAACACACAGCAAAAATATATCATTCCACATTTGTATTTCCTTTATCACTTCTTAAAATTATGAATATATAAAATATTCACCGAATTGTCTATACGAGCGTGGCAGCCACGAATGCCTATAGCAATTTTCTTCGATACCATTATGTGTAACATTTTCTTCGTTCCCCGAAATCAAATACTTAACCGATCCTCCAGACAAGGGATCCTCGAATCATCTCGAGCGGTTGCACTTACAAATTTCGTGAGCAGATTCCTGCTTCGAGCGTTCCAGGTCTCAGACAGAGACCTCCAGCAGTTGGACGCTTCAGGTCTAAGAACGAATGGACGTCGGTGGAAATAAGAGAATTGGAGACAGTCGAAATCGAACTTGCTCCTATTTTCAGCGAACCGCGAGACACCAAGAGTTTAAAATGTCCCGGTGGCCGGCGACAATGGGGCAAAGCAGAGAGAGTGGACGATTTCTAGTGCGCGAGGCGCGCCAGTATTTTTAGGTGTTCATCAAATAGTTGGGCTTCACGAGTGGCTTATTTTAAGCGACGTATTCCCGTCGATTGCGCTCGCTGTTCCCTTTTTGCGCGGCGTCGTGCTCAAATGCGATTTCGACTGGCGCTAGACGAGCTTCTGGCTCATTAAACGCGCGTCGTGATAACGTTCCCTGTTATTCGCGTTTATTTGCACCTCGACCACCAACGTAACCAAACACAATGGACGCCGCCGCGCTTTATCGTCCGTCGTTATAACTGCCCGGTCCGATTTTTGCAGAACGTTTCGATCGCAAATTTATCGCAAGAAATCGGTGACACATGATTTATTCGCGATTCTCGCGGCACGCGAAACAACTGAAAAATTAACGGGAGTAACTTGTGCCGCGTGGGTGAAAAATTCACCATATCGCGGTAACAATAACCAATTTGATGAAACCGATCTTGCTTTGAAGACAATGTAAACGGTCTTCCTTTTGAATGTTCTTTCTGCTTCCCTGTTGGTTAAAAGACTTGAAAGATGAGTAGCTTTCGGATATTTGCTAAATAACTTGGATAAAGGAATTCGCGAGATTTTGGTATCGGTTTTCATTCCAGCTACTAGAAATTTCGTCAAAATTGGGAAAACTTCGTAGAGTTTGAGAGTTTGATAGGTACAGAGTTTGAAAGCTGGATATTAGTTCGAGTTGATCGATGGAGTTTTAATTTCTACCCCCTTTTTCCCTTCTTTCTAGTCGTTGCTCGCGGTATAAAATATATATTGACGCATAGGTGTTTGTTTCATAGTTTCCTTGTATATATTGATTCAACGATTAATTTAGATTATGGATTAAAACTTGCACGGTATCTCCCGGAAGATTTGAGAAACTCAGAGCCCAACTAATTGCACGAAAACATGGTGCAGCACAGTTATCTGATAATGAAATCTGTGATCGTTTTTATAATGAGAATGGTGCTATTCAATTACTATGGTGTTGCGGTGAATCGCTTGGAATCAGATAACTGTGCCGTAACAACGTGGTGCGTATGTCGGCCACGTTCGTGTGGAGATTTCGTAAGCCAATAACAGGAAGCCGTACGAATCCCATCCGGTTCGCGTAACAGTTCACACGGAACGCCTTTATTTATTGCAACCGCTGCGTAAACGCGGTCAAACATCGTGGTGGCTCGTGGCAATAGAAAACTGCGACCTGTACGAAGCATCCTCGAACTCATCGCGTACACACTTTATTCGCTTTTTCGTTTGAATTGAGCGCAATGACCTGCGATTTTTAAATAGTCCAATCCATTTCATCTTTGACATAAAAACAATTATTAATGACCCTGTTAATTTAATTATATTAATCGAAGACTTTAGGCCTATATTTGCACATATTTAGGCAATATTTTAAAAACAAATTAATTAAATAAAAGGGTACCTAAAACTTTAAATATATTTAATGGTTTTGTTTTAAAAAAGTCCCAAAGTTCGCATCATTTTTCGTCCGTAAAAATAAGGAGAACCCTTAAGAAGTATATCATCTTCAGAAGCATAATTTCTTTTGGAACCATTTGTCTGCATTTTACACATAGTGCTCTTTTTTATTTCAGAGCTTAATAGACAGTCAGATGTTTCGTTTCTGATTAAGCACCATGTACGTGTCACTGTACGCCCTGCAGCGACCCTATCTGTACCTAGTTTGCCATCAACGTGTGACCGATTGATTTTAAAGCATTTTATAATTATCTGGCACAAACGCTGGTCCAGTTTACTCCCCGGATTAGATTCGATAATATCACCGTTCACGTTGCTGATCGCTTGTACACGCAATGATTTCGTTATTTGCTGCCATTTATCCACGTACCCTGATTGTACAACGACCGGTTGCTTCGCTAAATGTAACGTTTTAACAGGGCCGGCTGCACAGTCGTTGTAACGTGATTATACATCAAGCGATACTGTAATGGATCTAAATTGCAAGTCCATCGGTGACTCCTATTTATCCTCGCTTTTATCACCTTATCAATGCTAACACGCAGACACCACCTGTTTTTCCTTTCAATTCATTTCGAAGCTGGACGAATAAATATTTCACGGCGCACGACCGCCATTATCCAATTGTTACACTTCACTAAATGTTTAAGCAGCATTTCACTAGGCAGACCGGAGCAAATGGAAATCGTTTAAGTTGAATTAGTTAATCAACTTCGGGGTGGCATAATTAAATTTAAAAACACGTAGGCAGCCATATTCTTTTCCCCTTATTCTGTTTCAACCCGATCTCAATCTCTTCTCTCTATTCCTGCACATCGTACCTCCAAATTTCGATCTTCTTTTTCTTATACCACGGCACATTAATATAATTCCCTTCCCGCTTCAAACATGCAGTGCGACAACACATTCTGCAACATTTTTAATTTTCTTACATTACTTTATTCTTTGTGTTATTCTCATATTTTAACATTAAGCCTTAAGCTAACTTTTAGTTTAGTTTATTCTTAACGTTTGTTATGTTTGTTGTTGTTGTCTCTAATTTAATATAGTTTATAGTACGCGGTTAGGTTTCTCTTTACTCTTATCGTCTATGCCATCTGCAAATATGCAAGTTCCTTCTTTTTCTTTGAGTAATAAAGACGATTAATAATAATAATAAAAAAATATAATACCAACTGTCAAACTCTCATTATCGAACAAACGCCTATGTCTGATAGAATGAACTACCTCGAAATTCCACGTACCTGCAGATAAAACACTGAGAATTGCGAGAACATTATCGAGTGTCCGCGTGTCAAGCATCAGGAACGTCGAATCCATAACTACGTCCCCGATCATTTTTATCGACAAAAGTGCCACGTCCGTGGACCGTCGAATAATTGCATTGTCAAAGCGATCTTCAATGGTTCACCCGTTTTTCCGCTATTAATCGAGTCGGGTGCTACAATTCCGTCGCATTGAGACGATTAAAACGCCCGTAAACGTGGCGCTTCTCCTGGGCATAATTTAACTCGGTGAATTTTGGAAAACGCGTTACGCTTAATCACCAGCCGAAATCCAGTAATACCGGCAGATTCTCTCGTTCGGATGTCGACTTGTCCGGAGATTACAATCAGGCACGGGCCAGGGACGCTAGTTTCGCAACAGAATAAATCCACCGCGTTGCTGCGTGCAACTCCCCCCCCCCTCCCCCCTCCCCCCTCCGGAAAATTCGCGCCGGCTCACAGTGGTTCCAAAGTGCCTTTTTCCGGACAAAATTTCATATTTCCGTTAATTCTCAACCTATTTTTGACTTTTCTTTGCCCGTTTTCTCGGGGATTACATTTGCTAAAATATCAAATCCTGAATTGGAACAAAAATGTGTTTTTCTATACTTTTTTCTAACAAAGTTGGATGAAAACTTTAGTAGAACCATCTTTGGGGCTAATTTGATAAGATTTTGCTCATCTAAGTAATTTTTTTAAATAAAATCTTTAATTGGCAGGTGGCAATAGCGGAAAACATAAAAGAGACACAGCTTGTTGACACAGCAGAATATTTGAAATACAACTTTACAGTGGCTGAAAATTTGGATTGTGTGCCGAGTTTACTACAACCAGAACCGTCTAAAATATCAATTTAATGTATGATTATAGAACCTAATAGCGTTCAGAAATATTGAAGAACGTCGAAACCGTGATTTAGTTTTTACATAATAAACAATTTCTTTTAATAGCCCCAAAGATTGTTCTACTAAAGTTTTCATCCAAATTCGTCAGAAAAAAAGATAGAAAGAAACACGGTTTGGTCGCAATTCAGGTATATGATATTGTAGCAAATTTAATCAGCGACAAAACGTTCAAAAAAGGTAAACAATAGGTTGAGAATTGACGGAGATACGGAATTTTGTCCACAAAAATGCACTTTGGAACCACTGTGCGGCTGCGCTCGCGTTCGGCATTCAGCGAGATGGGTCGAAACTTAATTTCCCTGCAGGAAGAAAATCCTCTTATCGCGGAGGATTCACAGCCTCCGCTGAAATGGCCGTCAAATTAGTTCGATTAATATTTTATAGGTCAAAGTGAAAACGCGAGTCAAGGTGAAAAGCTTGCCGCTTACGGGCTCGAGCCTCTCCATTAGTTGCGTTAAAATTCGTTTGCCGCGGCCGAATTATTAAAACGCTGAACTGTGTTTCATTCTCGGTTTTAAGTAGTAATTATGCATAATTACTTCGGGGTGTGCGTACTAAGGAAACACTTTGATAGTAATAAACTGAATTCAATTACTCTCCGCGAGTGGATGTTTCGTTGCCGCGTGTGTAGCAGGCTGACCTTTTATTTCCACGCGCTTGCTAGAGAAGTCTTCAGCGGGACGGAAAAAAAGTGGTAGGGTGGGAGAAGAATGACTACAGAAACATGGGCAATTTGGACGGCCGAGAAAAATGTGGAAGGAGTACAAGAAGCAAGGAACTGTACTTGAGCTTGTACAAGGCTTGGTCACCAAAATATGTAGTGGCATTAACCAGGCTACGAAGGGTTGCTGAAACACTTGGTGCAACAGAAAATTTCAAAGTGTGGGGCGCGAAACGAAATGAAGGATATTACTGCTCACGAGTGCCCTCCCGTGCACATTTCCCTCTTCCTCAACGACGTGAGAACTTTTTGAAAGAGTCCATTTGCCACGCAGAAAGCGCCAGCCAACCTCTGACTCGTAAATTTCAAATAAATTTGCATGCCCCTTTCCTGCCGCGAAAATTCCAGTAGTTTTAGGGGCTGAAGGTAGTAAATACATGTTTCTATCGTAAATAGCCCCCGAAACTACCCGACGCATGTTCGTGGGTGAAAAAAGCCCTGCAAAAGAATAAATGGAATTCGCGCTCGCGCCACAATTGTCATCGGAACGGAACCGCGTTTACTCCCTTCTCCATTTCGTCTCGTTTCAGAAAGGCGATTTCCGAGTGTTGAATATCGAGAACAATGCTGCCATGCATCGGCCACTTTCATTCTTTACAATGTGCGCGCAGTTGTCCGGGCGTAAGGCTTTCCTCGCGCGTGTTCAGTTTCACAATCGGATATTTTACGATCGGTCTTTTACGTACACTCGGCCCGCTTTTCTCGTAAATAACTCATAGTGACCGGCCCGGGTGGCGGACAGGGGATCTCCGTCCCCCGTTAAATTGTTGCATTAATACTGTATATCACACGAGGATAATCTGTAAATAAAAGAGAATGAGGTAAAGATTAAAATAGCAGCCGTGAGCTGCAATTTACGGTACAGTTGGCGGCTAATGAAATTGTTCTTTATTCTGTGCTGAAATAAATAGAACAAAAAAAAAGAATCGCGACATCGAATAAATATGGCTCGTCGGCGTTCGACAGGGCGCGAGTAGCCGTTTAAACAAATGCGATGCATCTCTATCCTCGTGTGGGGGATTATTGACACGAGACGAGCACCAAATGTGTTTGCGAATGATTTATTAGCCATTACATTCCGCAACAGTGGCGCTTTCAAGTGGCACGTTAATTTTTTAGCTACCTTCGGGATTATATTTGTGATATAATATATTTATATTTATACTTTATCATAATGAAGGGCTTGCCTGGTGCAATCAGGTTCCGCAATATTCTGCAACGTTTTCGTAATATCGTTCATTTCGTGCTACCTCCCGGCAAAGTACAGGGTCTTTCGAAATGAGAAATATTTGCCTATCCTTATTTGGATAATCGGATACTGTCAGGGAAATGGATTCCTTATTAAACTCTTCAAAATTATTTCATACTCGTGAGTGGAATGCTCTATTAATATCTTGAGTTACTAGTTTATTCGTTATAGGAACATTTACCTATTATTTTGCCTGTTTTCGCGTGCGTAATGGTTCATATCCAGTGCACCAGTGGAGGTGGAGCAGCTACGTTTCGCATGAATAAACGTGCTCCGTAATATCAGGATTTTGTGGTAACATTTAGTAGAGAATCCAGTAACGTTCTACAACTGTACACGCTACGCACTGTGCGTACGCGCAAAAATTATGCGTTGTACTTTCGTATTCAATAACGCTCGCTCGTTAAATAATGTTTTTCTTGCATTATCGTCGGTATTGTATTTCCCCGTAACAAAGAAACCTTTCCCTTACGCGCACAAGATATTATGGATAATAATGAGGCGTTCTACGCTCAGAGAGGAAAGGAAGAATACTCGAGTGTGGAAGCAGTATCGCGGAATTTTTACGGTAATTGGAAGGTGAAAAATGCAAACAAGAAACGCTTCGCGTTATTCGCGTTCATCAGTCTTTTTAATAGCTTGTCAGTTTCGAGATAGCGTCAAGTCGTTTTTGCTCTCTGGCCATTCCTTTACGGGAGATAAAGACTCTTATTGCTTCATTCGTGACGATTACCGTTTACCAGATTACAGTCAATTAAATTTTATTCAATTCTCCGAATAAACGAGCCACTAAGTACGTGACAGAGCTCTGAACGTTTGTTTCACGACTCGTTTGCTCAGTTTCAAAGGAATTCGTTTAATCGTCTGATCGTGTTTAATAATTTTTAACTCTACGAATCGACTTCCACGCCATTAAATGGAACATCGTCACATTCTCTGCGCTAATTCGCCATCTGTTCTCTGCCGAACCGTTCAAATTGAGGAATTCGATATATAGAAAAATACCGTAAATCAGAAAGCACGTCTATTGAGGGGCGGTCCCGGAAATCGAAGGAACAAGGGGAAATTCTTTCGCGGATATAAATTTCGTTTAGCCGAAGGACGATTTAAGTGACGAGTCACGTGCACCGCGACTTTGCGACGGATTTCGCGTACCATGCCATTGAAGATGAATAGGGAACGCTGAAATTAATTGAACGAGCATTGTGGTAGTTTCTTAAAAGCTCGTATATAGGTACACATGTACAAATCCTTTCACGCGCCCTCCTCCCTCGTTCGCCTCTCATTTTTCTCCAAACTCTTCCCGTTCCTTCTTTTCCTCTTTTTTTTTATCGACCGATAGGATCCATACAATCACGACTCATCCGTCGATCTATCACTCTTATCGATTGATGCTTCCTAACGTTACTTCTTCCATGGCCTTTTCTTTCGACGGAGCGTGGCGTCTCGAAAGTGGCTGACTTTTTCCCTTGTACAGCGACAACGTTGCAACGTATTAAATATACTCCATAGAGATAAATGGCAAACTCTGCTTTGTTAATACATCGCACGAAACAATTAAAGAATTTGCTACTCTAATAGAAGAACTTATATTTTGCAAGATTTACGTTTGGCAAAATGTGAATTCTAACGAAAACGTGATGGAAGTTCCGATATATCTGTGCTACAATCTGCCATTTATGTCCAGAGGTTCAAATTAGATATCTTAGAGATATAGGGGAGAGTAGCCTATTTTGGACCGGCTCCTTAATTGGACCATTTGTGTATCTCGATAAACAAATATATTTGCAGTGGTTTTTTCGGCTACACTGATTTAGGAAGCTCCTCTCGCATGCTTCATCTCGACTTCCTAAATCAGTGTAACCGAAAAAACCACTGCAAATATATTTGTTTATCGAAATACACAAATGGTCCAATTAAGGAGCCGGTCCAATATAGGCTACTCTCCCCTATAGATTACTTTTGACATTTCGGAACATTTAAATAATCACGGGGATCGAGTTTAGTGTCATGTCTCAAATGTCTCGTCAAATAATTAAATTTTCACGTTTAATTGCATCGAAGGGGCGAATTGCGTCAACACGGTTCGAATTTAATGGGCGCTATTCACGGACGAAATTCGTTTGAAAAATCCTAATGAAGGTAAATTTATCTTATTCGGAAGTTAAATAATAAAGGCTCGTGTCACTAGATGCCGAAGCTCGAGGGGCGAATTTTATTTGGGGCGCAATCAATCTTTTATTAAAGTCACTTCGCTAACTTAGACAGTTATAATTAAGCAGACAATGGGGGTAATTGCATGCTCTGCAATAACGGGGAATTCGTGGCAACAGGATGTCACGAAAATTGCATACCGTGCCACTTGGACAGAGGTAATCAAAACAAGGTGGAAATAGCCTGATTGATATCAGAAATTGCATCGATTCTCTATAATCCGCGCTAATGCGAAATCAATTCGCCAGTGTGTACCATCATGACTGACAAATGTCTGGCTCGATCGAGGATTCCGTGGGTCTTGCCTGAAAATGGGAATGCGGGCGAAACCTTAATCCCTAAACTCGACAAGAAGGATTGCACAAACATGAGCGGTGCTTCTCTCAAAAGTTAATAATAATAAACTGTATAAGCCAGAAGACGTCTATAATTCAGGGAAAATTATACCTGAATTCTATTTTACACAACCTGCCTTACTCAAATTATCTGTAAATTCTCGCAATGATTCACGAAAAAATTCTGTAATTCTCATAGAATTTCAGTTCAATTCAATTCAAATCGAATTTCCCACGGAAGTTGATCGTACGATTGAACGCTCCATTTAAAGAATATCAAAAGGTGACGAGAGGTTGGAAAGCGGCATCGAATAATGGAAGATTTACCGTTCATCGTGGAAACGGAAATGTTCGTCAGCGTACACGGTTCTGCTCGTGCTTTGTTTCGAGAGGCAAGCTTATTTTTTGAATCATCTCTCTGCTTATCGATGCTTTACACAGCCAATCCCGGCATGACAGGAAGAATGGAAAGCTTTTGTGCACAGCTTTATCTGGGAATGGATTTTGCCGGGGAAGATGGTATCAGGCACGTGAATCGCGTATTTTCAGCGTGTAATCTCCGAATCGAAAGCCGTTTTTATCTGTGGTTAAATGTGGCGGTGTTATTAATTCGCGACGAGGCCGTTTGAACGATAATCGAGCCGTGCTCGCAATTTTTCACGGAGGACGTTCACTGTTTCGATAGCAATGCGCACGCGATCGCTGCACCTACACGTGTAGTTCCTGCTTTGATTAATTCAGACGCGACTCTTCATTCTGTGAACAAGCCTCGCTGGTGAATTCGAAGGAGCTGTGTGGTGCAAATTTCAATTCCCAGGTTTACATTACGCAATCCGGTGCGTCGTTTAATCAACTGGGAATAGTTTCACGATACCACCACGTATTACTACAACTCTCATCCCTTTCTCGTTCGCAGTGTAGCAAAGCAAATGAACAGTTTTCGCATTATTCTTTTCTTATGTTTCAGGTATGTAAGCGGCACCCCTATGGCTCCGAGACAATTTCTGGAGAATATGCTCTAGCAACTCTTCCTCTAAAGGTACAACCGTAATCCCAATTAATTTAGATGATAAATTAAATTGACTCGCATTACAATACTTTCCACGAGGGGTCGCTTTTATGCCCGTCCATCGAATTACAAACGTCAAACGATGTCTCTAGTTGAGGCAGGTTCCATCCCCTACTCAATCGAAGGACAAACGTAACAAAGAAAACAGGGGGAAGCTCGTTTCCCGTTTCGAGTGTCGGCCTCGTAAAAATTCGGCGTGTTTTGTAGACGTTGTCTCTCGCAGGGCCGCGCCTCAATTACCTTCGAGCGCTTCCGTCACCCCTCAAATTACCTGGCAAACCATTTCCCACCTGTCGCGGGATAATCGAGAGTCCTTCATCAATTTTCCCGACACGAAGAAAATATTAATGAACCGCTGTGAACAGGCTTGGCAGTCGTATGCGCAGAAACAGAATGCGTTAGTTGTCTCGCTTCTGTTGTGTGTCACAAGGAACAGTAACGGAAAACCTTCCGAGATTGTGGGTGAACGTGCCAAGGGTCCTAGACAATGAGTAACTGATCTCCTCTTTTCAGTAGGAAATCGAGTAAGTTGATATTATAATACAGGGCAGAATTAGTCGACACACAAATGCTGAGGAACGAACATTATTCTTGTCGTACTGAATTGCAAGAGGAACTGGAGAAGGCTGGATGTGAATAACAGGGTAGGGTTGTTGCCGATGAACAGGAAACCGAGTATCCTCTTCAGATTTTGTGGCAATGGGGGCTTTTGATGGGTAAAGTTGTGGGTTCTCATAGTTATATTGGGTCAGATGGTTCTTTAGATTACTTTTCGGGGGTTCGGGCTTGTTGGTCGTCAATTTTAAATATGAATAGGGTACTTATACAGGGACATCTTGAGATTATACTCGTGGATAAATAATTTCGATCTTCATTGGCCTATTTTGTGTCTAGTGACATAATGTCGGATGCATAAATATATACATAGTTCCTTTTTGTCAAATCGTGATATCTTCCTTATCATTCATCGCTTAAAATTTGTTTTACTGAGGATGGAGCAATTACAGTGTAGGAAAGTGGAAACTATTGTAATTTCTGGTCTACACGTGCTATATTGGCGTGATTCAAGGATTGTAGACTCTGTTGCAACATTGCGATTCAATTATCGGAATATCCTGTTTACATGCTAGTTTAGATAATCAAGGTTCTACTGTAATTAATGCGTATCAGTTTATCCAATATATGTTGATACTCAGGAAATACATGTTGCACAATTTGCTTATGAAGTAATAAGGCAGTCTCTTTTCCATTGGAATTAGAAGAACTTAGAGCGGTTCGGGATGGAAATTCGCTTTTAAGAGGGGTACACCCTCAAGACGTATCTATATACAAACTTGACAGACTTGGAACTTTTGGAATTGCAAATGGCCCATAGTACTTCGCATACGTGCTCGTGTCAATTCACCACATCTGCGCTTAAGTTTGCACCAGCTGCCTCTAACTTAGAAATTTTTGTTCTTTTAGTTGCAGAAATCTTACTCGAGGCTTTCGTAGTTTGGGGAGGAAAGCCAAAGGAAGGAGTCAATTCATTTATTATTCGCGAATTCGTTGTATTTCACCATCTTACAATCGAAAAGAAATTTTCATTGTCACTAGTGGTAAATATTAATTAAGACTAGCGATTGTGAAAAAAGCGAATCTACGAATATTAGGGAATGCCTTTCTACACGTGCGTTTATCTCTTGAAACGCAATACCTTCGCATTATATTACATTCTTTTTTGAATGCGGCACTCGCGTAGCAAAGGGACGCCTGACGTTTCGTAGAAAGCATAGAAAGGTATGAAACATCCTTCTGTTACGTTCGAATGAAAATATTTCAATATTCCTTGAAATAAAGGAGACCTTATTTGCCGAACGAGAGACATTGCAAGGAAAATTATTCAGCATCCAGCAATAAGCAAAGGGGTAGTAACTATTCGTCTCTACCGAGGCCGCGAGTGCTTCTCACATAGGTACCATAAAAAAGCAGCCCTCGAAGAATTCCCTCCCTCGTTACGGTCTCGAAATAAAACAAAATATTTAACAATGCCCACCCGACGATAAAACTCCTTGACGAGCTGTTCTCAAAAAATCAGAGGCTCGTCTCGATCCTGGCTGAGCAATTCCCCCCTCCCCCCTCCCTCTTTGTTGTTCAAGATTCAAGGGAAGCGACGCTTCCGGTGACTTTAAATAGCTAAAGCGGTGCATGGCATGGCCAAAGGGCGGCTCTGCGTTTTAATAAAATTTCAACAAGAGACGCACCCCTCCACTGTGTCCGCGTTATTACCAGGACAAGGGCTCCCTACTCTCTACTTTTTGACCCGGAAAAAGTTAGTATTAATTATTAATAAGCCCGTTGAATAATTCAGGCTGTCGCCTCTAGGAAGATCTTGTGCCGGCGGTCGTCGCGCGATGCGCGTGTTTGTCAACATTTACTGCTCTTTTATTCCGTGCCGCTTCCGGGCAAAACACGATGCGTTTTTCATGGCCCACCCCGCGCTCCACCCCCTCGGCCTCTATCCCGGCTCCCGCCATCAGCACAGATACGCGGCCTCGTTTCCTTCTATACACAAGCCCCGCGCATAGCAGGATACATACATGCATGTACGCGCGTACGTTTCTCGCCATGAATCCATGCGCATCTCCTTTGTGTTGACGCTTCGTAAACATCGGCTTTATTCGGAACAAGACGCAAGTAAATATTGACGGGCACCCGAGGGATGATTTCTCGATTACAACTGGTTAAAACAGACTATTTCCCTTTCATCGGGTTTCGCGCATTTGTTTGCCGGTATATGCTTAAACGATCCTTCGTAGACCGCACCGCGCGAAATCCCGCTCAGTTTCCAGTGAATTGTGTATGATGGTCGATTGGAACAGGGTGGTTGTTCCTTTAATTGGCCCTCATTTCTCTTGGGTGTTCAAGGGTGAGTTTTTCTGGCAGTTGATGATCGGTGAAATGATTCCACTGGTTGTGCATTGATTCTTGTGCTGTTTGTGTCGCCAGGATTACAGGGGAAGATACTTTGCTTCGAGTTCTTATTAAACGTTTAGTAATTTTTCTTGGATATTGAAGAACATTAATTATGGTGCCATTGTGTACTCATTTAGTGACAGGTTGTTAGCAGTCAGTTTTTTCAAACAGTTTATTAATTTGGTTGCCCTGGCAGAATGCATTAATAATACTTATTGTTAGTAATGGGGATCACTCAAGGGTGGGACTTCAGTGATTTCCAAGGACTACAACAAGGGTGATTTTAAAGATAGCCGAGCAGGAAGTTTGGATTTGCTTGAACGAAGATGGCCTCGTCCCCAGGAAACATTAATTAAGAAAACGTGAGAATCAAGAAAGCTCGCTAATTAATTCCAAAGCGTTAGGGTCACTTCGCCGTCCCCATCAATTATCCCTTGAAACCAGTGTTCGCCAAGTTTCGTTCCTCTGTTGAACGTGGACAATTGGGCGGTGCATCCGATAGGCGATAAGTGAATTATCGAAAGGAAAGGTTCGACTGAACGGTTCAAATGAAATCGTTTGAGACACAAGAACCACCAAAAACCAATTAATGATTGAATCGAAGGGAAACATTAGGGAAGGAAGTCCAAATTGAGAGTTAATTAAAAGAACAATATCTAAGGAAGGTGAGGTGCCTTAAGATTTTTTACGTTTTTATTATTCACGTATTCAAATAATCCACGCCGGACCATGAAAATCTGTACACGCGAACATAATTCTATCGCGTAATTAACTAGAAACATACCTCAATCTCATTAAAGTCCGTTAACGCGTTACCGTCGAACGATTTTTCACGTTAACTTCCATTCCCGTGTCACTCGTCCGAGAGCAACAGGAATTTTTCTATTTATCGTACCTTGGAACATATTTCGCCCTTTGTACCCTCGTCGCCTTCCCCTTCTCCCCTTTCTCCTAGTACGTATATAGTTCGACCCTTTGAGAGGTACGTAATCGTATGTATATCTACGGCACAGGCCAAGCGCAATACTGATGGGATTCATTTTCGTCCTGCACAAAGCAACGGTTCTAACAACGCGACTGCAAATTGAGAATTATAAAGTACCCGGGTACACTGTGCCGACTAACGATCCCCTGCGCGTAATTGCGATAGATTTTCATTTCGCTAGATTGTATTGAAACAATTTTGTTGTGTACAATTTGTTCATACAATTCAAGTGACTTAGATTTCGAATATATATATAAATTCACGGGTACAACGAATTAAAATCCGATGAGTAGCCTCAGGGTAATAGTAAATGTAGATAATACTTTTCCCTGATGTAATATTCCCGGAGGATTATGGTAGTAATGGGAAATGATAGAACACGAATGGAGATTTGCTGAAGAGTTTCCTAAATTCTGCGTATATCGCACACAAACGTGTTACATGCCACGTGGAATGTGGCAAACGCAATCCCTTAATCCAATGCTGTCCTTCAAGAGGGTTTATGATACGTCAATCACAGCTAAAAGTAGAAACGAGCACTAAGTTTTCCCAAATCCCGATTAGAATCTGAAATTCCCGACTAAAAACGAATCAAGTGAAACTGCTGATCAACATTTACCCTTACAGCAAGTTCTTTTTTACTTTGATTGTACTAGACTTGATAGAATCCTGTAATAATAAAATGTAGAACTTTGGAGTACCAACTTGGCGAGGTCAACAATTTTACTAATCGCAGAGATTTCTACACGCCCGAAAATGTTGGCTAAAGAAAATATCGAGGGGTGGAAGAATCGTTCATGGTGCGATAAATGCTGACAACGTTATTTGTTTAGCGGTTTTCCATGTTATTATTCACAGGTCTAGTGTTTGCGTATTCATCCGGTATTCGATGGGAAACGTCGTTTAAAATGCCCGCCCGTGGCGATGGTCGATGGAGTTTGTAAATTTCGCAACGTTTATGCAAATAAACGCGACTAAATTACCCCGCCACTATTTGCATGCGAGCGCCTGAATTCGATTCAGCCTGAATTATTTTAATTGCGAGTCAGAATCCGCGCGATCGTCTCTGATGCTCCCTTGAACATTACCCCTCTGGGATCGTGATTCTCTCGAATCGTTTGAGAGTAAAGAACCCACAAGAAACCTGACGAGCTGTTTTCGCGAAGCTCAACGGGACGGGGGAAATAAGAATCTTGTGCTTGATGATGTTTTTTCCCTACCGTTTCGTCGAGGGTCAGAAACTCGGAAACGTCTGCTACGACTCGGCGAGTGCGCGCTCCTTCGAGACGAATTATTATTCACAGGCAAATGGGTGGTTCCCAAGGATCGAGATCAGCGATGCTTCTTTAATAATCGTACCTACTATCGAGATCGCTATTCAAATTCGATATGTTCGCGAAGCTTAATAATACGTATTCAAACGATCCTTCGTGTCCATGAGAATATGGAACGTCATACCAAGGAATAAACCTATTCATTCGCGTGCGTTCCTTTCTATACACCGTTCGGTGTCAGTTTGCGAGCGCTCAGCTCAACGTTACTTTCAAATATAGCAATAATATTTTATGGGAGATTGTACGGTCTCGCTTGTAAACGATAGCCATTTCGAAGACTGCAGACGTTGTACTTGATTCTTTTATAGCAAATAACGTTTCATAGTCGAGCCATCGGTTCTCAGTCTACTTAAAATTATATCTGGCTGTTCTGTCTTGAATGGTTCTTAAGTGATTCCCTGTAAAGTTCTCGATGTCGCGTTGTGTATTATCTGTTCAGTTTAGAAGCATTTGATATTCTCTAATAATTTTCAGACGGTTGCCAAAACTAATAAGTGTACAGAGACGCCTTCCAAAGAAATTAGAAGAACGCGTTTCTTCTCTGATACCACGCGACATCTATTTAATACACACTGTATCGCAGATAAATAATATTCAGCGATTCAGGAGAATCGTCCCACGGCCGTCATCGCGATACACGTTTTAGAATAATAAATCCGCATGTTCGCGAGGGAACCTCGCGTTCCCAGAAATTCTTCCTCCGATACCATGGTCTTCCATGGAAAATGTATTTTAGATAGATACGTACCGAGAAGCTTTCCCCATTGAAAGACAGCGCGGCGAAGTTATTACAGGTAGGTTGAAAGCTGGCGCGAGGGGCACGATCGAACAATGGTGTATACAGTGTCTTTCCCCCTTGAAGAAAATGGACAGAAGCAATACGACAGATCTGTATTACATCTATTTCACGAATAATGGAAATTCTAGTCCCTTTTGCGCATGTTTTCCTTCCGCGAGACCGCCCCAACGTCTAGGCGAAGGTCCCGGCTTTCTTATCGCGACAAAGTTGCCGCTCGAGTTGTGTTAGGATCGATAAAATCGAATAGCGTAATCACGGTCGTCGGTACGACGTCACGGTCGGGCGACGTTAAGCTTACGAGTATTATTATTGCCGGTTACCGCACGGTCAGTTGAATTTTTTCTTTAATAAGCGCGCGATTCACAGTTATCGTTACGACGGCTGGACTCGCGGAAAAATCGGCCCGGTAAGTTGTGG
This sequence comes from Andrena flavipes, assembly GCA_963971345.1. Taxonomy (NCBI): domain Eukaryota; kingdom Metazoa; phylum Arthropoda; class Insecta; order Hymenoptera; family Andrenidae; genus Andrena; species Andrena flavipes. The sequence continues at coordinate 36,811,849 of OZ020481.1, forward strand.
TTCAGTAAGCGCGGGGAATTGCTCGAGCTGTTGTATCGGAATCGACAGTAATTAAATTATTCCGATTGGCAGTTGTACGAACCAAGAGATTCGGTAGTCTACTTAGGGTGCGTTCCACTTGCGCTCAAATCGCCCGCGCGGTAGCGATAGGTAATGGAATTCACGGGCGTTTAGGTGTAAGTGGAATTCGCCCTTAGAGTCTTCACTCGAAAGCAATTCTTGGTATCTGCGAGATAATTACTTGGATGCAAACAAACGTTTAAAAAGGTATTGTCAAACTTATAGTCGATTCAGTTAAGTGCCCTTTTGAGTTGTCATCGGTAGGTTTTCTTTGCGTAAAGATTTGTTAATGGTGTTTGTTTGTCAGTTGTGGAAGAGAATGGTTGGACGACGGAGAGAAATATTCAATTGAATTTCCAGAGAAGAGGATCCTTTCTTTTTTTTTGTTAGTTAAACGATCATAGTAGAAATACCAGTCGACCGTAGTTGACTGTGAGTGTCTTTTCTTCGCGACTTCATTCAGTGAAGCGATGCTCTAATTGCATTTTTTGAAGAGGGAGAATGAATTTTCCGTCTATCGCGGAAAGAATGACGCTCAATCGTTGGAAAGCTTTTTACCTCCGAGGTAAAAGATTTTTTTATCCAATTAATTCGTGCTTGGCGGAGAGAAGAAGAGAGCGAGAGGGACTCGATGTACCGCGATGAGCCCGATCCTTTGAATTTTTTAAATGTTAAAGTTAAATAAAATGTGATCGGGCAGGGCTTTGTGCTCAAAGGGCAACAGGCGTTTGTAATTTCCTTGACTGATTGCGAGTTCGATTTCACGTACAAATACCTTGCACATCAATTTTCTTGTATGAATCAATTTTTTCCCCTCCGATTTGCATTTCACTTTGTTTAATCCATTGAAATGAAATTCAACGATGATCGCCCGTTTATCCGATAAAAAGCTATATTTTCTGGGGGCTTTGTGCACCAATACGGAAAGAGGTATTATCTGCATATTGAGGGTTAATTAAAATTTCAGGAATATAACAGTTTTTGTAGAGCCGTTGATTAGCATACTACAGTTTTGAAAGAAGTTGTGGAGTATCGTGACAATAGCGTTACTTTTGCACAGGGAATTAATCTACTTTGGTCCAACAAATGCTGGATCATACTACTGCAACTAGACAATATATCCAAACTGTTTGACAAATTCAGTTACAAAAAGATTTCACAAAACTCAGAAGCTTTTACGCGAATGAATTTTCAAAACACCCGGCATATTATGCACTTGAACTATGTATGTACTAGGCATACTATGAAGAAGCTAAGTGCAAGAAAGCAAGTGAATGTGGACCGTATGTGGTCAGACGTGTTTACGAAACTGTCCTATCATTTCAAAAGAATATAAATACTTTTATTCTGTGTAACAGGAAATATTTCTTCGTAACAGAAATATTAATTTTAAAAATGATAACTTTATGACAGAGATGACGAGACTCTCTTTTAACTGAAATTTGTAACTGACACGTTGTTATTCCTCGCTGTAGTTATGCTGGTACACGACTAATGAACGTGAACATTTCTTCTGCTCAAATAAATATCATAGTTAATTGTTATTACATGGCAGGCATGTTACTACATAAAGCTTCTGAAGCATAATTATTTGAAATTGTTAATTTATGAGATGGAATGGAAGAGATGGTTTAATGGAAAGAAACATTTCTTCTTTTGAAATTCTTCACTAGATGGAATAATAGGTACTTGCTTCTCTTTCCAATTTACTTTGGTATTCAATACAAAGGATGGAATTCTCCTCCAGACAATTTTGTTTAACTGAAGCATCCCTCCGAAGCGACGGTATAATCTTTCGGGGTTCCCTTGGGACAACAAGCACTACAGAATAAATCTTCGACGAAGCTTGACTCTAACGATGTTACCTCTCCCTCTCGAAACAAGTACGCTTATACATTCTAAATATGTGGTTCTCGATTCACTCGCCCTGCATCATCTTCCCTCCAATACGTCACTTTCTTCTGTAAAATAATCTCCATCTCCCAGAGTATTTTCCCTGACTATAAACTCACGAATTAGTAATAATGGTTTGTTAACAAAAACACCTAGGTAGAGTTCGTCGATTCTAAAAGGGAAACTAAATTGCCATCTCAAAAAGTGTTAAACTTACTTCCCACCCTACTGTATAAACTACCCTTGCCATAGTATCCACTCTTATTCCCAATCTCTCAATATATCATCGCTGATCCAACCCATTTTTATTTCATAGATATTCACCTGTTTCACCACTTTTTATCCCTTTCGATGCTCTGCGACGCTTAACACTAAGCTTCAATTAACACCATAAAAAAAAACTTCCCCCAAAGTGCCAGTCACCACTCTATTACGCGTAATCGCAAGGCAGTTCATAACCGATCAGCCTCGAAATCGAACAATCTGTCAACGGACCTCAAAATCGAAAGATCAATCGACGATGGTTGAAGCTCCTGCCATAACATGGCGAGCCTAAAGTGATCGGTAGGAAAAACCTTTGTTCACCGCGTGCAACCCACTCGATGGTCAGTGATAGGCCGCCATCGGAAACCACTTTATCCCCTGCATAGGATTGCGGTATTTGGCGCGGAATGGAACGAGGTCGGAGCCAATTAAGATCGTTCAATCAGCTAAAACAGAATCAAAATATACGGCCGCGGGCAAGAGACTCACTCTGAGTTTCGCTAGTCTCGCGTCAATTCTATCGCTCAAGGATCGCGCCATTGACATATTTTCGACGCCGGAATTTTTACGCCGGATCGGCCGTGGTACGTTGAATACGCGAGGGGACACTTCACATCCTTTTCAGGCGACATAGGACCCTTTTATGGCCTACGATTTCTATTCCAGCGATATTCACGCGTTTCTCATTTGCTTTCCGTGTGATGTAGGTTGCTCTATATCTGACAAGTGAATGTATCAGAAATTGTAGTTACAAGAGAGGGAAGCTTATCACATGCGAAGATCTGTATTCGCATGGTACAGATTTGCTAGTTCTCTTTTTAACCTGCTAATTAATGGGGAGTTAACTAGTTATTTGAAGATTACTCTCTGTTATATATGATAAATCAAATCGTCGCGAAATTTTTTTTAACTCTTTCTCTCACACAAAAGCAGTGTAAAGTCGCATTTACCGTGGATAAGATGTGCGTTAGCTCGTCGAAAGTGCCTCTGTAGCTCTGTTTGAACCTATCCATTGATTTCAAAGTATCGTCCGCCCCCAAGCCACTTGACTCAGAAATGGACCATTACATCCCCTACGAGCTTCCTCGCTCCACTAGCCCTGACACTGACTACCTTCGTCGCAGCTTGAAAAGTGTGTCAATATTTTCTAATGTACTGAATACGAGTGTCTCCTCTGAATAGGCGCTTAATTGCACGCTGGCGCGCGGGTCCCTTTTCGAACGGCGCCTTTTTTCGATTACGTTCCATTTCCCTCTGCATTCGCCGCGTTCCGCGACACTGGGCGCGAGGTTCAACGATTTCCACGAGGAGCACGCTTTTCGGCGGGGATATTAAATTACGACGGCTGAATAATTCGTATCCTCGAGCCATCGTTTCGCCAGAGCGTTCCGCTGGATTTATCCTTGTTATCATAATCGGCGCGGTCCGACCAGCTCCTTCAACTTCCGATATTTCGCGCCCATGCCGTTCGACGACCGTTTAGACGGATTTGCCCCTTTTCTTCCTTCTCTCTTTTTTTTTTGGTGGATAGCGGTGGTGATTGCAATCGAACGGTGTGCGCCGAGTGATTTCGACGGGGATGAAATAGGCTCGTTCCAGCGGAAGCTACTGAATGTGGTATTTGAACCGCGACAGGGACGAATTTGTTAGGTGAAAGAGAGGGGTTCGACATTTCTGTTTTATTCGGCAGACGCTTGGTGTGCACAGCTTCCATTCAATTTTTCCACCTTATTGCACAATTTCCAGCATCGCGAATGCATTGTTGCGAGGATGTCAAAAACTGTTTTCGCGTTATATGGTTTCAGTTTAATTTGGCTTTCCTGCAGTCCTCCCGATTCCTTTCTAGCATCCAGATTCGCGGTATTTAACATTTACGCAACGAGTCGAGTGGTAAGTTTAATTAATTATTTTCTAATTTCACTCTGCTCGAGTAGCCCAATAAGCGGCCTTTTGCACCAGTGAAGAAAGAGGGAGGGGGAGAATCTTTGTTAAGGACGGAAGCATAACTGGGATTAAATTGTACACACAAGAGTGTTTGTTTGTCTCAGAGCGTGTTTTGCGGAAAAGGAGGGAAACTGAGGAACACTGTGGCACTTTCGAGCCTCCGTTTCTTCTGTTTATATTCTCTTTTGTTTCTCCAAGTTTGGTGGAAGCTGCATATATTGGATTTTCTTTAAATTGCAAGTCAAACTCAGATCAGTTTAAATGTATTGTGTAAAAGGAAAGAAATTACTCGTAGTTGAAAATATATTAACTCTATTTAAATATTTTGCAAAACTTCCCAGTGGTTGTTGATTGAAAACTGTCACTCGATCAGGAGATCGTGAATGAATGAACACCAACGAAGCATGGCTTCGTATAAAACTTCACCTCCTTTTTCTCCACGCAAACTGTTTAAACTTGCAATTACCTTTGCATGGAGGATGTGAATATAAATCACGACCCTACTTTCCCGGCAGAAAGTTGCAATAAATTGCGACTACCTTGAAAGTTAATTCATGAAGTTTCTTCAATCCATTCGCGATAAAATAATTTATTAACGGCGGCAGAATTTAATTCAACACGATATAATTACGTATTCCACAAATAATGTGAGAAATATCGGAGGAGTTTGTAATCATATTTTAATACAGAAGAAATTCTAAGTGGGAACCGTTAAATTACAAAATTAGTTATTAACCTCCACTTATCTTATTATCGGTCGTTCATCTTATCAGTATTTATAAGTTGCAACGAAATTATGCTTATTCAATCATTCAAATCGTGAGAATTATTTTCTCCCTCTGGGTGAGTAGAATAAGCTTTCAAAGTTTAATTATTCATTGTTCGTGTTGCACTAAGCTTCTCGCGTTAAATGAGTTGCAATGAGAACCCGCGAGATTTGTATTCGCGAGCATGGCGTCGATGTTAAATATAATCCAACAGATTTCCTCTTTCCTTAAATTCGAGGGAAGTGTGGTTGAATTTATTTTAACATGCAATCGGTTCTACTTTATGTCGGGGAATTTGATCAAAATGCTCGCGCAATCAACGCGATCCAATCCCGTTCTGAAATTAATTTCATGATGGTCCGTGATGAAATTAATTTCATCGATATCTACGTGTTTGCTCGTCAGTGATCGCCTTGGCACTGTCGACCAGTGTCACCTTGCCCACGCTCCCACACTGCGACAGAATCCTCTGCACCGATCGCCACCAGAAGTGATCGATCCTCTACAATTTAACTTCTTCCTGGTCGAATTCTTACAAAGTAAAGTTTCTTTGCCGAGGGAACGCGAAGTTTACGGAAGCAGCTACTGCAATGCTTATAAACCGCAATAACTGTGTCTCGACGAGTTTACAAGTACCTAGGTACTGAAAAACGTAAAATCACTATCAAAGTAGACCCGAATATCTTTTTTGCCGCGTAGAATCTTTTCGTGACTGTAGGAGGGTTGTCTCAGATTTTTGTGAATTCAGAGCTTGAATAAAATCGCAATACAGAAATTCGATTTTTTTTCTAAATCTGTGTTAGGAATAATTTAAATGTTTTCGTGGGAAACATCAATTCATTTCCTGGAGGCAGTTAAAAATATTTCTGGGCAAAATTCTATCCATAGAATGGCGACGAATGTGATTCTGAACCGGATCCGAATGATTCTCGAAAAATAAAGCCGCCTCCTCGGTGGTATTAGAGCTGTATGTGGAAGCCCAAGACTTACGATGTCATGGTAGGATTTCAAGTCTGCAAAGCTTGCATCGTACGAGGAGAGACTTCTCCTGATTCTCTAGTAGCTGGAAACGCAGGAAGGAACAGGAATTATTAGTCAGGCTAATCAAAGTTAAACTGGAAATGCTAACACATTAGAGCACAGTCAACAAGGCGAATTAAATAAATATCTATATTGAAATGATGCCATTAAATTATTTGCTATTCGATCTCAATGCTTACTGCACATCTGCAAAAAAAACACAGAAGTAGGTATAAATATTAGGTACCTAAGTATAAACAGTATAAATAGAGGTAGTTAAACTTCTATTTAATATCAATTTTCCTCGACGATACTCTTTCAATAATCTTTTCAAATCGTTTAGATTATTAAAATGAAATTTAATTGCGTTTAATCACTTATTGGATAAAAAGTTTAATTTCTGTAGAAAAAGAAAATCGTTGGTAAATGAATTGGTGAAAAATATACTTTACTGCAGAGTTATTGATAGGTAAATTGCAGTTTCAAGAAGCTACGAGAATATGGTGAGAGTGGTGGATTTACCTTTGATGTACAAAGCCATTGACTTCCCTTGTTCTGACAATTGGTAGTATGTACTACTGGAAGGTATGCGTGAACCACTAGAGCCCACTTCTGACATATTATGCTTTATACTACTAGCACGTAGTCGCACGGCCAGTAAGCATGAATGTGTCTATGGAAATTTAACTACGACACTTAATCACTGCGACACGCTGAATAACAAACGTACATACCCCCTAAATATTAATACGGACTAATAAAACAGTGATTTTTGAGAACACAAATGACAATGTTATAATGATTGCACTTTCCAATCTTATCTTCACAAATTCTGCTTGCTGCAGGGGAACGTCATATTGAGAATTTCAAAGAAGTAATAGATTTTAGAGGAAATAAGATAATTTCTTAATATTTAAAACAACCGTCTGGAGATGATCGTTTAGACCCATACGCTATAAAGTCGTGCTTTCTGCGCTTGCTGGATATGGCGTGGAAGCTGTTTCGTGTTAGTCCGTGCTAAAACTCTGCCATCGTAAAACCTGGCCACTGCTATCTCGACGCGGTAGCGTCTGGGAACAACGTGGCGAAGAATTTATTCTTCGTAATTTGAGTTTCCAAAACGCGTTGAAAAAATATGACGAGATACGTGGCGCAATATAATATTCTTCAAGGCACGTGTTCTCCGAAATCTCGTGTTTAAGGGAGTCTGGAGCTCTTTCTCGCGAAATATTCTTTTTATGCTCCATACGTACAAAATAGCTTTAACAAAGAAAATGTGCTCTTTCTTCTAGAAATATTAAAACCTCCCCCAAAATTGGATATCAAATACGAGCACTAAAATCTTATCTGGTCCCTACCTGAATTTAGCAATAATTCCAGTAACCCTGCGTTACGAAACCGTGTCAGCTGCTCTCGACATTCTTCGATTCGATCTTTCCCATTTTAGCATGACTTTCAATTTTAATTACCGTCACGCCTGAGGAACAAAAACCAAAGAACATAGGAGAGAAATCCTCTTCCACAGTCCAGGAGCATCGTTCTCGCGAGAAGCATTTTCTGATCGATAGTGTTCGCGTTATTTGCTTACGCCGATAACTCTCGACAATTTTCTAGGGTGTGATATTGCAAACAGCGAGAATACGACTAGGCGACGTTCGATAATGTTCCTTTCTTGCTGCTCTAGTTTCGCAGAAATAACAACTCCCGCTGCGTTTCCTCTTCAGAAATACATCAGCCCGGGTACAGTCCGTTTCGTTACCGTGCCGCCGGCTGGGCATGAAATTTTTATAGAGAAATTCGCGGGCATTAATCTCGCCTCTTAATATTTCAACGGTTCGACGAGCATTCCGCGATTCCTACTAGCTATGACGAGCCGGAATAAGCTGCTTCGCTACGGCGTCGCTGCGTCTACCTGTTTCTAGGCTAATAATCACATTAATGTATACATGCCTGGCACGAAATTAATAAGCCGAAATAAGTAATGAATCTAGCACGGGAGAATTATCAGGCGCGAAAGCCCGTAGACAGTATTATATGAAAACTTCTATCTGCGCGACGGTATCATACGACTTCAATGTCGCATGTGCGCGTATTTTCTGCATTTGTCTTCAAGCTTTATTGTTTACGAGACAGTCTTTCGCGTCAGTCTGATCTGTGATTCTTGAGCCGAACGCAGGGGTGCGACAGACGTGAAACGAAACGTCAATTGAATGAGCAGACGGATGTTTCTTTTGAAACAGCTTTTGCGTAGAAATTCCTAGTAATCACTCTGCTTGAATCTCGGAATTTATATATGTTCTTTAAAAGCTTTCATCGCCAATAACGAGCCACTGAGTGCTTGCGCGACTATAGGGTTAAAATATATTCGAACTCAGGGTGAAGCTGCCCGGAAACAGGCCACGAATCCTTTTATTTTCAGACATTTTTCGACGGTCGTTGTAAAATAAAGGAACGAACCAATGGGTTTTTGCGGCACGCGTTGAAACGCTGTCTCCAAAACAAAGAGACGTCGAGTTATCACTCGGGACGCGTGACTTATTGTTAGCGGAAGACAGCGGGAAAGGTATTCGTTCACGTTAGGAAACGTGCCCGGGAAGATTTTTCAGCTGCTAGCAAGCGATTCTTTGCCGCAGCCGGATGCAACCGCGTGTATTCTGAATCTGACTCGATCCTACATCACGGAATACGCTCCAGCCTCGTCTTGGGGGGACGGCCATCCGAACGGCCATGTGGCCCGTAAAACGAGACTATGCATTTCAATTTTTCAACGGTATAAAGTACTGTTAGATATGCAGTAAGAAATAAGAAATTCATATAAAGTGGATTGGTGAAAATAATTGAACAAACGATGAGTAATTGTAGATTCAGCGAGTTCTGGCGTTGATTGAATCGCGTTCTAGTTTTAAATCGCGAAAGGTGGAATAGAAGGTAGATTAACGAGTATAGAATAAATGGTGTATCGTGAAAGGGTAACTGGGAATCACTCGAAAAGCTTTCAAAAGTCGATATGGACGTGCAACGATAACGAAAATTTTCTGTTGAGCGATACAAGCGATCCGTGAAATGGAAGTAGATCCTTTTCATGCGACCATCTCCCCTGTGTTCCGCCGATACATGGTGCGTTAATTATTCGTACGTAAAGTGCACGCGTTCCTGTTCGAAATGTCATCGCACCCGCCTATTAACGCGATAGACTTTTCGGAAAAAGTTTATTAACAGCTAAATGGAAATTCATAGTAAAATTGCCTCGTTCAAAGGGAAAGCATTATAGCACGCTTTCAAATAAATTGGCCCGCACATACTGTGAAAAGGTCTCCGCATAAAAGCCTTATTAGCGTAACAGTGGATCGAACTGAAAATTTCGCGGGGCACGATGGCTGAAGGAGTGAAACCAATGTACGAATAGATTTTTAGGAAAAATGACACTCGTGCTATTAACAGCGTTCAAACTGAAAATCATTCCGAAATTTTTACGATCTTCTAGAAAGAAATGATAAATTATTATTAAATTTTTACAAAGGGTTTCGCGTTACACATTATAATGAGGAGGTATAATGGTTCTTCGCGCATGAAAACGGACGTGCATCATATCATTCCGTAATAACAGTGAGGCAGATTCTGAAATATAAGGTATTCCAGAGTGAAATCAATCTCGTGTTTTCTCCCTCCTTCCAAAGAATTCATTTTGAAATTTTTATACCATACTCTTGATATTTCTGAAATGAATGTATCGATATCGGTTAATCTATAAATTTCATAAATGACATGCCCCGCGGTCGAAATGCTGTATGAAGAGCGAATAGCATCGCCGTAATAACGATTGCGCTCGAGAGGAGAAAAATTGATATGACACACCTCAGCATGCACTCCACTATATTATAATCCGCGGGACATAGATTAAAGATCATATTTTAATCAGTGTTATTTAAATTCTTTACAAATTATTAATTCTAAAAACACACCACTTAGAGGAAGATTAGAATCTACTGACTTACTAAAAAGCTGAATGTCACTGAGAATATCATTTCCCGAACACAGAATGAAGTTCGTAATGAAGTATAAAAACTGTGTAAATAATGGTACTGATAATTCTGCTTACAAGAAAGCTCCATAACCCGTTATCCATGCCATAGGATTTTATCAAAATCGCGCCATCCATTCCACTCGGACAGTTTCGTTATCCTTACACCTTCGATCGCGTCGAAAGGACGCGTATCGATTTCACGATTTCCCACCCGACCGTGGTATTATGATCCTCGGATTTTTAGATCCGATGGCGGATGAAAGGATGAAGCGTTATTGATGAAAAGAACTTCCGCGCGATGGACCTTCCCTCGAATTGCATGGGAATAAAATGGCAAATTCGCGACCTGTCGCCTGAAAACGATTGTTCTCGAATGCATTTTAAAATTTCCGGTAACTATGTTGCGAAAGAATTAGCCAAGTACAATTCCCCAGAATTTTTATCTTCGTACGTAACACAACCCTGTATTTTATTTCCTCGTTCCTACTTCCTCGTTGTTCTTTACACTACTACTACACCGAGTCCCATCGTCCGTTATTAAACCACTTCTCTGACATTTACGTTTAATCCGTACTGTCAAATCAGAAATATATAGCTGCTGCTTGACAGAAAGTCATTCAAATTCGTCCTCTCCAATAATTCATACAGCAGCTTTATCGCGATTCGACAATCGTCCCTGGCTGGATCGGATCGAAATATTGTTTACTTTGCCGGTGATCGTACACCAATGATCAATGGGCTCGGGGGCGCAGAAACGGGAGGGCGTTCTCGCGCAAAAGCGAGTGGTAGCCAAAGAAGTTCGCGTTTCCCATGCTTTCTCGCGTCGCGGTGCAATCCCATTCAGCCGCGTTTTTCTTAATCCTTTTAACGGCCTGAATGCACCTTTTGGAGAAAAGGCTCGGTGAAATTAGAGCGAGGCGCGAACACCCTTTCACGTTTACATCATCGCGGACTAATATCCTGTCGGGGGAGTCATTCCACCCCTTTTCCGCCGGGCGCGCGTACGTTTTCTTTAGACCCGCGAGAAAACGGGGCGAGGGAGCACAAAAGGGATGACTGTAAAGTATGCGGCCGATCAATAGCGTGGCAAAGCGTCGTGTATTGTCCTTTCGCTCTGGGAATCGCGGCGTCTAACGTGAAAGGGGGCACACTTGATGACGGAAATGTGTTCCCTCAAAGGGGAGGAATCAGATTTATCAGCGATCGAATCGTCTGCGCGCCATCGGCGCAAAAGAACGCGCCCTTCCATCCACGGTTCTTCTCGATGGTTCCTGTGACGGATAGTAATGTCATTATTGCTCACCCGCCGGGGATTTTTTGTGCATCGTATTTTCTTCGCGCCTGAGAGGCGTGGAAGATGCAAAGGGAGCCCTGAAGATTGAATAGATGCATAGGTGCCGGGGAATTAATGGAGCAAAGACACTTTGCAAGCTCCGCTAGCCAATTTAACTTACCAGCTACAATCCTCTACTACTCCGTGCATTAAAACTCCCATAAAACACGCTACACATTCATTAACTGAAATCACGAGAGCCAACGCCATAACGGTGCAATGGTGAAGCTCCGCGGACAGACTTCAATTTTTATCAGATCTCAGGCGATCGTGGCACAACGCAGTAACCACGATAATTTAAACTCCCTTGGAATTAAATATGGAATAAGCGCGTGGAGCTGGCGTGCAGTTTATTCATTGCAGGAATTATTCAGGCGACGCTTTGCCTGGCGAATTTTGTAACGAACGATAAACAATCGGACAGGGAGAAACGGTGGTGCATTTATTTCGATCGCGGGAATGGCGATTACGGGAACACGGGCGAACGAACGGCCATTTAAGGGGATGAAAATGATTAAATAGGAAAATATGGCGGCACCTGTTTATCTCCTTTGTTGTAGCTGTACCTTCTACTGGTAAAGAGAGAATAACCGCTTCTAAGCCTGCCCTGGCCGCAGAGAGAGGCAGTTTTTCAGAAGCAGCTTAAGTCTAAGCTTACGGGAGTTTCTCTGTGTCCATACGTGGTATCGTTCGAGTCCTATCTGTGCCTCTGCTGGCTAAGCCTCGTCGTTTCAAATGAATCGAAATTGATCTTTATTTGCGAATGGGTAATGGCGGATGACGTAAACAACTCTGGCGGAATAGACGTTGAGCTTCTTTTTTTTTTCTCTGGCAGAATAAACCGAATCAACGATACTCAATCGAGTTTTCGGGCACGATATTTTCTTTCTCCCAAGGCTATTACTTCCCGATGGATCGAATCCTCAAACTTCTGTATGAATTGGATTCCTCTCCCGCACAGGCAGAAAAATATATTCAACCGAATGGAAACGGACGTTTACCTTTCTCTTTTTCCTCCATACTGAACTGCGGTGTTGATACTGCTAGTTAAATAAATGGAAAAGGCTGGCACTCTCTATTTTATTATCAAAATTCTGATTTCCAGCAGCCAATGCATATGAATCCACTCTGATTGCTATTCAAAGAAACAGCAAGTTCCCTCGCCTGTTCCACTGTGAATGCCAGTTCAGTTTCTAACGATAGCTTGAAATCCAAATCAATACTACAGAATCCTTGTCGAGTATAGCAAAGTTCCTTGACTCATTGCTAGGTATTTAATTGTGTGAAACGTCTTGGTGCGTACAGCGAAGGATAAACTTGTTAGCAAGTATGTATCAACAATGAATTTCCTAACGGCATCGGGGAGTTCGAATTGGCGGAAATAGAAGTGGCTTCGTTCAGGTGGCCGTGCCCATATTGCTTGTTCCTCTGTCGTCTCTTGTCCTTCGTTTCATCGGATCCTCAATGGCGCCACACTTTCGTCGTACAACCGAATGTGCTTCAAAGCACATTCGTTTCAATTACACATGTCCTTCTTTCCGGTCGAATTTCTTTCGTTCGAACCCGGTAGCCCCGGCCAGATATGGTTTTAATGCGATTACGATCCTATTTTCGTTGGATAGGCACCTGGAGTGGCGTGGTCCAGAAACTTCAAGCCAGTGTGTGCTCCTTAACTTTTTAAAGCGAGAAGTACATATAAGTGTACTTTATTAATGCAGAAGAATTTATGAGAGATTATTCAGATGATTGGATTTTCTAAGTAGTTCTTCCATTGGGTCAAGTTTTCAAGTAAAAGGAAATTATTTATAAGGTACATTCAGCTGCTGGGGCAATTTGTCCACTTACTTGAAAGTAACTATTATTATAGTAGAACTGTTAATTCGCCTTACAACTATTTTACTTATTCCGATTAAAATCGCGATATAAAACAAACATTCAGAATGTAATCCCAAAGAAAAATGAACAGAATTTAATTATGAAATTCGCCCGTCTGTCGATTTCCATTTATTTGCTGTTCATTTCGAAATATCTCTGCTTTCTAAGGTAATCCCCGCGCCGACCGTTCCATTTTCAAATTACTACCGGAAGATTCGCCGTATGCGAGACAAAGGAGAATTCCATCCATTACAAATTGTTTGTAAAATCGGAATAGTCGGGCTGAGATAATAGCGTTCCAAGTCATTAATGTATCAGCGCCAGATACATTATTGTTTCATTTTCACCGGTTCGGGGGGATTCATTATTCGTATTCAATTTGCTGAGCTTAATTAGGAAAGACAAATTTCCCGTGCATTTCGTTATCCAGGGGTGAACTTTCGATTTTATTTATTCCTTCCCTCCGCTATTTGATTTCGAGCTCTTAGAACAAAATTAAACGCCCGTTCTTCGCCCGAAGACCAATCCTCATTATTCAAAACATCATTCCCAATAAAATCGGACAATTCGCTATTCAGGAAATCCTCCGGAAGTAACGTAATCCAACCAGCACCCATTTCCACTACAACCCCCGACTACACGAGCCATTACAACGTCCAGAATACTTCGCGAAAACCTTCTGCGAAATCAACACAAGCTCGTCAAGAACTCTTCGACGAAGCATTGCCCCATCGAGGGAACAAATCCCAGTTGGCAAATATTTATTTTGAAAGACGACGGGAGCCCGTCGCCCTGGCCGCGGGGGCCGAGGAAACGCGAAAAAGGAGCGCCTAATGAATGCAGCCCGCGTGTCAGGATTTCATCCACTATCGCGGTGGAGATCCTCGACCCGAAGTTTCCGCGATTAACATGCCCGTCGTGCATCATTTCTACGGTACATGATCGCGGATAAGTTTTATTCCGGGGCCCGTCCCGCCATCGGCTCTTACCTATGCTAATGCCCTCGCAATTTGTATAATTCCGAAATGGGTTAAGCACGCAGGATGTCGTAGCATCCGGGGTCGATAAGTTTTTCTGTGCCCCGTGATGGGGCGTCGTTATCTGCAGGTGCTCCCGAGCGACGCTCGTTTCTCGCCGCAGCAGCTTACTTTACATTTTAATGCCCGACACCCGCGCGGATCCCGTCGATTCTTCGAAAACCTTCTAATTTCATGGGCCTTCTGAGCGAGACCTTCCTTATTTATCGGCTAGTAAAGAATCACTCGATCGGACGTAGGCTGGGGCATCGAGAATGGATGCCACTGTCGGGCGATTGTATCGACGAACGAAGAAAAGGAAGTGAATAGTTTGATGTTACCGTGGTACGGAAGTTTTCGTTGGAATGAAACGAAGGGTCTGGGGACGAAGGTCGGCTAGAAGAATTTCGTGAATTTAACGTGGAATGTGTATTAAGAAAACACTGATAAATTGCTTGGATTTCCTAGAAGGAAGATCTTTGTCCTAGAGCGGTGACTTGTGATTGTAATTAAACGAAACTGTGGAATTTATAAGATACTGGGATTTCGGTGTATAGAGAAGTGAATTTGTATGTAGAATCGTAAACCGAAAAAGTGAGCTCAGTTTGTGGAAAGGATGTGTAAGCAAGTTGCGATCGTTTGCAAGGGAGGAAAGATCGTATTGGGCAGGCATATTTTTACAGTCCCTGGTCGTATGCCAGAAAATGGCCGGTCATCGATTCCAATCCGTTTTGCTTGTTCCATGAAAAATTGTGTTGCTTGGTAGCATGCAATTCCGCGGAATTACAGTTTCTATCTGCATGGTAAACTCTACTTTCCAGGGGAGGACTCCTACAATTGAAATGTTCAAACAAGTGGAGAATATTTTCCGCGTTAGATAAGGATACTGTCTCGGTGAAATCGAGAAATGCGAAAATTGAAAGCTTATTGTCTTGCACCTGGCTACTCGAACTATACTATGTTAGACGTAGACGCGGAGGATATATTTGTTGGATCAGCAACGCAACTGCGCTTCTATTAAATGAAACATTCGTCTGGAAGTAATTTTTCACGGTATTATTGTTTCTCGTATTATCTACTGCAACTCTTCTGTCTCTTGTTAGTTTTATATAATTATCGTATGGTTACTCCTCCATTTGTTATTATGAAAAATTGGACAATAGTTACACCACATGTGCACAAAGTCGTTTGAAGCGGAAAGAATTGCTCGGAAATTTCGGGAAACAAACGCAGCTTGATGGAACTTGCGGGCTATCATTGCTTTCGGTGGGGAAGCACGGTAAATAGGAACGTGGGGTACATTAAAGTCATATCTACGGTCACGCGGCAATTGTATGGTTGTTGGGCGCAGACGCTGGGAAATTGCATCAATTTTCCTAGAGACATTAGCATCCACGAAATCAGTAGGTAATTTCTCTGAAAATATATTACTTTTAATGAAACGGAATACAGCAACATTTCAATATAATTCATCCAATTACTGAGCTAATATTGTTTTTTTTTCCAGGTAAGGACTGGTTATTCTTCTACCTTGTGGCATCACTTTAAACATATATTCAGTTGATGGTGAGTCACACCATCTATTATATACATTTTCATTAATATACAAAAACAGGGTATTTTCATTTGTGTTTACATCGTTCCAGAATAAAATATTGATTGCAGAATAATATTCGTGCCTTTTTAAATTGACCCAATATTATTAATATTTCGTTTAAATCGTCTTACAATCGTGCATAGTAAGGTTATATCATCTTGTGTGTTTTTGAAGGCTACGATCTAATTTTCGATAGTTAAGAAACTTCAACACTTTTAACAGTGTTCAGGTAAGTACTTTTTTGTGTGAATTATGTTAATTGGTGCATATTAAAGTGTAAATAACTAAGACATATTTACAAAATTGTATGCTAGAGTAAAAAGAGGAAGTTATCAACATTAAACTAAATCTTAATAAAGGACTACAACTAAAGAGAAAAGAGAACCGCAAAATTAAACAAAATACAGAAGGATAATGATAACAGTGGTGATGAAGACGGTGAAGACATTTGCATTTATGTCCAAGAATCCTATGGTTCATCCAAATTGAATGAAGGTTGGGTGCAGTGTTGTAAGTGGGCTCATAAAGGCTTCACTGGGTGCGGGACTGAAGAATTGGACGAACTCCGTTGTTATAGGTGTACTATTTTTAGTACCTGTGGTACCCAGTTTCACCCAGGCCATGGACTAAAACCGTAAAAACGGACCATATTTTAAATTGTATTTTTTGTATTTGTTATTGTATTAAGAAAAAATGAATTTATACTATTATTTAATAAAGAGTTTATTCTAATGAATCCTAATTTCAATTTCTTTTTTACATTAATAATGTCAAAGTTATGAGCTTTTATCCTTAACGTCCCGGTTTTGCCCCTACTTCCCCTACATATTTTTATCCCGCGCATATTACAGTTATTTAATATGAAAACGAATTTAACTGTGTATCATGATCTAAAACAAGGAGAGCGGAGTGTTTACAAGAGAAATATAATACGAAAGAATTATAAAGTCTGCCTCTCAATTTAACGGCTGAAGCCATTATGAGGTTAATTAATTCTCCCGTAATTAGCCTCAGTTCTTCTACGATTTACGATATACGTTATCGGGGAATTATTTATACTAGCTTTTTATCCTCGACGCTCAAAATTTTACCCGATCCTCGATGCACCGTGAATTCGGCACAGCAAGAAACTTCGTCATTTATCGAACTTCGTCCAGCCCCCGACAAAACATTGTAATGACGGTGCAGAAACGAATACGTTTTTAACCGTAGTCCATTAACTCTGCGGCCATGTTTCGACCATCAGGAGAAAGTTGCTAACGACGAAAGCGTAAAAAAATGTAGCTCGAGTATAAACTTCGAAATAAGGCACGTTTAACAACTACGATTACGCGTCCACCTCGTTTCAATCAAGATAAATGTTACTTGGGCAACTACTGTTTTATAAACGGACCCTTGCCCCTGAATCTCCTTAACCAGAAAAGTGTTTCAATAGTCGATTAACCAATGGAAGATACGAACAATATTAAATCTAAGGGTTCTTCTATGAAAATTCGTAATATTAAAAATATATAAATGAATACAGATGGTAGAAATGATTCTTTTAATTAGTTGCTAAATCTTTCACTTCTTAAACTAAAGTATTTTTGGTTAAAAATATGTCCTCTCGCCGCTTTGAACTATTTCACATATAGGTATACCAAGTTTCATTCCATTCAGAATCGGGTGCTTTATAAATATTTCCAAACCTGCGCGTAAATATTATTCAGATGAAACTTCAAAGAATATGAGAAACTAATTTCAATTTTTGTATCGTTACTGCCTTTGACTGCACGTTATATTGATAGAATAACGTTCTTCGTTAAATCACCAAATACAAACAATTATTTGCATAGAACGCATAATTGGAACAATATTACCCACGCGCGATTGCAAATGAAATAGTAAATGAATGGTTAGGTTTTAGGAATTTCACAACTCTCTCGTATCTGAAAATTCTCTGTTATAGAATCGGAATCTAAAATTATATAGCCATTGCTGTGTACATAGCTCAACCAGTACTCATTGAAAGTGCTTGTTCCATGGAAAAGGGAAATCATTCGTGCGGATTACACTGTTCGGCCTGTAATCAAAACTTCCTAAACTAAATGGGCTCCGCGTATGTACATACATCATACGTGTTCGAGCATGTGCAAAAAAAACGAGGAAAAGGAAACGAGATGTATTAAAGGCGGTCAGGCCGTGGGTGAAGCGTGATTACGAGCTTTGCAATGGCGAAATGAGTTTTTTAATGAAATTACGCGTACTGGAGCGAACGATGTATTTTTAGCAAATGAAGCAGAATTTTCCATGGTCCCGTTTCTCTTGATTATGATCATATTAAAAAAAATTGATTAAAGTGCGCCCACACGCAAAATGAATTCATGTAATTGTCAATTTTCGGACATTCTCTGAAATTAAATGCGATCTTCTATGATCCATGAAAATCCGGTTAAAACTATTACCACCGATCAAATCGATAGACATATTTTAAAAAGGTACACGCGTATTACTTGCGAATTCATGTTCCTGCTATTTCTCCAATATAAAAAAATACATATGTACACGGCGTTCCTCTAAAAATTTGAACATTTCCAATATCAAGATAAACATTGTAGCAAATCCCTCACTGATCAATGAACAAGATCAAAAACTAATTCTGTACGGTACGATTCAAAGTGTAGCGCAACCCTATCGATATCGTGGCGTTGGCAGATCGGTTAAAATTCCGCTCGGCGATCGGTAGTGATCGAAATTTTCATTTCATGCGGGCCACGTAGGTAACATAATTTCCTCGGGGCGTGGAGTCCTTGTAAAATCGACCGACTCGAATGCTCGGGGAAGAGAGGATGGCCGAGCCATCCCCGCTGCCGAGATTATGTCGAAATTTTTTGAAAATGTCCAAGTACCTCGTCGGTTCTCAAGTCCTACGGTAATCCAGATACGGTTTCAGGTGGGCGAAACGTTGGAGCTTCTCAATTTTATTCGTCGAAGCTTATCCGATGGAAGTTTCTGTTGCATCTGCAGCGATTCGTTGGTATCAGAAGCATCTTAATCGCTGTCAGCTGGTCGATCCTTCTCCGCTGCGTAAGAGGTCGCGAGTGCTCCATTTCGCATCAGGGTCACGGGGGCTTGCACGAAAGTTCGGGATCCCGAAGTAAACCGACGCGCAAATTCGAGGGGCGAATGCCTGCTAGCAGCGAAACTGCGTCTAAGATAAACTCTGTCGGCGAGCAGTTCTGTAACGACTTGCCTGGATTTTATGGATCTTCCGGAAGTATAACACAGCGGGTATATAGAGGAAGTTAGTTTATTGGATCCGTTTCTGCCGAAATTGTGCCTTTTATGGCTGCCGTGTCTCCTTTTGACCGATGCAGCGTTTTCTGAAATCCACACGCGCCTCGATGGGCGTAGGTAGAATTCTACGGTTACTTGCTCCGCGATGTTGTAGATCGGTAATAAGATGTTGTCGAATATTTGATATTCATTTAAATTAGCCTCCCAGATGAAGCTTTGCAAATGAATTACAAGCCAGGAAAATTCTGAGAAATACCTAACTGTTAAGCACTGTAGAAAAATCAGCTTCAACTGATACAGAATATCAATTAGCGCTGTAGAAATTTCTGCCGCTATATTTAAGGTGAATGTCCCAATTTCTGCTCATTTAAGAGATTACTCGTCATCAAGAAGATGTAAAAAATTTGTTCGTGATCAAAAGTTGCAGAGTAATTGATTAATTCTCTAATAATAAATCAAGCAAGTCGAAAACTATTTAAGAAAGATATTTCAAGATGTTTAACTATTAGTAATTTGTAATTAAATACAATGCTTTAAATGTCCGTATTTCTGCTCACGAAAAATAGCGATGAACGTACCAATTTCTGCTCACATAATAGGGTAAAAGACCGAATTACTGACACCTAACCAATTACTGTCACCCTTAAGCTATTTTACTTAAAATAACGAATAAATAAACTATAGTATATAATCTCTAGTATAGATTATAGGTTGAATTACAAAATTCTTTTTGTGTATGACTTCACAACATTATATTACTAAAATTTTGGTGAGTAGAAACGTGGACACGTCGGTGATTCACTTGACCCTAAACCTACTCAACTGTTTTCTACTTTAAAAAATTAAAAATAGTAAAAAATCTAAATCCAGAGCATAATACGGTATCTGTTTTTGTTGTTAAATTAGAACTTTTACGAACTGTAGTACAAACGTAACGTTTATAATAGTAAGAAAAATACGAAATGATCAGAAATGGGGACATTCACCTTAGTAAAAAACAGAATCACCAAATATCCATCAAACTATCCAAAATTGACGCTTTGCTCGCAATCCTCCATATACATAAATCGGGTAAATAAATGCCAGCCAGTGAAGTTAGCAAACTCAGCTGCTGATACATGTCGCGAAACTTCAATTCAAGTTCCTCGGAGGGACGTCTTTTCCATTTCCCATTTGAGCGTGATCGTACGTTCGACGAAAACCGTTCGTTCCCGGTCGATGGCGAATTCCCCGGGGAAATATTCGTGCCGTTTCCACCTATGACGGATCATCTAATTCCCCATTATCCCAGCGGCAGCGAGTATTTCGCGTCTTTACCCGCGGCCCAGCCATTTCTGCCGGCAATTTACATGTTGATGCAAAAAGTTTCAGCCGAAAATTGGTTCACCGCTGGCAGTCACCTAAGCGACGCGTTGCGCGGGGCGCGTAAAACTGAACGTGGGACACGCGCGATTCCCCGGACCTTTTGATAGGCTCAGACACCTGAATACGTAATTCCGCCGGCAGAAATGAAGCCGTCCACCGTGGATCGTGATAAATGCTCGCGTTTCGTTAATAAATTCAAGCTCGTTTTCTCCAGATTGAAACAGTCGCGTGGCATAATGGAAATGGGGACTTGAAGGATCGCTGGGAATCAGTTCTCGTTCGTAGCTCGTGACTCCAGTGGCTCGTTCTTCGTTGTTTGTCTTCTGCGTTAAAATGTCAAATTGGTACGAACGTTGACTAATGTTGTATAAAGGGAATCATTATAATGAGTAAGGCTGGATGGGTGATGAAAGTTACTTCTAGATATTGAGTATCTATATCTGGTTTAAATACAGTGGGTATTTGTAAAGAATAGTTCAAGATTTAAAGGATTAATCGGACATGGTAGAATTAAATTGAGCGAACATAGGGGGATGAATTAATTTTTTCAGAGTGACTTTCTTCAATTTCCAAAGGTAATTCCAAATACTGAAGAATATCGATCGAAATTTCTTCCTCGGTTCGTAGTAATTCATACTAGGCAATCCTTCGCGTCGTGGCCCCGAGGAAAACGATGGGAAACGGATGAAAATGGTCGAATGATTTTCGATTCGCTCTCAGTTTTACGCCAGCGACGATCTAACCGTGGGCAACGAGGATTTATTTCGGCGTACACGCGGTTTGTTCTTGCGAACAGCGTTACATATTAAAGCCACAAAACGAAGGCGACTTATTCGATTGGAATATATTCGAAAATCGGCCAACCGTGTCGGAATTGTTGCACAGTCCTGTATATTCTACCGTAATTAGTACCACCGGGTTAATCGATTAATCGGTGAACAATTTAGTCGTTTAAATAGTGGAATCAATTTAGTTGAATGATCCTAACCGATTATTAACTTACATAATAGAGTCGACCGACTTTCCTCGTCTAATTGCGAGCTGGGACGAATTGGCTTGCCTTTAAGTAGGACTTGCACTTGGAATGCTTAATTTTATGTTCCAAGGGGAATACAAGGAGAAGACAGGGCATCTTCGGCCTTTGGCTGCTGAAACACTGTCGTGGAATTAATAAACTGAAGGGGCAATTGGTAACAATCTGTAGAGTCTTCCACTAATCTTTTCTCAAGAAGATTTTACGAATATCACTTTCTTCCTTTTATATCGTATAAATGGTTCGTTCGTTTCACAGGAAATAGAAATGTATCTGGAGAATTTTAAATGGAATTGTTGATAAATATTTATATTTTTAAAATTATTGAAAAAAAATATTACAAAAATACGAGTAGAATGTGAAATGCAAGCGGAGCGTAAGGCAGCAAGTGATATAGATTGTGCATGGTCAGACGCATTCATCAAAACACATCCATTAATGTGTTTGTACTTCTTTTACCCTGCGTTACTTTAAAAATTTAATTGACTAAAAGACAGCTAAATAACTAAGAATTTAACAATCGTTCATTGTCCAACAATTTCACTAAAAATTCTTAACTTACACTCTTCCTTAAGAAGTCTTTCCTTCTGCATAATACATAGACACCATTAATATTTAGTTGATGATATCAACTTTTTCCATAAGTTCCTCCGCATTTCTTTTTTTAACTTCAATGAAACACACCTTAACTCTAACTTAACTTTAGACTTCCCCTCAAAACAGATACATATCGTTCACTTCGATACATTCTCCTTAGTACCTACAATTTGCTGTGACTGAAATTTGATCAACTATCATTATTCCCTTCTACATTCTCGTTCCATAATGCTCCATTGATCAACAAAGGGCCCGTAGACGCAGTACCATTAAGGTAAAACACCGTCGTTCCTATAAGACAGTGTCGGTAGACGGGTGTAGAAATCTAACGTAAGTGCATAGCCAGCAGCAACGGTATACACGTACCAAGAATTGGGAACGAAGTAACCAACGCTGCCGGTGGAAATCCACCGAGAGTCATTATATATGCACGCAGTTCCGCGGGATAAATATTTATCGAGATAGGGGTGTATCAGCTGAACCGATAACCAACTGCAAATTTCTTGATTAACTCCTTAAACGTGTGCGATCGCCGCCGTTTATGGATATCGGTGGTTTACTATTTCCTGGTTCCTAGTACAGTGTTGGCAGATTTAGGGGTTGAATTTTTTGACAGAGAATATATCGTGCAATTAAAAGAGGTGGATCTCTTAACGGGACGTGTGTCCCATTTTCGCTAAAATGACACTGAAGCTAAATTCCGGAGCATGGATAGAGTATTAGCGTTCATGCAGGGAGGAGATAATGGTACATTTTCTAGAATAGAGAACGAGTTAAGAGACCCGGTACGATTCTCTTCGCCGTAAAACAACTACTCCGGCGCGTCGCTAGAGACGAAGGAGGAAGCCGTAATGTGAACCCTCTAGACACACTACATTATTCACCACTTGAACGTAATATTTGCGGTGTGATATGGTTTCAGGGCCCAATCCTCCTTGAAGATAAGCAGACCTTCCTTCTAACACTTACCATCCGCGCGACCCACCTCCAACTCTAACAGATTTTCGTTCCCATAGTGTTTGATACCTACTCCCGTGTTAACGTTTTCGTATCTTCCTCAAGCACCCTAGTGGAACGTAAGTAACATGCCTCACCGCGGGAACGTAAGGCAGTTCGATTCCCGCCGAAGAAGTGGAAGCAGATATTAGAATGAGGCAAGGTGGGGGATCGTTATATAAGAATCCGTAAAATAGTTCGTTGTGGGGAGAGGAAACGTAATTAGTGGCATTATTTTGTTAAAGGTAGTCTAGTATCCAATGAGAAACAAAAGAGACTACAGACGCTAAGCTAAAAATCTAGCTAACGTTGAATTGAAAGGGATGATAATTATGCGGAGCAAAGTATCACGGTATATTGTATAGTAATTTAATACTAGAGCACATTCCCCTCCAATCTGCAAGGGTATTGTATTCCCCATGAATGGATTCGGCCTGTGTGTAGTTTATCATGAAAATATTATCGACTTTCGATACGTGGATAACGTACGAGCCACGAAAGCCGCTGTCTGATTATTGTCTCCTTTGAGACAGCTTTTCGATTCAATGGCGAACGGGGGATTTTTATGGGTGATATGTTTATGCAGCTCGTAGAGGGGATTGCTGGAACAGTTGGCACGACCCTCGGAAAATTGAGGAAACGGATGAGACGCGTAAAATAGAATTTCATGCAGGGAAATAATATTTCGGATCTTTCCACGTGCATGGCCCTGCTGCTTTCGCATTTATCTGCTTAAAATATTATGTGGGATATGCGCTCGAGAGACATCCTCCAGTTATTATTTACAAAATTTCCTGATTAAAAGTTCCAAAGAACTTGCTAAAAGAATTAGGGGAACTTCGCGAAGCGACGTGGGAATTTGTGTGTGTGCGCTTGTCACAGAAACCGCTAATAGATCATCTTAAATCGTCGATTTCCAAGGAGCTTCCAGTTTCGCAAGTTTCCCGCCCTCCCCCTTCACTGTACAGAGTTTTCACGCGAATTAACCAAGAATTATGCTCTTGTTTATCATAAGTTGTGACTGGCGAATTTACTGCCGCGTTCACTACGTGGTGTCTCAGGTTGTATGTAGATTAAAGCAGTCCTGGTAGAGCAGGCTTTCACAGTTTACCTTTGACTATAATAAATACTTCCGGGGCAGTAATAATTTCGTGGCAACAACGATGCGTAAAAAGAGCAGCGTAATAATAATTTGATTATATTTAAAGTGTCCACATGTTTTGATGGCACACAATTTTTATAATTCGGGAACTTCCGAAGTAGCCTGCATTCCGGTTTATGGAGGAGCTGTCTGCAAAATATAAATCTGGAACGAAGCTCGCAGTGTAGTAAATTTGAGTATACGCTTTCAGATTAAAACAGAGAATTGTTTCCTATTCCGTAGTACGTTATGATTTCTCTCCTGATTTATCGTTTCGTGCTTCCATGCAAAGGATACTGTATTTATAGCCCTAGCGACGATGGGAGAGAAATATTGGAACGTTCGGTTGGTATGTAGGTATATCATTCAGAAAAGTGCGTTTTTGTCATTCTCGAGATTGATCCCCTATACACTGACGTCCCGCAAATACTTATAAACGCATTTCGACCATATGGACCATAACGAACGGTGAAAATATATTCTTCCGAAGCATCTCACTTGAAATGTTGCGATACAACGCAGTTCCGCAATTACGGAGTCTAATTAAAAGGTGTCGCGATCCGTAAACGCGTTACACGTTATTACTCTTTTCCCCTTTTCTCATACCACAGTAACACTCTACTTCTAAAAATTGCACGTAGCATTTTACTGTTCCACGGTACGAATTCCGAAGTCTCGCAGGGAAATAAGGCACTAGAAATATTTTTCGCAGCTTTGAAAGTCAAGATATAAGTCGCTTCTATTCCTAAACTTAAAAATCCTTTGGAACCCTAAGGTTCCATTTTTTCCTTTTCACTTAATTTAATGACAACCGTCGCCCCCTAGATCCCACATCCCTCACACCCTGCTGCTGGATCGCGACGATATTTTAATGACTCTCACGGGTATTGTAACTGAAGCTGCTCGAAACGGTGGCGTCAGTGGAACTGGCGCGCGGCGGAATGATTTCGACGGAACATCATCCTTTTTGCAAACAGTCGGGCAAACAAACAAACGTGTGAGCAAACCGGGCACAATTCATAGCGTTTCGGTGTGTTGTTGTTTCAGGGAGCAGCGAACCGTGGCGGAAGAGCGAAAAGCATGCTGAACTTGGTACGGAGGTGCAACTACCGTGCGTACTGAAATCGCCGCAGTGCGAAGGGCTTCACAGCATCAAATGGTATCGCGGCGCGACACGTATCCTCATTTTCAGCGAGGACGGCGGAATAACGCGTGGCAACAACGACATCGCCGTCAGGTAAAATATATCTAAACTTTACTGCCGGTCTTATGACGACGACAAAGTCGTATTAACAAGGAACACGGTGTCGCGAGCACTGCAACTGTCATTACGCTCGCCGAAGTTTCTGCCTGGGAGCTTACGCCATTCCTCTTCCCGTAGCAGTTGATCCTTTTATTTGCCACCCTCGCGATTTTCTTCACTCCTCAATGATGCAACAGCGTTATTGCCGCTGGGAAGCTTCTCTCAATCGGGGATTGATTGGTCACTGATTGTTCCCCTTTCGATGATTTTTCCGGGGAACCAACACTTTCACTCCATTTTCTTCGCCTTTATGCTTCGTTAATGTGAACAGGCTTTGCTCGTCCCGATTTTTTGAGTAGATCACATTTTAAATAATGTGGCAGGGAAAGGCGTGAATGATTCGTAAAATTATAGTGGGCGATGTAAACGAAAGGTCAGACAGTAGGAGAATGGATCATTTGTGGTTAGACGCGACGCGATGTGATAATTCCTTTGAGCAGGGATCGTTCGGATTAACAAGTGCTTTAGGAACCTGCACAAATGCAAGAGTAATTGCAGTTGAAATGTTTGAATTGCGTTAATTTAACTTTCGCGCCTGAGACACTATTTAATATTATTTTCCACCGTCGACGGATCTCCTTTGAATGCTGCTTCCCTCAATGCAGCTTCATTAGAACGGGGAGTAATGAAGGAATGCCAGAAAAGATGGCAATGATTGCCTGCGTAATCGTAATCGTACTTAATTTTATCGGCGTGTCCTGGGAGGAAGTCGAGGACGTTTTAGTCGAGAAAGGAACTTATGACTGAAGCCGTCGCTAATAACAAAGACGCATAATGCTGAACCTCCTCTTTTATCGAGAGTACTTTAAACAACTCTCCGTTGCTTTTTAGATACCTATCTCCATTAAATTTCTTGTCAATACTTCACCACTTTTATGATCGTCTAATTACGGCGGAACTGTGCGCTGAATTGAATAACTCCTGAACAATATTTCACGTTCTTATCGCAACTATGTCTCTAATTATTCAATTCTCTACCAAATCGATTGGCTAAATAATTCTTCGCACTGCTCGTCAGTTACAGTTATCGCAAAAAAATCAAGCAAACTTGACATTTTTCATAAGTCGAGTTCGTTCGACGGTGTTGCTATTTCGGCCGGATCTTCTCCAGGGAAAGCTATTAATGCGGGGGCGTAATATCTTCCGGTGATATTGAAGTCGGCAGTTTCTAGGGGGAACGACTAATCTGACTAGTAGATAGTCGCCGAGACGAGTATTCAGGAAAAATTAAGAGCATCGGAATAGAAAGCATACTCCGCTCCCGTTTGGCCTACTTTCCCGATCTATCCCTGGATTACCACCTGCTCAGTTTCCTTAAAATTACCCCCCAACCACCGGAAGCTTTCAGCATCCGCTGATAGGGATAATAATTCTGGCGTTTTAATCTCTTCAATATAATATTCATTTTCCCAGCGGTTACGCGAACTAACTTTTCCATCGTTGATCACAGGAGAGGGGTATGTTTCTAATTTTTTTCCACCTGCGTTTCAATGAATTGAAAAATTGTGGCTTCCCATTGCCAGGCTTTCCATACGCCTTTGTCAAACTGAGGATTTAAGGCAGTAGCTATTACCGTTTCACTTTCAAAAGTTATAATTGGCGCGAGGATGGAATGCATTTTGAAAGCTATATCCAGCGTGCTGCCGGCTTTACGGGAAAATATAGATCACCCGGCAGAATGTGCGCATTTTGGTTAAATATTGGACTTTACGCGTAATGGCCGTTTCCGGGGCTAAAGTCTGCTTTACCTTGTATTCGGGGAAAGCGCACAACCGCGCGCCGTATCAGAGGGCAGCCTAATATTCGGCAAACAGACAGGACAAGCAAGATTATTAATTCTGCCTATGCTTTATCGCGGCCTTTGGAAATTTCGCGATGGCCGCATTATCGAGAACGCCGCGCGGAATTTCTCCGGGAATTAAATGCTGGGAATATTAGTGAAGCCGGCTTCGAGGGCAGAATTGCAAGATGGAAAGGTGATTTCAAGCCACAACCTTCGATTAATGCATCGAAACAGATTCGAAGTGTCGAAACACAGTTTTCAGTAAGATTTCCTCATCTGAAGTAGGACTCCTTTCAATCTTACCGCGTTCATTTGCTTTATCCAATTACCCGGACCAATTTAAACTGTGAAACATTTTGTACAGTTTCACGATTACCCACGGGTAGGTTCAGACTTCTTGTAAATGTCTATTAGTAGCGAGGAAACAGAGAACCATTCCTTCGACTTCTCATTATTTCTAAACATCCTTTCATTAATTCGTAGCTGCAGGGGAAACTAGCTGTACATGTAAACTACATGTACAAGCGGAGAAATCCAGTCGTGTTACATGTCAAACACTGCCGTTACGAAGCATTCATTACGAATAATAAGACCGTGCATCACTAATAAGGTGCCTTCGAGAATCAACGCAGCGACGAATGTTTGAATATTTACGTCCCCGATCCCACTCACTCACCCGACACCAATTTGGCATATCTGGCACTTGTAAAACTTTCGTCAGCTGCGTTTCCAAGATCACGCGAGTGCAACAACTATCTAACCGCGCATCCTTTGCCCAGCCGCACTCGGAATGAAGGAGGATCGAAAAGAACGAGCGAAGTTAGCCGGAACTTCATTATCCTATTAGCCCCGTTTCCATTGCCAGCGATCGACAATTTTGCTCGCGGTTTTCTCCATGCTTGTCGCCGAATGGCATGAACGCGATAAAAATCCTCGACGGCCCGGCAGTGCTGGATGTAATTGAAAACGGCAGCGGGGATTCGGATGGACGGCTATCGCGTGACACTGCTGGATTGCCGGCTCGAAAACGGACGAAAAAATACGAGTGAAAAAGAAAATACGACGTGGGACAACGAAACGCTTTATGTTCATTTACATTTCGGAACTTTTATCACCACATCCGCTAACTCTTGCGGAAACTTTTCTCATTTACCGCCATCCGATTTAATCGGTTGCCTCCTGTCCGCCTCCCACTTCTTTTACGGCCAGGGTTTTTATCGCGGTTCCAGGACAATTTTATAAGAACGAGTCCGCGACAGTGGTTTAAGTGGAGCACGATTGGCCAGGTTTTGAAACGCGACCTCTGAAAGCACTTCTGGCGCCCGACGTCGCCGCTCCCATGAATGGAACTGCGTCTTGTTTCGTCCCTTTCCGCTTCCCTTCCCCGTCGAGAAAAAAAAAACACCTGCTGGTTTTCTGCGCAAAATGAACAATAATGGTACTCAAGAGTCGGAAAACTTAACGCAAGCAGAATGGAATACGGAAAACGTTTAATCGCGGCGCAATTATTACAGGATCCATAATTGCAGCACGTAGATTTATTCAGTCTGACTTTTCATCAGGCTGCGAGGGAATTATTCGTTATGTGCGTTGCTCACGATATTCAAGAATATTTAATGATGCTAATGGGCTGACTTTTGTATACCTACGTGTCGAATATGTTGGGCTAGGAAGGGAAATAAATGAGTATTTTGTTGACTCGGTGGGAACAAATTGTGCAGGTTCATTATTTGGTAGGTGTGAATTACATAATTATATATTCTACGGGTAAAGAAGTGTGGAAATTAGTTAGGTGGAGATTTCTGTGGTTTAGTTAGATGAATTTTTCAACAGTCGTTTTTCATCAGGTTAATTAAAAGTTTATAATTAGAGTCTTACATGCAGCTGGCATGACATAGAAGTAAGAATGTAGATATTATTACACGGTTCCTCAGAGGGATTTTTTCCCTTGTCGCCGTGGGGCACGTTGCTGGATACGCGGAGGAACACACGAAAGAATTCTCCATCTTTGTATTAACACGCTTCCTTATCCTCGGCAATCTCTGTGAAAGCATTTCTCTCGAAATACAGTTTTCTAAAGCTAAGATGAGTCTGAAGATACTTTCATAGAGAATATTTCTAAGCGGCGAGAGAAAGCCTAAGGATACGCTCAGCACCGACCGGGGAAATTGACTTTCCCAAGACTTTTGCGTTTTCCGGTTTGCCATCGCAATACGGACAACTTTCATCGCCAAACTTTCCCGTTCGAAGGGTTTATATTTCGTATTATACAGCTGGATAAGCTCTTCCCATATTCGAACGACTTAACCCACTAATTATTTTTCGTTCTTCTCGTTATTCAGCCACGAATGCCTTCTGCGTAATATAACTGCCTTTATGAAATAATCATCCAAATAAAACTGACACGATGCTGTTCAAGTAAGGTGTTCCGAAATATTATTTTGAGAGTAAGAAATTTCTGCAAGGCAGAATATAAACTCAGATATTTGAAGTGGTTGAGTGACGACCACTTATATCACAATATATCCAAACGTTGAATTTACGAAATTCAGTTGAGAAAACCCCTCGTCTATCCGCTTTTGCTAAACCCTCTTCTGGGCCGTACTTCTCAAAGGATTTAAGTGAATATTCGCATGAAAGGTGTGCAGGCTCTTGCTACGAGCAGTGCATTAATACGGCGTGCATACAAAAACATCAGCATCTTCCTTCCGACTACTTTCTTCGTTGCGTACCATCATTCCTATTCTTTAATTCCCCTCCATCCCTCCTGAATTTACTAACACATCTGGTTTATATCATTCCTTTCCTCTCTACTTAGCTACTACATACTATTCAGCTTATCTTATTCTTCCCCTCAGTGTCTATCTGACATTCCGCTTTTCTGTGCATCTGCCTTTATCGTGCCGCGCCCGCTCCTTTATTTTCTGGCTTCTTTTCGTCGACACCCAGTCTTCCTTGTTCAAAGACGCGATAGGAGGAGTGATTACAGCACGGAAGAAAATTGCCTGGAACTTACGACTGCCTTCCGAGACGTATTTGCCTAGCGCTGCACTATTTCTTATGAATTCCGACATGGATCTCTCTCGGAAAGAATTCAGCTGAGGAGAATGGAAGCGGGCTATGTATATGGGCATAAAAGACGGGTCTGACGGTCGTATTACTGCCTCGAGTACATTGAACTCCCATTCCTAGCGACATTGTGCTAAACTTCTTTGTGGCGTCTGTTAAATTCGCCCCGGTTGGTGTGTCCCATCATTTTCGGACACCATCGTATAAAGCACATCTAACAAGTGATAGGCACATGCCAGACATAAAGGATCAGCTACATGTTTAAGGGGGCCACATTCCCCCCAGGATTTTTTTTTTAAAAAGTATACAACCTGCAGTAAAGAAACTTTATGGATTTTATTTATTTGTTCTTCGAGGATATGAAAACATTTTTTCCTGCGATGATTCGATTTTTATCTATACTATAGAATATAGATACGTGTAAAAACAAAGAAATGGATTCTCAGATAAAATTTTAACGGCAGTGTCTCTTTAAATCATTCAGAAACTAAATTACTAATCTAATTTAAATGTTGATTGAAACATGAATGAGAATTCAGGTTTTCATGAATGAAATAGCGCTTCTTCCGGTCAAAGAGATTAGCGCAAGCTACTGAATAATTGAAAAGTTTTCTTCTGACTGAGCTTCTGGATAAAATCTGTAACTTATTATCGTGCTTTCGCGCGTCTTAGCGGAAGCACGAACTCTGCCGGGTCGGGAAGGGTTGAGGAGTCGTTTCGTTTTCAATGTAATTCCTGACCCGCGGTATTATCCCGTTCTATCTCGATTTCGAGCTCATTAAATCGCGAGTTTGGATTACGCGTGGTAGGTATTTAAGGCGGATTTAACCTCTCCGTGCCTTTGTGAGCGGCTTCGGTTTGATGGGGACGATAAAAGAAGCTCGGAACCCGTGTTCTAGCTTCGAGGATTTTCGCTATTGCAACTTTGATAACGGTAGAAGCTGACCTCAAATAATACCTTTCTGACTTTGAAGGGCTTCTAAAGCGTCGTTTAAGGGGGGACGAGAACGTTCTTCGTGAGTGTGTTCTTATCCTCGAACGAGTGAAATACACAAATAACTTCTCGAGACATTATTTTCCATTTGCTCGTTCGTATTTTGCAGAAAAATGATTTGCGTGTATTTGGAATCACTGAATAATCGATTGGAAAACTGTCTACGTTTTTCATCCATCCTGGTTTGATGCTCTCCGATATTTCTTTTGGGAACGACCGAGTATTGGCCGAGAAAAAGAATTTATTAGAATAGAGAGTAAGGAACCGAGAAATGAGAATACGGTAACAGTATTTTCAGAAGGTGGAGAAGAAATTTCGATTTTTGCCGCAGCATCCACGTATTGCTTTCATCAGTACCCGTGTCTGAATCTATTTGTAGTACGTCACGTGTCCGCTACGTTTTCCCATTCACCTATTGAACATTGATAACTCACCGTCTATTATACACTACAGTGGCTGCTATCTAAACAGCGAGCTGTTAACAGATTACTATCTCCCTTGCTTTGATCATATACAGTACACGGCTATAGTCACACAATATCACGCACAAATGGAGCACAGACTATACAGGGTGTCCCACAATTTGTGGTGCGCCAGATGTCGTTGAATTTCGCGAACAACCAACTTGAAGGTGCGCGGTACACTTCCTACTAACAAACTTTCTTTCGTGAAAAATCAATTCCAACTGATATTGTTCTCCCTGATACTCGCATAGCCGTCTCGATTCTGCAGACTTCTATCTTCACTAATACACGAGCGAGCGAAAGAAAGAAGAAACTTTACAATAAGCAACTTTTTAATATCATAATAGAGTACGATTCTCAGACATTCAATATTCCACCCCACTGTGCATTTTCAGTTAATAATCCTTTTCGTAGAAATCCTTCTTTATAAAATCTTAAGGTGTCTGTACCTAAAGTGTAGGTAACATGCTGTAATATTCTTATTTATTTATATAAACCGCTAAACTTTCCCGTCGTCAGAAAGGAAGAGTTAGCTAGAGTTAGCTAACGTTTTAATGAGGATAGTCGAAGTAGGAACAGGTAATTCTCGTTCCTTCAGACTGATTCGTTACCGGGTAAGTTCGAATGTTCTTCGCCGTGTTCTATCTCCGCAATAGCTGACCCCCCCCTTCTACCTATTTCCGGCCTAGTTTCGCGGAACCGGGTAATTAACGTCCCCGACATTCGCAGTGTCTTTAAAAGTTTCAGAAAGAGGTTCACTTTGAAATTCTCGTTAGAGCAGCGATACGCCGAAATTACTTCATGCCCTTTGCCATCTATTTCGCGCTATCCTATCCCCATACTCCGTTCCCCTAACCCCTCGGAACTTCCAAAATCTTAATGACAGTACAATTATTCTGCCCAAAGTGCTTTTCATCTCTTAGTGTCTGATTCCACCGCGGCAAATTTACGAAGTGCATTCACGCGAACGGTGAATACGCTGCGCGCGTGTTTGAAAGGATCGTTTGTCAGCGGTTCGTAGCCGTTTTGACAGCGTTCGTCATCTGCACGTTAGAAACCGATTGCAGCTGAACGGCGCGATATCGGTCGGCGAGGCTGGCAAAGGATGTGACAGAATGCTCGTGGCCATTCGTACGTCAATCTCTAGTACGGATCGTCTGACAAATGGAATGCATGATTAATGCCAGAGGCCCTCTGCGCTTCCCTCCCGCTAATGGCATGATCTTAACTGCGCCCATAATTAGCGATTATATTATCCCGTTACGTATAATACCCTGCGAATGCCATGGAATTCCACGCGATCAATCTGATTGTTCGCGTCACTCTATGTGGAATGAATCTGTACAAGTCCATAGCTCGGAGACACAAGCGAATGAAAGATACTCGGAAATTTTGAAGAATTACAATTATCTCGGCTCTCCCCTCGTCAAAGACATTCAGCCGTCATTGTAGGGCTCCTCCGAAGTGCCGCCCCTGTCGACGACGCGCTGCTGCCTCGAAAGAGGATCAGCAATCGTCCCGGATGCGACTGGAAACTGGATCCACGGTCGCGCGTATGACACTCCTCGGGTCCCTCGTTGGCCGTCGAATGGCGCTGATTACAGAACCGTGCTCGAGCGTTCCCGATAAACGCGGATACGCCTCGGCTTTGTCCTGCTACTGGCCAAAGAGGATTAGATGAAGCAGAAAATCTCCGACGGGGAGGGGGCGTAATGGAAAACGCGTATCCCGATTCGGAGAGCAGTTTTGGCCGACGGCTGCGACGGATTTAAAATTTACTTAAGCGACTAACCCGCTCGA
The DNA here is from genome assembly GCA_963971345.1 of Andrena flavipes. Taxonomy (NCBI): domain Eukaryota; kingdom Metazoa; phylum Arthropoda; class Insecta; order Hymenoptera; family Andrenidae; genus Andrena; species Andrena flavipes. Next base: position 36,845,463 of record OZ020481.1, read on the forward strand.
ACAATGACCCAGTACGACGGAGGGTGCGCGTCACGTCGCCGGGCGTTTTCTGGGCTTTTTGGAATCGCGGCCGAGGGATTGTTTAGCCGGGTTTGATACACTTTGCCAGCGCTGCGAGCACTGAATACCGTGCTGCACGCGGATCAAAGGCCTCGCCACGTTTCACTTGTGTTATCCATTATGAGTGTTGCAGCAGGCTTTCGCTTTGTGTGGTAAGTCAGTGCGATTCCTGCTTCTTTCCTGCGGTATCCGCGAGTCTGGCTGCGCGGTTGAGGGCAGACATTGCTGAGCGTTAAGGCGCGGGTGGAATGTTTTGACTCGTTGCCATTTCATCGTAGAATTCACGTAGATGTGGTAGCTTTTTATTGAGCACAGTTTTTAGCTTAACTCGGTGCTCGGGATGTGGAGGGAAGCCGGTTTATGGAACTTCTACTCGATTAGTTGTATTTAACAGAGATTTAACGGAAAGAAATTTTAGTTTTAGTATTTCTTTAACTCGTCCCTTCAGTATTATTTTATTCCCGGTATTTACAGTTTAAATTAGGTCGCAGTGTTTATTACAGAAAGTTAGCAGGCTTACAAGGGGAGTGCACGATGAGATACACATCGATTTTGATGAGCCTTGGCACGATGGATCTATGTCGAAAATAAGTAAATACGTGTCCGAGCGTTTCTGCCAATGGGCCTTAATAACAGAGATAATTACATGTAAATTATTAAACATTTCATAGCGCCGATGGAAAGCATAAAAGCCATAACCTTAATTTAAGAATATGATGTTGAGCGTTTGGTAACGCGTCAGTGCGGCATTTTTGCGGTTTATGGAGGGTTCGATTCTGCCTGTCTCTACATATTTTTTTCATGCTTTATTTTTAGTTTCTAAATTAAACTAACTTCTCAACGCGATTACTGTGAGGCGTAACAAAATGAACACAGTCAAAGGTACCGGTTCTTTTATAAAGGCGAGTAATATCGGATGGCACCGTTGCTGAAGTTTTTCTCCCGAGATATTTTAGTAACATTTTAGGGAACGTAATGTAATATCGAGTAATACAACTTGGCTATCGAAGAGAGTAGAGATCAAAGAGAAGCTTCCTTCGCGGGGACCGAACAAAATATCGTGAAAAGTTTAATGAAAGATAGCGATTCGTCGACACACGAGGCAGAAGGTTTTTGAAAGCTTTGCGGCGAAAGAGGCTTCCTTCGCGAGGGGGTTAAAAATTCCATACGTTTCAAAGAATTCCGTAAAAAGACTTATCTCGGAGTCTGGGAAACCGGTTCGATGAAATTCCTTGGAGAATTAAGTCCAGCCTTTTGATGAAGCAGCTCAGAAAGAAACAATGACCGATGAAGACGATTTTTCTTCAAATTACAACGAACGCAATAAAAATCTCTCAAGCATTCTCCTTTTCACCTTACAGACGAATTCTCACGTGCAAGAGGGTGTAAATCATTATTTTCTAATTTTCTACATCAATTATTCTTTTCTACCAAATTTTTAAATAATATAATTATCCTTAAACAAGTTAAAAATGGCATCCATCTTCCGGTTATTTCGTTTCAAATTTTCAAACTGTACGGGAAATTGAACTGTTTATTCAGGCGGAAATGGAATATTGTCTCTTTAATTCGTGATAAGATTTGGCCATTTCTCGCTGCACCTACAAATTTCTCCAAGTGCTTGTAGTTGTATCTATAAATAGATTACACACACCTATAGAAATGCCGGCAAACTGTTTTACATACAGTTGAGCATACTTGTATAGGTGGCGTGTGTATCATTCCGTTAGCAATCAACGGAAATGCATCGCATTAATGAACAAACGTGCTAGTTAATAACAATTATCGCGGCCATTCGGACATAGCGTCGCTCACGAGATACACACCACAGCTACAGCTTCTAAGCATTCATGCTAACAAACCGAAACTGCAACATCGACATAAACGCAGAATATTCTCAGCTACGATTGCTGGAGGCACATTGGGGACAATAAAATCACGTTATGCCCTGTAGGTATTACTATTCGACTGCGTTAAGTACTCTGCTCGGGTCATGCAAAATTTCACAATTCTTCAGAACTCACTTCACCTTGACTCTGTTTCACCAGGTGGGAATTTCGTTTAAGTAAATGGCATTGGGGCAATGGGGTAGTTGTGTTGTATAAATTCTAATACCATTGTTCCTTAGTGGCAGAATTAAAGCACTATCGATTTAGCAGTATAACGAGCAGGTTGATGCGTTTCATTGTTCTATTCATTACCCGCTGCTAATAGGATTGCCGATGTGTTCTATTAATAGCAGTGAAACGTATATAATCTGTCTGCAAGTAAAGATGTTAGTGTTGGTATTCAGACTGATCTGTTCCGAATATGAATGATGTGTGATCAGGAAACATGATATTTTAACAGGACACATCGTTTTGTGATTGGACAATTCAATTTCTATCGATGCCCCCAGGCGTCATAATAATTCTCCCTTATTGGGATCGTTTGCTTTCAGGTCGGACATGGAATACACGACAAATTCGTCGAAGGCTTTCCTGAAGATTGCAGAAGTGAAATTGGAAGACGAGGGGCTTTACAAGTGCGAGGCCACGTATTTGGCAGTGAATCGAGAGTGCAACAATGTTCAGCATATCATACTGAACATCACTGGTAAGACATATTGTCATTTTATTTCAATATTATTAAATACGGTTTATTAGGAATACAATGTTGGTTTAAAGAAAATTGAAAAAAAATTGAAATCACTACGAACTTCGAAATTTCTTTTGACCAACACTACATGCGATGGAGTAAGAGATGGGTAGTTGAAGTAAGAAGAAATAATTTTCCAGATAAAATATATTACAGAGGGTATATTAATAATAAATCCAACTCTTGAAACCTTCACTTCATTCTGGGTCCTCCTTCAATTAGAATACAGTATTATACTTCCTAAATAAACATTCCCTTTTGCAATATTAATACAGAGAGATTCTCATGTAGATTCAACACAACGATAAAACGACTTTTGCATAGAAAATTAGTATCGTAGCTTGCCCATATTAAACACCATGGTATCGAGCGATATCATCCACAAAATCTTATGATTCTCGCTCACTGCTCCTTTCATACCTAATCGTCCCTCTTCGCTACGCTGAAAGAAACTTTTTCATTTCATGGGGCGAATCGATTGAAGAACGACCTTGTAATTTCCAGGGCGAGCGAGCTTCCATTTACCGAAACTCGAAACGCCGTATAATTTAATTAATCGATTATACGTCGACGATCTCTGGCGGTAAGATATGCGCGGAATAACTCGCATTAGACGTATCGTACTTGTACGATCCGTGTAATCTGGGTAATCCCAGTAATTCGACAAACGAGAAAGCCGCAGTACTAATCCGAAGTGGTAGCGGCTAAACCACTGAACCGGTTATCTTGACACACGCAACATGTCATGCCATTAAAGTGTGGTTGAATTTACCTACATGAAAGGGATGCCAATTACTTTGAAATTTTAGCCAGAAACCGAGGATCCCACTCAACGATATCACCGGAGTGAATCAAACCATGATAAATATGTCGGTTTGAACGACAGCCGTAAACTGGCAGCGGAAAAGTGGGTACCTATAAATAGAAAGAAAAAACAGTTTAATGAATTACATCCGGTTATTTTTTAGCGTAAAACGGACACCTCTTTGACGACGACGAATGTATCTCAATTTATCTCGACTGCATTAACCCATCCGTGATTTTCACCGGGAAACTTTCAATCGTTCCGAATTTTACAAAGCTTGAGACGAGATCTGTGCGAGAGTAGGATTTAATAGCAACAAAAGAAGATCCTACTGTAATGGAATGCATAAATGGTATAAAATGTAAATAAATATTGAATAATTAAATTGATTAAACCAATGCGTGGTGTTCTTGAAAAATAGAAACTTTCGAAGAATTCGAACGCCTCTGTAATTATTTGATATTAGACAAATATCATTTCTCTGAAGGTGTGACGTTGAGTGGGTTCCTTAAAAATTCGCAGCGCTGCGGAAGTTACTGTGAGCTGCTAGGTTCGAACTCGTTAAAGAACATTCTCTTCGACGCGGAAACTAAAGGATAAACGCTCTCCCAGCGAATTGCAGTCGGGTTACCGCAGAAATTTTCACGTTAAGTCCTCGCCGCGCTAACAATGTTGGGAACTACCCGAAGTGCCATTACACTCGTCATATTCTTACGGTTCCGCGATAGCCACTGGACCGTGCTATCAGCGGGACGTGTTTTGAACTCGTTCGAACGTACCTGTTCACCCATTCAAAGTTTATTGCAATTACAGTGGTATACAACAACCTGTGCTTTGCAAAAGGAAACACGAAACACAGGAATGGCGGAACTTGAAGCGCGGGAAGCCCAATGAACAGCTTGCTGCGAAGAAACAAATAGTTAAATGTGTTTCCGACAGTTCATTACGCATGAAATAAATAATTAGGATTCAAATATGCTAATTTTAATTTTATGACGCCGGAGGTCGAAATGTATTGTGAAAATCAAATGTGTAAAAATTAAAAGTACCTACCTACATACAGCACAAAATTTCTGTTAAATTCTCACTCGATGGGCGTTAAAATTCTCGCAAATATTAAAAACACGTTGCATAAGTCGGTGGCACAGCTTAAAATTAAAATAACGCGCAAAATGAAAAACAATTCACCGTTTCGACGGCAGATTCGTCAGCGACCATGAATACGGTTAAATAAAAACAAACGAAACAGCGTTGCCATTAAAGCTCGCAAATTGCATGCTTGCAGAGAAACGCGTCGCCATGTAAATCCACCGCATCGTTGCGTTTGTCCTTCATTTCCATGGACAGTGTTATTTTAGGTCGAAACAGGCGCCTTTCAATCGAGCCTCGCCATCCACACTAACGACACGTTTCGCGGCTTTCCATTATTACACATTATTATAGCAGAACATAATTAACGGGAGACGCTAGACTGTCGTTACTTCTCTTGTCGCACATTATTCTATGTCGATGGGATGTTTTTATCGAGGCAGTACAAATTTGATGGAAATTGTATTTTTTATTTGCTAGCTGCTTCGGAGCTTAAAGTATCTATCAATTTTTAATCTAAATTTGGTACACGAAACAGTTTGGTTTTAATGTCACAATTTCTGTTGAGTTCAGTCAGCTATAATTCTTAATGCAAAAAAATTACAAATGTAAGAATGTAAACTTCCAGGGATGGAAGATGGGCGGTTTTTACTCTGCCTTGTGGATTCGTCGACCATAAGTAAAAGGTGTGTGTGAGATAGCTTTAACGACGGTGGAAGCTCGATCTCGGCACGATTTTCCGACTGAGTGACACAGTTAAGGGGCAAAATTAAACACTGCATTCCCCTTTCGTACGAGCTTCGTGCGCCGAGTATCACTCGTTGTCCTTGCCGTGAAAACTTTGCTGCCGGCGATTGCAGTTCTCATTTCCTTTTTTTAAACGACACGTGCCTTAAGCGTGAAAGCCATTCTGACGAATATCTCGTGTATTTATGTGTGGACCGGCCGCGGCACGAAATGCAAAACCGCTCGGGAACGTTATTATTCAACCCGCGGAGACGCCTCAGTCAGCTTCTGCATAATTACCATAAATGGGTGAGAAAGATTTCAGTCTTTTTTAATAATTTTTCTTTAGTAACGATGACTTCCAATTTCATTTTTAATATTTCCTAATTTTCAGTTGCAAGGGTGACGATCCAATCTCTTTTTGATTTTGTTGAGTTGATATCACGTATGTGTATCTATGAGGTTTTATTCAACGTTTCAAAAGAGGCAAAAAGAGAGAAAACCGAGTTCGATTTTATTTTACGAGAATTTCAGCTTCTCCGCATATGCAACACGTTGAGAACGTATAGGGGAACTTTCGCATCAACCTAATGCCTGTTGGAAAGTTTTCTATATGTCCTCCATACAAACGCAGAGGGCGAAGAAAATCGCGTTTCGCGTGGATGGAATGAAATTCGAAAACTTGAAACTCATTTCGTGTAGGTGCAGGCAACGCGATTCTTTCACCACCCGTCACGTTTTACCTTTTGCGCCGTGCGTTTATGCTCTAAAGCATTCAAACAGCATTCTTGTGTAATTAGCATAACGTCTGAAGTGCAACGGATGGTACTTCACTTATAAATAAAAATGAAACTAATACGATGAAATAACTTCCATTCTGTGATGTTTCCGGAACCAAAAATTGGACCACTCTGCATGAAAATAGAGGCAGAAAGTGTTCTAAAGAAACGCTAGATAAAATCTACACATTCGTACAAAAATTCACTTGCACTATAAACCACATGAGTTTCAAATTGTATAGATCCTTTATGCACCCCAACGTCAAAAAAAAAACTGGAAGATTAAATAAGGAAAAATGTACCCAACGATATCTACTGCAGCAAGAATTGTAATGAATTAACATAAATCTCTCTAAATCACGCAGGCAAGTTCGTCATTTCCACGCGTTAATTACCCCACCCTTCAGTCCACACGGCAGCGCGCGAAAATCATCATAAAACAGTGAAAGTACGGTCCTTCCAAGCGTCGCCGACTAGCACCTGGGTGAAATTATAATTAAGCCCCGTAATTCAGTCGAACTTATCGCAATACCCGTTTCTGCGGGTTCCCGGGACTCCTCTGTTCCACGCATTTCAAAGGCCAATTTATGAGATGGAAGGCTGTTACCGGTACCGAACTATACGGAGAACCAGTTTAAGCTCTGTTTAAATTGTATGAAGGACCACTGGTCTCGCGGCCAATCCAATTAGTTCCTTTGCCTGCTGGAAATTATGGGATTTCAGGCTCCCTCTTGGATCATTGAGCTTCGATCGGCCCGACGAACACTTGTAAACGGGCCACCTTCGAATTCAAACCAGAAGACACATCAAGCTCGGCCTCCTTCGCCGTCTCTTGGGCGTTACTAATACCGATTCCAAAAGACCTCGCCAGCCAACAATGATCGACTCCAAAGAGTAGCCACTACTCGCAGCCATCCGAGCGACACGATTGGTCGGATCGTGCGTTTTAGAAATTAGTCTCACGAGACGGACCACCTTTGCGAACGTCATGTTTTTATTCGCAGCTTGATATTGCAGTCGACCAGCGCCTTGCTCCCAGCCAGCTTGATGTTTGTTTTTTCATTTTTTTGGACGTGGGAAAATAAAAATTTCGCGGGAACAGTCGGCCTTTGAGAGAGGGAGGAACTTTTTGCAACCGTAGTTCTACGTTGACCTCTTCTTGGTATTTGCTTAATAAAGTGGGGAGCTGTGTGCAGGGAAACAGAGTGGAGAACGAGAGGCTTCGCGAAATTCTGCGTTAGACAGATTCTGCCTGTGTCAGACATCGCGTGGAAAATACGTGACGTTTGTCAGATTTTTGGAAGGAGATTAGCAGTCCCGCGGCATGTGTGTTTCGTGGACGAGGCGGTTTATGATGAACTCCGTTTTATTAACTCCTTTCCAAGGAAAGGATGCGAACGGGCTCTAACTAATCGATGAATTAAAAAACATGTTGCACAAAAAGTTGCACAATTCTTCTAACATTATTCAAGGAATATGCAAGCAGTATGATTCATGCTGCGTGTGCTCCCTTCGCATTGCCAATCAATGTTCGCCGCAAGATAATCGCCACCGCAATGGATCTCTGGAATTCGTTGTTTAATCTCGGTTCACTAGTGGGAGCAATGTCTCTGAACTTGCCCGGAACCTTCCATTCTTTCTGTTTCGTATTTCTTCAGAATTCCCCCCGTTCTCATCCCGTTCTCTCCGAGCTGATTTCAGCTCGTATTATTAAATCGCTGCACTGGGACCTAGCGATTCGCTAGATTAGAGAAACTCCGCAGTGGCCCATGACAAGTAGCGCGCTCCTCGTGCAACCGCATCTCGCGCTTTCCTTAGCTCCAGGTTCACGAGATAGAGCAATTCGATGTCGTTACGTTCTAATTCGAATGTATATTCTTACACCCCAAACACAGACACGGATCCATCGTAATCAAGGCAAACGCAAGATGCCTCTGTTCCATTATATCTGACGCAGAGAGGCATCGCCGTATTCGTCGAGCTCTGCGATTATTACACAAACAAAGTGGATTCCAGTAACTTGGCGGAACAACATTCGTCGAATGTACGACGTGCGGAGATTGTCGTTGCAGTAGTTTCTAGACAGCGACGTCTCTGCCCCTCCCCGAAGCTACGTTCGAACGAATGAATATTTCAATCCCCCATGTAGACAGGACGACTTGCCGCAGCTTTACAATTCGATTAAGCTTCAGAAGCAGCATCGCCGGCGCCCACACAGCCACCAGGACCGATGCGGACATTTATCGCGTTACGGAGCTTCGCGACACACGCGCAAACCGTATTCCGTTTTAAAAAACTCTGAGAATATTAGCAATATCCCGCCGTAACACGTTCGATCACCAATCTGCGGGGCGGTAATCCACGAGGCGTTAAAAAACCAGTCCGAAGGAAATCGTTGGACGGAAGGTGCAAAGAAGAAATGAATGCGCCTCCGGCGGGGAGTTAGGTTCGTCTAAAACGTCCGCCACATCGCCGGTCGAACGGAACTCCGCACCGTAAATCGATTTCCCGACGGTCCAAGTCCTCCGGCCGGAGGGTCCACCAACGACTTCCGGCTGGGGCTCGCAATAAAAAGTTACGACGCTCCGCGGACGTAAATTCGCAAGATGAATTTTCAGTGAAAACAGTTACTTGACATTCAGTGGCTCGCGCGCTGAATTCAGGGGGAGGAATAGGGCTGGGCAGTGGCGACGCGAGTTAAGCTCCCGGAAGCAGCACTTGTACGCGTTGAAAAGTTTATTCACAGACGGCCCCGTCCCCGAGAGAAGGTGGTCCGCTTCAATCCTCTTCTTCGTTTTCAAACCGGTCGTCCCTTTGGTCTTGCTGGGTGCGACTCCTCTCTCCACAATGGGTCTCCTCCGGCGGTAGACTCGAACTAAAAACTGGATTCAAACGCACCCGCCGCGGAGATACCCTGAGAGATATTAAATTCGGGAGAGGGGCAGGTGGAAAGAGACCTGCTCTCCCGCGGCCAACAACGGAGAACCGGAGACATTGAAGATTTTCCTTATTGTGACTTTCACGGGGGATGTTTGTTGGAGGATTCATGTGTGAGTGTTTTTCTTTGGGATGAGTTCTTGGTGGTTACGGGGGCAATGAACGCTGATTCCTTTTGTTGCTTTGTTCTCATAGGAGAAGGAAATGGGTGTTTGGAATGCTGGATTTTAAGTGGTGTTGGTCAGCGTGGGAGATTAGTGTTTATTGTGTGGTGCACAGAGTTGAGGGTGCAAGGTTTGGTGAGAATTTTCTGGGGGGTAAGGGTGATGGAAAAGGTTCAGTGAAATATTGGCAGATATTTTAAACATTTGTAGGTAGATTTAGTGCTCTGATATGAGGTACATACGATGTGATAATGTAAGAAAGTATTAATCTGTGAGTAAGTGAATACGAGGTTTAATTTCCAGTTCCCATTTCCCGCCACTTTAACGTTTAATGCGCATTATTTTCTCTTGCATTTTGACTATTTTGGGTACAAGTGGACATATTATAATTTGCACGCAAAGTTCTTCGTAACATTGTCAGTTGAAGGTTTATTGAAATACCTACTCTTTATTAATTCGTTAATTAAACGAAACATTCCTCAGGTTTGTACGAAATAATACACTTGGTGAATTTCGGTTTAATAAAGGTACGAGAATTTATGAGATATTTACCCGTCTAGATGAATACTAATTAATCGCATATATGAATGCATTCGCGATGTTTATTCGTTTAAAAAATACGTGAATATACTACATTATAGACATCCAAATTTTTTGAAATTTTGCAAGACAGTGGAACGTATATACACGAAGCAGAATTAACTGAACTGATTTATTTTATTCTATCTACTATCTATTATTGTATACTTCTCAATCGATTCAGCTAAGTAGCGTCCTATCTCTAATCCTTTCGTCCTAATTAATCTTCCCGTTTGTCATTCACTGCTGATAAGTTAACCTGTAATCCATTGATTTAAATGAACAGAAGAGCTTATAAGACTTTTCTGAGGCTCGTAATAATATTCGAAGCGTTCTGGAGCATCTCGAAGCCCATCGTTGGTTATTAAACCACCTACTATTCGCAAGCTGCACCGAATCCCTTCGATTCTCATCGACAAAACCGATGGGCAAACAAACGACGAAAAAATAAGTGCTGCACCGTAAGCGACCGTGTCTGCTGAATAGAAGCAATAATAGTAGAACGAATCGAAGCCACTTCACAGCCTCGTAATTGACCGCGTTTCGATTCAACCGCGTCCTTTCGTTTCTGTTTCAGTGCAACCTCCGTTCGTTCGTGTCATCGACGAAGAGACAAAGAGCCCGCTAAGCACGGGCGCCACTTTAGGACCTATAAACGAAGGCTCGACGATTTCCTTGTTCTGCGAGAGCGGTAAAGGGAAACCAGTACCCTCGGTCGAGTGGTTTAAAGACGACCAGCCACTCGAAGGTAAGATTCAAATGAACTTATGCCACCATTACCTGACAAGGACAACTTCCTTTCCACACCACTCACACTCTAAAAAATCACTCCCTCCTCAGCTGCCTAATAAATCCCATTCCACCCCCTAAATCTAAAAAAGTAGCATTGAAATTAAATCTCAGGAAGAGCCAAGAGCAAACATGTGATTGCAAACCTTTAAATTTGAAAAGCGTTCGCTCGCATCAACCCCTCCCCCCTCCCTTAACATCAGCATCCGACCTCGTTCACCAGCGCCAAAAATTGCGTTCAATTTCCTCCGGTAATCGACTTCCAACGCATCCCCGTCCCCAAACTCGTTTGAAAAAAGAAACTCCCTTAAACGTGCCCGGTGCGCTCGTGTGTTTCAGCGACCAGCTCGACGACGATCACTGACGATGGGATAGGCACCGGGAGCAGCCTGCTGGTGATGCAAATCACTCGCGAGAATCTCGGTGCAACTTTCACGTGTAAAGTCAACAGTATAGCGCTCGCCGAACCCCTCACCCTCGACGTCAAGCTGGATGTTCACGGTAAGTGATATAGATGCATGGGCGCGGGTGCAGAACCCTATTGTCCCCGAAAAGTGAATCACTCGAGGCGATAAGCGTTTCTTTATCGCCGCCTCGATCGACCGAAGAGAACGAAATAATCCCGGCGAAGTTGAGCTCTCTCGCGATAGGGCGGTATTCATTATCTGGACATCTCGTCGAGCACTCTCCGGAGCTGCAAGGAGAAGTTTCGAAAGGGGAGTGAAAAGTAGTCGATTCGTTTTTACTTCGCCTTCTTCTCGACTGGCATCGATTGTTTCTCGTGGAAATGAACCCCCTCCCGCTCAGATGAAATCTTCGCTCTGTGCTTTTTTTCTCAACCGTAGCTTGCCGTGGTATTTTAGAAGGCTTATCTCGCGTTCGTTAGGATCACCAGGGGCCATCTTTCCGCGATTAATGCGCGAATGTTCGTGGGAGGATATATTAATTCGTAATGGTAGGTTCTCGGCGGAAAGGGAATTCGTGGAAGGGAATATTCGAAGGAATTTCTGTGTTTAGTTTTATTTGCAATCGTAGTATAATATATTATATTATATATAATAATATATTAATCTACTTAATTACTATAATAATATATTAATCATCGAAATTAGAGTATTTCCTCGCGAGGGAAAGTCTGGGCGTTGTTGAGCAGACTGTATCAAGTATTCAAAGGAGCATGATAACAGCTTGAAATTTCTCGAAGATCCGCGCACTAGCTTTATACGGAGGGATTAAATTATAAATTACGATTTCCCCTCTCCTAACGACCAGGGGTGAACCGAAGATTAATGTTTTTTGGTACACCGATACAGGAAGTCCCAGCTTGTGATCAATTTCTGTCGAAAGTTTGAAAGTTAAGTATGATCTATGAATTACGAACGAAGTCAAAGAGAATCAACCGTCAGTAAATTATGACCTTGCTGGTTGCAGTCATAAATCATGCCAGCCGTGGCGCCAAAAAGAAGTCGTTCTTTCTGCATCGTTTGTTAAAACTGAAAGAGTTTAAACTTCGCGAGTATGTAAACTGTAACTTTACCGTTTACATTTTCCTTCGATACTCAGGCTTCTTTCTTATAGCCATAACTTCGGCGAAACAGTGGAGGCGGCTTAAACATTTACAATTATTACACGTCACTAATCGTCAAGTAATTTCCCTCCTTCCCTCTTCACCTGTTTGTCATACTAATTTCTCAAGTGCATCAATTTCCTATACAAAATATACTTCTTCTTGTTCCACATAAATGCCCTCCAACACACGATACATAAAACAGTGATTTCTACAATGAATTTTAAAGATAAAATACATGCCCACTTGCCCCGATTTATCAACAAGACCTCGCCCAGGCAATATTCGAGGACCCCAAACCCTCAACGCTCACAAATTTTTAGCCCCGAGTAAGGAAATAACGTTTTCCTCCCCACCTGGAAACCAAACCTGCGTTGAAAACAAAACTCCGAGAATGGCGAAATCCCACAACACCTTCCACAAGCCTACTACTCCCCACTACAACGAAAACCTTGGTGGGGTGCGCTTAACAAGGGTTCGGAAACTGAAGCCTGCAGCGTACGCTCAGTTACTTTGTTTTGGTGGCCGCGTGAGTTGCTGTACCAATGTATGTCCATCGGTTTGTGTTCACCATACCTCGCCTTCCGGCAAGGAGCACTGGTGTTTATTTCTCATCGAGCCCCCTAGCATCCTCTTTGTAAGTAAAACAACAAATATATCTTAACGAATTTCAAGGTACAATCTCCTATTGTAAAATTACCTTTAACGAAGTTGTTACTCTAAAATTCCCTCTAACAAAGGCTACTTCGAAACACGAGATATTACTGAAATTCAAACAAGCCCTTCGACTAGGAACAGCGACGGCACTTTATCAAAGACGACCCAGCACGTTACACATTTGAGTCAAAGATAGAGATCTTTAATTTCGGTAAAAGACAAGATAGTGCTTCTCGTAATACGTTATATCGTATCGGTATCTGCACAGTGTTCACTAGGGCAATATAGGTATCGTAGTAGTGGCATTAAGCAAAGATCACTACGTGGCACCGCGCGAAACGTCTGATCTATATCAGTCCGAAACTACTGCATGGAATTATCGAACACCCAGCGCTGTATACCGTGTGATTTACATTGGAGAAGTCTATAAATAATACCGCGCTATATACGTGGCACATTAGTAAGTACTATTACACCACACAGGTGTCTTAATAATTATTCCTAACTAGCCGTATTATCATTCCCCTATACCGAACCCTGCCCAAGATTTTCATTCCCGTAGCAATTCCGCTCGCACCCAATTCTCCGCCTCAGAGCTTGCAAGCACGTGAGCGTGCATAAGTGTGCGTGAGTCGCACATAATCCCTGCTCCCGATAATTCGAGCCAGTCTAGCACGCGTTCACCTCAGATTATCGAGATTCCACCGTATAACACATCCTGCGCCGCCTATTCCCAACGGTACGAATGCAAGCCATTCTCAAAGTCTATCTCCCCATCGCGCTCGTTATCTTCAATCCGCGAAGCGTCTCGCGGAGCGCCGGGATCAGAATCTCTTTCCTCGCGTTCTCGCGCAACAACGTTATCGCAATTTGACGAAAGATCCACGAGGGAGGACGGGCCGCGAGAGGGGGGGTGTGGGGGCGTAGGAGAAACAGGCTTTTCACATTCACCATCGCAACTTTAACTCTTAATCTACTTGCCGTTAGTCCGCGCTCCCCTCTGCCTCCGCCCCAACGCCACCCCGCTTCGCCCCCAACCCCCGAACGGATATAACTCGGCGAACTTTACGCCGCGAAGAGAGATGTGCGAGAAACGCCGGGGAAACTTTTTGGATCCAGGCGGAGGGACTCTAACCAGCCATTTATTCGCTGTTACAATGGCTCACCGGCGATCTGTTCCACGATGGCCGAGCGCCTCTCCGAGGCTCGCGGCACGCGAGAAACGTGTATCAGCTGCGCGATAAATTATTCTAATCTAGGAGATAGGCTTGATTTCTCGGTTCTTTAATCTCGACCACCGTCGCTCGATCGTATCTCGATGCGATCTCGGCTGCGAGGTAATCTTCGATCGCACGCGGCGACGATCACTTATTCAGCGCCGCGATTGGAACCGGGGTCCTGATTGCCCCTGAGAATCTCGCAACACTAGGTCGTATATGTTACACAAATTATGCATGATTTCTTCTTTCGTTGGGAGTGAATATACCTAATGCTGCAACAATTCGGTTACGGAGACTTTGTCGAGAGTGTGTAATGGAATATTAACATGAATCTTTTTAATAAAATTCGTGGCAGAAAGACGTATTTTTACAGTGGTGTAAAATTAAGCATTGAGAGCAAAAACGGAATAACTCATATTGAAAAAAATTAATTTCTCCAATTTCATATGATTAGTACAGACTATTGGAGTATATTATTGCTAGTAACACAATTTCGCAAAAAAATATTCATTAGAGAATACTGTGAAAGATGAATGCAAATGTGCACCTCCGAAATTACGAGTTCGTATTTTCTGTAGTATAGTAATTCAGACTTATTAAATTAAATAGGATATCCCCGAGCACCGATTAAATTGCAGTCTACATCGCACGGAAATTCTCATTATTCGTAACAAGGGTAACTGTAGAAGTACAAAGTAACGCACTGTTCATATGGAAACGGAATACCGTTGAATTAAATGAGAAAAAGTGAAAAAGTCTATATCGACAAATGTTTTCCAGCTACTAATTACGGATTTGAGCGAAGCACACGGTGCATAATTTGCCCGGTTCCGTGTACAGAGACGGCCTTCCCGATAGTAGAGATTTAATGAGTAAATAATTGTGTTTTATCAAAAGCACACGTTCGTGGCGGTGTATTTTGGTTGTGTGTAAAGGAGGCGCGGATGCTACGGTTGCCTTGAAGGCAAATAAGTTAGTCCTGTGAATCCCAGAAACTCGAGAGTTTGTCGCGTACCGAGCGAAAGACGTTCTCCTTTTACAAATTGCCATGGGATTACGACGACGGAAAGAACGAGGCGAAGGGAGTGCACAACGTATCGGGTGACCAGCAAAATCAAGAATTATCACGACGCTCATTGCGCTTTTGCCTCTGCTGTCTGAAAGATGAAACACTGGCAGAGTTTGTAATTTAGATGGAATCGGAGAGGTGTGTGCGAGAGGCTGGAGTCAATTATTGAAATGTAATAGCGACGACTACATCGAATCAGATGTGTAGAGGGTGGCAAATTTTTGCTCTGTTAGGAATTAGTTGGTCTTTATAGAGCGTTGTGCTGTGAATTTAATTCTTCCCTCAGGAACAATAATGATCAGGAAGAATAATGATCAACTTACGCTTCTAGTTCTTGCAGTTGACACTCTTACTTTCACTTGTATGCATTCCAGAATCAACATTGACACATAGACATTGATTTGATTTTTCTAACGTGTAATAGCTTCTAGTAGATGCAGCTATAAAATTAGTCCGATTTAAATATAATGAAATTTGTTGTGCACTTGCATTCAGAATTTTCTAATGCACAATTTCAAGTAGAATCTGTATTTAAAATTTCTTATTTTAGGAATTGTTGTTAGGAAGAGAGGCAACGTGACGCGCAGAATATTTGGATAAACGATCAAATATTCCTTGAGATACCTCACTGTATATTAATGGAAGCAGTGTTATTATCGTACAGACGACAAACTGTTCCCATTTCGAAAGCTGCGCCAGCGCCGAGATTGGGCGTTCGATAGAAATTTTGTTAATAATTATTTACTTACTCGTTAGCAAGCGAATAATAACGCCGCAGGTGACTTGTAGGGGAAGCGCGAAGTCCGCTAAATAACTGGTCCCAATTAAATTGTACAACGTGCACAATTAACTTTGTAATATTTCGACTACAAAGAGTTTAATTACCAAAGCGAATAAATGTGTAATTTAACACTCGATTTGCGAAAGGTTCTTCGTTATTCTGCACCCCCGCTCCATTTGTAATTATTTCATTTTGCATTGGTAAACACTTTGTTTAACTACGTTTAAATCTGATTTCTAAAATTAACGTGGTTCCAGTAATCCTCGAAGCTCGATAGGGAATCAACAAACAGAACAATCTAAAATTCCAATATTTGTTATAGTCGCGAGTTACCAACAACAGAAAGGACTTTTTTTAATTTACTTATTAAAACTAATCTCCAGATGATCCAACGTTAGACACACTTCGGATAATTGAGAGTGTACAGCAAGGTACAAACTAAGTAGAGAGCATTTTAAAATACGTAACGTTAAATTCAGTGCTACTAATTTTAAATTTACAGTACCGACACGAGATTTGTTCGTTTTTTTTTCTCTTTTTTCACCAAAATTGCGCCACGTTGATAACCACGTCGAGTTTCGTGGTCGAGAACGGTCGAAAGAGCTGAAACCCTATTTATTTATATAGTTATTTACGTTATTAGTTATTGCCCCGCGCTATCGTGATACGCTGTTTCCATACAAACGGTTCTCGCCACCCTCGCGATGGTCGTTGCATTTAAAACCGCGATTGCCCATAAATTACTCAAGATTACTAAGCGGCGTGCAGCTGAATTGGCCCCGGCCCCTTCTATGGCTTTAATCGGGGAGAAATAATGACCATTTTTATCCGGAATTCAATAGAAGGATCCGCCGCCATTATCGACGCCGCCGACGCATCGACAACGACCGCTTTTTTTGCGATACTTCCTTGGATTCTCCGCAAACGAGGGCGGCGCGAGCACGCGAGGGTGGAACAATTTGAACCAGTAATCGGTATCGCAGACGTTTCCTCCACTTTCCTGCACTCCACTTCCCCTTCTTTTTTGTGGAAACTTTCGATAATGCTTGCACGCGAGGCGAGATTAGCTCGACAGCTGTACTTTTTCTCTTTTCTCAATCGAGGGGGGCGGGGGGGGGGGGGGGCGAAATTTAGCTAAAACTAATCCCACGGGTATCTCTTTGTTTTTACTTGAAACACGAAACGTTTAAATGTTTACAGAGAATTGTTCGTCTTGCAAAAATGACACTGCGGGTACTTTAGTAATAGGTAGAACAGGCATTGGTGCTTCTGTTATCAACACGGAGTTTCAGATCGGTTTACTGAAGTTACTATAGTTACACATATGCAAGACGCATGGAAGTAGAAAGTTGCGACGAAGCATATCCAGTTCGATTTTTAGAAACATCAGTCGACATTAGAACAGCCTTCATTTCCACAGTAAAATATTCGCAGGAATAATATTGCACTTTGCAAAAGTGTAGCGATGTCTTAGACATACTTTCTAAGTAACCGCTAATGCTTCAAATCCCAGGGTGTGTGAATACAGTTCGATAAGTAATACCAAAGAACATATTCAATATCTTGCACGTTTCAGAATATCTATCTCATCGCACATCCACTTAAGTGGACTTCAGTTTAGCCACTATATGTACAATACATCTAGGAAGAAGAGTTTGATACGAACTCCAGCTGTATCGTGCACCGAATTCGTCCCAACTGAAGAGAAAGTAGCGCAAAAGAATTTCTTGGGCAATTAACGACTTGAGGGTGAAAGAAACTCTTCCGAGTCTGCGTGGCCCTATCGAGCATCGACAATAGAGATGGTGCATCGACGTCGCTCGTTCCCCCACAAACTTCGCTCTTTCTCGATGTCGCGCAAGGGTGGAGGAAGGATGTGGGTGGGAGCGCGAATGAATCGATTAAGTAAGCCGCTTTTAACGACTTGCCGGGGATTTAAAGTTGAATCATCGCGAATGGCCGCAACGTATCTGCGAAAGTCTCACGGCGAGTGCAGCAACTGCTGTCAAAAGTCAGGGCACAGGACCTGTCAGCTCAGGAGAAAGCCCCGTACTGAAAGGCACCTGCTCGAGTTTGCAGACACCGCCTCTACTTAGAGGCAAACAAGACCCAGAAATCGCGTCCCCGACGTTTCCAAGACTTAAAAACTCAGTTCAACGCGGCTTGCGGACTTGCCAACTCTCCCAGTTCCGTGCCTCCTCCACACTGGGAAAATTATTTTAGGAGTGAGGTGGATAATTGATTGGGGAACAAACAGTTAGGGAGTTAAATTCAAGAACGAGGAGCCAGTGAGATTTCTTCAGGGTCGAATAATTCTTTCGGGTTTAGAGTCTAACACAAAGGGCAGTTAGTCTTTTGTATATCAAAAGTCATTTTAGAATTTTTTTATTTGACAAATAAAATGAAATTATACGAGAAATATTTAGAATCGAATCTGGACAAATGGAATAGAAATTAACGGAGATAGGTGATCGCAGCCAATCGGCTCGTATTACTTGTCATGTAATTAATGACTGAATTACAATGTTACTTGTGATACGATTAGTAATTATACTTCAAATAATACAGATTGCCTAGGTCTCACCACGTGGAGGCGCTGCGAGTGGAGACCCGCCCTAACCGCGGCCCATCCGCCCTCCTTTTATGCAAAATTTTATTTTCATTTCCATCGATCCCCCTGATGCACGATTGCAGAACGATCCTTGATCGCTCCACAAGCGGGCAAAAAAAGGAGTTATTCTGTAAGAAGCTACCGCGATGAAACTAAACAGAATTTAAAACATTTTTTTTCTTTCTGTTTTAAATTTGAAGAATTTTCTGGTATATTTCTACCATGATAATTGAAGGGTTGGATGCAATAAGGGGACTAGCGCTCGAAAATGTGAAAACGTATTATTCAATCGCTAAGAAAAATTGGAAAATTAAATGTCGTTAAACTGTATTTTAAAGAATATAGTGTTGTAAAGCTCGCCACGGCACATATTTTTTCTATTTACAGTTTTTTCATCGAATCATTAGTATTCGAGATAAAAATTATAAACAAAAAAAAATCCGTCAACCGAAATCATTATTTTTTTAAACATAAATTGCGATAACTTGAGTAAATATTAACGGATCGTTATGAGACTTCAAACATAAAGCTCAGAAATCTCTTGCGAAGCCGTAAAATGTATGCACAAAACCCTTATGTTAAAAAATATAATAATATTTAATTAAAAAGTAATACTGAACATAACCCATAGTTTTCAACGTGCGCCGTTAAAAAGTATCGAATCAATTTTGAGGTACATATAACTAGCAGTGACAAAGTTTTTCCTTAATATACAAGGAAGTTTTTCACCAATTTTCACACTGATTAATAAATAATTGTAGAATATATGACGATATATATAATTCTCGCACGGCGCCAACTGTCAACGCAAGTGCCTAAAACTGCTAAATAGCGCATTATACGTGACGGTTGACTGATGGAAGCGTGCAAGATTTACATACATACATCGTCATATCTTCTACAATTATTTATTAATCAGTGTGAAATATTTTGAAAAACTTCCTTGTACATTAAGCAAAAACTTTGTCACTACAAGTTATATGTACCTCAAAATTGCCTCGATACTTTTTAACGGCGAACGTTGAAAAACATGGGTTATGTCCAGTGTTACTTTTTAATTAAATATTATTACATTTTTTAACAGGAAAGCTTTGTGCATACATTTTACGACTTCGCTAGAATTTTCTGAGTTTTATGTTTTAACGATCCGTTAATGTTTACTCAAGTTATCGCAAGTTATGTTTAAAAAGATATTGACTTTGGTCGACGAAGTTTTGTTGTTTATAATTTTTATCTCGAATACTAATGATTCGATGAAAAAACTGTAAATAGAAAAAATGTGTGCCGTAGCGAGCTTTACAATACTATATATTTTAAAATACATTTTAACAACATTTAATTTTCCAATTTTTCTTAGCCATCGGACAATACTTTTTCACATTTTCGAGCGCTAGTCCCCTTATTGCATCCAACCCTTCAATTATTCACTAATTGGGAATGAAAAAAAGAATAAAGTGGCAATATTTGAAACATTCGCAAAAGTATTAATAAAAATTCCGTGAGATTTCGTTTCTCAAGGATGATGAACCTGAAATCCTATTTTTAGTAGATAATCAAAAACTTTTATACAAATGCTGAAGATTGGAATAATTGCACTTTACTGCACAGTAATCGAAGTTACTTTCATACAGAAAGTAGCAACAACGAGCACGCGTTAATATTGACTATCACTATCACTTTGCACTAACACGTTTCACTATTACTTTTCACTATCACTTTTATTTTTAAATATATTATTTTATTAAGTCTCTTCACCGCGAAGGTATAACTACGTTATGTTAGTAATAGTAAGACCAGCCTACAGGACATAAAATAAATCACGCAAAACCATAAACGAAATACATGAAATAGAACAAATTACGCAAATTAGCAATTGATATTCATAATATTAAGCACATTAGGTGCTATAATTCATTATAAGTGCTATAATTCATTAAAGTGCTGTATATAATTCATTATATATAGTAGGTAATCAAAAACTTTTACCAGCCTGGAAGGAAAATAAATAAACACAATAAAACAGGACATAAAATAAATCACGCAAAACCATAGACAAAATACATGAAATAGAACAAATTACGCAAATTAGCAATTGATATTCATAATTTTAAGCACATTGGGTGCTTTGTTACATCATCTCAATAATTTCCTTGTAGTTTCTCATTAATTGGCATTTTATGCAAAATATGAATATACTTTCAAAACAATATTTCCAGTGACAAACACTCGATTCAAGAGCGGGTAGATGGTGGGAGTAGAAGGAGGATGGTGCAGCCACTTAGGGCTGCTCCATGATCATCGTCCACTCATTAACGCAAGAAAACCGTGAGTGGACCGTTTCTTTCTTTCGCAACGCTAGCTTATTACAGACTAAAATCAACTCCCGAGCATAGTCACTAGGACTTTGGACTACTCGCAGCACTAATTTCTTAAATAACTTCAAAATTCCCGAATGGTGCTTCATTACTGAAAATTCTACAATACTTAATACAAATCCCGAATAGCAAACGAAAAAGCTCTCAAGCAGCTACACTACTCTAACAAATATAAAAAGCTACAGAGAACCACCACGTGGGTGGTTTCATTTTTCGTAACACAAATAAAAATTCAATGTACCTGTGTCTCGTAATACGCAACTCTAACTTTAAATCGTTGCAGCCTTCCTGAAGGCTATGTAGAGTCCCATGCGCAGCAAATCCAGCTGCTCAGGACTCTTTTTCCCCGGGAACATGTCTCTGGACATGTCCCAGGACAGTTTTGGGGCATTGGGGGCTGGGGGTCGCAACTCTAATTACAAACGCGATCAATCATCATCGCAACACTAACTCAAAAAATTATTAAGAATCAAACTAGAACGAGTAATTAAAAAAACGCGATCAGCCGCATCGCAACTCTAATAAAAAGAATACAATGAATCAAAATTAATGCTATAAATCAAACTCTAGTAACTTTACTTCGAAATACAAGAACAATCTCAAAAACAATCGCGACTCTTTTTTCGAAACACTACAAGCAATCACGTTCGATATATATTCGCAACGCTATGCTGGTATCAAACGCGGGGAATACTCGATTCGCAACGCTCATTCAAACCGTGATCAACATTTAGTCGCAACACTAACTGGCCGCGTAATCTTCTTCGCAACCCTAATTGAAAACGCGGTGTGCTCAATTTCTGGGGAGGGGGTATCGATGGGTCAGCCTATGGCCAACCAAACTACTACTACTACTACAACTACTGACGAGCATAATGACAAAGTAATACCTTCGAAGAATGACCCTGCATCCGAGGATGCAGGGCCATTCTTGGTAGCCCACATGATGTGGCCGTTTTACTGGCCGGGCTATCTTCGGCTCTTTGGCCACTTCTTTGCTTCGGGCGGTCCGCCCTTCTGAAAGTTAAGGGGGTACTCCACAGTGAACGGATTTTTTTCTCAGTAAATACAACATATAATGAAATAAATCATTTTGGTGTTTATAAAGCTACTCTTATATTATATAAAAAAAATTAAAAAATATTTTAATTTGTTTTACTTGTTTTTTTACACAGCGTCAATATGGCAACTAAACAAAAACGTGGTGCAGGTGATTTTCTGAATTAGGCTTATCTGAAACAAAAAATCCGAAAACATTCTTAATCTGTATGAGTGTGTCCATCGCCCGTAGCTCAATTAACAATTTTTGTTGAAAAATAACAAAATAGCGCCTGTTTGAAGGAAAAAGTTCTCCAAATAATGGTGCTTCTCGAATGTTCCCTGAGAAAAATCTCGCTTATTTTTCGGCAAAAATTGTTAATTGAGGTACGGACGATAGAGATACTTATACAGATTAAGAATCTCTTGGAATTTTTTGTTTCGGATAAGCCTAAGTTTTTGTTTAAGTGCCATATTGACGCTGTAAATAAACAAGTAACACAAATTGAAAATATTCTTTTTAATTTTTTGGTATAATATAAGACTAGCTTAATAAATATCGGAAAGATTTATTTCATTATATGTTATATTTACTGCGAAAAAATCTTTAAAAATAGCTTGATTTTTCGACGGTTCACAGTGGAGTACCCCCTTAATAGCGTGCCCAAGCCCGTCCTGCCGACCGCGACCAGCGACAATGTGCAATGTCCCACTGGCGTCAAAAAGTCGACATAGCGGGGCTAGAAGCGAGGGCATACCCCACTCGCGCTAGTCTGGCCGTCGACTTTTCTCACAAATTTCCTGAAAGCAGGTCATCGCAGGGGGGAACATGCGATCAGAGAATACGATGACCTGCCCCGGCCCTACCTACTTATATTTAAGTCACACATTCGTACCAGAAGGTAAGTTACCTATCCTCCCGAACAGCTAGGTTACCCATCCTACCGAACAGCTAAGTTACCTATCCTACCGAACAGCTAAGTTACCCATCCTACCTAACAGCTATGTATATTTAAAAAATGGCAAAACAGTCTTTCACACACAATCACACTCTAATAAGTACGTACCAGTTTTCACTGAAATCGGCTAGCAAAGGCAGTGATCATTGCGTGTAAATATGATTTACAAAACAATTAACTATTTTCAATTTCAAATAATGGATTACTTGATAATGTGCATTGTACATATGTATTATGTACATACATGAATCGTTATTACTATCTGGTTTGATTATACGCGATTGATTAAATATCATATTCCCAGATTATTTACTAGAATGATCATCGTGTGCAACAAGGAATATGATACATTGGTATCGTAATATTATAGTTTCGTTAACGTGGTCTTTGATGGAAATCTTTCACCGACGCAAATTCCACCGCCTAACCACACAAACACACATAGGTGGAAAATGCGGCGTGCACGATACACTAACGCAATGCCAGCCGCCAACATGTAATTCTTTAGTAAAGAAAGTCATCGTGCCCCATTGCCTTCACCCACCCAAGTAGCACCTGGGCACGTGGATGAGTTAAAAGGCAATGAGTACGGAAAGATATCCTAAAAATCCTCAACTAGAAAATATCATTAGTTTGTATAGTGTCTAACAGGTTAATATTCTTTCATTTTACATTATTAAGCAAAGTGGCTCGACTTTCAACTTGTGAATAGTTTAAACTTTGATAAATAAGAAAGGACTCTACTTTAGATCAAGAAAAAGGACTCTACTCGACATTCAATTAGTGAGAAGAAAGACTCTAAAATTCAATTGTTTAAGAAAATCAATCAAAATCGTGAAGAATTTAATTTAAGAATTTTAAAACGGGCTATTCCATCGTCAAAGTAAATTTCATAAAACAAGAAAGTATGATCTCATGCTAATTACTTTGAATCTGAAATTTCCCCACCCTCAATTGTCTTCTTGCACATGGAAATTAATTATTCTATTGTGTACGCAAACGAGTGACCTTTTTAAGAAAGGAATTACATTTTTATGTATATTATCATCATTTAGAAATCAAGTTACTTTTGAACACGTAATATCAGAAAAATAAAAGAAATTCAAGTCATTATAATCGTTCCACTACACATTAAATCAAAATGATCATAGCTGTGGAGTCTGAGAGTATCAGACTTCTTCGCTACATAAAAATTAGCATTCAGTCGTATTGATATTCGTACCAATACCTTCCGAGCTGCTATGCACCTTTATGTGCATTATTTAATAAATATCTACATCAATGTATGATCAATGTTAAATATTCGCGTTAGGAACCGTTTATCTTGGAAATTATGATTATAATGTGATTCTATTGAAAAGGCGCGGCGTACAAGAAGGCCCTAGCCTGGTCTAATAAATACATACACAGAGAAAAATGTTACAATTCACGGGCATGATTATCATACCCGTGGTCATTATGCTCGTTAAATATACAACCGGTCACTCGTGCCAATTCGGACCAAACGTCCTACGACATGATTGAGTGACCAGAGGAACCATAATGCATGCGCACTCACATTTCGCTGTGCCCCGGTGCCGAAGACGCCAACACCCCTGCTACTGCTCAGAAGTCACCAAGCTGCTCAGCTGCGCCCAAACTGTAACGAAGGAATAGAACACGATTATTATTTCTTTCTAAAGTTACGATTGTTTCAACTCTAATATAGAACCACGAAGCAATTCAAAACTAACGAAACTTTTTATCATTAAAAAATGAAAAAAATGAAATATTAAAAATTAAAATTAACAAAAGTTCTTTCTTATAATGTCTAAATGATAAAAAGTTTCGTTAGTTTTGAATTTCTGGGTGATTCTATTCAAAAAATTAATTTGTTTAAAATTGTTTTCTTTCTAAAATTTTGAAGAATGAACTCTACTTTAAAGGAATTAAATCAAATACATAGATACTTACATCTTTCCATTAATATGCTGCGCACAAATCTCCTCTTCAGCTGACGCACTGACTCTAATTTCCGACAACGAGTTTCTCTTTCAAAAGTAAAAAAAAATAAAGAAATAGTAGACTACAAACGCGCCGCAAAGATCATAATCGACGAACAAAACAGGGAATCTATTCTCGCGATTCGAAGGTCAGAGCCGCGACGCTGGTGAAAGAATATAAATTGCGTAGAAAACACTGGCTCTACCCTCGCGTATCCCGAAATTGTTAACGAAACTCTACTATGAGCAACTGTGCTCTTCAAAACGAAAAACTTCGTACGTCACAAACACTGACTCTATTTGGCCGCATTGCACGCGGTCACAATCTCTGAAAAATAAGTAGGATAGGAGGGTGGGGTGGGTGTGGTTTCATCGAGTGTTTGTCACAAGGGAATATTGTTTTTCGTCAAACCAGCCAAGGGACTTTCGCTCCTTGTTATTTAGAATACAAGGTGTGATGCGAAAATACAGAATGCTCGCTCGATAGGAGCAGCTTTGTATTTCAGTAACACGTATTTAAATGAATCATAGTATTTTTATAAATATCTAAAATTCATGGCAAGAATCAAAATTCGTTAATTATTCATGCTTGAATAGCATGTCCTCGATCAACTATGCAGTTTCTGAACATAAAGAATAAAAGTTGCATTAAAAACCGAAGGTAGGTAAATGCAATTACAACAGCTTCATAGAGATAAATTCTTAAAAATCATTGAAATATCATTGAATTCTACGCAAGCGCGACCGAAATGCAATAGAATTCGATCATTCCAATATTTCGTAAACATCTACACACGCCATTTTAAAAGTTTTAAACAAATCTGATTAAAATTATTAAATTTATCATAATTCAATCTTTTCCCATTTGATTCCGATATTAACTAACCTTGCAGTCAGTTAATATCGGGATCAATCACCCTCACAGCCAACAATGATTCAATAAAATAATAAGAAAAATACGTATACCACACGTAGTGTCATCTCCTTTTTCCAATAACTGGCCAGACGCCATCCAAGCATCGTTCAAATTAACCGCCAAGTGTCATGGCGTCGCCTGCCCTTTGCTTTCGCTTTCCGCCTCAACGTCTGTTTGAAACAAAAGCATTAAATCATTCGTAAGGCAATTAAACAAGAAATAAACTTGAAATATGCCCGAAAAGTGATGTATTTGAATACCGAGACACGATATGTGTGCACTAAATGTGCAGAAATATCGGCACGAAGGCAACGAAGGGAATACGTGACGAATATGTAATGGTTTTCTCGCGATATTTAATGAATTTCGGGACAAAAGTGTATTAATAGCAGCAGCAAGTGACGATAGAGAGTAAAGAAGAAGGCTAATAATGAATAGAAGTAATTATATGACGATAGATAATGTACGCGTACCATTTACGTACGCAGCTATTGAAACGTCTTAACTCAACGATGTCCACGGAACGAATGACCCCCGCGTCCCGTCGCTGTACCTCGGCGAATATGGGCTTTGGTGGGGGGAGACCAGGCAGGCCTCGCGCGGCAATACACGTCTCTTATCGCACGCCGCGTAACGTAAACATCACCGAGCTACCGGTAGAATAGAAATACATATTACGCGTAATATATTTCCTTCGTTTATAAAATATCTAGCATCTACATTCAGGAGTGTGGTTTAATTAAGTTTGTAAAACTTAACCAGACGTCTTAGTAAAATTATATTCATAAATTGAAGGGTTGGATGTAATAAAAATTTGGAAATTAAATGTTGTTAAACTGTATTTTAAAAAATATAGTCTTGTAAAGCTCGTCACGGCACACATTTTTTCTATTTACAGTTTTTTTATCGAATTGTTAGTATTCGAGATAAAAATTATAAACTAAAAAAATTTCTCCGACCAAAATCATTATTTCTTTAAACATAAATTGCGATAACTTGAGTAAATATTAAGGAATCGTTATGAAACTTGAAACATAAAACTCAGAAAACTCTAGCGAAGCCGTATAATGTATGCACAAAACCCTTATGTTAAAAAATGTAGTAATATTTAATTAAAAAGTAATACTGAACATAACCCATAGTTTTCAACGTGCGCCGTTAAAAAGTATCGAATCAATTTTGAGGTACATATAACTAGCAGTGACAAAGTTTTTCCTTAATATACAAGGAAGTTTTTCACCAATTTTCACACTGATTGATAAATAATTGTAGAATATATGACGATATATATAATTCTCGCGCGCCTCCATCAGTCAACCGCCACGTATAATGTGCTATTTAGCAGTTTTAGGCACTCGCGGTGACAGTTGGCGCCGTGCGAAAATTATATATATCGTCATATCTTCTACAATTATTTATTAATCAGTATGAAAATTCATAAAAAAACTTCCTTGTATATTAAGGAAAAACTTTGTCACTGCAAGTTATGTGTGCCTCAAAATTGACTCGATACTTTTTAACGGCGAACGTTGAAAACCATGGATTATGTTCAGTATTGCTTGGTTCCATGTCACAGATTCGCAGCTCGTATCCAACAGAAACCTTGGTGTTCCGTTTTACCCCACTTTCCCCTACACAAATTGCGCCAATTAACACAATGGCTATTTATACAAAGAAAAATTTTAAGAACATAAAATTCAGCAAATTACAACTTTACATCGAAATATCTCAGCTCATAAGGCCCGTAGGAACAAAACGAAGACACTTTTCTGATGTAAATCAAACCCAAGCTATCCATTAAGACCATTCAAAGTCTAATCGGATCTGCCGTTATTGAAATTCGGAAATCTCAGGGTTCTTGATAGCGAGTCGTGGCGTAATAGAGCCACTCTGTGTCTCTTGATAAAGTGTCTGCATGCCACGAACAAATGAACAAATTGAAGGTTTCGTGTAATTTTCTCAGATAAAAGTGTATCTATTTTTAGATTTATCCCTGTTGACTTCATCTTATACTCCACGGTTGTTAGGATCGATCAGCTGTCATCTTTGAAACGAATCGAAATGAGCCCACTTAAATAAAGCCCCGGTGCAACAAGATCGTGGAAAGCGGAGATATCGATTGCTAGAAATGAATTTAAAGACAGGTTCGAGCACAGCTTCAAAGAACCCTAATCACCACTGAAGGGAAGTTTTACAGAAGAGACGATGAAAGAGGGCCGCGCTTCTAACTCCCATTGCGTGGATACTGTTTTCCCTTTCCTTCAATTATTCCCGTGAAATCTCGTTCACCGACGTGGAAAAATTTCCCTGCCCCCGCTACGCGACCGCACGAACGAACGTCGATAAACGGTTTCGTGCTCGCGGGCACGTACAATTCGAAAGCGTGGTTACAAAAAATAAGAACCGGGCAAAAAGGCGAGGAACGGGCGGCTTGTCATTTTTTCCGCCCGCTTTCTTGTCGTCGCTAGGATAGGGGGTGGAGCGACGCGATTGAAGGCAAACGCAATCCCCGATATTAGATTTCCCGCTCGCCCTCTATTCCGAATCGACGGGTCTTTCTTTTCACGTTCCTCCCCGCGTCGTTCCGCTGATTGCCCGCTCCACCGTTTCTCTCGAGAATTATCTCTCGTGTAATCACCCCCAGGAAAACGTTTCTTCTGTGTATCCACCGCGCTGGAAAAACGGGTACAAAGAAGGGGAAATTTCGGTTCGTTCGCGCCGGGGCGACCAAAGGATCCTCGTATGCGAACTTTTTAATGTTTCTTCGCGAGCGGAAAGGCGACGACAACGAGTATCTCGACGGGGTGGCCGGAAATTGAGCTCGCGACTGTTGCAAAAAGGCGAAGGGGCAAAGAAATAGTTCGTTTTAGCGACTGCCTTGGCGTGACTGATAGATCCCTTGCCTCTAACGGTCCTCCGCGGTGAGGTGAAAGAGCAATTGAAAAGAAAGATTGGAGGTATTCAAGCTGATCGAGATGGTACTTGAAATCTTCACGCTTCTATGTGTCTTCCTATGTACATCGAAATTTAAATTGACGTTATGTGCTGGATTCTGTGTTAGCCTTGTACCAGAATTCATTCCATCGAAACCTTGATTGGGTTCTCTTTATTAAACACGTATCAGTGTTTGACAGCGAAGTGAAATAAAGATAGTAAATGGGGGTCTGTGGTACAGTTGTTCAAATGCAAGTGCACTTCTATGGAGCTATTCACTTCGGTATGAATCGAATGTATATGGTATCAACAATTTATTAAAGAAATTTTAGTGGAACTGATAATTTAGTAAAACAGTGACGCGGTTACGAAAATAATGTTTTTCCATGGTTCTTTAATAGCGAGAATCGTATCGATACGTAGAAAGGGTTAGAATTTCCGACAATTTTCGAATTACTTCCGTCGACGGCTTTTTATTACACAGCTGTTCGCGTTTTCAGAGACCGACTGCAACACGACCCGCAAATTGTACCACGTTTTTCGGTCGCAGTTCAATTACACAGACAGTCGGGGGATGACAGAAGTCGAACTTTCCATCTGGAACTTCCTCTCTCCATTTCCTGTCGGCCTAACACGACAAACGAAAGCCCCTCGCTCGTGAACTTTACGACGGGTTTCCGAAATCCCAGCGTGATTTTACGATTCTTGCGATAGCGAGCGAACATAAACGTGCACTAGCGCTTAGAAATTTTACTACTCACTAAACGCGAACTCCGTTGAAAGCACAAAGTATAATAGAAGGCATGCACCCTTGGAAACTCTGCGCCATTCCCTCATTCGCCATTTTTATCTGCTCCGAATGTATCAGGCATCAATTTCGCAATAACGAGGGACGAATCCTGGCGACAACTGTGAGTCATGAATCTGTAGTAACAGACTTTCGTGATTTCTTTGAATCGTCTAATCTCACAGCTGAAGAAATTCAATATAGCCAAATTAGCTTTCCTGGTAATTCTAAGTACGTAGTAAACTATTGGTTTAATATTTCGAAATGAATATTTCTTCGTCGAGTAAGTAAGGGAAATGATTCCTCGTCTGAACGAAACTCCCTTAAACTGTACCGTTCCAGAGAAAATCTAACGATCATTACTGAAAAAGTAATAACAAACTCGAATCAACGGATCTCTGTAATATAATCCCTGGTGGTCGAAAGTTGTGGAATTCTGTCACAACCGTTCCAAGGATTTGGTGGACCCCTTAGCACATCCAACCAAAATAAAACACGTATTCCCCATAAATATAGTAATACTCTCTTAAAACAAAGTTCCGTAACTTTCATTCTTCGTTCGTCATTCCCGCGTATATGTAATTCCACCCACGCGAGGAAACGTTCCAAAGGACTTATCCACCGAGATTGTTCAATCGAAGTTACTTGGAACGAGACGCTGTCAGCTCGAAACGAATCGCGGCGAATAAAATACAAACAGAAAAGCGGCAGACCATTTAATCGCTCTAACGGAAAAAAAGGAGGTACGAACTGGAAACGTAACCGATATCAAACAGAGGAATAAAACGTGCCTGGGAATCGATTGATACGTTTATTGAACTCCCGCCACCCGTAAGCTTCCGCTTGTCCAATTATTCGATATGTCGTTCACGTTCGATATACGACGTCTCAGACAGTTTCATTGGCTGTAATGAGTTTCAGACTTGTAATTTGTTTCGGTATCTGAGCTTCTTTAATTTTCTGCGGCCATGGCTCCACGTTAATCTCGCTCTCGTGCCTCCATTGACAAATTAATGACCACGGAGTATATTAACCTGGAAATGAAATGGGAACGATAAGCTTCCTGTTGTTTCAAGCCAAAAATCAGATGGCTGCTGTCTACAATCTTGGCGTCACCAAACGTTTCCTATCACCTTCGATCTTATTTAAACTAGTGCCATTTCTACCAAACGACTGTATCTGAGATTCTAGTGGCAAATCACAGTATTCGTAGGCTTCTCATGCAGCATATCGCTATTGAGAAGAAAGAGGAAGCTTAAAGCTACCTAACTCCCAATCAAGGACCGTCTCCTACGTATAAACAAAAAAGTGACGATATCGAAGCAAAGGCGCGCTCGAATTCCACGTCCCAACGAATACCACGGTGATGTCCTTTTCATAAATTCAATGCCCATGATCCTTAGCAATGACAATATTCAATACCTCCGTGGCAATATTTCTGGAAATGTCGTCGGTCTCGCAAAAGGGAGGCGTTGATCTCCGGATAATGGCGAGATTCCTTCGAATTTCTTCGCGTAGCTTGACTTTCTGATTTCCCTGCATTTTCTTGGCCGCCCATCGACGCTACCCCTCTTTATTCAACCCTCCCAGCTACTCCATCTTCCTCTCAACCCCCTCGCAGCTGCCTCGCCTTGCCGGCTGCACACTTTTATATTATTCTTACGAGCCATGCAAGATGCAGACGGCGAAGCTCAGCGCTCCTGTTGCGTTAGATCATCCAGACTAGCCAGATCTGGCTACGTATCCCTGCATAAACGAGCGCGCGCGCAGCGAGCATAGGGGACGCGTCATGAATCAGTTGTGGCTTCGCGTCCCCGCCGCATGAAAGAGGCGAAGGGTAAAGGTTGCATTAATGTCAAGTCCGCGTAACCGAATAATTGGATTTTCTTGAATAATGCCTACCTTGCCCAGGCTTGTCGTTTATTTTCTTTCGCTTTTATCCGCTGCGCCGTCCTAAAGCGAAGTTTAAACGAATTTGGTGGATGAAACGTTGGGTGGCTTCGACGAGTCGAATCGCGTGAAAATTTAAGGGCCCGAGATGCGACGAACCTTTCAAACGACTTGGTACAGTTTTCGCGTTGCTAATCATTGATGAGGCGACGTTGGCTCTTAAAGAGGAACTGGGTGAACGTTATTTAAAAATAATACTTCTTTCAGTTGGTGGAATGCGTTTGAATAAATAGAGCTTCTTTCTATTTCTACTTCTGCATTTAACATTGTGTAGGAGTGTTTTTTTTTTTTTTTGTAGGGTTTAAGTAGATAAACTTAATTACTGCCTCCCAGGAGTACAAATAATCGTGGTTGTTTAAGTAGTTTTTCTTTTACACTTCTGCTGTACAGACTTTCTACGTTTTCTGAATAGCATTCCCCGCTTCAATAGGTTAATATGTAGCTGCGATTGGGTACGAAGAAGCGGGGAAATACACCGCCTCACGCGGTGATTTACTAAGTAGATTTATCGTTATTCATAAGATACTGGAAAACTTTGATCGTTTGCAGTAACACGTTCTTGAAATGGGCGTTGTAACGAGCGGCATACTGTCTTTAGAGCCTCCGAAATCATTTTATTACACGATACGACGGTGTTATAAGACATTCCCGCGAGTCTTTCGTTTTCAGTGACGTGTTAGGGTATCTGAAAGTAGAAGAAAACAAAATTGTAATGGCAATTGTACAGGGCGACCTATTTTAATCTTCAAAACTATATTTTTTTTTTGATGCATAAATTCAATATAGAATATTTTAAAAAATATCCCATATCCGTCTACCTTGCAATTCGTACTCTAGAAAAACATCAATCTACTTATCATTTCTAAATAAAATAAAATAAAAATAGAAGTAAAAGAAATGAAAATAGAATAAAGTAAAATAAAGTAAAAATTTGATTCTCAGTTTCCACGAAGTGTATCAAAAGCAATTCATTCCTCTTGCGACGCTCCAAATTGATGTCCATTCGAATACCTATAATTGCCACTCCCTGTCGTCCGAATAATGAAATCTAATCACGTGCTTTGAAGCTCAAAAATGAAATAGGAGAAATCGATAACCAGCAAATGGTGTTTCACATTTCGACGCCCTGGCGCATCACTCCGCTGCTAAAGTGGGTCAGCCGGTGTCCCGGTGTAAAGCGTGTTCCAACATTAACCGTCTTTTAAATATTCCAGCGACGCTCCCGTCTCTCGGGCGGTTTTAAATATTTCTACGACGTGACATCTTTTTCCAGTCCGGCCGCTGAAGATGGATTTAAGCGGGGTGGTGGGCCACGTGGTGCGGGGGACACAGATCCTGCTCGAGTGCACGGTACGAGCAGCGAGGCCCGCGGCGAACGTCACCTGGCAGAACGGCACCGAGTACTTGGACAAGAGCAACGACAGATTCGAGATATTCAAGACAGAGGTTCACGAGAACGTGAGTACGATACAGGGCGATAGTCTACGTGTCGGTTTTGCAAAATTAACGTGACCAGACCGATGCCCCGACATTTTATTCCCTTCGTTAGCGACGTGACGGTGTCTCCTTACGTATTCCCGGCGACGGAATTCAATCTCGAGAGAAACAGTACGTCCATTTCGGCGAGCATCCGAGCTTCCCACAGTGCGGTCGTTGTTGACTTGAAAAATTCAACGAAATTCAGTGCCCGAGAAAAATCCCCGCGCTCCATAGTTGTCTGCTAATGGCTTAGCATTTGGGAAGTTTGTTGCACAAGCGGATGGCAAGTGAATGAAAATGAATTTCAGTTCCATCGGGTTTACTTTAGGTAAATATGTGGGGAAGGGTTTTTTAGAGGATCTTTCTGCTTTTTTTTTTAATATGAAGAAGAATGCGAGATTTTACTTTCAAATGCTTTACATTGTTTTCGTAAGGAATACCGTTGTGGAGGTGATTATTCCATCCTTGTGGTTAACTACATTCGAACTTTGTTTATCGACCACAATTTATTTTTCAATATCTTGATAACTCTTTCAATAAAGTCGACCTCCTTTGTAATTCTATCTGTTCTGCTTCGTGGCAAAAACGAGATTAAGAATCCTTTAAGCATTCCCTTTCGTTAGCTTCTGAAGACGCGTTAATGGACTTGGACGTCTGGTCAAACTCATATTTTAACTAACAAAGTGCCACGCTCGTTCTGTGAACTGACTCGATGTCTCTTGCAGCGAGTTCGCGTGCAATAAACTACTTCGCTCCCTGAATAAACAGAATTCGCAGTTGGTAATAGTTGGAGCGAGAAAGCAATTATTCAAATATGGCCGACGTTTTCGGTATATTTCGCATGGATTTCCGGGAAATTGTTCGCCCCGTATTAATCGGACCGACATGGACCTCAAAGACGTGTATGGTGTATTCATATCGAATTTTTCATTACGGAGAAAAAAAAGTTGGCAGAGCTCCAGCAAAATAAATTGTGTTTTCGGATCACTAAATGCACCAAGTCGAAACGAGGTTTTCCTACAAATTTTTCTCTAATAATTTCTACAAATAACAACAAGTCATGATCCAACATATAGTATTTATTTTTATGAACTATCTTTAACTGCTAACGAATTGTCTGTAGTACAAATAGTATTCCACAGTTTCAACCTATTTTCGCACGAGGAGTCGTCCCTATTTTAATTGTGGCATAAGTTACAAGACACCTCTTACGTTTCACCGTTCAAATCGACAGATTTCGCAATGTTTGAAGTCGGAAGCCTCGTTCCACGCGAGAAACGCCTGGTTTCAAGAAATCAGCTGTCGATTATTCATACGTCTGTGACAGAAAGGTATCGGATCCTCTTAGTCACGCGCGAAAAAACGATTTCACAGATGAGCAAGGCGTGTCCCCGGCTTGTCGCATCGAAAAATCATTATACGTCATTTCACTCAGCGACGCTGTAATAACGCGTATGTGGTGGATCTGTACGGCTCGTCGCCATCATAAAACCATTATGGCAATATCTGAGGCTATAAAGTCGCTTCAACTTAGATGGCTGAATATGAAATCGGATCACCTTGGTTGGTCGATTTTTAGAAAACGACTTACTCGGTGACACGACCGCCATTACTACTAATTACCTTCTGAACTGTACACTAAAGAATTACAACTCGTTACAACTGCTACTAAGTAGTATTTCATGTACTGTTAACGATTCACTGTATCGCATCTTTTCCTGCCGATTTACTAATACACAATAGTGTTCGCGATTTGTAAACTGCACAGTTTTTACTATTTTATCTTGAACAATGAGATTTATGGTAAATTGCGTGTAACCAAACGGTCTGCTCGGTTAACCAAAATATATCCTACCCTGCGCATATGTCCCTTTTAATAGATCTAGGTAGGTACATAGAAAGCTACGAAATTATTCAGGATCCTAAATTTCATTCACTTATCCTGCATAACAGAGTCTAATTATACCCAGAAAATTGATCGATGGTCTCTAATTAATTTCCACGCGGATGCAGTGTATAAAAAGAATCTCGTGAGATAGAATTAAGTCTTTTCAGCTCGGGCACAGTTTAACGGGGATTCAATTTTAATTCTATAGATTTCCGGTGATTATCCTGAATACGTGTTGCTCAATGGATCAGACCCAGCTGATTGCACAAGGCTTGATTAATCCGTTATGGACCGCGTGCAGCGAGAATCCTTGCACGCGTTTCGCCACGGAGTCTCGCGAAGATAGCATTTTCCGCGTCGGCTGGTGGATTGCGGGACAACCGAAGCGCGGCGTGAAAAAACACGAAATAATTAAAGTGATGGCTCCGCAAACACTGCGCGCCCGGATTGCGTGGCCACTCTGGCATTCTGTCTCTCTGTTTCCCCCTTTCTCCGCCCTTCCGCTTGTCTTCGTCCCTCTTTCGCGGGTTTTTCGCGTCCGCCAGAAAGCAAACACAGTTTTCGCTTCTTCCCTGCCAGCGGGATATGAAACTGGATCCCGAAGAAATATGAAACGCGCGGGCGCGGCGAGTTTACGCGCTCCGCGTGCCTGGCCATTCGATTTTCGAGAGTGGCTCGTTGGGAATATCGTTCTGCGGTAGTCGCGTCGAACCCATCGCTTTTAAAATAACTTTCCAGTTTCGAGGTACAGGTACACAGCGGGGCTGTGAATTTGCGCAATGTTTGAGCCCTTGCGCGGCTCATTTGCTCGACGATCAACCGCGGAGATATTTTTTCTAGACGAGAGAATGGAATCGAAGCAATCGCTTCGGTATGAACGGCTCATCGGTCAATGAGCGTAACATGATAAATGTCGACAGCTGGTCCTCATAATTCGTTTAATGGCTTCTGTTCGCAGAACGACAGCACGTCAGAGACCGTAAGTTATCTGGCTTTCACCCCCTCGGAATACGACAATGGAAGAACGTTCAAATGTTACGCTGAGAACTCGGTCATACGTTCTGAAAACCTGGAGCCGATGAAGGAGTCGACGACGATCGAAGTTTTATGTAAGTGAGGCATAACTTTCCCCATTCTTCCTGTCCCTTTCGTGAACTGTAACGAACGGAAGCGCCCTTTTCATTATTCCTTAAGGTGGATTCGCAGCGCAGTTTTCGTAGATATATTGAAAAAAAAATGGA
Source organism: Andrena flavipes (assembly GCA_963971345.1). Lineage (NCBI taxonomy): Eukaryota > Metazoa > Arthropoda > Insecta > Hymenoptera > Andrenidae > Andrena > Andrena flavipes. The sequence continues at coordinate 36,881,482 of OZ020481.1, forward strand.
ACGTAGTTTTCTTCTCTTTTTGGAACGTGCTTCAGCGTTTTGGATGCGCTAACTATGGTCGCGCGTGTAAAATTGTATTTTTGAACAAGTGCGGCTATATCGAGCTTTAGATTTGTCCGGGATCATTTTCGCCTTTGTGTTTAGAGTGCATAGGATTTTCAAGTGTAAAATATAATGTTCGAAAAGTTTCTTTCGTGCTGGGGGCAGCAATGTGAATTCACTTGGCGCGTTGTCGTGTGATAGGAATATTTATGTATTTGCAATGTGGGGAAAGGGAGTAAAGAAGTACAGTGTTTAGATTTTCGAAAACAGAGTAGGATGTCTTATGAAATTTTGTCCAATTTGCTTCTTTCATAATTTTTCTTCATACCTTCTTAGGAATATGACAGATATAATGTGAAATATTTAACGTTTTTAATGTGGAGTTAAAATAGAGAAGGAAATGCGCACAAATAATTTACTTCTCTAATTTAAATACGTTTACAAAAGCTACGTCCTTTTCGTATTTCAGAAATGAAAAGTTGAATCGCAATAAAAACACATCAACTTTTAATTAACCGTAGAACAACCTGTAAGCTCGTCGAAAAGTTTCCATAAACTTCAGGCTTTTTCATTCTTAAGCTGCGTAAAATCAGCACTAAAAAAATCGTACCAACATTTACCCACCCGTTAACTTTTAACTGCCTTTCGGTAAGAAGTTCCTTACAAAAAGAAATTTCATTTCCATGCTTCATATGTTTCACATATAGGTATGTAAATTCCTTTGATGCGAATGAAAACGCAAATTTAATTTTTAACTTCCTATCTTTCTGGTTCCTCTCGTGATCAAAAGTTTTTACGCGTACAGTTCCTGTTAAATTGCATCGCGAGTCTTGGCATTAAAATGGTAAGCGCAGTGAATAATCCTCGTTCGTTAAATTTTAATAGGGAACCATTATATGCTGGTTCTTTGAAACAATTTTTTTCCTGTAATTTACGTGTAGCGTACAATACAAAGATGTCGGTGATGGAATGGGTCGAATCATGAAAATAACCATAACCATCGAATAATGAAGACATATTGGTGGTTTCGCTCGCAAAATTATGTCGCAATTTAGACACTTCGTTTCACCCTCTTGGGGTATTAAATGGCTTCTGAAATTCGAGACACGTGGACGGGTGAAAATGCAGTTCGTTTAATGGGGTCTCTTTCCCTCTCCTCGTAATAAAATTGAAAACAGTTAACGGGTTCCAGCGGCCATTAAAGGGGGATATAGATTATAACCGGCGTTTAAACCCTTTAATCGCAATCGCGGGTACAAAAATTTGGGTCACGCATAGATGGACAATAAAGCGAGGTATAATATGATAAACGAGGAGTGGATCGTCGCGTTAGAATTTTGTACACTCTTCTGAATTCGGAGGCATATTCATGTCAGTGATTCGATTAACATTTTTCACTCTGTTAATATTCTTCAGTCTGTGAAATTAATGCGACGATAATGTAGCAATTTCCGAGTGATTTATTCGTGGAAGGAGCCTTAAAAAACAAAGTGAGCATCCAGATGAAATCGATCATATCTCGCGATGTATGTTGTATGAACTTTCACAATGATCTCCAAATTGCTCGCCGTTGTATCAGACTTTTACGCGCCGACAGAAAGCAGCGTCCCCGTTATAAAATGTTTTGTGCCGCTTCATATCAACCCTCCGAACGCAATTAAATTCTTCTAACGAGGTGCGAGCAAGATAACGACGCGTCCTCCCTTTTGTCTGGGATTTATGATATTTGCGCGACGTCCGCGAACAAGTATTTATATTCGCGACATTCCTACCGTCGCGCGAGAAGAATTGTTTTAACGACACTCGAATCGACAATTAATGTCCCCCCTTTCGCAGATTCCTTTCAACGAATGTTTTCTTCTTCGTTCTCATATACGCGTCGCTTCATCCACGTTCGACTCTATCCACCAATGGCTGTAGAGTGGAACGATACTTGATAACAAGGACGTCTGATAGCGAAACTTGATGTACATTAAAAAATTTCTTGAAAAAATTTGGAAATCAGTGGTAGGGTATGTAGATGTCAAACCTTAACACAAAGTATGAGCATTTACATAGAATTAAACCTATTACTGGGCTCAAGAAATAATACAAGAATTTGATTTTTAAAAAATTGCCAAGCAAAAGTGTCCCCAGCAAGAAACGCGCATTTTTGTGTAGGTAACTACAATAACTCAAATACATATATTAGATAAATTAGCCATCCAATGTTTCGCTCCTGCGATAGTTATCATTTGATTAAACTCCATCCTAAATGATGAAAAACTATGAGAAACAGAAGAATGTGTCAATTACGATAGTAAAAAAGCACATTATCGTAAAACTGCAGCGTTTAGAGGGATGAAAGTAAAGGTATAGAGTTGGAGTTAACAATCGGGCTTAAATACACTTTCCGATAAAATGCCCGCTTGCTGTCCGGGCCATTGTCGTCGAAGCTCTTCGGACAAATGATCCTCATAGATTTGCCTCTCGCAAAATACGAGGGAAGTAAAGGTACGGTTAAAACGAAATTTTCCTCGGGTAACGGGGCCTCGGTCGCAAAAAAAGCTGTAAAGAATTGCCTCTAATTTAGCTCCGGCGATCCAAAGGAATAAAAGTACACGGCGATCTCTCGACATTCCTCGACCCAAACCTTTTTGCGATGTTTGATCAACGCCGGATATAGTCGACCTGAAATTAAGTTACACCTCGCGCAGCCCCGTCGCCCGTGGACGCGTATGTATATTCGTGTAACGTCGCGCCGTTTTCCAATTTGCTTTTTCGCCCCGTACAAAAGGTATAATCATAGTTTCAATTAACCAAATTGGTTCGTTCGGCGGTAACTAAAGGAACATCTCATATTCTCGAGGACAAGAGAAACATGGGAAGGCGCGAAACGCTCGCGACTTTTAAATTGCTGTAAAAACTTTTTACGACCATCGCGCGTCAATGGAGGTTATTACAATCGAATTTCGTTATGCTTCTGTGCCATGAATTTCATTGGAATTATTTTCCGATAATCACACTTTGCTGTCAGCTGGTTCGATTTTATTCTGACTGAGAAGATTGCAAACGCATGGTACCAACTTTTCACCGCTAATATTCCTTTTTGCGAATGAGTAATTGTGGAAAAATTAGATCGATATCCTCCTAGCTCGATTAAATCATTTTCCTCCAAGAAACAACAATGGAACCTAATCGAAGCAATCGCCCGCCGTTAGTTTAACAGGGAAATCGAATTGATCGTGATTGCTACCCAGGGAAACGGATGCTCCACTTAATTAACCCGACATGCCCCGCCGAATATCGTATTCGCGACTCTTAAAGTTACAATTTCCACCGTGGAAGTTAAACGTGTGTTTCGGAGGCCGGTGCCGAAGATAGCGCCGCGTGAAAACGGATAAATCCTGATAGACGTGCCGATAATCCCCCCGCTTATAAGCAACTTCTTGTGTCTTTCAATTACGCGCGCCGAGAGTGGGTGGATGGGCGAAAGATCCCAGGCAGGCCGATACGAGGAAGGAAGATAGATAGCCGTACATCTCGTTGATGTTTCCAGTTACGTCGCGAAGCGACGGTGGAAGTTTCGTTTTGTAGCCGGCACGAAAGCTATCTACGGATTGGAAACGAGAAACTCGTCGCTGGCGCGGCTCCAACTACTCTTTTCCCCCCTTAGACAGGCCACTCTCGCGACTACGTACTTACCAGAGGGGGAGGGAGAGGAGGTTTTGTTTTATGCCTGGGCATTTTGCACTGCCGCGTTTAAACATATCCAGGAACGCGGACGAAACTGCGCCTTCCGCCTCCGACCAGGACCCGCGCTACGTGCAGTTGTGCACACGCGGTATTTTAATTCCAGACCACAGCGTATTTTGGGGAGAGCAGGCGCAACTCGCCACCCTAGTTCACCAGAGCTTCAACAGGATCTTTCCAGAAGAATGATCAGAAATTTGGGTCTCGAAGTTGTGCATGAAGATGAGGGGAAAAGGTGGCGCGAACGTGTGTCCAGAGGTGGTTCGAAACAAGTTATGGGGACACTTTTCTGGCAGTTTTATTTCTATTTGTATTTGGCGTGGTGGCAGTTGGCAGAGTACGTAGGCTGGTTTAAGAAACGATGACAAGTATTCTGGGATATTCTTGTTCGAGGTTACTTGGGGACAATTGTGATCTTGAATATTTTCTGGTAAAAAATTCAGTGCTTCGTCGTTGCAATCGTTTATTCATTTCGATTGCTCTTCAAATATACATACTTTAATATTTCCTGTTTTCGTGTATAACAGTCGGGTCAGTAAATTTTCATCAGCCTCCACTCTTTTATCTCTTCAACGACAGTATATCGTTCAATTTGGCACGGCGTTCACTGACGTCATCTCTTCCAGTTATCTCTTTTTACGGGACACGTGCCGTGGCATACAACTTTCAAGAAATAAGTCCCTCTCAACGCTTCAAGTATTCTCACCTTACCCACGATTCTCGTGAAGCGTCTGTTAATTGAATTCTGTTTGTCTTCTCGCGGTTAATATTTGCACTTGGCTACAATTATTATTAAGAGTGAATGAACTGTTGCAGATCCGCCGATAGTGAGAATGAAGCCGGAGAACATCACAGTGAACGAGACCGAGAATATTCTAATATTATGCGACTACAATGCCAACCCAGCTACGTTAAAGAAAGTGACATGGTGAGTCTCCATTTAATTCTCTGAATCGATTGCAAGAAGGAAATTGAAAAATTACAACTGCCAAGTAATTATAATATTGCTCCCACAATTGAAAGGATTCCACGTTGCGAACTATTGTATTTGACCTGTTGGAGAAATCCCGTTTATTTCTGCACCAGTCATAGAAATTGATAAAATACGCGAGAACGTGGGTTGAATACAAAAAAAAAGCGTGAATTTACGTTAGCTGTCTTTACCACGTGGTTGTGTAAATCACGTGAATCCATGTTTTTTTCATTCTTTACACGTGACGCATGTTCTGTCGTGAACGATTCTGCTCGTTTATCAAGATTGCTACTTTCAATCTACCACGGAGAAGTGTAATTCTTCCGCGGCATTTTCTCGGGGATCGGTACATCTATGTTGTGATCAACAAAGGTACATCAAAAGAGCCATTTCCTTGCAATTCATACCAATACTTGCTTCTAATCGGACCATTTTATTTTCCACGCGCTCTATTGGCTACTAATAACGCGTCCCACGACACGATCGATAAATGATAGATGCTCGGATTATTCTAAGAACCGTTATGAAACCCTGGAACTACGAGCATTCGCCTCTAATCCAGCTTCACTTTTCGCCAAACATGCTCGTAGAGTTTATTGACGGTGCTGGGGTGTTCGCGAGTTTATAGCGCCTCGGCCAGCCATGACTAACTACGTTATAAAAGAGGACGGAAGTAGCGAGAAGTTAATCCTCGGCTAGTGAAGATTGGATTGAACTTGGCCCGCGACGATACAGATTCTTTATCGTCTTAATGCGATATTGTATGGCGGGTATAAGGTGCGTCGTTTAACAAGGTGGCTTTAAACTTTGTTCAACGAACTATGGAGTAACATGCTGCGAGCTAACAAGGAATTAAAGCGCGATTAAATTTTCATATTCATTTGTATGAAAAATAAACCTACGTTAGTTTGAAAATATTTATAACTCACCACTGGATGTGGTTTATTTGAAATTTAATTCAGAAAGGATTTAATCGAAAATGATCCACGAAGTTGGGGATGAATTTACCCCAAACCAGTTGACACGTATTTCTAAAAATTTATTGACCAAAGATGAACCCATTTCTTGCGAAGAGAGTTGTTTGTAATACAGAAGATCATTAGGTAAAAAATTATCGTTTGCAGTTGGAAATATTTCAAGCAGCTTCTTCGTGAATGCCGGTTACATAGTTATAATAAAACTTCAATCGTACCTATAGGGTTTCTGCATATTTCGAAATGCAATAGTCAAAATTTGGATAGGTTTGAATTTCTAGGCAATTCGCGAGAACGAACGTAGTAAATTTTTCAGCGAGTGCACGCGATAGCGTGTGTGATCGTGTTTTTATGAAATTCCAAACATACCTTTTTCAAGCCGAACACATATACTGTTGGCAGCAACGGGGAAACTGTCAACGTGGGGGATTAAAAATGCTTAATAAATGTTTGAGTCGAAGCTGTTACTCGGTTCGTACACGGTGCTGTTTACGAGGAAAATTTTTTACGACTCACAAAACGACGTAATCGTAAAAATGTTTATCTACCCGTAAACCAATATTGGAATTCAAAGTGTTAATGTGACGCGTGAAACACCAGTATGCGTCAATGTTTCTCCACAACGTACCCTATATATTTTCCTTATTTTCGAAAACAATTGACTGAAATTTATATTCGTTAGGAAACTTAATTAGCAGTCTTCAAATAAAAGGTCGATCCAATTGCAAATTTTTTACCAGTTCTAATCTTCCAAGTGGTTACTGTAATTAATGCTGTATTACTGAGAAACTTCTTGGTAAGTGGACTAAGATGCAGGTTAAAGGGTAAGAGTCTTAAATATTTCATCTCATAGAACTGTATTGCCTATGGATGGGTTTCTTTACAAGTCATTACAGATTTAATCGGATAAGGCTTAAGGGGGGAGCCTGGTGTAACGGAGCGAAGGAACCAATTTTTTTTTTTTTGCATAAGTCAATAGTTGAGCATCACGATATGTTCCCCAAGCTGCAAAACGAAATTTGAAAAATTAAAGCGGATATAACGGATTTTACTACGGAGCACCATGTTATCCAAAAACTTTAAATGTGTTTTTCTCGAAACGACAGTTTTTCAATTGGCGGGCAAGACTTCTTCAGACTCTTAAGATTCCAATTGCTCCATTTTTAATTCTGATTCGAGATAGGCTTAGTGGTAAACAGTAAGTTTTGGTCAGAATTTGCTAGAAATCGATTCAGGTCTAGCAAAGTTAATTAGTATCACTCGTTCTATTATATCGCATTATCGCTTATCTAACGAACGAGAGCAAAATTAATTAGAAAATTAATGAGAGGAAAATTCATCTGACCAGTAAACGAAACTATCAAGCTTTGTATTTCCTATTTCCTAATTCACAAGAAATTCGCAAATTTAATACCGAATATGACTCGTAATATAAGCTACAATGTATTGTTTACTATTTGTTCATGATCGACGGAAACTGGCAAAAACCGATAGACAACTTGAACTGACTGTAACCAACCGAGGCTGAGTATGATCAATTTGTGTTGACTGGTGGTTTTCTGCGATGAACCGAAGTTGCGGACTGTGTTTCCTTTAACTTTCGCGGTTGTGTGTTCCCGTTATTTACTTGCCTCTGGTCATCTAACCCTCTACGACGCCATTTTCAAATCATCGCTATCGTCGGAGGCAGTTCAGGACCACAGACCGCAGAAGCCATCGAGATAATAAAACATTACTCACAAAAGAAAGTAACGCATACAACAAATCCATAATAGACCACCTACACTTTACACATCGATGTCGTGGAAGCAACGTCTATACAGTCTATAATAAACACAGGCTATAATACAAAACCATCTGATCCCGCTTACTGCCATGTTGCAGCAGACGTACCTACCTATTGTATAAATACTTTTCATGAACGGCAGAAGTAATGAAAATAATTTTCATGAACAACGAGTGTCATCGACCCACTTAAGAGATTAAATACATCCTGCCCGTTATGCTTCCTACATATCAGAATAGCATCGAACGATACGGTCGATATTAGACCTGGAGATACCTGAATACCCCGGATTTAAAGTATCCACCCTCCGCTCGGCGGCCGCACTCGAAACGTCGAAGCAAAAAACGGAGGACCCATCCGGGATGATTTATCATATTTTTCTGCTGTGCGTCCTAAAAACCATATTTCACGCTGATGCATGTAACGGCGCGCGCGACGATCCGATGCCCGCCGTCTGCTTTGCGCGGCGATATTTCGGTAAAAAATTACGGGCCACGAGGTGATAAAATTGAGCAAACACGGTTACATTTGGGAACGCAGTAATTACGAGAGATCCACGATGCAGATCGCGCGGCATCGATTCCACGACTACTTCACGCTCGCCATCGATCATTGATATTTCCAACAAACTTTGCCAGAAAAATCAGTCGTCGACCGAACGAATTCGGAATACCAGGGGCAGGGGAGTGTATTTGTTGCAGCTTTAAAACGACTTTTTATGAAATATTTTCGTCGTTTATCGTTGGCGCGCGCGCTATTAAAAATTGCATAACTGTCGAGGTGAAAATAGTGCAAAGAATGCTTTATATTTTTCATGTCAGTAAACAAATCCTTTGAGGGATTGAATTGTTCCACGGTACATAGACGTTTTGTCCATCAGTTTTTTCGTTTTTTTAACAAGTAGCAGGTGTTCAATATCTGACCGATTAATTTCTATTTTATAATCGTCGATAAATGAAATTCTGGTGGTTGTAGGGTTCGAATATGGATTTCTCCTTTTTTCTTTTTTTGAGTAATAAAGACATAATAATAATAACATATGTTTGATTCGAAGCAGTTGCAGAATACTCGCATTGGTTGCACAATGCTGAGTTATTTATCGTGTGGTTGTTTCTTCTTTCTGTCCAGGTTGCGAGACGACGAGGAATTAGTTTTAACCGAGGACCACTACGAGGGTGGTATCACCGAGCAAACGGCCCTTACCGTGAAGAATGCGACGCCAAGTGACATGGGCACTTACAGGTGCATCCTGAGTAATACTGTTGGTCCATCCGTTTCAGAGGACATCGTTGAAGTCTCCGTATTGTGTGAGTGCTAGAAATTAGGCCGAGAGCTTTTCATTGTACCTTAATCAATCAAACAGCTTCCTCGTGTACATCGGTCTACCTATAATATTATTAAAAACCTTTTTATTTCCAAACACCCCTATCCTTCTACATTCTAATCAACAGTGCTTGACCTTGACGTCATAGACTCTCGTATACTTTTCTTAAGACGCTCAAGAGGTACGCGGAGAAAACTAAATCAACATGGGAGAAAATGCAAACTAGTAACGAATTACATTAAACGAAGGATCCCATAGACCCAGCCCAAGCTCTGCTATATTAAAGTCAGGCAAATTCCAGATATTCCCTTGGCAAGGTGCAGCCAAAGGCAGGGCGGAAAGTAAGGTGGAGGGGCAGAATGGCGAATGGGTCAAAACCGAAACAATTTATTCCCCTCGCGGAAGCGTTAATGTATCACTGTGGATTAAATAAGCTTCCCCACAGGTTGGTTATTGGGTCAACCATCTCGACTCCCGGAAAGTTACCGTCGCGTTACCGTAAACTCCACCGCGCGATACAATGAAATTCTAATTGCAGCCTTAATACCGCCCGGGGGCGTTGTATTTTGCGCAAACAATCCGTGGGGCAAGGCTGTAGAATTCGAACGCGGGAAATTAGTTGGCCGATCTTTCTTCCACCCCTCTGCCTAACCCCACCGTCGTCGTCGTTGTATTTTTCTTCTTCCCCCTCCCAGGGCAAACTCCGCGAACGCTTTCCGGGTTCTTTTGTTTTGAACTTGCTGAAATCTTGATTACCTCGCGGATAAAAAATGTTCCAGCCAATCTGCTGATTGGATCCTCCTACTCTAGAGTCTTCTTCAGGTGCTTCGCTGGCTCCTGGGCTCTCTTCCTTCTCCGTGCCCGTCTTGTTTCGCTGTTCATCAGGGCCAATAGTGGCATAAATGGATTCTCCAATCGCGGGTCGAACGACCAGCCGCGGCGTGATATGTATGTTTTATTTTGAATAGTTTTACCGCGGGCATAAATCTTTACGCGTACCTCGACCTCGTAAAAAAATACATGAGCCCCTAGACTCTCGAACTGGATGGCCGTTCGATGGACCGAAGAAGAGAGGAGGTTCCCTCTTCTTCTTCTTTTTTAGATTGATTAGATCCATTCGAGTGAAATATCGCTTTCATCGTCGGCCGAGGGGAAACTGCGAAATGAACAATCACGTGCTGCAGCTGATATTAAACTCTTTATTTTCCTTTCCACTCGTCGATTACTGAACATCGGTTGAGAGACTATTTCCCCGTTTATGGAGGAATTTCTTGGAAACTCTATTATGATAAATTAATCTCGGTAGGATGATACTACTCGTTTCCTTTCAAACAAGGTTGATGAAAATATCTAGTACATAGAACAGGGAACTTAATAACTAAGCCCCGTTCTCAAAAGACTTTAAAGTTCCTTGCGCGACAATGCTAATTAGCCTGCATATTTCTTCTTGACTTGTTACAACGGTAAGCGACACTTGCATGTACGCAAATACTTAGTGCTGTACTCGTCCTCCTTAAAAATTCTCTAACGACCGACTGCAGTGACTGGACCCAGCTTAACCATTCAAGAATCTTCACCCAAAACCTTCCCTCCTTTCAATTCGATGGAGTTTTTTTTCCACTCGCACGATGCTTCCAGCGAGGTGTCGATGATAATCAATTATTCGATACCTTGGCTGTTCATTTGCCCCGCAGATAAACCCGTGGTGGAAGTGATAATGGACCCGGAGACAGCAGTGAACGAGGCAGACCGTTTAAACGTCTCTTTGACCTGCGAAGTTGTTTCTGGGAATCCAGCAAGCCTAGGCGCCGTCCGTTGGTACTTGGACGGCGACCTGCTGAAAGAACTTCCGGATTGCACGAGAAATAGCACGGCGACCACCACCACCACCGAGGAATCTTTAATTTTCTGCGATATCGATCCGAGCAAGCTGCTGCTGGAAGCAGTGGGACGTTCGTTTCACGGAAACTACTCTTGCGAGGGCAGAAACGACGCTGGCTGGGGACCACTTTCACCGAGTGCGCCCGTTATAGTCTATTGTGAGCTCCCTTTAATTTTTAATTCTTTGATCCGATCCTCCTCTTTTTTTTTCCTTCGCCACTGGCCTCAACGTCCGCAGGTCTCCCAGACCGTTGGTCTAAATTATTTTAACCGAGCAAAGATTCACGAAGACCTCCGCCGGCTGATACAACGAAAGCTGGCAGAGGCTGAAAATTTCATTGTTTCCGATAATTAACGCGGCAGATCATTCGTCTACGTTGGAATTAATGTGGAGTGGAAGGAAACGTGATTTCAGTCCTGTCGATTTGATTAAGAAATTCAGGATGATAATTTTCCCTTGTTATAGAACATAAATGAATTTGTTTCTACTTAGCTTCGTGTCTCGTAGAACCTGCCTTCTATTACAGCGGCCTCGTCATCCTTCCTAGTAACGATTTATATAATGTTTGAACCCTTTTGACGGAGCTAATGCTATTCCTGTGTAATGCAAATTTTCGAATCTTCTACGTTTCTAAATTGCCTTCCGCTCCTGTATACGGCTTTTGCAATTTCCCTCAACGCTTCTCTATTATGTTTAAGTCAGCCGATCTTGCTGACCGTCCAGAAATTTTCCAGAAATTACTTTGAAATCTTTAGCCCAACACAAGCGCATTAACCTTACGAATTTACCAACTATGCTGACGTATTTGCTCCTCGATTAATCTTACAGAAGCAACGCTGTTCATCCGCCGCTTTACAAGCATTAATTTATATCTCTTGTGGTATCTCTTAAATTTCTGATTAAGCCAATCATCTCTCTTTTTTTCTATGAATCACGAGAGTAATTATTTCAGTCATTAAATATCTTCTCGCCCCTAGGAGACTATCACTCCCTTCTACAGAATATACTTAAGCTCAATCTTGGGTATATTATCCTTCTGTCTGAAGCTACATACCTTAGAACTTTGATTACGTTACAAGGAATATCTTACGCGGAAAACTTATCAAAGTTCACGCTCCAACCCCTTATCTCTGGTGACAAATGGACTCTTAGATACATTAAAATTATTCGACACAAATGCCAGATGATGTTCAACTATTGAAATTCTAATATAAATACGGTTTCCATGCCTGGAACGACAGACAAACCTGGGCCAGCTTCGATCTCGTACAAGCCCCAGCAAGTGATTAAGAAACGGCCGTTGACCATCACGTGCTTCGTCCAGGACACAGGGCGACCGAAGGTGGTCGGCTTCAAATGGTTACGAGGCCTTCACAGACTTCCGGATGAGAACGACGCCACCCTTACCATCGAGTCGGTTAATTTGGAAACAGAGGCGAACTTCACTTGTCTCGCGTACAATGAGGCTGGCGACGGCGACCCGGCCACCACGTTTATCGACGTGTCTGGTGAGTTGTAAAGTTAGTTGAAAAAGTTTCCAGCTCCCACTCCTCCCCCTCCCGCGACGAATAAACCTGCCGTTCGTCTTCCGCGTGACGTTAATTTCGCCGTGGCTTCTGGCCGGTCAAAGGCACACGGACTCGTTCAGAATTGGCGGAAATGGCTCGAGGAGACCTCCGTTCTTTCACTATTCATCGAGCTTGGCCATTAGAATTTTTCGGGAGCAAAAGGAAAAAGGAATCGTGGCTGTATAATTTCGTAGTTACCTCGTACAAAAGTGTACTTATAATTACTATCCGAGAGGATGCTGTATCTAAATTAACGATTCGTATCTTGGGAGCAGTGTAAACGCGTTTCTCCTTTTTATTTAATTCGTATACATATGCATCGTGTTACGTTTCTTCCCGCATTTTACATGATAATACTACCGGCAACGTAATAGAAGCTTCGGCTGATGGTGGCTCTGTTCCAAACATGTGAAATAATAATATAATATTCAACGAAAATTTGTGCAATAATACTAATATAGTAATTTACCTAAGATAATGTAGTTTTTCGAGATACTTACACGATTATTCATAATTCTTACGAAGAAAAGTCCATAAATCCTCGTTTTAATGATAACAAAAATTATATGTCCCCTTAAGAGTATTTTCTCCCAATTAAACCCACGCAATCCACGATTCTAAAACACCCAGCGCTACTTTTCGATCTTCGAAACGCGGAAAAACTAAAACAGTATCCGGAAAGGCCACCTAAACCGCGCCGATGTGAATACCATGAAGGGTAACGACGTGTTCGGACGACATACTTGCGAACTAATGAATCTCCAAGAGCGATAGCGTATTCTCGGGTAGAAAATGTAGCGAGTTTCGTATCGACGGGACGATCGTGGCCACCCTTATCTGTCCCTCGCGAGCAACAATGTCCTCCTGCCTTCCTGCCATCGTCAGTAAGCACTGTTAAACTTGTCCTTTGATTGTCAATAGCGGCGCCATCGTTTATCAAGAAGCTGGTCCCTTATAACGGTTACGTGTACAATTCGCCGAACGTTAGCATCATGTGCTGGGTGGAGTGCGCCCCCATTTGCAATATTTCCTGGCTCAAGGGCGACATACCCATGGACTTCTCGAAAACGAACCGATACTACCTGTCGAACGTTTATCATCCCCCTGATCCGCGTACGAACGACTTCGAGAGCATTCAGTCGACCCTGGTATGGAACCTGACCGCCTGGTCAAGTGGCCAGCTCGATCGTGTCGAAGACAACGTGAAATTCACTTGTGAGAGCAGCAGCAACGGCATCGGGCCTGGGGTGAACAGCAGCACTCACTTTCACGTGGAATGTAAGTCCCTCTTTATCTCGAACGGAACAGAGTCCCTTTCACGGCAGACTGGCTCGTGAAGGGCACTGGGGTAGTTCGACGAGTCTTACAGAATCTTGCACGTTCAAGTGCAATTACAGAGTTACGTACCGCTTCCAGAGTTGTTAGCGTAGCATTTTAGTAATCAAGCTTTCAGCGTTCTCGCTAATCTTCTGGGCGTAGCCACTGCAAAGTCTGGGGATCGCGTAGATATTTTCGACAATGTCGGTGAAAATGTTCAGACTCGGCAGCTTTCAGTAGAAATCGATACAGTTGTAGATAACTCCGTAATTGAATGTGTAGCACATTTTTTCAATTGACTTTAACTACATATTCGCGGGATGGAATTACGAATGGGGACTTTTGTCGAGGAATTACAAGCTCACCACAGATGGCAGCCTCCTTTTTTTCTTCCCGCCAGTTCCCCCGGAAAACATGACCATCTCGAGGAAGGTAATAAACGTCACCGTCGACACAATCCCGGAAACGGTGGACTGCAACGCCAAGGGACGCCCACAGCCCACCTTCCGATGGTTTCGTGAGGGATCCACGGACACCATCGTCCATGACCATGTTCTCGATTTGAAAATGCCAGTGCCGAAGCGCAGCAACGGGACTTACTACTGCGAGGCGTCGAATCGCCACGGGAACCGGAGCATTTCCATGGTCATGAATGTTCAATGTAAGTAAAGAAACATTCTGTCGCGCGGGCTTCCAGGCGTTTCGAGTGACATTCAAATATTGAGGGACATTCAGGCCCCTGAAGCGGCGCCGTATCTCGCGAGTAAGAAGTATTATGGTTCTTTCGCTAATAAAAAGAAAGATTCTCAAAACATAGAATTTTCTAAAGAATTATTAGGAGAGTTAGAAGCATGTAGATATTAGATATTATTTAACCAAAATTCTTCTAAATCTCTTGTAAATTTTTTTTTAAAATTCAGAATTTCGCAAAGTTTCTTGTCTATTATAATTTTATGTATTCGTTTGAGATTAACCGACACTTGCACTGTTTTGTGCTCCACAGTTAAGCCCGAGTGTCACGTGGAAAAAGAACGAATAGACGGCGAGGATTACGTGGTGTGCTCTGCGATAGCTAATCCGAAGGAGACCGATTTCGTTTGGTCTTTGAAGAGTGACAACGACACGCTAGAGCAGACTGCCGAAACGCGGAACGGGAAGAGCTATATTCGGCTGGATACATCGGTGACCAATTTTCGGACGTACATTTGCGTCGCGAACAACACCATCGGCCACTCAACCCCTTGTGAGCGTGATATTCCAGGTATGCTTCAAAGATAATTTTCCGATTTTCTTTATGCGAAAAAATAATGGTAGAGAACTGGATGTTGTTTCGTACACTTTTAGCTAAATCGATGGTAGACAGTGTTGGAAATATCTATCCAATCACTCTCAAATTTACATAGTACGTGGTACAAATTTACATAGCAATCTCTCTCTCCCACCCCCCTCTCTCTCTCTAACAATAAATACATATTACAATAATATTTTAATGCAATAATTTGATAACGTGTTTATTCGGATGATGCAATAAATATTTCCTGTGGTGCACTGCACCAATAACGACTATCGCTATGAAAGACTGTATACTAAAAAGCAGCACAGCACTTAATTACAAGATTACCAGCGTTTCATAATAATGGTGGCTGGTACATTATGACGACGGCAGACTTTAAAATTTGCGATTTAATTATAAAGGAAATTCCATTCAAAATCAAGCACGAATTTTTACGCAAAGCGAATTCCATCAGCGAGGTTATTTTTCGTCTCTTGATATTACATTCCCGCCATAATACCTACCTCGTATTATATTATATGGCTGTAATTCCCAAGCAGGAATTTGAAAGCGTGACATTATGCCAGACAGAATGTTAGAAAAGCTGCTTTTGGCACGTTTTAACTCTGTGGATTTTCATGTGCGCCTGATAAAATAAAAAAATACCTATTCGGGATTGAGTGCATTTTGTTGAACATTACGTTGGGATTTCTCTAAATATTCGCAAAAATTTTACTCCTATTCTGACGACTTTGTTAAGCGTATTAAAATACAGAAGGGCGCCAACGATGCGAGGAAAGAGTATGTAAATGAATAATTTAAAAGTACACGTAGAAAGAGGAATATTCCACCCAGTATAGTGTCATTGTTGTGGTAAAAGTCAATGTTTGACGCTGGTTTGCACGGTTCTGGGGGCAAGGTATACACTATTAGTCAAAAGAATAAAGTCATCTGACCTAGTGTTTCCTTTTATGCTAGGGAAGCGTATTAAGATGGAAGCTGGCAATCTGCCTGTGTCAACGTTCAAACTGATTATTTAACATTCTTTTTTATGTCAGCTTACTACCAAATTACTATTTCTCGACTCAGACCTTTTACTAAGTAGAAAGTCATTTTTGTAATAGGGTGTAAGACTAAAGAAGACGAAATTATATTTCTGCCTACCTTGCCAGACTTCATAGATCGATATTTTGCGAGTACTGAGTTCATAAAGGTTCTTATACTTTCGACTGATAGTGTAAGTGATCAATTTCCTCTTATCCCAATGCCACTGGAATTGAATACTGTCCGGAAAGTTGAAAAGCTAGTTACATTTCGACAATTCATTAATCTCGACGCTTTGAATAAATTATGAGTACGACTTCTCGTGCTGAAAGATTTTGACTGAAGTAAAAAAGTAACATTTGCGCCTGTAAATGTAAAAGTAAAATTCTCAAGTAAAAAAGCTTGAAGTGCAGAGTTCACCATTGAATTCCAAGTTCGTGAATTAAATTCTTCTACCATTGGTGTTATCTACATTCAAATTCAGAACTTCAATTTATTTCATTCGAATCGATTTATCCTTCAATTGCATTATTACCATTAATTCCTCGTTTATTTTAATTGTCAATTTTGCCAGCGAAGTAATAAATAATTAATCACGCGTTAGACCTATTAGCTTGCCAAACGGTTGAGAAATTCTCATCGAGCAAGGGAAAAACGATATTTTGAGCTCCTTTTAATTAAAATTCACGCTTCTTTTGTTAATAATATGTAGATGGTATGTAAATGTAAAATAGGACAAGGATCGGGGGGTGATGAGAAAGTTATACTTTTATTAGGGTTTATGTAGATACGTAGGAACATGAATTTTAAACAACTTCAGTAACAAACACAAAGCTTTGAGGGAAGTAGGGCTAAATCTAAATGAGCATTTCCCGTGATGCAAGCTCATCTACATGTTTCGCAATTTGAAGCTGCTTTAACCTAACGAGATCGACTTCAAATTGAAGTACGCTTTTCGTGCTGTTCTAATTGAATAATTTCGATAGTCTTCAATTTTATAATCGCCATTTTATCATTCTCGTCGAAATGTAACGTAGAAAAAAATCATGGGGAAGAACTTCTACAGCAGTTTTAAATGTATCAAATAATATCGTTTCTATTAAAATTCTTCGCCATAATTATTCCGAACTTCCTTCCATATTTAACAAAAGGAACAGAAGATATTTCTTAAATTTTTTTATTCTGTAGTAACTGGACGCGTTGGAAAATATTTTTCTTGTAGGTACCTTTGCTTTATCAGAGAAATTAGAAACGCTTCCTTCGAACTGATTTCCAAGTACAAATAGTAGAGTACGTATAAATTTACAAAGGGAAAATAATTCAAAATCCCTCCGGTGGAACGTTTATCCTCCGACTTCTTAAGTGTCATCATTTCTTCCTTGGGAAATGCATTCCTTCCCCGGTGGACATGAATATACTAAGGATTAAATAAATCTGCGATAAACATTTTCTGGGGCAGTTATTAAAATTTTCATAGAAATAGCGTCGCTGTATCTCGTAATTCAGTGTATCGAAGAGATACGACGAAGTAGCGTGGCGGAAAATATTTGGTAAACTTAAATAGCATCGAGAATTAAAACGTAATGATAATATGCTGCACTAAATAACTAGGATAAGCTAATAAGAAAAGTTTTCAATCTTTTGTTCCTTCTTAGCTCACCATGGACACCGAAGTAAGTTTTTCCTTAATAATTGCTTTAAACTTTGTAGGAACATTTTAGATAATCGCGTACTCGACGCTGTTCCTTTCGGTATTGTATTTTCCTTGTAATATAATATCTTATTTTTTATCAAGAAAAAGTAAGTTGAAAATGTAGAATAAATTTTCTGCTGAGATGCTGTTACCAGCTTTCCTCGAGAAACAAGGCCTCGTTTGCAGGAACTTTATTCCACGAATAATAATTTATTGTACCGAGGCGCAGTGTTTTATTTGCAAAAAATATCTTTAAAAATATAAATTATCATTCTTTTGGTTGCATCATTTTTTCCCGAATACCGTAACGGTTTTCTAAGGGAGGAATTTTATATCTGGCTTAGCTTCAGAAATATGTATTGATTAGAATAGGGCACCGTATATACGTGCACACATAAAGTTACATAATAAAGGTACCCTGCGGTAAAATATTATAGACCAGGGGAGTGGATTAAATCTAAGGAGAAACATGAATATTCTCGCCCAAGATCGACCGCTTACCATCGGATTTATAATACTTCATAGCTGTCGCCGACAATTGGATTGCAACTATTGTACTGCGTTATTCCGTCGTCAAACCTCATAACCGAAAAAATTCGATGATCGGGTTTTGATCGTTTGCTCTATGATCTAGAAATTCTCAAACAACTTTTGCAGTAAAGCTATTCTCAGCTATTCAAAACTATTCAAAGCTAGGCAATGATATTCGACGATACGAGAAATCTTTTTAATCCCAAGCAGAATACACGTAAGATTTTTCTTCTCATTTACTTTCAACCTATAAATATCCGTGAAAAATTAAAGAATAACTGTAAAGAATATAAAAAGTCTGTGAATTTGTTCAATTTTCGTATAATTTTTGGAAAATCTGAATTTGTAAGATTGTCGTTCCAAATATATCTAACATTTTCTGTGAAATGACACTCATTTCAGGCCATATCCCATGGTGGCACCAACTCGAAGGGAACCTCCTTCTAATCGTCATCGTTGCCGCCGTTGTCCTCATACTTGTGATAATAATCATCTGCGTGGTGATCTTCATTGTTTGTCGGCGCAAACGAAGTCAGATGAAATGTAAGTTATATTCCGTTTCGTATTTTCTGATTCTCATTGTGATCTGTTACTCACAACGATTCGCATGACGTAGACTTTGAAGTGGGCTTTCTTCAAGATCGCGATAACTTTGTGAAAATGATAGAATACTAAAACAGTTGCACAAGTGCTTTGAGGACAGATGAATTAAATTTCTCATAACTATAGCCACAAAAGTTTAAAGATTACTAATCCTTTACAATTCAAATGTATAACTTATAATCGCTCCAATCGTGTAACGATTTGTTGATCATGCTTTACTGAAATTTATTTAAAACAGCGAAAACAGACTAAGAGTCTTGAAGAAGTTCAAATGACTATCGAATAATCATCATTATAGAAGATTACCTCACACACATCGAACACAATTATTTATTTTAATCACAACGTTTTACGATAAATAAGCATTATCTGGACAATCTGGCAGTTGCATAAACAGAAACTTCTTGAGATTACTTTCACACAACTACGTTTTACAATTAATATAATCAAGAGTACTTAGTCACATTAGTTCCTCGATGTTTGCAAAGACTGAAGTACCATTTAAACGACAACGCTCTCCCCGAAGCTTTTGCAGGAGGAATTTTACTAAATATCCACTATTTTACTTCCCAGTATAATTTAAAAGTAAACGTAGCAGCGTGTTTCAACAATTACAGTACGAAGTGATCATTTTCGTTGGCCTGGGCGAGAAACTGCAAGCATGTAATGCATATTTGTCGTTGCACCAGCTCATGAAAAGTACAGTTTCGATAGATCATCCCGTAGGACGGTTATTATTATCAAGATCGAAAGAGCAAAAAAGAAAGCATAACAATAGTTGTATTTTGCAACGGGACGCAGTAAATTCTCCGCAGTAGGTCATACATTTCCCCTTTGTGCTGCGAGATCTCGTTACGTCGATATCCATTCACTTTACTCGCATTATTTACAACGTTGTCCACTCTAAAAAAGCACAATCCATAACGGTCGACACACAGACACACGGCCTCACTCATGAAAGCACAACAGCAGAAAATGATAACAGAATGCGAGCCTTCCAATGAGTTCTCATTATTTCGAATCCCTGCAAGATACCGCGATGACAAATTCGAAAAAGAATCAATTACATAATGGCAGTTTTTGTACGTTGCATGTTGCCTGATTAAATTTAAAAAAAAAAAAGAAACAGTACAAGAATATGTAAGTTGGCTGACGATTCAAAGTAATTTTAAATCCAAACCGATATCTCACTTTTTTTGGAGTAGCATTATCGCGCGAGGGCGGAGAAGTTCGTTGGAAACATTTGTTGGCCCCCTAGAAGGATAAACAGGCTATAAATAAAATACATTATTAGACACATGGACTGTCATGCAGACTGGCTGCAGACGTCTGATTTATTGCTCTGCAATGTTTCACTGGCTCTATTGCAAGGAGATTTCATAAATATATTATATTTAAGACGTTGGATTGACAATTTCTTTTCTAAACTTCATACTGTTATCGTTGTATAATTTAATATAATCGAAGAAATTTAAACAGAATTCGTAGTACGTTTGAATAACTTTCATCTGCGAAAGCCTTGGAAAAGGTACAACTCTTAAAGGATACGTCAAAATGAAACGACAGGATTCAGCAGTCAGATTAATTTGTGAGAGGCAGGTAAAGAATATGAGAAAACAAGTACCTAGTCAGCGCATAGTCAGACGCGCATCCCCAGTGATGTCTTCTTTATTTCAACGTATATGCATCATGTCAGAAATTCTTTCGAACAAAGCTGATTAAAGTTAAGAAGAACTCTTGAAACATGTAAATATTTAGCAATAATTCTGTTTAAAATTATCCAATTCCATTCTTCATTTCTTTAGACAAATCATAGTACGAATATTAAATTTTGTACGTAGTACGAAAGATCGGTTAATCATATCTTAATAATATATTTTCGGCAAATCCCTTGTAACAGAGTTATTAAAACAGCCTGCACAATAAGAACGTTTTATTTTCACGAAACTGCTACTACCAAAGCAAAATCGTAAGCAGGGTATAAGCCAAACCTTGCTAGATTAATAGTTATTCGACACGAAATGTCATTATAAGGGTACACTGGTTATATCTGTACTATTAGCAACAACCTTGCGACATTATTGAGACTCTGTAGTGTAATCGAATGACTGCAGCCAGACCTGCGCAAATCATGCACTGCATACATTATTTTGCGTTGTTATTATCGCATAGTTCATGCTAGTCACAAGAGAAGCATGTCTATTTATGCCACGTAATCGTTCAAAGTAGATGGACAATTCCCTAAAGAGCGCAAAAAACAAGTACATATACGAATTGTTAAATAAACGAACCCGTGCTGTGCTGCTGCGAGGGCGAGGAAACAAAGTCTTTGCAATTATTTCGTGCCAATCTCTATTATGGCCCTGGGGCGAATATTTATAAATTTAATGAATCTCGATCGAGTTTTAAATACATGAAATGCTTATTGAATTTTAATACTTTTTATTGACTAATTATAACAAAGTTAATGCGATGCGTTCAATTTTACATATCCCGCACAATTCAATGATTCAACGCGTTTAATCTTAACAGAGAAATTTATATATAATCACTGAAACATTATAAAAATTTCAATAGGTAATCTCTATTTTCCATATGTCCATATTAATCTGAATAATTTTGATTCTTTTTATGGCGTGAGTCGATACCACAGAATGCCACATTGAACAAATTTAATCTCCACAACGTGCACAATTCAATAAATCCGATTACTCCTCTAGTAATATATTACAACAATTTTAATTATTCGTTTCAATGATTCTCCTAACTCGCGTTTACGTCGCGTCCAATGCATATTCACCGAGCGTGGGATTTTCTACCCCAACGTAATTCCCATTGTGATTATTGACCAATTACAAAACGTTTCAATTCTGAATAGTAACGGCTATGGTAATCAAGCCCGCTACATAAGGATCAATGAAATTTACTACGATGAAGTAGTCGAATGAAAGTGTCCAATAGGTCTTGCCCTTTTTCGTACAGAAGGAGAAAAGGGTGATTCGTAGCACGGCGGCGCACGGAGCCGCCCGCCACCCGTCTGAATTTAAAGCGATCCTCCGGGAAATTAGTCAGCGTTAATTAAATTCGCGCCGTCGTAAACTTCGAACGCGAAAAAAGAACGTCCCCAATTAAACGTAAGACTCGGTTCGAGGCGTAGTCCTCGGCGGCGCGGCAGCTGGGCACGGGCTTCGTACTCGGTAGTGTCTCACTAACACAGAAAACTGATTCGTTTCTGCTCTACTTTTTAATTTGGACTTGCTAAACAAAACACAGACAGTAATCGGGTGGTCGAGCTGGAGGAACGCGAACAGTAAGTACGAAACGCAGCGCTTTCACGTTCCCCTACATTTTGCTTATTCTCTCGGCCTCTCCCTGTCGTCTCCTTCTTCGTCTATTTCCTCTTCAGTTTAGTCATGGTTGCTATCCACGGTGTATCGTTTCTTCTGCCTCGTCTTTTGTTGCGTACCAATTCCTTTCACTTCGAAAGGCCACCTTAACTTCCCGGCTCGATGCTCGCTTTCCGCATGACCGCTGTACGGCGGTTGCCAGAGCTATAGGGGCGCGCGAGCTTAACTGGCACAGAGAACTTACGGGAACTAGCGGGAAAGAGTTTTAATATCCTAAGTTTTGTGAATGGATCGTTTAGAGGTATTCGAGGTTTCAGATCGTCGAGGACTGACCGACGATTTCTGCACGAATATTTAATAATAAATCCAGCCGCGGATCAAGCTTAATTTCATTTTCAGTAATCGAGAGAGAATTTGAAACAATCGCGGATCTATATTTTTTATCGTTTCAGAGCATCTCGTTGGTTATAGTTTCTTTAAATATTTACAAAAGAACGCTACGGGAAAATTCAAACCAATTCTCTGCGAAGGCTGAATAGATATTTCAACGAACAAAGACGCTTAAATTTATCTGTTTGCGAGCTTTATTACTCAGTCACGTTTGCACCTACGGCTCTGAAACACCCTGTATCGCAGAGACGTGCTTCCGCTTACCCAACAAAGGAAACGCAGTCGTACTTTTCGCTTTATGAAACAGCAGCATGCGCACGTCCCCTCTGGTATGCTAATGATACAGTAGAATTAATTTTGAACGCATTCTGTATATGTTGCACCACCCACTACACAAGTAGGGCCGTGTTTGTGTGTATAGTCCTACACCAGGCTGTGCCCGGGATATTAACTCGCCGTTGTAAATCTCGTTATACGATTGATCGATGGAATTATCGATTCTGCTTACCAACGGCTTAGCAGGTGGCGGGCCCAAAGAGGATTCTGTAGCCCCCACGATTTCACAAACTAAAAATGGTTTCTCTACAATCAAGATTGCCAGAACGGAGAATAATAGATGCTTTTGACCAATCAAACAAATTAGTTTGGGACAAAGTGCGATCGAACATGCGAAACATGGGCTTCTTCTGCGAACCCTAGATTTCGAGAGACCTGATTTACTAACTGTGTATAGCACGCACTAATTTCGCAGTCTCGCTACAAATGTCTGTTATGTGTATGCATGGGTGATTGCTAATTGTACGTCACTTTGGGGGATAGATTCAAGCCACGAAGGCGGAAAAAGTGTCGTATGGATGTAGAGTGATTGGTAGAGATTACCGAATTCGAGGTGAAAGATTCTATTGTATTCTGAGTTTGATCTATATCGAAGTACATGAAAAGGAGACTTGCAATTATTCCAGCCCCCTTGCACGCTTATTATCATTGAAATCAGCTTTCTCGAAAAACAAAGCATCGTGCAATGAATCCTTCATTTCACACTTTCAGTTTGTTTGTTCGCTCAAGATCGTTTACTTTTTAATCAATTTTCTAGCACTTCTTCGCGACGAGCTTTGCACATTTTCCTTTCAACTTGACGACAGACATGGTCCACACGAACCTCACAGAGCTTCAAACATAAAATTTCACTGATTAACCACGCGACAACTAAACGCACTACGATCCGTACCACTCCAAATCGATCACTTTTCGATGCACTTTCAAGCTTCAACGGCCTATATTAGTTAAACACATTCGAAACCAGTAAAATGTTGACTTCAACTCCCCCTAAAACCACGTGCCTAACGTCGCCCCTTAATTTCATCAAGATCGGAACGCACGAAATGATCGATTTGGCTCCAAGTGACACCTACCCAATTTCATTTCAGACAGAACAGAAAGAACACCTTCCTCTAAATTGTTACTCCCGGAGTTGTCACGTTTTATCTTAACAGATTTACCACCTACGTTACGTCCACCCACAAGTCTACGCGCACCAATAACAAATTCACACCCCCGTTTCGTTCCTACCAGAACCGACGTGCTAATCGTATGCGGCGCTGAATGTACGTATTATCGGTGCGATGACTTATCGACTTTATTGGTGTGAGTTAACGTAACGGCAACCCCCGTGATATGTGTAGTGTGCACGAGATTGTCTCCAATCTCCAATCTCACAGGAAGCCTCTCGCCCTCTCCCCGCCCCTCTGTTTCTCGCCCTGTCTTCCTCTACGCCTGAATGCATGTCTGTTGCATAATTTAGTGACCACTTCCGGCTTATAATAGTTTACTGTCGAAGTCTGCATGGAGGCGGTTCAGGTAAGGGTCGCGCGTGCAAATGAATAGAGGCGGTGGAGTTCTTTGTTATTCGAATGTAGCGGTGTGCCATTGTTGCATAATTTAGGGGACGATTAGTTGCATACTAGCCGGGTCACCGATACAATAGTTGCCATTCTATTCCGCCGCGTGGACAGTTTTCGAGGTGCAAGGTAGGTGGAGGGGTGCATGCTCGATGAATAGAACAGAGGCACTCGTATTTAACTATCGTTTGAATCGCGACACGATGCGAAGAATCCTTTTGGCAGCGCGGAGGTTTTAGCTTTATTTGAGGGTTCAACGTGTCACAGAAGGGTGCTGACGATTAAATACAGTGTTAGCGAAGAGAAAGTTGAAAATTCGTACTTTTAGATACGAAGGGTAAGGGATAAGAAACAGGGAATGTCACAAAACAGCGTTATTGAGAGTGGACATTTCCTGATTTTAACAAGTAAATATAGCAAACTTTTAACGTTATCTTACGAGGATATTTGAACTTTATAACTCTTTGTGATTCGACAATTCTGTAGTCTCAATTACCATCAACAAAATATGCTATAAATCTCAAAATCCCCAAAAATGGACATTCCTGGTTTGTCCCTTTACCCTTCCTATCTGCATAACAAGCTCTAAATTTTAAGATACAATTCTTTTTAGTGAATCTATGTTACTTCTGTTACACTTCGCTGTTTAAACTTTCTTTTCGCCGTTACTGCACGAACGTTGAACGGTTGAAGTGTATGTAAATAATTTTTCGCTCAGATGGCGGTACATTTGATGTACACTCACCAAGTTGCTAAAAGGACGACTTTACGATTTTATCGTCCCTTGACTTATCGAAGGGAAGGTACTTCCATTTGTCCGATCAGTAAACACCGTCGAAAGTTATCGTACAAATACTCAAGAGAGAAAGGGATGAAACAGCGTGATCTCCTTTGTAAATTCTCGATACAATGGTCAACGGTCCACGATGTTCGCGTTAAACCCAGCGTTAGAATCGAGTTAACGTCCAAAGTGATTCTCGAGTGGTAGCACTGACGAATTAAAAACCGTGCAGACTACCATCTCGCAGCGCGATGCTTTGATGAATTGCCACCGTTCGTACACCCTATGCATATGCAGCTTGTCATGTACCAGACCGGAGGTGGGAGCCGAATTTAATTATCGAAGCATCACGATACCGTAACTTTCATATCTTTGAATTGCTAAACTCAGCGTCGCGTGTCCCGCCCCCCACCCCTGTGTTTTTCGAAATTGTCATCGCGAATGGCCTTTCATTCGCGGATATCCCGACTGCTCGATATACCGCGGCGAGTCTGATGAGTCTTTTGGGTTCCGAAAGCAATGAAAACTGCGAAAAGCACCATATGATTGTGGGGGAGTTTGTAAAATTGGGACGTTTCGTTTGTTGAACGGAATTCTGTGCTTGCAACCGGCCCGGGCGATTTTTCTCCGTCGGCGTGGATCGAATACAATGGAAACTAGAAATATATTTGGAATATACTCGAAGCTTTGAGTGACTCAGCTGAAGTTTAATTAAAAAGTTCGGAAGAGAGGTCGCGTAACGTTCGACGGATGACTTTGCGCGGAGCAGAAGGAAAGCAATCAAAAGGATTCTACGCTCCGTGGTTATCTTGGGAAGTAACCTTTTTAAGTGCTGTGTCTATACTGTCTCTGCTGTATTATTCAAGAATTCGCCCGGAAGTTTGGGACAAACGTCTGATCGGCGGAAAGTCGAGATCTTCTGGCCGCGTTGAGTTAACGAAACATCGAATTGATCTTCAGGAATTAATGGCTGATGAGAGACTTTGCACTCTTCGCGAGCTGATTCAGCGCGCTTGTTTATCTAATCGGAATAAAAGGGCTCGATATAGACTTTTACTGTTGAAAGGATGCACTGACGAGAGACGCAGCACTGAGAAAGGGTGGAATGAAAGTAAAGCTGTTCGAATGTTCGAAACAGGGCGAGGCAGTTTTATCCTGCTGAAGAAATTGAATTCAGTCGAGTATTCGTATTGTTTCGGATTATCAGAGTGATTTGGTAGTTACCTAATTTACTTCAAATTGACAAATTAAATGTGATAAAGAACTTCTTTTAAAGGGGAGATCAGGATCCGGATGAGCGTTTCTTGGATGGAATTGGCTTTATAATTATTAAAATAGGAAACTCGAGGTTGACATTTGTAGGGAATACTTCCTTTTGCGTCACTTCTTGACATATTTTATCCAACATCATTCTGAGCATTACAGTAAATCAAATATTGCAATTTCTATTTTAATATTCTAATATGGTGGAACTCGTATTTAGAAATACACGGAATAATATTTTTATACGGAAAAAAGTAAGGTAGCAGACAGGCAACCTGTTGCATTACACATCCCCCTCAATACAACATTACCACAGGTTTGAAATATGTGCGCATAGAACATATATAACAGAATTATGAGTAATTTATTTAAATAATAGAATATCTACTTAAATAAAGAATATAAAATACTATCTAACGATATATTCAAGAAATGAAGATACGTGCCCATCTATAACCATAAACCCGAGGTTCTCTGTTTACAAAGTACCTACACCAGGCTTGACCAGAGAAAATCCCCGGCCATATGCCGCACAAAAGTAAACTTGAGAACATCCCCCATCGACGACAGCCTCTATCCGTCCTACCGAACACCTGTGGGAGCACCTCACCCACCGTCTAGTAAATATCGCCGTGTCAATTACATCCTATTTAGTTATCTTTGCCATCAAATGTCATTAGTGTCTGGAAATTGAAATTGATTATTTGAACTGTAGACGTATATCTACCAGACGATTCAGCCAAGTGTGTCGAAAGTAAACGCGTTAGGGCCCAGTTCCATCCAGAAACCGCTCGACCAATTCTCTCCAAGAAATCAAGTTTGAAGCTATCCTCGTCAACTTGAACCTCGAGCCGCCCTCGCCTCGAATTTCAAGCTGCTCCGGTCAATCGAAAGTTAAAGCTGCCCTCGTCAACTCGAATGTTCAAACGGCGGTGTGTGAGAAACGTAATCGTTGCACAGTCCAGACGGTGGGCCACCGAGCCCGACGGCGTCCTCGCACTCTGCTCAGGGCCCGGTGCACCCGACCCCGGCGCCCCGATGGCCCCTAAAGCCCGGCGTGCTGGTGCACATCAATCGGAGCCACAGTCTCCGGTCGGGTCTCAGCGTCCGTGGCAACGAGACGCTGCGAAACGAACTGATGGCCAGGGAAAACGACGAGCCGTCGGTCGATCGGTTCCTCATGGATACGTCCGCGGCGAAACCGCCCGCCAAAGTGTTCCGTAGGAGGAAGGAAAGCGCGCAGAGGAGCCTGACCATGGTCAGCCTCCATGACGAGGGTATGCTCGCCAGGGCTAATAAAATTAAGGCCATGTTTGGGGTGCAGCTTAAAGAGCAGGCTACTCTGCCCGGCATTTCCAGAGAGAAAACAGGTGAGTCGCCTTGGGATGATTGTCGCTTTTAATGTTGGCGCAACTGACACGCGAACCGGAACTTTGATGACTGGACCGACCCCCTACTTTTTTTACGACTTCCGGGTCGTAACAGGGTTGGTTAACTTAATTTCCTTGAGCTTCGCTCACCGTTTGAATCGCGATACCTTGTTCTGCCGCCAGAGCGTTCAATTCGATGTGGGTTGAAATGGGAGAAATTTGGAAAATAAAGGAATATATTTTGCGTTGTTTGGATTTTATTTAATTCGCGGATTTATGGGAATATTTGAATGTACTTGGAAAGCATGAAAAGCTATGAAAAAATTTGGTGTACGTTGCTCATGATTAGTTTTGTTTCGTCCATGTTTTAATAACGCGCAATCGTGTACTGAAAGCGTGTCGTGGCGTGGTGCAAAATTAAACGCAACAAAGTGCGATTTATCGGACACGTGCGGTTAATTAAAAATACGGGCAAGCAAGAATTTCGCGGCGTTTATTGATGGCTATCGAATATTTGATAAGCGCGGCTGCATTAAACGTATTCTCGGTTCTGCGCCAGTTTGCCGACATTAAAAACAGTTCGCTTAATTCATTACTGTAAATTATCTTTAAATTCCCTAGTAATAACTACCAGAGTGCAATGCTATCGTTTTTTTCAAAGTATAGCATTGAACGTTTTATTACAGAAAAATTCAGAGGGACAGATATTTCGCGAAGTAATTAAATATCGTAATTAATTACGGAGGAGAAATTTCTTCAATTCATAATTTTTTAAATAAATACTCTCTGAATTTTTTCTAATAATCATTACGTTTATTTCCATTTGCTAAGGAAACATTTGCAAACGTCATTTAGATGTGCATTAAGTACTTTTATAAAATTCAGTAACTTTGCTCGTTGAAAAATCAAGGCAACACATTGAATCGAAAAGTATAGGAATGTATGTGGCAATGTATAGGAACATTGCTATTTATTGCACAATTTGGGATGCATTTGCAAATGAATCAATTCGAATTCCTACGATATCGAAACGACACGTGATTAACTTGCTTCTGGATTAAAGCGTCGAAGAAGAAAGGTAACAGTTTGTGCGTGCTATGTGTAATTAGCGCACCTATTATCATTTGTATGACCATTATATGTGCATTGAACATAGATGCTGCACTTGTTACGCCAATGTTACGAAGATAATGCACGTATATTCTTTGAAAAATTAGAAATTTTCATTTTGTTTTGCAGTCTGTTAATTGAATCGAAATTGTCGTATAGAGAATCATATTTAATTCAACCAATTATCGTATTCTGCTTTCGTTATACCCTTCGAATTTTAACGTGATATAAATATTTTAACAACAAAAAATTAATAATTTTAAATGCTTCTGTGTATCCCCAGTTGGCGTTGTAATGCGATTCATGATTTCATAGTCCATTGTTCCCTTCTGCACGAATCTCCGTTTATATTTTTAACTCCCTTCACTCGGAATTTTTTCAATTATACTTTTATTCGATGCTAACAATGTATGCAACGTGATTTATTCACCTGCACAGTCCTCGGTGTACATTTTAGTATTGAATAATTTACAAGTTTGTGGAACATATGTCCAGATGCACGCAGGGTGATATACAGTGGCGGAGTAATTGGTCCAAAAAACATGAGTCTTTTTTGAAAAGCTAGAAAAATTAGTTTGCTAAGTCGTGTGATTCCTCGTTTTGAAAAAAAAATGTAAAAATTGGTCGGAATAGCAAAAAAAATAGTAAAAGCCGTTTTTTAAACTGTTTTTTTTTGTGAGCCTGTAATGAAAATTCAAAGAACCTGTTTGTAGATTGAAATAAGTTGTATACAAGCCTAAAATTTCATCAAAATCGGTTAACGTTACTCTGAGCTATAAACGCTTAAAGATCGCAGACTCAGGTCGAAAATCACTGATTTTGGGAATTCACGGTATCACCCTGCATTCTTTTCAATGAATCCACAAAAATCTTACATTTGCAACGCTTGTAAAAGGGACACAAGCGCTAAAGTATTTCGAGTCTCAAGCTCTCAACCCACTTATTCAATTATCCACAATGGAACTTTAACCCATCGATCTTAAAAACTTTGAAAAATCCCCGCCATACGTCGCACGTAACAAGCAGTTGCATGAACTGGAAAGGCTTTATATGTTTCGTGTCATCGCTTCCTATTTGTGTTTTGTGTTTCCTTTAGCTGTGACTTACAAAAGAATAGCGCCGCGGCAGCGGATATTGCATGCAGAATCATCGTGCGAATTGAATCGAGGCAACGTCTCCCGTAAGCGAAAGAAACCAGGCGCAGGTACGTAAGAAGAATTTGCAAACACGTGCATGGTTCGCGTGTCAAGTTCTACCGACAATCGAAAAGGAGCTTTCCTTCCTACGCCCTGACTTTCCACTGTTTATTTTCAACCCTTCGATAGAGAAAGAAGGTAGTTCCTCGACGCTAGAATGTCTACGCGTACAGGACAACTAGGCTGTGCGCAATTATCAAAAGTGTTTGCAGTTACAGAGTGTCCTGGTTAGAATTTTATCATTCAACTCTTCATTGTAATATCGGATGATGGAAACAACTTTGACGGAGAAATTAGAAAGGACAACATGGTACACACAACCTCCACCCTTATATATCCTGCACATCTGTTACACTATAGCCTAAATTTTATAACTTCGACAACAAGGTGCTCCGTAATTACTTGCAGATTTGTTCTCCTATTCCTTCTACCTGAAAACACCATTTTCTTTGCATAGTTTACATCCATCGTGTCATCTACTGAATAGCTCCCACTTCTACATCATAATGATATTTTGAAATCTAAGTCCAGTTTCAGCAGTCGGAAAATTTACTGTCCTGTGGAGATTAATTAATATAGCAGTCTTAATGAATTTCGGATTAAAATGATTCCTTGTGTAAGTTGACAGTGCCCGATGAAATTATTTTCGAGAAAATCAATTTTCAAAATTCGGTGATCACGTGGTCTCGGATTAACTGTCCATTTGCACGTTCCTTTGAAGTGAATGATTCATTTTGTTAATAGAAGCGTTCTTTAATTTGGTATGAAAGCACAGAGAGTATTATTTACATAATTTTTTTCAAGTGGCAGCATGATGCTTTTGACTTGTTATTATTTGATATGACTGTATTGTGAGGTGAATCGAGGATTTGAAATTTTGATTGAAGGGTATCGAATTGCATAGCGAAATATTTAAACATGAATCAGGCGTGATAAATCTCGTTGTTGGTTCGTTATAAATCCTGTACGTATAAACATTCATGTGTACATATCATGCACGGTCGTATTTACGATAATACGGCTACTAGATGATTGTTGTGTACATAATTAAAATTTCGCTTTGCATGGCAGGGGTGCTCTTCGCGCCCACTATTGATTTAGCCGCTTAAAAACTCGGCGGTGACGTTAAAATACTGCGATCGTTGCAGTAAGACACGTCGGACACAACCAATATTCAATGTGAGGGTAGAATAACGCAGTTAAAACGACGATAAAATTTTTAACCCACTTTTCGTGTACACTAAAAATATTACAGAAAAGAGATCTTCCAGATAGAATTGCATCGAACAACTCCAAACGACGTGATTGCAATTATAATATTCAGAGAATCGCGAGCCTTCAAGTATTTATCGAATTACAATGCCAACGAATTTCCAAATTTAATACCAAGAACTTTGAAAATAGCTTTAAAATAGCACAGTAAAATATTTCAATTAAAATTAATTTGTGCCACTGTAAATGGTTGCAGTTAATCCAGAGGTATTAGAAATGTAAAAGGATGATTTATAATTCTGAATATAAAACACATCTACTTCATGACGTCCAGAGTGTAACAAATTGAGACACCTATCTACTCTCCCACATATTCGTGCAATTACAACAGTAGATATAGACATAGATATTCACTGATTACATAGCATTCACAGCTACACCTCGATCTTTACAAACAAATTCTCTTTATCTATCTCTATCTCTCTTGTGCACAACCCCCTGAACAATCCTCACCACCGATGATCTTCAATTCGTGTCGAATCCCAATTATTTCCCAAAAATCACTGTAGCTCTTAAAAGTCTCGACGAGTCTTCTGTTTCTCAACCGACACATCCCAACGTAACAACAATGCATACCCTCGGCGTGAACAAATGCACCCTCGTAAAACAAAAAAACTCGTCGACACTTTTAAGACCATCCACTTACGAAGCCTTTGATATCCCAGCGATATTCAAATTGCTTAAAAGCAGCGAGACCTTTCAAAGAGAGCGAATTGAGCGTCCATCGTCTGGCTCCCTCCATTTGATCGGTCCGCTAGAAACCATCCCCCGAAAACGGACGCCGTCGCGTGTCCCATGTCCATCGCGTGTCCTCTACCTCACCTGTCCCCTGGTATCATCATGCAAAGTCATGCGTTTCATTTGCACTTACAGATCCCAATCAAGCTGCGAATAACAATCACGTGAACAGCGTGTCGGAGGGCCTTCCCGAGTCCGGGGCGAAGACGTTTTACGAGAACCTACCCTTCCACGGGATCCAAGCGCCGCCTAACAAGGTCAGTGGGAATCGATACGCCCCTCGACGGCATTCTGCTGCCTTGTTCTTGTTGTGTTGCCACTCGAGCATGAGTTCTTTGTGCCGTAACTTCTTCATTTAAGCGCGCCATCGGCAACAGCGTGGCATGAAATGTCACTCAGAAGGCGCCCGGCTGCCGAAAAGCCTTGACGGCTCGCCTCCCGTCCCAGGATTTTAATATATAACAGCGCTTTCTCCGGACGAATGAAACCAGCAGCGGTATGCAGTTCGTCGGTTGCAAAATGAAATAAAACGGGCACGGCGCCGTTTTTTTAACTCCCTTCCGCGGTCGCCGCGTCTGCGTGCCTCTGTTTCCACATTCATATATTCCATTTAGCGATACGGATATTTTTTTTTCCTCCCTTTCGAGCCCCGGTTTCCTTTTATTTTTTTTTTCGTTCGCCCAGCCATGTCGAATGTGAGGCGGAGGGGGCGCGTTACCTGGGTGGCTGTTTAATAACATCGCGATACAGGCATTACACCGCGCCCCTGTCGATACTCGACGCGAACTGAGAATTGCAGATAAAAGGGAAACGGCTCGGTGTATAATGATAACGTGGACAACGCGCCCTGCCGATCGCCGGAGCGCGGGACGTAGGAAATGTAACGGAGTAGTGAAATATTTAAACGGGTTAGTAAATCCTGTACTGTAGCTTAAATGTTTGATCGCGCGCGACACCGAGGAAGAGCTTAGCAAAGCGTAGTGTTCAGGAAACGGCCAGTATCGATGCTCATTAGAAAAGTAATGGTACTATTTTTAAAAGTGACTTCTACTGTAAGAAATTAGGAACGTGTAATTAGCATAATCACTTACCGCATGGTTATTGTGTTTTAACCTATCCACAGATTTAACTGCCCCACAGTTTATATCAGTAATCATCGCTACCGTTAACCGATTTTTTACCACCCCATCAACGCCGCTGGCGGTCAATAAATCCATCCCCCGATATATCGGAATATTCCTCGGGCTCGCTAAATGCAAAATTCTTAATCCTCGGCGCACAAAGCGCATAATACACCGAGAAAGCATGGGGCTGAGAGAGATTGTAGGTCGTTCGATCCCCGTTTTCCCTGGAACAGCTCGAAACGGCCAACTACGCTGAACAATGCGTGGGCGACCGTTAAACCATTATGATATAATTGAAAGCAAAGCGTTTGGCGGTAGTTAAGTTGAGCGTTCCTCCAGTTATCCCGTCTCCTTGACTGAACCGGGAAGGCTGCAGGTTGGGATTCGAACGATCGCCTCGTTTCCCTTAATTAACGCCCCACTCTAGCCGTGTAGTTAAACAAGCCGCGGGTGACGGAAGGGGAGAAAGAAGGGAGCAATGAATGGGATCGAGTCCCGATGACAAAGCTGCGAGGGGCAGGGTTGGCCGGCGAAGATATCGTTCCGGGCTTGATAATGAGAAAAATGTTTTTGCTTACGCGAGGCGTGGCGGGCAGAGCCGTGGAGAGGCTAGCTCGAGGGCGGAATGAAGGTAATTTGATAAAAAGAGGAGGTCGAAAATATCAGGAGCACGCGACTACTCGAGGCTCTCAGCCGCGAAACGCGGCGCGCGAAAGTCACCGTGAAATAATCGCATTATGTGAGGCTGGAGTGCTCGAGTGCCGGCAGTCTGAGCCTTGCCTCTCCCCACCTACGAGGGGAACGTGGAGAACGCCGGAAACACAGAGTGCCGCACGTAGAAGGAAAGGAACGTACCAGAGGGGTTGCTGTATTGCACTCCGAGACGAGAGCCTTCGAGTACCGAGAGCGAAGTTAGAAGGTTCAACGCTAATATTCAACCTGGACTAGTTTTACCCTGGCCTTAACTCCCTTGCGCCTGTGTGCGCGATTAAGGATTATCGATTGCACGTGGCTTAGGAGGAAGTCAGACTCTGAATTTACCGAGAAAAATGATTTAGATCGCCACGTGGATGTATTTATGTAGTTTAGCGATGAAATGCTTGGAAGCGGCAGTAACTTCCAAGATTTTTCTATGTTCGCTGGGGATAACACAGGGTTGCGATAAGGGATGAGAAATCTAGTGTATGATGTGTACCATGCTTAATGGACTTAACTGGATAGCATTCAGAACGACCTGCAAACGACCATTTTCTGCAAATCCCAAACTTCTGCTACCGAGCTCTCTGTCGGGAGTGTTTGTATATTCAAATGGTATGTACATTTTAATTAGATTTTTGGACACTGAAGTCGGTGTTCTTCAGATCTGTCTCGTTTCGAAACTACTCGGTGTCCTAAACCAGTCGAGGTCTTATACCCAATTAAACAATTCAACCCTCTGTTCCCTGCTCGGAACTTCAGACTGCGAGAGTTTGCAGACACCCTTATGTACATTCTCTAGCTACAGTGTTTCCCCATGTCTATTGCAATTAAGGGTTTTGTAATATATTAGCACAAGGTATTATGGATATTGGTATAAGTTTCTTGTTTCAGGGTGAAAAAGTAGATAACTAAGTTGATCGTGTTTCTACAGTTCCTTTTTAATTCGAATAACTTTCACTCGAAACTATTCTTTAGATAACGCATGTATAAAAAATTACGAAGAGACTTTTCCTTCGCGTGAGTTGAAACACATGTCTGACTACATAGAGACCGTATCCACTTTCTCTGTTCCTATGTCGCGCTTCAGTAGTACGAATCAACCACATGTACCTCTACCTTCGTGTATCACTTAAGACTCGTAACTTACTTCAAGATCGTTTCGATTACAAAGTATTGTAATTAACAAAACCATCGTAAACATATTCTCGGCGGGATAGTTAAAAAAGAGAAATTCTTCGTGTGAAAATAAATCGAAAATAACTAATAGAATTTTTCTTACCAACAGAAACTATAATGCAACTGTGGGAAATGAATTCCTACGCGAAAACAATCAGAAAATAGCAGAAAAACAAAGCGTCCAAAGTAAACGTAATACAAAACAGACGCACAGACGGAGGAATTCGAAAAACAATTAAGAACCCGCTGAAAATTCAATTCCCTAAAATGAGCACCACAATACGTTACCCGTTTGCCTAGCAGCAACCTGTTATATTGTTATACGAACCGACGGATCGCGAATGGAAGGAAGCAAACAATGGCGAGGGAATATTGTTCCAACTCGATATGCAATGCTTTCGCGTCACGGATGCCTCGCGTTTCACTCTGGCGGTCGGTGAAATAAACATTTGGACGGGCCATGTAATCACCCGATCGATAATTTACATATTAATCGGCGGCGACGTGTCGAGTGGCCCTCCCGTTGAAATATGGATCCGGGGGAAATCGAGGACGCGTCTGGTGTCAAAGCTCCTGGAGCCGAAGATGGCCGACAAAGGGGCCCCGGTAATGTCCCACTCCTCTCTTGCCTCTTCGCTTTCAGCTGCTGTCCATACTCAATTACTTCGGTTGCGAGCCCTTCCCGCCTCCGATACGGTCATTACGAGCGAGGCACTCGGTTAAATAAGAGGGAGAATTAACCTCACCGCTCGCGCCCTCAGGCACCATAAACCATGCCCGCTGGCCATCCTCGAGCGTTTACCAGCCCCTCGTAAAAAGCTGAACGGCTCCTTCCGCGCGGATGACCTTCTTCTGTTCCGCGCAAGGCGATGCATTAGTCAGTGACGTTAGATTTCAGCTGACTTTTATTATTTACCGCGTGGAAACCACGATCGATGTCCCTGCTAGACTCGGTCAGTAGACACTCCAAGCTCTTGGGAAGTTGGTCCTCTAGGTATTAACCATTGAGGAGCCCCTCGTGCAGGACACTAATGCCACTTGTCCGGGATATTTTAAACATGTTCACTTCGTCAAGGCAGCATCGGTTTAGTGAATTCACTGGCATCGTGTATTTGAAGAAACGCTGCTGATACAGCAGTCCGTTTCGATGTGGTGTACGTACCTACGTCTTTCATTGGGCACTGAAAAATGTTAATGGAGAGGTGAAGCTGGTTCTGAATGTCCACTGGGTTATCCGACATCAAAGTTTCAAAGGAGAATATAAACTCTGCTTTTTGCATGTTGGAATATTGTCAAGGTATGTATAGGGGAGAGTAGCCTATATTGGACCGGCTCCTTAATTGGACCATTTGTGTATCTCGATAAACAAATATATTTGCAGTGGTTCTTTCGGCTACACTGATTTAGGAAGTCGAGATGAAGCATGCGAGAGCAGCTTCCTAAATCAGTGTAGCCGAAAGAACCACTGCAAATATATTTGTTTATCGAGATACACAAATGGTCCAATTAAGGAGCCGGTCCAATATAGGCTACTCTCCCCTACTTTGTAGAAATCGATGGAATTCTACTTTCCGCAGCTTCGAGAAATTAAGGATAAAAGGTTTAAAAAACGAACACTTCTTCGATCTGCAGTTTAATATTCGATATATTCGTGGCAGGACTTCCCATTATGTTCTTTAATTACTCCACTCTCCTTTGCTAGTGCATACAGAGTTTTGTGGAATTTTTCTGATCAGAAATTGAGGATCATGGTGAAACAGGATGGAAATGCCTTGCTACGGAAGTATATTCTGGATCTATAATTGTGGTTTCCTTGAAATGAAACTTGTTAAGCTAGTTAGAGGCAGAAGGCAAAGTGAACGAGCAACAAATCCTAATTTTAAACAGGTTGGGGTACTTTTAGAATGATTCTTTAGGAAGATGTCCGACCATCCGAGTGGCACTTTTCGACGCGGAAGTTGGCGCATTAATTAGCGACGGCGGGTAACTGTTCTAACGTGAAAATATCGTAGAAATAATACGTCGAACTCCGTAATGTTTGAAGTTCCAGCTGGTGCCCAGAGGAGAATTATTCGCGGCGAAACTGCTCCGAAATTCTGCAACATTACTGGAACTCTAATGCGATATCGAAGTTCTATAATAAACATTACCGTGCTGTTGAACTTTGCCCGGCCAGACTAACGTGATTTCTGTTGGGCTTCGCTTGGGAAAAACTCCTTTCCCTCGACGATTCGAATCTGTATCTTCTGGGCGAGAATCGTACCATTCTTCTTCGTAAGTTGAGCAACATTGTACGTCGAAAGTAAATTCTCATCATTCCTGGAAATATTCAGCTTGGAATTACGGAAATAAATACTACATTGACGATCAAAGAAAAATGAATATAAAGCAGAAACAGAGTTGTCATAATGCAGAATTCCCACACAGAATAAAATGGAAGAATGGACAATTGTTCGAACTAATAAAAGCCACAGTTGCATGTATCATCCACGAGGATCCATAAAATATAATTCCCACGGATTAGTGTAAACCTCGTTTAAATGAATTTTTCACTCGTATCTTCTCAATTTCCACCCCGCCTAGTCTATTACATTAAAACCAACCACATCGGCTTAGTAACTGAACCTATTCTCACAGTTGAAGCTCCAGCTCTCCATAGTCTCCCACGACAAATGCCCTTACTTAAGAAGAACGTCCATCTTCCACGTCACAAGCCAATAAAACTGGGCTGCTATAAAGAACGTCTTAAGATAAACCTCTTACACTACAGCGCTATCATACGCGCCAGGGAAATCCAAAAGATTCAACGTGTTAACCGCAGGATCCAGCTTATCCCCTAAGAATAAGTCCGCCATCGCGCGAGACATTCGTTCGGCGAGGTCGAACAAGAGGATTCGGGGCGCAGGGTCTCCCACTTTAATTTGAATATCGAGAAGAATATCGAGCACGGCGAAATTGAACCTGTATCCCATTTCATCGATGGGAAACGGGGAATCACAGTGACACATCATCCCTGCGCTTTCGTAAATCGTCCCCGTCGTTCTTTACCCGCCAGTCGAACCCCTCGACTTTCCACTACGTTTCAATTGCTTTCGATGCTTTCGTTGCTTCCAACGCGACGTATTTATTACGGGAGAAAAAAAATGGCACAGGGAGGACTCAAAGGCTGGAGAATAGAAGGTTGCTATAATTAGCTGTCTGTTCCATTTTATAGCGAATAATCGCCGCTCCCCCGGGAATTACAGTCTCGTCTTTGATCCGCGCACCCTTTGTGCGTCGAATGTCTAGACTTGCCATGGACGCTGCGTTGCTACCATTCGAGGATTACCTATACGAGCATGGGAAAGAAACGAAATTGCGTTTGTCAATAGATGTTAGCTTAATCATGGGTCAGAATTGTGTTTCGCCCAAGTGAATTATGTAAGACACCGTTGAATATCAAAAGCCTCTGTGTATTTAGGAAGGGTTGTTCAAGGAGGATTCTACTATGAAATACTTGAGAATATTTGACTAAATATGGAATACTCTGGAGCGTCTGATCTAATATAGGTACACCCCGAATTCCTACCTGTTCAAGAGGTACAATTTCCAACCCTTGCACTGAAACGGCAACGCTGGAGGCAACCCTTTTACATAACGCAGTTCAATTAAAACTGTAGATTTTACGATAAAATCCTAGGCTCCGTAGGATTCTCGACGATCTTATTAATCGTCGGCGTATTTATCGTCCCATGGAATTAACGCGATCCGAGGAGTGCTGGACGATCGTCTAATTAATTTGAAATAAGCCTGCTATAATACCCATAGTGGGACGCCTTTTCTTCCTTTTCTCTAATAATTTTTTTCTTAAGTGCAACCCCTTTCCAGTATACCCTCTTCCACCCTTTTTTCTTATCCACCTTCTTCTCCCTTTTCAACCCTCCGTTTTATTGCGATCTGGTTCGCGTCACACAATGCCACGATGAATAATTATGTATTATTCGGCCTCCTCTTAGGCTGGAAATCCATTAACGTTGAATTATGTCGAAACGGGACGAGAAAGTCACGAAAAAAGAGGGAACAAAGGGGTCCTTTCGATGGACGGGGACTGTGTAAACAATGTAATACGTATACAACGAGACTTCTTTTTTTCTCGTTTCTGCGCTCTCGTTCTATGCACCCTTTTTTTCCTTTCTGTCCATTTTTTTTTTAGGAACAGAAAACTTCAAGTGCTCTAGAGGGCACAGATTACACAGGGGCTGTGTCAAAAGCCAGTGTATATTTTAGTGAAACGGTATGAATATCAAACTTCAATTTGGATGTATGCGACGGAACAATTCATTCATCTATTTCAGGTACAAAGAAAAAGGAACATCGAAAATCTGTTTCTCTCGTAGGGGGAAAGATAATCACGAATTTAAATTATTGTGATATTAATCGCATAGATTATCAATATCAAAATTACTTTAGCTAGTACTTTAATTTCTGT
This sequence comes from Andrena flavipes, assembly GCA_963971345.1. Taxonomy (NCBI): domain Eukaryota; kingdom Metazoa; phylum Arthropoda; class Insecta; order Hymenoptera; family Andrenidae; genus Andrena; species Andrena flavipes. The sequence continues at coordinate 36,921,056 of OZ020481.1, forward strand.
ATACACACTAACTGCTCCATAGTTGCAACGGAACCGTCCAACGAAACCTGATTCTTTAAGCATACTTGCGTCTGCACTAATTGCACTTCGTTTAAAAATACTTGACAATATAGCCTTTCGAATTCAGAAACACCTCAGCACCTCGCATCGTCTCCAACCCTTATTATTATCATCTTCGCGATCTGAAAACAGCGCCCTGACAGAGATCAATTTCTTCCGGACGCTAAATAATTAGCCGGTCGATAAATGTTGACCAATTTGCATCTCGCGTTACGCTGTTGTGATTACACACAATTGCCCGTGACTGATCAAAGATGCAACGCGGTGTCGGGTGCGCTCAAAGCCGTTTCACGCGCGTACACGCTCACCTCCGCGATCGATCATCTATCTCAATAATTACAAATCTTATAATTAACACTAGGCCTTGAAACGAGCACGACGTACTCTTTTTATCGCGAACATTCCAAGCACCTGAACATCGTTCAGCAGCCTCGTCCACGCTAACCAACAAACTGGTACGTGCCAATGAATTCGCGATTAACGTGACAGAATTGCGAGTGAAAACAGTTTAACGGTCGCCGAAATCAGTAATAATTTCATCGATGGTATTGGAATTTTGCTAGCGGAAATCTCTAGTATTTATACATCACTGGAATCGTTTTGGGAAATAGTATTTAAAAGTAGTTGATTCGATTTATCTAATTAGTTGGATACCACGTTAATTGTAAAAGCACGAGCTTTTGTAAATTCAAGCAACATTCACCACGTACAATCGTAACAGGAACAGATGAAAATTCCTCAATCGCACAATTTCAAAGAGTATCTACGTTCGACACAGGGTTCCAGGATCACAGAATGGGACGCTCCCAGTGGAATGTTTTCACCAGCAGCAATTTCAATGCAGCTAGAAATTCCCGTCCATAAATTCATTCCAAGGCGAACGAACAAACTCCACCCTGCCTGTCGGTAATAATTTATTAAACAGAGAATTTACCGCCCCTGGGGTGGCAATTGTATCATGCCGGGCGACTCGCCGCGCTCCCCTGTCAAAAGCATCACTACCCTCCCCCTATGAAAATGGCGCGAAAAACGCGAGCAGCAAAAATCAGCATGCACCTTGGAGCGTGAAAGTGAGCCGAGCACCGAATTGCGGCATCGATAAAACCATCCCTGTACGGAGCCAGGACGCCGAACGTGCGTGCGGCGGGTTAATGAATGGATATTCCGGGCGAGTTCGCGCGAGCCACGAGCCGTTACATCGGTGGCCGAAACAATTGGAACGGTCGCGTCATAAATCCTGATCGCGCCGCGTCGATTGATCGATACAGCGTCCAGGGCCTCCTCGCCAGAATTACAGCGAGATAACGAATTAATTTTCCGTCCGTGGCATCATAAACGCGACGAACCCGTGTGCAGCGGCACGAACAAGTCATCCTTGAGCGGAGCTATCGATCTCGGGCCGAGTCAATCTATCTCCAACGCGGAAAACTTTCGTTCTGCACAATTGTGTGCCTCGACGGCCTTCGTGCCGTGCAGTTTGCGGGGATTTGAATAGAGATCGCGTTATTAACACTTAGAGGAAATTTTGCTCAATTCGCAGCCAGTCACCTTCGATGCTTCCCAGATGATGCAAAGTAATGCAAAAAGGTTAAAGCGTCATATGCTCTTTGTCTTCCAGTTTGTTTATTTTGTTTGTGCACTTTTCTCGAGCCTGCCTGGCCAGCGATTTCTCGCCCAGTGAGATCGAAATAGGGCGAAGGGGACAATAGCCGTCTCGATGACCGTGTTTCATTCAGCAGCCAGTGTTTCGAGCTTGTCACGCCACTGTTTGGCTTGGTTTGCGACACGCAGCTGATGTTCGAGCGACAATAACCGGTGATGCATGGACGAGCGTGTTTTCTGGCTTAATAGGAGGCATTGATTAGGCACGGGGGAGGCTTCTGTCCTGCGTTCAGAGATGGATTCGTTATGATTCAATAGATGCCCGGGATTTAGGTGTACGGAGTTTAGTAGCTGGGTTTCCTCTTCTCTGGGTACTATTGGCAAGTCTGTCGAGAAAAATGTGTTTTATTCTGCGGGGTGCGTTGAATATACACTGAGAAGCAGTTTTTCGTAGATCCTAAATTCTTGGGCCACCTTCAATTGCAATTGGATTTATTGAGATTTATTGAGATTTATATATTTACCATCGCGCACGTTTTGTGGGAATAGGTATATCTTTGAGCCCATTTGAAGATCAGTGCAGGAAATAATTTTAAAAATAATGTACCTAATTTTATTGTCTCAAAGTACTATGATACTTTTAAGTGTTCGAAGCATTCTCCCCAAAAAGCTACCAATTCATTCAACCTCGTAGCTCCGTTCTATCTAAACAGGCTGGCTATAATTTGACGATGATTTGAGGAAAAGTGTGAGATCGTTCGGCGCAAATATCGCCTAAATTGTCCAACATAAATCCAGGAGCACGATACTCGCGTACGTCGAGGGTGAACTATTCATTTAAAGTTACGGAGATTTATTTCGATCCGTGAGAATGTAAGCTGCCGGAGTGCCCGCTACGTAGAAACTTTCAATCGTGCCTGTGTTATCTAAAATTGAACGTGGAAGTACCTTCTTGAAACACTGGAAAGTAATAACGGCACCCACTTCACGTGTGCTTTATTTATCAGCGGCAGTATTTCCTTTCTGGCTTTCGTTAAATATGAACAGCCGGTGAAACGGATACCCCGGGGGTCCATATAATTCTGACGGCACTTTTAAATGTTCCACGAGCCCGTGGATATTGCAAATTTGCTCAGCAAACGCCTACTGTGCCTCATCGGCAACTGAAATTGAGTTATAGCTACGCCCCGATAGTTTAATCGACGATAACTTGCGATTTTTGTGGGGCATTGCTCGCGCGATATCATTGGGATATTGGGAAGTGTTCCCGTTTGGACCTTTCGATCTTTGTGATTTATTTAACAACGTATGGCTTGTCCAGAAGTCACTGGCAATAAGTATTTCAATGTGATAGAAGAAATGTCAGATACAATTCTTGATAGGAAGGGAACGGGATTATTTATAACTAGTGCTAGTATTTTATTTCATCGAGATGTCTGCTTGAAATTCACCCTGTGCACGGAAAAATATTTCATAAGATATTGAATGAAAGTCGAGATGCATTCGAATGTCTCTTAGCATTAAGTTACCTGAAAATAGAACATTTTCCTTGGAAAGCGAAGGAAATTATAACAGAGACAAGGTTCTAATAAAACACAATAACCAAAAGGCGACACGTGATAAAAAAATAATGACTCTCTACCTGCAGGCAGCACGATATAAACAAAAATGTCATAAACATCGCGTACACCGTCACCAGAAACAAGACACCCAAACACCTGTTTTTAATTCATAGACACAAACAACTGCAAAGAACTGAATTCTCCCCACAACTCAGAACATCATTAACATTTGGCCGTTTCCTTAACAGAACAGCCTATCTTCCACCCCCAGCCCTATAGAGTACCATGACCTGAAACCGAAAGATTTCGAACGTAGAAATTGATTACCCGCTGCGAAGCTTCGGTAAGCTAACAGAACAGAACCGCTAATCCTCGCCAAAGTGAGAAAAAAAGAGAACCGTGTAATCTGAAGCTAGAACCTACGTATAAAAGCACAGTGTAATAAATGCGAAAGAGCAAGGGACATTTTTCCGGAGCCCTTAAGGTTCGCGGGGCAGAGGAAGGGGCCCCCGAGGGCGAGGCTAGCCCATTCGCAGGTGGAAGTAAAAAGAATCCAGCTCGAAGATAAGTATACCGCCGGTTGTCTTTTGTTTTAGTTGGTTTCCCCTATGTTTGCTCGAGTTTCGGCTTTGCATGGCACGCTGCATCGTTCCGTACCGACCTCGCCGTCTCCCTCGCGGCCGCTGAGCAGAAGCACGTCGCTCTGCGACGCCAGTTCCGGCTACGAGTCGACGAGGAGCCACTTAGGGCCGCACTACAGCGACTATAACGTGCCCAGGAACAACTCGCCTGTGCCCAAGTACAACAGCCTCAAGCCCCGCCGAAGGAAGCACAAACGCTCGCAATTCTACTCGCTCAGGCTCTGCCGGAAACACGAGAACGCCCACAGGAAGTATCAGCTTTACGCTATACCGATATACAAGTGTCCACATAAGAACAGCAGCACCAGCACGATCGCGACGATCGTCCGGCCGGACACACCGTCGCTGGCGACCGGGCAGTCGAACGAGTCGAATCAGTCGAATGAATCGAATCAGTCGAACCAGGAGGCGTCCACGCCGCCGGTCCCGGCGCCCAGGAAGTCCAGGAGAACCGATCCCTCGAAACACACGTATCAAAACGTCCCCCCTCCCGTCTTCCCGCCGAAAAACGCCGCTTCGTTGCCTAGAACTAAGGTTTGTCGACTACTCGTGTTCTTTTCTGCTGATGGCCCGCATTCGACCATCGAGAACGTTGCTGCTGCGTCCAAGACGCTGCTCCTTTCTTTCCCGAGACTCGGGCTTGGATCGAGCGTGGTTTAACCGATCGGTTCGGTTGGACCAGGGGGCTCAGGCTTCCCACGAGTGCTTTCCGTTCGGTGTTGCGAATATAAAGGAGAGGAACGAGGTTTTCGGGCGCGTTTAGAATCGTTTGTAGAGGTCTCGCGAAAGTTTGTTGGGAAGCGGCAGATAATTAAACTGATGGCTTTATTCGCTGTTGGAGGAAGCAATTTGTAGAAGCTATTGTTCCTTAATATAATCGCGCGTGATGAAGGTGCCGTGACCCAGATAACGTAGAATGGTTTTTAGTTTAAATTGTTGATCCACTTTGCTAGCTGATTTGCGGAACATTAACGATTCTACGATTTCAAAGTTCTTGCAGTGTTTAAAGGTGCAATAGAGGTGTAATTTTAGACAGTTTTTAAGTTAAATTGAGATGCAGCCATTACTGTTTTGTGCAATATTTTTGTTTCGGATAGGTCCAGATTTGAAAAATTTGCCAGTTAATAGAAATAAAAACTTGTCAACTCAGTAACTACTACTAATTGTATAATCTTATAAACAGTTTTTTTCTAATTTACTCGAAGTTGGTAATGATGGAGCTGCACCCCTCTTGAATCATCTTAAATTGATATTTCCCTTAAGGTAGTTCCTAACCAACTATGTTAATCAAATTAGAGTTGGGTAATAAATGATAAATATAAAATAGTGTGATACTATGAAAATAATAATAATAATAATTTTTAACATCATGTATATATATTTTAGTATATCTTTTTCGACTCTGCCATATGCCACTGTGTTAAAATGCATCAACTTTAATTAACAATTTCTCGATAACTATGTGGTAAATCGATTTTAAACTTTATACAAGTGTTTCTCGTATTCCAAATTAGGTTTGAACGAAATTTGAAAGAATTCTTGAATTTAGTAGATTATTCAGGAACTACCTTAAATAGAGTCTATATATTTTATTCATATTATTGCATATTTTAACGTCGATGAGGATATGGAGATGCAAATACGAACATACCACATATTGCGAAATGAAACTTCGTTTCCTCTGCAGAATGAGTCCAATCTCTCCGCCCCACGAGGGTTCTATTGTCTTTTATTATGTTATAATTTTCGTTGCACCCGGGCGTAACACCTCGTAAACCATCATTCTCAATGAACCCCCAGACACGTGCAATTTAATTTTGCCAGACTCCAGCAGCAATTTCGTTAAATTCTTTCAAGCGTACGCAAATCTAACGCGAATAAACACAATTGCGTGGGAAAATTCACCAAAGCAACTCGCTTAATTACACCATATTTCGCTCGTATGTACATTCCTTTACTCAAAGAGTAGGGAATAATATTGTAAAGCAACAAAGGGCAATTTAATTACGATAGGCTGGATTAACAATATTACCAGATTCTTTCAAATTGCTCCAATCCAACACGAACAAGCGGAACAAGTGCAATAAGGAATCTAACTAATTGAACAATATTTCTATAATATTGCATTTATCGCTTAGCAAAGGGACGATTCCAAGTGCATCATTGTAAGATTGCATTGCAGCACCGATTAAGCCAGGAATTCAATGGCTTGTACGTAATAGGGACGCGGCAGCAACGGTAGTCGAACGGTGCAGAGTAAATCCTCTCCTTTAAGCACCGATGTAATAATTAGCAACGCACCTACTGCATGAGTACGATTTACGTGTCCGCAATAGATATAAAACAGCAGCTTCGGGCAAATAGGAGGTAGAGTTGCTGGAAGCCGAGTTATAATCGGAAATCATATTTTCCCTGCTAAGCTGGATCTCTGGCCGTCTATGTAGCGACCGTCCTTGTGTATGTCGGCCGGGCATCAAGTAAGTTTCCACTCACACACAGACACACACGTGCACAGGCACACATACATGTACGCGCGCTTACCGGTGAGCTTTTCAACCTTGTCCATAAAGGAGGTAAAATATTATTTCGAGTCCTTTAAAGGCGCGACTAGGGTGCTAAGAGTCCTTTTCGCGTGTGCGAGACCGAGGCTACTATTATCTCGACGAAAGGGTGAAGAGATATCTGCTTGGTTTGCTCCTTAAAGTCATGCGTACGCGGATCGGGACGCTCCACTTTGGAGAGTCTCTTCTAAAGCACGGAGCAGGATTCCTTACAGTCTTCTAAGAAGTTGGGTCTGTCACGCAAGGGATAATGCGTCAGAGTACGCTCACTAATTGTCATTAGTTGGTTCAGTCTGCATTATTAGATATTTTAGCTGTACCACGTCCGGGCAGATTTAAGAAAAATCTGAGCGTGCTTGAAGAAGCTAAATGTGAACGTCGTTTCGAGCAGAGTTGGGTAAATTTCGGTTTCCTTAAATGCCACTAGTACACTCTTGCGCGACAGACTGTGCATCGTCATTTCGCTACCCTTGATTGGCTGTCGACACGAAACTAAGGGTAGAGGGGAAGTAAGGAGCAACCGAGCTTCTCGTGCAAACTCGTATCAGTCGACACGAAGGAAGTTGTAAAAAGGAGCGAGATAACACTTTACCTCCTCGAAGTTGACGTGTCCTCGACTACTAACGCGATCCCTTCTCTCTCTCTCCCCCGTCCGTGGTCCCCGTGGCTGGATTCCCAACGACTAACCCCGTGGCCTGTTGCAGACCGACAGCCTATACAACTACAAACAACACTACCAACAGCAGCACCGGCAGGAAATGCAGCAGTACAGCTACCCGCTACCGAGCAACAGTTCCAGCCAACTAACACTGCCACTAACGCGCGGCCTCTACCATTCCTCGATAGTTAGCCCCTTGCAGACATCCTTCGTTCACGCGAACAACCGTCCGTCCCCCCTGGCGCGCCACGAGTCCGTCAATCACCTGTCCGCGGCGCATCCGGAGGAGGAGCAGCGGAACTACGCGAACCACGACACCAGACAGCCGCGGCGTCACGCCAGCCGCGGCAACGAGCGGGGCCAGAAGTACAAGAAGCACAAAAGGTCGGAGCGGAAGCAGAAGCAGCGGCGCGGCGGTGACGCGAGGAGGTCGTCGGACGCGTTCAACGGGCCATCCTGCGAGACCAGCTTCCACCAAGTCCAGGAGCTCGGCATACCGGAGACGTACAAGATCTCCTACCCCCATTACTACGAGGACGACATCGGGGAGTGCGCCACCGACTATCACAGGCCCAACCCGGCGAGCGCGCGCCAGCCGATATGGGAGCGACAGTCGAACCGCGGACCCGCCGAGGGCACACACTACGCGGACCCCGGGGACGCCAAGAACCGCAACAAGCCGAAGAGACTGTCGTCGAGCATCAGTGACGGACGATCGCCGTCCGCGCCGACGATAATGCAGTACGCCGAGCTGCACTTCCGGGACGTCGGTCAGGAGATCGATGTCTAAGAAGGTCAGTGGAAAAGGGGACGCGTCGCGGGCCTTGATCGAGTGCTGGTAGCGTTAAGAAGGTCGAGCCTAGGGAAAGGGGAAGTGTGCTTTGGAAATTTTTGTAGGATCTCGGCGAGGTACTTTGGTGTATCTTTGTAAAGTTCGATGGGGTTGGCTGGACCGCGGGTTTTTAAGATCACCACGCGGGGAACGGGATCGATGGGTCGATAGGTTGGCGCAGGGCGTGAGAAATGCTTGAGGATCTTAGAGATGGTATGGAAGGATATTCTGTTTGATTATTGAATTTGTGGTAGGTACAATCTTTTTTGTGCTGTACGCGATGAGAGGATAGAAAGTTTCAACAGAGTGGTATCAGGATTACTCAATGATTAGGAAAATTGCTTCTGTAATTGGCTAGCTGTTTCGAGTAAGCTAGCTGTTGGAAGTAATTAGAAGGAATTAGTTAGGACGAAATAATTAGAAGGGAGTATTCGATGCGCGGTAGGCGTTTTAGCACTAGAAATTCTGCTGAGTCGCTCGACCTTCTTCATATTTTTCGATGATAGTTTTCGTGCAGGTGGAATATACCTACTGCTACTTCTTTTAGGAAGATCGTTATCAGGCCTTCCATTTTTATTCGTTTGCGGAACATTTTGGAATTAACCAGATGGTTTGCACGTGTAGCTTATCATGTTAAAGAGAGATACGCGTTATAATCTTAGTGCCACGCTGTTTTAGATTCGAAAGGTTATAAATCTTAAAAAAATCAGATAAGCAACGTCACTGATGAGTACTTTTTGGGTTTAATCTGCATCTTACGGCGCAATTACAGGTAGGAAGGAGTTAGAATTTTGTTCGTTTGCATTATTTTATTGTTAAATGTTTGTTTCCCTTGTTTGCAGTGGAATTTGATCGTCATTGTGTTTTCTTCTCTGTTTGCGTTTCCTGTTTGCTTTACGTTTGACGGCATTTAAAATTAACTTTCAAGCTTGCTCTCTACAGCCTTTGTATTATTCTGCATTATTTGATATACCTAATTGTGGCTAAACGAATTTATCATTTTAATTCTATTTTGTTTCTTTTTATCGGTGGTCACAGTATTGGTAAGTACCTTAATTGAAACCAGTCGACTGAAAAATCGATGGAACCATGTAAATTCGTAATGGGTACATAAAATGTTTTAAATTGAAAGAATACAAAGAGATCGATGCTGTTTGTTCGAAGAAAACATTTCCTACCGCGAACAACTTTTAAACGATGTTCATTCGGACAAATTTAACAATTTTCACGGTCGACTAAATATGTCCCATGGTTGAATTTCTAAAATTCAATTTACAATTTCACCGAGGGAATTCTGTTTGAAAATATTTTCAAAAATTTCAACCACTTCACTTGCGAAAATAGCAGGATCAGTGATAATAAAAGAAGAATTGGTAATTCAAAGTAGAAATTAAATAGTTTCGATCGACTCAACGGTAGCTCGAAGAGCACCGCAAGATTATTTAATTATTTAAATTCTAGTCGATGAAGCAAAACTTCCAAGGATTTCATTCTTTAATCTCGTCACCGAGCGAACAAAGGAAGAAACGAACCTGTCGCGCGCAAAAATCGAATATCAAACGGAATGAAAAACCTACCCCCGATTGTAACAGGCAACATGCGCGATACAGAGCTTGCGCGGATCAGCGTGAATGAAAGGATTGAATAATGAAATTTGCATCGTTGCTGGCATACATAACAATTGTATCTAAATGTTTGTTCGTAGGAGGGTCAGCAGACAAAGAGCGATACGTACATATTCTAGGACATTTTGGCGTCCGACATGCCTTGTAGGTACATTGTATTCTATGAATTACGTCGTATTGCTTAGATACTTTCTATCAATATGCCGAGCAATCCGAAAACGTGTACCAGCGTGCACAGACCTCTATTCATAGAAGAGGCTTTCTATATAGTAGCTTTTAATCCTCCGCACCCTTGCACTTTCCACACAGAAATTCAACACACCCCACAGCTTCGATACTCCTACAAAAAAACATGTACAAAAGCTATCAGTGACACACGATATTCATCCGATCCCTCGCATTCAATATTCAATTCATTTTCTCAAATCATCCACAAAGAAACACGACCCCGATTCCTAACGATTTGAAACGGTAGATTATCATTAAAAGCTCCCAAATAGGTTCCCTATTCCCGCCACGAAATCACATAGCGCAAAGCGAATCGCGACGAGACACTCTGCCGAGGAATGCTCTCTTCTCATTCCCACCAAGCCGTTGCACCGAGACTAGACCTAGTTGAATCGGTTTGGTCGCGGTGAAACGATCGCGACAAGTGCAACACGCCCGCAAGCCCATACTGTACAGCCGAAAGTGGACTAAGGTGTTCGTTTGTAATGTTCTGTTTACGCAGCCCTTCAGGCCGGAATTTTCGGATCTCGACTACGCCGACGTGGACTACCGTTCCTACGGGCCGATCAACTACAAGGCCGCCAGCATCGCCCTCCTCCAGAAGCAGCAGGTCGAGAAACAGAGGCAGCAGCAGCTTCAAGAACGACGGCCCCAGATGTACGGTGTCTCGGACGAGAACGAGGAGCTTCTTTAACCCCACTTCCCAACCCCTCCTTAACTCGCCCCGTGTACACACTTCTCGAAGCGTGTAAAAAGCTGTCGTTCGCAATCGTTTATGCAACCGCCTCCTGCGGGCTTTCAGCGCTGCTCGTACTTTCATTTCCATAAAAAGGAAACTTCTCTTTAATCGCGCTCCATTGACAATTTCGCTGTGACGGGATCGACGCGGTTTCTTCGTTTCGCAATCTACGTTCACCGATGACGCACTCGTCGGCAGTTACTATTTCAGTTCGATCGTAAGTGCCACAGACAGGATTAAGCCCAGAGTGGGTTGTCTTTAAAGCTTCGATCCTGGCTATACGGTCACAGCGAGGTTCGTCGATGCGCGCACATTGAAACCAAAGAAAAATCTAGTTGTTTTAGCTGTGTACCGGAGAGACTTTCATCATGGAAGACGCTGCTTTATTGCTTTCTTTTTCTTCTCTTTTTTTTTGTGTGTGTGTCAGTCGTAGGGGAAACGTGAATTCTCTCGCACGTGTCCTTGTTCTGTCGGCGACTTCCTTATCACAGTGTAGTGGAAGTTCGCTTTAAAATCAGAACGGGATAAAAGGGAGTCGAATCCCCTTTTCCCGCTCGCCTTTTCAGTTTCCCCGCGATCGAATTCACGTCGATGTTGTAGCTCGAAGGACGCGCTCGCCAGATAGTCGTTTTGGATCCGCGTGGAGGGATCCGGCCACGACACCTGTAAATTTATACATAAATTCGTGTGTGGAGGATTATAAATAAAATCGTACGTTTATAAACTACATTGCCATGTGTTCTGGGATCAAATTGTCTAATTAAAGAGTGCGGCTCGGGGGGTCGGTGATCGACAAGACACGTAGAGTATCTCGTTACGCGTTAACGTAAAGATTACACATATCGCAGCTATTAATCGAGCTATCGCGCGTATTTCTATCGTGTACAGATAAAGTATTGCCAAGTGATTCGAACTAAACTAAACGTGATGGACTCCTTCCTTCTCTACCCACTTTGTAAAGCGAATTCTCTCCCCGAATCCATTTGTAAGTTTATACGTTACGCGAGAAGAAGAGGGAGAAGAAGAAGGCGACGATGGCGAGGAGAACTGGGCGATGTGACGTTCGCGGAGGACGTGACGCGTCGTTGTTTTATAGGGGAAGGAAGATAACGTACCTCGCGAACCCCCGATACTAACGATCCGTTCGTGACGTTCGTGTAATAATGTTTTCCTCCTTCTGTTTCCTTTTTTGCGAGCTGCCACGTAGTATCGCGTATGGTAACATGTGACACTGAAGCGGAAGTGGCCGGACAGCCAGGGGAGCAGCGGTTTATCAGATGGCAAGCCCCATGAATTAGTATTTTTCCCAGAAAACCGCCGTCGCGTCGATTCTTGGCGCTTCCTCGAGAAATGAAATCCTCTAAACTCTAATCGTTTCTAAATGGTGGAATCGTCGGCACATCCAGTGAAACCTAAGTCTTTATTATTTTATATTCATACGAATACGAGTTACACTATTAACACGTTCCCGTGGAACTGAAGTGTTTCAGTCTCTCGATACTGTCCGAAGAATCGATAAAGGAACAAATTACATTAAAATTTATCCCACCATTCACAGATTTTTATATAAATAAAACAGTCCCTCCCGGATTTTCTAAAGCGAAGGCAACATAATCCCTGATTTCACATCTGAGAATCTGGAAGCCTAAGTTACCGATGAGATTCTAATCCAGCTCTTCACAAAATTCATTTTCCACTTACTAATATTTACGAAGCAATTCGCACGATTAATCGCTCACACGAAACATTGCAAACCGTCCCACAAATCTGAACGAAACGGAGAACTACGGACGGTTTCGACTAAACCTTTCACAAGGATTCCCCCGAAACTCCAAAGAATTTATTATTCGCCATCTCGTCAGCGGGGAAATTTACAAATCCAATTAGGCGCGTCTAGTCCTCGCAGACGGAAGGGCGGCGGGAAGTTGTCGTCGAGGATCGGCGCAAAATATTTCAACTTCTAATGGAGAGTCGTGCTGAATCTCGGCGCGACAGCAAGATCGAGGCGCTGCCAGTCACGGTGAATTTTCATTCGGCGGCTGCGCTGGCTGTCCGGGAACAGAAGGATCCATCCGTGACGACTGAGATTTCGCTAACGAGCACGACGGAATAGGTGGATCTTTAGGGACGTCACCGATGGAATTGCGATGGCTTCGTCGCAGTCGATTGTTCATTGTCGTGGCCTTTAATTCGCCAGAAACGTCGAGAGGGGCCCATTGTCCGTCTACGAGAGCCTCCGCGCGTACGTCGAACCGTGCCAAATCATATTATCGAAACGATCCAGCGATTTTATCGATCGATTTTACGCGACGCCCGCCGAGACGATGGAGGAGCCGTCGCGACATCCGCGCCATTTCTCAGAACGGAACTCGATTCCCGCGATGACACGCGTTACCGTATTCCGTTCTACGCTCTTCCCGTTGTTCCCGTCGACAGCCTTTCGGTTAACCGAACGGAGCGATCGAACCACCGTTACTAGTCGGTATTATTCGATCTCGAGAAATCTTCGTAGATTCGTGTGCAAATTTAAAGGGAGCGTGCTGCTTGATTCGCACCCTCTTCACCACGTACCTGTAGCGGCGCACTCAGGATTGAATCTTGGGAGAGCCGAGTCGAAGGGATAAATATTTTTAATGCAAATTCAGTCGAATTCATTGCTGATTGTAAAAGTTTCTTTAAAGAATAAAATCCAGTTATATCTTCTTTTTACAAAACTTTGGAGGGTGAGGGGGCCCTTTGCCCCTCACCCTGGGTACGGCACAGCGTACCTTATCAATCGACTAGAAATACCTTTTTCTGGTTGGAGCATTTATTTATTTATTAGCTAAAAGACTCTAGAATGGAAAATTAAATTGTAATTTACAAAAAAAAATGATTCATTTGGTTGTAAGGAGTATAAATAGGTTCATCCCCGTCGTAATATCGCAGAAAGGCTGTCGATGTAGCAGTTCCACCGGAAGTTGAGTTCACCGCGAACGACGGTCCAAGTAGTTACCGTTCGGGGCAAATCGTTCGCGTGGAATGAAAGTAAATTAACCGAACGTTACTGAACGCCAGCCAAAGATAACCGATTGTTGTTCGCGTTTGCACTGCGTACGTTTCTCGCGGTGTTCTACGCGAACGCGAGTGTAAAAAGTGTTTTTTCCACGTGTTTTTACATTCAGAGTGTCGCCCTGTGAACTGTTGCTCGGTGAATTGAATAGTTTTTAATATGTACACACATTACACACACACGCGTACACAAAAGCCAGGCACGCACACGCGGGTGCGTTGTATACATACGTTAAAACACGTTAAAATATCGATTGTATCGAATTACGGTCCCCAAAGCGTTACATAGTACTATTAAACAATAAATTGTATACAATACAAGTCGATTAACCGTTAGACTATGTGTATAGATATATATATATATATATGGATATGTATATGTATACATAAACGAGACACTTTAATAATTCATCCATACAGAACTTGTTCTTTCGACTTCGTGTAACGATAGCGATCCGTCGTTTGTAATATATTTTCGAGGGCTTGTTTCGTGGGCGAATGATTTGAGGATTTTGAGGATTCGAGCGCAGGGCATGGTGCAGTGTGTAAATTGGAGTGATTATTGCGAGCGAGAGGGGCAGACGTTGCGTATGATGTAAAGTGTAATGTGGCTCGCGGTCTGGTAAATTATCAAAATTCACGCGAACTTTGTGTACTACAGAAGAAGAGTCGAGAATCGCACGATCCTCAGTGTAGGTGGTATAGTATTCGGTGGTGCGTAAGTTAATGTACGTTTCGTTAAACGGTTCGGTGTAAATTGGGCGAGCAGTCTGTTTGGGCGTACGTTGTACATAAAATTGTAAAGAGGATAGCCGTTCTGTTCGGCGTAAGGTAAATAAATGTTAATTTGGAAATTGGTTGGACGCTGGAACGGAATTTTGGTACTTTACCACAGGCGAACGTGACATATTTTTACAATGAAAAAATTTCCGTGCTCACCATTCAGTCAGTCATAGTTTATCCCGACGTTTTTTAATGTTACCATTGAAGTCGATGCATTTAAGAATGTCGCGAAGTTTACGGGGAGGATTATGACGGAGATGTTTAATTTTGTAATAAATTGTAAACTTATGTAACTCGAAGAGCGTCAGATTTGCATTGTCTTTATTGTTAAAGTGTAATATCTAATAAAACTTCTGTTATATTCATTGTACTATATCCCTTCATTGTCGTACTTTGGGGTTTAATGGTAGAGGCTAATTGACACCGAGTGGGTAATTGAAGATTCAGGGTGTAGCTTATTACGATGATCATTGAAAATTACCTAGAAACACCTGTAAGACACGAAGTAGACATCGTAATTATACATCGAACGGCGATGATTATGGCAGAGTTTAAATAACTTATCAGAAATCTGTCTTCTATCTCCAAATACTTGTATAACGCTGAACTTCTGGGAATCCCAAGATAAAGCCTCTGATAAAGGCTTCTTTCCCACACTACTCCAGCATTACCTCGTGCCACTTCACTTATTTGTGGGACATTTAACTTTTTCAGTTTGCCGAAAACGGTGTAAACGTCGAACATAAAGCAAACATAAGAAAATTGAACGTTCTCTGGAATTATTGCAAAGTATACAACGTTCTGTGGAATTATTGCAAAGTATACAACTTAGGATTTCTAAATTTTCAATGTAGGCTCAGATAAAAAAGTTGAAAAAGCGAGCTTCACTATTTTCTTCGCTATTCCGACCAATTGCAATTGTTTTCAAATCGACAAAACACATCACCTAAGTAAATTAATCCTTCTGACTTCTGAAAAAAACTCAAGTCGTTTGGCCCAATTTTAATAAAGTTAATCCATTTTAGAAGGTGTCCTAATACTTTTGTCCGTCACTGTATCCTCCTTTACCAGAAGGGTGGTTAAACAGCCCAACGTCAGAATACTAACATTTGCTCAACGGCTCACTTTTACAACTCGATCCTACAAACGTAAACACGTCTAGATCCGACGAGAGTCTAAACGCGTCCCTTGCCGCCAGTGATCGCGAATTGCAACATCCGGTAAACCTCGGCGACTGTAATCTGGCGCCAGTGTCATCCTCGTCACAACAGTCTCGTTTTCCGAGACGAAGAAAGATTAATAAGCCCACTTCGACCAGCTGTTTGCCTTTGGATCACGCAGCCGAGAGTACCCCGATACTTGCCCGAGTTCTCTGGGGTCAGCCGCGCGTACCGCCGTGGCAAGTTTCATCCCCTCCCCCCAGAAATCCAGCGGTGTGATCGGCGATCGATCAAGACGGAAGATTACGCACGAAAATCGCAGATTAAGCGACTTCGACGGCGCTTGACGTCGCCGGGGATCGCGATAAGAATACCGATAACGGTAAGGGGGTAAGACGGAAGGGAGCAGGCAGCAAATGCTCGACGCAAACACGGCGATCTCCTTTAATCACCACTACACAGATAAAAGAAAAAGCAATGGCAACGCGGAAGACGCAGTTCGACTAGAGCCGAGCTGGAAGCTGATACGCGAGAAACAGTCGAGCAAAACGACTTATTTCACAGCAGTGGTGTGCCGAATGAAGCTCAACGGCGAAGTGCGAGCCTCCTGCTTACCGCGAATGGCAAGAAGAAAGTCGAGACTCGAGAAGACCTGTGACTGAAGATACAAGAAATTTCACCGGGCAATTTTTAATCTGGATGCGTTCGAAGGGATCGGCTTAGTTATTCGTCTCTCGATCGATAGGAGTGTGCGAGTATATTTCGAGGAAGAAACATGAAGATGATGGAGGAGAAAGAGTTGAAGGAGGTAGTGTGCGCAAAGAATTGTGTGAGGGTGGTAAATGGCGACAAAAGTCTGGAAAAACTGGAGACGAAAGTGTACAAGAGAAGATGGTTGATGCTCAGCCTGTACATTTTGTACGCGGGGATGAGCACCTTCCAGTGGGTGCAGTATTCCATAATCAACAACATAGTGGTCAGGTAGTTGCATTTCCATTTTCGTGAATTTTAAGAATCCCTCTTTAATGTATAATTTATTCGCTATGAAACAGTAAAGTATTTGTGCTAGAAATCCATTACATTAAGAGTCATTTAATTTGACTATATTAAAGGTACTTTTATTTAATAAATGAAGAACATCGTAATTAATGTATTACAAAGTAGAGAGTTCTATCGACGATAAGAACTTATCGACATCGGATTGTACTCCCACTTAAACCACTTCAACTTGTGCCGAAAATAAATATAGCTTCGATATCACCAAGCGTTTCAATGATATGTCCACGTTAAAGTGGCGTCGTGCCATCGCGAAATTTTAGCATTGAACTCCACTGGGTTTAACAATAGCATTGTTCAGGTACTATGGCGTCTCCTCGTTGGCTGTCGACTGGACAGCGATGTCGTTCATGGCTTATTACGTGATTTTGGTATTCCCTGCCACGTACATAACAGACCGCTGGGGGCTCAGGCAGAGTAACATTTTGGGATGTGGACTGTGTTGCCTCGGCTCGTGGATAAAAGTTCTCTCCGTCAGTCCTGACAGGTTTTACGTCACCGTCATTGGGCAGTCCTTGGTCGCTTCCATGCAGGTCAGACTTACCGAAGTGTAATAATAAATCCACCCTCGAATTATCCGTTACTAAGCTCCCTGTGCTCTTTTAAAAACAAAAGCTCGATGAGGGACAGATTTAAACACTGAAAGTTATCAGCTGTAGAATATTCATTCTTAAACATTTCAGTCACAGTCAGTTATAGATAATTCTAATCCAACGATAGCCTGCAAGAACAGCCGCCATCTTTTTAATCGTCGCTTCACATTGCATAAAGTTAAGCAAAGACAGTGCACTGAGAGTGCAATACAGTGCTGCAATGTTTATCGGTGTATGTACATAGTCGAAAAGGTGTTTTAAATAGTATTTCAAGATTCTCCCAGTAGTATAGTGCCATATAAGTCAGACCGTCCTGGTTCCAAGTAGCAGGAACTAACATTGACTCTACAATAAATCAGTCTCCTATCTTACACGTGCGGGCGTTGTACTGGTTAAAAAAACGATCAATTGTGCTTATTATAAATTCACCTAACCCACGAGTACTCGCAGCTATCGTTTACGATAAGAATTTTCAATGGAAGTGATCGGAAGCGCGTCTCGCGCTGCAACGTCCCTTTTACAACTCCGCTTATAAACACTGAAATCAATGATTTATGTTAGAAAAAAGCAGAGTTAAATAAATGCACAGACACGGTATAAACGAGCTCGCGAGAATCTGTCATAAATTACTGCTAATACGAGGCATTACGAGTCTAGTCGAACTTTGTGTACGCGAAGCTTAAGCTGCGAGTGAAGTATCGAACTGAGCGCAGCGTCTCGGTAGAATTTATGCTTGCGCCTTCGCCACGTGCATCTTGAGTTTGAAATAATCTTTGATTTCTAACTAAATGATATTTATTCACAATCCGGAGCCAGTAGATTCATCAGTGAATATCTCGAGCATTGTTGATTCGTGGATCTACTTTTATATTATTATAGTTTCATTCTTCCCTTTATGGTTTGCGAATTAATCTCTGAAGTACTCAGTGTTTATAAAGAAACGTTTGCAGTGTTTAAACAAGATAGTACGAATACACACAGGGGCGGCCCTAGGCTGCGATCATCAAATGTTTCGCTAATATTTCGCTAATTCGATACATGAAGAAAAGTGAATTGTTTTTAAAGTTGTCTTTAGCCTCGGTGTTTAAATCTTTTCCAATTTCTTTCGCTTAAAATTTCCTCCAAATTCGCCACTTCCCAAAATTTGATGCTCCCCAAAATTTGTCGCTCCTCCAAATTCGCCACTTCCCAAAATTTGACGTTCCCAAAAATTTGTCGCTCCTCTAAATTCGCCACTTCCCAAAATTTGATGCTCCTCAAAATTTGCCACTCACCCAAATTTGATACTCCACAAAATTTATCGCTTCCAAAAATTTGCCGCTCCTCAAACTTTATCGCTCCCCAAAATTTGATACTCCTCCAAATTTGCCGCTCTACCGTGCAACCTAATTAGCCTATACCCAAATCCGCTCCGGAATACGCGACGATTATAATTGGTTGTACCATGTCAGACAATAACTCTGACTGTGCCTGGGCGTCTATCAGCGCAATGGTTCCACTCTAAGGAGACATCCACTGCCACGTCTGTTAGCATTTTCGGTAATCAGTTGGGGATAGCCTTAAGCTTCTTTATCACGCCAATGGTAGTGAAGAACCATGAGAATCTGGACGACATAGGCGCCGATCTGTCGCACCTTTTCTGGGCCGTTGCCATCATCATGTCGATCGCGCTGTTGCTAGTCATAATACGTAAGTTTCCCTCGACGAATAAGTAATGTTTAAAGTCTTCCGAAAGACTTCAATAATTATAGTACCCCCTACCAATTACACTAATTTATAAATCAGAGTCAGTTGACGGATTAACACAGCCAGATCCGAAGAATAGAAGAGCCGTATAATGGTTTTCCTTCTTTATGCCCATGCTTTATTTCAAATTTTATCCTAACCCCTTGAATAGCAACTACTATTCTCCACTAAACAGGATTATTTTGCAACAGTATTCGAAGAAGATCCGAAGCTACCACCGAGCACGGCGCGAGCTCTGCAGAAGTTGAATCAAATCGAAGGAAGAGATAACTTCCTAGAATCAATGAAAAGCCTGTTCAAAAACAGGCAATATTTATTGCTCTGCAATACATATGGCTTGAACGTCGGCGTGTTCAACGCAGTGGCGACGTTACTCAATCAAATTTACCTCGCACATTTTGAGGTGAGCTGAACAGAGAGGGGATCCCAAGGTATTCGATTACGCTGTGGGGAAAATCAAGGGATGTTAAGCCGCAAGATACGAAGACACTAATCGAGGGACATTCTATGTTTTGCAGAACGGCGAGGAGGACGCGGGTAGAATCGGTTTGGTCATGATCGTTACGGGAATGGTAGGATCTATCAGTTTCGGTGTCATTCTCGATAAAACGCAAAAGTTCAAGTAAGATGATCCTCCAAGCGTCGCTGTGAATCTCTTCCTTCACTTTTCTATTCTGCTTCCTCTCATTCTCTTCTATTCTCTTGTGCTCTGTCTTTCTCTACTATCTACTATCTTCTTCCAATCTCAACTACCACTCGGTGTGCTTCTGAATTAAAATTAAAGCTCATCGTTAATGCCTGCAATTAAATAGTCTTTGCGCGACGCACCTCTTCCTAAACCATTTCGCAGCGTAACAGAGGCGTGTGTGTTTTTCAGGGAAACAACAGTGGCCGTATACTTCCTCTCGCTGTGCGGCCAGATTTTCTTCGCCGCGTTCACTTGCCTCGAAATGAAATGGATGGTGTACCTGTCCGCCATTTTTCTGGGGTACAACATATTCTATGCTACGTACGATAAATCAACGAAAGCACGTTCTATCAGTTCTTGATAGCTCTCTATCCAATTTACGCCAGATTAGACTCGTGCTTTCCCTCGCCCGATAAAATCAAATGCTTTCACCCCACGTGCATCGGAATCTATTCTAACGAGAGGAATCATTGGAAACCACCGATTATTTTAATGTCTCTCGTAGGAATCGATTCATCCTTCGCTGTCTAAAGCGCAATTACTTTTCGCAGGTATTTCATGGCGGGCTACGTAGCGTTAGGATACGAGATGTGCGCGGAATTCACGTATCCCGAGTCCGAGGGGCTAGCGGCCGGAATTCTGAACGTGGCTAATAACGTTTACGGCATTGTGCTCGTTCTAATATTCGGAAGGCTGCTGGAAACCCATGGGGACGTTCCAGTCCACGTAGGACTGTGCGTGGTGCTCCTAGTCGGTTTTGTAATGACCGTGCTGACAAAGGACGTACAGAGGCGCCAGGACGCGAAGAAGGGGGCTCGGTACGAGGGAGTCCGTCAAAGTGAAAAGCCTGACGATTGCAACGGAGCTGAGCATGACTACTCGATCAAACGATAATATCTAGCAGCTCGAGGATCGTGTGTTTCGTACAAGAGACTCGGTTTCAGTCTCGGCCGAGACGGTAAAGTCTCGACGTGTTGTGATGTTTTAAAAGTGTTCACAGTCGTTGGACATTTCCACGTGGAAGCTAGAGGGAAGTAGTGACGCTGAAGAATTTCTAAGCGCACCGGTAATTTCCCGTGGAGATATATGTATTCTGTGTCCTCTTTTTATTGTCAGATGAAGATACTTCCGAAGTTAGGTTGTGCTATAATTTTGTGTAGTACCCTGTATATCTATGGACAAAGCGCTCGAAGAAATATTTAAGAAACGTGAACGTAGGTGTGAAGAATTACTTGGATACTTTTTTATATTTGTAGCTCGCAATTTCAGAGATTAGTAATCGTCGAGAAGAAGAATTTAATCGATATGTTTTTAAACACCAACGCAAATAATAGTGTTTAAAAATTTTGGAAATCTTTATTTGATTTTAAAAATTTTATTTAATTTTACAATTCGACCAGGTTTTCTGCATTTGTTGGGCAACGTTCCATTGTTGTTGCCCGATACACAATATTCCTTCCAACCCCAGAATACTGCAATTTAAATTTTAATTCCGCGTCTGAGGAAGATTCAGACCAAAATAAACGCGCCAATCACGCGATAAAATGGAAACTGCGAAAGCACGGCAAAATTGGACTGTCAATTGTAAAAAATAAAATCGCGCAACTTTTGCGATGTATCGCTCACGACTGGTTGAAATTTAATAAAAACTCTTCTGTGTGGGTGAAAATACACACAATTTCCGTAACTCGTATTTCCTTTATCATGAATTCTACTGTAGGTATACTATAGTACTAATTTACCAGCCTTCATTCATTCTAATACAAAAACTTTCCTATTAAATACTTAAAGAACCAATTTAATTTATTTCAGTTACGTTTATAACTTTAGGTATTATTTAAAATACACATAAATTATTTAGCCCTGAACACCAAACAGGATATACAATTGATAGTTACAGAGTTACTGATAGTAACCCAATATCTCCAAAAATATGATCCTTCCTTGTCAAGGATCAACTACAACATCCTCATCGAGCAGTACCCCCCAGAGAAAAAGAGACCTCATCGAAGAGATCGCTCATGGCAAATTCGTGGACGTGCCAGAAACAATACAACGGGCGTTGAAGATTCGGGCAGAATAGGGTGGACTTTTATCGACAAGGAATACTCGTCCTTGTTTTCGAATAAAAGGCACAGAGCCGAGGGTGTAGTGTGCGCTGCGCTTGACACGTGACATGACGTGTGCACCACTTGTTACCCGACTGGAATACTCGATATACTCGATCAGAGAACAAAAGTACCCAATGCAGGGACTATTCTATCACAGACACGCGATAAGTGAAAGTGTCTCCACTTTGAAATCCACGTCGAGTTTCGTCTATAGCCTGCGTTTGATAATTCATTTCGGCGAATGAGTGGGGATATAGAAAACGGTGGCCACTGTCTCCGACTCGGTAGGATAATAAATTGTACACCGAAACGATATGATTACTTGTATCTAGAAATGCGGATAATTCTGTTAGAATATTGCAGATGTGATGATTCCTTGTAAACTTATGAAGTAGAAATATAAAACCCCAATTTCCCCTCTAACTGCTTGTCCCCGTGGATTTCTGTATACTTGCTGAAAATATCCCTACCATAATAACGTGAATAATAGAATTGCTAGATATTCATTTGTTCATATTAACGCAACATGTTATTCCCCTTTTAACTGAATCATGGTTGAATATAATGTTTCTTTTCTGAAAGACAATTTAGATAAAATTATTGGTAGTCCCTAGAGAGCTGGGAGCTGCTCTGTGAGATTACTAACAATTTTAACTAAATTAAATTGTACGATCTAATCAGTTTATAAAACCCAGCGGCGTGTGCTCGTTTTCGGATTTTCGTTGCAGTGGAAATTAAACATTGGATATATAGTTAAGATCTACTCTTAAACCAATTTTATCGACAAGTGAGATTGATCGAAGAACAGAACTGACGGAATAATTTTACAATTACTATTTATGGACCTCCCAAAACAGTCATATCAAAACACATTATTTTTCCACGTAATTCTACAGAGTCGTCGTAAACAAGTCCCCGCATGTGTCTTTCTTGAGAGACTTCTGTAAATATCATATGTTTCGCGTTATTGGCAGCACATACACGTTGAAACGAGTCGCGTGGGTCGCCCTCGTATCCGTCGAGATTGCGATTATCACAAAGGGACTTATGGGTTATCGATAACGAGCTAGAATGAAAAGCGGAAACGACAGATCGCCGCAAACGGAGTCGAGTGGACGGGGCGAGGACGTAGATCGATAGATTCCGTTTAATTCGTTGGAGCAAACGCCCGTTGACGATGATAAATGGACAATTCTGTATAAAATATTCCACACCACTCTCTATATAATTCTGTACTCCCTCAAATCCCCCTGAATTTCACAAACAGAAATTCATTCCACCCAGTATTACCTATACCCCGCGGCATAGTAATCTTCAACAAGTACAACATTATAAATCAACCTTCCCATACTAATCCCACCATTACTTTGGCACTGCTACTCCAAAGAACTTACTTCCCGGATCAACACACAAAAAACTTAACCCTCACCCGTCCCCTGTATCAATTTCACACAAATGTACATAGTTGCGATAAATGTAAAAAAGCAATATGCTCTGTTCACCGCTACGTTACGTGCGACCGATGCGAACAATCGTATGCCTGACTATACAGAAATTTAATTTTTTATTTTCAATAAAAGAGTTTGCAATTTTTTTTACCACTTTGTCAATTTCACACCGAAGGTCAAATTACGTTAGAACTGAACATTACAAAAATTAGAACTTGAATCAAAAACTCTTTAGTGTAATACTTCCGCACTAGATCTCCACCCGAACCTCGAAACTAGTCATCCTCCATCCCCTCCATCGTCTCCTGTTCATGCATGCGCAGTAGGGAACCCCGCTGCCAATGCACCTACAGCAGTAACTCACAGACCCCGGTATACTCTCTCAATAGAGCACACTGTAGTCGACGACAAAATTCCTCTCCGTACAATTCCTCCGTCAGTTCTGCCCGCGACTGGCCAGCCAGGTGTGCCTGGTGTCCAGGTGTCCGGTTGGAACGGAAAAGCTTGATTTATCCCGTGAATGTTGCACACAGGAGCCGTCACCGGCCTCAGGCAGCCGACAAGTTCTAAGCGTGCCGCAGACGGAATCCAGATCGCAGTCGGGTGAGCGTTCACTGTCAATCCGGTAATTAGTTTGCATGCCACGTTTTTGGAGCGGGCCGATCGAATTCGTACGCGCAAGAGCACCAGCGTTCGTCGATCTTGCGAATTCATAATGCATCGCGTATTCGTTACACGTCCGCCGCTCACGTAAGCCATGACAAAATTATGTACTACAACGGGTGCTTTCGCCCTTGCGTTTTAAAGCGTCGTGGACCGGGAAGGAAGCCACCTTCCCCTTATATCCCGTCTCTGGGATGATACGCCACTTTCCGGCGCCAGGGGAGTCTTAAGGGCGAAACGATCCGCCGTTTCGCAAATAACACGCCCGTCGCAAACCATTCGTTGAGGATTGATAAACGGAAGACAGAAATAATGATAACTAGCAATTTATCAATGACGATGGGGAATGAATGGTTTTTATAGTGGTGAAACAGGGGAGTTTTTTGTTGTTGGAAGGTTAATGGTAACGTTTGGTCCAGTAGAGAGATACTTAGTGCTGGTCTTTCTCTTTTTCGATTTTCCCCTTTGGAATAATTTTGTATAGCACTTGATGGATTCTTAGCTTAAGAACACAATCCGTTTGGTTTCCTCTGTTCGATGTATATAGCAAGAGTTCTAAGTATCTCCCTTCCATTTCCACACTCGAGTGTTTCATAAATTTCTGGTCTGCGCGTGGCAGGCACTTTCTACTCGCAAAGCAAGAAACTGTCGTTTCTTGCAGTAATACTGTAATTAGCATTGCTAACTGTAATACGAGGGAGAGAATGAGTCACCAACGTTTCCACAAACGAAAATCACTCTAAACTCCGGTGGAGCTAGTCTTCAACCTCTGTCGACCAAACGTTTCCTAATTAATTCCGTAAGTACCATTCGCTGTCCAACCTCTGGACTTTAATACCAACTGCACAATCAATTTTTTCCGCGGAAGAATATCTAAGTTGCTAAATGATAAATATTTTTTTGTGCATTTTATTCGTTTCTACACCGTACACTCGATAAATTAACATTTCGGCTGTCTCGCGTTATAAAACCTGAGCGAACGTGGGTAAGAACAAGAACCGCGGCATCAACAAACGTCGAGGAGAACGTCGTGGCCATCGTGACACTTCTCAGCTGATCTAATCACCACTCACGTCACGTAATATAGGTCTACCTTCGTGGTTACGAAACGGTAAGCAATAAGCAACGAAACGAAATCGTTTCGTATCGCTTCGTATTCACGATGCTTGGGCGCCGACTCAAACACACGGCCGCATATAAAGACGGACGAAAGGCACGGGCAAAGGCCAGTCAAAATTTTCGGCGCTAACTCAACGGTGGCGGGCCAGCAAGAATGAGGAAAACGGTAACGTGGTGATAGATTCGTTGTGCACGGGGAATATCGATTTAATTCGATCTAACACATGGACGCGGTGACACGGTCGTCTAGACCACTTCTTTAAGTCTGATTTATTCCACTCTTGTTTCACTTAAACTAGATATTCTCTTCTTCGATGGTAAATTGATGATCTATAAGGTTGATTTTTACATAAGCAACAGTGTTTCTATCTTCAGAGGACGCTCGTAAATTCAGTATCTTAATTTAAGCAGTTATTGGTAATATATAAATAAATATTTGCATATTTTCATGAATTTTAATATCCAGTTAGAATTTCGCGGATATAAAAAGGATGTTTGAAATGAAAATGAGTGACGAATAGTTTATCCATTATAAGCGATTAAAATTTAATGATCGCGGGTAATCTGAAATACTTTTGTTCCTTTTATATAAACATTCCAACTGAATCCTACGTTTCGGTAAAATATTAATACGAAAAGTGCTCTTTACAGATCCGTTTAAGGGGTTACGCCACACTGAGACGCTTAAAGCAGCACCAAATTAGACGAATTTTGTATGCAATATATTCATTAATACATGGCCTAAACATAAGAGGTATAGAAATAATTTTCAACCTCATAGTATCATAAAAAAAATCGTTTAAGCGCTGTTTCGTGAGTCTCGGATTGGCATAACCCCTCAATACCTCCCTGACAATTTCACAAAACGGGAGTGGAAGTGTCAAACGCCTTTCCAAAATACAATTGTAAAATACAACGTTACACGCGCGATTCCAAACACCCTCGGTTCACGAGAGCAATTTATGAAATGCAGCTCCGCGTGACAGCAGGATGAATAACAGTATGAACTGTCGATCGTTTCCACTAGCCTCTTCTTCGTGGCGGTTCGAAAGGCAGCGCCGAATCGACAGCAGGAAAAGCGCGCGACAGCTAAGCCATTAATTGCTTTTCCATTTTCCAGTTGACCGTCGTGCTACTCTGTATCGGTCTGGCAACGTCAGATTTATCGCCATATAAGCCAAGGGGATGGCGTCCTAATGGTCGACGCTTTAATCCCACCAGCAATCGATTGCATGCGTATTACGGGCCCCCCGGATTACCAGCCTATGGACCTCCGGAGCCAACAAGCCACCCCCCAATTTTCACCACCACCCTGGCCCCAACCACCACGTCAACGGCGAGAACCACCGCAACAACGATGAGAATCACCACCACCCCGCGGACCAGGGAACCGACCACCCCCTCGAGCGTCCCTGAAGAAGACTTCGAAGGGAACCCGGCGCTGGCCGTTGCCAATTCCTTCGCCTTCAATCGACCCGTCTACATTTACAACACCTTCCCCTTCTTGCCTGGCCAGATCCTAGTGAAATGATCGCGCAATGCACGCCGAGGATCGCCCTTACGTTGCCGAAGAGAAATTATCCGTGAATGTGTAAAAGCGAATATTGAAATGGTCTATGTCGAGCTTGTTTTATTGGTTACTAGAAACGGTGCAGTCGTTCCTATTTGTCAGAGATCGCGTCGAGTGAAATCATGTTAGGTGGTTGAAGATTATTGGTCTGTTAGATCTTTTTTAAGGTTTAGTGTAATTTAATCGAAACCTACTTTGTACAGTTTTGCTTACATGTTGTTGCTGGAAGTTCTTTTAGGTGTTGTACATAGGAGTGCTTATTTCTTAAAAAGGAATAGGCTAAATCAGAGGAAGATTGATTTTGGAAATAAAGCTTTCGAAGTCCCGTGAATCGCGAGCATAAGTGCTAATGCTCGTCTAATGTTTGAGAAAGCCCTGTTTTCTGATTTTGGAATGCGATTGCTATAATTTCTTTTAACCTTCCCTTTGATTTCTGTTCGAACAGGCATACCTGGAGTGCTTGAACACGTGTCACGTTCAAGTAATCGTTTGTAAATTCTAAATCCATCCTTCGAATGGTTTCTAAGGTAACCAACCGCCTCACTTCACTTTGTATTGATATAATAAATCGCTCGACCATTGAGAATATTTGAGTTATGAAATATAAGCTGTTAAATGTGAACCAAAAATGTTTGTCAAGTATCCTTCCTTAACCTGGAGACCACCGATCAATTATTATCATATTGTTGCGAGCACCGGGTATAGACCTGTGCATAGCCTGCTAGTGCTCGCAGCCAAAGAGGAAAGAAGGTCAGCCCTGTCAAGAGGACGATCGAGAGACGGTAAGGAGAGTTCTACAATGTACGCCACTGCTACCGGACGTGTCGGTCTACATTTATTAATGTCTGTAGAGCGAAATATACCGGAATTATGCAACGTGCACTCGCGTATGCTCATTCCTATATTCCTTTGCGCCGGGGTGGCCGACGATAGAAATACCCCGACTCATAAATTCCACATTTTAGGAAGACTCTATTTCGAAGAAAACTTATTCTCGATCATCGACAAGTGTTAGCGGCTCACGCTATTTAAAAATTATAACACATTCTAAAGACACGCTCGATGGAAGAACAACGTGCATTTTGGATTGAAGAACTTACAGCAAGAGGGGTGCAGCTCTATTTCTTGAGTTTTTCAGTTATGACGCGTAATATATGTGAAAAAAAAATTACATCGTTTGATGCGGATCCGATAACAAATGAGCGAATTATTGTAAATTTTGAATCCGCACTACAAATGCTCAAGATTTGAAAAATTCGCCAAAAATAGAAATAAAAACTTGTAAACTCAGTAACTACTACTTATTGTGTGAAACTATATATTTTTCAATGTTCTCTTTTCATTACTAAGTCAAAGCAATAATTTTATAAACAGCTTTTTCTAATTTACTCCAAGTTGATAACAGGCAGATAGCACCCATCTTACTGCAAGGTCCTTAAGAAAAGTGCTGATAAAAAACAAGGAAAAGGAAGAATAAACGAAAGAATTTGGCGTTCGGTTTGCACCCATCACCTAATCAGAAAATTAAAAGGTACGAGTGCAGAATAGAAGGGGTTTAGAAGCCATCACACCTCGATTGCAGCGTAGTTTCGCTCCGCTTGATTCCGGGAGCATCACGGAAATTTCGGCAATTAAGTTCGAATTTAAACATAACAGTCCGTTTCCCAATATAACCCTTCTCGCCGATAACCGCCGCAGCGGCGATAAAAACCGCAGCGACGCTTCGAGGAGCGGAGAATCAACGTCGTTAAACGCTTTACTGGACGCTTTCGATGCAAATTGAACTGTGATTACGAGGAGAGTCTCTTCCCACGGTCGACTAATTTCCCTCTTACCGGTCCCGAACAAATGGAAGCGTACAGGACACTCGATCGATGATCTTCGGCTAATAATTCCCTAACTGCTGTTACTAGACGGGCGAAGACTTGTGCACGTATGTAGGTCATTCAGAACCATCACATTGCATCGTTAATTACTACGATTTTAGATTCGCTGCTTTTAGCATCTGGCATTTATTTATTAATGTTGAACAAGGGGTGAAATAAGCTCAGAGAAATTATAGAAAATTGAAGGACACTGGGATCAATAAAACCGGAGTGATGAAATGCACTAAATGAGACTGACGTGGGTTAAAGAAGACGGGAAGGAGCTGTGAAAAACTCTGGTGGATTCAATATAGTAAGTGTATAGATTGATGAAAATAAAAAACTGAAGCTAGACTCGAAGAAATTGGAGAACACTAGAGTAGATTCAATATTTAGAAAACTGGACGAGATCAAAGAAGTCTGAAACTCGCATATTTGACGACGTTCTCTGTTACCTTTTTATCGTATAGCTCTTCGGGTATTCCTTTGAGGCGTTGGTGCGTTGTTTATTCTTCGATGTTAATCTGCATCTTGACCACCATGGTTGATCATAAGCCGGGGATCTACAATTTCAGGTAAGCTCCCAACCACCATTACGTATCAGCAGATGCGAGCTTCCAGGACCTAGCTGATTACTCGTGTAAGCACTGACCGTGGTAAATGCAACTTAACTTAGATGATCCGACGAGGAACAGTGATGCCTACGTGGCACGGCAGAGCTAGACAAAGTTTATATTCAGATTAGTTTCGAGTAAAAGTTGAAAGGTAATAGAAATTTTATTCGTTCTTTTTCGATTATAAAGTAACATGGTTAAACCGTGATAAAAGATTTCAATAATCCAGAGATATTCCTGCAAGAAATTAAATCACTTTAAGAGTTATCGCATTTTTTAAACAAATTTAAAGCTTGAGGAAGTGCATGGAGGTGCAAAGTACGAAGTGCTCCGGGTTTAACATTCTGAAGATTCAGTTTATTGACACGGTATTTGTAACATTTATATTGATTTATTGAGGCCTGTTTCACACATTCGCGGCATGGCACGGAACCGTTTATATGGCAAAAGGAACGAAAATCACATGGAGACTTTTCACACTTGCCGTCGCCGTATAGACGGGAAATTTCTATAAGATCGTCACATTTTCATGGTGCCATGCCTTGAGTGTATGAAACGAGGCTAAATTCTCGCATAACTTGGCAACAGACTAACTACTTTACGTAGGTACAATTTTACGGGAAAAATAGGTTTTGTCTGTTCCCCTTTTTCAACGCTAAGAAAATATAGTACTTTATATCATTTACTCCTGTCATCGTCGAATAATTTCTACGTATAAAAAGAACTTAGAATACTTCAGGCGAAGTCCAACTACATAAGCTAAATTAATTCTCAGTCGAGCAAACTAGCCGCAACTGTTAAATAAAATAATCGAATTTCTCAGGCATACGTTACGATCGAACGTCTGATATGTACCTTGCGAAACTCTAAATTGTTGCTCGTTAATTGAAAATGGCAAAACGAGTCGTAAAACCTGTCGATATTCGAATAAAAAAAAAACATCGTGGCGTATAAAATATTAGAATTCTCTGTTCAATCCGAATAACGAAGTAGAAAAAAAGCACGGAACATCACTGTATTCCATGTTAAGTATCAGGTAATGCGAAACTGTGATTATTTAAAATATTTCTGTCTAAACGTTTCTAAAGATCTACATTCATAGTCGTTCCCATACAACTTTCCCTGCCATCCGCGAGCTTCGTCGAGGGAAAGCAAAGTTTCATAAAAACCTGTCGAAAAATATTGCGCCGCCCTCGTGTCGCGTGAAAAGACGTTAGAAATATCAGACGAAGTAATATGAAACACCCGTTTGTTCAACTTGAAATGCCGTCGTGTCTCAAATTGGCAGGAAAAAAGTAAATGGCATTTAAAAGTAAAACCATCGTGGCTGTGATTCGTCCGAAAGACCCTTCTGCGGATAGACCACGTTAGTCTTGTCGCTGCATTTTGTACCAGTCTATTCGTGCAAGCACGTGTTCCGTTAAAAGATTCAGAAAAGAAATGGTATAAAACAAAAGAAGGAATCATGCTTCAGAGAAAATATGGCGGTCTCGAACACGTACAGCACACCATCCAGAAAATATCCATGGTCCACGACCGTAGAAATTCAAGCAACGCTCGAGGAACAATCCCTTCTCAACGCCCTTGATCCAGAAAAATATTGTGATAGATATCGGTTACCGGATCGAGAACACGGAGTCTACCAGTGAACGAGAGCTAAAAGGGGCGACCAGCTCCTCTAACGGATTTCTAGCCACCCTCTGGCCTGCCACTGAACGTCTCTACTTTAAGTAAAATTGACTTCGTTACGCTACTATAATCGAACATCGCTACCCTTCCCGCCATCTTACTTCGCATCAACGACAAACCCTTGAATAGACGGCGTGAACGCGACGCGTCAAATCCTGAGACCTTGCCACGGCTCCAAGGTCCATTCTACACCCCTCCCATGTAAAATCTACAATTCCTCTGTACCCTGTACCCAGCGAAAAGGCGCACCGCGCCGCTCGAACCCCTGTTACGAGGCAACGCATAGCGAAACGTGAACGTCACCTTGCAAAAGTAGACGGCCTAAACTCGAAGGCCCGCGAGGATTTTAAATGCAAATGATCCGAGAGACCACCCAGGGATCTGTGTCGTCAAATCATCCGCGTGTCTTCCTTAACTAAAATGTCAGGTGTATCGACGACTGCGGCGTCCCTTGGAACAGACCCGCGTTTGATCCCCGCGGCTCGTTCTCGCGATGTAACAGCGGCACCCTCTCCGAATGTTTCTTACAATCGGGACACTTCGCCCCGCGGTCCCTGTACACGGTGCCCTCCCTAAATCCACAGCGTCCGGAGTAGTGGTTATGGACGTTTCGACGCATCGTCTGCCGATCGGGCTGCTCGTGCGGGTGTTCGACGATCGTCACGAAGCACGGGGACAGAAGGTCGATGTTCGAGTACCCTGTGAATTACAAACGGATCAGTTTTTCGAATAGAATCCGCGAAGCTCCTCCGAGCCCCTCCACCAAATTTCAGCGATATGTACTTAGAAAAGTGGCTGCGTTTTGTTAAGCGAAGTCGAAGAGACGAGTGTATGCAGTGCTAGAAGAAAATGGACGTATACCTCGACTAATTGGTGTCAGTAAAAATTGTCCTGTTTGAGTGAAATTGTTTGGTTGGAGAGTATTGATGGAGAGTGGCGGAGAATGGTAAATAGAATTGTTTTGTCAACTGTTTTTTCCATCCATTCTATACGATAAAGTTTACGCAACATTTCACCCGTGGACGGTTTGATTCTTTGTAAAATACACAGAGCGATACACGCGATTGGAAAACTGTGGAAAATTTGATGCATAGGTGGTTTTTAGTTATGCTGTGTGTCGCGTATACGAAGGGATCGTATTAGTAAATAGAGAAAGAAATTGTGGAGCAAATAACAGAAATAGTTTAAATGATTTTAAAGTGGCGAAGAAACTTTGTGTTCAATGCTTGAGCTGAACGTACGATGCATTCGAAGCTTGTCTGACTAAACCTGACCTGTACTACTGAAGGAGTTCTATCCGTGTCTGCGCACCGTTTCTTTTACCTTGTATCGAAGTATCGCATTGCTTTTTTACCAAGAAATACGGAATTTATTTATTTAACAAATTGCTGAGAAATTTGCGAACCGTGTAAAAAGAATTCCTTTTCTACAGCACAGATTCAGTTCGATGCCCCTAATTTTCCAATAGAAGATACCTTTAGAAATTGATGGACTGAAAACGTCGAGAGTGATAGAAGTGACGCTCGAATTTCACTGTTTCGAGCAAGGAACCAGCATGAATGAAAGTGCACTTAAATTTACAGTAAAAGCAATTGAATTCCGTACGACATACATTTCACTCGTCCCGAGGAGCACATTAAGGCCGCCCGAACAGAATACTAACGAGAAAGTAAGCGAACAGCTTCTAGTAGAATGCAAGCGCCAACTATGAATAGCAACATTCGGTTAGATAATGGATGACAGCCGTGTTATATTGCAACCAGCCAAGGCACAATTAAACTATCACCTCGGGGCATGATAAGTAATTAATTGTTTCAACGTCGCGTTGTCGCGATTAATTCCAATTATTCCGCTAGGCGTTGCTGCAAGTAGGCAAAACAGGGAACACGGACAAATGAAATCAGAGCATTATCGTCACGTTCCGCGAGATACTTTCATTTATCGCTATTAGATGGAACAATCGACAATAAAGAATGGCAAACATAACGATAATTGTTGCTACCATTGTCAAGAATATTTCTCCATTATTGCCACTTGCAATTAGTCAGGGCGTATGTGCTAACTTATATTAATTCCCATGCTGGTGCATAAAGTGTCGTGCAGAAAAATGTGTTAGCGCAACGATAGAGAACGCATGCAGTGTTGAAAAAAAGAGACTAGAGGTGAAGAATTTTGAGAGATTTTCTCGAAATTGTTGGATTCGTTTTACCAATTGCTGTGTCCCTCTCGACAGCAGGCGGATTCGTGTCTTATTATTCTTTTTTTTTTCCCCGAAAAGCTTTCCATGGAAAATGTCAAACGCCTCCGTGATAACCGTTTACAAACCGACGCGCACGTGTTTCGATACCATATGGGGAAACAAACTCTGTTAGTTAGATGTGAACCATGGGCAAATACCTGTTTACCGACCATTCTGACAAGCGGCCTTGTTCCCCGAGTTCTCTCTGACGGGACCCTGCTCGTCTTCCTTCACGAACTTGATTAGGAACATCGTGAGCGCCCCTACTATGGGTGGTATGCCAGCTAAGAAGAAGGGCAGGTCGTAGCTGCCTAAAAAATAAATGAATATATAGGTATCTGTTAACAAGATTCATAAGATGCTTCGTGGGAAATAGGACAGATTCTGGGGTAATTGAAATCGGGTGATACGGAGCATTAATACTTTCGTCGTGAGAATTTGTTGTAGAAACTTTAATAAAAGTTTCAACACCGAGATTATGTTTAATATTAAGTGGAACCTGTAAAAGAAGCTGTGAAATTAGAAAGGGGGATTATTAAATTAGTAGAATTAGTCGAATTAAAATTAGTAGCATTTTTTTATTTCACCATGCTTTAATTTCAAACATCGGCTTGAAAGTTGTGATCGACTAGAAACAGGAGGACACAGAATCTGAAAGTAGAGTAATTAGAACATGAAATTACCTGTATGATCGTATATAAGACCAGCGATCGGCGGCCCCACGGTCAAAGGTATGGAGCACATGCCTAATAGGAACCCAATAGCCTGAGTTGCTCCTTCTCGACCGCATATATCAAAGGCGATCGGACCCAGCAGTGATATGAAGCACCCGTCGAACAGTCCCATAGCCAAAGAAATGAGTAACAATATTGTGAACGAGGGTGTGACAGGAAGAAGCATCGTAAGGACGCCAATGCTAACGAACGATATCTGAGGAAGAAGAAAATAGAAGTCGTATTATTAGAATGGAGACTTTTAAATAGAATATTCTATTTCCTCCACTTATGTCGCCTAGGATTCCGATAAATCTATTACACACAACTTCTTCGAAAAATTCCTCTATCCTACAAGTCCCGCCAATAATGTCACAAATGCCCTCGTTATATTTCAAGGAAATCAGTACACTTTCCAAATACCTTCATTTATAGAAAATCGTTAAGCCTCGACACTGAGAATAATTCCACGGTCCACATAACGATGAAAATAACTACGTTCTAAATAAGAGGATCTTGCTTCACACACGCCAGCTGTTCCGCTAGAAGAGAATTTATGGGCCGATTTACCTGCTGTAACAATATCCTGTCCACCCGCGGCAAGTCGGCGATATAACCGAAAAGCAATCGACCGATGCCAGACGTGATCCCGATACACATGATTGGTAGCTTTCCGTCCGCGCCCTTGAACGTGTTCTCAACGAATTTCCCTATATGAACATACGGGACGAAATACCTGAAATGAACATTCTCATTGATCTGAAAAGCCATGTGACGTTAGACGCTACACGCTTTCGCTGCGGCGGTTTCTCGTGGGTTTGAATTACACCGTTCGTGTAACTTGACGTCTCCGCGAAGAAACGAGTCCTCTTTCGCAACCTGCTGCCCGGCTACAATCCCCAGCCGCAACATCTGCGGGAGGCTGAAATCGTTTTAAGTGACAAGCGGTATCGTTTCTGTGTTAACAGGTCGCGAGAGACGTAACACCGATATCGGGGGAGAGGCTGGCTCGTGTTGCAGCGAAAGCGTTAACACGTAAATGATTTCTCGCTGGCTTCGGCTTCGTACTAACCCGAACAGAGCAATGGGGATAGAACTGGCCCAAACCACGTATCGTTTCTTCCTCCAGATGGAGACGTTCACCACTGCCTTCAAGCAAGTCTGGAAACTTGACTTGGACTTTAATTGATCCCGTGGCGGAGACACGACTGAAAAGTAATTTCCAAATGGAGACATGCGTGCGCGATGCTCGCGTTAAAGGAGAAGTAGGAAGGAATGTGGAACACGTGGAGTAGTGAAATAATAGCAGCATGAATTCAGAAAGACTCTATAGAATTTTAATTTAGTTCCTTCCCCTTTTGTATTCGTTAGCTTCCTGTGGTAATGCAAGAAACGGACAGGTTCGTGTAAATAAGAACGAATGAATAATTAACGAGAGATCGTACTCACGTGGAATGGGCTTGAAGAGTATGGCGCATGCCATGACGACGGCGGTGAGCATCGCCAAGCATCTTAACGTCCCCTCTAACCCAAAACGGCGGAGTATCACCTCCATGAAGTATGGCATGAGGATGGTGAATATCGAGCTGCCAGCTGTCACGATCCCATTCACCAAGCCTAAATACCTCTTAAAATAATGCCCTAGGATC
The DNA here is from genome assembly GCA_963971345.1 of Andrena flavipes. Classification (NCBI taxonomy): domain Eukaryota; kingdom Metazoa; phylum Arthropoda; class Insecta; order Hymenoptera; family Andrenidae; genus Andrena; species Andrena flavipes. Next base: position 36,956,321 of record OZ020481.1, read on the forward strand.
GCTAGACTTGGAGTGTAGGCAAGACTCGCGCCAAGGCCGTACATGATTCCGTAGGTCAGATAGAGCAACGCCACCTGAAACACAGCGATTCTAGGCATAACTTGAGTCGGCTACGAAATCGCGAGAATCGTGGTAAACTATTTTTTAGTCGGAAGACTCGGAAGACTCTATCCATGTATCAAACGCTAAGGCTTTCTAGAATTAAGGATGCGTTCTTGCCTATCTTTCCCAATTTTCCGAGAAGACGTGTACTGCGTAATATAGTAGCTGCAAGTGTTCCTTTACTTAGTCCATTAGTGGTAATAGTAGGCAAACATGTCTATCAAGTGCACTTACGGCACTGTCTACTCTAAGAGTTTCAATGAGATCACACTGCCTTCGTTTCCGCTTAGGTGTGGATAGGAGAACTTTACCGCGGACCGAAATTTTCAAGAGAAAATTAGGGTTTGCTCTATTTGCACTCCTGGTTGTTAAAGGATACGAACACTCGCGATGCAGTTGCAACGTCTCTTTAGCCAGTACCGATTGAAGCTGACTCTGATTAGCATAAGTTACAGATAGTAATGATAGAATAAAAGTCTGTTTACCTTGCTCGAGAATATGGACGACAGAATCATACCACTGGACGCGAGGGCGCCACCCAGAAAAGTAGTCATTTGGATGCCGATTTTATCGGTGAGAATGCCAGAGATCGGCGATAGAAAGAACGTGGTGCCGATAGTTAGCGAACCCACCAAGGCTGAAACAGAAAAGAATGCACAGAAACCCTTTTAACAATTGGATCGCGACGATTCTGCGCGAATTCGGTGGAAATAGAAATGCAGGCGAGGCACCCTTCGATTCCTAGTAAGAAGTCAGTGTGCGCTATTGAACCATGGCGAATATCAAGTAGATAAATGTTTTTATCCAGCTTTTCAGACGCACGCACGAAGGAGATAACTCCTTATTAATTGTCAACATGCACGCGATATCAATTAAGGATAAAAATAGCTCGTTTCCCTTCTCTGGTACGAAAATGCTAATAAATCCGAAAACCAGCGTGGGGAACGTGATAGTGTCCACTTTCCAGTTGCTCCTCGCAGAAGAACACTTGCCTGGCAAGCGTTCTTGTGTCTCCAGTCGATTACTAACTTTGCATCGAACTACCCTCCACAGCTTCATCCCTAAAAAAATAGAATACCCCGAATTTTGTTTGTTCGCGGTACCATGTAACTGCGACGTCTCAACAAATTCGGTGTGGAAGATATCGCGGATGTTCCACGTTGATAAAGACCTAGTTTCACTTTTGCAGAATGACTACCCCTAGATTAGTATTATTTGACCCTCGTTACTATTAATGCCCGTGTAATTGTCGATTAATTCGGATCCAGGTTGTCCAGGGCATTGACTCTGCGGATGATTAGTCTGATCGATCGGTTTAATTGATACGCTGCCCGAAGTAATTAGCTCATGGTGCATTTAACAACGATCGAGGCTAAGGAACTGTCGATACGCAGAATTCGCTGTCCGAAGCATATGTAGGCCTATTTAGGCCACGAACGAATTAACCGTGGAATTATATCGTACGATAGGCCCATTCTTATCAGAAAGTTTAACAGTCCAGGGTCCGTGTAATTAGAATCATTTGTCATCAATCAATCGTGAATATGCGTGAATGGATTAAAGCGACGCTCCACTCACGAGCACTGTTGTGCCGTAGAAAAATCGAGATCGCGGATCTGTTGATTGAATTATTTTATTTAAATTTAAGAAAAGATGTCGAATTAAAGATACTGGAGTCTGTGACACCATTGATGAGTTGACAGTACGATGAATGCAAGGTTTGGTTGGCCGAGAATTTTTTTTTTCAAATCTCTTGCTCTGTTACAACAACATGAATGAAACGTAGACAGTTCGACGACCTGTCGCTAAAAGAAACTTATGTATTAGATAATGTTAGATAAACGTTATCGGAATAAGAATTGGTAAATGTTAAAAAACGTTAAGATAGCGCGGTTCATCGACTGCACCGAGCATCTAACGAAGATTTACAGCGGCAGGCACGAAAAATTAGAATTTTCCTAATATCCCATAAATCAAGCGTCTTCGTTTCCTTTTGCTATTGTCGTATAATGAGACCCGAAGTGCATACAGTCCCTTCTGTTGTTCTCCGAAATAAACTTTGAAAGAGTAATTATTGTGTTGCGTACTTGGAAACTGCAGATCTAATATCTGAAAATATTCTACGTAATTCTTGTACAGAATATACTGTAACATAATATGTAAATGCAAGATATTCCTCGGAGCTTTTGTTTGTTTGCTAATGGACTCTACGTTTTGGAAATCAAATACTAGTCCCGCAGTAGTAACGCAGTCATTGAACCGCCATTATCTTTCAATTTTACAACAGCATAACGGTATTTATGAATACATGAAGCATTAATGTTCAAAATCTGTTTCACCTATCGTACCTATAGGTATGTACGTTCAAATCCCGGCTTTATCTTATCATTATCTTCATTATTTAATCTATCAACGATCAACGCATCGAAACAAAAAATAGAACCATTTCTACACGTGCTAATACTCGTACTTGTTATAATATTTGCAAAATATTGTATGCGACAAAAAACCTGAGCCAAAACCTTAACTCTAGTTTAAAACTCACACCACTATATTTTGATGATTAAGTCCTTTCACGCATGCAAAAAGATAATTCGCCCAACAGAGAATCTCTTCCGTCCCTCGGCGTTTTATTCCACCTTCCTTTGCATTATCCGTAATCGATTATTTTTAAGAGGAGCAGCAAGACTCACCCGCTTTGGAAGATGCCGCGGTCTCCCCAGATTCCAGCAGCCGCTTCTGAAGCTCGAGATAGATCAACGAATACGTATTAATCACACTAAAGAGTACACCGTTGATAACGAAACTGCCGACCATGACCATCCACGCTCGAAGCCCGCCATCCGGCGGCGCAACGTTATTCTGATCGTTCGCCTCGACATCCTTCCTCGGGTTGTTCATCGACGTTCGATCATCCTCGTCCTTATCCGCCTTCTTCGATCTGCCGATCGTGCTGTCGATTTTCACCGACGAGGACCTTCTGTCCGTCTCCAGCAGCGGATTCCCTTCTGTGCTCGAGTTAGTAGCGTCATCTGACCTCTGAACGTCTTGCGCTTCCTCGCTCATTGGGCGCCGATCAACGATCTCGTCTATCGCGTTCGAGAGGTCACTGGAACGCCGTTTCGGATCCACGTTCTCTGCGATCGTCATCGTTCGCTGGCTTCCTGATCACACTTTCCGCCTGATTATCGAGCGTTCGTGAGCTGCACATGAAACAGAACCAGGAAACTAAATAGTGTTATCTCTCATGGTCCGCCATGGATGGGATGACTTGTCGTGGCGGATGAAAAGTAAGTAAGATCGGTTTGTGGACTATATAATAGGGAAACTGTTCACGTGTTCAGGTGGAAAATTATGTTTAATTAAATCTTATTTCAAATTAACCCATTTTTATCGCGACTGTGATCTGGTGTGATCTTCTCTTATAACCACAACAGTAAAAATGACCATACGCGACTCGCCGATATGTAATTTACCAAGTCATTCACAATTTCTATTTCTTTTATTTGTTTTAAAAATATCAATTTGCGGAATATTCCCCTACGGGAATACTAGTCAATCGCTGCCCGCGGATTGTTTCCCGTTTGGTGAAACAGAGCAGAAATTTTTCAGTAAACATTTTCCGCTTCGTGATGCAAACGGGTTAAGTAAATTTTAATCTGTCAGCGACCACCACGTAGGAGGGGAAGTATTAGCAATGGTAAAGAAATAGTTAAGCATTAGGTTCGACAGGTTAATAAATTCTTTGAATAATATCCTGTTTCATACATGGAAGCTCCCATGTAAGATCAAACGATGAACGATGATCGGAAAAGGAGACGAAATACACTGTGTCAAGTGTGCTCTAATGCAAGTGACATGTCCCACTTAATGAAGCACGAAATAGAATTCGCTTGATAAGAAGGCGATGCGCACGTGCTTCGATAGCGATAAATTTGTCCCAATCCTCGGTAGCAATGAATTTGTCCTACATCTTCGAAAGTGCAATTTGAAATGAACTTATATCGTGAAAAAAAATGTAATTTTCTTTTTAAATCAATTTGAGCGCGCATTCGGGAAAGGAACATAAGACAGTGGAAAATAGAACGACAACGATTCTCCACGTAAAACAGTATACCTATAGGTGGTGTTAAGCAATTCGCACGTCTTATCACGTGCTGATAAATGTGCATCAAGCTACATATATCCAACGCGACGATTAGAGGCAGTATATCGAAACCAGTGGCGTGAGTAGCGATGGGTATAATGGTGTAAAAATAATGTTTTCAATAAAGATTATAATAATATTTAGAAAATATTCTCTTTTCACTGGTGTTTTCGAATTCTGCCTTATCTTCACTTCGCTGGATCACACTAAATAAACATTGATTTCTCATTCCGCTATTTACCTTAATTAACGCATTAATTGGTAAATACAGTCCTGTGTATAAGAAAGCAGTGTTCTGTTACTACAACTTCTCACGTGGGAGCACGTGCATATACACTCTTGACTGGTCAGCATATAAACTGCGCGCGTTGAAAGTTGCACGTCGGCACTTCGATCGATCAAATTTAACTGTAACTAAAGTTTTAGTTTCGCGAAAAAAGTTTACACGTTTCATTATCTCCTATAATTCTGTGACACCCTTCGTATTCTTCGTTTATTAACAGATACACAAAAATCGAAAACTACCAATTTTATGAGAAAAAACAAGAAGCAATTCCTAGAGCGAAGTAGAATCTACAACTAAAAAAGGTTTACGCTTAAAAGTAAAAAACCTGGTATTTAAATAATTAATTTCAATCCCCTCTTTATTCCAGCGTACAATGCTAATAATATTAAAAAGAAATTATCGAAAAAAATACGTTCTAAAAATAAAGCCTACAGTGGCAACGAAGTGGCAATGTATCTTCTAAGAATACTAAACGACCGGGCCTAATTCAAGCAAAGCCCTGAGGCGAATGATAATATAATGGAGTAAGTAAATTATAATATAATGGAGTTAGTACGCGGGGGAAAAAGAGAATGCGTACAAAAGGACGAAGGACGTCCTGTACAGTTCTACGAAGAAGAAAGTAGAAAAAATTCGGCTATCTCGCAGCGGAATAAATCAGTCTAAAATTAATAAATACGCATAGTCGTCAAAATATAAGGAGAAAATGGAGGGCCGAAAGAAAATATTGGATGAAATAAAGTTCCCAGAAATTCAACTTTATTCCTATTTTCATTGTTCCTTCTATGTAATAATACAAACGGGAAAGAAAATCACTCAAGATTTTTTAAAATGTCCTTAAAGTGAGAAATAATTTGGAGACGTGCGATTATTTTATCGATTCGTATGTGCTGTTTGCTCAAAACCATAAAATCTGTTTTCAAAGTCTCTGTTAACCTTGACACTAATCTGCACTCGAATTGAGTAGATTCAGGAATGCAGAAGGATATCACACTTGGCTTTCATGTCGATCAACAATCGATTAACCCTCTTAATCATTTGCGCATCGGTCGTTATTGGTAACACATAACGAATCCCATCTCCATGGAAAACGGGAATCATTTGGTAGCGCCACATATGAAGTTGGAGAAACAATCTCCCGCTGCTTGACAGAGTTCTTTTTTGAAAATCAACCAGGAAATAAACGTGCCTTGTACTTTCACGACTGCTATCAATTAGAACCACTCCTATGTCTCGTGTTCACTAAGAAAATGTACTTTTCGTGACAATTGGAATGTTCGAACTTTCGAAGATTTTCAATCCATCGACCGACAAGGAACTTAGGCGACTTAAAAGTGATCTACCCCGGGTACCAGTGACTTTACACGGTCACTTATCATTGCATTGCTTGAGCGTTCGGATCACGCTATTTTCAACGACCCATCGATCAAGCCTCAGAACTATTTGACCCAGCGAAGAAGCGACGAGAAGAGGACCGAGACTGCTTCTTCGTCAAAGCAATCGTGCAGAACGGGAAGTAGTCACGGAACTCACCGAGCACTACAGAAAAGCGTTCACCTATCAGTTCCTAAGGTCGTTTCACTCTGAAAGGCGAGATAACTCTCGAACACTTAAATCGTAACTTCCATTCAACGATTAATGTCATCGCGCGAACAATGCCGCTTACTTACGGCCGCAAAAAGAAAAGTTGCCGGCAGTGTTGCACGTGCAAGGCATCCGCGACGCGCGAAAGAGGCTCGCGCGCGTGTTCGACTAGCCGAACCGTGGAACCGAAAATAATGGAACGATCGTCGCGAGCCGTCCCCACTTTCCAATGGGTCCGCGCGATCTACCGCGCACACGACAGGCCGTGGAAGAGAGCTCGTGCGCTACTCCGACCGTAAGCCCAATAAAACTTCTCCTAATCTCGCACCGAGGCTATCGCTGGCGCGAAGATCGGCGAACGACACTAGTGAATCATTATCGAAACGTACTCGAAACGTATTCCTATTCCCTCTGTGCACTACCGCGGGCATTTAACAATAAACGTGACTGCGTGAGCGAAAGCAGTGAAAGACACCGAATAAATGGAGCGGAGGGGGAATCGACAGTTGCACGAGGAGCAGAGTGTTTGGAATGTAGGAAACGGCTGGCAAGGGCGTAGACGAGATCGATGCCCAGGTGGGTAGAACGTAGGATTCGTTCGAGTTACCAGTTCGAGCGTTTCGTCGCACGGTGTAATAAAGCGTGAGCCCACGCGCCTCGCCTCGCCGATCGTCTTCTGGAGCCGACGTCGTCCCCTCCGTCGATGTGACCGACGACAGGGTCGGGCATAAACTAAGTGGCCGGCGTTATTCGCCAGCGAGCGAGAGGTCGAAAGTTCCGCGTTAAGAAGAGGACCGACTAGCGGTCAGCGAAGCGAGGAAGCGAGCGCGGGGAGCGATAGGCGAAGAGGAAAAGGGGTATCGCGCTGGCGACCGCGGCCTGCCCCGACTCTAACGAGACTTGGCCGTGTTGTATCGCTAAACGAATCATTTTGCCCGCTAGCCCGCACAACGCCGAGCCGCCGTAACTAAGTTTCTGGCCCTCCGAGCGAACTAAAGCGAGCCCATCAAAAATCCACGCCCTTGCCAGACGGTAGGGTAAGGGAATTAACTTTCCCGGCTTAGCGGGCCCGATGCTGAGCGATGACTTCATACGCGCAGGTTCGCTCCAACTGGCGAAGTTAGTAGATAAATGGCGACGAGTTTCCTTGCGCAACGAAACTGGGTAAATACGATTTTCAGGCGTCATTATTGGGAATAATGCAAGCCACACTCGTTGATACATTTATTGCACTACTTGCTACAAGGGAGAATTGAAATTGACGGAATGAAATTAACCGTGAGGTGGTGCGCGCATCGTGGGTAGAGATGCTTTTGCGAATGCTTGGAGGGATTCGGGACGGACGAGGAGAGTGAGATATTGGAAATGTAATGTGTCATTACCCACCTTCTTTTTAAACACTTCTAGGTTTCTGGTAGAGATGTGATCTGATGCTTGCGTTCGGGAAATGATTAGAATGCTCCGTGTACTTACTCGATGAATGATAAGTGTAGAGTTTAAGAATCTTTTATGAAAATAACATATTTGTAATCTTCGTTATACCAGGAGTGAGATAATATATTTTATGTATCAAAGATAAACACTGTTTTGATTGTGCACTGCAATTCTACTGGTGTGGAAAAATCGGGCACCCTGCTTTACCACGATGGCAGAACCGGTATCGATATTTTTGATAAATTATTCAAAAAATTTCCACACGCTGTTGCGTTCGTTTATCCTTGTTGAATTTTAAACGATACAATACGTCAGAGTGTCGAATATACCGACAGAGTTTTTTTTTCTAATTATTCTTGCGTTAGAATTGCGTAAAATGTAGTATTTTCCTGTTTGTCTATTTCTTTTTTCAAAGGTTTTCCTTGTCAAAAATTTTATAAGAACAGCATGGAAAGAGAGGAAACAGCTGGTGTAAATACGCAAAAAAAGTCGAAGCGTAACGCCCGATCGAAAGTACAGAGATTAAAAATTTACCCGCCGGGTAATACCTTACGTAGAGGTAGAATTTTCAGATGAAATAAGTACGATGTTTGAACAAGAAATTTTATCCAATGTACGATGTACTGCGTTTTGGCATTTTAAATGAATCAATATATCGACCGTTTTCAAACTTACCGCGTGTTGTTCATGCAGCGAAAACAGAGCATAAAAGTATGTAATCGTACGAAATGATAGTTTCTCGAAATTTGGAACGTAAGTACTGTGTATTAAAAAGAAAAAACAACTGATTTCTATCTTATTCTTCAGCTTTGAAGCTAAAAACTAGATATTTCTGTCCTAATGCAATTTTTCTGTATTTGCCAAGTGGATTCTATAAAAGCTTATTAATTCAGAAACTTATGGGAATAAGCTGCAATTTTAGTTGATTCTGGTACATTGCATTTAGAATAGTAGGAACCAAATGCTTTTGTACGCATTATAAAGCGCATTGTTCCTCAAAGCTCCCTGCTTTTACTTATATACTATTGTTTTGCGTTGAGAGGAGAATATTCATGTATAAAGAGCATTTATTGTATATCATTATTCCTTTATAAAAAGTATAAAGTAGATTTCGCATCATAATTAATAACATTTAGAATTCAAGAACATCCTACTTTGTAAAGTCTGATATTCTGTGCTACTTCTGTGGTATGAATATAATGTCACGGATAAGGTCAACCTTATGCGATTTTATATTGAGATTATAATTTATTAATCTAAAGTGATCCTCGTTTATTATAAATTACAAATCACTGTATTCTTAATTTTATACAATGCATAGAGTATCTTCTGCTAATGTTCGATAAACAATTCTGACTGAATATTGCGTAAGGTAAGAAATCGCAAAAGGTTTTCATAAACATGACTGCTAAACTAAAAGCATGATTAATTATGTACCTTAATTACACATAACTAACAATAATAAGTGCACATTTATTCAAGCCACACTGTCCACTCGTTTTATTACTATGAAAAATGTTTTATCTTCTTGTTGTTTCACTACATTGTTACACAATAAGCTAACAATTGCACAAGTTTCGTAAGATTAATATGTAAAATTAGTTTCACTAATCATAATATTATTCAACACTCAACATATTTAAAAAAAGTAATAACACATCAAAACAGCTGTCAAGAACAAATAGTTTAATCAATAAAACACATGCACAATCTAACCTTATGTTCTACCATAGACGAGGAATAAGGTAGACCTAACATCCAATGTAAATTTTTGTCACTCGACTCGGTGCTATTACAGCTCTACCGCTTTCGTGTCGCATCCGACTTTATCGATTCGTAATAGAACACCATCGTAGCACCACTAGCGGTACCCATTGAAACCGAATGTCATAAAAATTACTACAAAAAACAAAGATGTGAATCGATCTGGATCAATACAGGACATAAGAACTACGCCAATTTACACTTTGAACGCACCGTTATTGCTTTTTCCTTTGCTAAATTTACCGATTCAGTGATTGTGTTGTATTAGTTTCCAAAATCGCCGTTCTTAAATAGCCGTTCTTTTTCGCTTCCGATTGGCTAAAATTCGCACACAGTGCGCATCGGTGCGACCGTCCGAATACGCTATTATCTTAACCATCTTAACCATCCCAAACAGTGTTAAACAGTGCCAAGTGTAGTCAAGTGTTTCTGCCGTACAATCTGGTGCCGAAAGTATAAATTTTAAAATGACTACTGTAGACTGGGATGAAGTTAAAAGATTGGCCGCCGATTTTCAGAAAGCCCAACTAAGCTCCACGTTACAAAAGTACGATTTCTTTCCGTGAAAGATACATATCTGTTTTCTTGGTAATTCTTATCACCAATGACATTTATTATGAATGAATTTCAGACAGCTGTAGAATGAAATTGCAATATTTCCGAGAAGAAAGAAATTCAAATTAGCTAATATTCGTAATACTTCAATCGACTTAACATTTCTGTACAATAATTCCTAGCATATTTATTATAATAAACTGTTGTATTATAATTTCTATAGCCACTGCTTCTAATCAATTAGGTTGTCGGAACGAAATTGTGTGGAAATTATAACGAAATTAATAGAAAGCAGACTATTAGATGTAATATTTACCAACGATGGTAAAGAATACGTTACACCCCAGCATCTGGGAAAGGAGATCAAAGATGAATTGTACATTCACAGTGGAAGAATCAGTTTGGTCGATTTGGCGCAAGTCCTTAACGTCAATCTGTCTCAAGTATCTAAGGTGGCGGCTGAGATAGAGAAGCATAGCAAAGGGCTTAAAATAATACTCGGACAGCTCATCGACAAAACTTATATGAATAAAATCGCCGAAGAAATCAATGACCAACTAATGCAGCATGGTAGCATCAATGTCGCAGAGTTAATGATACATTATAATTTGCCAGCTGAGTTCTTGCAATCGCTTATCGAAAAGGAGTTAGGAAAGACGATACTTGGTAAACAGGATACGCAAAATTTTAGGATCTTTTATACAGAAAGCTTCATAGCTAGAAATAGAGCTAAAGTAAGGGGAGCCTTGTCTGCTATCACAAAGCCGACATCATTGTCCGCTGTTTTTGGGCAATGTGCAGTACCAGAAAGAATATTTTTTTGTGAGTAAACGATACAAATTAATTAGAAATTTCTATCGTTACAAGCTCCTCGATGCTTATTGAAATATATAATACATATGTATTAACATATGCATTTATAATTTGCAGCAGTTCTAGATAGTTTGCAAGAAATGAAAGAAGTTCCTGGTGTTGTGGCAGGGAAACAGGGAACAAATAGTCTCTACGTACCTACTATATATTCTAAAAGTCAGAATGAGTGGGTTGAAAATTTTTACAAACAGAATGGTTATTTGGGTAAGGTATATCTTGCTAAAAAATAATATCAGGGGTGCAACGACGACAAAATTTAACATGTAAATGTTTTATATATATATGAATTTTATGTGTGCTTTATGTTATCAGAATATGATGCGCTCACTCGTCTTGGCATATCAGATCCACCAAACTTTGTGAAGCGTCATTTCCCAAATGAAAATATAGTCTTTCTAGACTCTGTGGCTGTAGGCGCGACTATCACTGATCAACTGGATGCAAATATCGAGGAAGCTATTGCAACTAGGTCTATCGTTGACATAAGCCCTTTCCTGCCATCAGTATTCTCTGACAAAGACATGGAAATGCTTCTGAAAGCGGTAGAGAAGAAGTTGCACAACAATACGCACGTATTCGCGAACACGGTAGTGATGTCCGTTGGATTTTTGCAATCGTTGTCCAAGTCATTCGAGGCAATGGCAGAAGCCAAAGCCAGAGAGGCGGTGGCTAGTGGACAATGGTTTCAAATTATAGGCGAGAGCAGAATTAAATCCAAGTCGGCGGATGTGACGATCGAAAGTAAAGGAAGTAAGAAAGAAGAGCGGCGAAGAAAAGCCGCGACTGGTAAATCGGGTGGCGGTGCCCAAGGACGAGAGACAAAAACAAAGTCTACTAAAAGGAAGTATTTGCAGGGAAGAAATCGAGATAACGATTCTGACGATGATAATCCAAGAACCGCGTCAGATAAAATGGAACTTAAGCTTGTGTCTTTAGAAGATATTAAGGACGAGATCATTAAGGATGATAATTTGGCAGTAGTTGACGGCTTGGCAGAGGAATTGGCGTTGTATTTGCAACCTGAAATAAACAATTACGCGTTATCCATTGTAAATCAGTTAGCGCAAAGTAATAAAACTACTAATTTGAGCGAAATCGAGGAGCGTCTTAATATGTTCATAACAAATATCAAGATATTCGACAAAGGCATTAAACACATGGACAAAGCGGATCAACCTCTCTTAACGAAATACTTACTAAAATCTCTCTGCACTGACTTTGTAACGGAGTTATTTAAGTTAGCTGCGCAGCAAAACGTACTTCAAGTCCCCACCAATATTACCACTGAAACAAGACAGAAGATGTTACACGATTTCCCAGAAGACATTACAGAGCCATTAAACAACGCGCACAAATCTCTTACCGGAAATTCAATAGATGACTTCCTGACCAGTGCAGAGGCAGCAATGACAGCTTGTTGTTTGGTCTTAAAAAAATATGACAAAAAGAAAGAGAAGCCATTTGTTTCGGGCCACAGAGAAGCTTTGTTGGAAGAGCTTAATGCAACACAAGATCCTGCATTGGCATTGCATCTAGTTACGAGTATATTATTTATTGCAGCAACACAGGGTGTTCTATATATGTCTGGAAGACACGTGTCTACAGTTCTTTCGTTTCTTCAACCTCATTTACAACCTTCTACAGTGGCAGTATTGTCCAAATATCATGGTATGATATTAGTAACTTTAATGCTTTATAAACTAATACAATGTTTATGATATAAGTATATAGTAACCTCTCGCTATAAACTTCGTTTGCCTTCTTACGTTATACACTCGTCGCTGTACCGAACCATTCGTTGTGTTACAGATATGGTATTGAAGAGTTTAACATCTTCGGATGAAGCTGAAAAACTCGAGATCAACAAGGAATTGGAAGCTGGATTGGCAAAAATTAAGAATTTTGCAAATGACTTTAAACAGCAGTTGAAAACTGACAAATCGCAAGATTGAACGTAGTTGTAGATAAATAAATATTACTCCTTTGTATAAAAATGTACCGAAGAAATTTATACTATATTTTACAATAAATTGATTAAAAACTGCTACTACTTTATGTGCGATGACTTAGAATAAGAAACTCCGTTCGAACTTTAAATACTATATATTCTACATTAATAACAAATATTTTATTTTTCTGATTGGTTTAAAAATCTCGTAATATGTGTGTCATTTTAATTCTAATTCTCATTACATTTGTGCAATATTATACATTCATGTATGTACAAATTTTCTTATACCTTATTATCTACCAGCAGTACTGGATACCTATATAGTGGAATAGTATTCGCTTGATTTTTGAAAATGCTCACCATACATCACACACATCCTTCGCTAACAACATCCTCGTACACAGTTCATTTGCAAATTCTTGCATTATAAGGTTGCTAAAATTCTTGTAAATCCAACACATCCTGCTACGACAGTCTGCCCGATACCCCAGAACAATGCATACAATGGTGGCAGTGGATAACGCGATGCTCTATATACAAAAGCAACAGCAGCGGAGCTAAGTACTCCTGATGTTAGAGGCAATAATACACCCATTATTATTATCAGCAATGGGAAGAATCTGTAAATAAAAAATTACTCAGTTATTTTAAATCGTAAAAAGGTATACATAAAAGGAAATTATAATTCTAATACAATGATAATATAATAAACTTTTACATACTTTCCATATTTGTGCTGTCTTAATGTGGCGAAACAAATTGCACCAGCTATGGTGTGAACAAAAATGGACGAAAATAGAGCCCATAAAAATATTTGATACCACATTTCTGCAACAATTAGATGAAAGGCAATGCTGTAATCATTCTAATAAATTTATAATATTGAATATACTGTTATAATTTTAACGATCGATTAATACACAGGTATGATTATTTTAATAAATATCTACATACCGGCGAATGAAGTTAAAGGTGTATAAAACACATTGCCTGTATTTCTTACGTTAACTGGTGGTCGCAAAACAGAAATATCTGTCTGCGCCTCCATAATAAATGTTTCACAAATATTTTACACTATTGCTTCTGCTTTAATATTTTCGTCAACACTCATATTGCGTCAGGAATGCTGTATTGTGCTTGCAATTATAAATACGACTGTAGACATTTCCACAGAAGGTAGAATTTTATACACAGCGGCAACGGGCAATAAAATCTAAAAGGAAAGAAAATATCTATCCATACACTTTTAAATCCTTCGTCACTATGGCTTATTTAAATATGCACCTAAGACGGTTTAAGTCGTACTTTGGGGTGCGTTTCAGCTAACTGTTTCATAAAAAGAAACGTCGATTATTAAAGAACATACACAAACTCAAACTTACATTTCCATTCTAAATTTTTTATGTTATGTACGTCAGAGCGGTTTATAAATATCCATCTAGGCAGGTGCCACTTAAGTGTCTAACATGGAACCTCTATGCACGTCTAACATTATCATATAAGCCTATTTAAACATTTTTAAAAATTGCAAACATAATAACAATTTGAACTAATCACTTCTTAGAAAGTCAACACAGAATGTGCGTATTACTGAGCCTAACGCGCTCTTACAAAGCTATTCGAAACTACTCCAAACTACTCATAACCAATTCCATAGATTAACGACAATTAAGATTGGCGACTTTGTAGATACTACGCGTAAAACTGCAGCTTGATGGTAAACATACGCCACGCGTATTTTACATATCACTATATCGTACTAGAACAAAGTGATAAAAGAGGAAACGAGATAGGAGAATGAAAGGAATGAAATAAGGTGAGAAAATGTGATATAGCCTGTGTATGAGTGTATTGTATAGTTATATTTTGTTGGTCATAACTTATTGTTAGATAAGATTAGACTATAGTTCGTTGGGCAATATGAGAAAGTGAATCTTGAAACGCCATCTTTGGAAATTGGTGTGTAACTAGATATACAACTGTACCAAAGAAAAAAATAAACCTAAACCTAAACCTATATTGTACTAATAGTTATATAATACGATAATTGGGATCATTATATTTGTCTTATTATTTACTGTAATTACGATAACAAAATTATAAATAGGTTTAAAGGCAGGCTTGCACAGAACTTTCTGACCTTAAATTCTTAAATATTTTAGTCTAGTTCACTAGGGAATTTGAGACTGTACCAAATAATATGCAAGTGACAGTTGATAGCGTTGTGCTTGAAAAAAGCACAAGTAGGCGAAATTCGTATTATAGAAATAAGTAGAAAATAATGGCCATGGACCGAAATAATCAAACAGCATCGTCGGTTTCATCCTTTTGCAAAGCTCCTTTCAAATATAAGGAACAAAATACTATGCTACTTTATCAAAATATAAGAATGGTTAGTGGTTATGTTTACGCACTAAAGTTCTATATATATATAGACCACGTTTAGTAGAACAGTTATTTTTGCCAACTAAATTTTTGAATACGTAAAATCTTTTGATAGACTCTTTTTCATTTGCAGAACTTGCAGAACGTGGTAAAAGGCATACATGACGTTGATAAAAATTTAAAAAACTTAGAAGGCGATATTGTTACTATGGTTAAATTGATAAACGCTATTGAATCGACTGAAGCGAAGTCAACTTCGAATGATAATATGTCCTAATGTTTTAAAATATTATATCTTATACTTTTCATATGTAAATAAAATTTGTATACATTTTCAACACGAATCATGGGATCCTATTACTTACCTTACACCTGGAGATTTTAAATCCGATTGTAGTTAATATTTGCAATGTATTACAATTTATATTGAGCATCATTTTTTTTTTTAAACAGCGTAGAAAATAGATTGAGAGCAGCCCACTTTCTTTCAATCATCCTTAACGATGAAATACCGACTGAATGTAATAAATTCGTGATTACAGATTATCACAGCGGGTAATCAAATTGACCGAGCATATACTAAATAATAATTGATGAAAACAGAACTTGATATATGATTCAGCGTAACGAGACACGATAGATTTGAAAGAAATGTTCTTCGAAAGTACTAACCACTGAAAAAGTACTAGAAACTCTTTTCAATCAAATATTACAATTCACGCTTGCCGAATGTTCTTTTCTGCTCAAAATAGTTCCCCTCGTGTAAAATTAACATCATTTGTTAATAAACCAAAACTGATGTGCCTAACGATTGAACGTTTCTTAACTAAAACTAGCGTGGTACTTATCTACTACGATTTATCTACCTATTTCCGAAAATAATCGTTTTTATGAAAAATTCACAATCAGAGTGCCAGTACATCACAACAATACCTAATCCCATTAATCTAAAATCCTCATCAAGACTCGATGATTTCGATTATTATAAAAATCATACCGCAACATTAATTATCAAACTATCTGCCCGCAATAAAAGACCAAAGGAACATACGCTCAACAAAAGCACTATCGATGAAGCAATAGATACAGCAAACTACGGATGCTACAGGGAATGTGTTTCATTACTTTTAATTAGCCCGATATTAAGTATTTTATCCATTTAAGCAGGTAAATTCGATGACACCGCGGACAACTTATCGAAGAGCTCGCGTCTTTTCTGGCCAGATCTGGCCACGATAAGCCATCGACTTCCCCTTCATAGTCGAGGAGAATTAATTTGCTAGGGTGTTGGTCGAATTGACTGGCTATCGGGCAATTACTTGTCGCTGGCTCTCGGTGGGCTCATGCGGTACGAAAACAACCCTAACGAGGCAGCCCTTACGGAAGTTTTGGCTGCCGGGACACCCGCAGATCCCAACGACTATGATCCTCGTCGGGGGGGTAATTGCTAGTATCTCCTTCCTGGTACGATTAGTTTCAATAAAGGTAATGATCGCGACCAGTCCTTTGGAAGTGGAAATCGATGGCCCATAGGCGAGGGTGGAAGTAAATTGGGTACGACTATTACGTGTGCACAAACGAGCCGCGCGTATAACGAATTCAATTGTTTGGCTTGTTTTTTATTTGCCCTACTCCTCGCTATGCCGTCCAATCGGGGATGAGCGAGGGCGCCCATCGCTACATTCGAAATATATAAACGTGTCAATAACTGTCCCTCGGCGCTCAGTCAGTATTTTTATTCGCCGCTGCCAAACTGACGATTAAATAGTGAGCGACACTCCGTGCCTTCGTTTCCACGCCTGAGAGAAAGTCTGATCGGAAATGGTAAGTAACAACCGAAGTGTAGACGATCCCCGCAGATTTTCCCAGCCGTCCAACAATTTTCCTCTCTCTCTCTCTCTCTCGCGATATCTGATGTCATAAGCGGCGGGCGAGTAATCAGAAATGAACGTCTGCCAATTCTCTGGCTTGACAGCCGGTCGCTAGTAATAGTGACTTTTTTTTCTCTCTTTGCTAACAATAGATTCCTCGCGAGTGCTCCTTTTCGATAAGCGTCCCCTTCCCTGCCCCCCTCTCCTCCGCCCTCGTCCCATCCCGAGGAAGCAGGAGAATCTTCTTTCTCGTGGTTCGGAATGATCGATAATTTTGTCCGTAAAGATAGGCGAGAGTTTACCCACGGTAATAATGTAGGAAAGGAGCAGTGAAATTCCAAACGTATTCCCGGTCCTTTCGTGTTTTTCTTATGATACTGCATATATCCTTATCGCGTTTTATGGTTTGCCTGATACCATCTCTAGATTAAGATACGTTAAAGGGCCCTGTGGAAAGAGGGCGCAAGATCATAGGGAAGATGCGAAGATTGTATAAGAAGTTGCATCATTCGGTTCGAAACCTCCTCCCGTGATGTGCGCTCCTAGAAAGCATCTCCGGCGCGAGTATCTTTATCGAAAGTTATATCTTAGAGCGGTACCAGGATTAATATTTTTGCGCGCATTATCTACGTGTGACAACTATCCGTCGTGATTCCACAGTGCAAAGGTAAGGGGAACAATTTTTTACCGGAGAATAATACAAATTGCTCGTTGGCGCGATTGCGGAGCGCGCTACGCCACGTGTAAAAATGATTTTATTAAAAAGTTAGATATAAAATAGGCAACGACGTGTGAAATATTTCGTAGAAAGCAGTGGTGGCAGCTAGAAAAATGCTGCAGAGCCAATGGCGAGGAAATATTTGATTTTTTTAATTTTATTCGAGAGCCTTGGAAGAAGATAGTGTACGGAGTGCTGCATTCTATTTTTAGTAGACATATTGTATTTTCATCAGAAAATTGCAATATTTTTCACAACCTTTTCACTCCGTTTTATGTCGAGCTACATACCGCACCATTTCATTCGCGTTTAGTTCTATTCGGAGCGAGGATTTGAGGATTTGGAAGTTTTAAAATATCGAAGCGTTAGAAGAATTACACGAGCTTCGACGTGCGATGTAAAAGTTTTGCTTCAAGTTCTACTTTCAGTCATGTGATCACGCCGACACGAGACTAATCCTCCTCCATCGAATCCCTTCGTAATTTCACGAATACCTACAGCATATAACATCTGAATTTTAGAATCTCGTAAATATCTCGTATATGGCTTTCTCGGAATATTCCCATCGTATAATTTTACACGCGGAGGAGTGGAGAGCCGCGATTATCCAAAAATAAAATGTTCGCGGGAGGTTCAATTAGTCGTATTTTCCCATGTTTCTGCAACAACGAGAAAGAGCAAGGAGGAGAGAAATGGCCAAATCTATTGGCGCGACATGTATCAACCGTTAAACATTATTCCTTTGCTACGACACACTCGGATAACGTTGCATGACGCCGCGCGTTTCTGTCACGTCGCTTTTTCATTTATATAATAACCGCGATCACGTCCGCTTGCACAACCGGCTACAGATACGTTAAGAAAACTATCCTTCCCGTAATTGGTGAAGTGGTAGAGCATTTCGCTGGGCACCCATCGAAACAAATCGAGAGGCCCCGTCCGTTCCATTAGTAGGAGATAAGCACTCCAATATCTCGGAAATTTAAGCCACTTTTAACTCTCTCCACACCACGTCTCGGCTCGCTGCATGCGTATTTTCAGCAAAAAAATGACACACGCATACACAACCGCGTCCTCTCTCGGTATCGTCGCTCGATTCTCCCCTATATTTTTTTGCAACACATGTGTTTCATTAACGCTCCGGCGAATTCGTTTCCAAACATCTTGCCTCGTTAACAGCCGAGTTACTTAATCTCCGTTAAACCGCACGCGTGACCTTCCTTCCTCCCGGAATCCGTGAGTAAAAAGGGGAGAAGACGACGGTACCGGCTACCGAAGATAAAATGGATGTCGGAGGCGTTAAAATTCGCTCGCGGTGCTGGCCAATGCGATGCGGCCGCGAAAGCTCCACGGAAATGGGGTATTAATCGGCGACGTGAATTACCAGCGCACAGATCAGGCGACCGAGGAACGGGTGATCGTGCGACACGGAGTATAATAACGAAAGTGGACGGCATTCGGTAACGAGATTCCTCGCGCGCCTGACTGTCCACACGTGAATCACCGTCGCAAGGATGCGGTGAGAAGGTATCGAGAGAGAGGGTTTTTTATTAAGGCGATAAATTACGACCGACAAGTGGAAAAAAAATCTATCTAATTTGGTGATTTCGATGCCCACTCTAACGGCAAGCCATGTGATCGATGCACATCTGCCAGCGTCTTAACGTGGAACTCAATGCGGCACCTCTCTGACCTGTTTCGAAACGCTGAATTTCATTCCCGTTTAGGGATTCCGGGTCCGTATAACGTAACGGCATTCCTCTATTTCGAAATCACCGTATCCCCCCGCATGGAATTTCCGTCGGGGGGCTGGGACGAGTCCTTCCTGGGAAAGCTTGTGCGGTCCGAGCGGCATTAAGCAAATGTCCCTTGACGCGGGGCAGTCCGAAGAAAATGTGTTAAATCACGGAGCCGGGTCGGAGCAATAACAAATCCGGATTATCGTAATATTATTGTCGCGTTATCGGTGAAATTGTTATAGGCGAAATTAACTCGTATTACGCTGCACGATAAGGGAGGCGCCGAAGCCCGAATGAACAACTTAATGTGCGTTTGCTTGTTATTAAGTGTAGATATTTACTTATCGCCGCGTTCTTAAGAGTTTTATTTCATTGTTACCAATTGTGTTTATTCGTATCCCCGAGGAAGGTCGAATGAATCAATTTTATAAATCGGCATTCCTGCGCACCTAACCCGGCAGTTAAAACCGCATTGTTATATTCAATCGGTCCAATTTCTACGAAAAGAACGTGACACACTTGGTGTTCCTCAGCATCGTTCTCTGATTTAATCATTGCACAACATCCTTTCACATTCATTCCGAGTATCATCGAGTCGGGCTCCTTTATTTAATAATACCAGTTACATAATCACGGTACGTTAAACAATGTAGCGAAATTGATGCCGTCCTCTTATTGCCAATCGATCGTCTGCTTACAGATGCAATCGTACTCGACGCTCCTAAATCTCGTTTGCATCGTCACCATATCGTGCACGGTTTCCGGACACCCCTTCACGTTTCTGCCACGATATGCCGCCGAGCGAGCTGCCGAACGTAGGAGTATAGAGAGACAAGTAGTAGAGCACAGCTCTAATTTTCTGACACCGTTGACGGAATACAGAGGACGACCTGCTGACACTAAGGTAACGTGCAAGCTTTACGCGCCTAATATCTTTCCACGGCATAAACGCGCACCATAATCGATTCTTAATGGAGCTCGTTAAAAGAGGCAGAGTTTCTAACGATTAGTCAGTGGATACGTCGTTTATGAAATATTCATTTCTTCGAATATTCTAAGTTCATCTTTGTATACTATTTCAGAAATTAACTTCCCACCCGTATCTACGATCTTCAATATTAACAATGATTTTTAACACAGACTGTGCCTTTGAAATTTTTAGCCCGTGGAACCGTGGACCCAAATCACTCAGAACCCTGTGAGCGGCATCGAGGTGTCCGCCGGGTAAATATCGCATGCCAGAGAGAAAAATTAAGAGAAATATAGAAAGGAAAATACAGGAAATGGTAGAAATGTATCGAATTCCCTCGAATTCTCTGTGTTACAGGAGCCGGGTAGAATTGGAATGCAAAGCTAGCGGTAGCCCGCCACCGGAGATTCTTTGGTCCAAAGGAAGCGGTAGCATCGAAGAGGTGAATATCACGATCTAACGTCAATCGGATTATACTACTATCGAAAAGCTGAGGGAA
The DNA here is from genome assembly GCA_963971345.1 of Andrena flavipes. Taxonomy (NCBI): domain Eukaryota; kingdom Metazoa; phylum Arthropoda; class Insecta; order Hymenoptera; family Andrenidae; genus Andrena; species Andrena flavipes. The sequence continues at coordinate 36,977,199 of OZ020481.1, forward strand.
ACGTGAAACATACTAATTTTTAATACCGGTGTTGTTCGCAGCTCATTGAAGACGTTCAAGACAGGACGCACTCTTGGTACGATCCATCCGAGGAGTGGAAAGGAGTGGCCAGAATTAATTCGAAGCTCGTGATAGAATGCGTTACTCCGGACGATGCTGGATTGATCTACTGCGTGTCGGTTTCGGCGAGAGAGGTGAAGGTATCCACTCCTACAGTCCTGCTGGTTAACAGTAAGTGGAATATAATTAACAATTAACTCGTCAACATTATCAATCGTCCCAATCTGCATTGGCATAATTAAATTTCCCGTGACATGCTCGCCTCGTGCTCTTCGCCGAGATTCATTTCTAAATGGTCAACTGTTCGTCGCGATTTTCGGAATGTCCGAGCCGATGAACCCAACACTATGTACCTATGACCCGTAGCGTTGTAATTCTTTCTTCTCTTCAACGTTACTAATGCTTCTTGAAAATTGATTATTGCAGATGAGAATAATAGCAATTGCAGCTCCGAAAGCGATCCAACTATTACCCTGTACTCTCCAACCCGAGTAGCTAACATTGGAACCACCATTACGATCCCGTGCAGAGCGAGCGGCAAACCAAAGCCAGAAATCTCTTGGGTGGACAACTTCAACGTGCCCATAAGTCTGTCAACAAACCTACGGCACAAAGTGTTAGATAACGGTGATCTGCTGATAGACGCGCTCCTATGGGAAGATATGGGCGGCTACATTTGCCAAGCCAAGTCTGGGAAACGTCAACAAACCGTCAGCACGTTCCTCTATCCCTTACGCGTACGTTTCTACATTATTGCTTCAATTTTCCCTGTTACTTCTAATCGGAGAAATTTTCTAGCGACCATAGGGTTCCTCGAGTAGAGAAAATTAAATTTCGAATGCTGCTTCTACGTTCTAAATAACGATAAGTATTGCTTTGAAAATTCTCACGAATATTCTTATTTTACAGCCTGAGACGGACGTAGATCGAACGGTTAACTGAAGAATCATTAACGAACGAGCCTCAATTACTTCGATGGATCGCTTTTCCATTCTACGATGTGTGAAAGAATCTTTTTGCGCTATATTTCAGTGTTCGCCAACGACAAATGGTATTGTTTTTAGTGTAAATGCTGCGTTTAATTCTATAATATTATAAAATTATTCTATGATATTATAAAATTATACCCTATTATAATTCTGTGTAACGGAATTTATATATTAAGTACTGATAGCTCGGCCGTGCGTTCGAGAATTAGCAACGCTTTATTTAGCTACTAACATGATACAACTATAGTCTTACTTAAAAACTTTCTCACTGATTGTAACGTGCCAAAGAATTTTGTATTTGATTTTATTACCGATTGTAGTTGGAATAGCGGATCCAGGCTATTTCGATATTTAATTCTTACGTATTACTTAATGCCTCTCGAACGAGGTTTTTATAGTTTTAACTAATTATTTATTTATTATACGTGTACAGTGGAAGCCGACCATGTAGGCAGATACAATGACAAATACGCCATTTAATGTTAAGACTAGTTGCATAAATCGCCGAGTAAAAAGGAAACATGTCGTTCTTATGGCTTCGACTATTATTTCGCTTATTATTCACTAGTATTAATTATCATTAGTTACATATTTTTTTTCAGTATCTTGGTCTGACATTTATCTAAGACTATTATAATGTAGTGTTTATTGTGAAATGCTGTATTTTTTGTGTATAAATAAATGTATTTCTTTTCGTAAAATGTTTATACATTATATCCCTCCACTGAATCGTTTAACCATTTCATTTTCTAACGAATAAATCTTAAATATATAGCAGTGTCTAAAATTCTTATCTTCACCACTACAGTTTTTACCGAATTCAGTGATCCAATGCGCATTTGACCTTGCAAGTTGCAAGCAAGATCGTGGGACGCTCGTTAATGCCTTATCACTTCTGCTGAAAACACGTGTTGCGTGCTCGAAATTACTACCTATCGAAAATGGCAAATAAGTTAACAGCAAAAATTGGGCCGTCGATTTTAAACGCCGATTTGGCTCAGCTTTCAGAAGAATCACAACGATTAATTGACAACGGTGCCGATTATTTGCATTTAGATGTTATGGATGGGCACTTCGTACCCAACCTCACTTTTGGCCACCCATTAGTAAAATGCCTGCGAAATAAAGTAAAGGATGCCTTCTTGGAAACGCACATGATGGTTTCTAATCCTGAACGGGTATGTCTAATTCAATTACTTAATTACCAGTATTATATCCCTACTTCAATTTTAATTAACAATGTCTATTTCTTCAAGAAAACAAGTGTATTTCCTTCTCATTTCAGTGGATAGAACCTATGGCTGATGCTGGCGTCGACCAATATACATTTCATGTTGAGCCTGTGAAAGATGTTCCCCTTGTTTGTAGAAAAGTAAGAGAAGCAGGGATGAAGGTACGTAATTTACATAAGTCCCCTGAGGTTCCACTACCAAAGACAATAACTCAAATTATGTTTAACGAAAGATTGGAGTAGCACTTAAGCCTGGAACACCGGTGGACGTAGTTGTGAATTATATCGACTTAGCAGACATGGTGTTAATTATGACTGTAGAACCAGGTTTTGGGGGACAGAAGTTCATGGAACCAATGATGGAGAAAGTAGCATGGCTAAGAAAGAATTACCCTACGCTCGATATAGAAGTGGATGGTGGCGTTGGACCAGCTACTATCGACGCGTGTGCAAAAGTATGCGTGTTAATTAATTGTTACAACAGGCTATTAAAAAATATACCATAAATAATACATATATTTTCAGGCTGGCGCAAACATGATTGTCTCCGGAACAGCAGTCATAGGTTCCTCTGACCAAGGAAAAGTCATCAGAACTTTAAGAGACACGGTAAATTGCGCGTTACAACGTAGCTGAGATTAGAAGAAAAATGATTTCATTAAAATATCAAACTGATATGTTGTATATATATATTACTATTTTGGGGGATTTTTTTTTAACTTTGTACATCATATTTTGAAGAGAAAAAAGGAAATAAATGAGCAGAATCTTTTAGTTTGTCTATTTCTTTACTTACAGTCTTTAGCGTTGCCTTCATTCATAGATCAGTTATCTACAAAACTGTTAAACTGAGGATTCTGCAATGGAGGAATTTTGGGATTCAATTTCATTCTTAATTCTGCTAAAGTGATTAAAATAGCTTCTTCGGTTCTGATAGTTCTTGATCCTTGTTGAGGGCAAGTATTCAAATACTTATGAAACACGATAGATGGATCGTCCACATCCAAATTAGGATCGACATCCACTGCAGCCTCCAGACCAGACAATCCACCGAATATTATTAAAGCATGGTGGCATTTTATGCTTCTTGGTTCTATTTCATCGACGGATATTCCTTTATCCGAAGTTCCAATTGTCAAATCGTAACCATCCTTATAAGGACATTGCGTCAACGCTTCTGTAAGACTATCAGCCAATCTCACAGTGTATCCCCAATATATCCCAGTTTCCGATCTAGGAACATCGGGAGGTACGATGTAACCTTTCAGCTTCTTCGGATTCGGTTGACCCTCTGGTATTTTCACGGTAACCCTCAGTCCAGCGGTCAATACTTTGTCCACATGGACGTCGTTTAATAATCCCACATTAACGTGAGAACCTTTACCAGCTTTAACCGCCTTGGTTGTAACTATTCCTTCTCGAAACAAAGATACGTCTTGTTGGCGCAAGTGGTGTGGAGAGTCTAAAGGATTTAGCACTCCCGCGTATTGTAAGTCGTTATGAATCGGGAAGAAATGTTTCCTTAAATACTGCGGGCACTCGAGGTACTGCAATATTCTAGCTAATTGGAGGCATCCGATTCTTCTTTCACCGAATACTTCGTCTCTCTTCACTTTTTTCTTCTCACTCTCGGTTACTTCCCCCTTGTCGTCGAAAACAACAATTTCATCTACTCTGTAAATACACGCCGCACGTGCTATCTGTCCCGCCAAATACGTTCGTAATTCCGGAGACTGTGCATTGTCCAAAATCGAGCCAGGAACTGCAATACTCAAGGTCGAGATATCCCTTTTCTCGAAATGCTGTCCTTCGACAGATTTCGTCGTTTCTTTCTCTAATTCTTTCCGAGCTTCGTCTTTCTTAAACTTCTTCGCTAACCTCTCTTCTCGCCATTTTTTTCGCTGCTCTTTGTGTAAACGGTTGGTTTCTTTCCAACTTTTCGTCGGAGGAATAACTGCCGACATGGTCCTTTAATATTTTAAGAATATTCCACTGAATTCCAGGATATTTATCATTTATTATAAATATATTCTGTGATCTTAAATTATTTTCCTCGGAGCGCGAGATAAACCGTTGGGAACTGAACTTACAAAACAGTTCGACACTAATTTCAATTCATTTCACCTGGCAACTTACGTATTTCTATCTTGCGTTCTCTTGTTATATTAAGCATCCTTCGAAAACTCCACAGAATCCATTAATTCGTATTAAATTATGGCCGCAGAGGAGGGTTTTGAGCAGGTATTTTTCTGATTATTAAATATTATTTAAGTACTTTAATGGATGTTAGTGTATAATGTCACTTTCGATAGCAATCAGCGAAATCGATTCTAACCTCGATTGTCGCTTGTTTACAATATGTTTGAAATTCATTTACGTGTGTGTCAAATGTATTTGACGAAATAAGTTATTGATGGAAATTGCAAATAATAATTGAATTACTAGTTCGAAGATGAAGAAGCCGAAATTCCGATCGGTGGTACGTTACCTGGAGGAAGAAAGCGTTTATTCTCGAAGGAATTACGCTGCATGATGTACGGTTTTGGGGATGATCAAAATCCTTATACAGAGAGCGTGGATTTATTAGAAGACCTTGTTATCGAGTTTATTACCGAAATGACGCACAGAGCTATGGAAATAGGGCGCACTGGACGTGTTCAAGTAGAAGATATTGTATTTTTAGGTATCATTAATGTCAATGTATATCAAACCATTTCTGTTTTTACTTCTTTCTTATATAGGTTGACACATTGATTTTACTTGCAAACTTTCAAATAATATCTTACAATATTTTGTGTCACGAAAATTTAACTTCACAAAAGTTCTCTGTTACAGTTAGGAAAGATCCAAGAAAATACGCAAGAGTAAAGGATCTCCTAACAATGAACGAAGAACTAAAGAAAGCTAGGAAAGCATTCGACGAAGTTAAATATGCAGGTACTGTTAATCAGTAGAATTGTTTTGACATTGTCAGTATCGAAATGTATGACAAGCAATTTTTATTCTACTTGAATTTATTGCTCTTATTAGAGTTTTGATTGATTTTCTTAATATTTTTCACTCGTTTCTTTTCTTTCTTTTCTGCAAGTTTCTTGTAAAGGACCAATATTTTCTGTTAGCGAGGCTGAAAGAGTTCAAGTAGAATTTATTCTAACATAAGCGAACTATTTAATGTTCAGAATTGTTGTGTTGGAATTGTGCAATACTACTATTAAAAATAAATATCTTATCGTAGTAGTTGCATAATTAATTATGATTCATTCTCGAGTATGGAATGCTATGTGCTCTTATGCTGCATCCTTATAATACTTTCTGCTTGCTTGTTTATAGTAATTAGGGACGTATAGGAGAGTGCTATTTAAGTTCTCTTAATTATTTCACTTTCCAAAAGAATTGCAAATACCAAGTTATGTATGCAAAATTGAATGATTACTATTATGTAACTAATAACATTTTTATTGTATATTTTCTTGTGTCAAAGTATTCGTGACATAAAATTATGTTTAATAAAATAATTATATACTTTACAATTATTTATATAAAATGTTCATGTATTTATTGCGTCGTTATTTATCGCTCGGTTTTCGTATTAAACGTTTTAAATTTGTGTACACTTTCTTTCTGAGTTATTACTACTTTTATTATAGTACTCTACCGACTACTGTTTAAGTTCAACAATGCATGTTTTAAATGCTATCTATACTTTAAGATTTATTTTGGTTTGGTAGCTACAATTACATTATCGTTTTGTGTGTGTACTGTGTTATTTTCCCCTTTTCGAATCATAGAGGAAAGCATTGCAACGTTTGCCTGGCCAAGCTGCATTTGAACTTTATTAAACTATGACGCATACGAATTGATATCAGAAACAGCTTCTTTTGCTGACAGAATAACATCATTGAGTCCTACACCTTGGTACGAAGAGCCACACAACCCTAAAGGAATTTTGTGCGTGGAGATGTAATTTTGGATGCGGGTTAAGCGTTGCATGTGACCTACTATGTGCTGCGGAATGCAGTCCTTCAGAATGGAAACATTAAATGCCATGGGATCTTCCTCGATGTGTAAGATTTCTCTTACTTGATTGACTGCCACATTCAACAAATGTTCCTCCGACGGACATTTACCAAAGTATTTCTCAAACCATACCCCTCCCATCATTACTGTTAGTACCTGAATTTAAAAAATTGTAAACATTCAACATTACGATGCTCTTTTAGGCCATCATCTATTTGTAAGAGATTACTTAGGCGTTAAGAATAATTTTGTCAGTGCAAATATAAAGTTTTTTTTACATTCGATATCAAGGGCGATAATAAATTGAAATATGAAGTGTGGAGACTCTGATGGAAGGGAAGCGGGTAATAAAAATTTCTGTCTATACGTACTGTTGTTTTGGACTTTTGAGGAACCACGCAAGAATCAAATATCACGCCAAGAATTGGAATTTCCTCTTTCGGCGGAACAAGCACACCAAATGCATTTATAGGTAAGGCGTTTTCAGAGAATTGGAGATTAACTACACCCACTGTTACAGTAGGTATTCCTCTTAATTCTTTAGACAACTCTGGATGCTGCTTTTCCACCAGGTCAGCTAAACATCTTGAAGGCAAGCTCGATACAATGTTAGAATATTTATCAGTTTTCCCATTCACAGTTAATTCTACATGATCGTTATTGAATTTTAGTTCTTCGCATTTATGTCCCATTTTTATATTTACTCCACGTTTAGTGATATTATCAGCTAATGTTTTAGGTAATTGTTCAAGGCCTCCTTCGATACTCCAAATGCTCCACATTTCTGTCTTAGCTTTATCTGCTAAACTTGTATGTATATTCGGTTCTTTATTCGATTGTATACCGTCTTTAGCCGCTACTTCAGCTTTCTTCTTTTGTGCTTTCTTACTTGCATTGTCTAAAATGTTCCCGAACACTAGACCTTTCACAACAGAGCCGTACTTTTGCTCAGCTTCGAACATAAACTTCATTGCAGACTTTATACTTATTTCACGTGCATCACCCGCATAGATTCCACAAATCATCGGGCTAATTATCTTATCAGCAACATCTTGCCCAAATCTCCTTTCCATAAAACTGTACATACTTTCGTCTTCTTTAGTAACTTTTGATGCCCACAAATCGTTCCACACGGCGCTCAGCAATGATCGATTTAATAGACTATTTTTTTTAACAAGACCCTTCAAAGTATTGGGTAATAAATGTAATTGATTGTCTGAGTAAATTAATCGACATCGAACTACAGGGTGACTTCGTTTAATAGGGATGATCTTGCTTGTTAAGTCTAACTTTTCCATTAACTCTAACGTGTTTTTCCCACTTGCGCCAATGGGTCTAATAGTTCGCGGGCCTTGTTCAAAGATCGTCCCATCAGGCTCTTGTTTAGAACGTACCCACCCACCCACACGGTTCGATGCCTCCAACATAACTATCGAAGACAGTTTTGGATTTTCAAGCGCATAAAATGCAGCTGACAAGCCTGACATACCGGCTCCTAATATCGCTGTCATGTTTAACTGTATTGGTATGTACTACCAATTAAAATTATCAAGATCTAAGTATAATAATAATAAACAATAAACTAAATTAAAAATGACTGTATTCTTTTGCTGTTGTATCAAGCAAATATGAATCATTTATTTCTAAATTACAGATGTATTACTTTACTCAAATTTAATGACCCGACACTAGATTAATGTTTTTGAAATACAATTAATATTCAATGACTCTGCAGAGTCTATCACAATATCGCAAATGAAGTATGTTGTCGGCACTAGGAAAGGTTATGTGTCTGCTTGTAAATAAATACAAGACGCGTGTGTTAAATATATAATCTACGGTTTATGTAATATTAGATTATGCGAAGATGTAAAAAATTCATGATTCTTATTATTAAACAAAGTGACACAAATTGAAATTTAAATTCATTCTCTATCCGCTTTCGCTTTTATATTATTGATGAAATTGCATATGTATTTTTATTTCTCACTAAATTTATTTGACGCATCGAATCACCAATAATTTAATCAAACTTTTCGTAGACAGTATTCTAAAGATTGTTTGATTAGAAAAATTGGGATGATCGATTCATGAAATGTAGTTACTTTTATTTGAAATGTTTTATTGCATCCTCTTCTGACCAACATTAAAGTTTTATAGGACGTAAAAGGACGTAAATGAGGTGTGATGAGGCGCCAGCCGCTTGCGTCAATCGCTAATTATAATGCATGAGCGATTTTGATATTCTAATGTTTCTACTTTGCGGACGTGTTTGCATGGAACCTATCGAACGCTGCGTTTCCCGTTGAAGACATTGCGCGAAATCAATATTTTATAGTTACATAATAGATTTTACACGGATTCCGGCCAAATCGATTTTTTTTATCTAATTCAGTATAATTTACTCTCCTTCGAGCTTCGTAAAACGTTTTCTACTATGGTTTTATACCTCTGAAGATTTGAAATATCGTAGTGCAATGAAAAACGGCAGTAGGTTGTTGTCAATCATTTTGAAAGTTTCCGAAAAAGCGGCAAACATTGCGAGAGCTTGTAGGCAAAATGATGCACTTTTCAAATTACTGGTGCAAGAGAAATTTGAGGAAGAAAAGAATCCACGCTTCTTCCGAGACTTCAAAACCCTGGCTGATGTTCTTATACAAGAAACAATTAGACACGACATAGAAGTAGAGGTAAGCCGATGAAATTTGCTATTAACTGGAAGATATCAGTGCGATTACAGAAAATTGTACAAAGTTACATAGAATGGGTCTCGTAATGATCTATATAATTTTTAAGTTACTCCCAACAGCTTGGCACACATAATTTGCAAGAGACATATGTTCCATAGACAACAGATTGCGAGAATCAAAATTTTCAGAATACTTTCTTCCAATAAGAAACGGAGGTAACTTCGAGCTTTTTAGACAACATGGTAGAAGCTTGAGAAGTAAATTAAAAATCAAGACGAGCATTACGAGGACCGCACTGAATACAATGTCATTTATAGAGAACTAGTTTCCAGAATTGGCCAAGGTAGTGCTGGGAGAAGAAACAAACACGTTTAGCAATGCTATGGGTGAATCTATAGTAGTTAGAGTTTGCCCTACTAGCGAGGAAACAACTCAATTGCTAGCCAAAGTGATGGGCAGCGACATTGCAACTGCAGAATTGTTAGCCACGGAGGTTCATAAAGATATCGAATTCTTAGATATTCCAATGATTCCAGAATTACCATTGGATTTCGATATTAATGTTGACGATCTTGGTATTTGGATAGATCCAATTGGTAAGGCATAAAATAGTATGATTGTGTTTTAAAACAAGTAGCTTTAATTTACGTTCGATAGATGTGATGTGTAATATTAATGCCACTGTTCGTATTAAAACAATTTATGGGAAATTTGTATGGTAAGATCCTTGGCCTTTCTAATCGTTATTCCCAGTGTTACACGATCTAATTAAACTTTTTCTTCCTGTGGCAAAATATTATTTCAATAATCTCACCTCATGCCATTATTCGACGGAGTTAGAATACTTGTGGAAACTTCTATTTGTTTTGTAGTTTAATAAAGCATGCCTGAGGAGCAATTCATGGAACTTTTATAGATTCAACTGCAGATTACATAAATGGCGGTGAAAAGGTGGACGATGCTACTGGTATACATTTGAGTGGTTTGCGGTGTGTTACCGTCTTAATTGGAGTGTACTTGAAGAGCACAGCCATGCCAGTCTTGGGAGTAATTAACCAACCTTTTTATACAAATGTGGATTCATTGTAAGTAAAATGGAAATATACGTAACGTACGTTTACGAAAGTGTCACTGTTCAAAATTTTCTAATTTATTTAACAGGTGGAAGGGGAAATGTTACTGGGGATTCGTGGGAAATAATATTGGAAAATCTTCCGTAGTCAAAGAATCTAATAATAAGAAGATAATTGTTCTTAGCAGAGTGGAAGATGCTAATATAAAATCTAAGCTACTAAGTGCTGGTTTCACGTTAGTAGAGGCAGCAGGAGCTGGTTATAAATCTTTAAACGTCGTTCTCGGGCAAGCCGATGCTTATATTTTATCAAAATCTTCCACATACAAGTGGGACACCTGTGGCCCACACGCCCTTTTACGCTCTTTAGGTGGGGGTATCATTGAATTCCAAAGCTTTATAAGTAATTCCGATTCGAATTATTCAGATGTGAAATACATATCTACGGCAAATAATAATTCGAATATTAATGGCCTGGTGGCGTATCGTAATTTTGAAACTTTGGAGACTTTAAAATCCATTCTATGCGAGTAATACAGTTTTAATGTTCAATTATTTTATGCAGGTACTTTGCATATTGTGATAATGATTGTTAGAATTTATTCTTGTTGCATTTACTGTTAACTGTGATTTTATTTTTGATCAGGACAGACAGCTTCTTCCAAAGCAAATGTATTTTAACATTAATCATATTTACTATGTGCAATACGTATTTTGTCAAAAACTGTGAAGTAGTATTTATCTTTATCTTGTCTATATGTGATTCTCTTTTCGAATGGACAATGTTGCAAATATGCAATAGAATCGTTTCAATGAAAGGCATAATAATATTAAAAAAAAAGTCGTTCCTCTGTGATATACAACTGTGTCAAATTTAACTCTTTGCGATCCAGTTCCTTTTCTACATTTCGCACTAAGCTGTCTATATTTGTCCAAAGCAAATATATAGATTCGAATATTTCTATTTTCTACAAAGTTCAAACAATTCATTGACGGTGAAAAATATTTTCCGCGTACTTAATAAAACGACGATAAAAGTGAATGCACTGAAATGTGCCAAGTTAATTTCCATGTAGGACCGCAAAGTGTTAATATATATTATACCTCTATTTTAAACGTTACTGATGCTTTTATGTGATACAATACACGTTATCCCATGCATAGAATTAAGAAAATTCAAGTTTACATTAAATACTTCAGTGTGACTTAAGCTTTTAGCAGACTAAGTGAAATCTCAGAAACTCTATCGAAAAGTATGAATAGTACTTAAGGCAAAACGATATATGTCATTTCTTTTTGATTGTATTAAGAATGAAAAATAAAGATTCTTTAATTTTTACTTACTGCTCTTTATTTCGCTCGCACAAGTCGACATTCATCCATCACATCGTGGGCTCCTCCCAGCATTAAATATTTATTAAAAAATCACAGTTACTTATAACCGAAAACACGATACGCTTAATAGTACGAACGATTAACAAATACATACGCGGCACACGAATATCAAAATGTTCGCATTCGTTCGATTTAAACGCAGGCTGTATTCGTTTCGATTTAAGCCTCGCTGAATGCAACTTGCGAACTATTCGAAAGTCACCGATTCTGGAATCACATTGTTAGGATTTTACGAGAATCTGGCTGACGCGTCTAACACAGTGGACACCACGCGTGGACTGACTGTTATGATGCGACCGAGCAGGTAAACGCTTATTTAGTTTAAAGTCCGCGTCTATTATTCAAAAAGGCTAAGAACAAACTGCTCCCGTAATTACCTTCGGCGCACGAATTTTGAATCTAACATTTCTGATTGGCTTTCCCTGCTCTTTGGTACTTCTGTTCAATCTACAGATGTCGCTTCACATCCGGCGTTTGATATGTTTGAAACCGCGAATTTTAAATTACCTCTTTGATGTCTAATATGTGATTTCGTATTGTACAGTACTCTTTTCAGTGTTTCTATCGAGTTTATTACTCTCAGCTTTTATTTCCAATTTGGAGAACGCTTAACTTTTGTTGGGCACCCCTCTATAACCGATTGAAAATTATAAAATTTCTTTCTTATACAATGTAAATTTAAAGTTTATGATTTAAACATTTTAAAGCTCAATAAGATGTATTATTTTTACTCATTTCATTTATTTGCTTTGTAAATCGCGTGACTATGTAACTCTATAAAATATTCGTAACATATTCTTCAATACGAACTGTGAGAAAATAAAAAGTTGAATCTTCTAATGCAACTAATAAGTTGCATTAAAATGGGAAATATTCCATTTGATGTTTTAAATTCTATATAAAAAAAACACATACTTACTACATTAACGAATAAAAAAATACCTAAAGACCGAATTAAACTTCGAAAACCCTAATACAAGAAACACCAACATTTGTATATACAGTCGCCAGCAACGTCGTAAATAACTTTAATATAAAGCGTAGCAATTCGCCACCCCCCTAAATAGAGGATTACAATAAAATTGTGATTTCCTCCTGTCAATTTAAGCAAGCCTATGATTTAAGGAATTCTTTGCTCTTTAATATCCTTCCCATCCGTAAAAACAGACAAAAAAAAACCGTAGGGAAAGGTAGATTGGAAATAAAATTCTAAAATCTCTATATATGTGGAATGTACGCTTCGATCCATAGGGTGTCTTCTGTAAGTTAGACGACTTCGGACTTTAAGTATTTACAAGAACAAGATCATTCTTCACTTTTCATACAATCACCCTCCATCTGATTCAGAAATTAACATTCTTCTTATCCTGAAATATTCGCCAAAAATTATATTTACGGCTCTTTACTTACAAGAACAAATTCTTCCTTCCTTTTCTCTACAATCTAAACACTTTTACAGTCCTAAATATCCTCCCACTCTTTCAAGTTCTTCCACAATCAGTCCTCTACCTACACACCTATTCGACATGTTCAATCCCGTTTACTTCCATCGCAAAACCCTTTACAACTGTTCCTCTGAGTGTGACTCGAGACACGTAAATTGTCGTTGCAATTGTTGAGTGGTTGGTTGAAACGTGTCATTGCGAAAACTGGCGCTTCTCGCTGGCGCGTTTTGACTGCCGTTCGTCTTGCGGTGAACACTGACGTATGTGGTGCACGTATTCATGCGTCGCAGGGCAGAGAAACTTGACCCATCGAAACCTGAAATATAATTAAAACGTATCGTGTCCATTTGGAAACGTGTTTCGAGAAAATCAGAACCGTGATACTTCGAGCTTCCTAATTACTTCAATCTCGCTTCAATCTCTGTTCTCGCGAGTCTTCCAACGATCAACACTTTATCAGGTGTTTCCGATTGCAAACTGATTGAAAACGTTAAATTACAATATTAGGAACTTAGTTACCGGTTAAAGGGATTCCGATCATACTAGCGTTCTGATTATTATTACGTCGTCTATCGTTACGAAAAAATCGATGTACTCCAGGCACGCGTCCGATCGCAGTTAGGAAACCAGTTCGGAACCTTGCATTCATCCAGCAATAAATTACTGGGTTGTAACAAGAATGGGACATAGCCAGCCAGTGAAGACCCATCCATACAAAGGGAAGCCCTGACCATCTTCCCAATGACTCGTTGTTATCCATTATTAACTAAAAGCAGAGATTAGTTAATAGGTACTGTTTCGCTTTTACGTATAGGCTTTTCGTATGCGATATTCTACTGTCTCGTGTTTTCATTTCGACTATACCTATTAAAAACGAATCTTCAAACTTTTAATTGAAAATCCTGAAGCGTTATACTTTCTTTCCTCGTTATTAATTATTGCTTGTCAGCCACTACAAGGCTTTTTAAGTTTCTTTCATTGCTGAGCGTGGCGTAGGATCAGACAGAGAAATGGTAATTAGTAGTGTCTTATAGGCGGTGGAATGAGAAAACGGAAATAAAGCGAACAGTAAGTGACGTTAATAGCTGCCACTGATGGATCCCAGAAATGGAACTGCTGCTTGTGAGAATGCCATTGGCGCTAATATTTTTAATCGATAGTTGTTAATGGTAACAAAGAGTGCTTTATAATTACACTTTCCTAGCATTGAGAAATATTAGCGTTAATTCCTTTCGTTGAGGAATAATAAATGCAATTAGTAAGTAGTACATCCTCGGAAATTTTTTTAGAATATCGTACGTATTAACAGAGATGAGGAGGTACAGAAATATTTGACTAGTCTACGATACATATTCGAATACATACGAAAGAGACGGGAACATAGAGGGGCAGTGGAAGAGGTCTGTGTATGGTCAGACCGCGACTTCTAACCGAATACTCAAGTGGAATGCTATTATAATAGTATGTCCATAAATATTGTTTCAGAGAAGAATTATTCAGTTTAACGGTAACTTTGGAAACTGACACGCGTCTGGTAGCAATTTCATTTGAGATTCTGCGATTACACCCCTACTAATCCCTTGAGGAAAGGCATCGGGGCTTCTGTCTAATGTAATACGAAAGATCTCTTCGTACCATGACGTTTAATATGAAAATTACGCCAATATACTTAATGCATTTTCTATGTCCTCTTTGTAACAAAGTAAAGTGAAACATGTTATGTCTCTCTAAGTATAAGTCGGATTCAAAGTGAATTCACATTTGAGGGGCAGAGGAGGCTAGAGCAAATTTCCCATTTAATCAACATTATTCTCTGGTCTTATATGTGTGATGGAAATTGTACGGTATTTTATCGTGGAGTGTGTGAATTAGAAATATATTGGATATATAGTCTACTTACGATTAGAATATTGAAAGGGAGCCAACAGATGGTGAATACTATTACAACAGTCACCATCATCTTCACCATCTGAAACACGTGAAACATCGTGCGAATCACTTTACATTATCTTAAAATTCTATTCTTCATTCTTAATAATTTTTTATATCTCTCTACGATGTCTATATTTCTGATATTATACCGAGCTATTAGAACTCTGGCATTTGTTTAATAAAATTTTATTTCCAAGCTTTATGCTAGTAATAAATATCGGAGGGGCGCAATGGGAAAATGAGATATGCGAAAAACGCGTGGCTGACCAATATATTACCAGACCGTAAGTCACGAAACCCCTATTTTCGGTTACGTTGAACACGCATATGATGTTAGCGTAAATAGTCCGCGGTCAGTTCAGCGTGAACTTATTTTACAGTGCGGTGACGTTGCACCGCGTACACTATTCCCACCAGGAAATTTCTAACCATGATGGATCGCGGTTTAATTCCCCTCCCTTTTCAAACGACCAAATAATTTTACATAATAAGATTAAAGCTCCCCTCGTTGCTTTCTCCCCTCTTATCGAAGGTCGCCGAAGCTGGACCCATGGGACATAACGAAGCAAGGTAAACGCGATTGGTATACCAAGGAATTTCAAGTTTCGCAGACGTCCAGTTTGCACGAACATCGTTATTCTTCCATTTGGCACATCAATTACAGGTCCTACCCTCGTGAGAAATAGCACTTTCAACGGGTACCCTTTCGCCGTTTTCAATTTTCGAGGATATTTGTAGCAGAACTGCCAAATGACAAATAGCATCTATCCTACACGAGGCGTTTTATAATAATTCCAACGGCAAGCCCCTTAGAAGGGATCTTACAAGTTCCCTCCTGCAGGCTTTCGTCGATCAATAGGACGGTCGATGCAAAGCACGAAGCTTAGCTCAGACGCCCTTAGAGACCGATATTCCACGATCTCCGATAAACATCTTCCTTTCCCCTCTTTTCTAGTTCAACCAAAACCATATTTCGACAGGTTCTCGTTTGTTGAATTTCTATCGTTCTTGTTTCTGTGACTGCTGTTCGTAAACCTGTCAGTTAAGACTTATGCTCCCCTTTCAAAATAATATATCTCTGTCTTCCTGCGATCAACCCCTCCACTACCGTTACCTTCGTGCCTCACTACTGCACCTTCGTTTACTCTTATTTTCTCAGACACCCAGCCCGCCCACCATCTTCGCCGAAATTCATGTCGCTCCTTTTTGTTTGACCCCTTCCTTCCTTGCCCCCTATAATTCTTCTCTGCCTCCCGTTTCTTTTCACGACTTTCACCTTCGTTTCGCTAGCCATGTTTGCTCCCTTTCGTTAGTACACACCCCCGATAAAGAACCAGCTCTCTCTACGTGTTATCCGTTTGCTCGCGAATCCAGAGCTGTGTTATCATCCAACGAAGGTTGCTCCCCCCAAAGGCCACGGAAACAGGACTTAAGGGATGCTGTAGCCGCAAACGAAAAATGGCGGGATATAAACTCGCGAGACCAGTGCTACTTAAATATTTATGTGCCTTTCATTGTAAAAGGGCGAAATGAAAGTGGAGCTCTGGATTCATCGTACGGCGAAACAACGAAGCTTGCGTCGTTTGTGATTAACGACGATAATATTCAGCAAAGTGTAACGAATCTTTGTACCAGACGTTATAATCTTCTCGTGTTAGATACTGTAACTGATCAGACCCCCTCGAGCAATTATAGGGTTGTAATAAGGGGGGCGATGGTCATTTAGCGACTGCCTAAATTATTCCGTGATTTACCGCCGTTAATTACGTTAATATTGTACGATATAAAGATCAAGATATATCGCACACGCCATGTAACAGGAGAAAGCCACGGTGATACCAAAAGATGGTCGAGATAAGGCAGAAACTGTAGCTTGTACTACATCGAACATTGTAGTCCCTTAAATAAGAAATTATCTACATAAACGTAATAATATATTTCACGAGATACGCGGAAAAGAAATATTATTCTTCGATCCCTTTATTCTTTATTCTTATGAGATACTTTCATATGAATCCTGCACGGCTGAAGTACAAAAGTAGAAGACCTCTTCCAAGGGAATTCATCAAGTCACTGAACGGACAGCCTTCTTTCTTATGGTCGGTCTAACTATTGACTGAATTCACTTTATTGCAGCCTTTTATGTCAAATTTCAAAGGGCTTTTCAAATGCGGACAGGTGGAGATCAGCAGGGATTGTATGCTCATAAAGTAGACTCTCGTTTGAAAACGCTCTTTCACTCGAATCGCTCTTACTACGTATGATTTATTGAACATACCTAGCATAAAACGTTATGCTGTTGTACGAAAGATTGTTGATTAAAAGTTTCGGAAAATTTTCAAATATTAACATCCGGTGTTGGTAAAGGCGCATGGTAATGACTGTGCCTGAGGGAGTCGTTTATGTAGCAAAGATCACGATATCTTCTAGAGGGAAGTCCCTCGTCATTCAGTACCTTTATTACGTTCATTGAAGCCACTAGGACCTTCGATGGCAGGCAAGTTTAATAACTCACGTTGGCTGACAATGAAAGGAATATACGGCACATAATTCCTGGACCTGTGGTTTAGGAATTTTCATACTCGCACACGTGTATCGTGGTCACTTTGTGCCGCGATAAAATCGGTTTAAAATAAAGTGAAACACATTCATTTCAGACACGTTATTTAGTGGACACTAAAATGTAGTCGAGTAGGTTAGTAAAACATTGGCGAATTACTAAATTACTCGCTACTGGACTAAATTACTGAATGTGTCTCTTTTAGCCTTAAGTGATTTCTGGTGTTACTGTTATCAAAACAGTAATTTCTCACAGTTCGCAAAAGTTTCTTTCGTGGGAAGCTATATAAAACGTCGCAGCTTTCCGTCACGTCACTGCAGCATATCGATCGCGACAAGGAAGGGATTAATAAACCATTCGGGCTGTCGATTCGTCGGCATTATTCTCTTGGCACGGATTTCCTCCAACTTACGCGAGAGTTTTAAAACGTTACGGCTTTCGAGGAAACTTCGGCGAATGATCACAGCGAAAAGCTTCCAACTTAACGCTTCCGGTTACAGCGAGGGGGCGAGATATGGTGAGCGGTAACAGGAAAATGGGACGATGAACGTATTCGTTTCCCGACAAAACTGACCGTATAGTATAGACAATGAAAGCTGATCTGCGATCGTACTTTACCCAGGATTCCTTTTTACGACGGGTTTACGAGCTTCTCGAAAACTTTATGTCGATATCCGTTCACTTCTTCCTGCTAGGTCTCGCAGATAGTAGGTACTGCGTTATAAATTTTACAAGTCGAAACACTGAACAGGCCTCGTGTCGTTTGAGGCGGCACGAGTCCTTACATCATTCCAGGCCATCAGTTCTGTGACAGCTTGGATAGGTTACGGATAGTGTCGCGTAAATTGGAAAGTAGATATAAAAGCATCCAATTTCCTCGGAGTCTTATAAAAAATTTCATATTGTTCGACGTCGAACCGAGGGAAAAATTGACTACCTGTAATTTAAAAAGGAGCACGTATATTATACCTATCCTTGCCGTGGAATTGTTTCATGGCAATATGGTCTGATAACTAGTGTGCTTGGTAATGCCGATATAATGTACACTTGAAATGGCTTTTATGTTACGCTCGGGAATTAATAGAGAATTAATTACGAGAGGTAAAATCGCCGTCTTCGACGTGTAAAATTGTTAGCACAGTTGCGGTCATGTCTCTAAGGAAGAAATTACGGACCATCCTTTGAAGGAGGATGGAAATATGGTTTTCCTCCACGTTGGATAATTTTCACTGATATATTGTTATGCTCCTATCACAAAGTCGTGTATTTATTATGAAGACGCTCGCTAAAATATTTAAATAAACGGCTCAGGGCATAGAGAGTACTTAAGACTCGATAAATTGATTAAAACCTGCTAGGACTAAAAGTGCAATCTGTCGAAATGAAATGTCTAAAGGATAGTTACTAATTTAAGGCAATGTAACTACGATGGCTTGATTCTGCTTCGAAAACGATTATTCTACGGGTGATGAAGTTAATCACTGTTAAAATGTTTTCTCTATGTTTAATGAGCAAATGAAATGAAAAAAATCTATCATGCACAACTTCGTTGTGTTCCTAAGGATTTAAAAACTTTGAAAATACATGTTTGGGTGGCTTAATTCTTGTTTTAACCATAAATGAGATAATTTATATAGACACTAATCCGATTTAACGTTTACGAATATTTATTAATACGAATCAGAGTAACACCTCCAATTTTCAAGATTACTCTTTTGAGTTCTTTTTTTATTAAATCTGTAGCGCACACTGTGAATATCCAGAAGTCCTACTTTCAAGACTGTTTACATTTCTGGAAGGGAGAACGATACGGTGAATAATAATGAAATCTTACTTTTCAAGAACGGTGGAGGCACCGTAAAGGGCAGGAGAAATAACAAAGTGTATATTTACAATGAAGATATATTTTTCAAGATATCACATAAAATTCCTTTCATTCCCAATGATAGGGAAGGGGTGACTAAACTAACTATTTACCCGAGGCTTTATCTTCCTTTCAATTTTACAAAGTAGGTATTGCTACCGTGTTTGTTTGACTGAAGTGCAATTTTTCTTTGAAATCGACCCTGATTTAATCAGATTTATTCTTTGGAGCATACCCCGTAACACCTCCTCGTTTATGATTGTTTCTTTGCATTCGTTCCTCACTGGACTGCAATCTGAGAATTGTGTGAGTAGTAAAAGAGTCTCAAGCGGGTTATTATTTTGGCATAATCGTTGTTCGATGAATAATACATTAGTTTCTCGATTTTGTGGATGTTGTGATATATATTTCTTTACGTCTCAAATATTTCATGAACTTACACGAAAACAATAAACTATCTTAGATATATCGTTCTGTCTATTCTGGAAAAAGTGGATATTGTATACCGAAGGATATAAGCAGGCCATATAAATAATTTATGAGAATGTAAATAGCAAAATGCCTTTTCCATGCCTTCTCATCCAACAGCCACAATTTATTTCGGGAATCTCAAGCGCCTTATTAAAATGTGCATTGCAAAGCACAGTAAATGTAACGACAGTTCCGTATCTGTTGGGATGGACGAATGAACCATAAAAGGCAATGCTTGAAAAAATTATCACTGACAAAACGACAAACCAGGTGGAAAGCGCAGATAAGGGTCTGAAGTGTGAACTGTTTGTTTTTAAGCGCGAAATAAATTCTGAAATCCGTTCTATCGTTCACGTGGAATAATTAAATAATAACTAACGATAAGTAGATATTCCTGAAATTGAAACACAATTGAAAAACACAAAAACCGAGAAAAAATGAAATTTTAGCGGTTTCACATAAATGTCTCTTGCTTCGGTATTTATCCATAGATTTTTTTTAGTAGCAGCTTGTTTTCTTCGTAAAGGTGTAGACTTTACGTAAGAAATGAGAAACTGGGCCAATTGTTTCAATTTCGATTTTTCCCAGATGATTAAATGAATTATCGATCTTAATTTCGGACAAAAAAAATGACTTTTTTCACATATTTCCATCGATTACATCCGAACTATTGAACCGATTTAAAAATGTTGTCAGGTATATTTGTTGGTAATTCAATTATCTTTAATTTGATATAATTTTCGACCAAATCGGACATTCGCAACACGAGATATTCGCAATTAAGTGGGACCACCATTTTAACAGACAGGTAAAAAGTTCACCTGTCGATATCTGAAAAACGTATCCATAGAAAATTTTTTGGACCTTATTTTCGGAACCAGCGGCCCAGTTTACATAGGAAAAAAATAGTGGCATCTGCTGCGCAAATTTTTTTTTATTTTGTAAACTAGTTTTTTTATTTTGTACTCATTGCTCCCATAATTATAGAAATTATATAAGATAACTTCGTGGATTGGAAGGAAAATGAATTTCTCACGTCGCTCCCCTTTCACTTCGTTTTAAATCATTTTTCCATGGGATTTAAGCCCTGCCACTATAAATGCTATTTTGATATCGTGCCGCTTCAAACCAATCGGTTTGTTGATGACATTCTGTTTAGTATATACGCTCGATGCTGTGGTTTCATCGTAATCCCTCGCCACCATTGCATAATTAACGTTAATTAAAATCAAATTAAACAATTTACCACCGCGAAACTACATTGTACGAGTTATTTATATTTAAACTCACATTAATTGTAGTACCTTTATTATTAATTACAAATTTAATAAAAATCAGGTTACATCTGACATACCGTGATTTAAAATGTTGACTTAAAGGGCAGAATGCATGAAGTGTGACGCGAATATCCCCATGTTACAATGACAGTGTTCTTTTGTATTCCAAAGAGGAGTTTGTAACAAATTTATTAAAGCAGGGATGTTAGTTACGACGAGTAATTATATTTTGCAGGGTAATACTGGGAAAAGTTTTCTTTGAAGAAGGTAAAAAGCGAAAATCATTATTAACTTCATCCTTTGTTCTTTTGAAACTTTAGTAACATTAAGCGCTCTGTTATTCCACTGACGTCGTAATTTGCAATCTAAATAGTTGTCCCTGTTTTCTTTCGTCCTTCGTTAGCCGCCTCTTTCCTGGATTGCAATTTTATTACCGTAATAACTTTAGCGGAGTTTCACTTTCGAGAATAGGCAGCAGTCGTGCACGTTAAACGCGAACGGTGAGGTTCGCGGTTCCAAGATGGACATGTCTCAAAAGTTCGGACTCCGAGAAACTTTAGTCCTAAGTTTGGAGAAAGACTGACGAAGTGGGGGATTTTTTTAAGAATACACACCTATACGTGAAAATTATGTATGACTCGTAATCTCTATTTTATAGAAAGTGAAATATTTGTTAAGTTATCCTTTGAAATTTGTCTCTTAATTGCCAACTAGATTCCCTTAAGCTTTTATAAGTAATTCCTTGCAGCTAACCGCAGCTCCCAATGTCTCCGATCAATACTCTAACGAGCGAAAATATGAATAGGTCAATAGTAGATAAAATCTGAAGCATCAGTAAATGCACTTCCAACTCCTTAGATAATTACGACCATTATTCATCCAGTTCCTTCGACGTAATTTCCACTAAACAAGCATATAATAATTCATTGTACCCTCCGACAACACGCTGTATATCCAGCACAAC
The DNA here is from genome assembly GCA_963971345.1 of Andrena flavipes. Taxonomy (NCBI): domain Eukaryota; kingdom Metazoa; phylum Arthropoda; class Insecta; order Hymenoptera; family Andrenidae; genus Andrena; species Andrena flavipes. Next base: position 36,999,166 of record OZ020481.1, read on the forward strand.
CCCTATTCTATCATAATACGTCCCGTCTAAATTGCGCAGGCTAACGAAGCATTTTGAATTGTGATATTTACCAACATAACGATATAACCGTGCTATAGAGCGGAATACAGAGATAGGTTTTTATATATCAAATTCTTTGTTCGTTTTACCTTCCCTCCAATTCGATTTTCAATCTTCTCTGAATGCCACGAAACATCTTACCTTCCTCTTTGATCGAGCCATTCTCTGGTCTCTGACATTTTCAGCCTCTCCAGGAGTCCTCTTGCCCCACACCATCACGGCGATGCTGGTGTACGTAAACACGAGGACCATTATCGGTATCACGTACTGGAGAACCAATAATGCGATCGAGTAATAATACCTGTAACACAGAGACACACGATCGTATTGTAGTTACTTTTCTACTTTCCATTCACGAACAACTCCGCACGGTGGCTTTCCATTCGAAAATATTTTGACACTTTTTAAAAATTGCAACTATACTATTTCTCTGACGTCTTAAAGAAAATACCGTCCAAATGCGTAAATGCAATGCGTATGTACTACTTAATTCTATTCTGATAACCGGAAGGATGAAGGAGAAGGAGAATGGCTAAGAAGTGGGAAGGGAAGTTACCTGTTCTCCATCGACGGCCAGACCTCCTCGCAAACATACTGATTGCACCTTTTGTATTGCGACGAGGGTTGCGACAGCCTGGACACCACAGCGATGGGGAACGATATCACCATAGCGAGCGTCCAAACAGCAAGAATCAGGAGCTGCGCCTGCCGTTTGCTGAACCTCGGCCTCAGAGGCCACATAATGGCTATGTAACGATCTATGCTGATAGCCACGAGGGTGTACGCGCTCACCAGAACTGATACCGCCTGCAAATCAACGTTCATTCATGTTTTCCAGCCATTCGATGCCCGTGCGACCGCAGATCCTGAAATTTAAGGCGGAAACACGCACTCGGAATTCGGCAAACTGTCCGCCGAAGTATTCGCGTATATCTTCGCTCTAGGATGCGGTTATTCGGCAAACGAAGACCGTTCCGACTCGTAATCGGGAGCTGCGATCATTCGAACAGAAGCTTGCGCAAACATTTGATGGATAATCGCTAAATTAGATACTTCCAGGCGGATATCAAGTAGCAAACGTGGATTCCTTCTGACAGAAACTTTCCTACTGACTTATATTTATTTCTCTACACCCTCGGTACACGTTGTTTGCTAATAAAGTTCCTAAGGAATTTGCACCTCCTCTTCCTGATCTCGTTAAAGTAGAACTGGTTAATTATTCTTTATGACCATTGTGTGATAAACGGTGTTCCACTTGCGGTCTTCAAACTGTGCCGCGATACTGATGGAAATCTTCTGTTTTCATTGATACTTGTACCAAACAAATGGATGCACAACGCGTTTCTTGGTCGTTGATCCCACGAAACAGAGTAATCATATAACACAGTTCGACAGCCATCTGGACTTGTAACATTCAATAGCCGTTTCTTATAGGGTTCCGTGCGGTGAAAACGAATCCGCAAACCGTTTGTCGCCATCACCCTCACTTTTCGAGAAATTCGATTTTAAAAAAAAGATACAAATTTTTAACTTTGAACATCTTTTGTGTTTATTCCGTTGCTCGTTGCGTCAAATTATTCTATGAACCCTCCCGAATACAACGGTGTAAGTTATTAATGCATTATGAACATTTAAATATGTTTCATAGGGAAAAGGACATCGTTGTACTCGGGAGGGTTCATAAAATAATTTCCCGCAACGAGCAAGCTAATAACTATTACCGTTTCGGCATAAAAGATTTTCAACGTTGAAAACTTGCAATTTTGTTCAAAATCGAATTTCTCAAAACTTCGTTTTCAGCGCACGAAAACCTATAAGAAATGGATTTTGAATGTTACAAGTCCGAAAGAAAAGTCAAAATTTGTCAAACTGTGTAATCCCTATGTCCCTGCACGAGTGACACCGGGCAAAGGAGTCTCCCAGCAGAGTGCAATAATATTTTTAACTAGCATGAGATACGAGTGAGTAAATGTCTCAGTCGCAGTTTTCCGTCGTTGCAACACGGCTGATTTAAATGCAAATTAGCATTGGATGTGGAGATGGAATATCCTCAGGGATCACTTTGCTTTATTTGCAAACTTGTAGTTTCAATGCTCGTCGCCGTTGCTGATAACAGGTTATTCCTTTGTCATGCATAGTGTGGCGGTGTAATTGCGATATTGCTATTGCAACCCGACACAGAATCAAGTGTCAGCGATGAACTTCGAGGAAGTTTCAGGCTACTAGTGAGGGAACGCCCTTAGTGACGTTCTTGGTTTTATACGGTAACAAAGTTTATGTAAATTTGTTTGCAAACTGAAGGATAATGGCCAGGTGAAATTGAGAATTTGGGCTAGCTGTAACGAGGACTTTCTCTGCCGCGGGGTTCGGATTCTGTTACGAATCAATTCACTAATGGCGCTAATCACCGAAATTAATTAAAATTACCTTGGCATACGTAGTTATGTGCAGTAGTTTCAGGGAATTATATTTTACACTCTTAACTCAATACTTGCACAATAGAACTGTTTTTAAGATATTTAGATTTGATTCGAGATTAAAATAAAACAAAATGATAAACGGATATAGAACTTCAAAGAATTTAACGTCTATTCCATTTTCATCATAATTCAATACTGCAATCCAAATCCCAATCCTAAACCCCTCCCGCGACAATCAACATGTTGCATGTCTTCTGTCTTTAATTTCAAGTGACTTAAATAGCGGGAGAAAGATCGTTGCATTGAAGCACAGAAGTCATTATGAAATGATGGGTAAAGTGTGCTGAAGCACATAATTTATTAAGCTATAGGCTATCTGCAGCATTCATATCTTCCAAACCACAAAGTCAGTATCACTTGGAGTACTTTTATGCATTTAATGTAGTATATTATAAAGATCACGATGTTCTGCTCGTTATTATTATAATGCCACCAGAACGCTCTCAATTACAAACTTCTTTCTTCTGAACCGCCAACTCTCTGACCTCTCCCTTTTCATGTAATGTAACTCTTTCAGCGCAGAATCGGCGGAGCACATTTTCCCCGAGTATGGACTTGTGGAGGAGTAATTAATTAAAATAGATCAAATTTCAACAACCTAAATAAAGTAGCACATAAACAAAAAATAAAAAATAGTAAAATGCTCTTCAATTCCTGAATGTGGAATTCCACACATAGAAAAATGCGAAGCGTGGCATACTCCACACATTCCACGCAACTCTGATGAGCAGATTGCCTACCAAATACTCAAAGATTCTAATAAATTCATACTTTAAAATAAAACATCAAAGCTACCACCACTTCTCATCACCACAGATTTGTCTTTTCATCAGCCAAATATAAAGGAAGTCAGATACGCGAGCCCGCTTTTGTGCTCATTTATGCGGGCTCGTCGGTTTTGAACAGAACTTCCAGAAGCTTGGACAGGGTTCTCTGTTGCGTCCACGCTACATTGAAACAAATTATTCTTCTAACCCGAGAAAATATTTTCGCCGACGGATTGGCCATTTATTAAAATCCCCAACGATCCAATAGTTTTTCCGACAGCGCCTTCACGTTTGATAAATGAGAGTGACGCGATATTAAATCCTATGATTCAGAGGGCGAGAGGGTGCGACGTGATACGCACACGAGCCTGCTCACTTGTTTTCCAATGCTACTCGAGGTTTCGACCTTTCGACGCGACTAATAAAGCGTCTCCGTTCCGATAGAACGCCACTCTCTTCCAGCGGTAAGTAATTATGCTTGTTAACGACGTCACCGTAACTGAAACTGCATTTAGATGTTTCTGATGCAGCTGCTCTCTGTTCATGAACTACTAATTGCTTCTGGCTGATTCGATGAAAATCCTACGAGCGATTTACTACACCGATGCGATTTCCTCCTTGGCAACCGACCCCTCCGGCTTCGCCAACGCCATTCAAGATAGATTTTATAATACAATGGGTTACGAGGATTAACCCTTGAAGGGCGAATAGTCTGGCAGCACAATGGTACTTATGCACACCTGAACTTTTACGTTAGATCCCGGTATTGATATCATCTAAAATTCTAAAGTATCTCCTTCGGGATGTAATAGTAAAACTAAAAAATGTTTATTTACATAGAGGATGGGTCCGAATGGACTCTGTGTACGTCATCCGAGGGTTAAGTTCCTATACTTTGAATCCTAGAATAAGAATTATAATGTATATTTATTAAGACTTCCTTCGATTTCAAAACACCGTTTTTGTCTGGCTTGCATGAACCGGCAGGCTCTATCTATTCGCCAGCTATTGAATGAAGTCCTGTATGCTCGGCATGTTTGCACTTAGCAGCGTTGAATCAGAGGATATCAAATAACGAGGCTGTAATCCCGAACATCTACCAAGCGATAATGGATTCGACTCCATGATATATCAATTTGGTAGATGGGGAATTATGCATGCAGCAACTGCCTCGGCCGAGGCAGTTATAAATTCCGCGACGAGGAAACACAGCGAAGAATAAAACATATGGCGCTGAAATATTAAAGTTGCGCGTCACGGCGTAAGAAATATGGAGGGCAACTGTAACGATAACTCCGGCATCCATTTTTTGTACTCCCTGAACGAACACTTTCCAACAAATCGTTGTAGCCTTTCTCACGGTTCAGCAAAGTATCAAAAACCCTTTAACCGTGCTGTAATACTCTGACTAATCTCGCGAAAGAGAACCTTCTACGCAATCATACGCGCGATTCACCCACGCAAATTCCTTTTCCTACATAAATTCCCAAGAATAAGAAATTTTATCTACACAGCAGACTCGATTCTCTTTGTCCTGGTTTAGGGTTCGACTCTTTCCTGGTTGTTAGTCTATTGACCTATGTTTATGAAGCAACCTCCCTACGAGGCATTTCTTTTTCACGAGACAACTCCGTTGCTATACAAAGCTCGTCGACCTCCCCTCCGCGTTCTCACGCTCAACGCATTACACGTACGTGTATACCTGCAAGTAATTCACAGTGGGGCAAAGTTCCTGGCCGAACGGCCAGTACTGCAGGATCAGGATACTAATAAAGCTGGGTGGCACGCAAAAAAGTGCCATCAGGATGTCCCCGAGGGCGAGGTTCACGATGAAGAAGTTGGTGACGGTTTTCATGCGGGGGCTGCTGTGCACGACGTAACAGACGAGGCCGTTCCCGGTCAGGGCGACGATGAAGACGACGCTGTAGAAGAAGTAAATGATGCTCTGGAACCAGCTCGTCGAGAAGATACTGTAAGAGCCCAGGAAGTGGTTGCAGTTGATTGCATCGGGTTGATCAGTCAAGTTCCACGCGTCAACGTCCCACGGGGTCTCCGTGGATTGGTTCTCGTGGCTGGCGTTCATTGTGGCTTGCCTTAGTAGAACATCTTCACCTGAAATCAAATCATTTAATAGTCATCGGATAATAATCTGCAACGAGCACCGCCTTATGTTTTATGTTTGTTTTCGAAATACTCCTATTAACAGACTTAATATTGGAGGCTCTGAAATTCCATGCTTATTCTCAATTTGATCGATGGATTTCTCTTTTTAAGACAGAAAACATTTCCAGCTTCCCTTCTGTGCGTATTGCCCTACGATCCTTGGTAATCAGACTGAAACGATTATTTGTGGAAATAGTACATGGTGAGTCTCCACGCACACCGGTCGTAAAGTTCCTCAGGAATCCCAGTTTATGGTATTGCCAAGAATAAAATGATCTAGGAAGTGCTAGGATAGGCCATCGCATAACTAGTTCGCCTAGCAGCATCTGATTAATCCTGGCGGCGTTAATTAAATTAAGATACTGTGCGGGGGTGAAACAGAGTGGGGAATAGAAATTTTTCAAAGTAATGTGTTCTAAAATTGAAATCTCTGGCGAGCACAGCGCTTCAGGTTTAATTGGTGTACTCAAGGACTCGAGGTTGCTGAGACTGCTATACCGGGAGCCAATGTGATTACTCGATAGGATTACAAGGAAGAAGAAGACGATTTAGTAATTAAATTGCTTATGATGCTGTGGATACTCACTCGACGAATGAATATGTTGTTGCAGTAGGTGGTGAGACGAAATTTATCAAGTTTAATTTAGAGTGCAAACGTCACTCCCTGTTACTGCGATTTTAGTGACAAGTAGGTAAATGAATTACCGTTTGTTGTTAACGATAATGCAGCGCGGAACGCGCGCTTTTTGTTCTCGCGTGTTCACGGGAGTTCATCGAAAGAAAAAGTTTCGAGGCGTTCTCGTGGCTCGTTAGCTCCAAAACGTGCAATTTTGCGCATGGAATATCAACTATGTACACGGACTGCTAGGGGGTGAAGGAAATAGCAGTTCACAGTTGCAACGCGGACGAGATACGCCCTGTTTAAACGCGAGCTGCTTTTTACCGCGGGAAATAAACACGCGATTCTCTTGGGTAACGATTAGAGACTATGCTGCTTGTAATAAGTAAAATATGAATATATGTGGTGTGATGAAAGCGGAAAATAAAATGAAATGTAAATTCTGCAAATGTTTTGAGATTTTCTTTTCCTTTCGTGAGGAATTAAAATAGATTCAATATGGTATTTTATTACTTTAGTAGGGTAGATGCACTATTTGTGGCCACTTTAAGGTATTGTACCAGTTTTGGCCACTTTTTATAAAATATAATATTTTTCCGTGTAAGCAATAAACTTTATATTTCGGGCGTGTACTAAACAAAATATTTATGATGTATATATTTGGTTATTATTCTCAGCTGCAACTTCAAAGTAGTTTCTAATTTAATTTGTCGAATAATTTCGAAATTAAATTGTTAACTTTATTTTAGCATATTTGTTCAGAAGCATTTGTGTATACAAATGTTTGAGAATGAACTAGTAGTTGAAGATGATTATTATAGAGCTCGTACATTTCTTGCTCTATTTAGATACTTGCTAACAAGCCCTTGCTCCTTATACTTTCATTCTATGTTCCATATCATTCCGGGTAATTATTTGCAGACTAACAATAAGAATCGTGCAACAGAACAAGTTATGCAATTAAACGTTCTGCCTGCTACGGCTACAGGAAAAAGAACAGGATTCCTTCCTCCTGCCTTCGAAATAATTTGATATCTGGTACAGACCACTAAAAAACATGGTTTTTGGAAAAATTTAGCGGGTAGAAAAAGCAATTTCACGCGATAAATATAATTCATGTCGCGGTTGTATTCCGTGTTTTCGAAACACCAATTTATTTTATCCCCGCTTTTATCCACAGCACAGTATTTTTTTTCAAAATGATCAAAAGGAATGAAAGGGCATGTGCCTGTAAATTGGAAGCCATGGAAAAGCCTAATGACGTCGAAGCAAGGGCAAACGGCAACCAACGAAATTATAAATAAATTGTATCGCGAAATAGTTGATATTGACGTTTCTCGTTAATTCGAAAGATTTTCTCGTGAAAACGGTGGTCGTTTCATTTCGGAATTTTTGATTGCTGGATGCCACTGTGTTTGGAAGAAATGGACATTGCTCGATGCGAAATGGTTATATTCGCGGAGTACGTGTGGAATTTTGAAGTGAACTCGGGAAGCAATTCCGCGATGCAATCGTGTGAAAGTTTCAGTCGCTTTTTTCCACAGTTCTAGTTTACTTTGCGCGATCGTTGACACGATTTTTAGCTCGACAGGACTACTTGTTTGTTTACATGCTGGGTAAAGGTTTCGGCTGATGTCTGAATAGGCAGTTTGGTTAGAAAATTACGCCGAATGGTATTTTCATGTATATAGTGTATAAATAAAAGAAATTTCTGCTTTATAAAAAGTATTCAGTGATGGGGGAGATTTTGATTGCGTTAAATGGAAACACGTGTTTTTAAGAACATACGCTTGTAGCCATTTTATTGACGAGTCATATGACTCTACACAGTCAGGGTGACACAATAATTATATTGGGAAAATGATAAGTAGTACTTATATTGCAGAAACAAAATTTCCTTGCCAGCCCTATTTCGTGAACCCACTCCTTAATGGATTAGACGAGCAAGTAGATACACTCGATGACTGGTCAGACGTACCGAATAGTTTCACGCTGTGGACACGTGTAACATTATATTTTAACCTTCACCATATCTTCTCAGTAGACTATTTTAATATCGGACGGGGACCCCACTGCGCCTCATATAACACAAGCGATTCCTCAAATGCACGATTAATCTCACGATCGTATAGCAATGAAAGTATAATTCCATAAATAATTTGTATACCTAATCAAATGTGTCCCCCAAAGCTGATCTAATAATGATTATTGGCTCCCGTTTTATATCCAAGATATCTGAAATTGTTGATTCATTTTGCCATCGGTAAACCATCAGCTACCATCGGGATAAGTAAGGTAACGAAATCGAGCTGACAAATCTGTACAGAAATCTCTGTGTTATCTTAAAACAGAGGCTGAGAAAATTTATATCCGGCTTTTCGTTCGGAAGGGCGGTCCAGAAATAAAACCCTTATATAAGCTTATGTAACGCGGCGCTGCCAGTGGAGACATCCATGATAAAAGATATGTTATCAAACCAATCTAGGGAAGATCCCAGTGATTTAAAAGGACACCGTGTTGGGCATGACAGTGTACCACAAAGTGAGGCTCCGATATTGATTTCTTGATAGACATCTAAATGTAGAGTAGCTATTCCCTGTCAGATTGTCATCGAACACCGTATCGATAGTCGATACGGGATACTTCAAGTGCAAGTAAAAGTATACCACGTCAAGCTACTTGTTTTATAACATTTTTATTTTACATAGAAGTATTTTTAACACACAAATCCTGATTTTAATAAAACCTCGCGTGAATGTAGGACAGAATTTCTTTTCTGTGGGTAAAACCAGTCTTTAAAGCAGACAGCTACCACGTTTCGTCGCATTTTTAATATAACTTTGTAGTGTTGCGAGATAGAACAAAGCTTTAAATATAAGAATTGTTCAGACTTCTATGCTCTATCACGCTGGGCTGAATTTACTCCTACGGAGTGAATTTCCGCCGGCAAAAAGAATCACTATCTGCATATTCGCGCGATGTTTTATTAAAATTTGAATTTTTGTGTTGGGAATGTTGGCTTATGTCGGTTTTAATCACAATGCGAACTGTATTACGAGATCTAGAAATATAAGTAGAGATTTTCCAGTCTGAATTTCAGTATAATTCGTCTCGTTGTCGAGTTCTGTGCACGATGTGTTAGATTACTGGGGGGGGGGGGGGGGGGGGGATAGATGAGATACGAGAAAAACAGAAATTAGAGACGCATGGAATTTTTCATGATGCAACGAAAATACAGACCTAAAAATAGAAACAGTCGGGGTTGCTGATATTTCGCAAAGTCGTACACCAAGGGGGGAACTGATATCATACAGGCCATAAATTATACGCGCACGAAACCTTGGCCGAGCAAGACTGTGCAAAGTAAAAATGGAGGAAAAAATGTACGAGGCAAGATTAATAAACTCATTATATACCAGAGGGAGTTTACCATATTCATGACACATCGGAGGAATGACGTGAAAGGGACACGTAAGGAGCAATGATTCGAAAGGCGCGTAAAACGGAGCAGGCCAAGATTGATGAAGTCATTAAATACAAGTTAGAAGCGTGACGCTTCCTCGAGAAGAAAAATGAGCGTCGCATAAATGATCCATTTGCGTACACGGGGTGTCCGATTGTAATTAATGTGGCCAAGTTTTTGGATAGCAAATGGAAATACAAGTTGAATGCTTTCCATGCACGTTGCATTGTCTCATAGGAAAACTTTTTTATAGAAATGGTGATATACGTGATAGTGAAATCGTTATCATTTTTTAAAAATTAGATCGTATTAGTATTTGGTGCTGCCTCGAGACGTTTCAAGAATAGATAGCACCAGGGGGCTGCAGTAGTGATAAAATTTTTGCTCCTTGGCTAATTTATTCGTCGCTTTTAATAAGCTGTGGAACTAAGATGCCAAAGATTATTCGAAGAACTCGAATAAGAATTTAACTTTGGTTCGAACTTTCTAGCGTGTCGTGCCAATTTTAAAATTTCGCTCATTATACTTTCACAACGCTACTAGAAAAAAAACGCAGAAACAAATTAACAACAGGAGAAATACAAAGGGAACGAGCACAGTGTTGATAGTCCAGAGGGACGGAAACAAGCGCAGAAATTATTCAAAGTTTTCAAACCGTGCTCTTCACATCGACGATGGCAGCGTGCGCAGAAATACGCAGCATTAGCACTCGTATCGATGGTACTTTCCCATGTTACTCCGTTTCCTTTCAACGTTCTGCTTTCACATTTCAGAAAATATCATCTATCGAGGTCCAAACGTCTGTGAGCAGGAAGCACTTTGCAAATCAACGTGTGCAAAATGTCCCCCTTGACACACAATATTTCTGCTAGTCGCGCGGAACCCTTTATGAGACGAAATAAAAACTAGCACTCTACCACAAACTTCTCGTCTTCCCCTACCCTCGTTTCTTTGCAAATATCTGCTTGTAATAACTGCGTGATATTTATCAATCAATTTTGTTACTCAGACATCTCCCATTTAAGTTTTAACAACAGCGTAGGAAAATGCTTCATACCTCGAAGCATTTAATTTTAACATTATTTTGTTAGTGTCAGATGATACGTAGAAAATTTGTGGCGAAGATATTTTTTATATGAGTAACCTTTTTGACGAATCACGAAACTAAGTAGGGGAGAGCGGGGACAAACGTAACGGCGTCATGAAAGTAACACGCCTTCTCCCGCCTTCCACAAAAGTTTCCAAAACGTTTGCTTTACATAGTTACGCGTGTTTAGTGTTTCTTTTGATTCACGGTGTGACGCAGAACAATACGACGATTCGTGTATCGTGGGCAAGCTGATTTTGTTATTTCGAACATTTAGGTTAGTGTCTCCTCTGTTGGTTTTTTTGTTAATATTCATAGTGAAACTATAGACATTGATCCAATTATTTGTTAGAGCGTTCTTAGATAATGTCTTTATAAGTTCCTGTATTTGATTTCAATAAGTCTTGTATAGTTTGTACGTTATAACAGTTCTATGCTGAAAAATATGACTGGGGACAAAAGTAACACGTCATTACGGGGACGAAAGTAACATGTTACAGGTGGAACACTCACGCCAACAGGAGTTATATCGTAGAAAATGTTTTCAAGATTCCACAATAATGAATAAATAATAAGAAGGATCGACATAAAAAAAATTCTATACGTTTAAAGATGCCTCCCTATATCCCCAAAGAGTTGAATCCAATATAAACAATAGTTTTCAAAAAAATCATAAATATTAGTTACTTTTGGGGCCGCTACACGATATTCCATATTAAATCAAATACACAGTATCAAAGAAATATTTGAAGCTTGTTATGCTTTGTTATCGTTATTTACTTAAAATATGTTTATTTATTGAAATAAACATATTTTAAATTTGTTTCTATCGTTTCTGATAATAGGAAAATCCCATTTTGCTTTGAAAGAAGTGTTTTTTCTTAATTCTCCTCAAAATAATTAGTGTTACTTTTGTCCTCATGGTATGTTACTTTTGTCCTACCCCTGCAGGACAAAAGTAACACTGACAGTCACTGCGGAAAATTGCCATAACTCTTTAACTACTTATCATGGAAAGCTGAATTTGTGGTGAGATGATAGACCAAGAAATACACTATCTTAAGGCATAATTTTCGTTTTGATATCTGTAAGAGGTAATTGGCAGCTAGGCCAAATGTAAAAAGTGTTACGTTTGTCCCCGCTCTCCCCTAGTGAAAGATTTCGCTACCAGGCTACTTATGTACTATTTGAGATATAACAAACGAATTTGCATATTTGCATATTTATATCGCTAAGTTAGCAATAGTCACATATCCAACACCAAGTTCATTAATCTCGATTCGAAGTACAGGGAAATGTCTAAGGATTTACTGTAATCTATATCGCGTATATACGACGAATTCGGACGTCCTTTCGAAGGATTAGGATTACAATTTCAGCAACTGTTGCCAACACCCTTAAGCAGGGGTATAACCACACTTTGAACTAATCGAACTTCGTACGTTCGCGACGCCAGAGTCTACGTTTTATTGGCAATCACGTACATATCCTGCGAATATCCTTGGAAGCTTGCGGCGCTGTTTCGTGATACCTATCCTTTTTCTGTTTCACCACGACTTCGACTCCGTGGAATGTAAATTACCACAGTTTAAAACTATGAAGGTTTAGAGATAACATGCACTTTAATTCCTTGCGTGTCGAAAGTGAAGATAATGTTACTGGAATAGGAAGATTTACCGTTCATTTTACCGAAGTAGTAAAGGCACGTTTTGCATGATTTTTCGTCTCGTATGTATGTACACACGAAGGGGCGTGTGTGTTCGAACGATGTCCTATCTTTTAATGGGATTTCGGTGAGTCATTTTCCCATTTCCATCACGTTACTTTCGTACGGAAGATCTGGATGTTCTCTAAGAACTTTTTATTCCTCTTGCCTCTGACCGCAGTTATTTTCTTATCCCGCAGGAATTACACGTTTGCCGACTTGATAACCCATTAAATCGAAATAAGAACGGAAGAGAAGCAAAAGTCAATTATGTGCACAACGTGCTCCTATATAACTTCCATTAAAAACTATTCTTTACGTGCGACGCTTTAAATTATTCTTTCATCACAAAGTGTAATTTTTTTCGATCGACATGATCGCATTTCAACTTTCCATACGAAGCAGATGATCAAGTTTCCATACCAAGATTCTTTTTGCAAGAATCTGTCGCTCGTAGCACGGAAATGTAAGTGATATCGAAATATCAAAAGGATTTCGTTTGTCGAGTTCGATACCTACATTGATAAACATTCGCCGGGAAATGGAGAAGTAACTGAATTTTCATGTACTTTCGTTTTCAGTTTCCGATATCGACCCGGGTCGTTTTAAATTCCGCAGGAAATTCTCGTTTAAAGCCATTCCAGAGATACATGAGTTAGCCAGAGGTGGTTAAACTTCGAAGACAAATTTGATTTCCATTCGTAACGAGCATGGACTATTTAGTCGGCTGGGAAAGAGATATTTGCAGCGCCAGTATTAAACCGTTAAACGAATTTACGCGTCGTCGAAACTCGTTTTTGCGCCTTTGCATGCCTCTTTCAAGTGCGCTTTTTAGATTCTGAATTCATTACACTGTCACACCCATTCCTGTCGCCCATTCCTCCACGGTTCTTTTATTTCAGAATTACTAAAATTGCCATGTAAATTATTAAATTTTCAAAGGGAGATAAATTCTCAAGGGTGAGCATAATTAAGTTATACCCCTCTTTCACAATTTCAAAATAGAAAATAATACAAATATAGTTATTTCAATTATTAAGGTAAATGGCCCAGTCCTTAAACAAGGCCCAATAATTAAAAATTGAGAAGAAATTTTATTAATAATAACAGTTTTACGAATTTGCAACGTTTAAAGTGTTAGAAATATAATTGCAAAATGTATTAGCTTTATATAGATACAATTAGAAGCTTACATAACTGAATAGTTATATCATGCAAAAATATTATTGTACAGTAAAGCTTCAACAGTTTCAATCTCGCTTCTTACCTAATGGGCTCAAGCAAGCGAGAGAATATTTTTGTTAAGTATGTAATTAATTATTATTTTATAATTTTTGAAATAATACAATTGTTTTGGATTTATTATATTTTTATATTATATTATATTAATTACTGGGCCATATGAACAGTTTCATATTTTAATTAATTTAAAACTTTTCCTTTAACAAATGTAGATTCTTGTTACGTTACCTGAAAGTAGAAATTTTACGCTTTCGAAAAATAATATTTAGTTATAATCTTATACTATTTAAATATAAAAGAAATTGCAATTATGTCAACTGCTTCCTTAACTGTTTTACCATTGGGCCATTTACCTTACATTAGTCTGTCTTTCCAAAAACACGTCGATGGCTTAGTGCACAAATATTGCATGTTCACTTTTAGCGTATTCGAGAAAAACAGGTTTAAACGTGGAATGGTACATATGGTTCAGAGACATCACTGAAGAAAAATATTATTTTTGACAAATTTGTGAAGTACATAGATACAATTGTGATTTTTATACAGCATAAAGATACAGTCAAGAACTATTTGTTGCATATAAAAACTCAAATTTCACAAAAAGTGGACATACGATATTAGTGCACTAAGCCATCGACATGTTTCCAAAATCCTTAAATACGCAAATTCCCAACCATCTGTCATAAATTTACCAAATCTATGTCTGAATTGATACACTTTTATAGATAACCTTCGATGAACCTTCCATTAGAAGAGAATTGAAGATTATCTCAAATAAACGTCCAAGGTGAACGAAAAATTCCATTTTCTTGCTTGGGGGGCAGAATAAAGGATTATTTCCTCGACGTCAGGCAGATAAAGACTCAATGGTGACGCTTTTTTATACAGCAGCGTAAGCAGAACCATCCCTCGATCTCTTCAGAGGCACTTTTAATTTCGCAGCGACGAAGTCTAAGGCGTTTTTACGCCGTTTCACCAAAGCTGTCGAAAGCCAGCTATGCAAAGTGACGCCTTTGAATATTTAACAAGATACAGGGCGGCTTGTTTCCTTTCTCCCTTTCATCTTTCTCCACGTGCAACGTTTTGCGCCATGCGCTGCGTTCCACCGCGTAATTTCCACATTTCCGCGTTGTTTCTGCATTCGCGCGCACCTCTTGTTTCCGCGGAACGCTGTTTACGAGAAACAGTGTCTTAACGTCTCCTGGTGAATTAATGGCAAAAAATTTGTGCCACTACTTTGCCAACGTGCAAGCTGTTGCGCTGCATAATTTCAACGCACTCCTCTTCTTTCTGCGGGTTTTGTGCTCTCGCGAGACTGGTTAGTTATTCTCTTTACAAAGAGAATGTTGTACGGTAGTGTTTCTAGAATTACACGCAATATGAAGGGGATATATTGTTCATATGTATGTTTCTTACACCATATTATTTCATAAAGGTTTCATTAGCGAAATTCTTTGACGCTAAGGCGACAAATTTGATCTTCTTCGTGTATTGTTAGAGCGAGATAGCGTTGGGGACATTTGGCGCCTCAATCTTGAAAGGTATTACTAACTATTCTTTGTTTCAGGGATTATTTGGTCTCGAGGGAGACGTGATGAGAAGAAATTGAACTTGTTTGGACGAGCAGGCATGTCACGTACCAGAGTGATTTTGACCTTTCTAAGGGATAACATATGTTCTTAAATACTTATGCCCATAGTCACGTTTTGCACGAGTGAAATGAAGATGCTTAATTAGGATTGGAAGGGGCGCAATCAATTTTCGGAGATGCACCTTTAACATTACGATTGGTATAACACAGTTTATTTATTATTGATGATATATTGCTAATCCAATTTGACGTTCAACCCGAGACACGTCCGCGTCTTAAAGTATCGACACGTGTCTGACCATATACTGGTCGTTTCCACTCGCCCATCCGCTACGGCCGTAAAGCACTTACGAAAGGAGCCCAAACAGAAGTCCTATCCCGTCTCTGCACCTATTATTTTTCGATTTCATGCAATCGTTTCTCTCGCCGATAAATAAACCAGAAACTCGGCTACATAAATACACATGTTATAAGTGAAAAAATAAGATATACCAACATGCGCAACAAAATTAACTCCTAAGTCTCTAACAAACAACAGACTTCATATCCTTCTCAATTTTAACAATTTTAACACCTTTGCACTCATCAATAAATATCCATTAAAAACTTCTCACGAATCAGACAATTAAAGTAATAAGATTTCCACAAACACTACTCAATTCCAGGGAATTGATTTCTACTACTCCAATCTGTTCTTATTACTCTGCTTCTATTACTCTACTCTCTAGAATCTTGAAGATCGTGTTGTCTGTAACAATGCAAAAACCTCTCTATGCTCCGCCCTCTTCCCTTCTGTTCCGTTCCTTTGCAAATCAATTACGTTTATTCGCCGGATTAGCATACGGGCGTGCATGTCGTGATCGGGTAGACACGTGTTATAGACAGGTTGCAGGTGAATTTTACACGGTGCATTATCCCCGTAGCCGCTGCGTAAACCCCGGCAACGTGCACAACATTAAACGCGTAACCATAACACTCGAGATATCGCGTGTTAGTAAATTGCACTGCGGACGGGTGCAGGGATAAACGATCGATATTTGCTAATGCCTCCAAACGGTGGCCATCGTTCCTACCGCAATCTAAGTCGCCGCGGGTGTGCCTCCGCGTGGCGGGTAAACAATGCGAGCACATCGAGCAGCACCTTTGGTGTACCTGCTTCGGACGAGTGTAACATTCAGTGTGGCACTGACAACTTTATGCATCGCGGTTGTCGCGTATTTGTTGACAGGCTGATTTTATAGTAACTGGCAAACTTTGTGAATTTCCATAGTGGGGTGGCTGGGGCAGTAGTGGTCAATTTTGTTTGCACTTTTAATTTAAAGGAAATTGCCATATAATAATAATAATTACAGCGGTAGACATTACGAAAATAACAGGAAGATAAAAAAAACGAATACATATAAGAAAACAAGAAAGAGAGAAATAATAGAGTGAAAAATGGGCCTAGTTATGCAGGGAGCTACTAACCCTCAATGATCTGAAACTAAATAAATTTAGTTTTAAGATTTTAATTGTTAAAGAACAATAGTTTGGAGGAAGGAACAATGTAAACAGGCGAAGCTTCGTTGAAGAAATATACTGAAATTATATTCCAAATCTGATAAACTCGAGACAGGTGGCATTCTTTCCCAAATGCTACCAAAGTCTTGATTAAGGTTGTCAAACTTTCCGCATTAGAGCAGCTAGGGTTCGCAGGACTAATGGTAAGGAGCACCGAGCACAAGTGCAAGGAATTGCTAAAATTCGCTCGTAAAGGGGCATCTTTCGCAAGGTGTGCGCAAATTCGCGAAATAATGGACCTTCGGAATGGGCATACGTATTACGCGTATCCCGGTGCTACAAAGACATTTTAAAACACGGACGCAATCATAAATTTACCATGGTATAAGGAGAAGAGAATATATTTCACAATACACCCTTTCAAATTCTTATGCATTCTGACAAGGAGAGGTTCCCAGGTGTCCGCCTCCGATTGCTTTGAATTTTTTATATGTTTTAAAGCACCGAAAAATAACATATACATGTTTTTTATAGCGGCCCGTTTGCATGTTTAAAACCACCCCCCAAAGTTATAAGATTTTCGGGTGTTCGTCCCCAATTGCTTTGGTTTTTGGATATATTTTAGAGGGCCGAAAAATAAGAAATTAATGTCTTTCTATTTTAGTCTATTTGCATGTTGAAGGGATGAACCACCCCTCATATTTACACCCTAATACCGGTGACTGATGACAAGACCATCGTTCACACAGCAAGTTATGACACAAATTAAATTTATAGGATCAAGTTTTACTCAACACACTTTTGTACCCCGCATGAACTTTGGGGGATGGTTTCACCCTCCAAATATGAAAGCAGGCCGCTATAAAAAACACGTATTTCTTATTTTTCGGTCCCAAAAAACATATCCAAAATTCAAAGCAATCAGTGGAGGACATCTGAGAAACTCTTCTTGTAAGAGCCATTTAGCTGTGCCCCTGTTTCAAAAGGAGCGTCACTTATTATCTTCCTATCAGCGTAATGAATGGCTTTACGTCTGTAGTGGAAAGCGAGCACAGATCATGTTCGTTTGCAGCCGATTATGCCTCGTTATAAGCGTTTTAAATGAAAAATCGTTGCACTAATTTGCCACGACTGGCTTCGTGATAAATTACGAGAGGCAGCGTTTAACCAATTTCTCGCGAAGAGATATAGCTCCAGTGCTCGCTTTCCACTCATTAATATTTATAGAGCGCGTGTTAATAAATTAGTGGAATAGTGCATGGATACTTGCATACCGCATCGAGTTATTCACCCAACCGAAAATATTAGACAGAATGCACATGTAGATATAACCGATATTACATAAATGAAATTCTGCTTTCAGGTCGGTGTTGTGCGATTAAAGGTACGAGATATGAAACGCTGGCACCACAGGGCGAGAAATGAAGGAAGATTTAAGAGAAATGAATCGTAGCTTTGTTCAGCTAATGGAGAAGCGATATCGAACAAAATGGAACGCAGCTCAACGACCGATTCCGATTTTGCGATCCAATAAATACAGTTATTACTTTGACGTGCTACATTTTATTCTTTCGTGCGAGCTATTTGAATCGTGTCGTAGAGAGATGTAGAATTTATTCTATCTCAGAGAAATGACAGAATAAAACTATACAATATGCCCCATCTGACAAAACGCGCCTCCATTATTTTACGCACACAAACAAGGATGCATCGACGCGATCATCAGATTAGAACTTGCCTCAGTCCCCCACAACTGCCGCAATAATAATACGAGCAAATATTACGGCTTTTACAAAAATATACAAGAATTTCCGCATTCAGATAAATTGCGGCGAGTATGTGAGAAATTCAATTTTCTAAGACACTATTCTTTTTGTGATAAATTCACACATATACATATTTCGCAAGTAGACAAACTATTCTCTTTAAAGAATACTTGCTAAATTGAAGCCTGGACGTTTTGTACTCCAATCAATAATTTTCTTTTTCGTGGATAACAGAAATGTTACGTAAATCTTAGTAAATCACGTAAGTCATAGGAGAAAATGTAAATAAAAAATAATGTAATAATTTTATTGAAAATATTTCTATTTTTGTTAATAATATCCTTTATAATATATATTCTATAACGTTTTGATAAAAATAATAAAAAGTAATTACTTATTTATGTCGGGGAGTGTTACCTGACGTCTGCGTTACAAAACGCCCCACGTAAGGTACAGGGAAATGATTATTTCCAGTTATTTCCAGTTATGTTTTTTTTCTCGCAATTCTGGCGTAATTGTGAAGAATAATGAACACTTAACATGTTTACACAAAAATTTAAAGAATTATTAAAAAATATTGGTTTTATAGATGTTTCTTTAAAAGTGGGGCGTATTGTATAGTTTTACCCTATTCAGACTTGTGGGAATTTGTGGATTGTAGGAAATTCTGTAAGATTCAAGAATATCTACCCTAAATCATGTCCGTTCGTATACCATCGATTCTTCGGCTTTATCGCGGCAGATAAGCAGTTGTCGTGAAAAGACGCGTGCTTAGACGCTATTTATCAGGGCAAGTTCGGAATAAGCGCACGCAATTCTAATCAATCGATCTGAAACGGTGCACAGAAGCAACTGGCTGTAGTTCCATAATGGCACGCAATGTCTCGTGCGGGAATTTTAATGCAATTACAGCGAGAATAACGTGTTTTTAATAATGTACACGAAATTCTGCCCCCTTGGCTTTAGGTTCCAGGTGCTAACGACCATTCCAAGTACGGTTACATGTTCAAGTGTCAACGTTGATCGAGTTCCCAAATTATTTTCTCATTTCATGTCGACCTACTTTTTATCAATATTTCATTCCTTACCTTTCTCCTTGTGTCGTGCTTTCATTCGTCCTTCTAGGTAATAAGGAATAGCTACTTTATGTATATTTACTTGAACAAGCCTTAATGCAAAATGGCAACTCGATTGTGTCGTCAAGCTTTAAAAGGCTTCCTTATCAACTTGTTTAAATGGCTTCTTTCAATGGCTGATTTGAACGCTCCATAGTATTAAGAAAGGATGCAGAGGGCTTTCAAGTGTATTAAGAATCCTGTAAACGTAACCATTAACGTCAAGATTCGAATGCATGGCGTACACAGTTGTAGTACCATTTTGAATGGGATAAACGGTTGAATAGCTTAAGGAAAGTTATCTTTTTCGTGTGTTCTATTGTACTCGTTCTTAACTACCATATCTTTTTCACGACCACTACTCGAAGAACTGACTGCTTCTCGTAAGTGATCGCGAAGAATGGGGAAGCTGGTTAACCGTTCACGAGGATTGCCAATGCTGTCCCGTTAACCGCGCAATTTTGCAAAACGATGGCTTGGAACGAGGAAGCTTGTCCTTCATTCCGCAGAAATGGAGGCATACCGCGTACGTGCGCGCACAATTTCACCTTATTCGAAGCTTAAAGCTACGAGGAGGGTGTCATTTACAGCTGCGAACACGACGCCTAGCTAAAAATTATTTCACTATGTAGCCAGAATTTCCCCAAGAAAATTACTTTCCATTTCCCCCCTACGCGAAGTTTCTGCCACTTTGGATAACGTTCCAACTTAACGGATTAAACCGTTTCGCCCGGGGCTAATTATTACCCCGGCCCTAGAAACACGTACACATAATTCTGAAAATTCGATTAGACGTACAGGTTCGTTCGTGTGGGGTGCGTTACTTTTCCTTATCGCTGACATTTCATCGCCGAAAAAATGATTTACGCGCTCGGTTAGAGGATTTCGTTTTATTCTGCTAACATTGGGGAATTTATCACCAGCTTTGTATAACTCATGAAAACATATACTTAGGGAAGAAATTGTGAAAGTTACCCGCTTAAAATTCACCAGAATTCATAAAGCGATTAGGTATCGTTCGTATGAGTACTTGACAAGTGGTTCAGAGAGAACTTTTTGCTAGATATCGTTGCTGAATTCTATTTCGTATAATACAGTAAGAAAGTGCCTAGCGATATGTACTGCTGCAAATATATTACACACAAAGATTCCCCGTCGATTCACTTTACTTGATTGAAAAAGCCAGGAGATCCAGTTCCGCAAACGTTTACGTGCACGTAATCCACCTGCTATCAAGACGACGTGCCGAAAACGTAAGTTTTGCGATGGAATCTAAGTCCAACTACTCGGTTTCACGATATTCTTAAGGGCGGGGGAGGGTGGTGGTGAATGGTTTCCCGAAGTTGAAGAAGTAGATACGTAGTTTTACAACTCAGCCGCGATGTAGGTATCTTTAATTGACCTTTCGAGCGGAACTGGTAGCTTCGCGAATTGTCCCTCAAATGTGAGTCTATAAACAGTACAGACAGAGCCTCCCTTTTTTATTATCACAGGTTTCGAGGCTGTAACGGGGAGCTCGCTTCGACTGTGCGCGTTAAAGTGTGATCGGTGAAAGCAATTCTCTGGAAAAAATCCTATTACTCATATCGTGCTTGTGACCCTCTTTATGTCGATCCCTTTTTTCCTTCGGTTTCAAGAAATATCGTGAAAAAATAGTTATTCTTACTGACTTTTAAAAAATTAATGTGTAGGGTGTCGACAAGTCATCTTCTACTTCTGAATTACTGTACTCTGGATCGCACAATTACAGTGACAAGAGAGGGGATTACCAAGAGACAAGTATTAGAATAAATAATGATAACTGGCGTTTAATAATCCCCTCTCTGTGATTCGTAGAAATGGAGTGAATTTTGGCATAGAGCCTAAGTAGGTATCCCATGCAAGAGCTGAAATGGCTGTCTCCCACGAATGTTATGTGTTAAACAGCCGGCAGGCTTATATTTCAGCTGTATCACTGCGAGTATCTGACACTGTGAAGCATAGCCTCAAGGTGTGTGTAGGTTGAAATTTCAATTAAATGTCAGCACTCTGGCTTATGTCTTGCGTAAATTAATTGGAGAGATGTGAAGAAATGAATTTGATAAACTGAGACATTGTGTTTCCATCACCCTGCAATTTTATTAAAAAAACACCTTCAAATACCTTAAAAAAATCACCTTTCGTGAAAAAGATATATCAAGCATTTTGCAAAACCGTCGATACTATGTCCCACATTATCTTTTGTATTTTCAAATTTGAGAAAAACATGCGCGTATACCATACAAAATCGCCCACCCCTATTCGGCACACAAATAACAGCAAAGCGACGAACGATAGTTGAGAACTGGAAATATTTCTCAACAATGAATTGTAAGTGCGCAAGTACGGGCTGCTTTGCATAATGTATGTACATTCAAAATGAATTTCACTACCGTCAAGGGAGCTCCAGTGACTTACTGATTCTCCTACAGGGGGCGCAGGAATTGCCACCCCCTTTTCCCTGCGGGAAGCCATTAAGCGTACAATATACGTCACATTAAGAGCACAATTGCTTCCCAAAGTGCCACAAAAAACCTAAAATTTGATGCTTTATTTCGTAGCCCCTAAATCCACCTTGGAGTAATTTACGTGAACCAACCTCTGTTATCTTATACATATCTGAGATAAGCTAAGTTTAAGCTAAGTTCCTGTGTGTTTATACACACTCCTGAATGTAAAAATTCAAGGTATTGTGCAAAGCAATCGTCGCTAAGAAAAGCATCGTTATATTAATTATTGGCAGACTGCACATGCAATTCTAACAATTAGGTAAGTGGTTGGACTCACTTTAATATCACTCCAAGTTCTTTCACCGTAGTAAATCATCGCCAAGAGAAGCTCGATGGTAGAATAATCGAAAATACCCATGCTTGCCTAAAAGTAATTGATTTTAACTAGTTTCTTTGATTACTCTTAATTTAAACTGCGAAGCTTGGATAATGTATACCAGTACAACATTTCTGTTATTGGCTTAAATTTACACTTCAAAGCATTCCTGTTTAATTATGAATCACCCTGTACCATGAAGAGCCCATGTCGCAGTTTGTAAAACATGAGCACGAGAGCAATTATCCTGATAAAACATCGTTCAGCGGATGTACAGTGATACAAATAATGGACGCTATCAGTGGACCTTGCAAACAGGCAAGATAGTAAAATGATAAACATAGGTGACCATGATCAACAAGCATGAATTGCGTAGGGTGACCGTACCTAATATCTCCCAAGATCCTAATATCGCCACCCGCTATATCTCGCAAAGTAAGCACTAAAATTTACCGGTTTTGCACTGAATTAGTACCTAAACACATGATACTCTAATTGTAGCGTCATGTGATCAAGAATTACAGAAAGGGAAGGATTTTAGAGAATCTTAATACTGTAAAAATTTATTAGACTGCCACAATTTTACATCACGTTCGGAGAAGGTAAGCCTAATAATTACGTGAATGAAAAAATATCTACTAGAAATACCTAATTAATGATGTACTTAAGGAATGAAATCGATTCAAATATTTTTCGTAATGAAAATAATGATTTTCTTTTAGCAGTATGTGTGTTCTCAATACCGCCTACCGGAGAGCAATGGTTTCAATGTAATGTTTGTTATAGGTAGGCTCGCGAAATGTGCGGAGCAACTAAAATAAACTTTACTTATCCAATATGAACATCGGAACGTAAACAAATATTTTAAAAATCTATATTTTTAAATTTTTAAATATATATATATATATAAATTAATCAATATTTTTTGAGTAGGCGATATTAGGTATACTTTTTTCAGGATCGGATTTTTGCATTCCTTGCGTTTTTTAATTTCTAATTCAAAATTTATGGCTTTCAACGATTCTAAATTATACTACATGTAAGATGAATAATTACTTTTTACTTTGGAGCAAATTGCATGCAGAAATATAAATTATTATTCAATTGACAGCGATTTGTCTTTTGTTAGGCGATATTAGGTACAGTCACCCTAGTGACCGACATCCAAATACTTGCAGAAAATAACATTCCCATTGATCTTCAAACTATTTAAAAAACGAGGCTTCATTTGCCAATCTTTACTTCTCATAGTTGAAAGATTTGTATACAAAGAGTCAACTTTTTTCTATTGTATCCGTAGTAATGTACCGCTCTCTGTTATTTACATTATACCTACTATTGCAAATCTGCAAAAATTAATATTAAACCCAAATCCCTTCAACATACCTGACAACAGTTATATACTGCAAAACAGAAAAGAATTTCCCTGAATGCGTTAACACCCACGCGAAGAATGGAAAAGAATATCATTGCATATTGAATTGTTTAAAGGAATGAATTTGATAATAGCAAAAAGCAGCTCGAATGAACGAGCTGTTATTTCAAAAAGAATGTACTTGTAGATCGCGCATAAATCGCTGATGCTGGCTTCGTTCCGTCCTTTATTATTCGAATAAGAATTTGCTAAGCTGCACAACGTGGCGGGGCTGGACGTTTCAAGCTAGGAGACGGAAGTTTCAAAGAAGCGGAGGATGCAAAAGGGAGAAAAAGTTTATCACTTTCCACACCTTGTTGAGTCGACGAACCTGTCAGATCCCCCTTCTCCAATATATTCTGTTCCCCTTGACTTCTCCACAGCTGTATTTCTCTACTTCGGATTGAAATTTCGACGTCCCACCTGAGGAAACGTTTTAAAGGAAGCCTTGATTGTGTTCCATTCTGCACTGATTTCTTATGCTGTTATATGAACAGGAATATCTCTCGCCTGTCTTTCTTGCTTGTGCGAACGAAACTCCTTTGTACTGTTCGCAAGGACTTAAAAGTCAACTTCGATCTTACGATTAACAATCGTAACGATTCGTAGCTACTTTCAACTTCTATCGACTCTATTCGCTACTTAGCACTTAAATTTAATTTCCAAATTCAATCGATCCCGCTCGTTGAAGGGCACACTGGATCTTTGACGGAGTGATTCATTTCCAAGGAGATAATTAAATGTCTCAATGGTGTTCCATGCTGGTTTGGTGGAAGCTGGTACTATTGATCTTTATTTATTTTCAATACTCTTTGCGTTATTAGATAAGTACGTTTTTTTCGCGTTACCCGATTACTATTCCACGCTCACTAAATGTTCGTGCAGAGGCGTCGTTAGACAGTCAATTAGTTACGAATGTTTTTCAGCATAAATATACATTGGCGATCGGACTGGCCTTACTCACGATCCTCGTCTTGTTTCGCGGAAATTTGTCGAATAACGACTTCCACGATCCAGTAAATCTCGTTACGGACCATATACCCTTTGCGTCTCTTCGACCCCTGCGCCAGGTTGAAACTACCGTAAATCTACTTAACATGTGTTTCCTATACGAAGCTAACACAGTTCCATTCCATTAAAATAGATTTTTATAGAAACTCGGGGAAATGGCATTTCGACGTTAGCCACAAACAAGTAAAATATGACCTCTAACAAGATCCACTACCATCTATCAATTTTTCATTCCAAAACACAGTGCACCGCGTACCACGATCACCTGTTTCCAAACTTATTTCATTCTCTTCGCAAAGAGCCACCTCCACCCCCATCCTCCGACCACGTTTCGCCTTTTCATTCACTTCTGGACTCCAATTCAAAAGTCACCTCACGCGCGGCACCATCCTTCCTTCCCGTAAAACAGGTGTCAGGTTTCACTACGCTGACGATTTCGAAAACCTCACGCGCGCACACACGTACACGCCGCCTCACTAATCACGCGTCGAAGTTTCCCTTATTGGGGTTGTTGGTTGGCGCGCGAAGAAAGTTTCGCGAATCGCGGCTGCCGGCAGACTGCGAACTTTGCCGAAAGGACCAAACGGCGGTCCAGGAGCGCGCACCCTTGCTGCGCACCCTTATCGTAAACACGGTGTTCCATTTATATTTGCCTGTCACGGAGAGTTCACGCGGGATCTGCCAGCTTCGCGTTAAATCATTGTTATGTTAATTGAACGGGCAGATAGAGGAATGGTAGAGGGGCATACGGCGGGTAAGAGTGGCGGGGTGGGGGAAGGGGTTCTGTGGCACGTTTCGTATAAATCAGACACGCTTCGGTTACGGTTGTTCCCGCGACGCGGAACCCACGGAATCTGTTATTTCTGGGACGTCAGTTCCGTGGACGTCGTCGATGTTGTCGGGTCAGGGTCAGAGGCAAGAGATTCAACGGATCTACATGTCGAGCAACGGCGTTTGATCTATCCGCTTTCCACATGCAATCTTCTTCGGCGAGAGGGGCGGGAGGCGCGGGGAGAAGAGCCCCCGGAACGAACAAAGTCGGATGGTCGGAGTAAATCCGCTGTCTTCTGGTTTATAGGAGAGCGTCCAGCTTTTACCTGTTGGTTATTGGGGCTTCAGCGGTGTCCCAGAGATTTCTTCTCGCTAGACGATGGTGCAGGGGCGTCGTGATAAAGAGGCAGAGTACTCTGCTCGATCCCTCGGTCTCGATTCTTTAATGACTTTAATGTTGTTGGAGGTAATTTAAATTCATACATTGAATGGTATTTGTATCACGTTTGACGTGTTGGATATTATTATTTGCAATAAGCAGTGGTTAAAAGAAAAGTTAAGTTCTGAACGGTAACAAAAGTCAAAAGAATTATGTTCTTAAAATTTGTATTCTGTAGATTGGTGGGGAGGAGGGGTTGTAAAGTAGATCAGCGATAGGAATGTAGTGTGTGAAGCCTAGTGTTAAGTTAGCTATGCAGACACGTTGAGAGGGGAGTTTTGAACTTTTTATTCACCACCCCTGTGAGTTTTGAAGCGAATATATGATTTGCCAATTTTTTTACTTTGGAGCAGACAAGAGCAATTTTTATTCGTTTCGTAAGTGGCGAACAGCCGCACCATTGGCCAACAGACTGAATCTCATCCTTCTCTGTCAAAACGTCAGATCGCGTATCTCGCACTTGGTATACAGAAAATTAAATCGTTTGCTTATAAAATTCTGTCACATCCGCCATTTATTTTCTATCGATATCACCATTTTTTCCACGTTTTCCTCTATGCACAGAATTCTTTCTGGAAGGGGGAACATGTTTATCGATCGTGAGGCTACAGAAATCGGTCATTTTAGAATTCGCAGAATATGGAGCTGAAACTCTCGTGAACTCTTACAGAGATATATTTTGATTTGAATTGGAAATGCTCTCTGGTGGGTGGATCTTCTCGGCAAAGAAACGAAACCTTTTCACTATCAATATTTTAGAAAGAAAAGAAACCGTCTATGTATTGTAACTGAATAATTCATATATAAGTTAATTCTACGAAAAACTTCTGTTATTTAATTATTATTATTAAACATTTTTATTGCGCAAAAGAGAAATAAAGAAGGGAACAAGTAGGACTGTTATGCAACTTGATATTGTAACAGTGTTACAATAATATCATTATGTTTTCGCAATAGGGTAACGATAAATGGGAATTATACCTTCTAATAAAGTACGTTAGTGTTAACACGTTCCTATTCCGACTTGAACTTAATTAATATAATGAGATTCTCGTTGGACGACCTGGAGGAAGGATTTCTCAACTTCTCTTCTTTGGCCTCGTTAATACACTTTTTCTGAGATGACTGTGAAATTAAGAATCATTTTACTTAGTAATTTATAACTACTAAATTACTTTCCACCACTTTTTCCTGTTTATATGCTGATTTAGTGTGCATTCAATACACAAAGCTTAAGATATTGTAGCAACAAAAGCGTACTACAAAATATCCTCTTGCAGTTTGGATTAAACATTACAGAATAAGAATTTTCTTTTCAATGGGATAATATTCCAAAGCCCACGACCAAACTCTGCCGAGGCTATTTACGCTGCAGCGGGGAATACGTCAGAGTTATTTAATGACGTGCTCACGTCAATCTTAAAATTTAATTCCGATTCAGTTATTGCGAGATGAATTAAACCGGATCCGAGGAAATTATATTCAAGGTCTCCTGATAACGCGTGGACCTTGTCTCGAACCTAATGAATGGGACAATATAACAGCAGACAAATTTTAACATTGTATGCATACTGGCCGTGTTTAACCAGGTATCATTGCTTTACATGAGTGATCATTCATTAACGTTTGGTTTCAATTCTATTTTTAAAATTTCATTACTTTTAAATTCAAACATTCTCCTGTACTTACGTACATTTTTTTTCGATGAATAGAAAATAATATTTGGAAAACTTATTATTATTCTATCGGCATGGTAGTTTAACAATTAACAGTATCGATGGAATAAATGATTTGCTCTTCTAAATGTGACTACCAATAATTTTCACTATATTATTTTTTGACTTATCCCTGTGTGGAATATTGTACAAGAGAATCTTCAATTTTGATACACGAAGACGAAGGAACATTTTTCGTCTCTCAAGTACTTGCAATTTAATATTCCACCGAGCCTTTCTATCATTGATTATCATTCAGAGCTAATCAAATGTTATCGGTATAAATCCCAGCAATCCTTGTAATTCACTTAAATGAACTTAGCTCTGGAAAGCGGAGGACGCTAGGGAAAAAAGGCTATCGTTAAAGAAATCGTCCTATCACCGGATTACATTTCCCTTTTGCGACGTAATACCGACGTCGACTTCACTCTCGAGATAGAAAGAAGAGTTCATTAAGACTTCGAGCCTTGGACGCCTAAGTCTGTCTCGCGTAAGCCTCGGTAAGTGCTTATATGCCAGTTGATTTTCCTAACAGGGTTTGCACTTTATAATTACAAAAGTAAATATTATTCGATAATTGTAAATAAATGGGCTTCAAATTCTATCCTTCATTGAAATTTTCTATTAATTTTCGTTCTTGATGAGCAATACCTGTTTACTCCACAGGTATTGCTCATCAGCTTCACGTTTGAATAATAAACACAATTATTCTCGAGGATAGTACATTATTCGCCTCATAATTGACGTATCGGGAAATCGATTATCGATTGGGATACAAAACTCAACATGTGAACGTAAATTCAAAAGCGGATTTACAAACTGGACAATCGTAGCTAAAATGTTGCTTACGAGTAACGCAATTAATAAAGTAATACAGTAACATTTGCAATAAATAGTTGCTCCGTCTACTGTTACTGAATTAGCCATCTTAAACAGAGTTGAATCTGAAACGATTCAATTGCACATGTGTAATAGATCAATTTGAAGAGTAACTTTTCCTTCCGATACTTGATACCATTTTTCAAGAAACGAAGGTACCGGGAAAAGTTCCTACAAACTGTCCCACCCAAGTTTATGCCCAAGTCACCATTTACTTCCCAGTTGTGCCACATCGCCTATTGCCGCAGGAACCGTCATTAGGAGTCTTCGACGCGTAACTGTTCTCGTTGGACAAACAGAGAAATGGGCCGAAATGATTCGGGGAGTCCTGTGTACACTTATTCGAGGGGCTGAGCCACGGATAGTAGGACGCATCGAGTATAAGAGACAAAGGGATGTTCGTTGAAATTCGTCGGCTGATCCTCAAGAAATGGTACGGCCCCTCGAGAAATTGGCAGTCGACGAAGATGAAGGATATACGTTTTTTCTGGCAGAATGCATTATCTTTCCGAGATTCTCAGTCTCTCAGAGATATTCAGAAAACCTTCACTTCCCGACGTTTACCAATTCAAATCCGACGTCAGCCCCTGTCGGCGCGCCTAACACCCCTGGTGTATTTCTATGCGTGCCAGTCAGAGCGGAAACACGGACTTATACCGTGCATTAATGCAAAATTGTTTTCGACTACTCGCTTCTCTTTCTCCAACGTCTTGAATCAAATTGGCCGTACTCCTTCGACACAGTGTCATCCCCAAACGAGGAAGATTATTCTAATGGAGCATCGATCGACCTCGCGAAGGAGTTCCTTCATGGAAAGATAACCACGAACACCATTATTCAGCGCGATAAATACAGTCTACAAATATTGGCTTTAATTAAAGATTGGCTCGGAAAGATGCTACACAAATTACAGGGGAGTAATTGGCGCGCGCATAACACTTCCGTCTTCGTTTTTTAACAATGAATTAGAACAGGTTAGATTAATGGCCAAAGAAGCCATTGAGAGACAGAAGTTTATACTTTATATTTTCTTTTTATTTCTTTATCCCTTTTTTGTGGCATACCTATTGCTTTTCACTCGGTGTCGAATGCCCTCGTTGGCATTATTATAAAGATTCGATGGAAAGTCATAGGTCTGTAGATATTTTAATACAGAACGAGCTTCTAAGCTTGCTGATTTATCAGAGGAAATTTGATGCTTTTTTCATCCTGTGAAATATTTATCACAATGAATTTGTGGTGGAATTAATATACTATGTGGTACATGAAGAACTTGAGGTATCACACGGTATGGCACGTCCTGTACGAAAACCTGGCCAAAAGTTAAACATTTTTTACCTAATTTTTACAGATCCATGTATTGCATTTCATTTATTACTTATCAAAGCATGGTTTTTCACTAATACCAATTTTTATTGTACGATCCTCTTAGAGATGTGCTATCTCAAACTTGCTAGTGTTGTTTCTCGCGCGTTCTTGATGAGACCCGACTGAACTGGAGACGGGTCCACGGGAGTCGTAATTTCCCGCTACGGTAATTACGACATTAAGAAAGACGCGGTACCTTATACGACGCGTTACCGTGATAAGGTGAATAAATTGACACTGCATGTAATGGAATAACAGTGGATTCAATATGTTAAGTAACGATGAACTGACAACAAGAATGTTAGTGAATGCTGACAATATAACTGTGAGACTATACAATTGATTATCTATTCCGCCCTCACTCCGGAGGAGACCGTGACTTGATTAGAATGTAACTGTGTCTGATTCCCCGACGGAGTCTCTGTTGGTTCCAAGGCAAAAAATCCTCCCTCCAGGCTGATTCCTTGGTGGGCCATACGATTAGTGAATTTCTTATTGGTCACAACATCGCCAAAGAAACGGCCGACCCAACCCCATAGAGAGGGAAAACTCCGAAAATCGTGCGCTTGCTTATAATAAGTTATGACTGAACAGCCTGTCTCCGAGATATCGTCCTAGGCGTCGAAAAGGTGAAACAGGACGCCTGGCCAATATCACCGAACCCCAGGATCGCTGGCGTCGAATGGAGGGTCATTGCCGCTCCATGTCATTCGCCACCCTCCAACGGTCCCAAGTGTCAGGCGGGTACAGGCAACAGACCCAGCGTCTGCCAGAAAGCATCATAAATTAAAGGACTGCTTTCCTTCCGGACCTCTCCCGAGCTATTTACGAGAGACCGGGACTTCGTGTATATGGCCCTCGGATGCCTACAGTATTGATGAAAACTAGCCTACTAATAATATAATAGAATTACACCTAATAATAGTTGTGACGCGTAATAAGTGTTATGATCTGAAACTTCTAGACCAGAATTGAAAGTAAATTGATGTGGAACTATCATCCTTTTTTTATGTGCTGGTAGCTATCTGACATACTCTAAGTTAATATAGATTCTGGTATTATTGGTTTATTTCACTTTTTACAGCTATCGCAGAAGAGAATACACGATCTATATATATTTTTTCTTTGCCTTAGCAAATAGTCATGTTTCAAGCGTCATCAAGCGGCAATTTTTGTTGCAAAATAAAGTTTCGAGGTTCTTGAAGAAAAGCCCGTTGTATTTTCCTGCGATAAATTGCGATCTTATGAGTTATTATCATTTCTTTGCCGTCTGCACCGTTTATGGAGGGGTACATTTATGGCATAGGATCTGAATATCGTGTTGATGAAGATGAAAAAGAAGAACAATAAGAAGAAAAAACAGTAGAAGAATATTATAATTAATTACAATATAATATTATAGTTAATTAATATCATATTGTAATTCATTAATTACAATATTCTTCTTGAAAATGATGTTAATTACCTGTACCTAAGTACAAAATTTTAATTAATTCATTAATTAATTATTTATTTAATAATGCCCGTGTCATAGGGAAGGCTGGCCAAAACTAATATTTTTAAACCTAAGATAGATTGTTGGAATACATTGCAATACTATAACTCTAAAATGATAATGATGTACTTTTTTAATGTTAAATATTGAATATAAAAATAATGATAATTAACTATTAGTATAAGTATTTAAAATACATGAAGATATCATAAGGGGAACAAAGTTATATTTAAGAGTATAATAATCTAGTCCTTGTGATATTTTCGTGTATTTTAAAATAATTAATTAATTAATTATAAATTATTACACTCTCAATTATAATATTATTCTCCTTGTGATACTCTTAATTATAATATTCTTCTGCTTGCGATATCTTCATGTAATTTAAATTTTATACTTATAGATAATTATCATTATTTTTATATTCAATATTTAACATTAAAACAGTATCTTATTATCATTTTAGAGTCATAAGATTGAAATATATTCCAACAATTTATCTTAGATTCAAAAATATTATTTTTGGCCAGTTTTCCCTAGAAAGACACCACTGTGCATCACTTCACTGGTGTGTAACCCGGAATATTATTTAGTTGAATAACTGAGATTCTTCCATTTCAACGTAATGGGTACTCCTACTTGGGGGAACTCGATTTTCATTGGAATTTTCAGTATCCCGCGTTATTTGTGCAGAATGCACACCGGTCGTTTTGCCAATTAATTGCAAACTGAAAGACTCGAGATTGAGAAATATTTTTCTGGAAATTGCACGACATAATGCACGCGTACAAAGGTGGAATGTAGTATTATAAATCCATTTAAGAAATTAAAATTTGCAGTGAACAAGAGTGTTTTGTACACTTCGTTGTTTATGAACTTTCAATATTTTAATTAGTACTTGCTAAGGAGAGGGCGGGGGCTATGAGGAAGTTCTGCAGGCGTGCTATTAATGCAATTTCTGTTTATCCTAATTGGAACGTGGTTATCTTCTGTATCTCATTTTCGTGAAATAATAGGTCGTTGGTTTTCAATTATATTTCCTAAACACGCATGAAATGATACCGAATGTATGGGATTTAATGAATGCTTGGATTCGAGAGATCATATTTAAATAATTTGATGAAATATTTGTATGGGAAATGATTTGTGACTGAAATAACGAAATTGGCGTACTATTTTACAAAAATATATAAAAAAAAAATTGTATGTTAAACGATTTTATTAAAAATGCACTCAAAACTAAAAAATAATTCTTTTCTTGTACTACAATTTCGATGCTGATATATTACGAACTTAGAGCATATAAACCTGGAGGAAGCATGCAATGTAGGCGGCGATAAAAAGAGAAAAATATACATGGGGGACACCCTCTCTCTTTCTAACGCCAGGTGCGTCAACGATTTTTTTTTATGTTAGAAATAGAGAGGGTGTCTCTCATGTATATTTTTCTCTTTCTACCGCCGTCTATTTCATGCTTTCTCCATGTTTATATGCTCTAAGACTACGAACGCCTGCAAAATTTTACTCTTCGCAGAGGCCATTTTTCCGAAATCAGATCCCATCTGATTTCGAAGTTAAAAATGATATCAATTGATTCGTCTTGGCTAGATCTTTCCAACGGTGTATAGCATACGCTGTAAGCTCGTGGGTCACTAATCCCCTCTGCGGCTTAATATTGTCCGTTCAAATAAAATGATTACATTGCTTTCATCAAGAAGAATGCTTTTACTAAATCAAACGCAGTGCCTATAATTCTTTTTAGATCGACACTCTTTGAAAATTAACTATAATTTATTATTACTCGTTCGAAATGAATGACCGTCGTGGTACCATTGTAATAATATATCCTTAAAGTCAGAAAGCAATCTACTTCTAAACAATCATTTTGTTTGCGAATTTTCCAATCACTGAAGAACACTTTACATCCTCCCCTCCTGGCAGATCATTTAAATCAGATTCCTAAGTTCCTCAGCAGCTATTCAACAATGTGATTTGAATGGGTCACGGAAGGAAATTGCGGTTCAGTACTGAGTGGAACAACTTGCATTTTTTTACATTTTGAACTGCAGATATATAAGTCTCACAGGAGGTTGATCCACTTTAAAGTTCACACTGGCGTTGTGAGTAAAAAATTACCACAGGAACTTGGTATTCATTTGAAGCAGCCACGCAGCATCGAATTAGCGTGAGGCAGAAAGAATCGAAAGCGACTGTCGGATGCGCAGATCGTGCAACTGCTACGAATGCTAAAAGACTATACACAAACTTGAATGACCCCTAAGGACGAACGTGATCGACATCACTCTGCTTTCCTTTTACTAGGTCCATTTCTTATAGGATTTTTAAGACCATTCGTGGAGATTTTTTAATTGAAATTATATATTTTATACCACGAAGAAAGCATCTGTTAACATTTCAACATTCAAATTGCGAATATTGCCTATTGGATGCTTTTAACTAGCAAATTTTTAAGGATGGTTGGTATCACGAGATTCTAGGTTTAATTAACGAGGAAATATATATTATTTATAATATTGATGTGATAGAAGGTCTTTATAATTTATGAATCACTTAAATAAGAAATCACTTATAATTAAAAAAGTCAAATCTTATTGAACAGATGAATATTTATATTAATAGTCGTGTTATTAACATGTGAAATCGATCCTGAATGTGTCCCTCCTCTATTTATTAGCTGCTTGTATCGCTGCAATATTTCCCATGGTTATAGCAGAATGTTCAGTGAAAAAGAGTGTAAGTTCAAACAGTTCTTTTGCAAAACACTGTCAAACGAACTGTGTGTGTAATATGCCTGTGCAAGTAGTCTTTTTTTACATTTAAATGGCCCCTGGTTTGAACGCTTCGTGTGTTTTCGCGTTCATACTGCACCCCTGAAGCCATATTTTCCGTCGTGATTTCCATTGATTTCCCGGAGCATCTAATGGACTACGTTCCTCTCATTTTCGACGAAATGCCAGCGAAACTATATGCAAATAGAATTCGGTCAGTTCATTGATCAAGGTCCTTGCCAACGAAATAGTTCTCTTAGATTCGTCGAATTGTTTGGTATTAAAAAGGATCGACAAGTTTTCTAACTTCTCTCGGTTTTTCCATCCAGATTAAACAGATTCGCCACGGTTGTAATTAAAATAATATACCGCGCGATTATTTTTATTCATATAGAATGATATAGGTGGTCTGCCATGACAGCAAAGATTCTCGAGTTGTATACAATCGTTGACAGTTGTTTTAAAATGTATAGAGACCAATCTGAGTTTTGTTTTAATATTAACTTAGCGATTTTTGGCTGAATGTTGATACGCTACATTCTAGCAATAATAAGAGTGCTATAAACTATTGCAGGCAATCAGTTTGGAACTAAACTTCATTGTCTGTGTGGTATTCAAGAGCAAACACCCCTTCGAGCGTATATACATATTTAACACCAAAGAGGTATATGACTAATTCAGAGATTGTTTCTCATGAATAAGTAGGAAGCTACGCGAGAATTGCGGGATGAAAGAACGTTTATGTATTCAATGAAAATTTGAGCAATAATATTTTTATTATTCTGCATTATGTATCCTCATAAAATTAAAAAAAAAACATGTGGGTCGACGTAACGATACTATGAGTAAGTTAAACAAAATACGAAGGAAATACATCGATTTATAATAAATTGTAAATATTGGACTTAGAACTCCACGTGTTTCCTATAACGTATAATTATTAAAAAAAAAATCCATTCTTGAATCCCATTATATAATATAGATAAGTATGTATATGCCAAGCTTATTTATTTTGACCGTTCATTCTATTCCTGCTTCATTAATTTACATATTCACCTTGATCTCATCTATCTAAAATTTTTTCTCAGCACTTTCCCCCTTATCACATTGTACCATCCTACCATGTTATCATTATCAGATTCAGAAGTACCACCATTCTCTTCTGATCCAGTGGTGCCTTCCTCATCTTTCGATTCATACACGCTATCCTTTTCTTCCTCCCTGCTTTCGTGTTCTTCCACCTTTTCCACCTCCTTGCTTTCGTGTTCTTCCACCTTTTCCACCTCCCTACTAACATGCTCTTCCTCCTTCGTGGAATGCTTATTATCTTCCTTATCGTTCTCCTTGCTACATGCATCGCTGCTGTCCTTGCTACTTGAATCGCTGCTGTCCTTGCTACTTGAATCGCTGCTGTCCTTGCTACTTGAATCGCTGCTGTCCTTGCTACTTGAATCGCTGCTGTCCTTGCTGCTTGAATCACTGTTGTCTTCGCTACTTGAATCGCTGCTGTCTTTGCTACTTGAAGCGCTGCTGTCTTTGCTACTTGAATCGCTGCTGTCCTTGCTGCTTGAATCACTGCTGTCTTTGCTACTTGAATGGCTGTTGTCCTTGCTACTTGAATCGCTGCTGTCCTTGCTGCTGGAATCACTGCTGTCTTTGCTACTTGAATGGCTGCTGTCCTTGCTACTTTCGTCGCTACTTGAATCGCTGCTGTCCTTACTGCTGGAATCACTGCTGTCCTTGCTACTTGAATCGCTACTGTTCTTGCTACTTGAATGGCTGCTGTCCTTGCTGCTTGAATCACTACTGTCTTTGCTACTTGAATCGCCGCTGTCTTTGCTACTTGAATGGCTGCTGTCCTTGCTACTTGAATCGCTGCTGTCCTTGCTGCTTGAATCACTGCTGTCTTTGCTACTTGAATGGCTGCTGTCCTTGCTACTTTCGTCGCTACTTGAATCGCTGCTGTCCTTACTGCTGGAATCACTGCTGTCCTTGCTACTTGAATCGCTACTGTTCTTGCTACTTGAATGGCTGCTGTCCTTGCTGCTTGAATCACTACTGTCTTTGCTACTTGAATCGCCGCTGTCTTTGCTACTTGAATCGCTGCTATCCTTGCTACTTTCGTCGCTTTCCGACTGGCACTTCTCCTCTGCCTGCACACTCGATTCACATTCTTTCTGACCATCCTGACCATCCGGACCATTACTTCCCTCGCTACTTGTTGAATCATCGTCTAATTTTCCAGTTCCATACTTATCTTCCTCGCTATCAGACGATTTCTGACCACGGCCAGGGACTTCTACCCAGAATTCACGGAGCCACTGCGATTTGTCGTTCTCAGATTTGTTCTCCTCGCTACTTGCCGAATCTGAATTATGGCCATGATGTTTTTCAATCACCTGTACCGAATTATGAGATCTGTGGTGCCTAGATTTCTTTTCTTCACTACCACGTTTGCCGTCCTCGCTGCTAGACGAATCTTCATAACTGCCATTTGTGTGCAGCCCATTAGGATATTTCCATTCTCCGTGTTTATTATTCTTCTTCTTGCTGTGCTCGTGGCTTGCAACTACTAGCTGCCAGCACAACAACACAGATGCCAATATTATTGCGATCTTCATAACTGTTCTCTTCGAACTGACGCTTTACTGTGAGAAGATCACAAGTTTTATACTTGCGCGACTGCTACTGTTGATTGTTTGCAAAAGGCAAGCGTGACCACGTAGGGGGTATTTTTATTGCTGCTTCTTCATTTTTTATGATTACGATATAATAATTGCGCGAGAATGCCGCCCCGATCCGGTATACAGCAGTCAATGACTACTGATACACGTGTTGCGATGATGATTCATATTCGTCACTTTTATTTAACAAGAGACGGTGAGGAGTATGTTTACCTTTCCATACGTTAATCGCGTTATCAATTGTACTTTGTAATATTTCTGTTTATGTCTATGGCATTGTTAGGTTAATACCAGTGCAATGACAATTATATCAATCTCTTAATTGTAAATACTCGGTGCATGGGCTGGTCTACGATTTTAATTTATAACACGAATCTTATTGTTTATTTTTAATACAATCCATCTGCATTTACTTCTAGTATACCCTAGTTATGTAAAAAAACATTTTTTATGCAGTTAGTTACAATCTTTTCCGTTTGTTCTTTCAAAATTTTGTCTCACGATTACGAAAGAAAGGGAAAGATTTCCAGTGGCGATATTAATTACTCGTATGAATATTCGTATCTCGCACGAAACGATTCGCCTTTTATGTAAATTTTTCTGCGCGACAATATCGAAAATTATTGTTGACGCGTTACGTGAGAACACAGTGATATTATACACGGTTCGTCGACTTCATAGTTTGCAGAAGCATCGCCGTTAGCACTTGAACAAATATTTTTACTGTTACGTAAATTTTGTCCGCGAGATTCGTTTTCACGGAATGCTTAATCCTTAGTACCACAATGATATCTGGAGCAGAGCGAACGTGCGAATCGAATATAAATTCGGCACGAGGCTGAATGACGATTAAAGTGTTCTAATTCCGGTTTAGGGCATAGCGGAAAAATTTTGTTAGAATTCTGCACACCCATTGTATCAAAATCACACGTAAACTGTTCCAAATTGAATGAACTGTTACGATAAAATTTAAATAGTGCACAGTGTAGTGATAAAAAAAAGCAGAAGCTTAGGAAATTCTAATGGATGAAGGTCTAAGGCAAAACATATTACGAATATACATATAAATACATATTATGAAAAAGAAAATTTATTTTTCTCCACTTCACTTCCTCCATCTCTGCAATTTTCTTCAAATTACCTACTAATCTCGGTTACCTTCAATCTCCCCTCAGTTTCCATAACACATTCCAAAAATAAGCATTAAAAACCACGAACAAACATTTGTATCCGCCTATTTTACCAAATGTTACGCGCAGTGATATTCTGATGGTCATATAGAAGCACAAAATAAATCAGAAGCATTGCCAATTACTCTAACTTCTTAGTACGACACCTCCCAATATTAAAAACAAGCGAAAGCCATGTGAAAGTAGAAATGAGGAGCTTCGAATGAAATCAGCGAGATTAATCCGTGTCCACGTCGTCCTTCGTCATTGGGGAGTCAACGGACCTGTCAATTTTAAATCGTGACGAGAAGCCATCGAATCGAACCTGGCAACAGCAGTTGGATGGGAACTGAAAGAGGGAGTGGCTCATCGTTCCATCCTCGGTGATTGCTGTGAGCGGACGGTAAATGTACTTCTGCTCGCAAGTAGTAACGTAACCCTGAGCGAAGCCAGCGATTAGATTACATTCCCGGCCCTCATTTCTGAAAGACCAATCCAAGAATCAATAAAAAAAAAAAAACAGTCATGCGCTAATCACGAATGTTAGAACTTTTGCTTATAAGCTTTGTTATTCGACTCTTTACTCACGCGCATGTTTCTACTCGAACCCCCTGAGTGTAGTTAGGGTGGTTGACGACGAACAACCACTGCTTATTCACGTCCTTGGCCGCTTTTGGGTACACGATTCTTTCCTGAAATATTTTTAGAGACAGTTAGATAAATTGTTCTATAGATGTATGTCTTAACTGTGTGTTAGATTTGGAGGATATCGACTCGTTCCATGTCTCATTGGCATGTTTTATGGTTTAACGCTAGACACGGATACTACTATTAGTGACAATAAAATGATTTTTAACGTGGAAGGGTGGCCTTTGTACGTTTGCGTTTATTCAACATCGATCGAAGGAGAGAAAGGGGACTCGAGAAATAAGCGATGAAGAAAAAAACTTACGGTGGACAAGCAAAATGACTCCGTAGAAGCAGTGCCTATCCTGTAATCAATATCCACCTAAAATGAGCAGAAAAAATAAATCCAAACATTTAAATTGCGAAAAAGGTACAACCTATCTGTGGTAAGTATCATATAAAATCGAATTTCACTGTTAAAATAAAAGATTGTTTCAGAATGGGTATTATTTCAATGTTATAAAACAGAAACAATCAACTAACCGCGTCCACGTTTTCAACGGGTTCAAGATTCTGACTTTTGATCACTTCGTTCACATGTTTCGTGGGATAGTTCGGAACCTCCTCACAAAAAGTTTTGCCTCTGCAAGCAGGCACCTCCTTCATCCTCGGTACGTACATTTCGTGTACGCGGTTTCTTACATAGTCCAGATCAGGAAAGATGAACTTGTCGTTCGGTAGCATGTCGTTCTCTGGAAAACGTTAAACACACTATGCTTCCGATTTTCTTTTTTTTGGGGGTAGTAGGACAATCGTCGAGTAGGAGAATGGCGAACCGTTTTCATTGGTACTGCCCGAGGGATGTTGCGTTATTTTTATCGCATTTTGCTGTTTGAAGGGTCGGTTCCAGGCGATTCTTAGGGCAGCGGGATTCCCGGACGTCGAAGATTGACTGTTGGGGCTACCGTAATCGAAGTAATTTCGACGGGATTCCTCGTACCATTGCCGTGTGTCCCCCTGCACATTCTTCAGAATCTGCAAAGATATATGCGCGCTCGTAATTCTCTTTCGTCCCGTGACTTGCTTTGTGAACGTTTTCAACTTGAAAGAGTACGAGAGTCGATTCGAATTTTCTTATATTCGTTTTTGTTACAAACTGTTATAAATGAGGAAACTCGTTTCCTCAATTTCGTAGTCTACTGTCACCACTATTTTATTTTACCTTGGCCTGGTAAGCTTTCATCTTATTTAACAGTGGGATATTTATTCGAAATATTTGTTTGCGTTTATTATCGAAGACTTTTCATCAAAATTACGTCCGAGTTAATAATGATACAGAAACGTTATAGACCCGTTTCTCTGAACGTTCGAAGTGTGTAGGAGGAGGAAGAAAACGTACAACAATTATTTCCATTACAACGTTATCTAATCTCTTCGATGCTCAACGTGAGGAGGTCAAACTCCTCTGTAATCAAAGGCTGACTCTCGCTTTGAGACTCCCGATAAGCTAGCGACCTGAGATCACTCTGCTGCAAAGAGAGCTCCTAGTTCGAGTTTTCGAAGCGAACTTTACCTCGTCAAAGAATTGTCCTGTGTATCGATCTTTTAATTAACTTAGCTTCTGGTTAAATAACACTTGATCAATTTCTCGAGATTAAATCGTTAGTTACCCAATATTCGCTTGCTCGAGAATTAGTCGAGATAGCGTCAGTCGTGAAAGGCAGCACTATGCTAAACTCTAATTACAGCGAATAAGAAAATAGAAATAAAATATCCCAAGGACCCTGACAAATATAATTACCTATCTCGTATTACTGGTTTAATGAAGATCTAGTGCAACTCACCAACAGAAAGATGGCGATTTTAAATACCGGTAGCACACTTCTATCTTCTTTCATCTTACAGCAACCGATGTAACTTCCTTTCTATCGATTCAAGTTCAATTCTCTGGATGTAGAATAGACAACTTGAATTCTACCAAGTTGGTAACCTTGACCGACTTGCGACCCGCGGCTCGACCCGTGTTTGCAATAACAGTTAGCAATTTCCCAAGGTGCACGCGGCTTCAACTATGTGTGAACAGAAACGGTGGCGTTTAGAGAACGACACTAGCAGTATGGACGACTTTCCGATGACTGATCCTGCGTTTTTCGAGGCCTGCGCCGTTTCGCGTACCGCTATCGTCAACATCCGCTCCATTGTCTTGATTCCTGATAGTCGAAACCACTTCCAGGAGCGACGACCCACCATCTAGAATCGTGGAATACTCGTAGAACCTACACGATAAAGGGGCAATCCACAATAGTTCCGAAAGAATGTCGATCGAACGAGGAAAAAACTGTAACGCAATTATGGACCTCCCATATAATTAACGATTTTATCACAACAATTCTCAGTTAGTCGTGCAGTGATTTTCCAAAGACCTTGCAAGTGAAGATGAAATAAAACTCCCTAATTATCTGGTTCGTTGTCCTTTCTTTTCTCCTTCCATTGCTGCCCTATGCTGTCGAGAATTACGCCTTTGGGACATTTTAATTAGAAACAGACCACTTTTGCGCTGGATAAACGCTGCTATCAGTATTTAGAGACCACTGTGGATTTCCTGTTGCAGTAACGCGGTTACGACAGCCACCGCGACAGAACTATGTGCATAGCTAAAGAGATTCAAGAGCAGCGATAACAGTCTTTACCTCCGACGGCTGCAATTAGCGAACATCCCACTTGAGCGGGTTTTAAATTAATCATCTAATCGAGTTTATTAATGTATAATCTTATATACATACTATGTACAATTTTTACAACGTTACGTGCCACATCTCACTGCTAGTTTCATTGGTGTGTAGGTACCTATATCACATTTCTCTATTCCTGTTTTCAATGAATTCCGTCTGTGTATTTTCTCACGGAAAAATATTTAAAAAATTCTGCTAGCATTTTTGCCTCGTTATAATTCTCACCCTGATATTTATATGAGACCTACGTTTACGACCGTGTCTATTGTACATTTAGCTTTATAATACTCTTCGCCGGAGCAGTCCATTATGGGCGATTCAAACTCATCCTTCGCCGCTGTAATCTTCCTCGGAACTTTCAGTTCCTCTGCCGAGAATAATATAGAGACAAGTTGAGAGCTTGAGTGCCTCCTCGTCGTCACTGCCACTGTCCCTCTGTCCACCCTGTAATTCCTCTCGAAGCTCGTCTTCGGGGAACATCAAAGTCCAGGTCCTGGTACCACCCACGTGATACTGGGTTACCGGCTCTGTCGGCCATTCTGGTCCTGGAGTCTGCCTTTCTCTAGCTTTCTCTGAAAGGAATTTATAATCCTGGACTTACGGAGCTTCCTATTTGAAAGACGAACAGCCCCAAAGAATATTCCCTTCTGTTATATTAATAAAGCTGTTTAGAATGCTCACGAGATGACAGAAATATTATTCAGAAAGGACCTAAAAGTTACATCCAGAAGATCTAATAGCGAATCTCGGTTATACCTAACGGTCTAATCTCTCGAGTAATACAGTTTTACGAGTGATGCGGCATGTTAAAACAAAAAGCAGGGCGAAGGTAAAACGTTTCGTCTTACTGTCTACTTTCGGAGGATCTTCATCCTCGTAGTCTTCGTTAGCGCTCCTCATCGCGTAACTTCGATCACCCGCGACCCCGTAATTCAAAGCGTCTGTAACTTCGTGCATTTCGTCCTGGTTCAACTCTGCAACTGATTCGATTACATCGCCGTCAGATATGCCCCTGATTAACGAATTATCCCTGCTCGGTTTAATCTCTTTCCCCCGAGGAGCTTCCCACTTTCCATCGTATGCAGGGCTTAACGCGTCCCACGCGCGAAGCTGTTCGCTCGAGTAAGGACTATTTCCCCTAGCAGGTGTCCTCTCGGCAGTCTCGGCCATCATGGAGTCACGCTCAATCGCCATTATACTTTCCATTGTCCACGACGAAGCGTCTCTTTCCACCCACGAATCACCCTCATTATTTTCTCCTTCCTCGATAACCCTTTCGTCGTCCTCTTCGTTAATTTCCAAGATCGATCGTTTTTTGTCCCCCCCATTCCCAAGCTGACAATGTCTTCTGCGATTATTCCCC
Source organism: Andrena flavipes (assembly GCA_963971345.1). NCBI lineage: Eukaryota > Metazoa > Arthropoda > Insecta > Hymenoptera > Andrenidae > Andrena > Andrena flavipes. The sequence goes on from OZ020481.1 coordinate 37,042,024, forward strand.
GAGGAAATAATTGCTGGATACGACAGAGAGCTACAATAACCCTGCGTTCCCATCGTTTCGTTCGCTGCGTTCACTTCTTCAATTTTCCCTGGCTCAACGAACGTCTCCGTTCCTCCGATGCCACCAGAAAGCCGCTGTTGGTCGCTCCGCTTAAATCGATCCAGTTTGCCGTCCGAAATCGCCCTTCTTCTGTCTCTTTCGTCATCCAGGGATTCTTCCTCGGTACTGCCGTGTCCTTCTGTGAATGCGCCTTCCCTCCACTCGAGTCCTCCAAGGTGCAATTTTTCAATCTTCGTCCCCTTCTCATCCCGACCTCCCTTGATTCTTACATTGCCGGGGACGGACGGCAGACAAACCCTCTCTGTCACCAACTTCTCGGCATGTTTTCCTAGCAACGCGTTTTTCAATACGTTCAAACAAATCCTCGAGGTAGCGACATCCTGCGGTCGGTGGTCCTCGTCGTCCATTTCCTCGTCCTCTTCCCCCTGCAAAGTTACCCTTCGAATCGTTGTCCCCCGAATCTCTATTGTCGTCTTTTCTGTGGGAGGCAATAGCGTGATAGAAGGTGTCGTACGAGTTGCAGGTTTAGTTACAGTTTCTGGCATCTCTGTGTGACCGGGTGGCTTGACACCCGTCTTTTTCGCGGCTAATTCATCTTGTAACGTCTGTATCTTCTTCTCTAAATCTTCCTTCTCCTTCTGCACCGTCTTCTCCCTCGACGATAAGCTGTCCTCCTTCTCCTTCAGCTTCTCCTCCTTCTGAGACAGCTCTTCCTCCAGCATCCTCACCTCTTTCTCCAGCATGTCCTCGGTTGTCATCACTGTAGTGGGTTCCAGAGTTAGATGAGCAGACGAGAGGACTGTAGGTTGGTGGGAAACCGTTGGCTCGCGCATGACTGTCGAGGTAGGCCGCCTAGTGAAAGATTCAGGCTTCGACGAAGCAGTAGTCACTTCTAATATCTCGATTTGCTTCTCTAGCTCCGTTATCATTATCATTTGCGCCGATTTCTCCTCTTCCCACATCTTCTCCTCCTGTAGCAGCTGTTCCTCCTTCTCGAGTAGCCTCTCCTCGTTCTTCTCCAATTCGTCGAGCTTCACTAGCAGCTCCTTCTTTAGTTCCTCGTGACGAATCAGCTGCTGCGCCTTGTCTGTTGGCACCTTGAATTTGTACGTAGTTAACTCGGGGAAGAGAGGCAAACGCGTAGCTGCCTCTGTGGTGAGTTTGAAAGCTTCCTGCGGAGACAACGTTCCCATCGGTATTTCCGTGTGCTCAGCCAAAGCGAAAGTAGCATTGCCTGCTTCGGTCGTAAGTTCCGACTCGTGATCCTTGATACCTTCTACATCCTCCAGTGGCAGATATTCGGTGGTGTATTCAGAAGTAGGGGACAACGTGTATATTACAGTTGTGATATTTAAAGTTTCCATTGTAACATTTAATGCAGCCGTTGTTTCAGGCGTTTCTGGTGCAACTGTCTCATTGGGGGCCATAATAGATACTTCCACATGGATAATCACTTCTGTAGTAGGCTTATCCACTATTTCTGGGATGGTGAAGTTCTCTTCCATGTAATCATGCCATATTGGAGTGAAGACTTCTGTAATCTCTTCATCCTCGTCTCCGCCTTCGTAAGCTAGCTTGTACTCCTCGGCATACTCATCGTCAACCACTTTCTCCGTTTCGCCGTAAGCTTCCTCCTCGGTAGATGCAGTGGTTCGTGCAGTAGTAGTGACACTCTCAGTGAAAGTGATCGCGGTTGTTGTAATTTCAGGAAGGTAAGGAGCAACCGTCATACTTGTTATATTAGGAATAGTAACTACTACTATGATTGCTTGTGGTGTTACGGTGTGCGAAGTATTCACTCCTATTGCTTCTAAAGTGGCTGGTGAAATTTCGGTATGGAAACTAGTTGTTTCGGTGGTATTCATATCATGTATCATTACAGTTGGCAGCTTCGATTCCGTGTACTCTGCTGTTCTAGTACTTACCGCTGAAGACACGGCGGTCAGAATCCAACTAGTCGTTAAACTAATGATACCACTTGTGGACTCTACCGTTCCTGTAGAAGTAGTAATGGTTTCAGTTACGTTCCATTCTGTGTTAACAGGGCTGGTTAAAGTTGTAAACTCTGTAGTGAGCCATGGAGTCTCCTTCGAAACACTGCTTGCAGTGATAACTACATGCTCCGCCTTAAATGATAAAGTGGTATATGTTGTTTCTGGTGTCCCAGTTGTAGCTTCACTGGTAACATTCTCTTCTTCTACGTAGTCAACAAATACTGGAGATGGTTCAGTGAGTTCTTCTTCCTCCTCGTACTCTTCTGTAGATTCCTCTTCATACTCCGTATCAGTATACATTTCGGTGTCTGCGGTATATTCAGCTTCAGTAGATGGCATCGTGGGACGCGTTGTAATTTCAAACAATTTTGTTGTCATTTCTGAGAGTGATGTAGGTGAAGTAAGGGAAATCAATTCGGTCGATTTAAACATACTGACTGTTGTAAATTCTGTTGCTGAGTATGTTGTAGCAAACGTTGTTGGTGTGGGTGATTCTGTTGTTAATTCGATTTCGGAAATTACAGTTACGTTTTCGGGTGTAACGGAAGGAAGAATTATGGTCAACTTTTCAGAAGTAAGCAAAGTCGTATATGTTGCTTCTGTTGTTTCAGGTATTGCTTCACTGGTAACATTCTCTTCTTCGTACTCAACAAACTCTGGGCTTGCTTCAGTGGATTCTTCTTCCTCCTCGTACTCTTCTGTAGATTCCTCTTCATACTCTGTACCAGGATACTCTTCAGTTTCTTCGCTGTATTCAGCTTCAGTCGATGGCTTTGTTGTAATTTCAAACAATTTTGTTGTCATTTCTGAGAGTGATGTAGGTGAAGTAAGGGAAATCAATTCGGTCGATTTAAACATTCTGACTGTTGTAAATTCTGTTGCTGAGTATGTTGTAGCAAACGTTGTTGGTGTGGGTGATTCTGGTGTTAATTCGATTTCGGAAATTACAGTTACGTGTTCGGGTGTAACGGAAGGAAGAATTATGGTCAACTTTTCAGAAGTAAGCAAAGTCGTATATGTTGCTTCTGTTGTTTCAGGTATTGCTTCACTGGTAACATTCTCTTCTTCGTACTCAACAAACTCTGGGCTTGCTTCAGTGGATTCTTCTTCCTCCTCGTACTCTTCTGTAGATTCCTCTTCATACTCTGTACCAGGATACTCTTCAGTTTCTTCGCTGTATTCAGCTTCAGTCGATGGCTTTGTTGTAATTTCAAACAATTTTGTTGTCATTTCTGAGAGTGATGTAGGTGAAGTAAGGGAAATCAATTCGGTCGATTTAAACATACTGACTGTTGTAAATTCTGTTGCTGAGTATGTTGTAGCAAACGTTGTTGGTGTGGGTGATTCTGTTGTTAATTCGATTTCGGAAATTACAGTTACGTGTTCGGGTGTAACGGAAGGAAGAATTATGGTCAACTTTTCAGAAGTAAGCAAAGTCGTATAAGTTGCTTCTGTTGTTTCAGGTGTTGATTCACTGGTAACGTTCTCTTCTACGTACTCAACAAACTCTGGGCTTGCTTCGGTGGGTTCTTCTTCCTCCTCGTACTCTTCTGTAAATTCCTCTTCATACTCTGTACTAGAATACTCTTCACTTTCTTCGGTGTATTCAGCTTCAGTCGATGGCTTTGTTGTAATTTCAAACAATTTTGTTGTCATTTCTGATGGTGATGTAGGTGAAGTAAGGAAAACCAATTCGGTCGATTTAAACATACTGACTGTTATAAATTCTGTTGCTGAGTATGTTGTAGCAAACATTGTTGGTGTGGGTAATTCTGTTGTTAATTCGATTTCGGAAATTACAGTTACGTTTTCGGGTGTAACGGAAGGAAGAATTATGGTCAACTTTTCAGAAGTAAGCAAAGTCGTATATGTTGCTTCTGTTGTTTCAGGTGTTGATTCACTGGTAACATTCTCTTCTTCTACGTACTCAACAAACTCTGGGCTTGCTTCAGTGGGTTCTTCTTCCTCCTCGTACTCTTCTGTAGATTCCTCTTCATACTCTGTACCAGGATACTCTTCAGTTTCTTCGCTGTATTCAGCTTTAGTCGATGGCTTTGTTGTAATTTCAAATAATTTTGTTGTCATTTCTGAGGGCGATGTAGCTGAAGTAAGGGAAATCAATTCGGTCGATTTAAACATACTGACTGTTGTAAATTTTGTGGCTAAATATATTGTAGCAAACGTAGTTAGTGTGGGTGATTCCGTTGTTAATTCTACTTCGGAAATTGCAGTTACGTTTTCGGGTGTTACATAAGAAACGATTGCGATCAACTCTTCTGAAGTATGCACAGTAGTTAACACTGTCTTTCTAGATTTAATTGTAGATGTCTCTATAGTTTCGTTAACTAACAGTGATTCCATTGTTTCTGTTGTAGATTCTATTGTTTCAGTAATATTAACTGAAGTTTCTGAAGTTGCCCTTGTTACTTCAGTGATAGGGAATTCTGTCGTAGTCTCTGTTGCTAAATATGCAGTTGCCATTTCCATTGCTTCTGTGGTTTCATTAAATGACAATGATTCTGTAGTCGTTATTAAGGATTCGCTTGTGAACTCTGATGTTTCAGTAATATTAACTGAAGTTTCTGTAGTTTCTCTTGTTACTTCAGTTATTGGTATCAGCGAAGTAGCTTCCGCTTCTATAAATATTGTAGTTGCTTCTGTCATTTCTGTGGTTTCATTAACTGGTAACGATTCCGTAGTCACTGTTGTAGATTCGGAGGTAAACTCTGATGTTACAGTAACAGTAGGTACTTTTTCGGTGGTAATTATAATTTGTGTGATAGGGAACAGAGTAGATTCTGTCTCTAAAGACGTAGTTGCCGTTTCCGTCGTTTCTGCGGTTTCATTAAATGGCAACGACTCGGTTGTAGATTCTATTGTTTCAGTAATATTAACTGAAGTTTCTGTAGTTTCTCTTGTTACTTCAGTTATTGGTATCGGCGAAGTAGCTTCCGTTTCTATAAATATTGTAGTTGCTTCTGTCATTTCTGAGGTTTCATTAACTGGTAACGATTCCGTAGTCACTCTTGTAGATTCAGAGGTAAATTCTGATGTTTCAGTAACAGTAGGTACTTTTTCGGTGGTAATTATAATTTGTGTGATAGGGAACAAAGTAGATTCTGTCTCTACAGACGTAGTTGCCGTTTCCGTCGTTTCTGCGGTTTCATTAAATGGCAACGACTCGGTTGTAGATTCTATTGTTTCAGTAATATTAACTGAAGTTTCTGTAGTTTCTCTTGTTACTTCAGTTATTGGTATCGGCGAAGTAGCTTCCGCTTCTATAAATATTGTAGTTGCTTCTGTCATTTCTGTGGTTTCATTAACTGGTAACGATTCCGTAGTCACTGTTGTAGATTCGGAGGTAAACTCTGATGTTACAGTAACAGTAGGTACTTTTTCGGTGGTAATTATAATTTGTGTGATAGAGAACAGAGTAGATTCTGTCTCTAAAGACGTAGTTGCCGTTTCCGTCGTTTCTGCGGTTTCATTAAATGGCAACGACTCGGTTGTAGATTCTATTGTTTCAGTAATATTAACTGAAGTTTCTGTAGTTTCTCTTGTTACTTCAGTTATTGGTATCGGCGAAGTAGCTTCCGTTTCTATAAATATTGTAGTTGCTTCTGTCATTTCTGAGGTTTCATTAACTGGTAACGATTCCGTAGTCACTGTTGTAGATTCAGAGGTAAATTCTGATGTTTCAGTAACAGTAGGTACTTTTTCGGTGGTAATTATAATTTGTGTGATAGGGAACAAAGTAGATTCTGTCTCTACAGACGTAGTTGCCGTTTCCGTCGTTTCTGCGGTTTCATTAAATGGCAACGACTCGGTTGTAGATTCTATTTTTTCAGTAATATTAACTGAAGTTTCTGTAGTTTCTCTTGTTACTTCAGTTATTGGTATCAGCGAAGTAGCTTCCGCTTCTATAAATATTGTAGTTGCTTCTGTCATTTCTGTGGTTTCATTAACTGGTAACGATTCCGTAGTCACTGTTGTAGATTCGGAGGTAAACTCTGATGTTACAGTAACAGTAGGTACTTTTTCGGTGGTAATTATAATTTGTGTGATAGGGAACAGAGTAGATTCTGTCTCTACAGACGTAGTTGCCGTTTCCGTCGTTTCTGCGGTTTCATTAAATGGCAACGACTCGGTTGTAGATTCTATTGTTTCAGTAATATTAACTGAAGTTTCTGTAGTTTCTCTTGTTACCTCAATTATTGGTATCGACGAAGTAGCTTCCGTTTCTATAAATATTGTAGTTGCTTCTGTCATTTCTGTGGTTTCATTAACTGGTAACGATTCCGTAGTCACTGTTGTAGATTCAGTGGTAGATTCTGATGTTTCAGTAACAATATGTACTTTTTCGGTGGTAATTATAAGTTGAGAGACAGGGAACAAAGTAGATTTTGTCTCTACAGACGTAGGTGTTTCTTCTGTTGTTTCATTCACTGCCGCTAATTCTGTAGTTAATTCTACTGATTCAGTTGTCAGTTCTATTGTTTCAGTCGCGTTGGTGGGAGCTTGTGTAGTTGCTCTGGTTACTGCAGAAATTCGGACTATCGTAACACTTTCTGTTTTTTCATCAAGAGGCAATGGTGTAGTGAAGACAGATGGTTCAGTTGTGGTCATTATCATTATTTCTGTGGTAGGAAATGATGAAGTGGCTTCTACCTCTACAGAGGGAGAGGGTATTACGGTTTCTTCAGTAGTTTCTATAGTGAATGTTGCTTCTGTAGTTACTCTTGCAAATTGAGTTGTACTTTCTGATGCTTCAGTGCTAGCAAATACAGTGCTCTTCGTTGAAGATACCGTGGTTCTTATAATTTCCACAACTGGCGTGGTTACCCAGAGAGGAGGCTCAGTAGAAACTAATATTGATGGTGTTGAGATTGTAAGAGCTACTTCAGTTGTCTCCCTAAGTGTTACTGTAGATATTGGTTCCACTCCATAGTCCACCCATTCCGGCAGCTTTTCAGTAGGCTCTTCTTCTTCCTCGTATTCTTCTTTGTACTCCTCTTCATAACCAATATCATGAAATGTCACAGTCACTATTGCCGTTACTTCCGTTGTTAGCTCTTCAGGTGGTGCCGTAGTAGTAGTCAACACTACAGTCGTCGTTGGCACAACAGTTTTGGTCGTGGACACCGATGGAGTAACCACCGGGACCATTTTTGTAGATGTTGTCGGCATAAAAGAGGTTGTCGTTATAATCGCCACTGTGGTTTCAGTAATAGTTGTTTCCGTCGTGGATGCAGGTATTAAAGTGGTTGTTGCAGTTTCCATGGTGGGTTCAGTAGTAGTTGTTTCCGTTGTGGATGCAGGTATTGAAGTGGTTGTGTAAGATTCCACAGTCGTTTCAGCAGTAGTTGTTTCCGTCGTGGATGTAGGTATTAAAGTGGTTGTTGCAGTTTCTGTAGTGGTTTCAGTAGTAGTTGTTTCCGTCGTGGATGCAGGTTTTAAAGTGGTGGTTGTAGATTCCACAGTCGTTTCAGCAGTAGCGGTTTCCGTCGTGGATGCAGGTTTTAAAGTGGTGGTTGTAGATTCCATAGTCGTTTCAGCAGTAGCGGTTTCGGTCGTGGATGTAGGTATTAAAGTAGTGCTTGTAGATTCCACAGTCATTTCAGCAGTAGTTGTTTCCGTCGTGGATGTAGGAATCAAAGTGGTTGTTGCAGTTTCTGTAGTGGTTTCAGCGGTAGTTGTTTCCGTCGTGGATGCAGGTATTAAAATGGTTGCTGCAGTTTCCATGGTGGTTTCAGCAGTAGTTGTTTCCGTCGTGGATGTAGGTATTAAAGTGGTTGTTGCTGTTTCTACACTGGTTTCAGCAATAGTTGTTTCCGTCGTGGATGTAGCTATCAAAGTGGCTGTTGCTGTTTCTATACTGGTTTCCGCAGTAGTTGTTTCCGTCGTGGATGTAGGTATTAAAGTGGTTGTTGCAGTTTCCATGGTGGTTTCAGCAGTAGTTGATTCCGTTGTGGATGCAGGTGTTAAAGTGGTTGTCGTAGATTCCACAGTCGTTTCACCAGTAGCGGTTTCTGTCGTGGATGTAGGTATTAAAGTGGTTCTTGCAGTTTCTGTAGTGGTTTCCGCAGTAGTTGTTTCCGTCGTGGATGTAGGTATTAAAGTGGTTGTTGCAGTTTCCATGGTGGTTTCAGCAGTAGTTGATTCCGTTGTGGATGCAGGTGTTAAAGTGGTTGTCGTAGATTCCACAGTCGTTTCACCAGTAGCGGTTTCTGTCGTGGATGTAGGTATTAAAGTGGTTGTTGCAGTTTTTGTAGTGGTTTCAGCGGTAGTTGTCTCCGTCCGGGATGTAGGTATTAAAGTGGTTGTTGCTGTTTCTATACTGGTTCCAGCAGTAGTTGTTTCCGTCGTGGATGTAGGTATTAAAGTGGTAGTCGTATATTCCACAGTCGTTTCAGCGGTAGTTGTTTCCGTCGTGGATGCAGGTATTAAAATGGTTGCTGCAGTTTCCATGGTGGTTTCAGCAGTAGTTGTTTCCGCCGTAGATGCAGGTATGAAAGTGGTTGTTGCAGTTTCCATGGTGGTATCAGCAGTAGTTGTTTCCGTTGTGGATGAAGGTGTTAAAGTGGTTGTCGTAGATTTCACAGTCGTTTCAGCAGTAGCGGTTTCAGACGTGGATGCAAGTATTAAAGTGGTGGTTGTAGATTCCACAGTCGTTTCAGCAGTAGCGGTTTCGGACGTGGATGCAGGTATTAAAGTGGTGGTTGTAGATTCCACAGTCGTTTCAGCAGTAGTTGTTTCCGTCGTGGATGTAGGTATTAAAGTGGTTGTTGCAGTTTCTGTAGTGGTTTCAGTGGTAGTTGTTTCCGTCGTGGATGCAGGTATTAAAATGGTGGTTGTAGATTCCACAGTCGTTTCAGCAGTAGCGGTTTCCGTCGTGGATGTAGGTATTAAAGTGGTGCTTGTAGTTTCCATGGTGGTTTCAGCAGTAGTTGTTTCCGTCGTGGATGTAGGTATCAAAGTGGTTGTTGCAGTTTCTGTAGTGGTTTCAGCGGTAGTTGTTTCCGTCGTGGATGCAGGTATTAAAATGGTTGCTGCAGTTTCCATGGTGGTATCAGCAGTAGTTGTTTCCGCCGTAGATGCAGGTATTAAAGTAGTTGTCGTAGATTTCACAGTCGTTTCAGCAGGAGCGGTTTCGGTCGTGGATGTAGGTATGAAAGTGGTTGTTGCAGTTTCCATGGTGGTATCAGCAGTAGTTGTTTCCGTTGTGGATGCAGGTGTTAAAGTGGTTGTCGTAGATTTCACAGTCGTTTCAGCAGTAGCGGTTTCGGACGTGGATGCAGGTATTAAAGTGGTGGTTGTAGATTCCACAGTCGTTTCAGCAGTAGTTGTTTCCGTCGTGGATGTAGGTATTAAAGTGGTTGTTGCAGTTTCTGTAGTGGTTTCAGCAGTAGCGCTTTCGGTCGGGGATGTAGTTATTAAAGTGGTTGTCGTATATTCCACAGTCGTTTCAGCAGTAGTTGTTTCCGTCGTGGATGCAAGTATTAAAGTTGTTGTCGTAGATTTCACAGTCGTTTCAGCAGTAGCGGTTTCCGTCGTGGATGTTGGTATTAATGTGGTGGTTGTAGATACCACAGTCGTTTCAGCAGTAGTTGTTTCCGTCGTGGATGTAGGTATTAAAATGGTTGCTGCAGTTTCCATGGTGGTTTCAGCAGTAGTTGTTTCCGTCGTGGATATAGGTATTAAAGTGGTTGTTGCAGTTTCTGTAGTGGTTTCAGGGGTAGTTGTTTCCGTCGTGGATGTAGGTATCAAAGTGGTTGTTGCAGTTTCCATGGTGGTTTCAGCAGTAGTTGTTTCCGTTATGGATGCAGGTATTAAAGTGGTTGTCGTAGATTTCACAGTTGTTTCAGCAGGAGCGGTTTCGGTCGTGGATGTAGGTATTAAAGCGGATGTTGCAGTTTCCATGGTGGTTTCAGCAGTAGTTGTTTCCGTCGTGGATGTAGGTATCAAAGTGGTTGTTGCAGTTTCTGTAGTGGTTTCAGCGGTAGTTGTTTCCGTCGTGGATGCAGGTATTAAAATGGTTGCTGCAGTTTCCATGGTGGTTTCAGCAGTAGTTGTTTCCGTCGTGGATGTAGGTATTAAAGTGGTTGTTGCTGTTTCTACACTGGTTTCAGCAGTAGTTGTTTCCGTCGTGGATGTAGGTATTAAAGTGGTGGTTGTAGATTCCACAGTCGTTTCAGCAGTAGTTGTTTCCGTCGTGGATGTAGGTATCAAAGTGGTTGTTCCTGTTTCTATACTGGTTTCCGCAGTAGTTGTTTCCGTCGTGGATGTAGGTATTAAAGTGGTTGTTGCAGTTTCCATGGTGGTTTCAGCAGTAGTTGATTCCGTTGTGGATGCAGGTGTTAAAGTGGTTGTCGTAGATTCCACAGTCGTTTCGGCAGTAGTTGTTTCCGTCGTGGATGTAGGTATTAAAGTGGTTGTTGCAGTTTCTGTAGTGGTTTCAGCGGTAGTTGTCTCCGTCCGGGATGGAGGTATTAAAGTGGTTGTTGCTGTTTCTATACTGGTTTCAGCAGTAGTTGTTTCCGTCGTGGATGTAGGTATTAAAGTGGTAGTCGTATATTCCACAGTCGTTTCAGCAGTAGTTGTTTCCGTCGTGGATGCAAGTATTAAAGTTGTTGTCGTAGATTTCACAGTCGTTTCAGCAGTAGCGGTTTCCGTCGTGGATGTAGGTATTAACGTGGTTGTTGCAGTTTCCATGGTGGTTTCAGCAGTAGTTGTTTCCGTTGTGGATGCAGGTATTAAAGTGGTTGTCGTAGATTCCACAGTCGTTTCAGCAGAAGCGGTTTCGGTCGTGGATGTAGGTATTAAAGTGGTTGTTGCAGTTTCCATGGTGGTTTCAGCAGTAGTTGATTCCGTCGTGGATGTAGGTATCAAAGTGGTTGTTGCTGTTTCTATACTGGTTTCCACAGTAGTTGTTTCCGTCGTGGATGTAGGTATTAAAGTGGTTGTCGTATATTCCACAGTCGTTTCAGCAGTAGTTGTTTCCGTCGTGGATGCAAGTATTAAAGTTGTTGTCGTAGATTTCACAGTCGTTTCAGCAGTAGCGGTTTCCGTCGTGGATGTTGGTATTAAAGTGGTGGTTGTAGATTCCACAGTCGTTTCAGCAGTAGTTGTTTCGGTTGTGGATGCAGGTATTAAAGTGGTGGTGGTAGATTCCACTGTCGTTTCAGCAGTAGTTGTTTCCGTCGTAGATACAGGTATTAAAGTGGTTGTCGTAGATTTCACAGTCGTTTCAGCAGTAGCGCTTTCGGTCGGGGATGTAGGTATTAAAGTGGTCGTCGTATATTCCACAGTCGTTTCAGCAGTAGTTGTTTCCGTCGTGGATGCAAGTATTAAAGTTGTTGTCGTAGATTTCACAGTCGTTTCAGCAGTAGCGGTTTCCGTCGTGGATGTTGGTATTAATGTGGTGGTTGTAGATACCACAGTCGTTTCAGCAGTAGTTGTTTCCGTCGTGGATGTAGGTATCAAAGTGGTTGTTGCTGTTTCTATACTAGTTTCAACAGTAGTTGTTTCGGTCGCGGATGTAGGTATTAAAGTGGTTGTTGCAGTTTCCATGGTGGTTTCAGCAGTAGTTGTTTCCGTTGTGGATGCAGGTATTAAAGTGGTGGTGGTAGATTCCACAGTCGTTTCAGCAGTAGTTGTTTCTGTCGTAGATGCAGGTATTAAAGTGGTTGTCGTAGATTTCACAGTCGTTTCAGCAGTAGCGCTTTCGGTCTTGGATGCAGGTATTAAAGTGGTGGTGGTAGATTCCACAGTCGTTTCGGCAGTAGTTGTTTCCGTCGTGGATGTAGGTATTAAAGTGGTTGTCGTATATTCCACAGTCGTTTCAGCAGTAGTTGTTTCCGTCGTGGATGCAAGTATTAAAGTTGTTGTCGTAGATTTCACAGTCGTTTCAGCAGTAGCGGTTTCCGTCCTGGATGTAGGTATTAAAGTGGTTGTTGCAGTTTCCATGGTGGTTTCAGCAGTAGTTGTTTCCGTTGTGGATGCAGGTATTAAAGTGGTTGTCGTAGATTCCACAGTCGTTTCAGCAGTAGCGGTTTCGGTCGTGGATGCAGGTATTAAAGTGGTTGTCGTAGATATCACAGTCGTTTCAGCAGGAGCGGTTTCGGTCGTGGATGTAGGTATTAAAGTGGTTGTTGCAGTTTCCATGGTGGTTTCAGCAGTAGTTGATTCCGTCGTGGATGTAGGTATCAAAGTGGTTGTTGCTGTTTCTATACTGGTTTCAGCAGTAGTTGTTTCCGTCGTGGATGTAGGTATTAAAGTGGTTGTCGTATATTCCACAGTCGTTTCAGCAGTAGTTGTTTCCGTCGTGGATGCAAGTATTAAAGTTGTTGTCGTAGATTTCACAGTCGTTTCAGCAGTAGCGGTTTCCGTCGTGGATGTAGGTATTAAAGTGGTTGTTGCAGTTTCCATGGTGGTTTCAGCAGTAGTTGTTTCCGTTGTGGATGCAGGTATTAAAGTGGTTGTCGTAGATTCCACAGTCGTTTCAGCAGTAGCGGTTTCGGTCGTGGATGCAGGTATTAAAGTGGTTGTCGTAGATATCACAGTCGTTTCAGCAGGAGCGGTTTCGGTCGTGGATGTAGGTATTAAAGTGGTTGTTGCAGTTTCCATGGTGGTTTCAGCAGTAGTTGATTCCGTCGTGGATGTAGGTATCAAAGTGGTTGTTGCTGTTTCTATACTGGTTTCAGCAGTAGTTGTTTCCGTCGTGGATGTAGGTATTAAAGTGGTTGTCGTATATTCCACAGTCGTTTCAGCAGTAGTTGTTTCCGTCGTGGATGCAAGTATTAAAGTTGTTGTCGTAGATTTCACAGTCGTTTCAGCAGTAGCGGTTTCCGTCGTGGATGTAGGTATTAAAGTGGTTGTTGCAGTTTCCATGGTGGTTTCAGCAGTAGTTGTTTCCGTTGTGGATGCAGGTATTAAAGTGGTTGTCGTAGATTCCACAGTCGTTTCAGCAGTAGCGGTTTCGGTCGTGGATGCAGGTATTAAAGTGGTTGTCGTAGATATCACAGTCGTTTCAGCAGGAGCGGTTTCGGTCGTGGATGTAGGTATTAAAGTGGTTGTTGCAGTTTCCATGGTGGTTTCAGCAGTAGTTGATTCCGTCGTGGATGTAGGTATTAAAGTGGTTGTTGCTGTTTCTATACTGGTTTCCACAGTAGTTGTGTCCGTCGTGGATGTAGGTATTAAAGTGGTTGTTGCAGTTTCTGTAGTGGTTTCAGCGGTAGTTGTTTTCGTCCGGGATGTAGGTATTAAAGTGGTTGTTGCAGTTTCTGTAGTGGTTTCAGCGGTAGTTGTTTCCGTCCGGGATGTAGGTATTAAAGTGGTTGTTGTTGTTTTCATGTTGGTTTCAGCAGTAGTTGTTTCCGTTGTGGATGCATGTATTGAAGTGATTGTCGTAGATTCCACAGGCGTTTCAGCAGTAGCGGTTTCGGTCGTGGATGCAGGTATTAAAGTGGTGGTTGTAGATTCCACAGTCGTTTCAGCAGTAGTTGTTTCCGTTGTGGATGCAGGTATTAAAGTTTTTGTTACAGTTTCCATGAGGGTTTCAGTAGTAGTTTCTTCCGTCGCGAATGTGGGCATCAAAGTGATTGTCGTAGATTCCACAGTCGTTTCAGCAGTAGTTGTTTCCGTCGCGGATGTAAGTATTAAAGTGGTTGTTGCAGTTTCTATAGTGGTTGCAACTGTAGTAGTTTCCATTTTGGTTTCAGAGGGAGATGATTCTGTAGATGGAGTGGGCGGAACCGTAGTGGTTGTTGCTTTTACCGTGGTTTCAACGGCTGTAGTTTCTGTTTCCGTACTAAGTGCCAGAGTATTTATTGTTGTACTTGCCAGCAACGTGGTTGTCGTTGCAACCTCTGTTATAGTTTCACGAGAGGTTGTTTCCGTAGTTGAAGTGGGTGCAGTTGTTATGGTTGTGATCTCTTTCATAATTTCAGCTGGGGTAGTGTGTGAATCAGTATATGTATGTTTAAATTCTTCTGTCATTCTTTTACTAGTAATCAATTCATCTGTATATTCAAACCATGTAGCTGATTCCTTAGTTCCTTCTTCTTCATATTCATCATACGCATGTTCGTATTCCTCACCATACTGCAGGTCATGAAATGTCCTTATCTCTTCAGTCGTAGACTGTATGGTTGTGCTACCCATTTCCTGGTCCAACCAACTTAATGTTGTTTCCATAATATCCTGTTCATGTATATGCTCCGTATTATAAGTTAACTGAGAATCTGGCGTTTCTGTTGTAATCAACATTCTAAGTGTATCAATATACCCCCTCATTTGATTCTTCTCTGTGCTGGTTTCTATCTCCATTCTCTTCCTGATATCCCGTTTTCTTCTTTTCTTAACGAAACTAATCGTTCTTCTAGTAATTGGTCTCGAGGCCCGATAAAAATTTAAGTTTCCCCTCGTAAATTGTGTTTCATTCCCGATACTGCTTTCATTTGGTTGCAAATGCGATACTTCAAACAATCTCTGCAACAAGAAGGTCCTATTCCGAGGGCCTTGCAGCGTTAGGCTTTCGGTAGTCGAAACATTCAGACTCGATCTTCTCCGTTTGCCACGAAAGAACAAATTGGACGATCTCCTGGTCCTCTTAGTTTTACTACGGCCGTGTCTTAAATGGGATTCGTAATTAGTCGTTATAGACTGTAAGCTCCTGGCGAGTCGACGATACGGTTTGTGATAACTATTTACAGACGGGAAATCGAGGCAGAAGCGAGGGTGTATGTAATCTGTAAAAGGATAAGGATAACTGACTTTGTGATCCCTCTGGGGGATACCGTTTTTCGATTTATGCCGTGCCTCTTCGACGTAAACCGATTCGAAATCGTTCTTCGACATCGTGAAACGGTTCTCCGTGATTGAACCGTTCGTTTTCTGTACAATCGCCTTGCCCCGCCACTGTTCAAGGATCGCAGATAGATTCGTGCAATCCGTATGATACGTGCTCGTTTCTCCATCGATCGTTGGCAACATTTCCTTTCTCATATAATTATCCTTCCTCAATTTTGTCGCTGTTGCCGTAGTATAAAAATTAACATTCTATAATACACAATATTACTTAGTGACGGCTAAATTAATTCGCGATAAGGGCAATTAACTTCGACAGCAATTGCTAATTGGTTATGGAGCGCCACTTTAACATTGCTACGAACGGTGCCGTTTTGTAGTGTTAAACATGGCGACAGTCGCGGTGTATCGAGGAGTGCCGAGTACTTACACTGGTGTCTTTCATTGTAGTGTTATTGATACTGTTACAGTAAATGGAATCGTTATCACTCTCGAAAATTCGAACGGTCACGCTAACATGCTCTGCTAGTATTGCCATGTACATCGCAAACAACTCACAAAACACGATAAGGAATATATTTCGCATAGCGTCATATCACGGACGTTCTGTATATATTTTCGCACTTTTCTAACTCATCTTTATCAGTCATGCCTCGAATCATCGTCTCAAAGTGCCTGCCATACGAAACTGCTCTGTTTCATGTTTATTCAATCGACCCACACCACATCGATACTGTTTGATTCGCAGACAGGTTTAGGTGTTCGATTAAATAATCGATAGAATATTGAACAATATCAGGTTCATCAGTTATGTCGGTGAATTATTCTAGGAATCGTTTAGGTTAATCACATAATGGAACTTGACAATCTTTTCAATCATTTTATGTTCCAATCGTTACGTTATTATTTTTGATTTTTTGCGGAATTCATTAATATGAATTGTTTTACTGAAGCAGAGTCGCATTGTTAAAATCTTTCTTCGTTATTTAACGATACCAGTAGTGACAGTTTTAAGTACGGAATACTCCCGCTTTGAAATAGTTGGTCCACTGTGTATATATAATAGTTAGCAGCAAAAACGATGCTATGATAGTAGAATCTATCTTTTCATGCTCGAGCTTATTGCTGACATGTGGATCTTGTCTCCACACCCTGATAAAACATTCCTACGATCAGTATCACAAATTTCTTCCTCATTTTCTGTACGCATGCAACGGTATCGCAATGATTGGCGCACGATCCCTTCTCGCTCTCGTGTACAAACTCTTCATCAAAGAATATAGTAAGGATGTTTGCGCATCCTATTTCGTCTTACGATTGGCATCACTGATCCTTATTTTTCAGGCTTCGATCCAGAAATGATAGAGCTCGAAGAAGATAAAAGCAAAGGGAAATTTAATGTGTTCGACGAATTTCTAGACATTCTCGGCATGGCTAGTTTGATTTATTCCCTGTGCTGTCATCATGGATATTATCTTCTTGGTGCCTGCATCGTCACCAGTTTATCTGTCCTCGATATAATGAAATTATGCAATTTTACGAGAATGCAATTGCAGGTACTCGGTTCTCACCAGCTATTATAATATTATGAAAGGAACTTGTGTTATATTTGAAAGGAAATTATTCTTAAAGGCAACCTTATCCAAGTTTTAGGAATAAAATGGGATAATTCGATTCCCTTAACGTTATCCTTTTTGTATAGACTAAAGTTTGAATAGGTTCAACACCTATATAGGGGAAGCAATAGAAGTAATTTGAAACGCACTATCTTCTAGGTAGTCTCAGTTTCTGAGAGATCTGTCCAATTTTATGCAAAAATGACGTGTATTTTTTCTTATATCCTTGAATTCTTTTTGATTCCAGGAAATCGAAACTTCACCACTACAAAGTAGTTCTCATCGAAGTAAAACGAATACACCTAGACGCGCCATCTTCGCCTGGGTGTTCGTTAATGGGTATTTCGCGTAAGTATACTAAATCTTCTAAATTTTACGATTAACCCGTTTCATTTATATATGCACTTTAGATATTCAGTACGTAACTATTACGCGCTGGTTGCTAATTACCCCTATCTTCTGACAAGTTGGGCGTTAACTCCAGAAGGATTTTACCAAGGATGGACGATACGACGTACTATTAACGATTACATGATGGCAGCTTATGTAATATACATGACAGAGGCACTTCGACAAACTTCGATATCATAAACACTTCTATTGCTGTCATAACGTTGCATTTAAATTACTCGAAACACTATTCCACTCCTAGCCTGTTTTCAAGAAACAATATCGACCAAATTCACCATTTGCAATATCTTAAAGTAGAATTCAATTATAGCCTATCAACGAACAATTCCTTCTGATAAATGGCTATCCATAGAACTACTAAAATGAAGAATATCATCTCTAACACTTATACTATCCAAGTTAAGCTTGATATTACCTCTTCCACTCTTGTATTCTGTAGTAAAGTAATCACACACTTAGAATTTTACCTGTTATTGCCCATTACACATATTCCTGCCTACCTATTTGTAAAATAATCATATTATATCATCCGAGATGAATCTTGAATCGTTCGAATACTAAGATCGATATTTGAATGTAGAATCACTGTGAAATAAAGAAATTTCATTTCCAAACATTTGCGAAAAATCGTCCCACCAGTTTTTTACCAAAATGTAAAAGATCCAAGGATATTAAGTCCTGAGGATATTCGGGTACAAGAGCTAAGGGTATCAACCCTTAATTCTTGTTCCAAGGAAGTGAATTGGGAATGCGAATTGGGCGAAGTAAACTCACCAGTAGTGGTCGATCCATCGATCTTTATTACTTCGCTCGTGATCAACACAATTTTTGCCATCTCGTCTCGCTGTCCACGCGTGCGCGTGGCAAGTATGTACAAAAAGGAAAAGACACGCGTCTATCGATTAAATATGTAACAGCGGTATCACGTTTAGAGGAGCAAGAGGAGAAAAGAAACATAAGCGTAGTCGCTGTGATAACTGTCACGCTGATGAGTGATAGCGTGTACTCGTCGATACGAGTTACAGGGGTATTTACGTTCAATTACATCGTCTAGAAAATTATCCTATTTAAACCGTCGACTCCCTATCACGGCAGTTCATCCACGAGATATCGCTATTCACCGGTCAGTTCGTTTATCTTAAATATCTAGTCACGAGTAAAAAAAAAGGGGGAAACTTTACCTATCCAGGACTGTCTTTATCTCTTTAAAATTTAACTACACTAAAATCCACCTTGGCAATATTAAAATATATTTGCCGTTTCAACGTAGAGGTTAATCATACTCGAGTATTTATTGATCTCTAAGTTGGCTTTCACATTTGGGATTTCCTTTGTTTCTCCTCGATTTCAATTATTTAAAAGTTAGAAGAAGCCATGGTAAAAGGGAAAGGTGGTAAAGACAGTCCCGTTCCATTCACTCCGTCATAAATAATTCTACTCAAAGGCAGTCTTTTTCGTACTCTTCCATCCTTCCATCATACATCATCAGGTTAGTGAATAATAGATACAGGTAGCGCCGAATGCACGGCAAAATTAATATAGAATCGTCCACTTCTGTTATTCTCCGCCTAACGAGGGGAACTGTAGCCATTAGTCACTCCACTTCCGGACCCCATCGCGCTCCAGGGAAAAAGGCCGTTGTCACTGTTCGTCTGCAACATTCCAAACTTTTCCTAATTTCTCCACATTTTCCTAATTCGACGCAGTAAAAATCTTTCCATCTCAAAGCAACTAAATCATTTCATCCTCACATTCTTGATTTCCTCTAATTAATAGACTGTTTAATTATTTCAAGCGCGCGATAAATACCAGGAAAATATTCATGCAAGTTAAATAATCTCTGTGACTACTTTTTCGTCACAACTTGTGAGAATTAAACAGGGAGGAGATATCGAAGGGTTAAATGTTGATGCATAAAAATAAAATTATACGTACGCTCGCGAAGGTGTTGAAATCAGATGTTGGTGTTGGCCTCCCTCCACGTGCTTTGGCCCAGATTGTGTAGCCGGAGGCTGCTACCGGTGTTCTCGTCCGGTTCGTAGGCGGAATTCGCGTGCCCAACGTGTCCCTCGAAAACATCCTTCACGGAAATCTGACTGCTCCTCGAGGGACGGCCTTGAATACCCAAAGGATTACCCGCCACCCCATAAATATTGTTCGCCCCTAGCGTCTGCATCTGCGACTTCCGTCTCTGCGCCATTATGCTGTTTCTGCGGCCCTCAAACGCCTTGAAAGCCTTCGCGGAACGTCTCGTCGACATGTTCCTTGGCAGACCTGATTGGCAACATTCGAAATTTAAAAAAAGGACCTTGTATTCGAAATCACGCAGCATAGGAAGACACGCGAACTAGTTATGATAAAAATATTGACAAGACCTCGGTCCATTAGCGATTTAAACCTACGCTTCCAATAATTTCAAACAGTGCTCCTGGATGTCACACCAAATACTGGTACGATCAAGTGTGTATAATCGACGTTTTTATCATTCAGACATTCGATTATTACTTTTTATGACGCAAAAGATCTCGCTCACCGTTCCCTTCAGACATGCTGAAGAATCGCTGCCTGAAGGCGACGTCAAGAGTATTGATTGCCTGCGTTTTTCTTCGACTCTTTTCGAGGTTTCTTATAGTCTTTCTTCTGCCAGGACCGCTGCCGCTGCCCTCCTCGTAATCACCCTCCATCCCGTCCAATCTTTGCAGATCCCTGACTATTTCCACCGCATGTTTCGATAACAATGCTTCCTCTGACATATCCTTGGTCTGCGAAGCAAACAGGCGTCACAGTTACGGATTACTCGCTAACAAGATACAGAAATGATTCTGTGTTTCGTGACACGCCGCGCTACGCACCTTCTTGCAACAGTACCAGTCCAAGCTGGTGCTGGCCAAAATGTGGGCGAAAGTGCCGAACCGATGGAACAGCATCGCAGTGAATTGGATCACCAATATCAGCGCGAAGAAGAACACGAAAACCAAACCAATTGGCTCGAGTTGTAGGTACTCTTTTGTGATGTGCACCTACGGGACGTGTTCGTAGTTAGAAAATATTGCCGAGCGAGCGGTGGTTGGATAGAACGTAAGGAGGAAACAGAGACAAAGGACGGGAGCGTGTAAAAAGGTTCGACACTCAGCGGTGATCCACTCCATTGTTATTTCATTGCAGCAAAACGATCGTGCAGGTCTTCAATAAAACATAAAATATTTTGCTTCCAATGTTATTCGAGAAACATCGTCTGCTCGTGATTTTCAATGAAATAACAGTGTGTCTTCTGATCGTGGTCGAGGATAGTTTCTGTGGTGCGTGATATGTGACCAATTTTCGAATTTTAAATTCAATTTAAGTGGAATAATCTTCTGCTAAAAGGGTCAGGAAGTCTGCACTGTTTTTAAAAGAAACTATCGCCGATACGAGCAGATACCGCGCGCATTGTATGCTTCTTAAGTATACGCAAACATCTAAGCCACCGTTTAGTTACACTGACAGTAACTCGTTAGTGGTGCTCCTCTGCTGTCATACCTAGCAGTGCATTGTCAGAATTAGACACGTACACACAAACACAGGAACGTGAAACGAAAACCTGCGCGACAAATTCTCCTTCGTGTTCAGGCAGGTGAATGGAAGAAAAAGTGGGGTTTCAGGATGTTCTTTGACCCCCCGGGCTTTCTCGCGATCCGCGTAACCGTGCACTTGCCACTATGAATCAAAAAGTAGAAGTCACGCCTTCTCACTTGAATTATTATTACTAAACATCCTTGGACCACGAGAGAGCTGAAGGGCGAGGAAGCCAAGAGAACTCCACAAGAACGTCGATTTCCTTCCAGTTCCAAAAGTTCCATTAAGAAAGGAACAAAAAAGTGAAGATACTTTAACCAATGCTACTGTATACAGATAGTCTAACTGACTTAGAAATAAATTGCTTAAACTTGTTCTCCAGGCTTCCACCGGTTAATGTTAGTCAAGAACCTATAGTGTGAGTGATCGCGTTAAACTATCGTCTCCTTCTAAACAGAAAAAAGTACACACAAAGATACGAGGAAGTGGGTGTAGAGAATCTTAATTAAAAAGGCGCCGATGTTATTTTGTGACTTAGCTAACTAGCTTCTAGCCAGATGCTTGGTTCCGCCCCGAGCTCCATTCGATGCCGGGTGTACCTGTGCAAACATGTTAATGGTCATTCTCCGCGTGCCGATGAGCCACGTTATTCACAAAACACAGACATGTCCCAGCAAGTGCAACATTATCACCGGGTACCATTTCCCGATGTGCTCCGCTGCTCGCCTGGCATTTAAATTGCAGAGTCAAATCGAGGGAGAGCCCTTCCCTTGAAATATAGTTCGATTAATACACTATTTTCTAATAACGCGTCCATTTTGACTATTACAAGCTTTTACACGATGGGAATTTACCACTATTAATCCCGGAAAAATTGAATCCGTGGTCGGCCCCAACAGCTCAATGTTAGAACAGCCGACGGGAGTCAGTGAATGGTAGAAATCAGAGAGTAGGTGCCAAGTCCCTGGGCAGCAATACCCAATCAACAAATTCTGTTACTCCCCACGGGGCTAATATCGATTCCATCAGCCGATATCTTTCAATTCCGATTGACCGCCGCGGTAGAACTAGCCCGTCTACGATAAATCGAGAAACGAAGGGTGCAGAGCGAAGCAACGGAGCACAGCGGAGGTGTTAGTCTCCCGAGGTATCAGTGAGACAGCATCTCTGTTTCGCAGTTTCCTCTTTTCTTTTTCTTTATTTTAGGTGGGAGCGTTCTCTTTGGGAATAACCAGGTACCTCCGAGGTCTCTTCGATAAAGGTGATATTCGTCTTGACGCCGAGTGGCCAGACAACGTGCAGCTGATCTTTGTTCAGCTGCAGCAAGAATACGATCAGAACGAACAACGCATTGAACATAAAAAACGCAAACACGCTCTTGTTCCGTAGCTCAATCAGGTCACCGGCAATGCGAGCCTGTCGTGGATCAGGGAAGAGAAAAAAAAACAACGTTAAAAAGTATGTAGAAAAAATTACGCTCCGTCCAGTCGTCGATCCTAGAGCTCCTTGGAGGATCCTCGAGGGAGATCCGTGACACCGCTGGGGTCGCAGTTCAATGCATCTAAAGCATCGCAACACACAAATGAATAAGGAAAAACAGATTGTAGCTGCGAAAGCAATTCGAACGTTCCAATTCCCGCCATATCTATCGTCTAACAGCGGGACACCTATTTTCTACCAGGCTTCCATGCTTCCACGGGGATCGATTCTCTGGCGCGCGCAAAATAAAAGAAGCGTCGAGGTCTATCCTATACTCGTTATCGTCCGAAAGCTATTCAGCGTACTTAAAGTATTCCGCTACGAGGGGGAAAGCACAACCAGAAATTAATGCGAGCGCTAAATTGATTTTTGATAGATCTTAATCTTTTTAGGGGTTTGGGGGTTGGGGTTGGGGGAGTATTGGGGGTGAAGCTTAAGGAGGTAGGATTACTCGACATGGACGGAGCGGTCTTTACCTCCTGCGAATTTTCGTCATAGGTGATGTTCGTCTTGATACCGAATGGCCACTTCACGTGCAACAAGTCTTTGTTTAATTGCAGCAGAAAGACGATCAGGACGAAGAGGGCATTCAGCATAAAAAACGCGAACACGCTCTGGTCACGTAGGTCCTTTAGATCTTTGGCGATTCGAGCCTGATGCAAGCAGCATGGATCGATTATTCTTACGGTTCGTTGGGTTCAATTTCCTTCTTTTCTATCAGGCTTGTACTTTCAATCTTATTGTAACACTCTACGTCGCGATATGTTTTAGCGAATTATTATTTAAGTGTAAAACGACTCGAGAAATTTGCAAAACTGTTATTCGATACAAGTATTTCGATTCGAACTTGCGAGTTGATTTTTAAATTAGGTACTACTGATCAAGTATTATTCTGAGACTATTGATTCTTCAACGTTTAAAAATATATGAAACAGTCTTTCAACAAAATTATCATATTTCTTATTATCTTTAACTCATCTTTTACTTTCCATTGTATATCCCCGATATATTCATGTGTAATCAATTAATCAATTGAAACTGGAAGATTTACTTCTCAAAGAATAATTAATTAATTATCTCTAATATTTCTAACTCTTCAAAAGTATTTCCCACGTTTAACAACTGTATGCGACTCAAGTATAAAGCCTAACAAATCAACATTGCCTATAGGGCAATAATTAGATACGAAAGTACTACGATTGCGCGAGAGACTATTAAAACTCAAAGTCTTCACCTTCTCTGCTTTGTCCTCGTCTATAGGGTACAGATACTTCTCCAAGAGATCTTTCCAAAACAGTTCCTCCTGTAGCGACAGGACATCGACCTCGCCTTTCTTCAAGCCATCGTCGCTCAACCAGTAAGGTCGGCTTAAAAAGTTGCTGCCCTCGCGATTACCCTCAGTGTTCTGACTAGTCACAGTCTCCGTGTCGCTGTGGCAATCCTGGTCCTCGGCAGATTCCTCGCCAATGGGACCGAGATGGTCAGCAGTTCGTGAACCCACGGAGGATGCTCGTCGTCGACCTGAATTTCCTGCCCCGTGCGGATCCAAACCCCTGAGAAAATTGAAGTAAAAGCAAGGTATTTCCCCGATGCCGCTCAAAGGACTGGATTAGTCAACTTTGCGAAATTGCTCGTTAAAAAGGATAATGACACAATGGCTGTGTAATATATTCTATATTTAAAGCCGATCAAAAAAATATGTGACGTTTAAACCTGTCTCGGGGCGTATCTCATAAAAATGGTTCCATTTCGTACTCTTTAATTTGAATAATTCCAATCATTCGCATCGATTTGCAATGAGAAAGAATGCTCCTTCGACGTACCTTTCAATGCCATCCAAACGCTTTCCAAGGTGTTCCAAAGATTCGGCAATGGCGACCAATTGCTGCTTCTCGTTAGACGCCTGGCTGTGAGTGCAGAACATACACTTGAACAATCCTGCCAAAGAGATCTCTATCGACCCTTCCTCGTCGTCGTTCGAACCAACGCCATTTTGCAGGAAGCCCAGCAAGGACTTCTGCTTCGCTTTCCGTTTCGCCTCCTCGGCTTCCTTTTTCTCCTGCTCAAGTTCCTATTAATTCAACGACAGAAATGCAGAACACGTTAATTTTTCTGCGGTTTCAAACGAACCAGTGATTTCCAAAACCAACTGCGAAGCATCCTGTCGTTAGAAAGATAGAAATTGGTGCAGTTACTGTGACTATTTAAATATCTGAGGAATTACAGTTTCCTCTGTTGAAAATGGACAGTAATTTACAATTATGACAGAGGAAACTGCATAAAGAAATAAAGGTTTGATTCGCGGAAAAAAAAATTGCAAGAGCATTTTACCCTTTTCTATGCTAACGTTGTAAAGTCATTAGTCACGGTAACTACGCTATTAAGGAAGATAATATTATATGCAAGGTGGTTTAGTAAGTATTTCAGTGACAGTAACCTTTTTTTATATGTTTAAGTGATTCTGAGTTATGAACTTCGCTTTTAAATTTCTTTAGAGTGATAGAGGGATATTCTTCTATTTTGTAATCTGCAACTATATTTCGAATACTTCTGCCTTAAATGACATTAAATTTCGAATCTCTTCCCACTTAATTCCTGTCATCAATATACATAACTTTGCACATATCAAAGGGGCAGTAAAATGGCTCTTGGCCAACTTTATATTCATGAATCACCATGTTCGTTTAAAAGGCATTTTACCACATCGAAAACAAAACCCTCCATTTCCAATTAAAACTTAAACATCACCCTTGTATCCCGAAAACCTGGACTGCCACAGAATAGCCCCACAATTCCCTAAATATGTAATTATTAAAGTCAAATTACTAAACCACCCTATATATTATAGAACAATCGATACTATCGATTAAGGGAAACATAATACCAAGTATATTAAGATATTATTAGTCCTGCACCTTGAAACAACGACGACCAGTAAAGTCAAGATCAACAGTTAAAGTTCAACCATTTACTGTAGATATTCGTGAATAATTATTTATAGCGTAAGAAAGTTAACACGTACCAGTGAATGGACATTTTTAATTAAAATGAGTAAAATATGTTATTAAAGTAAGCAACTAATTAATTAGAGATTTCTTTTCATTTCTTACTTCATATCCAAACAATTTTTGCAGTACGTGGAATCAATCGCGCTGCAAACATAATTTTATAATAGTGTTCATTCATTAGCCTTAAGTATTCATTTACTGGTGCATTTACCCTATTCGTAATATTATATTCCCTTCTATAAAGAGAATCTACAGTAACATCGCCAGCGTGTTACGTCTTCAAACACCAGTTGCTGTTCTAGTTCCAAGGGTGCATAATTATTAATAAACCCCTGTAAAGAGAGGTAGATCCGAGACAGATCGATTAGTCGGTTAATAATGAAGGTAATTACCGCGGCGGTTTTCTTTGCCTTTACTTCCCTCGTGCCCCACGTTATGTCGTTCAGGTTACACACGGCGTAAATGATAAGCAGCACGTACATCGAGGGTACGGTTACGAAGTACATGATACTGTGTATTAGAGAGAGGATTTCCACCGGGTGCAGCAATCCGGTTATCACTATCTGACCAATCAGCAGCATTAGAAACATCGCGGACGGCGATAGCACTCCATCCTGAACGATGCTTATCGCGATCCCCACGATCACGGCGATCATTATCAAGCCGTATACAGTGCTCAACAATAACGCCATGATAACCTATCACAGCATTGTTAATAGTCCAATTAACACGTTTCCCCTTTAACTTAGAAACGCATAAAACGACACATCGGGGGCTGTTCTCACTGAAAATGGCAAGGAATGAGGTTCGCGTGGTATTTTCGATTAAATCGCGAGCGAGTTCATACTTTGGAGAATAAAGGTCGCACTTTTGACTTTGGACGGATACAGACATACTTAGGTGATTGTAGAGGGTTGGTAGTGGACGGGAGAAATATTGTGACGTACTTGGGACGGAGTCAAGGGTTATATAAGTGGTATGCTTCATTATTCAATCTGTTCTATCTTTAGGAGATCTCAGATGTTAATGTACTAAGAGATCAAAATTGTACAGAATTCCCTCCACTTTCAAGCGTGTCTGTGAGTGGTTGAACGTTTCCACTTGGTGTTCTGGACACACCGATACCGAGAACATATCCTCGATGTGCCATTTTTGTAATACTTTCTGTTACGAGAAAAGAACGAGGACGTACGTTTGCGACAAGAAAGCTGGACATTGAATAGCGTGCAGGATTAAAGCAAAGCTTCGGCTATCGTAAAGGCTCCTTTCCATTTATCGTTATTGAGTTCCCTGATCCTGTGCAATTTGTACAGCGATAAACAGCGTGACTGTTAGAAATGATAAATAAGGAACAACCGAGGTAAAGGCGACCTTAAGTTTCCGACATTTCCTATGAAATTTTTACAATTGATTTGACCCTGTGTTCTTTAATTAATACAACACCCCCGATTAAAACCTATTTCACCACGAACCGAAGCAACCGAGCAATGAATATTCAGGACAAGACGAACCTTCTTTGTCTTTTTCACTTGGACCTCGCGAGTGCCCCAGGAGACGACGTTCAAATTAATAATCGAGTAAAGGATCAGCAGAAGGTACATGGAGGGTATCGAGAGGAGATAGATGATGCCAGGTACGATGCACCAAAATTCTTGGGGATGGAGGCAGGCTGCTATGAAGAACGAGCTGGACAATGATATCAAAAATATGGCGGATGGTGAACCGATACCGTCCTCGCCAAGCTGGAGGGCCGTACCTACGATCACCGCCATCATTATCATCGCGTATCCGGTCGACAATATCTGCGCGCACAGAAGCTGAAAGACGAGGACATTTACAGAACGGACAATCGAGGCGAACGACCATGGACGAACATGAAATCGCCGAAGCCCAATCGACTCACCTGTATGTTGGATTTACAAGTAAAACAAATGATCATAAACAGCAGAATAGGAATAATATTGTAGTAGAAGCTGGTCCAATTGTCGATCTTGAAAGCAGCCACGAACGCACCTACCAACATGAGGAAAATCGTGCCTGGTCCTAAAATGGTGCCACCTGGAACAGGAATTTGCAAAACTCGGATGTTAAGCAGTCATCCCTCTCATAGCTGGGGGACTCTTATTTCTCTAGGGAATGGAGGATTCGCTTAATTAACGTTCGACTGACCCATGAGCAAGATCTGATAGGAGATGTAGGGAAGAGAAATGTTGTCGTTGATTTTGATCGTCCGTTTGGCGTCCATCAGGAGGTCCATGATGTTGGCTATGGTGGAAGGTACCCATCGACGACGTTGATTGTAAAACTCGTTGAAACCCTCGGGTGCGTGAGTGTACGCATCGCTAGCTGCGGAATACTCGACCTGCGACACATTTCAAGAGTATACAGTTATCTGTGAATGGAAAGTTATGTCCTGTTATGTGAAGAGTAAAATGGAATGTCAATGAAGAGTATCACACCAAATTCTAGAGATACTTGGCGGTGATACACCTAAGTCGAATGGCTTTAAGATCGCTTCAAGTCGAATGCCGTATTTCCCAATTCCCTTTATCAGAAACATTCCTTCCTGATATCATTTACAATTAGTTTCGTGGCATTTTACTTACTCGGTAGCCTCGTTGCAAGAGCAGCGTACAAAGCCATCGATCCTCCCCCTGATCGTACTGAACGTAATGCCTCGCCTCGTCGGATCTGGTCGTGTACTTCTTCATCACGTTATCGTCCATCAGAGCTTTGCCTCTGAAGAGGGAGAAGCAGCCGGGACTACAAAGAACGCAACCGATCATATGTTCGGTGGCTTTCTGCAGCCAATGACCAATGGCGTACTCGAACATCTGGTACCATACCATGGGACCTGAAGCGACGAAGTCCGTAGGATATGAATCTCCTTGAAACGCGTACTCCATCATTCTACTCTATTTCTTCCTGCGATACTGACCTGAGCCAACTGGGTGAATTCGCCCGCAAGCTGCGCCGAGATTTTTGTTCTTCTTCATCAAGTCCACGAGCAGCTTCACCGCGGCTGGTTGGAAATCAATGTCGCCGTCGAGAGTCAGTAGATAAGTGTTCTCAGCGATCACCTCCTTACGGTCAACGCTAATTGGTAACTCCATCAATCGGTGTCCTAGCAGGTAGTACATGTACATGACCTGACAAAAAACGAAATATGTAGGGTTGTTACTCACGGTAAAGCAGCTTCTCCCAATTTTTTTCTGTTACTACCTATGGTACTAAACACTTCGACGGTTGCAGCTTTTCAAGCAAATTTAAAGTTCCCTGTCTCTATCAAATTTCCTGACTGAATCTTCGAATGGTATAGTTGTGAGATACGGTTAATTTCTCAGTCTCACGGAAAGTAGTAGATCGAAAGCGTGCGTGACAGTGGCCGTTAGTGCAAAGTATACTCATGGATCACTAATATAAGTTACAGGGGTGGTAATAATAGAAATTGGAATAAGATGAATTTTTACTCATTTTTACAGAACAAATTACCCCATCCATGATGCTTCTAATATTTTCCGTCGCTTCAAATATATTAATTAATAGGGCGAATACATCTTAGAATATTTGCACAACTTATGGTACCTGACTCCATCGCTTTCTGTGACGAATCTTGCTCTTGTCCTTCAAGTGAGCGATCATCTTCGTCTTGCCAGGAAGAGTCCACACCAAACGACCACCGTAGGGCGTCGGATATTTCTTCGGCGCTCTAACGTGCATCCTCGTTTGATGAACATCCGACGCAGCCTCGTCCAAAGTGCCCACCAACAGTTTCACGAACCTGTTCACTTGCGACTCGTTCTCATCGTGGTCCGATAACTCGTACGCGTCGTCGAAGAAGATGTGAGCTGAAGGGGCGAATTCGTATCACGTACGCGTTCCTTTTTTTTTTTTTTTTTTTTGTTTTTAAAGCAACGACGAGGCATGGGGTAGAATTTTAAGAAGATATCAGCGGACAGAATTTTTAATAAAGGTGTATCTTGGTCGACGATCCACTACGTATTTTCTTACACAATGTAGATATAATTGAAGTATTTAGGGAAGCTGTGCTTACTTTCGAATTCGTAATAGTCCGGATCGACAACCTTAAGGTATTTCTGGGCAACGCGTCGCGCGCATTGATCCTCGTCGAGGCGTAGGATACTCTTCAAGAATTCCATCATTTCCTCCTTGTTTTCATGCCACATCGTCGCGCAGGCATAGATCCTTGTTACGTGATCGCTACTTTTTACGGCCGACGGGGGTGTAGTAGAGCCGTCCGTTTGCTCGTATATGGTCTCGTAATCTCCATCTCCTTTCTCCTTCTCTATCTCCGCTAGATCCTGCCCGACAAAAACACCGTTCACTCTTCCATATAAACGATCATGCTCACCCTGACGCTCGAATCCTCCTACAGCGCTGTTAACGTTGCTCGAGGACTCGTAAAATTGCCCACCGCGACGCGCTATCGCCCCTATTAAGCAGATATAATTCCAGAAATTTCTATAACTCTCCGTCGAAACTGGTCCGTGCATCTTTTCACATAAATTAGGTTTAATTGGGGGCATTTCTCTAAACCGAAGAATCATCCGTTAATGAATTGTCGCTTTAACGGGGCAATTAATAATTTTAAATCAATTTCACCTTGACTTTTTACATCTCTAGAAATTAGTGGGCAATTTTAGAGCCTGAAAACGAACTGCCTCGAGATCATTATGGTCTCTATAAACAGTCTTCAGCTTTGGGGCTAGAAAATAAAGACGATAGTTTCTCCAGAAAGGAGTCTCTGAATTACCTCGACCTTCACTTCCGGTTGGTCGTCCCGTTTCCTGTTCAATCCCATCGACTGGTCGATCAGCAAAGAATCGTACATGGGCATGACAAAGAGCTTCTCCGTGGAGGCGAGACGTTCGCATTTCGGGGTCCAGACATGCAAGGTAATCCACGTTTGCGACAGTAGCCAAAGCAGCCACACCCAGGCGTACTGTTTCGACACGAAGTCGTTGAGGAAGTACTGCGGCGGCGACTCGTAAAAAAGATAATCGGGGATGGTGCCGTGGAAAATGCATGGATCGCCATTCCGCAAGCCACATGCGGCGATCAATAAGGATATCGACACTGGTATCGTCAGGTTCACTGGGAACGCGTAACTGAACCCCTGTATCAGGATCTTGCACGCGAATTTACCTGCGAAACGTAGAACACTCTTCTCTACAACCACTTCTGGATATTTTTATACAATAAGCTCCTGATTCCAAAGAATCAGACCCAACTCCTCGAAAGGGGGCCTCGTCAGGAAATGGCAAGTTAATAAACACGTCCCTCCGTTCAAATTTGAAAGCCCCTCCGTCAATTTAAACCTGCAAGAACTTACCGAAAATGTACGCGAAGTAGGCGCCAAAGATTTGCAACAGCAAGACGTATATAGGCGTGGTCACGCTTGCGTCCATGGATATTGGATCCCCAATTTGCAACACGTCCGCAATGTCCGTGATGGTGGAAGACGTTTCTGATCGCACCATTGACACCGTGATCTTATGGTCTCCGAACGCGGTGCTTAGCATCGAGAACAAATGACCCACGGTATCCCCCTTCATGTGAAGTATCAATAAGCAGCTGATGAAGAATGCCACGATCTTCCACACCGACATGAACATATAAGTGAAATATCGCGTCAGCCGCAATTCTTTCTTCACCCTCCCGAGGGACCTGACGAACCCTACGGACCAAGGACACAAATAATTGAAAGCAATCATCTTCCCTCGAGCGTCTCAAACAAGTCTTACACTACGACTACCATGGAAAATTGTTGTCTACCAATGTTGAATGATTTCTAAGAAGCACATGACATG
Source organism: Andrena flavipes (assembly GCA_963971345.1). Taxonomy (NCBI): domain Eukaryota; kingdom Metazoa; phylum Arthropoda; class Insecta; order Hymenoptera; family Andrenidae; genus Andrena; species Andrena flavipes. The sequence goes on from OZ020481.1 coordinate 37,072,785, forward strand.
GTGGAATTAATTTTTTTTATTTTTCTTTTTTAATAGCAGATATATTAAAATACCTCTCGTTCTTTTCTTTCTCTTTAAGGTAATTGTTTATCACAGAAATGTGAGTCTCGGAAGAAATCATAAAGTTTCGCGGGATAGGAAGACGAAGGTGATAAACGTTTCAAGATTTCCAATCGATTGGGTGCCCGTCAATCGGGAGAGAAATAAATTCTCAGAGCACCTCTGCCGCTCTCGATTCTGCAGAGGTAATTAAAGTTTGCAATCGTTCGAGATCTCGTTAATAGTTTCCCGACTTTCGTGTAGCTCTTGTCGCTGTTACAAATAGTTGGCGTTCGAGCGTTTCATGGAAGACGAGCCAAACGATTTATCGTCTCGCATTGATCAATGATGACCACTTACGCACTTACCAATGGGACTTTGCATGGACACATAATTTTCCCACCAGCCGCAGGAAACCAGAAACAGAGTGGGTGGTATAAGCCACAGGGACTGTCGTGAGCTGTCCAATAATGGCCAGAGGAAGAAACTTGTCCCTTGGGCTGCCAGCGCGGCAATATCGATCAGCACCAAGACACATCTCTTCGATTCGTCTTTGTTTTTATTACGGGATAGGAGCCCTTAAAGAAGAGGATTGTCTTTATCCCGAATTCAATTCGAATTTACCTCGACCTATATTGAGATCGTGATAACCTCCCCGCTTAATGAAAAGTGGTTCCTTCTACGGTTAAGCGCTGTAGGACCTTTACGATCCAAACCGGTTGGGAGAAATGACGATTAAGATAAGGGAATTTTCGCATAATAGAATTCTACATATAGGTAACTGAGAGGTGAAGAGAATTCTATAGGTGACAGTAAAAACGGAAAAGATAGGAACAACTTTTTAGTCATCTTTTCTTTCAAATCAACTATTTAAATTTATGCGCCATTTCGCCGTAACGGTGGAAAGTGAAGATAAATTTGCTAAAAATCTAGGCGTTTGATTAAGGGAACGCGTTCCTTACCTAGTAGTCCAGGTACGAAGCACACGCAGTTCGTCAGCATCGCACCTTTCACGACGTCCAAATCAGGAAGCACTGCCAGAAACATTAGAGCCAGGCCAACTACGTGGAAGGTCTCCATGAGAAATACGAGGAGGAAATGGGATATAGGTGGCTTCTTCCACGATTTAAAGATACATATTCTAATGCTGCGTATCAGTGTGCCGAATTCGGGCACCGCGAACGCGATTATGATGCACCAGATCCATGCTATCCTTTCTTCTTCTGGTAACGTAACTACAAATTGCTTGTCCCGACCTGTAACAATACGTTACACTGAAAACCAAAATCCCTAGATTCCGAATTCTACTTTATTAACACGGCCCACGTCGTGTGCGCCACCGGTGGTGCACGAAGCCGGAATGGAAAGTGCAGCACAGACCGTGTAAAGAACAAAGGCGGAAGAAAACGTCGATTGTATTCGCATGAATCGTCCGAGCATCTCGGTACACTGTACCAAGATACTCCAGTTATAATAATTACTTTCGATATCTAAGATCGAACGATTTCCTAGCATCTGCGTTCGCGTGCAAGACCTATCACGGTGTTCCAACCTGTTTTCACGTACTTTCTCTCCTTTGCCTGCACCGTAGGCTATACGTGTCGCTGGCAAAAACATTCCAGCGTAACTGTGTTACGAGCACGATCCACTTTTTTTTACATTACTTTATAATGCTCTGTTGGATCGTTTTACAGCACGGGTACATCGATCTGGGCGACACTATGTTTTTGAAAAACTTCAGTCCCCCGGGTTACTTCGAAGAAAAGAACCTGTTCCCCGTTTCATTTAATTACATCCCTCATTTACTTTACTTTAACACTTTGAGTGGCGCAAGGCTTTGAAAAATGCAGTCCAGCGCCAATCAAAGTGTTAATAATTCTCCCAGCTCATTTTATTCTTACTTATTATATGTAATATTCATGTTGACATATATTTTACGACAATACACAGAAATTTCTCAATATAATTTGCCGAGGAACTAACCAGAAATTGCTATACACTTGCAGCGACGCAACGCTTTGGTACCAAACGCTGACAAGCAGCCTGCGATTATCGCTTGAATGGAATTAAGTGGAAACGGGGAGATGAATTTTGCCTACGAAACTGCTGATGTATCCCCTTCTATCGGCGTGCGCGCCATTAAATGTTCGATCACTTACCTAACTGCCTGTTGCAGTAAACGATCGTTCGATCAGCTCTGAGCTGTGATGTCATGAATAGAATTGTTCCTTTGGCAACTGCACCGCTTCCCAGCACTATCACAAAAACTAAAAGATACACCACGACCTTCGTTATCTGCACCGTCGCCTCCAGGCATCTCTGATTGGCCATCGAACCAGAATCGATTTTCGGCGGCGGATTCCGAAACACATCCCATCCTTTGGTTTCCACAACGGTTCGTTGGCTGAAACAATGAAATCGTCAAAAGCGATGTGCAGAGGGAAAGTTCGAATTTTAAAATGGAACTTTTCAGTGAATATATTATATTCTTTTGTGTGAAATAAAATTCTGATATTAACGTGAAAATATTCTTCGAGTTGTCAAAAAAATAGCATGACTTGAAAATTTTTAGAGCTTCCACTTTTAGATGCCAATAGAATTAGTTTCGGAAAAATAAATCCCATGAAAAGTCAGACTTTGAATGTGACCCGAAGTTAAATTATAGAAGAATGATGCTTAAATTTTATTTTTTATTCTTTATAGCTGTTTACTGTATGGAGTGGTTGCGAAAGAAGACAAGTTAAAGGGACATGTGTATTTGCGATTTATAATATTTTAGAATGCGAGGCGGTTCGGCCAGCACAAAGAGTAACCTTCCTCCCTTCGTTTCTTTTTCTTAAGTCAGGCGACGAACAACGTTTGCAAATACCATGGTTGCTTTGCAAGGATACATTTGCCACATACCTGTCGCCATAGTCTTGTGCCAATGGGGTACTCTCGCCGTCCGAAAAGTCATCTGCCACAGCTACCCCTCCACCACCTGGGATCATTCCATTCTGATGCTGATTTTTGGACATTCTATCGACAGAGATTAATGGTGTCAGAGAAAGTTGAATACTTTATTAATTATCACATGCTTCATGCTGTCTCTAAACTCTATGATTATTAGAAGTAAAGAATGTGGGACCTAATCTTACGACATTTGCAAAGTACGAAGGAATATAGTTGGAAATGGCTAAAATCTTGACCCAAGAAGTGGATATTTCAATTAGAGGAGATTTAGAATTTAGATAGTAATCTTTCGAAAATTCTTCTTAGATAAAATTTTGGAAATAGCTCTTTTATTTGAATAACTGATCTAATTAGTAGCATAACTCTCGATTCTTTATTTAAACCAAATTATTTAGACTGATGTAGGTTATTTTTTATCTTTTTCGAGAGCAGCTCGCGATGTAGGACACAAGTGAAACGCCGTAGTCAGTCCATTATACCTATAAGCAAATACATACTTGAAAATAAAAACCTAATTGGAAGACAAGCTTTCATAAAACCGTGGGTATAAATATTTGCCAGAATCCATGCGTAGGTATAACTGAGTATGCATTTTCACCTACCATGGAAGTTACAAAAATGAATCCAACAGACAGCAAGAAGACCGTAACAATGGAAAATGATAAGAAAGCGTGTATGTAGAACGTGTCGAGATATTAGCTTACTGCCAACAACTCGTGAAAATTTCCCTGCTCCTACGATGCATCGTTCATCTACCATGGCATTAAAACTATTTTTAAAAACACCCAACGATCCTTCCAAATTTAAACAAATTTGAAAAAAAAACGGTTACTTAATCATTATAATCATTATACATTCCTCCAACGTGTATTTAAATGTAGCTATTTATAATTTTCCCCAACGCAATATCAATAAACTTCAATCTTCAAACATTTCCAAGCCTTTATTCGTCGAAGTCAGGCATACATAACTCGTTCAGTCCTCAGCATTAAGGAGAAAGTCGAGGACCGAGCAAAAACCCAGACAGCGAGCATATGGCTGCGTAATGATCGAAAACATACGGATTCCACAGCAGTAATCGAATTTCCCTACGGTCGTCTACAAAATCGTCTAGCCTACGTACAATTTCATACGCCAAAATGAACCACGGAGGCTGGCGTAAACGCTGCGCAACGGATCAGTTGGCAGCCAACTTTCTACATTTGTCACCGATCGCCAGGCCCCGGGACTGGTTTCCATAGGGTAACCAGCGTACTTTTCGTGGAAAAAAAATCCTCGTACAACATTCTCTGGCACAGCGGTTGCGAAAGGATCAGCTCGTTAAACTAATTAGCGATTCATCAGAACTGGAATAATCACTCTCCTACATTTTATCGATTCCCTATACCTGACCGGTTAAGAACCTCAAGCACCAAAGAAACCCTCATAATTCTTTGAAATTGTAAACCGCATCGATCGGCAAATTAAAAAATCCCCTCTACCATTGCAAACTGGGATCCGAGAACCCACTCAAGGCGAAGCGCGAATACGCGTTAACCCTGACTCGATCGAATCGCGCCAAACCAGTACTTGCATTACCCTGCTCTACGGAGTATGTACTACAGAGATATAGTTACGCATATGTTACGGGATCGTCGGAGATCCAGCATCGTGGGCGCGCATGAAAATCGAACCGCCAGGAGTTCGCCGTTTAACGAGCGCGCCCAGTTCCTTGCTTTCTGTGGGATCTAATTACTATAGGAGAGTCGACGGTGGTTGGCGGCGGCTATTAACCGAGGAAATAGGGCGGAATGAAGGAATGAAGGAAAGAAGGAAAGAAGTAGGCGTAGGGCGCGACTAGACGGCTGTTCCCTCGCGGTCGTTTCGATCTGTTCGGGGCGACGCGAGGAAGGCGGAGGCGTATCTTTGTTCGTGGAGGTCTGGGCTTTCTGGTTCCTGGACACTGAAAGTGAAAGGGAACGAACCGTGAAAGATAACATAGCAAGGACGTCCACTGCAACTCGCCGTGTCGGTTGCTGCCCTCGAGGCACGTCACGGATTCGTTCGTTCCTCGGTTTCACCCCCTCGACACCGCAACACTTCTCGCATCCTCCGTCCGCTACTTTTGCGCGCCGCGCCGTGCCGTTTCCACGTCACCCTCCTTTGTCCCGGCCCGTGCCCCGTTCTCCGCGTGCTTCTCTTCAGGGTTACAGAGCCACCTTCGCCAACGACGCGAGGCAACTTCTTCCATCCCCCCGAGGGACGACCTTCCTTTGTTTTATTCAACAATTCGGCGGTGACGGGTCAATGGGCGGCGATCGGCCCCAGTGATCCGGGTCTTAACGAATACTTGACGAGAAACTGTACTACGTTCCTTCTGTTACCACCTGTAATTTTCAGTGAATACTGAATTCGCGTGCGGGTATATCTGCGTCGTTGCACAACGAATAAAATAGAGCAGAACGCATGCTTCGATTCACATTCACCTGGCCGTTTTCCTGACTTGGAAAATGGAAACCGTCGACGTTTCCGCGAGAAACCGCGTTCCTCGCGCGCGACCAAGCAACTTTGAGGTGGAGAACGCTTAGGACATCGCACACTGAGCGAGTTCAATGTCGATCGATCTACAACGCGATTCATAAACAGTGTTAAATATTGTACTACAATGGTAGCACAGATATGAATTTTACGCGCCTCATTAATGGGGAAACAATCGCATTCCGTTAAGAATAGAATTGGAAACAAAGAAGACATACACTGCCTTCTGATAGATTTCCGGATATCTCTATTACCACTAATCTCTAACCGATACTGCGATACAATTCGTCTTCCTTCCAATCCTAGCTCTCTAAGATCCCCAAAAGGATCCATAGCGAATAAGAGAATTTAACGACAGAAAAATCCACCCAATAATTCCACACTTCATCGAACACTGCTATCCATCCAATTCTTGTAGACCAGTTATACAACTGAATCTCAGGGTCACTTTAACGCAACAGAAAGTACTTGGAGCATCGCGAAGGAGCAAGGGAATGACTCCGTAACTTAAGAAACTCTTCTGAAGTTACAGCCGACGTTCCTTGGATTCAGTATCGACGTGGCAAGGGAACGTCGGCTGGAAAGGCGAGGCAAAGCAGTGGTTTGTAAAAAATTACGGAAACGTTTACACCCCTGCTTATCAGGCACCGTATGGCCCATTCTTCTCGTGCTTTATTTCGGCCGTAAGTTACGCTCGTATGCATAAATGTCGGCAGCACGGCGGCGGAGTGCCGTGGGCTTGTACAGCCGAGTGTTAGCGCGTTCCTACTCCCTAGGCTACCACTTTTCGTCGTCTTAAGGCCGTTGTCCTATGAGTCATTGTCCACCGCAGAATTGTTTGCCCTCCTCTCTATCCTTTAACCCTCTCGCGGTCCAGCCTGACTTGCACGCTCCGCGACTACTTCTGTCTATATTTAACGGGGAATTCGGTCGACAAATATTTCAAAAACCATGCAAACTTCCCGTCGCTGGTGTGGCTGCTTCTTCGGTCGCGCTGCTTCATTTTCTTTCGCCGTGGAGTCCGAAGGTGGATGAAATCACTGCTCGTGTTGGAGTAATTTTAAATTGTCAAAGGTTGGTGAAATGATCCACCAAATGAATAATTAGGGTTTGGAAAGTTGTTAGAATTCCTTGATAGTAGTTTGATAGTGATGTACGATCTTTTTGCAGCATCGCAGTCCTGATTTATAGGGGACGCGTGGAACGGTTTGGCCTGCTTCTAATCTTATCTCGTTCCAGTAATGGGCGTGTTGTGCGAATTCGTGTAGTAAATAACGCTTACATCTAAGATTGAACGATGCCAGTACATTTATCCCACTGCGGCGTCAACTGGCCCATGTAAAAGCAGACTCGTTGATCCTTATCATTTTCTGTTTTAATTGGATACGAAGAAGGTCCTACTTCTCCTTCGCTGTTTTTCCAAACACAGGTTTCTGCGCGAGAAGGACCAGAAATGCGCTATTCTCCGCGTTTAAACAATTTTGTACCACCTAAAAAAACGTACTCCTAACAGATTTATTCGAAATACCCAAAACTCGAATATTTTCCACTCAGCCGACTCATACTAATAATTTATCATGCAAAATACCTAATTACTTTTTTTAACTATATTCCTACGCGTTCTAAATCTATAAATAGATTCATTCTTTTACCCAAGAACTCTCGAGACTGTTATTGAATACAAGTTCACCAAAAAACGGGGAACTGGACGATGCACGTGACATTTTTCCACAATTTCTCGTGGAACGGTAATGACGAACACGGTTTGGTCTCTGTCGAATTCTTTTAACTGGATGTTTGTCCTAGTTTCCTCGTTCCAAACATCGATCCACCAATTCTTCTTTTAAAAAAATTTCGTTATCCACCGACGCAAAACGTTCTGTCCATTGTTTGTCGTTGTTTCGTGCTCGTGGGCGCCAGGGACTGACACGTCCGAAATTCAATTAATTGGAGTACATTCTTTCCGGCTCAGTTCCATAGGTTGCCATGTGGCCGTTCAATATACTGTGCGTGGCTGTTGGAGCCTCTTGATTATTCGGCAGAAGAGAGTAACGGTACCGCTTCCTTGTAGCAGTGACACCAATGGCAGTGATTTAAATGTCGCGTAGTACACCTACCTATCGGGTCGGACACGTACGATAGCGTTTTATAAGGCTTTCCATGCACATGATGCGATCTAAGAAACTGGGCTGGGCTATAATTGTTGTGCCCACGGAGAAGTTACAGAGTGGAGGAACGATCGCCATCCCATTTTAATTCACTTCGAATTACACACATGCCGTGGAAGTCTATAAGCTGATAGTGCATAACGCGGTTCATCTAGAACTCTTTGTCCCTTAGAAATCAGTGTCCCTTTTATCCTAAAATTAAACCATTCTGTGGTATGCAGCAGCTGGCTTCTCTCGATGCAGATTTTATGGAATTCGCCAAATGCATGCAATTATATTCCTTGTTTGTATTGATCGATTTAAATAACGAGACTGGTGTTAATTCGATAATCATATTAATTGAACATACCCACAGCAGAATTTAATTCCTCTGCGCGTATATTAAAGCTAATGAGTGGAGAGGAATTTCATATAGACCACGATTAAAGTTGAATATTGCTAAGTACCAGGCCGTTGCATGTTAAATTAATGGGTTTTTGCACTAGATATCGAGAGATTCTTATGAAACTACGGTATGATATAATACACGTGAAATTAGTAGGGGTTTAAATCATCATATTTCTAGTTTCGAATTTCTTTAAAAAATATAAACCTCCGGATTTCGCTATTTTTTATTTTCACAGAAATAGGCTTCATCATAAATGAACTTTTATCTCCAACACCATCACTTGTGTAAACTCTACCTCAATTTTGGAGATTTTTCAATTCTCCAGATCTTACAACCACACAGCAATTACCAACCAAATTTCTCTCCAAAAACAAAGGTTTGTATAAAAACATTTTACTCCACATTCTCCCGTGTCCCCTGTCCTCACAAATCCCCTCATATGGAATACAGCAAACGTTGACCAGAAGATCGTGATTCAAGGCGCGAGTCGAACGCGGAACTCGACGAGCCCCTCCTCCGAACGGCGCCAGGTTCTACGATCGACGGGGAAAATAAAAAAGAATGATCGGGCCCGTAAAAATGTTTGAAAGACTTTCAAAGGTATGTTGGTATGTTGAGATGAATCACGGGACGAAGAAAATGGAGACAGTTTCGCCGAAGAACGCGAGACCGGGGAGAAAGGAATGACCTTGCCGCGGCGGATATCTCGAATCGATACCAGCGGTGAGATCTCCCGTACACGGAGACGTATGGCGACGACCAACCGATTTCAGGCTAGCATCCGCTGTTCCTCCATGAATCAACGTTTTCCTCCTGTATCCGCCACCGTGCTTCCTCGTTTAACCGAGACACTAATGGGTTACCGTGCCTCTAGGTGCACCGCGTGATTCCCACGCGACGTGATTCACACCGCTCTGTCATCTTCGGATCGCTTTCCTAACAGCGCGTGGAGGGGACATCGAAGGTATTCGAAAGGCGGCCAGAAAGAAGAAAAGTAACGCAACGCCGGGCACTAAACAACAAGCAGCGAACAGCACGAATGACGTAGCCAATGTGACGTCAAATTGGTGGCGAATGCGAACCGTGATATATAGCCATTCTAATTAGTCATTCATCCCGGTTGGGTATAGGGGCGAAGGTAGGTTAGTTGCGAAAGAGGACAACGCTGAGTGATTCATTTTTCTGTTAATAGTGTTAATTGAGCTGGAATTTAATTGGAATGGACGAAAAGCGAGAAGTAGCAGTTTGATTGGTTTTGGGGGTAGTTGAGCACCGAGTTTTAATTGATATCAATCAGGCTCGAATTGGAGTAGTAATGAGAATTGTGTAAATGAATTACACTTATAGGAAACTAGAATTTTTTTCCAATTTCAAAAATCTTTTCACATCTTGTTGGAGCTACACGAATTTCACAGCAGATTTTCGAATAATTTCCACCATAGTAAGTACATAATCATTACACTTGCGAATGTTAATCCGATGCAACATCAAAGTAACAGATTAACTATTATCTGGTAAATAAATACATGATAATATTGACGTATGCAGGGGATGCAATGGAAGAAAATAACAACTAACTTAGACAACATTCTCCGGATCTAATGAAATCGATTTAAATAATAAATTATAAGATAACATAATAAGGAGGATGAGAATTTTACGTGAAATATATCTGTCGGAAAATTATTCTTCAGCAATCAATTACATCGAGAACGACAGAAATGTCGAAGTAAATAACAGGGGAATAGTATTAGCATTTTCTGTAAACTGATATCAATGCACGTTTAGTCAATGCTACACTGAACCAACGTTGGGAATTACATTACAACTATCACTGGATTCTATATATATTATATTTAAGAACCTGTTGAAATTGATACATACGAATATCTCGTATTTCCGTGAAATAATTCAAAGTAATTAGATACAACTCTTATCAGTAAAGCAGTTACCTTTACGTTATCGAAATTGACCAGTTCTTAATGCCACAAAATAATCACCCCGTAGTAAAACGAGAATCTTCACTATTAAAAACTGAATGGGGCCACCTGTTACTGTCTCAAGCAGTAATCGCACCATTTCTTGCAATAATACTATATGGGTGGAAAACATTGTAATATACGACTAAATAAAGTGTCTCCTATGATTCACTCCGCTATAGATTATCAGACTTTCCGATAATTAACTGCTTTTCCATGTAACTATCTCACCTGCAAGATAACAATGATAAGAACACTAACGTTGTTATAACATCAAGGTCAATTGTACCTTACATCTTAAGAAGGAATTAAGGAGTGTAGGGATGATCCATTTCTCTTACATGAAAACGGGTATGTATTAACACCGTCATTGTCCATCATGATTGAAGTGTTTAAACGACGACAACGGAAGTGTGAGTAACTTTCAGTGATATCAAAGTTCAGAGCATCATAGCTATTGTTGGCTATCGCAAGAACAGGTATTAGATGATGATACTACGGAAAATAGATTTTTCATCCAGAGATAAGCATTTTTGTTCTTAGACGTACTTTAGTCAGACGTTTCTCAAGTAAATTCTCTGCGTGCCACGAGAAATATATTTAATAATTCTCCCAATTCAATTACTATCCCTAATATTTTCCTAATTTAAGCATTCGAGTCTTTACTCAGAAAGGATTATTTAAACTATGTTAATTTCATATTAAAAACTCTACAAGCTAATCACGAAGTCGCAATACCATTACAAACCAAGTCTTAGTAATTCTTAAATTAATCATTCCACTCAACTCAACCAACTTCCCCACTCTCAGCATCACTTTGACGTTTCATTCAAACGATGGCGCGTTATAAGAAAATACATAAGGAATGTCAACAAAACATAGCGAAGAATTTCCTTCCCCACACCGTACTTTCTAAGTTTCTAAGTTATCCTCCCGAATGAATCTCTGAAACGGTAGCAAGGAAGAGGACAAGCTTCCAACGAAAGTAAGAAAAACGGAATAGACGCGAGTCTAACGTCACGTCGTCCTATAAACATCTAATTTCCAACCTCCCGCCTCCGTCTGTTTTGCAATACCGTTATACCTTCGCGTGTTGTCTTGCAAAACGATCAATGAAATCTCAGCGTGACGCGAGCCTCTGGCGTCTTGACATAGAAATCACGCATTCCCATTATTAGGCGGCGAAAGGCAAGACGGCCACGGGGTATATTATATTTTTTCTCTCTGGCATTAGCGGCAATCACCAGGGTGCTTAGCGTTTTCTAACAATCCCCGACGACGATTCGCCACACCAGTTGCGATTTTTTCCCCACGTGTCGCAAGTTTTCGTGGGTCGACAGACACGTTTACTACCCTGTTCCTCACTTCTCTTAATTAGAAGCCCGTCTAATTGGGCGCTAGATGTTTTTGATCGGACGATAGCGTTCGCCGTCTTGTTTGTGTCACGTCGACTCTCATAATCTAATTTATATAAACTCCTTCCGGAAGAACTGCCGTGTAGAACTGTAGATGGTAACAAATGGTACAAAGACCACTATCGCGATATAAATATCAAACCACCAAAGTATCGTTTCCCTCTTAAACCTCTTACTTCTTTTATCCGCTTCACGCCCGTTCACCATCTCCCCCGAGCATCAAACTCAATCTCACACGCCGCTAATCCCTTCGTTCCACCTCTAAACAGCTGTCATCGAGCGGTACTCCATCGGTACCAATCCGATCACCGACTTACGAAACCTCGTGGCGTCGATGCACAATAGAAAGTCAACAGTCACGCCAAGAGGAACGTTCACCACACCGAGGCAGCCGTGCAGCCGTCTTATCCAAAACTATCCCGGATCCACTGAAACCTCCACCCTCTAAGATGTTTCCCAAAACACCCCCGAACAAACCGAACAAGCTGGACAGACAGCGACGATCCCACATTTGACTGGCAACGAGCTGCACCGGTTCGCGACTGTTGCTCTCGAAAATCGAGCCGCCGATCCCACACTTTCTCCAACGAGCCATCCAACCAGGGGGAAAAAAAGGACACGCAAACAGATTCCACGTACCTGCTGGACGAAAGGGAAACCTCCTCCAGCTACCAGGCGCCGATCGAACGTCGAGGTGCGTCGGAGGGCTCCGGAGTGGACACGCTTCCTGGATGGTGAACCGTTTCGCGAGTCCCTGCCTCTCAGCTCGCATGGAAGCAGAGGTTTTCCTTAAAGGGGCCACTGCCAGTCACCATTCGGGCATGTCGACTGGGTCGATCACCGATCACTGATCACGAGGAGCCCCGCGATTCTCGGTGGTGCCCGCGCGATACAGGGGACAGCCGCTACGAGGAGCGGCGGAATGATTCGAGGCGGTCGACGACCAACGATCTTCGTAATCGGCCAGGTGAAAGCCGTTTAGGTGAGCGGCGAACGAGCGACTGGCTTAGCCACGATCTGCCAGAGGTACCAGAAGCGATTCAGGATCCCCCCTCGCTCTCCACACCTCTATAACTTTCACGACACCGCTAGAGAGCGAGTCTCTCCTTTTCTCCCTCTCACCCCCGCGCGAGTTTTCTCGAGGCCTCTCGCTCTGCCGCGACCGCTGTCCCTTCGACGACTATTATTTTTCTTTTTTTTTTCTCTCCTTCGCGCCGAAGCTGCTGTCCATGGGGAGATATATGTAACAATGGTCGATCTATATTCTATCGCGAGGAATTCAGGCTGATTGCGAAACCACAAGCTGGCAGTTAGGATACTTGCTCGGTTTCTCCCGCCAACCTGGGGAGTGGGAGATTATTAGGACCAAAATCTGCCGAAGGTTGTGAGTCAGATTTGTGAATTTGGCATTAGCTTCTGGAGAAATTGGCACGCTTGAGTCATCGAGGTCCTTGCTCACCTCTGAACTCGATGAGAATGTTACATTTCGTAATGGCTAAAATGGCGAAAAGATTCTGGGACGTCTGAAGCATGGAGGATCTTAACGATGACGTTGAGCAAGGGGGTCGATTGGAATCGAAGTGTTTTGGAACGATTTTGATGCAACGGCCCATCTGGTCGTTCTGTCCGCGGCCTTGTGGTTACGGCAACCACTATCGTGACCGCGTTGCTGCAAGATGCTATTATCGGTATCGAATTTTTTCCCTGCAACTCAAGTGCGCGATACCTGCAGTTTTGCGCGATGAAGTAATCCCCCGATGCCCATCCTAATCGATAACAGACAGATTGTGGTTTGGGCTCGATGCAAGTAGAACATTATGAAATTTAAAATTAGGTGAGCGATGGGAGTTTAGCTGGAATATTTTCGGAAGCCCCAAATTCTACCGCTTTGCATTAGCATATTGCGTCAACAGTTACGGCTACATAATTAATTGTGCGTGTAACGGAGGCGTCTGTTCGAATTGCAGTCGACCTGAACTAAACACCTTCGCTGTTTCCGAGCGTTGCATTTATCCAGAAGGTCGTCTTTCGAACGCTTGGCAAAGATTTCAGGATATCCTTTCTACCTTTACCCAGTACATTCCTCGAAAACGTTCAGGTGACTGGTATCAGTTTTCATTTAAAAATTCTACGATTTGTACTAGTGGCCTTTGCGCCACGAATCTGGAATTTAACTCAAACGCGTTATCGTAGATGAGGAAACAGACTAGGATTAAAATTAATCGTTAATAGAGCAGCGATTTAATAGGAAACACAGCTCTACTACCTTTAAATTTGATTACTATATTCTTGGATATTAAATTCAAATATGTGTCCCTTTTTAATTAAGTGTATTGTAATCTATGCGATAATATGAACCTATGACGTGTAGTGAAACTGAACACTTTTTCCGCATAGGTCATGTTCTACGAGGCATTGAGGTCTCCGTCGTTTTGGTAGGACTAATCGTGGACCCAGTCGGACGTCAGACCTACCAAGTGTCACTAAATTAACTGGAACATTTCATATTCCATAGAAGAACCCAATAATACTTTGAGAATCAACACAGCCAGAGGCGTCCGAAGACTTTTTTCCAGAAGGTAGGGGGGGAGCTACTTTGGGATGATGGTAAAGAAAAATATACCCTCTTGCTTTTTTTAAAATATACCCTCTTGCTTTAGTTAAAAATTTAAAGTTTTTTTAGTATAAACTTCATAAAGATCATGGGAAAAACCAAGGGGAGCAACTGCCCCTTTTGCCCCCCCACCCCTCCTGCGGACGTCCATGAACGCAGCTAAATATTCATTTTTATACACATACGTCAAAATATTTCCAAAAGGTATTTTCGATGAAAAGAGCAGGAACTTTGAAGAATGCAATGTAACACAAAAACTAGAAAGAAATTGATCCTTCTATTGAATTATAATGACTTTTTATTAGCCCAAGCAGAGAAAGAGTCAAGTATTTGGTACATCTGATAAAATTTTTAGTATTTATTCAAACTATCGAGCCTCAAGTTCTCCAGAAGGCCGACGTTCGCCAACATGGCGTTATTAGAATATCCTCTGTGCAGCTACAGTTTCAATATACCATTATTCACCAACAGATGGCAGAGCATGAGAGATATAAGCACAGCAAATATTTACATGCTTATTATCTGTCGTTCTACTTCGGTGTGCGTTCATTCTCTAATGAAGCAAGTCAATTCACAACTTGATATATAATCTGCATTGGGTCGTGATCAATTAGATTCTACGTTATCAGGTTCATTCATTAATACATGTTGACCTCAACTTCCTCCTCGAGTAATCATCCTATGTACCAAATAGCACTACTCTTGAATTGTTATTTAGCAAAACGTGCAAAAATTTTAAACGATTTTATTCAGCTTCGATCCTCTGTTAACTCAAATCTAAGTAACTTCCAACTATCCAATTGTCTCGAAACTTTTCAGGCGTGCGTAATGTGGATGGCAATACCTTTTTGCAATAAAATTTAAAAAAATGTAAATCCGCAAGCACTAAAAACTAGAAAATTTCGACATTTGCTTTTGTATTAAAATGATACATATCCTGTCATGATATGCCCCACGATTTTATTTAAAGTGAAAAAACACCATCGAAATTGTAGTAGACAAGAAAAGAATTATTTTTTAGTTTTTAGTGCATTTTTAATAAAATCGTGTAACGTGAAATTTTCTTTATATATTTCTTCGGGCTTGTGTCAGAAATTTTAATTAAACACAACTGGGACGTATGTATAGTAGATTATATTAGTGTGTATAGAGAATTATGGAAAATCTATGTGAATATAGAAAAACATCCATTTCCTTGTGCTAGTATTGAACGCCACTGATAAACCTTATCGTCTCGTTTTCGGTTTATCAACGCCCTCCTCGAATGACTCTCCTATCTCACACTCAAATAATTTCTATATACACTGCAGCATCTTTTTTTCTCATAACACCACGTTATGTGGAAAATTATTTTACAACGAGAGTGAAACCGCGTCTGCCAACACTACTCTTCCTCGGCTAATCTGACCAATAATAATCCGACTGGTATAGTAAGAAACTAACGTGATGCACGTTTGCTAAAATGAAAAGCTTGATCACTGTTTTAAATGAAGCGATCTTAATAATAGATAAAAATGCTACGTTCAAACAGGAAAGGTAGATTTTTAGAATCATGAATATTAATTTGACTCAAATTTCGCACGACGTGTATTCAAATTTTACTCCAATTTTATTATCAGCTACTTGAAACTTTCAAGTATTTGTACAAGTATAAGTACTTGTTTATTCGACAATTCAGCTGATTTAGCATTTTCCTCTGGTATGTTGATAGTACTGTCATATTATTTATCACACTCTTGAACTCTGTTAGGTTGATGTGCTTCCAGAATACAAAAAGATATATTGGATCGAACCGAACTCCCTCCGTTAATTAACAAAGAAGCATCAGAGCTTCGTGGGTATAAAGCTCTATCGAAAAACTACGAGAAAACTTGAACCGAGATAGGAGAGCAGAAGACTCCAAGCGATAACTTATGCCACGACACGCTTTAATATTGATACGTCGTTCGCTGTTAAAACGAATCAGGTTGGAATGGTGGTGCCGAAACTCTGTACACAAATCTATTCGATGTTAAAACCAAAGACAGAGTAATTGATCATTCCTGCCTCAATTTTATTAGGGGTCGAGAAGAAGAGATCCAACGACCATTATTCGTATTGTGGGCCTATTAGCTTTTCTATGCCAACTGCACTGTACATGTCAGAAAATGATGGAAAATCAAGTCTATACAGCACATCTATACAGTCCTCTTCGAAGATACTTAATTTTGAAAAATTTACATTTTCTGTGATTTTCGATTTCCCTCACTGATTTACAGATAAAATTTATTTTTAGTCTGCCCCCAGCAACAGTGATTTATTAAGGGGGCAGTTTCGCGAGTAACGATTTAATTGTGCGATTAAAACTGACAGTAGATTGAAATGAAGTAAAATAAACATTAGGGTGAAACTGAAACGAAGATTCCTATCGTGCAGTTTGTTTATTAACTAACCCACATCGAATATCTGAACCAATTCATATCGTCATTGGCACTTTCACTGATATCAGAACGATATTCAGTCGATATAGGGTAAATAAGGAACGCGTCTCGATGAAGTATTAACGAACAGATAGATCTGTTGAGTTATTACCGAGACAACGCTTGCAGCAAAAATAAGTGGTGAATAAATTATTGCCACTTGCTTTTAACTTTCCAAAAAGATTGACTTTGTACATTCGCTGAGTACACGTGTACTTGACTACATACATACATAACGCATTAACGCGACTTAATCGATGTCGATGCACACTACTATTTCAGTTCATGCTGGTATTTATAAACATTGACAATGTCAGGCGTTGTCTTCTAACACGTTCTCCAAGAATCATCAGTGTTGACACCACAATTCATAAAAACAATATTTCCACTGGATCGAAATTCGAAATATCAAACTTGGTATCGAGATATCGAGCTTCGAATCCGCTGCAAAATGTACGTACAGGTATTATCTGCGTGTGTAACCAATTATACGAGAAACGAAAGATGCGAAGACACTCGGGATGTTCTGTTGAGCTCCAATTACTAATTACTAGGCTTATAAGTACCACTTTAGTTTCACCAAATATTCGTATAAAATTCGATCAGTCCTACACAGAATACACTTAGTATGTACCATCACTGTAAATCCTACAAATACTCGAAAAACTAAAAAAAAAAACCTTCACACATATGATGAACTGGGTGCAAAAACGGACTAACATCATCGTTACTAACTGAATTTCGCAAAAAATGTGGGTTAGTCCGTTTTTGCTCTCAATGCCTTATACATTCCAACTATAATCCCTGCCAATCGACCCACAACTCGGCTTAAGTGTCATTTGAAGCATCTCTAATCTTATATACGACAATAGGAGCGCACCTCATCACTTCGCAAATTAATCTGAATTGCGAATTACGAAAATCCTAAATAGACGCATTCCGAGGATGCTCCAACATTTATCCGAGCCACTGCATCTCAACGTTCTCAAGCCACCAACGTTCCCCTTCAAGGGGTTACGCAACCTACGAAGCAGCAAAACGGAGAACACACATACAGATTCGTCGTAACGAAACTGCTACCTCAATTTTTCAGTCGCACCATACCTACGTTATTTCCAAGGGACTTACACCATCTTTTATGCATCGTTTTCGGGCGCTGCAAAGATGGCGTGACCCTTGAAATGCGCTCCAGATATTCACGAATTGCAACTTCCTGTTCGCTGGTGTCTAAGCGTGGCCGAGTTCACGCTTCGTGCGACGATAGATTTAGCAAAAGTTCAGACAGCCGCGAACCGCTATGGCAATTACTTAATCAGAGTAGAGGAAGAGAGAATATCAAGAAGGAGGGGAGGGGCAGGGAGACGGGGGCGTGAAAACAATTCTCGGTGCGTGTGCACTCGCCACGATCAAAGGACGAGACGAGGTTGCGTGCAGACCACGAATCAGAAGACACGCGAGTGACTTTTCAACGGCCGATCGAGTGCAAAACGGATCGATAAGCATCGCCGCCAGTTTGTACCCATCTGGATTCATTCGGTGGATCAGTAGTCGCTCATGTTCCGACGAGTGCGAACGGTTGCTCCTAACGTGGTCTACAAACACTGATTCAGTTAAAACAACGCCAAACGGCCGTTTGATCTCGCGTCAGTCGCCATCCAACTCGATCTCGATCACGTTTCCACCCTTCTTTTCCACCCCCATCCCCCTTTCCCCAGAATCTCCCGTGTGTTATTAAAATATCGAAATATTTCGGCAAATACATACTGCCAAAGACAGCAGGAATTTTGGTGAATTCCCGGAACGACAGTTAGCCAGGGGCTGGTTTGATATGAGATGATGGATTGTTGCAAGAGAGAAGAAAATATGAAAACGAAAAACTTGACCGTCGACGAAGGCATCGGAGACGGAAAATCCAGTGAAAGTGGCGAGGATTTGAAGAAAGACGGTAGGTATCTTGATCGATTTATAGAGAGATCGATGTTTGGGGCAAGAAGAAGGATACTTCGAAATTCTTTCGAAATATTTGAATATTTTAGTGACGAGGGTAGCGAGGAGGGTTCCTCCTTGTCAATGGAAAAAGAAATTCTTTTCCACGGTATGAAATGAATATTGAATTTGCCCGCAGGTATGAAGTATCGTGACACTAGGAATCTCGGAATACGGGATTTAATCGACAACGAATTGAGGACTCAAATGCAGGTACTGAAATTCTAAAGCTGCGTCAAATTCTATTACCCTAATAGTGTGTTATAAAATTTCAATGTCCGCGGTATGTTTGGTTTATACAGTTGACACTTTCAAGAGCTGTTACGTTCCTGCGTAACCGCATTCGAGAATCTTCATTGCGCAATCCATAAACGCGAGCCTCTAAATATTTTCTTTATCGTGTTTTATATTTAACTTCTTAGCATTAAAAGTTAGATCTTGGTTTACGGAGGCGGTTCGATTATCGAAGACCTCATTGTTGCTTCGGTATCGCCAAAGGCGAATGTATAACGAAACTATTGTTCTTCCTGTAAACTGATAAAATTCTTAAACTTTGTAAGAAATCTTCGATTAATTAATACTACTGAAAGATAAGCCTTGCTCGTTAAATAACTGATTGCTCGATCGATTCCGCCGTGTCACGAATAAAACGATACTCGTCTTTTGTAGGAAATGATTCACGATATTTCGGAGCGTGTCAATAACCGTATGATCGACATGGTGGGGGAAATAATGCAAAGCGTGGACAAAATAACGTCCAAGGAGTCGAAAGATCTTGCTGATTCGGAGAAATATTGCAACAGAACGTAATTATACGATCGTTATTATAAACAATTGCACAACAGCAGATTAAATAAGAATGCGAATACACACGATTGTCAGAATTCTAATTATTTGCACCGTCGAATACAAATCAGACGTTATTATTTTTATTAATTGTTGAATTTTCCTCTAGAAAACCCACGAGAGAAGACGTTCTGCCTCCTAAACAATTCCTCCCTAGGAATTCGTTGTTGACCGACCTTTACAACATCAAACACATACGGACGATTTACAATCTCATCATATCAATCCTGATAATTCTGTTGATACACACAGCTGTGTACGATATTCGACAGTCGAGATCGTAAGTGCTAGTGTACTGAATTCGTAATTGCCCGTTGTCTCCTACTGTAATTTAAAGTTCTGCAGTCTGATAACAAGTACTGTTTGCAAAACTTGGCACAATGTATCTTCTGTAATAGCAGTGCTGGGGTAACCAATATGTAAAATAAGCACGTACTTACGGCACCAGGAGAAGGGGGGGGGGGGGGGATATTGCAGAATTTTTCTGAATTTTATAATCTAACTTTTGTTAGAAACAATTTTTAGTCAAATTATCGGGTATAAGGGAACCTCAACATCTTTCCAGTACTTAGGGCTTCTAAGGGCCTTAAACCGGCCCTGTATAATATACAAATAATATTGAACTTAATATTTATGATAAATAGATTGTTATTCCAGACCCACTCTCGCTATGGGCACAATACGTCGTGGTTTTGGCAAATTTCCGATAGTACTTTACCTCTGGTCACTCATGAAATGCTCGACGCTAGCAGTTTACGCAATGTTCTGTTACTGGGTTAGCTGTCGCCTCGGCTTTTCACCGAAATGTGAGTCGATCTGAAGCTTCGATTCACCCCTCGTCCTCTATAATCCTATCGAGATGTCACTCTATTCTATTTCCGCAGCGTTGGCAACAAAGATTTGGGACTACACGTGGCTAGTGATCCTTATTCTCTATCAGATCATGTTCATCGTGCTGCCCATGAAAACTGTTATCACTGAGGAACTGCCAGTTGGTTCCAGCTTAATCATACTTATGGAACAAGTGTGTCTTTTTTCGAGAATTATTACCAGAAGCAATTTGAGCATGAATAACTACGAATATTTAATGAGAAAACAGAATGTGTTGGAGTAATTAATTTCTAGTGGACTTCGTACGTTTGTGTTTAGATGCGGTTCGTGATGAAAACGCATGCTTTCGTGAGAAGCGAGGCACCGAGATTTCTGTCGTATAAACCCCACACGGACATGCCGACACCGAAGCCAGCAGATTTCTCGAAGTATCTATATTTCCTGTTTGCACCGACTTTGATCTACCAGGACAATTATCCCAGGTAAACTGTACGTTTAATACTATTAGGAAATGTAAGGAACAATTCCCCTAAACTTCACCTTAATTGCAACAATAAAGTTACGTGTTTTTCAATATAATTAACATTACACTTGCAATACAGCTCTGCTACCATTATTGATATCGTATTATTAACCACGATCAGCATTCTGAATGATAATCAGTTTATCGTGAAATTTGTCATAGGTACTTCTCTATTTCGATTACTTATTATCTTCCAACTGAGATTATCGTTTATATGGAGACAAAAGTGCAAAGTATCAAAATACATGATAAAAGAAATATATCACCGCTGACGAATAGTCTTCTTTCTTTTTATCGTTTTGTAGGTGTTTTGAATTCTTATTATCATACTGTACTTTATTGTTGCAAATAAGATTAGTATTATAAAGGCTAATGCCATTCCATCGTGTGTGACGAATACACTGTAACAAAGTGGACTTTTCTATCTGCCTCGGGGTAAAGCTCTGATTAACAGATGTATATTTCTGTAGGACGAGAAAAATTCACTGGAATATAGTTCTGGTGAACTTCGCCGAGGTTCTAACGGTCCTATTTTTCGTGGCAACGATCTACGAGCGAATGATAGAACCGTCCTTCGTAGATTTCGGGAAGCAACCAGTAGAATTTGGAATGCTGGCACTCAATATACTCGACTCGATAATGCCTGGAATCCTTCTATTTGTCTGCGGCTTTTACCTCCTTCTGCACTCTTGGATGAACGCATTCGCTGAACTATTACGATTCGCCGACAAGATGTTTTATAAAGTAAGCTTTGTCAGGGTTGCGTGCACTTTTTAAATACACAAATTTGTAGTCCTTTTTCGACAAGTAAAGTAGCTAAGCATGCTTAAATTCGCGGAGGGAAATGTAGCGAGAGAATAACAACTTTCCAATATAAACTTGCCTATTTGTAACGCAATTGAGAATTTACCGTTAACCGTTCACCAACGTTCGACCACTGGACGTTTCTACTGAAACGTCTGACCTAATAAGGGAGTTACATCCCAGAGGACTCGACGATGTCTCATTTCCACGGGATTCCACTAAAACTCTCTAAACTTCCATGCACTTGTGTTACTTAATCCGCCGTTTCTTGCAGGATTGGTGGAACTCGGTGTGCTTCAGCGACTACTATCGGACCTGGAATATCGTGGTGCACGACTGGCTCTACACCTACATCTACAAGGACATGTACGAGATCGTGGTGCCCCGAAACAAGCCGCTGGCGACTTGCATGGTGTTCGCTATTTCGTCCATCTTCCACGAGTACCTCCTCTGCATCGCCTTCCGCTTCTTCTTCCCTGTGATGCTGCTGCTCTTCGGAGGGATCGGCCTCATAGCAGTGTTCGTGCTAAAATCAGCCGGCAACGTGTTCATATGGTTCGCCCTGTGCCTGGGCAGCGGCGTGCTCACCAGCTTATATTGTATGGAGCATTTCGCGAGGATCAATTGCCCTCCGGTCCGCGACGACTTCTTGGATCTCGTGTTACCGCGGATCTGGACTTGTACCTTCCAGTAGCCGGTCGAGTACGCTCGAAGGCGAACGAGAGAAGTCGGTGACATTGGGGCTCGAGGCTACTGAAAGATGGATTTAGCGAAGGTTACGCGAATTACAGGGTAACTGACACTTAAACATGGAAGATCAATCTGAATCGCGGAATTCGATTGTATCTCCATCCCAATGTTATTTTAAATGTTATTATGTTCGTTGGATAGGAAACTTTCGAGCGGGTCCAACTTAAAAATCTGAAAAGTCTGAGGCTACTGGAACGTGGATTTAGAGAGAGTAGCGTGCACTCTAAAGTGACTGGAGCTTAACCGTGAAATGATACTGTAATTTGCGATTTACTTCGGCGAAAAGTGTTCGCTCGAACATGTGGCTCTCGCGACATGGAATACGTTTAGCTGTGACCAGTATTAAATTCTAGTAGCGAATGAATGAAAAGGGTACAGCGGTTTAACCGTTGAAGATGAAAATGAAAAAAATGTGCCACATTAAAGGATACTCATTGTTGTAAGCTATGTAGGTTTGCGTCGAACATCAGTGTGATATTTTGCTAGATGTGAACGTGTAGATACTTGAGATAGTAAACTAAAAATACATTCATTATTCATTCCTTAGTTGAACCTTCCGTGCGTCTCCCCTATTTCCCACGATTTATCTAGTCGAAATGGAACAAACCTGGATGAAGGCTTTCCAAAAAAGACAATCTTTATTATCAAGGCTTACAATACGTGTCTCGAGGATTCGGCGTGTTTCGAAGACACTCGTCATTGATAAAGATAATTATATACTTTATAATCGTATGTATATACATATATATATATTTATATATATATATCTTTTCTCTATACAGGTCGATGCTTAAATGTACACACACGCTCTAATACGGTTATACATTTACACATAGGTATCCCTTCTTCACTAGCGAATAATGGTATCCCCCCTGCACTGCGTAACATTTTCCTCAATTCCCATCAATGTCCTTTCATTTATCAAATTTCCTAATTTACTTTAGCAGCGAGAGACGAGGCTTTAAACCCGATGCAAACGTTCCACGAAACACCTGAAAATAGAACACAGTGCAGGCTTCAAAGACTCGTAAAATGTATACACCGCGTGCCCCCGCTGCAGCGGCAGAATCGAAAGCAGAGGAAGTAGATGGTGCAGGATTAAAACTTTTAAGACTGTGACAACATTATTATTCTTTTAATCGTATCTTCGTCTCTTCTTTACAGGCGACGCTCAATCCACGGATTTTGCGGCGAGACAGTGTCATTCGATGAAAGAAAGATATCGAAGGTCGTTACATGTACGTACGTGCTGAATCGAGATGAAACCATCAGAAACATCACCGAATCACACGTGAAGAATTCCTCGCGCGCCGAATAAGTAATTAATCGGATAGAACCAAGTATTCTGCCATCAATCTTTTCCCGCCTTTGCTCGCGTTCAATCGATGCCGATAGCCATCACTACCGCCTTACTTACAGCGCCGTTTACCAACGCCTTAGCTCCTATGTACACGATATACCGTGAGCATTGAAAAAATAAACCATTATATTTCCATTTTCTCCGAAGCACCAGGCAATTTCCCTTCAGAACCATTCGCCATTCTCCACATCGAAGCAAGGTATTGTCTACGACACTGCAACCCCCTTGAAAATACAATTTTACACGTGGGAACTAATCGTACGTTGCATATCGATGTAATCATTTATTCCATTTTATTCATATATTCCCAGGCGTCTCTTTCCCTAAGCCCTTTCCTTAATTCACTTCAAGCATGGAGCAAGTACCATCGATCAACAGATTCTCTTCCTCCTCGAACACCGTTCGATTCTTGAACCGAACCATTTTTCTTCTAATTTGTACAAATGTGACGTGTCCATTCTTCATGAGATTAGAATTTCAATCCTTTGGAAAATCAACGAATCCTTATGTAAAATTCAACTATTCACCGTGAAATAACCGTGTTGGAAGAAGCACAGTTTCGCGTTAGAAGGAAAGGTATCCACCAATTCCGTCGGAGTTTATGGAACGGCGATGGAAGAACGCATTAAATCGCAAAGGATTAAAGCTCCATCTCTGAAAGCTCCTATCTCCTGTTTCACCTTCTACATACTTGGCACTTGGTACTCGCCATCTCTTCCCTCCCCTATCGTTTTCGTCTGCATCCCTCTCCATCGCGCGATTGCACGCCGATAGAAGAATCGTTCGCCTCAAATAAAGTTAATCTCAGAGAAGCTTCACTAAAAGCTCGGTAATTTCGTTGCGACGCGTTTCTCCTCCGACGCTTTGATTGTTCCACGATTCTCCTTCATCCCTAACAGAGTCCTGCGAGATCCGGTTGCAAGTCCCGCCACTCTGGATCGTTCTTACAATGTTTAATATTCGTTACGCAATAATCCTCGTAACTCGCTCACACACTGGACCGTTCGAAGTCCACAAATTTCTCAAGCACGGCACGCTGATCGATCGAGGATCGCGCGTAAAGCCACGATTCCACGTGTGTGACACGCTACGTGGATCACACTTGAAGAACTCAAAGAAGATCGCTCGCTCGATAAGCTCAACGAGTTCAGAAGAAATGTATGAAAATAAAGGTTGTGCTACATCTTCTTTCTCCCCTATTCTGTTTCAGTTGCAGGAAGAATATGTTTACACGCTAAATAAAATCTTAGCTCTCGATCGATTTCGTGGATCACCAGTGGCACAGTATCAATGTCCTTTATGACTCGCATTACGCATGTTTCAACGTAGCTTAACGTTTCTAAATTATACGAGATAACAATCCTCGCATCACTGATTATTTCAAACACTGAATGGGAAACGAACATCAGTGGCCATTATACGTGGCTGAAGAATTTTGCACGAGGAAGGACGATTGGAGTGCATAGAGCTTCCGAAAGGTGAGGATGAAGGACTCGATAATTGGCTACTTAATTCTCCTTTCTTTTTATAGCTCTTTCACGAAGAGGATTATCCGTATACATAGTGCTTCTGTAGTAGTGTATTTCGCGTATGTCAGGAGACTGCCGAGTGAAGGATAAAATACATTCGGGGGATAGTATCATTCATCCATTGTGTATTTAGTTTAATCTCTTGACTTGCACCGGTGGTCAGAAGGAAGTCGAAGGATCAGATTTTCAAACATGTTCAGGGATAAACTGTAATAATAGATTTATTATGCTGATATCACTCATCTATTAACTCGAAAATCCCCTCGTCGTGTATGATATAAACTGGAGCGTATTTTTTTTTTTAAATCTTTCTGACCACTGTTGCACTTTCGTCATTGTAAATCTCAACGAATTCCGACGAAAAGATATTTTCAAACGTTTCCGTCGTCCAGTCAGCAATTATCCCATCTACACGAAATAAACTAATCAAGAAATACCCTATGTGTATTAAATACCATACGCCTATCTCGCGGTGCCCATATAAATATTGTCCAACATGGATTCTATCGAAAATAACTTCGTATGTACTCGCCTATATTCATTTGTGATACGTCGCGAACATTTACTATTCTTTCCAGCCTCTTCTTTTAGAAATCTATGAACAATCGTTCTATTACTACCCCCTACCCCCTGCCCCGAGTTCTCGATGACGATTTGATCTCCACGTCCCCCATGAAGTAACCATCTTCTTGTCTTTCTATGTATGGGAAAATTAATGTTGATTAAGATTCGCATATGGGGACATAAACCACCTTCTTAGTGTTCGATAGAATATTTTAAAAGAAGAAAGCAATTTTAATGCTTTACAGTGTGCCTCCCACCTCTGAAGACTATTGGTTTTGGAACTCTCCAGAAATAGAATAAAATGATGTATATAAATACACGACCCAGAAAGGAAGAACGTACTAATAGTTCGGCAAATGTATAGTCTTCTACTTTCACTAAAAACTTATTGCAAGTAAGAATTAATTTACACGCGATACATGTAATATTAACTACCCCTTGAACTAAGATATGGACCACCTTACTTAATTATAGTGGTACGCAAGAAAAATTGTATGAAATATGAATTATAGAAAACACTTGTCTTTCTAGTTTTCAAATTAAACTGACTTGCTGATGTATCCTGAACATTTACAGGGAAATTATACGGAAAAACCCTGTCCGCATTACCTCTTCTCTACACCAACAACCCAACGGAAGACACTTAGCTGGTCTGTAAGCAAAACCACAACGTACAATGGATTTCACACATTCGCCTGCCCAGCCAAGACTAAGAGAACGAAAAATAGTCCCAGCGAAGTCTACAACCGATTTTCCCAACAGTTACCTCAAACCGTTCTCACCAGTATTTCCACAAGGAACCTCAGAAGCCACCAAAGATCCCACGATGCGTGTGCAATCGATGTTTGAGAAGCACTGTTCTATATGTGAGGAGCCAGCCAGGTCGCGCGAAACGCAACACGCCCGTATACAATTAAATCTAGAGTTTCAGTAACCTTCATTTGCCCATACCCACCAGCGCCTCGTCCATCAGCTCGTCGTCGGTGATGCACGGCGAGGCGGAGTGAGGCGATGGCGGGATAACCCTTGGCGAGGGTGCAGGGCTCTTTACAATGTGCACGCTCACCGAGGGGCTGGCGGGGAAGGCGGGAGGAGGGGGTGGCGGCGTGTTTCTGCGCACCGCGGCCGCCTGGGTCATCGCCCTCTCGGGAATGCTCGTGAAGTTCAGGCTCTTGGCTACGTCTTTCGGGGTAGAGAAATCCAACAGCATCTCAGCCGCCTCTTGGGAAGTGGTCGGCGGTATCTCCGTTCCAGGTGTTTTTATCGCGCCAGAGGAACCTTCGGTGGACACCACCGCTCCTAATGAAGAACTCGAGGATCCACCAGACGACGGCGCTTGCTGCGACTGTTGCTGCTGCTGAGTTTGCTGCGCTGGCTGTTGTGCTTGCTGCGCGGGCTGAGACTGCTGCGGTTGCTGTTGTTGCTTCTTCTCGTCTGATTTGTACTTTGTAATAGTCACGTCCACTGGTTTAATGCTGAGATTCAAGCTCTCCGCGGTTCCGTTGCCCGACACAGAGGTGCCTGTGCCATTCCCGCTCGTTATAGTGGCCGTAGTCATCATGGCGGGGTACACGGATTTGCTGGTAGACTGTGCATCGGAAGCTTTAGGTAGAACGGCCATTACTGCCCCAACGGCGGTGTCCTCTTTGCCACCCGCCGTGGAGTTCAGAGTGCTACCCAGAAATTGCGCGTTACCCCTGCCCATCGATTGCTCCTTGCACGTGTCGCGTGATTCGTTCTCGGTCGACTGCATCGAGAGATTCGTGGGGACGTCCATGTCGTGAGTGCTGCTGGTGGACAGAGCGGGGAGCAGAAGGTTGCTGGGGTTTTCGGTGCCCAGGTTTATAGACATCACCGAGGCAGCGCTGGTCATTGAAAGATTGTCAGGCTTCGTCTGTACGTGATCCCGCCTACCCTGGCTCGGCTGGTCCTCCGACGTTGCTTTAGTGACCGTCGAGGGGGTATTGGCTATCGTTTGCAGCTTCCCCTGCTCCGTAGACTGCTTTGCCGTTAGATTCTCCAAGGTCTTCCCTGTGTCGGGAAGCATCGATTGTTTCTCCGACTTCTTGTCGCTAGAATCAGCGTTGGCTCGAGCGGACAGTTTGGGTATCTGAAATTTCGTGTCCAGCTGCTTCATCAAACCCTCGACGACCAACTGCGGCGGGAGATTCGGCAAGCTCGAAAGATTTGACATAGAAGCATGAGCGGCCAGAAGCTTGAATGCTCTTTCGCTGTCGCTTTCCTCTCTTAGACCAGAGGGACTGGATTTTCTAGTATCCCCAATGCTTTTCGATGGAAATAGACTTTTATCGCCAGACTTCGTCAATCGTGATTTATCACGGTTCCTACTGAGATCGGTCACACCTGAACTGGTTGTTTTCGGGGAGCTCGTGGAAGACTTCGAAGACATGACGCTTTTAGAGAGTAATCCGCCACCGCCTCCACCACCACCGCCGACGCTGATGCCTCCAGCGCCATTGCCGCTACCAGAATTCGGTCCTGAGATGGACTTCAACGCAGACATCATCTTCTGGCCTAACAACGTCGCCTTGCTACTACTGCCACTACCAGAGCCGGAAGAGGACGAGCCAGATAGCTTAGGTGAGGTTTGAGACGGCGGTTTCTTCGACGCTGGCCCAGAACTGACACCCGGCTTCAATCCAGTGTGAGTTTTCGGTGAACCATTCCCCGACATGGACGTCGACGATGCGGAGGAACTCGACGACGTCCCTGTCGCCACGGACGCAGCGGAGGATGATAACTTGAGGTTCGCTCCAGACTTCGAGTCCTTGGTGCGAGTTTTATTAATCGTTATCTTCATACCATCGGAACTATGCTTCACCATGTACTCCGCAGGATTCTTCGACTCGATGGACGAGTTCTTACTGATGCATTTCCCCTCTGTAGCCTTGTTCGACGAGCTCCCGACGCTCCTCTCTTTCGGGCCACTCGAGTTTCCACCTCCGCCTGTGGCAGACTTGGCCCCGCCGTTACCACCGTCCTCCGTACAATGCTGAGCGTTCTTCAGCTTGTCAATCACAGCACTCAACGAGCCCTTTCTGTTTCGCGCCTGCTGCTGAGCGATGGCCGACTTGCCTAGCTCTGTGCTCCCAGAAGGAGGTGTGCTGCCACCGCTAGGGGGCAACGTAGACTGCGTTTCCCCGCTAGGAATTAATTCCAGCTGCTTCAACTTACCGCTAGACGACTTCGTTTTAGGGCTCTGGTGACCGCCAGAGCCCCCGAACGCTAACGACGATGTCTTTCTCTCCTTGTCGCGGTTCGAGTCTTTACTCGACGACGATGACGACGACGACGACGACGATGAAGAGGAGGACGAGGAAGACTTGGCTTTCGATTGTCCAGAATCGGTAGTTTTGCTGGACGGCGAATTGGCGGCGGATTTCAGGGCGGACATGCTCGGTTTACCGGTGCTCGCCGAGCTGCCGTGCTTCGGCGACGACGTGCCGTGCTTTGGGCTCACGCTTGCAGGTACTGGCGTGTGCTTCGGGCTACTGCTATAGACCGGAGAGTGCTTTGGACTTTGCACTGGCTTGTTTGTTGACTGTTTCAATGTAGGGCTGGACTTACCTACGAGAGCGAGGGGGCTGGTGTGCGTCGGAGACGGGCTAAATTTTCGTAAGGTGGTTGCAGGTGACGAGGGCCGCGAGCTCAAATTGGGCGGAGACTCGGTCGGTTTAATGCTAACCGAGACGGGTTTCGATAAAGGGTCCTGCTTAGAGGGTATCTTATCCGGTGGAGGTCCCATAGGACTATCCTCTCTCTTACGTTTACGCCTCTTCTCCAGCTTTCCCTTGTCCTCTGTAGACTTCCCCTTCGAGCTCTTACGCTCTCTGCGCTCATCGACGAGACTTTTCGACTGCGTCGGCCCTGCTATCGGCGTTATAGTGATAGAACTCGGTAATGTGGTCTGCGGCGAGGACGCTATCGGTATTATCTCGATACCTGGCCTCCTCTCCAACCCCATCCCCGTAAGCACAGAGTTGTAGTTGGTCGTTTGACCCAAGCTACTGCTTGAGATTGGCGTTATACTTACTGACGGCGGGACAAGACTTTTGTTCTCTTCGAATATAATCGGGCTCTTTTTCTCTTCCCTCTTACGCGACTTACGGTCTCTTTTGATCAGCTCCTCGACGTCCTGTAAGTCGTGCACTTCCGTTATCTCGCTCTCGTTGTCGAAATCGTAGTCGGAACTCTTATCCGTGCCCAGTATGTCTGTCGGGTCTAAGTTGGAAAAGTCCAAACCGCTTGTCAAGCTTGTAGCGGAGGTCGGCGTGGACGTTCTCGTTTCGTTTAAATTCTCCCTGCCGCCCGTCGGTGTACCGAGCGGCGTTGAATCCGAACTGGAACTCTCCAACAATATCTCCGCGGTTTCGTCACCTTTCCTCTTCGGGCTGCGCCAAATTCCATCCGCAGTTTTCCTTTTGCGTGTCTTCTTTGTACGCTCGTTCATGGCGTTCGCCATAGAGATCTTTGCCTGCCCAAGCAACGCCCCCAATTGTAAGGGATTCAACATAGCAGTAGCTGTGGTATCGGATTGACCGGAATACGACGGAAAACCGATACTATTCTCCGTTCCGGCATCTAAAAAAGGCTGCTGTTGCTGCTGCTGTTGCTGTGGCTGTAGCTGTTGCTGCTGCAACGACTGCTGCCTTCCCATCGTTCCATTCCCATTATTCAAGCCGGGCTCCTGTTTAATCTTCGCTTCCCCATTAGTAAAATCTGGCATACCAGAACCGTTCTGACCGTTCTGATCCTTGCCAGAGCCAAGGTTCACATTATAGTTCCCGTTCCCGCTGTTCATATTGTTCATGGTGCTCAAAGAGTCTCTACTCTCCCATGATTTCATAAGGATCCTCATTGTCAGAGGTATACTTAGACACTTCTGTAAGACTTTCCCAGTCAGATCTGACGTCTGCTCCGTATTGTTAATACTTATGCCGTATAACTTGCACTTCAGGGCAGAGATGTCCGTCAAGTCCAGTTCCGCCGTCGCCATCGTCTCCTCGAATGGATGCTCCAAACTTACCGATATGTGTTGCCACGACAGAGCGCTCACTTCGAATATAGTGGCGTGTTCGGGGTCTTGCCGGGCCATGGGCCTGACGCAACTGGCGATTAAAGTGTTAAACAGAGCTTGCTGCCGTAAATACACCAAGATCTGTGGAACATGGGCCGGATGGGTGAAGGGAATACTGCACACTAACACACCCTCCATGTTCTTGTTCTCTGTCATGAAATAGCAGTGCTGCTGGTCCGGCAAACTCTGTGTAACAGGAGGTACATTCAATGCAGTGAACCATCTGGGGTGATTAGCCGATAGATAAATTATGTTACGTACTACGTATAGTCCTCTGTTGTTCCGACAATCCAACTGACCCTCGCTGGCGTGCTGAATAATCAAACTAAGTAACGGATGGGGAGCAGATATGTCCCCGCATTCAAGCTCCGTTACCTTCTGTATCCTACGCACTAGCTCCATGCACATCGGCATCTTCTTAACGAGCTTCAATACGAAACAAGCTGGCAGAACCGACGAGTTTGTACTAGTTAACGGAGCATAGGATGGAGTGCTGCAAATAATTCATTATCAATTCCGATGCGACTGAATGAACGAAGGGTAATATTCTTTACAACAGATTTCTCCACAGACCTTTTCCCTGTAGGACTCCTATTTACAGTTATGATACTAGATGTAGGCAACTTGTGAGCAGTCGAACCTTCCATACAAACTGTAACGGAATGACCGATCTTCCGCTTGATAACTACTTCTGAGCTCAGTGCATCACAGGTACGATTCTCCTGATCTATTAAATCATAAGGCGAAACAAAGTATGTCAGTTTCATTGGGTGGCCCCCTCTTCTTCGCTCAAGGATTCCTAAAAGGATAACATCAGTTTTTAGTATGCCAATCCTGGTTTGCTTCGGGAAGATTTGCAGTCGTTTATTTTAAGACTAACCAACTGGGCTTTTATGGACGAGATTAAAAGGTTCCTTTATAAACGTCTGCAATTGAGCTAGAATACCCAGATCAGCTTCCAATGACTGTAAAGCACTGAAAGCTTTACATTTCACCTTTTTATCTGCGTTTAATTGATATATCGAAGCTAAACCTTCTAGTTGTACTGTAAAATCAACAAAGTCACCTCGCGATAGACAGGATACCAACACATCGCAGCTCTGTAAATATATTATTAAGTATTATTACATGATACTCTAATCGACCGAAACATGCTTAAATAGTTACTACTTGGGAACATCAAATTTATACCTGCTGCTCATTTTTCCCCTCGTGATGGATTTTAACATCTTTAACTACACCTGTTGGCTCCAAAAGAACTTCCAAAAAGAACATATCTGAGGATATAAACAACTCTGTACCTGGTGGGCCAGACATCATAAACTTTAAGCTGTAACCCAATTGCAACACAAACATTGGCTAAGTTATCTGATCTTCTTCCCCTGCAAAATGCTTAATTTATGAATGCTTAATTTACCCCAACTGCCTAGTTAAACTCTCCAAACGTTCCACCATGGATTGCAACGAGGTTACTTTTATGGAATGTTGCAAAGTATCCAAGCATTTCTGCAGTTGACTTTTCTCCACACTATCGATCGCAAACCTCTTATCCTATCGTAGTAATAAATGTAACGAATTAGAAGCAATCGTAAACCACCTAATGCTTAATTACGGATAACTTACGAGCATAGCCATGCGCAAAGTTTTGGCAGTCTCCACCAAGGACTTGAATGTGGATGCCTTGGATCGCAGCTTTTCCATGAGCAATTCCATCTGCCATTCTTTCCCCTTATCCATCCCTGTACCACTAGTGGCAGAAGGTTGCCCACCTGCGCAGAAGAATGCATTCAAATTATATTCCGGCGCTGTACCAAAATTGTTACACAAATGAATTGACTTTCAACAAACGACCCAATCAATCTTTCATAATTACAATTGGCCAATCACAAATGGAATACATTTGTTGTATATACACACATACAAATAGTACATATGTGTATTTTAAGCTGCTACGTATTTGGGAAGGATTTCAATTCTTAAAAGTGAAAAACAGATTATGGTGGATATGGAAATTACAATTTTTCGTTCATATCGAGTTGTGAGAAAAATTGAAAAGGTCGCGCTAAAGAAATTGTAAATTACACTCACTGAGGGGCTTTTGTCCGTTCGCAACATCCATGTATCCCGTGGTGGATCACACGGATGTTGAAATCTATACGTATATCGATATACGTTTCACTACTTTGTATCACAACAACATTATTAGACACTACATTGTGACAGGAGCTGTTATTTTCACCTAACCCACGTTTGATCGCTTAACTGCTCCTAACCTTCACGCACAATACCACACAATACATGTACGAACTATACTTATGTAGAAGCCATAGGATTCTACGTATAGGCGTTTTCGTCCGTAACATGACTTAAGAGGGGGAATTCAGTGACACTCGCGAATGCACACCCTCCATACTCGCAGCTCGTGCATGGATGTCACGTCCTGATGCTTTTTGGAACGATGCTGAAATGAACTTGAAAATATTGACTATGTCACCTATTGGATAATTCAAAAACATTCTGCTGTCAATTACCTACTGAGAAACCTTACCACAGACGAGGTACAGGATAGACCTATCAACCAATGTATTTTTCTGTCACCGGTTTGGGGGGTCCTGGGACCCCCTTGCCATTTTAGTGTCGCATGCAACGTTACCGGTGAAGTCTCGAAACAGATGTTAACGCTACGCGTGGTAGGAAGTGAATACAACACGTGTAAAACTAGGTCATTTGAAACCCGCGATTTACAAATGATTCTGTTAGAGTAACAATATAAAAATCGTTTTATAAACGTATTATGTGCAACATCAGAGAAAGAAGGATCACAACAAAACAAGAACATATACGCCTTTCAACCATGCCGTCCTATTCGACTTTATTTAAAGCAAAACAAATTATTTTAACATAAAAATTTATATAAACAACAACATTATTCGTGGAAGACATGATTTCATGATGTACCGTGGAATACCTGAATGCCAAGGAATTGTAACTTGGTATATTTCAATAAGGTGCTGAAGCAGAGAGGACTTTAAAAATTGTCAAAAATTTTATTTGTAAAAATAGCCATTGTGATAATTGGCGTAATGTATGTATATCATTAGTTTTGTAAAGCTATTCATTTACGACAATGTTTTTAAATGGGATTCTTTTTGATGGGATTATATACTTGGCCCTCTTTTTGTACCTTTTTTTAAATAAGGTAATTTGTGGGGATTTCACACATTTTGTAGTGTTTATGTATTTACGGAAATCGTGAAGAGACTAACGACCCGAACGCAGCGGCTTTTTGTCTTTATCGCGAGTGGCTGATTTCAAGTCGTTTGAATTTATGGTTATGGGTTATATATTTATTATTATATATATCAAAAGTCATTTTAGAATTTTTTTATTTGAGAAATAAAATGAAATTATAGAAGAAATATTTAGAATCGAATCTGGACAAATGGAATAGAAATTAACGGAGATAGGTGATCGCAGCCAATCGGCTCGTATTACTTGTCATGTAATTAATAACTGAATTACAATGTTACTTGTGATACGATTAGTAATTATACTTCAAATATTGCCCAGGTCTCACCACGTGGAGGCGCTGCGAGTGGAGACCCGCCCTAACCGCGGCCCATCCGCCCTCCTTTCATGCAAAATTTTATTTTCATTTCCATCGACCCCCCTGATGCACGATTGCAGAACGATCCTCGATCGCTCCACAAGCGGGCAAAAGAAGGAGTTATTCTGTAAAAAGCTACCGCGATGAAACTAAGCAGAATTTAAAACATTTTTTGTTTCTTTCTGTTTTAAATTTGAAGAATTTTCTGGTATATTTTTACCATGATAATTGAAGGGTTGGATGCAATAAGGGGACTAGCGCTCGAAAATATGAAAACGTACTTATTATTCAACCGCTAAGAAAAATTGGAAAATTAAATGTCGTTAAACTGTATTTTAAAGAATATAGTGTTGTAAAGCTCGCCACGGCACATATTTTTTCTATTTACAGTTTTTTCATCGAATCATTAGTATTCGAGATAAAAATTATAAACAAAAAAATATCCGTCTACCGAAATCATTATTTTTTTGAACATAAATTGCGATAACTTGAGTAAATATTAACGGATCGTTATGAGAGTTCAAACATAAAGTTCAGAAATCTCTTACGAAGCCGTAAAATGTATGCACAAAACCCTCATGTTAAAAAATATAATAATATTTAATTAAAAAGTAATACTGAACATAACCCATGGTTTTCAACGTTCGCCGTTAAAAAGTATCGAATCAATTTTGAAGTACATATAACTTGCAGTGACAAAGTGTTTCCTTAATATACAAGGAAGTTTTTTACGAATTTTCATACTGATTAATAAATAATTGTAGAAGATATGACGATATATATAATTCTCGCACGGCGCCAACTGTCAACGCAAGTGCCTAAAGCTGCTAAATAGCGGTTGACTGATGGAGGTGCGCAAGATTAATATACATCGTCATATCTTCTACAATTATTTATTAATCAGTGTGAAATTTTTTGAAAAACTTCCTTGTAAATTAAGGAAAAACTTTGTCGCAGCAAGTTATATGTACCTCAAAATTGCCTCGATACTTTTTAACGGCGAACGTTAAAAAACATGGGTTATGTCCAGTGTTACTTTTTAATGAAATATTATTACATTTTTTAACATAAGAGTTTTGTGCATACATTTTACGGCTTCGCTAGAATTTTCTGAGTTTTATGTTTCAAGTCTCATAACGATCCGTTAATGTTTACTTAAGTTATCGCAAGTTATGTTTAAAAAGATATTGACTTTGGTCGACGAAGTTTTGTTGTTTAAAATTTTTATCTCGAATATTAATGATTCGATAAAAAAATTTGTAAATAAAAAAAATATGTGCCGTGGCGAGCTTTACAACACTATATATTCTAAAATACATTTTAACAACATTTAATTTTCCAATTTTTCTTAGCGATCGGACAATACTTTTTCACATTTTCGAGCGCTAGTCCCCTTATTGCATCCAACCCTTCAATTATTCAATAATTGGGAATGAAAAAAAGAATAAAGGGGCAATATTTGAAACATTCGCAAAAGTATTAATAAAAATTCCGTGAGATTTCGTTTCTCAAGGATGATGAACCTGTAATCCTATTTTTAGTAGATAATCAAAAACTTTTATGCAAATGTTGAAGATTGGAATAATTGCACTTTACTGCACAGTAATCGAAGTTACTTTCATACAGAAAGTAGCAACAACGAGCACGCGTTAATATTGACTATCACTATCACTTTGCACTAACAATTTTCACTATCACTTTTATTTTTAAATATATTATTTTATTAAGTCTCTTCACCGCGAAGGTATAACTACGTTATGTTAGTAGTAGTGAGACCAGCCTGGAAGGAAATTAAATAAACACAATAAAATACAGGACATAAAATAAATCACGCAAAACCATAGATGAAATACGTGAAATAGAACAAATTACGCAAATTAGCAATTGATATTCATAATATTAAGCACATTAGGTGCTATAATTCATTAAGGTGCTGTATATAATTCATTATATACAGTAGGTAATCAAAAACTTTTCCCAGCCTGGAAGGAAAATAAATAAACACAATAAAACAGGACATAAAATAAATCACGCAAAACCATAGACAAAATACATGAAATAGAACAAATTACGCAAATTAGCAATTGATATTCATAATATTAAGCACATTGGGTGCTTTGTTACATCAACTCAATAATTTCCTTGTAGTTTCTCATTAATTGGCATTTTTTGCAAAATTGAATATACTTTCAAAACAATATTTCCAGTGACAAACACTCGATTCAAAAGTGGGTAGATGGTGGGAGTAGTAGGAGGATGGTGCAGCCACTTAGGGCTGCTAGAAAAATTGGTCAGTGACCAGAAGGGCAGCTGATCATTGTCCACTCATTAATGCAAGAAAACCGTGAGTGGACCGTTTCTTTCTTTCGCAACCCTAGCTTATTACAGACTAAAATCAACTCCCGAGCATAGTCACTAGGACTTTGGATTACTCGCAGCACTAATTTCTCAAATAACTTCAAAATTCCCGAATCGTGCTTCATTATTGAAAATTCTACAATACTTAATACAAATCCCGAATAGCAAACGAAAAAGCTCTCAAGCAGCTACACTACTCTA
The DNA here is from genome assembly GCA_963971345.1 of Andrena flavipes. NCBI lineage: Eukaryota > Metazoa > Arthropoda > Insecta > Hymenoptera > Andrenidae > Andrena > Andrena flavipes. The sequence goes on from OZ020481.1 coordinate 37,109,773, forward strand.
ACAAATATAAAAAGCTACACAGAACCACCACGTGGGTGGTTTCATTTTTCGTAACACTAATAAAAATTCAATGCACCTGTGTCTCGTAATACGCAACTCTAACTTTAAATCGTTGCAGCCTTCCTGAAGGCTGTGTAGAGTCCCATGCGCAGCAAATCCAGCTGCTCGGGACTCTTTTTCCCCAGGAACATGTCTCTGGACATATCCCAGGACAGTTTTGGGGCATTGGGGGCTGGGGGTCGCAACTCTAATTACAAACGCGATCAATCATCATCGCAACACTAACTCAAAAAAATATTAAGAATCAAACTAGAACGAGTAATTAAAAAAACGCGATCAGTCGCATCGCAACTCTAATAAAAAGAATATAATGAATCAAAATTAATGCTATAAATCAAACTCTAGTAACTTTACTTCGAAATACAAGAACAATCTCAAAAACAATCGCGACTCTTTTTTCGAAACACTACAAGCAATCACGTTCGATATTTATTCGCAACGCTATGCTGGTACCAAACGCGGGGAATACTCAATTCGCAACGCTAATTCAAACCGTGATCAACATTTAGTCGCAACACTAACTGGCCGCGTAATCTTCTTCGCAACCCTAATTGAAAACGCGGTGTGCTCAATTTCAGGGGAGGGGGTATCGATGGGTCAGCCTATGGCCAACCAAACTACTACTACTACTACAACTACTGACGAGCATAATGGCAAAGTAATACCTACGAAGAATGACCCTGCACCCGAGGATGCAGGGCCATTCTTGGTAGCCCACATGATGTGGCCGTTTTACTGGCCGGGCTATCTTCGGCTCTTTGGCCACTTCTTTGCTTCGGGCGGTCCGCCCTTCTGAAAGTTAAGGGGGTACTCCACAGTGAACGGATTTTTTTCTCAGTAAATACAACATATAATGAAATAAATATTTTTGATTTTTATATAGCTACTCTTATATTATACGAAAAAAAATTAAAAAATATTTTAATTCGTTTTACTTGTTTTTTTACAAAGCGTCAATATGGCACCTAAACAAAAACGTGGTGCAGGTGATTTTCTGGCTTAGGCTTATCTGAAACAACAAATCCGAAAACATTCTTAATCTGTATGAGTGTCGCTATCGCCCGTAGCTCAATTAACAATTTATGTTGCAAAATAACAAAATTGCGCCTGTTTGAAGGAAAAAGTTCTCCAAATAATGGTGCTTCTCGAATGTTCCCCGAGAAAAATCTCGATTATTTTTCGGAAAAAATTGTTAATTGAGGAATGGACGATAGAGACACTTATACAGATTAAGAATCTCTTCGAATTTTTAGTTTTGGATCAGTCTAAGCCGGAAAAGCACCTGCACTGTTTTTGTTTAAGTGCCATATTAACGCTGTAAAAAAAACAAGTAACACAAATTGAAAATATTCTTTTTAATTTTTTTGGTATAATATAAGAGTAGCTTAATAAATATGAAAAAGATTTATTTCATTATATGTTGTATTTACTGAGAAAAAAATCTTTAGAAATAGCTTGATTTTTCTACCGTTCACAGTGGAGTAACCGCTCCAAAACGCAACCAGCGACAATGTGCAATGTCCCACTGGCGTCAAAAAGTCGACATAGCGGGGCTAGAAGCGAGGGCATACCCCACTCGCGCTAGTCTGGCCGTCGACTTTTCTCACAAATTTCCTGAAAGCAGGTCATCGCAGGGGGGAACATGCGATCAGAGAATACGATGACCTGCCCCGGCCCTACCTACTTATATTTAAGTCACACATTCGTACCAGAAGGTAAGTTACCTATCCTCCCGAACAGCTAGGTTACCCATCCTACCGAACAGCTAAGTTACCTATCCTACCGAACAGCTAAGTTACCCATCCTACCTAACAGCTATGTATATTTAAAAAATGGCAAAACAGTCTCTCACACACAATCACACTCTAATAAGTACGTACCAGTTTTCACTGAAATCGGCTAGCAAAGGCAGTGACCATTGCGTATAAGTATGATTTACAAAACAATTAACTATTTTCAATTTCAAATAATGGATTACTTGATAATGTGCATTGTACATATGTATTATGTACATACATGAATCGTTATTACTATCTGGTTTGATTATACGCGATTGATTAAATATCATATTCCCAGATTATTTACTAGAATGATCATCGTGTGCAACAAGGAATATGATACATTGGTATCGTTATTGCAATGTTATAGTTTCGTTAACACGGTCTTTGATGAAAATCTTTCACCGACGCAAATTCCACCGCCTAACCACACAAACACACATAGGTGGAAAATGCGGCGTGCACGATACACTAACGCAATGCCAGCCGCCGACATGTAATTATTTAGTAAAGAAAGTCATCGTGCCCCATTGCCTTCACCCACCCAAGTAGCACCTGGGCACGTGGATGAGTTAAAAGGCAATGAGTACGGAAAGATATCCTAAAAATCCTCAACTAGAAAATATCATTAGTTTGTATAGTGTCTAACAGGCTAATATTCTTTCATTTTACATTATTAAGCAAAGTGGCTCGACTTTCAACTTGTGAATAGTTTAAACTTTGATAAATAAGAAAGGACTCTACTTTAGATCAAGAAAAAGGACTCTACTCGATATTCAATTAGTGAGAAGAAAGACTCTAAAATTCAATTGTTTAAGAAAATCAATCAAAATCGTGAAGAATTTACTTTAAGAATTTAAAACGGGCTATTCCATCGTCAAAGTAAATTTCATAAAACAAGAAAGTGTGATCTCATGCTAATTACTTTGAATCTGAAATTTCCCCACCCTCAATTGTCTTCTTGCACATGGAAATTAATTATTCTATTGTGTACGCAAACGAGTGACCTTTTTAAGAAAGGAATTACATTTTTATGTATATTATCATCATTTAGAAATCAAGTTACTTTTGAACACGTAATATCAGAAAAATAAAAGAAATTCAAGTCATTATAATCGTTCCACTACACATTAAATCAAAATGATCGTAGCTGTGGAGTCTGAGAGTATCAGACTTCTTCGCTACATAAAAATTAGCATTCAGTCGTATTGATATTCGTACCAATACCTTCCGAGCTGCTATGCACCTTTATGTGCATTATTTAATAAATATCTACATCAATGTATGATCAATGTTAAATATTCGCGTTAGGAACCGTTTATCTTGGAAATTATGATTATAATGTGATTCTATTGAAAAGGCGCGGCGTACAAGAAGGCCCTAGCCTGGTCTAATAAATACATACACAGAGAAAAATGTTACAATTCACGGGCATGGTTATCATACCCGTGGTCATTATGCTCGTTAAATATACAACCAGTCACTCGTGTCGATTCGGATCAAACGTCCTACGACATGATTGAGTGACCAGAGGAACCATAATGCATGCGCACTCACATTTCGCTGTGCCCCGGTGCCGGAGACGCCAACACCCCTGCTACTGCTCAGGAGAAGTCACCAAGCTGCTCAGCTGCGCCCAAACTGTAACGAAAGAACAGAACACGATTATAATTTCTTTCTAAAGTTACGATTATTTCAACTCTAATATAGAACCACGAAGCAATTCAAAACTAACGAAACTTTTTATCATTTAGACACTTTAAGAAAAAAAAATGAAACAATGAAATATTAAAAATTAAAATTAACAAAAGTTCTTTCTTATAATGTCTAAATGATAAAAAGTTTCGTTAGTTTTGAATTTCTTGGTGATTCTATTCTAAAAATTAATTTGTTTAAAATTGTTTTCTTTCTAAAATTTTGAAGAATGAACTCTAATTTAAAGGAATTAAATCAAATACATAGATACTTACATCTTTCCATTAATATGCTGCGCACAAATCTCCTCTTCAGCTGACGCACTGACTCTAATTTCCGACAACGAGTTTCTCTTTCAAAAGTAAAAAAAATAAAGAAATAGTAGACTACAAACGACGAACAAAGCAGTGAATCTATTCTCTCGATTCGAAGGTCAGAGCCGCGACGCTCGTGAAAGAATATAAATTGCGTAGAAAACACTGGCTCTACCCTCGCGTATCCCGAAATTGTTAACGAAACTCTACTATGAGCAACTGTGCTCTTCAAAACGAAAAACTTCGTACGTCACAAACACTGACTCTATTTGGCCGCATTGCACGCGGTCACAATCTCTGAAAAATAAGTAGGGTAGGAGGGTGGGGTGGGTGTGATTTCATCGAGTGTTTGTCACAAGGGAATATTGTTTTTCGTCAAACCAGCCAAGAGACTTTCGCTCCTTGTTATTTAGAATACAAGGTGTGATGCGAAAATACAGAATGCTCGCTCGATAGGAGCAGCTTTGTATTTCAGTAACACGTATTTAAACGAATCATAGTATTTTTATAAATATCTAAAATTCATGGCAAGAATCAAAATTCGTTAATTATTCATGCTTGCATAGCATGTCCTGGATCAACTACGCAGTTTCTGAACATAAAGAATAAAAGTTGTATTAAAAACCGAAGGTAAATGCAATTACAACAGCTTCATAGAGATAAATTCTTAAAAATCATTGAAATATCATTGAATTCTACGCAAACGCGACCGAAATGCAATAGAATTCGATCATTCCAATATTTCGTAAACATCTACACACGCCATTTTAAAACTTTTAAACAAATCTGATTAAAATTATTAAATTTATCATAATTCAATCTTTTCCCATTTGATTCCGATATTAACTGACCTTGCAGTCAGTTAATATCGGGATCAATCACCCTCACAGCCAACAATGTTTCAATAAAATAATGAGAAAAATACGTATACCACACGTAGTGTCATCTCCTTTTTCCAAGAAATGACCAGACGCCATCCAAGCATCGTTCCAATTAACCGCCAAGTGTCATGGCGTCGCCTGCCCTTTGCTTTCGATTTCCGCATCAACGTCTGTTTGAAACAAAAGCATTAAAACATTCGTAAGGCAATTAAACAAGAAATAAACTTGAAATATGCCCAAAAAGTGATGTATTTGAATACCGAGACTCGATATGTGTGCACTAAATGTGCAGAAATATCGGCACGAAGGCAACGAAGGGAATACGTGACGAATATGTAATGGTTTTCTCGCGATATTTAATCAATTTCGGGACAAAAGTGTATTAATAGCAGCAGCAAGTGACGATAGAGAGTAAAGAAGAAGGCTAATAATGAATAGAAGTAATTATGTGACGATAGATAATGAACGCGTACCATTTACGTACGCAGCTATCGAAACGTCTTAACTCAACGATGTCCACGGAACGAATGACATTCGCGTCACGTCGCTGTACCTCGGCGAATATGGGCTTTGGTGGGGGGAGAGCAGGCAGGCTTCGCGCGGCAATACACGTCTCTTATCACACGCCGCGTAACGTAAACATCACGGCTCGTGGCCTAGCCGTTTGAACCGAGCTACCGGTAGAATAGAAATATTAGGCGTAATATATTTCTTTCGTTTATAAAATATCTAGCATCTACATACAGGAGTGTGGTTTAATTAAATTTGTAAAACTTAACCACACGTCTTAGTAAAATTATATTCATAAATTGAAGGGTTGGATGTAATAAAAATTGGAAAATTAAATGTTGTTAAACTGTATTTTAAAAAATATAGTCTTGTAAAGCTCGTCACGGCACACATTTTTTCTATTTACAGTTGTTTTATCGAATTGTTAGTATTCGAGATAAAAATTATAAACTAAAAAAATTTCTCCGACCAAAATCATTATTTCTTTAAACATAAATTGCGATAACTTGAGTAAATATTAACGGATCGTTATGAAACTTGAAACATAAAACTCAGAAAACTCTAACGAAGCTGCAAAATGTATGCACAAAACCCTTATGTTAAAATATGTAGTAATATTTAATTAAAAAGTAATACTGAACATAACCCATGTTTTTCAACGTTCGCCGTTAAAAAGTATCGAGGCAATTTTGACGTACAGATAACTTGCAGCGACAAAGTTTTTCCTTAATATACAAGGAAGTTTTTCACCAATTTTCACACTGATTAATAAATAATTGTAGAAGATATGACGATATATATAAATGTCGCGTACTGCGCTACTTACCACTCGCATTACACTGCAAAGACATGACTTTCTCATTATTATATGATTATATATTGCGATATTATTTTCGAAATATTTATTAACATTTTTATTATAGTATTTACACCCAATATTATTGGTTCTTTTATAAATTTTTCTTTTTCTCCTTTTTTCTATATTTCATTTTTCAGGAATCACTAAATTGAGAGCTTACATTACTAAATTGAGAGCTTAATTGTTGATAGTATCAAGCCATTTATTACGAATGTGGTCTGCAGTGAGCAGCAAGGTTTCATGCCAATGCAAACTACCGTATCAAATCTTTCTGTCTTTTGCAACTATGCCTCAACCAATCTTGACCGTGGCAACTGGGTAAATACGATCCCATCAAAAAGAATCCCATTTAAAAACATTGTCGTAAATTAATAGCTTTACAAAACTAATGATATACACAAATTGCGCCAATTATCACAATGGCTATTTTTACAAATAAAAAATATATTATATAATATTAAGGAGATGTATTTTTATACAAATAAATATTTTAATACGAATAAATATTTTATTCAAAATACTTGGCGCTGCTCTCCGAATTGGTGTTGCTAAACTGAATAAATATGTATAAATTGCATTAAAATCTTTTTCTTTCTTGTCTCAGTGGTGTCTTGTCTTGTTTTATTTTATTTATTAACCAAGACAATTAACCTTTTTTGGTTTCGCAGCGCCAAGTGACTAAGTCTGGCTGTTACGTGACAACAATTTGTTTCAATACAAATTGTTTGGCTCCGTCCTTATTAACTGTTGAATGGATTTAAAAATTATAAAAAACATCTACGATGTTAGTACACGAGCGTAGGTATCGCTTACGAGCGCTTAAGTCTTACGTTAAGATCTGGGCACAGATATCAGTTCCGTCTCAGTTAACGAAGAATTCAGGTACTCTTCATTACTTTCCTTAATTCCTTTACTCCAAGTAAAATCTTTTTAAAGAGGTTCTGGATTACCTCTTCTTTTCTCTTCTTTTCGATATTTTTCCTTTCGTAGCCACAAGAAACTCATTACTTAATTCAGTAGGTATACAATTTTTCTAAATTGTTAAATAAGAATTTAAGAGTTCTGCAGTTAAGAATTTTGCAATCAATAATGTAGAATCTTCTCTACTGAGATTTTCTATTATAATTCATATAGGTTCTAATGTTACTAATAAGATTTATTATAAATTGTAGATGTGTTTATACGTTCGCGATTTGCTAGACAAAAATTTCTCGAGAAATAAGAAATAAGCAATTATAATATTTCTCGAGAAATTCTCGAGAAAGAATTCTCGAAAAGGAACACTAATAGTCATAAACTGCGACCCTGGCGAGACCCTCTGGCCGATCAACCTGGCTAATTTTTGGCAACTAGATGTTCATTTTCAAGACTTTCAAGACTTTCAAGACATCCAAGACTTCCAAGATCTATCAAGAATTTAAGAGTTTTAAGCTTCGAATCATGTGCGAAGTGCTTCGAAGTTTTCGTCATATATGTAGATTCGAAGCGCTATTCATTTAGTACACTCAGTTCAACTAAAATGTATTTATAAAGTATAAATAATAGTATGTAATATGTATAAGTATTAACATTCATTTATCGAACGATTAAACATTGATAATAAAATAGAATTCAATTGCCATAGAAAATCATTTCCAAATCCAAGGCCAAAGCTTACTAATTGCTTGATATCTCGAGTTGTATCGATCATAGTTAATAATAATTTATACTGGCCGGTTAGTGCAAATGTTCTTAACATTATTTGTCATAGTAATAGCCACTGGAATGGATATTTTAGCAGAAAATCCATTTTTGCCGAAGAATTCGTTGGATTTCGCAGTTGTAATGAACCGTCGACTTTGTTTTGATTGGAGGACATAGTTTCTCGAAGTGTATATACTGAGCTCACGGAGCTCCATGTACTCAGTCGTCGTCGGCCCTACGGGCCGGGAGAACCTCCGGGGACCCTGGAGCTGCCGAGCCACGTGGAGCTGGTGGACCTCCTGGACATCCGGAGACCCTGGAGCTGCCGAGCCACGTGGACCTGCCGGACCTGCTGGACCTCCTGGGGACATGGGGACCTGGTCAGGGTTTCAGCCCTGGTCCTTCCTGCGCCACCTGGACCATTCGGACCTACTGGACATCTTGGACTTCCTGGGGACCTGGTCAGGGTTTCAGCCCTGGTTCTTCCTGCGCCACCTGGACCATTCGGACCTACTGGACAACTTGGACTTCCTGGGGACCTCTTCACGGTTTCAGCCCTGGTCTTTCCTGCCCCCCTCCCTCTGCCCCCTAGCCTAGGTTAGCTTATTCGTTTGGTGCCGATGAAATTTTCGGGTTCGTTAAAAGCCATTCAAAATTTTAATATTCTGCCAAGGCCAAAACCGATTTCTCTTCCTTTTTAAGGGGGAACACCACCGTGACGGTCGGAAAAGTGAGCCCATTTTTAAGATTTTTTTAAGGAATAACTTACAGTTTTATTATAAAATTGTTATTACCTATCTTTAGTATAATGTCTTAAGAGACTATAAAAAAAAAGTAATAGAAAAACATACATAGATTTCCATATACAGTTAATCTCCTACACCCCTGACAAGAAAACATAGGTCGCTTATCGAAACGATATCTTTGGAACGGCAACTCTGAAATCAATTTTTTTTTTGTTTAATATAATCGGTATGAGTGTAGTTTCCGTTGTACGTACCGATTTTTAAAAAAAATTATTTTTGTAAAAATGGCGCACTTGGGAAGAAAAAGTTTCGAAAATCCGCAAAAAAATGGATAGTTTTTCGAGCGTATTTCAAAAAATATGTTTTCGATCAAAAAATCGGTACGTACAACTGAAGATACTCTTGTTTTAAAGATCCTGTAAAAATTTCAAGTCGATCGGATAAAAATTGACAGAGCTATTGATTCGATCAGTTAGAAAAATGTCGTTTCGAGAAAATCGCGTTTAAAGATACATGGCGCCATGGAACGGCATCGTGACGCGTCTCACAAAATGCACTGTATCTTCGTCAATTCTTCGAATATTAACTTGAATTTTTCAGACAATATTTTTGAAGAGTTAAACATTAAGGAAGTGAAGAAAAACAAATCGAAATTTTTTCAACTTTCACAGTGGTGTTCCCCCTTAACTGATTTCTTCGATTGTTTTCCATCATCTGTCCTATTTCATACATTCCTTCGTAGATTTTTGCATGAGTCGTTCTATTTCGTGTATTTCTTCGATAAGATTGCATGATTTATTTTATTTGATACCTACCCAGATTTGGGATCTCCCCAGTAGTGAAAGACATATACAAGAAAATGCAGGGTGCATGGCTGCAGCTGCGAAAAGTACATATTTTGCAATGAACATTGCTGTATCAAATTATTTCTGGCCTGAACGAATTTCAAGTTAGTTGGTAGTCGTTGGAGCGAGACAGAACGTCAACAACCTTTACCAAATTCGTGATCTGCCAGTCGAACTTTACCTGCGATAGTGATCGGATGTCAGTGAACGCGCGAACATATTATTTCGTGATATCTCGATTCCTGGATTAACTGCATCGATTACTGGACCATGTGGGAGGTCGCTTAACAAGATTCTACTACAATTCACCCAGTACCTAGAAGACTTCTTGAGCAATACTTTTATCGAAGAGCTGGGAGTCGTTGGAGCGAGACAGAACGTCAACAACCTCTACCAAATTTGTAATCTGCCAGTTGAACTTTACCTGCAATAGTGATCGGATCTCAGTGAAATCAAGATTCCTGTCTGCACGGATAACAGTGAGACTGTGTTAAACGATCGGTGAGTGGTACATTTTCATTTTTTCAATTTTTCTGCATGCTATTGAACAAATGATTGCTGTAGCGAGCACAGTGACCACGGATACATACTTAGTTCACGTAAACAGTAACAATAAATTTCAAATTCGAGGTCAGAGTGCTAATATCGTGTTTTAAATATTAGAAATTATTTTTCTTGAATTTTATAATCAAAGCTTGATGCTTTGAATACGAGTTACACTTCTCAAGTTTAATTACATTCGTGTCATTAGATTATCTTAATAAAACGAGAATGGAAAGCATTAATTTCTTATGGATTTTCAACTATATTACTTGAAGCTCTTTCTCATACAAATATTAATAATTGAGAATGACAGTTGATATTGATACTACTTGGTCACTGTGCTCGCTACTTCTACTTTTTTCTCTCTTTACAATATTTAAACCAGTCTAGCAATAAGTCATAGTTTATGAACTTTACAAAAATGCGCAAAGCATTGGTCGAACATAGACCAGAAATATTTCGTAGAAATGGGTCACTTTCGTAGGTACCTCCGTGTGGTGTGCTCGGTCCCTTGGTAACGTTTCCCAAGCATTGAGACTTTCGAAACGGAATCAAGCTAAAGCCTACGATCTAGTTTAAGGGTCCAGATCAAGCCAAACTCACATTCGGTGAGCTTGGTTCGGTCTGGACATCTATTCAAAAATGCACTTGCGTAAAAGTTGCTACTCCTTTTTCGAATTAGAGCCACCCCTATATACCCCGCGGCGTGTATACACTTATTAACCCTTTGGACTTTAAATTAAAATCTTTTGAAAGAACATAGTAGCCTTTTCTCTCTAAATATTGCAACCAAAGTTCAAAGTATCTCTTTCGCGTCCGCGACATCTATTAAAAAATGCACTTGCGTAATTCGAGCGATAAGCTTCTGTTCCGTCTCGTTCTTTTTACATATAAGAGTGCCAACTGCACTTTTCTAGAAATACAATTCGCCTTCGACCACTGATTTCGATTTCGCGCAAGGTGTTGCTCGACTGTAGAGCACGACAGACTGTGCTGGTATCACGGTTTTTTACGGGTGTCTAAAGTCGTAGTACTTACCTGAGTCTCCATGTAGAAACGAAATTTCGGTGCATCGAGGGTGAATGTCGCGTCGCGTCCCGTCTGACCATTGTTAGTCAAGACCATTGTTAGTCGATGATGTGCGCCAGTTCATGACCATTCTGAGTTCTATATCCTGTCGAATACCGGGCTTCTATACCGGGCTTCCAAGTCGATGCGCTCTGTAGTCTCAGATGGCTCGTTCTCGGCCACGCACGACATGTAGAAACGAAAATTCGGTGCATCGAGAGTGAATGTCGCGTCTGTCGGCTTTAGACAGAAGACCCTTGTAAGTCGATGATGTGCGCCAGTTCATGACCATTCTGAGTTCTATATCCTGTCGAATACCGGGCTTCTATACCGGGCTTCTATACCGGGCTTCCAAGTCGATGCGCTCTGTAGTCTCAGATGGCTCGTTCTCGGCCACGCACGACATGTAGAAACGAAAATTCCGTGCATCGAGAGTGAATGTCGCGTTTAGTCTCCTTTGCAATCTCAATCGGGAGATTCTAAGCTTTCGCATATCCCTCGAAAGTTACGGAAGTGCGTTTGTCAATTCTTTTCTATCTCTGCAATGAGATATTTAGAATCTGTTTGTCACTCGAAAGCATTGAGCAAAGCAAAGAGATCGACGAGAACCTCTCTCGTCTATTTCTCTCACGCGTGTATGTTAACCCTTTAGACTTTAAAGTAAAGTCTTTTGAAAGAATTTTAGTAGCCTTTTACCGAATATTGCAATCACAGTCCGAAGGGTTAATATACCGAAGCATAGTCTGTTAAGACTATGAAATTGTAAAATCTCTTTCGCGTCCGCGGATTTTTTTTTAAATAATAGAGTGAGATTGCCGCTTCCCTCATTGCTTGCAATGCGGGACGCGATGAGTTGATTATAATGGAGGGTGGATGGGATTAGAGTTTTTTTTCAGGATGAACCTTTTGTTGGTTCCTCATCTCCGATTCGATATCTGAACCGAAGGGATCGATGGATCTTTGTTTCCATCCATCTCTTTGGTTTAGTAGGCTAAGGGTTTCATGTACAGGGAGATCGACGGAACTATGATTCCATCTATCTCTCTACGGGTCTCCAAGCGCAGCAACCTCCACGCGGTGAGACCTGGTAATCGGTGAGAACCGTGCCGATAGCTGCGATTGTATAAGAATTTCTTTGAGTTGCAATACTTTGGTGAAATGTGAGAATAAAATATGTAACTTGAAATGTTATCCGATTGTTCCTACCCGACCCAAAAGCACGCGTATAGTGTTAAGATAGAAGGATGTGCAAGTTAGAAACTTTTAGCGAGATACTGGAACTGATGAGTTTTCGACAATTATTAAAGTCCTCTGTGCTTCAGCACCTTATTGAAATATACCAAGTTACAATCCCTTAGCGAGGTATTCCACGTTACATCATAAAAGCATGTCTTCAACACATAATGTTGTTGTTTATATAAATTTTTATGTTCAATAAATTTATTTTGCGTTAAATAAACTGAAATAGAAAGCAAGGTTAAAGGGCGAATGTGTTCTTGTTTTGTTGCGAACCTTCTTTCTGTGTCGTTGCACGGAATACGTTTATAAAACGATCTTTAAATTGTTACTTTAACAGAATCATTTGTAAATCGCGGGTTTCAAATGATCTAAGTTTTACCCGTGTTAAATTCTAATTCCTACCACGTGTAGCGTTACAATCTTATTTTAGACTGAATCGATAACGTTGGGTGTGACATGAAAATGGTAAGAGGGCTCACGAGCCCCCCAAGTGTGTGACACAAAATTACATTGCATGATGGGTCTATCCTATATCTGGTCTGTGCCTATACCTCGTCTGTGCCAACACGTTCAGATTATCGACAGTCATTTGGCTGCACTTTCGAAAACTCCTATGCTCCGAATTGACTGAAATTTTGAAAATAGGTTCGTTTTGACAAAAATGGTGATTGTACGATTTTTGGAGACTTGAATGTTTTTCTACCATTTAACTGTCGCTCCCTATGTTACTGATCTCGCCGTAATCGTGGGAAATTTGAAGGTGACTCTATCCACACGCTGTGTGGGTAAAGCCACAGAACCTGTTGCTTTCAATTCTTTATGTTTTTAAAAGGTATCGGGAATTGTAACTTTGGTCATTGTAATTAATGTAATTTCTGCTGCCTGGGAGATGTTTTATATTTTATTTTATTTTGTCACTCCAAAGCAGAATACAAACTCCTAATACAGAAGATTTCTACTGTTTGGATAAAATGAAGTGCTTGCTTATGCTATTTGCAAATTTTACAAGAACTGCAAAGACAAGGTGAATGGTAAGAAAATTAGGATGTTATCATCAAGTACTTATACGCACACCGAAAATTATTGAGAATTGAATTCTTATAAAACTTTTAGTATTTCTGCCTTTGCCAATACTGTTTTGTCACGAGAAATTGTTTACACCTTGGAAGGAAGAAAAACTTTCCATGAATTATCATCGCTCCATACCTATCTGCGATATACAGCAAATAATCCAAATTATTTTTAAACTCATCAAATTGATCAACTTGAGGTCAAAGTCCTTGGGAAGTATAGCGAATTCTGTAGGTTAGGGCATTATCCACGTACTGCACGCATGCGTGTTCGATAATAATTCCAGTTCTATACTGGCGATTCCATGTGCATACGATTTAGTATTGTTTAATTGGGTGTGTACGGGTAACCGCTAAAACTATGTCACAGTATAGATTATTGGGTGCTGTTGCACGTTTTTCGTGTATAAATAAAAAAATCGTGACACAAACAGGTAACTATAAAGCAAAGGAAGTATTATGTTTCCACACATTTTATATATTCAACCTTTGCTCTCGAGCTGCGAACGTTTCACTTGCACTAACTTTTATGTGATATAACATTCGAAATGCACGTTCAATTGATGTTACCGGGTCATAATTATAATGTGTATAAGATATCCATAAAGTGTGGAATCTCGAAAGATGTCTTCGAATCAGGTTTAGAATAAAAAAACCGGCAAGATTCGTCTACACAGGCACCGGAAACTTTTAAGGCAAATCATTGTCACGTAATGTTTAATATATCGTTTTAAAATATTAAAGTGGGTTTTTATTCTCTCCTCTACCTTGGTCTCTATATTATGTTACAACATGAACTTTGATTTCAGCTTTGTATCGAACAATGAGATCACTTGCTACTGCTGCAAGTACAAAACATTTGAAATATAAAGTTGTGGATAATGTAGCCGTGGTTACCATAGACTCTCCAGGAGTCAAGGTACATTGTGACAATAATATAATTGTTTATTTCAAATAATATGCACTTAGTGTGAATAACATTGATACATTTTAACACAGCTGAATACCTTGAACGCTGATATAATGAACGAGATTTCAATCATTTTAAAAAATATAGAAACAAATTCTGCCGTTAGTTCTGCAGTTCTTATAAGTGGAAAACCAGGTTGTTTTATCGCCGGTGCTGATATTACTATGATACAAGATATGAAAACTGTCGAGGATGGTTACAAAATATCTATAGAAGGTCAAAAGATTATGAATATTATAGAACAAAGTCAAAAGCCGATTGTGGCTGCGATTCAGGGTAGTTGCTTAGGAGGAGGTCTCGAGGTATAAAATTTGAAGAATTCTTATGGATATATTTTTCAATATTGTCGCATTCCTGAAACTCTTGATTAATCTTGGTTCTCTTTGATTCGCATAGGTTGCAATGGCTTGCCATTACCGACTCGCTGTTAACGATGCAAAAACAAAGTTAGGACAACCAGAAGTAATGTTAGGTATTTTACCTGGGGCAGGAGGAACACAGAGATTACCCCAATTAACGTCCCTCCCCAATGCGCTAGATTTAGAGCTTACCGGTAAAATTATTAAGGCGGATAAAGCCAAAAAATTTGGAATCGTAGATATTTTGGTAAATCGTCTTGGTCCTGGAATTGGGACAGCGGAAGAAAAGTAAGCGATATTATATTCGGTTCCATATGTATCTATGAAAATTGTTTGCTATACGCATATTTCAAATGTTTACAGTACCATGAGATATTTAGAAGAGACAGCTATCAGAGCTGCGAAAGATATCGCGAGTGGAAGTTTGAAAATTAATCGTAATCCTAAAACATTGACCGACAAGCTCATGAAGTATGCTATTTCCTTCGAGTTTGTCAAGGATCAAATATTTAAAAGAGCAAGAAACCAAGTAATGAAAATGTCGGGTGGTTTGTATCCTGCCCCTCTTAGAATTTTAGAGGTGATACGTACAGGTTTAGATAAAGGGTTAGCTGCTGGTTATGAAGCGGAAGCTAAAGCCTTTGCTGAGCTGGCAATTACGCCGCAATCTAAGGGCCTCATAAGTTTATTCTTTGGACAAACAGCATGTAAAAAGAATCGCTTTGGGACACCAAAGAGTGCTGTTAAGTAAGTACACTCCCTTACATGTTGCATCAAAGATGATTCTGCAGAACATTCATTTCCCATATGTTTCAGAAAAGTTGCAGTTGTCGGTGCTGGTCTAATGGGTGCAGGAATTGTTCAAGTAAGCATAGATAAAGGCTATGACGTAGTCATGAAAGATACCAATGAAACAGGTTTGTACCGAGGTGTCAATCAAATACAAAAAGCAATGGATAATGCCGTAAAACGTAAGAGATATTCAAGGTTCGTGCGAAATTTGCCTTTTATCGTGAAACGTTTGCATATTTCTCTTCGAATTTTTCTTACAAGCAATTTTTCATTATTCTTTTCAGTGTTGAAAAAGATAAATACCTTGCTAAGCTTGACGCTACTTTGGACTACAGTTCCTTTAAAAATGCGGATATAGTAATCGAAGCTGTATTCGAGGATCTTGCTATTAAACACAAAGTTATAAAAGAAATCGAAGCAAACACACCAGAATACTGTGTGCTTGCCACTAATACGTCAGCAATTCCTATTACCAAAATAGCCGCTGGAAGTAGCCGTCCAGATAAGGCAAGTTCGGAAAAATACTTCATAAACTGAAAAGTTACAGGAATCTGACGAAATGTTGATATTACAGGTGATTGGAATGCATTATTTCTCTCCGGTAGATAAAATGCAACTTTTGGAAATAATAACGCATAAAGGGACGTCCACTGAAACTATTAAGACTGCCGTTGATGTAGGTTTAAAACAGGGTAAAACAGTGATCACCGTTGGCGATGGTCCTGGTTTCTATACCACAAGAATTCTGTCTGCGATGTTGGCTGAAGCCATTAGATTATTACAGGTAATGCGATCGTTCTCCTTAGCATTGAACTGATACACTAGATGAAGTACAATGTTGCGCATGAAAACAGGAAGGTGTAGATCCAGTGGATCTGGATAAATTGACTAAAAAGTTCGGGTTTCCGGTGGGAGCAGCGACTTTATCGGACGAAGTCGGCATCGACGTTGCTGCCCATATAAGTGTTCATCTTTTGGAGGCTTTAGGTGAACGTTTCAAAGGCGGAGATACAAATATACTTAACGATATGGTCAAAGCTGGTTTCCTTGGTACTTTTCTCTTATTTATTCTACATACAGTTTGTTGTAACTTATGTGTACTTAACGAAGTGTGTACAATTTTTAGGGAGAAAATCTGGCAAAGGTATATTCATGTATGAAGTGAATACCAAGAACAAAGATGTTAATCTCGAAGCATTAGACGTTTTAAAGAAATACAAACTTGAACCTAAAGGCAGTACATCCAACGAGGATCGTCAGTTAAGAATGGTGTCCCGATTCGTTAACGAAGCAGTGTTTTGTTTAGAAGAAACTATATTGGCTAATCCGGTAAGTACTTAGGGTCGGTATCAGATATATTGGCCGGTGAATTCGGTTTCGCGTGCAACGATTGAGGAGAAATCAGTCACCACCATCTGACGATCGTGGATTTGTCAGTTGGAGTTGTGTGGCACTTGCAGGGTTTAAGAGCATATACTATTGGAGGTCTCATTGCCACTGCGCATGCACATTACTGTCGATTCTCTCGCTCACACATGCAGAAGTGGCAGAATACTCCTCACGAATTCACCGGCCAATATATCTAATACCGACCTTAGTGCGCGATCTTTCTGTACGCGAGATCAAACATAAATGAATATTTTTACAGATGGAGGGTGACGTGGGAGCTGTTTTCGGACTAGGTTTCCCTCCATTTACGGGTGGTCCTTTCCGCTGGGTAGATTCTTATGGAGCCAGTAATTTGGTGAAAAAGATGGAAGAATTCCGAATTCATTATGGCGACAGTTTTAAGCCATCCCAGACATTATATGACATGGCGTCTGATTCAAGCAAAAAATTCCATAAACAATAAGCAGAATTCGAAGCTGATCGGATAATAGATACCCGAAGTTTTGATACATTTATAATGTCGGCTTGAATGATAATTATTACTTTGAAAGTATATTTTTCGATAAGTATACATGTTAAGATTATATCAGTGGTGTTTTGGAGTTTCTTTGACGGATATCAATGCAAGGAAGATATATATATATATGTATTTATTATAGCATTTTTATACCGTTTATACGTTGAGATAATTTTTAATATTTTCATGCTACATATGTATATAGTATAGCATTAAAGTTTATTTTTGCAGAATAACATAGATGTGCAAACTGGATGTACATATGTACACTGCTCCGAAAAAGAGAACATATACATTTTACAGCTCGCAGATCAATAAAATAGTTTTTTTTTACGAAAATGTTGGCAGTATGTCACTTACTCAAGCGAACACATTAGTCGTCTTCATTTGTAAAACTAACGGCGGCAAAGATGCGTGAGTGTATAGTACCGAGTGATAAATGCACGCGAATAAATTTATCGTCTAATTAAAATTTTTTATTCGCTTCGAATTATGAAAGACGTAGGAGCGGTATTCTCGTTCTTGATGCAATGTCTAAGAGATATTGCACTTTCAAGTGCATGCTTATTTATGAGAGAAAAAAAGATTGAATCGTTCCCTGTTCGATAACATTCACGAATAAGGTGAATTTAACTTCCGCGGAATAAATAGAATTCCAATATAGGGTAAAGGAACCAATTACTGACACCGAACCAATTACTGTCACCTTAAGCTATTTTACTTAAAATAAAGAATATTTAAACATTGTAAAGTCACACATAAAAAGAATTATGTAATTCAACCTATAATCTATACTATAGATTATAAACTACAGTTTATTTATTCGTTATTTTAAGTAAAATAACTTAAGGTGACAGTAATTGGTTACGTGTCAGTAATTGGGTCCTTTACCCTACACGTTGATTCAAAGGATTCTATTATACTTACACATGGTAAAAGTTAAGCACTTACTACTAAACAAGTATTATGTTTGTTCTTTCCTAAATAGATATCTATAAATAGAAAAGCAGGCTGAGCACTCTCCATTAGGTGATACCGCTAATCTCCAGCATTAGGAGTTATTACTTTTTTCAACATCTGCATGAAAATAAGTGTTTTTTTTTACGTCTGCTGAGCGGAAGCAAAATAACCAATTTCAGACGTATTCGCAATTTCTTACTTTTCCTCCCAAGGAAACTGGACTACACCTATTTTCATACAGGTGTTGATAAAAGTATAGTACATGACAAGGGAGAGACGCGATTTCGCCTCGCGTGAATTACTTTTATTAAAATAAAACTTCACGCTCGTCGGAATCGTTTTCTTCTCTCCCTTGTCACGTAATGTACTATTTTTTAAACTGATGATCGCAATTGTTTAAGCAACATGAATTTTTTCGAAATAATATAAACAACATCGTAGATAAAATGTGGTGTAGAAAATTTACATGCTTAGTCAGGTGTAAATCTAACTTGTACCTGATGGTGGGATGTCGATTTCCAAGTATTTAACAAAGGAACGGTTGCGTTTTGCATTATATATTTTCAATGGTAAAGACAAATTTTAATAAACGCAACTGTGGGTAATCAAGAGGACATTTTACGTCATCTACCGGTCCCACACCTGTTTGTGACATTTACAACATTAAAACAGACCGAGTCCTTGGCTGATGCAAGAAACCACGGCGTTTCGTGAGAAACCATTGACGAGGATCATGTTTTTAAGTTGACCTGTACCAGCTTTGTCCTTTGCTGGTTTTCCGAGTGCATGAGATAGAAAGTTAGAAGACCACAAAAACATTCTCTGTACGCGAAAATAAACGATCGATACGCGTTGTTGTCAGTTAGGGCTTGGAGCATGTAATCAAATTAAACCGCCGTATTTGTAAGGAAGCAGTATTTTTGGCGATTCGGTTCATGGGGCGAGTGCGAGAGATCGATAAAAAATCTTATCTCGATCGATGGCCTCGTAAATTACGTTTGACACAAACGTGAACCTTTTTTACAAGTGTGAGGAATGCGATAATGTTTGCAATGGATTTTTTTATTGTCTCCCGCAACAACCGTACTTGTAACATCAAACGTCTCGCATAGTACACGTGTGCCCGTATAATCTTCAAATTGTTTGCAAAATATTAAGATCGGTCAGTTCAGGAATATTCATACAATTCAATGCAAGCATACTGAAAATACATTACGACTATATGGAAATACGCATTCTGTTACGTCTTCTAGGCACATATGAATGGATCGTTCAAAGTTCTAGGAGGAAAAGTGTCGCGTAAACTTCGGATTCGGACGTAAAGTGCCTCTGCGGATTTTAATCACCGTGGATGAGATTGTATCCGCGCACTCCACGTGATCGAGCTCTTTGTATGATGCGTGATGGAAACTTTTCGTTTCGATATAAGCATATGTTTAGCCACGGTCCGCGACGCTTCAACCCTCGCGTTACGTGATTTGTATCCTGCGTTTAACATTCTCCAATTAACGGTGCAATCAGAACTGTAGGTGCCTACATTCTTTTTTTTCGAACGAAAGGCTGAGTCACCGAAGTCTACAAAATTCTCGTTGCGCGCACGGAACAAATTGTGTTCATTAAATTTGGATTCTAACGTTCTTTCAACATCGTAGAATCGATATCGATGTTTAAAAATGTTACACGTCCTCGATGCTCGAGTATCGTAACTTGTTTTTATTCAAACGATGGCAGACGCTGCGTAACTGTTGGACGATTTACGTTACCATTCAAATAATCGATGGACGCGTCGAGTTATTCGTGAATATTAGTCGCCTTTTTTCTCGCAGACGGTCATCACGATGCATGACCTTCCATATTGGTTTCCTACTGTTTTGTAGATCCAAACATTAGGAAGATAGAAACGCAACACGTAGAAATACGAGGTCCTTTTTTCGTTGCACGGTTACACAATTTGAGTGGGAAGGAAGCAAGGGGCCAGACGCATTTGTTTTTCATTCTTTCACGAAACGAAAAGCACTTAAGTCTGTTAGTCATTTATGGTATTATGTTAATTCATTTAAAAGGTCCCAAAGGTATTAAAGAAATATTGCAGTGACGCGAAAAGAAGACAATAAGGATCTCGAAAATGAACTTGTACCATTGAATGCGTCCAAGCCACTGACGCACTAACCGTTATAATTACAAAACCTGTCAATGCAGCTGGCACTAATGGTAACTGGCCGTAAATGGAAAATTATTTACGGTCGGCTACCTGTAAATCGTTTAAGTTGAAATTGTCGGACGTTTAAGGACGCAGGAAGGACATCGCGAAGCTTGCCAGGAAGATTATAATAAGTACACGTCATTTTTTATGAAAGTATATAAGTCGTTTAATTAATCTCTGATTTCGTAGAAAAATCATTAGAACTTATCTTTACAAGTAAGAAGTCTTACGTTGCCCGGCAGGGTCGCCTTAACCAGACGGGAATATACATATATGTTCCGTAATTAACATGCGTAACTAGTCGGTGATAATGAAAACAGCAGACATTAGCTTTTTTTCCTTTCTGCATAGCCGTTATGTACATAATTCATAAAAAAAACTGTCTTTGCATCTTTAAATAAATACTCTTTCTCGGTCAACGCGCTTATGCATCACAGATCACAGACACTTAGGTACTTGGTTCACGGACGGCAAAGAAGCCTCGTTTTATGACTTATCACCGCTCCTCGTGCCTTTAGGTCCCCTCCTCTTAAGTACGCCTCGCGTTAGCTTGTTTTACACAATGTACGATGTGTGATACGCATAGTTGGAGGCAAGCGGGAGCTCACTTCTTCCCCGTGATTCCTCCCGTTCCGTGGTTGGCGCCTTCTTCGTCGATCGGTTTGCCTTCACAGGACGATCGAGAGACCTCGTGGGAATCACTCCAAGGTTATCCTCTCGTTTCCATCGTCCGTCATCATTCCGACGACGCCGGGAATTGTTCTCAATCATGCAGCAGTTTAAAGCTCTATTCGCAGCTTTAGGTATGATTTCTCAAGCATGCCAGTGACTCCACGTCACTGTTCTCGCGTCGTTTAAGCTGCCAATTGCGGCGGGATGATTTGCTGCGTGGACGTTATTCGCGGCGCTATGACCGGGAGCAGGCTCAATCTTAAAGGCGTGGACGCCATCTGGGTAATGGAAGCTTGCAGACCGGTGGGGCCGATGGTCGAGGACCTGTCCCTGGCGTGTCGTTTCACGTGCTTCGCCAAGTGATCGCTCCTCATGAATCTTCTTTGGCAAACGGTGCAGGCGAACTTCTTCTCGCCGGTGTGCGTGCGTTTGTGCCGCGAGAGTTCGTCGCTCCTTGAGAATCGTCTGCTGCAGTCTTCGTAGGGGCACGAGAACGGCCGTTCCCCGGTGTGAGTACGCGTATGCGCTTTTAAATGCGAAGATTTGAAATAATTCTTGCCACAGCCTGGGTGTTCGCATTCGTAGACTCGACGCCGCGCAGCCGACTCCGGCGCGGGTATGGTGGACATCGTCGCGGCGGCAGGCGCAGTTACCAATAAAAGAGGCGCTCGTGGCAGAACCAAGGGAGATCCCAGGAGTCCAGTTACCATGATGGGCGCTGGCTTAGGTGCTAAAGGGTGCAATTTCGGTTGAGTAGTCTCACGATCCGTATTCTTGTTGTTCACGATGATCTCCTCCTTTCGCAGGCTCATTTTGAACTTCAGACTCTTGAGTACATTCTCCGGCTCCGCGGCGCGCCGACGCGTGGTCGGCTCCGACTGCGGGCTGTCGGATTGCTGCGGTTCACGCGGAACCGGTTGCAAAGAAATTGCGATAGTTTTTGGCGTCAAATTGGCGGGGCTGTAGGTACCGTCCCGGTTGGCACGCATTATCACCGATGCTCGCGCGGGTTCTGGACTCGGAGGTGGCGTACCATCCAACAGTAGCTAACAGAAACAAATAGAAAATTGTTTACTTTCATTTTCGCAGGTAACACTTATTATAACTTTTCTTTTACATTCTTGAATGCATCAGTACGCGTATTTCCACGTATTTATTTAATGGAAAGAAAAGATTAAATTTTTTTTATCATCCAATGAGTCAACTCAAGTGCCACCTATTCGCGATAATGGTAATAGCTGGATTTTGTATAGTGATACCGTCGGAAGGTATAAAAAGCGTCTGCTCGCTGGATAAGCGACAAAAATGGTGTAAAGGAGTGAATGCACGCGGTAAACGGGGTCATCTTGCAAAACAACTTCATGGAGCATGCGCGCGTGCACATTGGAGTGGCCACCCGATCGCCCGCGCGCGCAGCGAAAAAAATCAAAACGATACAGAGTCCTGTATTTAAGATGCGGAGAAAGCGGTCCGGTAGATAAGACGGTGTATTTACCTTCGCCAATTCACAGTGCTCCACGCGTTGGCGTTTTCGAAGGGGCTCGTCCTCCTCCGAATCGGAGGGCTGTGGCGTAGGGGGTAAATTAGGCCGTGCATTTCCATTGACGTCTTTTTTCGTGTTTATCTCAGTATCCTTCGCTTTTTGCAAAAGCTTGTCCCCCAGAAGCGCTGCGACACTGAAAGACGACTGGAGCGGCTCGATCTGTAAAAGAATGAGGAATCCCCTGATAAAACACCGCGAATTTTAAGCAATCAAATCTGTTCCAACCGTTTATTAATAAAACGCAAAAGGACGAGCAGAAAAACTCAACAAACAAATAAATAAATAAACAATAGTAAACGGTAGGATTATAAAAATCTGAGAACATTGCGACAATTGCTTGAATATGTGGAGCAGGGCTGGGTCCGTCGTTCCCAGCTGCGTTCGTATTTCGCGGGCGGTTGGCCTACGGCCGGCGGTACTTTTAATTCAGGCGGTGCACTTACGTGTTTGAGTTGGGGCGAGGCTGGCGGTGACAGAGGTGTTTGACTCGTATCCATCTCGTAAATGAAAAGGAAGAACGTGGCGAGAAGGTATGGTAGGTTAAAAGAGGCTCGGCCAGCGACGGGAGAACGCGATCTCACGTATACGATGTATGCCTCGCGAAAAAAGACTCAGGGGACGTAACCGTTGGACGTCTGGTGAGGCAATGAAGCTTTCTCAGGTCGGTTAGCCCGACACGCCGTGCCCGTTGTGTGCGTGATCATGCGGCGCGCTCCACGTCAACCAATCCCGTCTAGGGGCTCGCCGTGGCTGGCCAATCGGGGCGACATTATCAGCCGACGGCCGCGTGATCACAGGCGTGCTGTTCACGTGCTCGCGGTGTGACTGAGGCCGTGATCATGACGTCAGTCCGCGTGGCGCGCTCGCTCGATACGTCATGGTATCGCTGCGCTCCCCAAGCGTCATGCAGCTTCGACCCTCCTACACCTCCTTTCAAAGCAGCGACCCGTACCCGTGCCCGTTCCCTCTACCTCCCTGGCTCTTTTCTTCCTACGGCTCTTCCTCAACGCCGATCCGCGCTGATCCACACGCAACAGAGGAACGGAACTCGAGATGCATCGCGAGACGCGGTGAGCCCCTGATTTACTATTTCGCCACAATCGCATCGCCCCCCGGTCGCCTCGTTCAACGTTCACCTTTCGCAACTTTACGTACATACGTACGTATGTCTAAATGAGTGCGTACTTGGTCAACATGACTGCGCCACCTCCTCTATTATGGATAGACGAATGAATCAATGTAAATAACCTGACCCGTAATATCGTACTGCGTTCGACAGCAAAGTTCTCGTCTCCAGTTACCGCAGCGTGCTACCGTCTTTGCCTCCTACTGTTTCTGTACGATTTCACTGTATTGCTTCTTTTCGTCGTGGCTCTTTCTTGACACGGAACCGAATCGGTTTTCTAGGAACTGCGCTTTTGCATCGTTGTTGTACGAGCGCGATAGATTATTAACAGCCCCCCGTTACTTACTGTCGCTCTTGGAACGTATTTAACGTTGATGCATTTTCTACCAGCGTGACGTTTATTGGTTTATTGCATCTGGAGTTTTTACTGCCACGCGCTGGCGTGGCTTTTCGCGTCGAGCGCGCGCAGCGAATGCCACGATAGAGAGTGTCGCGCGGGCAACTGAAAAATCTGGGGAAGCGAGGTCGCCGGGAGGTCGGATTTCAACGAGGAAGCATTCTGGCGCAGTCTGCCGTTAAATATATATCGGCCGCCCACTTAGCCACTGGTTAATTCGAATCCAGCTCGGACGGTGCTGGTCTTTGACTCCTCTTCGCCTCTTTCTCTTCCATCGTTTCCTCTTGTCTCGTCGTATTTTTCAGCTGCGTCCTCCCCGAGGAATAAATTGATCCGTTGGACGGCTGATCGATAACGACGCGCGCTCGAACCTCCGCCTTGAAACTTTTCGAGCAATTCCATGTTCATACTAAGTAGGCTGGTGCAACGGAAACATATGGTACCATTTAAAGGAACACGAACGTGACAGTACTTCGAAGAACCGTAGAAAGAATATACTCGCGCATAGACCCTTCGATTCGACGAGTTTACCTCACTGTTCGCCCAATCATTTTTCACGAAGTTTTGATTCAGAAACGCGGAAACCGTGGCAAACCGAGGCAATGTAACTAACGCTGCGCGTATCACGGCAGCGTACTAAAATAAGATGGAGCAGCGAGGAGATAACCAATAGTTAAACTCATAAACAACAGCCTGACAACTGATGTTTATTACGCGGCATTGTGTTCGGTGTGATTTTCACCTTGAAGACGCGCCTATGAGCGAGAATCCTTATTTACTATTCCGAACACCTACTCCTCCGTCTCCAAGATCTTTCGCGACCTTCGCGATGGAGCGTACACGTAGTCCTAATCTATATTAATAAGATTATCGACGTGCGAAATATCGATTGATCTCCACCTAATGCGATTCGCACTGCATGACCCAGTTACACGCGGCTCCTTCTCAAAACTCAATTTTCAATTCTCTTCAATCGTCACGCGACAATCGAAGAAACCCCATTAAGCAATCGCGTTGCTCCCACGGCTACGAAATATAACTTTAAAACCGAAAATACAAAAATTACCTTCGAGGTAACGAGTAATCTTGTTCCACGTTCCCTTGGCTCCAAAATGTAGGGATATTAGAAGAAAGCGCGGACACTTTAAGCGCGGCATGGAAGAAGGGCTTTCCTTCGTAACGAAGTTCCGTATTCGGCTTCGCAGTAGTAGTTTGGAAAAACACAACACGTCATAATCGGCTTCGAAAATGGAGCATTCCGTCGCACGCCGTTACCTAATCGCGCTCGAGACATGGCGATTTATAATTGCGCGCTCTTATCAGTGCGTGTCTGCTGCGTCTGCGTGACGATTCATTAAGAACGATGTCTGTCGCATCGGCGTCCGGCGAGGCTTGCAAAACAAGCGCCGCCGTTGGACGGTGACGAGTACAATTTCGTAGCTGCCCAGGGGTAGCCGCAGGTGGAGGCGTGCAATTGAGGAACGCCCTTGTCGGCTTCTACGCGGACTTTCCACGTGGCCATTAGTTGTTTTTCTTTATCTTCGCTTTGAGAGCGTGCCCCCTTATCACGAGCGGTTAGCAATCGCGTGGAATATTACTATGTAAATTCTTCTTCCTCGATGCTCTTGTGTTTCTAGTAAATTTGATCTTATCGTCCGGTATCTCCCCCGCCCCGCCGCCCCCCCCTCCCCCGTTGCATTATCTCTGTAACTGCAATTTATGTTGGCGCAGCGATTAGGACATTCGATAGCCGGCCCGCTTTCACATTTACACCCGGGTCCCCGTGAATCCGGCGTCTCGGGTCTTCGTGATTAGAAACGCATAAACGCGAGCCCCGTCAATTATTCATTTCGTAACGATACGATATCACGAAATTTACCCACGGTTTCATCACTTCTCTTTATCTGGGCCTCGGTGTAATGCACCCGGTCTCGTCGGTTTTAATAATTTCCCCTCCCCCTCCTCGCTCTTTAATTAGCTTAATATCGATCCCCGTGGACAGCACGCGTTGCCAGCCGATTTCACGAATTCAAAGGCTACCAATGTCCACGATAGTCAACAAGGGAATCATTCGACGAACTCGTGATCGGCAATCGTGCGCCGCGCTTCTCCTCGCGCCTTTATCTCCGCGTAACTTTGCCGTTAACGCCGCGAGAAGTGTCGCTGACTTTGTTTTTAAAACTCGCCGAGTATCTAGTCTGCCTGGCCGGATACATCCGGACGATTACCCGAAACGCAGCCGCGAGATCGGCGCCGAAAGTGAGAAAGTGTATCGTGCGTAACGGATCCTCTCGAAAACACTCGTATCTCTATCTCGCTCTCCCCTGGTCGGAGGTCCTCAAGGCCGAGCGCACGACCTTCCCGGTATTCGCGCACCGTTCTGCAACACAAATCAATCATACCACCTAGGTGGCTGAACGCTGCTCGCATCTCAAAACGTTCCGTAGAAAAAGATGCAGGCCGAGCAAAGATACGATCGAAGAACAACTCCGAGGCTTAATGCTGATTGTTCAGCTGATACAGGATGTTTTTAAAGCTGCAGGGGTAACTTAATAATGTTCTCGTTATTGGGAGTAGCTTCCTACAAACGAGTTCAAGCCGATGTTTTCATCGAATCGATGCTTATCTGCAGCTACTTACAATCTTACATTCGTTTTATTATCAGGTGTTCTGGAGGGTCCTTCAGCGCGTGCGATTCTTTGTCTGGAAACTCGCAGGCAAGACTTGTTCAGTTCTTATCAATGCGAAGGCTCATCTCGAAACACGCCCGTACATTTATCGCTATTTCGTTGTATTGTATTCAGGGAATTCCCCTACGTCATCAGTGTTTTGAAATTTTAATCGTAGTTCCGTCGTACACTAAAGATTTAACAACGATTACAGTTTAGAAATTAATACATCGCTCCTAAGTTATGTCGACCATAAGAATTCTCGCGTTGCACTCCCTACTGTCGTCCTTGTTTTCAATGGTCTCTACGCCTGGTCGGTGCTGTCCTTTGCCCGACCTTCGATCAAGTCTTTGATAGAATTACGAGCGCCTTAACGTTGTTTGAGCATCGTTGGGAATTTTATCCACTTATTTTTGGCATCGCCTGCAAATACTTCGCAATTACGGTAGCTGAGACGACTGAGAGCTTCTGTGTTACGGTACTCACGGCTCTGAGAGCGCGAGGCGTGTCTGATGGTAAACGGGTCAGAGCCCTTCGCGGTAAGTATCACGCAAAACACGGCGCACGGCTAAAAATACCTTGAATGGACCAGCTTTCGTACACACGTCGAACGTTTGTTGTTGTTTCGCGTGGCCCGATAACGAACGCGGCTCGGTGAACCGCCTGAACCTCGAATAGCGGCGAATTATAATATATCGGTAATGGCAACGGGAGCAATTGGTCTTCGGCGTGTTTACGTTCGAGGAAACGGTGCCATCGTGAAGATCCCATCGCGAGAGCCTGGTAGTCGATGTTGGCCTTCCTGAGACATCGTCGAAGATCGGTTGGAAAAAACAAGGTGACATCAGACAAAAATAAATGGGTATGGAAGATAAAAATGATTTGTGAGGACGGAAAGCCTTTAGCCTTGGCACAGCGATTCTGTTGATAATGGAAACATTCGATTTGTTTCAGAAATGTGTACGTAT
This sequence comes from Andrena flavipes, assembly GCA_963971345.1. Taxonomy (NCBI): domain Eukaryota; kingdom Metazoa; phylum Arthropoda; class Insecta; order Hymenoptera; family Andrenidae; genus Andrena; species Andrena flavipes. Next base: position 37,137,629 of record OZ020481.1, read on the forward strand.
CGTGAGTGATTATTCTGCTTCAACTATTTTGACAGATCAGTAATCCTCCTAGGATACCGAAATTCACTTCTGTATTACTTCTGTATACTTTTAACAAAATCTATTTATAGGTTTGAAATACAAGTCTGATTCATTTTCCATGTCCTTATTTACATTCTGCAGTACACCAGATAAAAAATTAAAACCGACTTCAAGAAAATAAATTTGCTCCAAAAAGTAAAAAATAATTTTTTCCCTTATTTAATCTACGACTCGCACTTTTTTTAAGTCTGCGTCAGATTTACACAGTGCAAATGATGAGGCACCGACTTAAAAAATGTGAGAGTCGTAGATTAAATAAGGGAAAAAATGTTTTTTAATTATTAGTGCAATTTTATTTTTTTTGGAAGTCGGTTTTAATTCTTAAATTTTTTTTTATTTTTAACTTTTTAGTTTTATAGACATATTGATACAACATACTGAGGAGATATGCGCGTACGTATATAAAATAATAATAATTAGATGATAATAGTCTTTATTATTAACCAGACCTGGCAAAATATTGAGCCAATGTTGATGCAGTGTAGGATGGGACCGCCGGGGCATCGTCCTCTTTCGAATAAAAAAAAGATCATCAAAATCGGTCAATATGTTGAGGAGTTAAGCGGGGACAAACATAAACAAAAATTACAAACAGCTCGAATCTATAACCTCCTCCTTTTTGAAGTTGGTTAAAAAATACAAACAAAAGCTCTGTCGATACACATGTTGTCTTTAATATCAACCGTTGCCATTTTATAAAAAGTCCTAGCTCAGTTATCGGCCAACGATAGAGTGCAGAATGTCTCTTTCAACTTCACCCAGGCACTGTAGATGACGCTAGAGAGCTTTCGCAACTTGTCACCTAATAATTTAAAGTTTTCAGGAGAAATTCAAAGACGAAACGGGCTATAGAACAAAATATAAAAACATTAAGAAAAACGATCAAGCGGAAACTCAAAATCAAGTGCTATTAAATTTTGCACTTCTCTTATTCATTATCTTTCCCATTACAGAGAGAGCAAGTAGATATCGACAGAGATTACAGTTACTCAACGATTATATCCCCTTCAACAAAACGTCAAAGATATGACTTCTCAGAAGTAAGGATTGCGTCGAAAAGATTATCGAATATTAAACGCGCAGGTTAGACAAAAACAGTGATATGTAGTTTGGCGCATTACCGCCATCTGGAAGCCCCAGCAAGATTCCCAGCCGGTAAATGCATCGTTCAAAATTTCCCGCCTCTAAGATCGGAATGCGCGCGGTAGGCGGAGTCAGTTCTGCTACACAGCATCCCCACTCCGACGCGTGGTCACGCTGCATTCGCAGGAGTGGGGGTTGTTGGTACCCGCGTTTGTTTAGTTGCTCGCTGACAGCGGCCGCGGTACGTGGTGTTTTGGTGCGCGTATGCGTTCTCCGTCGGCGCCAGTGCGTGAAAAGACCGCGAGCAAGGGGAGAAGAAGGAACGTTCCGAAACGGGAAGGGAAGATCGTGTTCCGTCAGCGGCGTACACATTGTTCGGTGATCGGGGGAACGTTGTTGTGCTTCGAAAGTGTCCTCTCTCGCGCTTGTCTCGTCCACTTGTCCTGGCTTTGTCCGTAACTAGCAAATCAGCCTGCTTCGTCTTAAACGCCCCTGTACTCGTTGCGTGTGCTGTGTCACCTGTTATATGTCGACGACGTCACGGCGACCTGGTACGACCGATCCACGTCTTCGCGCCCGTACCAGCAACGATGTCGAGCATGTCGGCGCTGATTTGGTGATGGCAGAGCGCAGAGGATGTCACGCCGCAAGCAGAGCAACCCGAAACCGCTGAAACGTGAGTCGCGACCGATGTGATTCCTTCTGTTTTATGTTATTTTCATCCCGTCTCGCTTTCGTTCGCTGGCTATGCGTGTGTATAATGTACGTTGATATCGCGGGCTGCGTGACGCGCGTTAAAATCGTGTTTGTCGTGGCACACCCGGGAGAACGGGTTTCTCTCGAGCCGGGCGTGCTTCTAGCCGGCCGCCACGTTGCTTGACAGGTGATTGGGCATCGTTGGTTGTCAGGCCGCGTCTCTACTCTCGAACTGTCTCGGCCGATTCGCGTCGCCAGTGAATTCTTCTTCCATACAACGGCCCTCGCCGCCATTTTTTATCCTTGTTTTAACTGCCACGAGCGTGTTCGAACTTGCAGCGTGTGGTTAGCCAATCAGCGCTCGTGCCCTGTCGGTTATTGGCGGGAATTTCCGTAAGCATACTCGTGTAGTTGAAACGTCGAAACGGCAGCGTCTAATTTTCCTGCACGGTTTTTCTTCGGGATTACTCTAGGAAAAAGGGTTTTTCGTAAAATTGTACGCATTTCTCGATTCAGACGCTCACCCAAAGCGTCTTGTCCGGTGAAAAAGGGCTGCTGTCATAATCGACAGGTTCATCGTTGTCAGCTGACCTTAGGAGCTCGCGGGTCACGTGGTCGACACGCATACAGCGCTCGACCGCGTGCTATTCCAATAGCGCGGAAAACCATTGCGTCTCACTTGTACAATATCATTATTGAAATTGCAGCTATATACGATTACTAAGCCAATTATTATTGTCCTTGTGTTTTTTGTCGCTCTCTGTTACAAGATATTAGATTCTCTGGTGAGGTATTATTGGTCTTCGAATCAGGAATTCTTTCATTTTATTGGGGAATGTACGGCTCCAAAGGATCCAGATTATTTTTCAGAGGAAATATTTAATATTAAGTAGTGTATAAGATTTTACAATCATCTGTTACCAGCATTCATTTATTTTTGTTGGTAATGCATAAAATTGATGTTCGATCGATCTTATCACCAGAATCGATGAACTTATCTATTCTATTCTCGCTATGGCGTTCAAGTTTCACCAAAGTAGGGATAGATGGTGTTGACGACCTATCGTTTTCTGCTTTGTGCGTACTGCTTTGTCTACTTCCGAAGGGTAGTCGAAGTAGTAAAGCAATGTAAGCACATCTGGTGGGGTACTTGTGAACAAGGTTATCGTTGTCTCGATGCCTCAGAGGCAGGTTTTGAGACGTTCAATTCTATCACGCTTCCTTTACGTTATGCTTCCCTTCGATCTAGTAGCGTTGTATTCAAAGTATTTTTCCTGACTTTACTGTTCTCTCTTACTCTTCAAAAGAGAGAGAGAGCAATAATGGAATCAGTATAACATTTAAACGTTAGATAGAAAAGTACTTTATTGCCGCAAGTGTGTATGTATGCCATTTTTCTTCTTTACACCTTGATATCGCTCACTGGCTTATACATTTAGTTAGATACCAAATTTAGAATAGATTATCTAGCAAAGTCCTCAATGGCTTTCCCTCCGACCGCATATATTCTTCCTCTCAACATTAAATTAAAACAGAAAGAAACAGCCGAAACCGGCAAGATTTTAGCAAAACTGCCATTTTCGTACACTGGAATATTGCAACCTGATTTTTTAAAACTACTACTATAGAACCTGAAATTCCAGTGTATAAAACACGTCGAAGGATCCCACTCTTCCATGCCCGTGATACCGAACGCGTGTCCTTACGCAACAGCGAAACGACACGCGTTATTCGCGTCGCCAATTAAAAGCATCGACCTTCCCCGATCGTTATCGTATCGTAGGCTCTCGCGGCCGTTGCACAAATCCGTATCAGCGGTTCTTTCCTGATCTCAGCGTAAAACGATCGAGGCCAGGGAGATCGGTGGGCAGCCGATTCGATCGGGGATCCATGGTACTTCGCGGATCACGTGGCCCCCCCCTCGATCACGAAACTTCGCCGTCCACTTTCACGTGGCCGCGACTCGGACTCGTCGAACCGGCTGTCTCTCTCCTTCCTCTCTCCATTTCTTCCCTCCACCCCTACGGCCGATCATTCCGCCGCGTTTATTATTCACTGGCCTTTTTTTCAAAGCCTCCCACCCCGATCGGCGTACGGTCGATGCACGTCGCGGCGGTTTTTCGTGGAACTGGCTTTCTGCGCCGGCCGGGGCCACTTCTTCCCTGGTCGCCCGGACGTTAATGTCCCTATAATTAATGCGAGCCGCGCGTCGCGTCGCAACTGTGGCCCGCGCGCGTGACCGCTAATTGGGAGCATAATTGAGTTAATAACGAGCCGAAAGTGAAGTAGCGCGCGTCCATCGGCCCTCGTTTATGTCGCTGCTCCTTTAATCCACGCCACTCGCTTCCGAAAAGGGCCCTCCGCCGCTACTTGCCTCGCCTCGTCCAACACGTCCAGTTTATCCGAAACTGAAAGCATCCCCGAGAGATCGCCGAATCGCCTCGATACCTACGTACGTTCAATACGGCGGCGCACGGTTACTTGAAAGTGGAAAAACGTATGCACTTCGGAAGTCGTAGCTTCAAAGAAATCGTTAAAATTTACGGCGCGACGCGCGCGCTGATACGTGCCTGAAATTCGCGAGGGAATAACGCGATCGCCTCGGAGATTCTGCTATCTGCTCTTATCGGCGGATTCTGAAGTGTTCGCTCGCGCACCCGGACGGTTGCACAAGCGAAAGTTCGGCTCCGATTTCGGGAAAGGACGCGCGCGATTACGCCGGCGCGTATAAGATACGTTGTTCGCGGAAGAGGCACGGTGCACGGCGGCGAACGCACGATAAGCGGGCCAGTCGCGAGATTAAAAATAATTGACGTCACACGCGGGGCCTCTTTATCTGCCCGGTCCACCGGAGCCGCGAGTTTTTCTTCTCTTCGACTGCGATCCAGCATCTCGTGAGAAGCCACCGTCGAACAGGAAACCCATGGACGCTGTTTATCGCCGGGGCATCTGCGGGAGTCGGGGAAAACTGTTTTACCTTTTTGGATATCGCCGCGTCATCGCCTCGGCTCGCCTTATTACCAGCCAGCTATTGCGTCGCTTCTATTTGCCCGAGGAAGTGGCGATAGGCGAATTGGAGAGGCATTAGTTTCTTCTTTCCATCGCGATACGCTTACGCAGTGGCGGATTTAAGGATAAGGCACAGGTGGTAAACGTTCTGGGACATCCTGTATACATAACAGAATTAAAAATAAATCTACGTAAAAAAGAAATAGTGTTTGGATAAAATCATAATTTTTATGCTCATCGTGGATGGGGGACACAAGCTTTCCAACGGAATTTGTATTAAATAGGGGCTCTCGTCGAAAATACACCCAAGTAGAATCGCAAAATTAGGCCTGTAGATTTCGATTCTGAATGTAATCACATTCTCCTGTGACGAATGATAGCACCGCAACAGCCGCGAGATTAATTCCGCGAAATCTTGTTAGAAGTCGGGCAGAGAGAGGGTTCCCTCTTAATGCGATCCAGGGTTGATCGGAGTACCGCTTCAATAACGAGAAACATCCATCCCACTTTTAATCTCGATTATTTTCCGTTGAAAACGCACCGTTCCGATTTATCGAGTACCGCGGCTGGACGGGGCTGGCGGAGGTTGGGTGACTCGAGGATGAAGAAGGAGGAGAGGCTCGCCTTGTATCGTGTCGGTAATCGACGATGCCAGGGGATAAAAGGTGCCCCGCGGAGAGGCAGCAATCACCCCCCGTCGAGCCCAGCCGTCAAATTAATAACCAATGATTTTATAGAATGTTTTATTGAATCGTGTTCCCCGTAAATAATATCTCCGCGCGCCATCGACTCGCTTCGAAGTGGCCGAAAGGCGCGGGGGAGTGGTAGTCGATAGGGGTAGAAAGGGGAGGAGGATGATCGTTTCGTTGTAATCGTTGTCGACGCACTAATAGCGACGACTTGGCCGCGCCTATCTCACCTCGTCCTCCACGCTTTCTCGTTTATTCGCGTGTTGCTCGTTGCGTCTTGCAAGATCGTCGATAACGACACCTTCCTTCAACGTTTGGTTTGTGTACTGTCGCTTTTCTTGTGCGGTTGGGGATGGTGGTGTGGGTGTTATCCAGGGGGCTTGGAAAAATTTAATTAACCCCTTGCATATTAAATTGACTTACCTTGTGGTAATTTACAGTGTACTGATATTACGGGCATGATTGTTTCTTTGAACTCGGTCACTTGGGGTAAAGGACCCAATTACTGTCACCCTAAGCTGTTTTACATAAAATAACGAATAAATCATAAAATGATACCATAAAAAAATTTAGCATACAATTCAAAGTGGTATTTATACGGCACAAAAAACTACTTAATTTTTTCTTTGTTAATTTGAATAAAACGATAAAAGAAAACAAGGCGTTAAAGAAAATGCAGTAATTGATTTAAATAATATAAGCATCATTATATTATAAGATAATGTCAGCGTCAACGCTTAATGTGTCATTAATTGGGTCCTTTACCCAAGTAGACAAGGTGTTGAAAATGATTGAACCGTTTTCTTGTATTCTATTAATAAACAAAAGCAAATGGTATTCAGTTACGTTTACTCGTAAGTCCATTCAAGCCAGAATCCTACAGTATATATACAATTCCTCCCACATATTCGACTCAGTTATTCGTAAAAAATCATCCCCTTTTCTCACACGTAGCTGCACTTGTTTCCGCAGAAACAAGCGCCTATAGAAATCAGTCTGCACCTGTAGCCCCACGCTCCACGCGATATATCGAAAAACGCAGCGATCGAGCGATCTAGACGGTTAATCACGTCCCTTGTGTCTGCGGCCGATAGAGGGGAATCGAATACCCCGCGGGGCGAAGATCCCCAAAATCTCGCGGTGGAATCTATCGTACAAAGGGGGGCCAGGTTCCCTTCGGCTCGTTGAAGGAACGGCACAAAAGCGAAGTCGCAAATTCCGCTGGTGGCCGGTTACCCGCGAATAGTCGTCGCTGGCTATCAGTGTCGATCGGCGGGCGGTGTGCGCGCAATGAGCGGGTGACGTGAAAGGGAACGGGAAGGGTGGGTAGCGGGGAGGCAAGGAACAAGGGGAGGGAGCAAGGGTGATGGAAAGAGGAGGAAAAAGATAGAAGAAGAGAAGGGAAGGTCCATCAGCGTCCCTTATCTCGCTGAACCGGGTCCCTTATTCCGCGCAAACGCATGAATCCGCCGCAGATCTGTCTCTCCTCCGTCGTTCACCAGCATCCCTCTCGTTTCTCCTCCGCCTCTATCCGTGGGCCTGGCTCCGTTTCGCCCCGCGTGCGTTGCCTCCCTTTCGTGTCTTCTTCGCGGAGAAACGCGGCAGAAGACAAGTATCGCGGCGCTGATCTCGTCTAGTTAGCCCTTCTCTCCTTTCTCTCCGTCGCCGTCGTCTTTCCCTTCGTTGTTCGTGCCTGCCTCTTCCTCCCCTCGCCCCTCTTGCCCGCGGTGGCCGTCCATCGGCGGGTTCTCGCGGTGAGCAGCCCGGGAGAGGACCGGGAGAGGGCCCAGGAGAGGACCGTGGCGGCCCTCCGCGTCGTCGTCCCTTCCTGCCTTTTGCCGAGCGAGAGAGGAACCGATACAGGCGTTCTCCCGACTCGGCTCATAAATACACGGCGGAGGAAGAGGAGAGGCGGCTGCCGCTGCTGCCGCCGCTACAGGCCCAGGGAGGCCGCGTACACACGCGTTCACAAACGTAGCACACATTCACACACACTGCCGCGGGGAGGAAGGACGAAGGGCGAGCCTACAAATTGCTACACCGCATTGTGGTGTCACTCGAGCCTGTTACGACACGGCCCTGGCATCGTTGGAATGGTGTCCGCGAGCTCTCCTTCTTTCTCCTTCCCTTGTCCCTTCGCGGGGCCCTCTTCCGCCGATGCCCTCCCTCGTCCCTTCCGCCGCCACGGTGTCAACCAGCCTTCGTACCAGCTTTACACGCGTGTAAACGCGGCTTTACGCCGATAACCGCGATGTACCTCCCGATGCTGGACACACAACTGGCCCCTTTCTTTCATTCTCTGGGACTGCGCCGCGACGCGGCTTTTCCTTTTTTCTACCCCCTCTCTCTGTCCCCGTTCGCCATCAGACGACTCGCCGATACTCGCCACGAGTCCGTTCCGAGAATCGTTCTTTTTCGATGGTCTACTCCCCCGATAAGGTTTAATAGATTCGTGGCGGGGCACGACCGCAGCTGATGCGGCCGGGACATGTGTTCCGCGTTAAGAGCGCTGCCATCGGGTTTCTCTCTCGTTTCGGGAGAGTCGTTAAACGAGGAATGCAACGCGCCGATGGAAAGTGGGAGTTTCTCTTAAGGATGTCTGACCCTGTACTGCATAGCGTACTCGATCGATTTTTGCTCCTTCCCTGTCTCTCCGTTATCCAAACATTCTTACGATCTCTCGCGAAATTTCCAAGGGTGTGCAATATTAAAAAATTCCACTCGCGGAAACTGTCGATCGTTCCTCTTCCAGACCCGTAATACGGCTCTCGATTGCCGTTCGCGTGATGAAATTCGGCCCCAAAGCGAGCAGACAACAAACGTTTAATCAGAGAATGGGGGTTGATGGGCGCGTACCGTTGGAATAAAATCGGCCCGGACGAATCGAGCGTGATCGAGATCGCGGATATGAGAGCTGGCGTATCGGGGAATGGGCGAAACGGGTAGGTCCAAAAATGGCGCGACCTCTACACGTGTGCGGAGTGGATCCGCGTGCTGCATACGCCGACGCGACGCGACGGGGGACAGGCGGCGCAAAAAGAGCCTTTGCGGAGCGCGAGAGGCACGATCGCGATACCGTATCGGCCTGGCATTCCGAGTGAATATTAGCGTAATGAGCTGATACCCACCGATAGTAGATTTTAACCTGCCGACCGTCACGTTCGTACGATCCGCCGATCAAAAGCATCGCGACGACTAATCGGGGAATACGCGCGACCAGCCCACGATGGACGCGCGTGGATACGAATAATCTCTGGGTAGCTCTCGGCCTCTCGAAACAATGCGCTGCCGTATCTGGACGTTTAGTTTGTGCGCTTGCCTTATCGTCGGTCACTTTTGTCTCGATCGTTGTACTTTTAATAAATCCCGATGCTCTCCTCTCGCTCGTGTCCTAATTACGCGGATCGTTAGCGTCGGGTTCGGGGACCTCTCGAACCGTTCTGTCGACTTTTAAATCGCGAGCCGCTACTTTCGGATCTGCGATGGTCTCTTGTCGTCGAAGATGAGGGAGATTGTTTAGTAAAAGGGGCCCCTTTTTCTTTCGTTCTTAGGTACAGTGGGTACTTTGTATTATTACAAATACCTATGAAGTTACATTTGAATTTTGATAGATTCGTAGTTAGTTTCCTCTATTTCTTCCCCTGCTTCCTCTATTTCTCGATTTGTGCGTACCAAGTTCGCATGGCACCCTGTAGACACGATTCTCTACATCCTATTACCGTTGTCTCTGGCCTCCTGCTGGCGGTTTTAGGGCCCCGATACCAGACAGATTAGCTTCGCAGGCGAAGCGTCTGCGTTTTCTCAAGTCTTCAGATAAACTGGACAGGAGACGGAGCAAGGGTAGCTGCTCGTCCCTGATCACGATACGCCCGTCTGTGTGCGTGCGCTAGTTCATACTGACGCACGGGAACTAATACGGGCAACACTTGTCCGTATCGGCGCATTGATATTGGAATAACTGTGGTACTTCTGGACCATCATACGGATGCCATTGGGATATAATTTTTTCACCGCTCGAGTTCGTGTGATCTGGTTTCAAGGGCAGGGTGGAAGCAGGACTCGTGGTAAAATGGAATAGACGATGATTTTCCGCGGGGGAAACGGGGACATCTTCTTCATTGAAGAATAAATAGTTTAAAAATTGTTAGGAGCAAGTACTGGTTGAGGAGGAATATCAGTGGGTTTTTTCACAAAGAATTATTACATTTCGATATTTATTTCGCACGTAGAAATTCATTGGAACACAGTGACAATTTGTACTGCTTCATTTTCTCTGCATTTCCAACAGTCTTGAAGCCCAATTTTCTGAACAGCATTCCACAATTTTCAGTTCTACTTGAACATAGAATTGTATCACAATCGCACAGTACTCGCATAAATACCCGTCATTGTGAAGGGTAACGGGGAATGTTACAAAACAGCGAAATCAATTTTTAAATTGATGAATTTATACATAAAAATCGAAGTTTTAAGACCAACCAAATTTTTTTCATCAAGCAAACATATTAAACAATAATAAATAACAAGAACAACATATACTTTTAGTCTCTAAGCCAGCGTTTAATGTGCCAGTAATTGGGTTCTTTACCCTAAATCGCAAAATCACGAAAAAATGAACATTCTCGGTTTGTTCCACTTACCTACTCTTCATATGTAGATATCCATATTCCTGCAGAATCTACAAAGGCTTGCGAAACGCGCCTATCCCAGCACAATGACGAGCTGCACATAGGGAGCAGAAGGTGCAGAGTAGAGCAGCGGACTGGTTCTCGAAGGCATGCACGCCACCATATGAAAGAACCGAGGGAATGCGCGCACGGCTGCGGCCAGTTTCGCGACTCTTCCAAATATATCGCTCATTAGCGTTAACTGATCGGAAGAACGAGGAGTTTCTTCTTCTCGTGTGCCGAGGGAGAGGGTCCGCGGCGGTGGTAGATCGCATCTGATCTCGGTCAGAGCGATTTGGCCCGTTGTTTGGTCCCGCGGCCGGGATCAGATAATCGTGTCCCGCTCTCGCAACTGGAGTAAGTATTCCGCGAACGATTCCTACGATAGGTGGTAAGCATTCCGGGTCCTTTTATTCCGCGCTGCTATCCGCCAGATGCCAGATAGGCCGTGGGCGGCCAAGGAGGGACGTGTCAAATAGGCCCGCGTGCACGTGGAAGTAACGGGGATCCTCTCGAAGTGAAATCGGTACAGCGAAACGAGACACGGCTGGTATTATGCACGAAAACTCGTGTATATACGCGCTGATTAATGCGGATCGAGGATCTGCGGCGATAAGCCGCGGGTAGAAGCGTCAGATTCGTTAACGGGAGAGAGTGTAGGTGTGTCGGTGCGTGTTGTGTCATTTCTTAACAATTTCTGCCCTGCTTGGTCGGCTGCCGACGCCGTGCCTGGTATCTCGAGTGCTCCTTTCCTCCTCAATCATCGGGGCTTATCCATGCCTCTTCAGATAAGAGTGGCGCCTCGGTCATTTCGTGGCAGTACCGGCCTCGAATTCTCCCGATCGAGATAACGTAAAATTAAGGACGACCTTTCGATGGCAATTAAACCACGGCCGAGGCTGCGCCCGACGAATAAACACGTCCCTCGTCGCTACCGTCGCCTCGATACAATGCACGCGAACGATCTTCGATGAGAACGAGGAATTAGAACGAGGGGCTCGGAGATTGCGCGATATTCTCGATGTTCCTTTCTCAATGGGGAACAGGATTTCCTTTTCCCCGAAATTTCTAACTTTAGAAGCCACCCTTCTCTTTTTATAAATATCTGCTCATCCCGCCTCTCCGCCCATTACTTTACATTCAGATCAGCTTGATAGTGTCGAGCGTGGTCCGCGAGGAAATCGGGTTGGAAGGCGTAATCGGATGGACGTTATCAGCGAGAAAGCTTCTTCTAGCGGGCTGGTAAGGCGCGCTCGATATCGTCCATAAAATCGTCTGCTCGTTGGCCTTATGGTGGACGCGTAAGGGCGTCACGAAACTCTGCGGGCCTGTGTGCCTCTCTTTCCTTGGTTTTCGTGAGGCTGTGCACGTGTGCTATCGACAGACACATGTACGACCGTTTATTCGCCCAGAGACTCACACTAGCACACGGTTACCTGTCGGGAGATGCATAGATAAGAAGGTGGAATGAGGTGATGCCGCTCCTCGGTCTTTCTTAAATGCCCTCCGTCTCTGTTCGTCGTTCACGAGCTGTTCCCTCTCCTCTCTGTCTCTCCCTATCTCTCGCTCTCCGTCTGGTGCCCGGGTCTTTCGTCCCTCTTCTGCGCCCGAGCCACCCACGTGCTCGCGCTTTAAACAGCGCTCGTCGACGAGCCACGGAATGACGTGTCACGTCGGGAACGAGGAACAGAGCGATCGCGTGGGTTACACGTAATCAGTCTTCGCTGAGAAATTGATATTGGCTTCCACGGGCACGGGGGAAAAGACTAATCGCCGTTAAGCCTGCTGGCTGCTCCGAGCAGGACGAGCTTGAAGCTGCATGCTTCGCGTATGACGGATAAAAGTTTATTTACTACGATGGGATACCTGTTACCTTATGCTGTTGCAACGAACTGGTTCCTTAGGTGATCCGGTCGACCACGTGGGCTAGTTCCTTATCTGTACTTTGGTCTTAATTTGTTCCTTATCGAGCTGCACTGCTTACGAGTTGTAATCGGGCTACTCAAATAGGGGAACAAGGATTTTCAGTTATCTGGCGCTGTGTGGATATAGAATTTGGGTAGATCGTGGGCCGGGAGTCGAATACACTTGGTGGAATCTTTGGATCGGAATCTTACTGGGTACAGAGTCCTTAAGCGTGTTGAATAGGTATAAGAGGGTATATTTCTACTTTGAGGCTAGACCAAACACATTCGTTGTTGCTCTATTCCAGTGTTTTCCAACCTTTTTTGACTCGCGATCCCCTTTTATAATACTCAGGCAACCCGCGATCCTCCCGTATAAGGTAAAGAAAACACATTAAAAATAGGTATTTCAGAATATAATTTGAACTTGATAATTAAAATAAATAAGTGCTAAAAATCGCCCACTAAAAATAACAGTAGCGACTCTCCAGAATACACTTCGCGACCCACAGTTTGGGAATCATTGCTTTATTCATACTTTTCATTAAGGAAGGGAAAGATGTTTAAAACGAATGTATTAATTTGGCGTTATATTCGACCGCTGAATGTGAGTTGGATGTTTGGGGTCATATGATCCCTATGATCCCAGGAATTTCAGGGGGTGATTGAAAAAATTTGTGTCTGTGAAAATATCATTTTCTTATGTTTGTTAGTTGATTTTAAGTATTTCTACTAATTGATTATGTACGAAAAATCATCTAAGATGTGATTTTTTAAAAAAATTGTTTTAGTTTATTATGTTTGCTTTTCTTGGGATTGAGCTTAATTTCTATTTTTATTTAAATAAATCAATGCTTTTTAATGTTCGTCTTATTTAATATCAGTAGGTATAAAATAATCCCAGAGGTCATATTTCTAGAGATCTGTACAAAATGATCCTTTAGTATAGCTTCACAAAAATGTGAATAAAAAATACAATTGATCAGGTAGCTAAATTTGATCTAAGCCAATAATAAGGCAGATAAACTAACTTACAAAAACTACTTTACTTTTATTTAAATGCTGTGCATTTGTATTTTTTATATGAATTACGTCTTAAGGAGATCGTTCTAGACACCTTTCCCCGACATTTCTCTATCCCATACAAATCAAAAAACGTAGATTCTAAAAATTCCAAAAGCCCACTTTTACATCCAAAGATTCTGCTGAAACCGCGAGGTCCAAGTGTTTCATTAAACTTCCATTACTCTTAGGTAATCTAAGTAGACTCTTAAATCTCTTATTGCTGCGCACTGTCGCTAAAACGGTTCCTCCGTAGCGACCCACAGCCCGTATCCCCGGTGTACAGGGGCTACTGTTTAGAAAGTTAACAGAGCGTCGTGCCGCGGTGCAGGTAACACGGCAGCCCGTGCTTATTTGTTTCTAGATGCGATATAGAGGCGCGGGTGAGAACGGGATCTCGGCTCGTGTCTCGTCTCGAGTGCACGCCGCCCGTAATAATATCTTGTTTAGCTGGACAAACAACGGCACGCGCTCGCGCCGCCCGTGTCTGAAGAGGCCTAATTGCCCGGCTCGTATTTGCTCGGCAAACACCTTCGCCGTCGTACAAACTCCTTTACCTGTCCCCCCGCTGCTGCCTTCGTCGCCGCGTTCCCCGACCGGCTCTCACCTGCTGACTCACATTGTCGTCCCAGGCTAGGGATCCCCTAGTAAGGGATCGGACAACGGTCGCCATGTTTGGAAATACAGGAAACCGATTTTTGTCAAAATGAACCTACAGTATGAATATGAAAATCAGCTGAGTGACAAAAAAGTACGCTTACCGAAGAAAAAAATGATTTGCTTACTTCGCGTAATGTAGAATATTTTTTTATTATTCAGCGTTCCAATTTCCTTCCCACGTCTCGATTCGTCATCTCCACATACTGACAGACTCGTGTGCGCTATATGTGGTGCACTGGGTGTCCTCTTATATACACAGAAAGACGTCTATCGTTTTCTCATTAGGAGTTTCTTAATTCTGGGGTTGAGTCGTGCAACGGTAGTCGAAAGAAGGATCGAACGGCTTAGGACAAAGGAACGAGAGGCACCGGTACAGGCGATTAACGGCAGAAACGTGGTGACCCAAATGAATAACTAGGAAGCTCTCGTTCGGGGCCGGTACGCGAGTTCCCGCTGCAACAGCACCTCATTCATTTATCCACTCGGCAACGGGGATGGCCGCGGTGCATTAACATAGACGGAGGACGATCCTCGCGGGTTTCGCAAGCGTCTAATCGATCTAGCCCCGATAGAAGCGTTAATGGTACGTGTCGGTGTCGATCGGCGAGACCGATCGGCGTGTTATTTTGACAAGGGCGCGTTGCACGCGGCCAACGGCGTTAATTAGGTGGAACGTTGGCGCTTGTACACGGGGGAGAGGTGTCAGACCGCGTTCCGTCGATCGCGAGCGACCGTGTTACCTGGCGACGACGCCGCCGCCACGAGCGTATTCTCCTCGCCGCTTCTTTCGCATCGACGTGCAGAGAGCCTCGATCTTATCGCTGGTATTAGCGAGCGTGTCGGGAGCGTAGGTAACAGCGAGAGAAACGGTGCTCGCGTAGTATTCTCGCATTGCTCCTCGTTTCACTTTCCTCTCCGCTTCTCTAGTTTTCTCTGCTCCCCTGCTGGAGAGGAGCAAAAGGTATGTTTCTTAGAGCAATCAACGCATCAGTGCCAATTACTAACTGTAGATGGTTAGATTTACCACCGATCTTTTGGGTAAGTCTGCGATTCTTCTGTTGAAGAATTTTATCTCCATGGAGTGGAAAGTTTCACGGAATGGCTCGGTCAGGGGGTGAACGGAGCTTCGATGCTGGATAACGATGCGATCTCCGATGTCAACGCTTTAAGACCGTCGCTGATTTTGTCGAAGTACGATGCGGCGAAGCGAATCGAAGAAGTTAATAATGATTAATTAATTAAGGGCTTTATTGCCATTTTTTCGCTGTATAAATATAAGTTATTATTATTATTATTATTATTATTATTATTATTATTATTATTATTATTATTATTATTATTATTATTATTATTATTATTATTATTATTATTATTATTATTATTACTATTATTATTATTCCAAGTCGTGTAGGAATTATGATACGTAACAAAGAAAGATCCCCAATCCGGAACTTCAAAAAGTTATGAAACTTTGGGGATATGTGGAGGATATATAGATATTTATTACACCATTTTTTTTTGTTACCCAAATTCACTCTAAGGTGGGTGAAATTAATTCCTGAAAATCCGGTTATTTTCCGAATTGAGCAGACAAAAAAAAATTACATAATACATACCTACCTGTATATCCCCCATATATCTACATATCTCCGAGGTTTAATAATTTTTAAAATTTCCGGGTTGGGAGGATCTCCCCTTGTAAGTACCTGCGTTACGGGTCATTATGGGTAGTTACTATTATCAACTAAGAAATACAGTAAGCGTGTGAAAACATGCAAAAGATCAGCACCGGTTCGACATCCGCGTGCACGCGTTTCTTCGGATGTCGAGGGAGGTATACGTTGGCGAGCGTGTCCGTGGCCGACAGGGGAACACGGTGGCTTGGGAGCAACGCGAGCACCAGGTAGTCGAAGGGTTTTGAGGCGAGCTGGCTCGTTTATCGGCCGCGAATCTCTCACGAGAAAGGACTACTGTCTTCTCTCGTCCGCCTGTAAGAAGATGCACGTCCCAGCTCGACCGCCTCACCTTTACACGCTTGCTCGCTGCCGTACGTACTCTTGTACCGGCTGCTAAACCGCCTTGATTCGAGACTACGATCTCGCCCGCGCGCCGATAGCATCTCGCTTCTCCTCTGGCTGGGATCGCGCCGGGGAAAATCTCGCCGCATTCGGTTGCTCGGCCGTCGATGGATATTGATGGACTGCCTCCCTCTCCCGGCCACGTTGGGCCGCGTTTATTGGTGTTGACGGTTATCCACTGATATCGACGGCGTACATCGTGGGACTGTCGACGATCCTCCTCATTATCGTTTTTCCTTTCGTGTTGGGTTAAGTGCACGATTAATCGAGCCGCGGCTGGGAATTATGCTCGGCAGATTATGGATCGGACTCTATCGATGTGAATACACCTTTGAGATTAACACGACGCAGTGGCTCGGTTTCATATAAATGCTGTAGTAAAGTGAATCTACGGTAGGAAATGGGGAAAAAAATTTAATATCGAAGCACCGTGCTCGTGTTGTATTTCTCAAGCTACGGAGGATTAAAGAAGGTGGTCGTCGCGCTAGAGTCCAGCCCAAGTGTACCTACCTAGCCGTTTCGCGATTCTATCTATTCAGATGGGGGCAATGGGCCATGATCGGCTACAGAGTATCCAATATTCCGCTGCATCGACGATAACATAGGAATTGTGATATTAAGTGACTATTAGAGCAATTGAGTTGCATTCGTTCCTCGCGAATCTCTCCCGTTTCTTCTGCATCGTATCAAAGATAGCGAAGAGCATCCTTCTGTATCACCTTGTTGGAACTCTATCGCCAAATATTCAAGGGCAATTTATCGTACGGCAGATGGAGCCCGGCGATTGGGTGTCGCGAGCGTTTTCCGCGCGAGAGATCAGCTTCGCGTGGCGCGGTGCAAAACCGTTCGTTCCGCCGCACGCGGAAGCACGAGATTATCGCGGATAGTCAGAAACAGACGGACTGTGGGCGCCAGCGTGGGTAAGGGAGTCGGTGGGTGGGTGGGGAAAGGGGGCAGCTGTGTTATCATTCCGTAGTTTTATCAGTCTCCGCATCGTCTGGGGTTGCTCTCTCTTTCTTTCTTCCTGCCTCTCTTCGACGGGCCAATCCCCTTGTGCGCCGCTTGCCCCAGCCCCCTCGAGGCGAACTCGGTCCACATGCACCACGGATGGATATCCCGCGGATGTCTGAGGACGTTTGTCCGACACAGGGGTGGATTAATCGAGGCTGACTTTCCTAGCCCCGTGGAACAGGTGATAATAGTGGATTCTCTTTTCAGTCCCGGCTCGAGATGAAATTCGCGAGGGAATAGTCACTGCTCATGCGTTCATCAGGTTATAATAAATTCTCCTTTTAGTATTATCAGGGAGGGGCGTGTATATTAACCCTTCAGCTGCCAAGAATGCTCGATTAGGATTCTACACATTTTTACACGTTTCAACTTTAATCCTTTCACCTTTGTCTTCTATTATCTTCCGAAGAACTTTCTTCTGATAACGTTGATTCGTGGAATTAGATGGAATTTTCGTAGTCGGAGGTTAATTCCATTCCCTTTCCCCCAGTCTCTGTGAAAATTTAGAACTCCAAAACTGCTCTCGATTTTCGCATGCTTCCAAAAGATCTGCCAAAAAGAAGAAAAAATTGGTTCTTTCGTTGGTATCCGACCCTGCAGACCGCAAGTTTATTCTTTCCCGAGGTTCGACCGTATGCATTCACTTTATACGCCTCCTATGCGCGGGAGTCTCCGCGAGAAAGAGAGGAAAGGAGAGGAGTAGGAGGAGGAGTGGAAGGTAGGAAGATGAGGAGGTGGAGGCAGAATCCTATCTGGTTAAAAATCGTCTGCGTGCCGCTCACTTGGTTCCATTCGCGAGGACGACGTCCGGCTTAATGCATTCCGCGAGATGGAAACGCGCCTTCGTGTGTACCTTCGCCGTGGTCGTGGTCGTGGTCGTGGTCGTCGGCTGAACCGGCGACGAGGAGCGATCGATCTCTCGAATGTTGTGTTCCTCGTCGTTCCTTGTCGTCGTCGTCGTCGTCGTCGTCGATTCTCACAGTTCGCCCCGATTCTTATCGTGGCTACACGGAAAAGGGACCAGTGTACAGGTGTGGTCGTTAAATCCGTTAAATTGCCATAAGTGACCGGGCTGGAAAGAAACTCTCGCGTCAGGATAAGGGAAGGAATGCCTCCGAGTATCCGCCTCGTCCGCGCTTTCCGTTCCTCTCCTCTCTCTCTCTCTCTCTCTCTCCCTGTCTGTGAAAATTAACAGTTTTGTTTGCTCCTCTTTGAAGCCTGATTCGATCTCCGATCATACCTTCACTTTCCTTATAGCTTGCAATTTCTCGATTGATAGCGCAGAAACTCGTTCGCGGGGTCCTTCGCATCGTGTACCTGTACTACGATTGGAATTTCCGAATCTGAGAGCACTTTTAAGTAGACACCGCTTTGTTTCTCAGGACTTGTATCGTCGATTGAATAATCCTTCGGTTCATTGTTCATCGACGTTCGCTCCACACCCCCTGTTTCGTCTAGCCGACCACTTAGATCCCAATTATGATCGTTCCCATCGAGAACCGGCGAACATGCCCTCCCCCATCAGCGATCCGATTATTGCCGCATCGTGCCATTAGATCGCTACCATGCTCGCATACACGGGGCACGAAACCGCGATCCTCGCAGCGTCATCCTCTCCCTCCTCTCCTACCCTTTAATCGATCCTTCTCGAAACGCGGCGCGAGACCTCAAGGTCCTGGTGATGGTACCGCGACAGCAGGTCCTTTAAGAGCAGGACTCGCGGTGAACAGAGGAGGGCTCGGATAGGGGGAGGAGTAAACGAGCCTGGTCTTACAGCTACGACTTCGATATACACGGATAGATGCAACGGTCGGTCGGTCGGTCGGTCGGTCGGTCTTCTCTCCGGTGCACCGATGCAATATGCACGCGATCCGGGTTTTGATAATAAAGGGAGCCTTATGCAGGCACGGCAAGTGTGTGTTTATGCGAACGAGGGTGAGGGGCGATAGGCAAAGAGCGACGATAGAGGGGGTGGGTAGGAGGAAGAAGTAAAACGTTGCGTGCGCGAGATAGAGAGAAAGAGCGAAAGGGGGGGAAAAGGAGAGACCGTTATCGGTAAGCACAGACTCGAAGAAGAGGAAGAACAAGAACAAGACGAGGGAGAAGAAGAAGAAGAAGAAGAGTGGCCGCAAGAAGAATGCTCACAATGCTGTAATTTCAGTGTTTGATCTTCCCATCTCTCTATGGGGGTATTATATGGGTTCTCGGTGTGCACACAGAGGTTACACGTGCATATGTGCGGGAACGTTGACGCGTGTTCGCGCGTACCCCGGCCTGGCTGTTGTGTCTGTTAGAGCGTTCGAGGGGGAGGCCGGTTTTATTTTACCCGCATTATTATTCCGTTGGAGATCGCGCGCTGATCCGTGGCCGTTCCACCGCTCTCGCCAAGGCAAACCCCGCGGAGAGAGAGCCGCGCGAGCTTATTTATGGATGGATTCCCTTTTAACTTTCGGCAGGATCGCTCTGTCTCCCTCCAGCCTTCCTCCTCTACCCCTCAGCCCTTTTGTCGCGTCCTCCGTTTGTCCACGCGACTCTCGCAGCCCTTCGGCCGCTCGTTTGATACGGTTTCACTCGTCCTTTGTGGCCACGGGGGCGCGATACGAGCATCGGGCCTCAACTTTTCCCTAATAATGCACGAAGGACGAAGCCTGATACCTACGCTTCCGGCTCCGACCGTCCCTTCCCGAACCCTTTGAAGTCTTTGTGCCATTGTCGCCCGTCTAATTCGTTGATCCTTCTGTTTCCTTGTTGCGCCGATGCTCGATGTCACTGCTATCGTTGATTAATCGAGGCACCAACCTCTTCCTAACGATACCAAGCGGGTGCGTTCCGCGATCTTCACCCTTCCTGCGATTTATCGCATCTTTCTTGGGCTCTGAGCTTTGCGCCTCGTCGCAGTTTCTCTTTATCGTAACAACCCTTCATATATTCTCCCAGTAGTTAGGTAGGCATAGAAGATTAACTAGAAATAGCACCGTCAAACATCGAGTAGTATCGAGATGCTTTCATTTGAAACTCGTCCAGGGTGACTCGAAGCCATTCCCAATGACACCAACTTCCAGATCTAGTTAGCAACGAAAGAGACACGCAGCAGCTCGGAATGTAAAATCGTTTTAGTCGTCGCTTCTTTTTTCCCCCGCTTCCAAGTGGAGTATCGCGTCGAACAGCAGCAGAGCGTCGACGCTGAACGGTTCGGGAAGTGAATTTGGAATTCGTAGAAGTTCTCTTCTATCAAGCTGCTATCTCGGCTGTGGAGCGTAATCAGTCCATCATCCGGTCCCCCCGTTGCCCCCTTTCTCCCTCCACCCCCTCCTCTCTCTCTCTCTTTCTCTCTCGCCCGCGACTCCTTTTACTGGTTATTCGCCCGATGGAAACTTTCCTCTCGTCGCTCATTACCGCTATCTCCGTCCGGCTGACCATCAACTGATATCCTATCGACGACCAACAACTCGTAGGCCATTTTTAACAAAGTCCTCGGCCGACCGACCGTGCCCGCTTAAAATACGACGGTGCCCCTCGTGGCGTTCGATTTTCATCGCGTGGACAAGCGTGGAAAATGACGCCTCCTCTGTCGGCCATCGAAAGAACCCATCCAAGATTACCGATTCGTGGTGTGTACAAAGAACCTGTTGTCCCTTCCCTGTCGTTCGCACAACGACCTCGTTCTTCCGCCGATGGGATTCAACCGAAAAGCGTTTTTTCGTCGGTTCCGTCGGTTCGTCGAATCGAATCGGGCTACCCGTCTGGACGGTTCAAGGCCCCGAGCTTCGCACAGCCTCCCCACGTCGATCTATCAGCGCGATTAGGCGTGTGCATGCGGTATCGGTGGAAGGATCCCGGCCAGAAATTCGCCGCCCCCGACCGCGTCGAACCTGCGCCGACTTTTCGTTGTGGCCTGGTAGCGGCGCAACTCGATAACGACTGTTTTCCAACGATTGTACGCCCGTACAGTGCAGATTGCATTGTTGTCTTGTCCCAGAGATCACCGCCGAGGGTATCGGTCTTCCCCCTGATATCGTTGCAGAAAGCGAGGAAGACCGAACGGTGGCACGGGTGAAAGCTTTCCAGCGCGAAAGAGAGAAAGCACACGAGCCGAGAGGCTCGCGGAGTGACGAGGACGTCGGAGAAGGGGGCGGGGGGCCGCGGCGGGACGAATTAAAAGTCGAGATGCGATGTCTGTCAATATTCCGCGATGCAACGTATCTTCACCGCGATGCAGCCGGTCGCGTGAAAACATCCATTAACACTGATTCGCTCTGAAAAACACCTTATCGCGTTATCCGCACAGGGGACTGTCTCTCCCATCTCTCATCTCTGAAAGCGCCTCTCGATAAGCCCACGCATTCTCTGCTCGCCACAATCTGCCCGCGATCGACGTAGATCCGGGCTGTGATAGCTGGTAGGTTGGTCAGGTGTGATTCGTTCAACCAACGTGGAACATGAATCAGGTCTGAGAGGAGGAACCTGGCGTTGAATCGTTTATTAACGATGGTCGATTTGTGGAAAGTCGCGCGGAGATGATTACCTACTGCTTTCTTTATACTCAAGTTTATACGCACCGATGAAGCTTTTTATATATTGAACGCCAGACATCGGTAATTCATCTACAATTTAATGCATACCTAAGTGTTCATACGCTCGATACTCTGTGCATCTCTACCGATGGTCAGTAGTTATTTAAAAAGTGGGGCAATGGTTTGCTTGAACTTGCAAGCAACGTTCGAACACAGGAGAAAGTGGCAAATCCCGCGAATTCCTGATTCGCCAGTCGTGCTCGTATCTGTATGTATAACGAACAGCTTCATCTCCCGTCACGCGAGTGGCATTTCCTGTCGCGCGCTTTTTCCCGCCATGGGTGGCGCATGGATGGGTGTCAGTAGCCGCCGATGGCGAGAGTAGAAGGTCGTGGTGCGACGATCGAATCGACAGGGGGCAGGTTCGCGTTGGTTAGGTGGCATCCGCGTGTGCCCACCTGTTGACGTCGTGGCCGAGGTGAATCGGGGGTGGCCCCGTTGGGACGGGGCGAGGGGGAGGAAGTTGTAACGGTTGTAGCAGCGACTAGGAGTCAGAGAAAGAGAGAGAGACAGAGAGAGAGAGAGAGAGAGAGAGAGAGGGAAAGAGGGAGAAAGCTAGCGTTGGTGGCGCAAGGGTGCTCGTTCATTATCTGCCGCGCTGGAAGGCCCTGAAAGCCACCAGCTGAAAGGCCAAAAAGAGCCACATCCCGCCGTCACAAAAAGCGACTTCCTGCCGCGCTGATATTGGCGCCGGGCTCCCCTTCCGTTCTCCTTCTTTCGCGATTTGGTTCCTTCGGCCAGCATCACGCTGCGCTTAACACAGAATCATCCGCGAGTCGCCAATCGGTGTAAATAAGCCTTATCGTTCGAGCCCTGTCCGTTTTTCGTCGTATCTTTCGCGTATCCGCTCCTCGACGCGCGCCACGACTATCGTTGCACCGAACGAAAATATGAAAGCAGATACCCAAGCGAACGCTAGCAATTATTCTCCCGAAGGCCACCTTCCGGGATAAAGCGTGGCCAAGTGTGCGCTACCGAAAAAGATACACGGCTTATCGTAGCCCGAGATTGCCAGGGAGCGAGCGAGTGTCTTGGAAAACACTAATGAATCGCAAAAAAAGCTCTGCACGGCGATTTGTATTCATTTCTTCAGTGGTTTAGAGGAGAAGCCTCGTTTCGTGCGAGACATCGATGTCGACTAGTGCGACGGTCTGCTTAAAATATAGCCGATTACAGCTTCACCTGCCATCTGGAGCCGAGCAAGCTCTCTTCGTTATCACTGTCTCGTCGAGATCTCTGGGACGCGAGGCGCGCAGGAGGACGCGAATTAAGCGATGCAGAGGGACGAGCCGGGAAAGGGGAGGAAACGGATGACGAAACGTCGTTTCAAACTGCCGATCTCGCTGGCAGAAGCCTCGACGTCTGTTCAAAGCATGAGCGTTATCGAGCCGCTACCGATAACGCGTCGCTCATCGTAGCTTCCGAGGGAATCTTTCGCGTTGTCGTCCCTCTTCATCTACCATCACGTTCCCCCTCATCTGCTCTCTGCTCTCCTCTTTTTTCTCCCGCTTCGCGAAATATCGACCTATCTGACTGTGCTACGCGTCGAGATCGGCGATATCGCGAACGGCTAATCGCGGCGTGCAAAGTTTCGCGTCGCGGGAGAAAGAGTTGCGAAGGTTGCCGCTGCATTGCGTCACGCAACGTTCGTTTACGGGGTTTGTTTCATCGTGTCTCATTTTACTATCTTCCTTTGTCATCATATTGTTCTTCGTTATAATTAATAAACTTTCTCTGCTCGCTCCGTATGCTTCGTCGATTCCACAAATTATTCCTGGCAAGATACGTACTTACCTATAAGGTATAAGCCTACGACCAGGACACAGACTCCGAAGTTCTTCACGGCTCAATCTCCCGTGGATCGAGCGAATCCGTTCGAGCCTATCCCTGACCAGACGCAACAGCGACCACCGATCTGTATCTCCTCATAAATACCCACTCGAGCCGGCGAAAATAACAGCATATTCCGCGGGGCTGGCGCACGCCGCGAGATTAATCGTCACTCGGGGCAGCGAGCGTCGGTAGTAAATCGTCGATTGATTCAATTACACGCGGCGCTGCCTGCTGCCTGCCCTGCCACGCGATACACGTATCCTCGAGGGTCGCGTTCTCTCCCGGAGCGATCCGGCTGACGTACCCGAGCGGGTTTTATTATTTCGCCCCGGTCGGCTAGAGGTGTAATGGACACCTAGCCATTATAGGCGAGAACGCCTCGATTGGCTGGTGGATACGCACAGGCGTAGAGGCCCACCACCATCAACGTGACGGACACGATCGCGTGGGTGTTTGCTGCCCGTTCGCGCGTGTTCCTGGGTGGCTAAGTGCGCGGCCACGGGACACGTTGACGCTCGCTCGCGAAATAGCACGCACACCAGCACCGCGGAGGAACGTTTGATGGGTCCCTATCGTGGGAATGGAGGCGTGCATGGTTTATGCCAAGCGTAAAACGCACCTACTTACTTGGCTGATCAAGGGATAGCGAATGGCACAGCATCTTCGCGAGGCTGGGTATCTGGTTATCGGGGTACTGACGGCGCGAGAAGGGATTTGGACCGTTCGCGATTTGAAGTGGATGGGATACTCGGGGGTAGTAATTCCGTGGCTGGTGCTTGGATTCTGTCGGTGTGAATCTTATGCTCGTGATTATAAGAGAAAGAGATGTCGGAGGAACCTTGCTTCTCTGTTGTTGGGTATCTAGGGTATCCCGGTATCAGCTGGGCGAGGAGGTGGTTCCTTGATGGATCCTTTTAAGTACTCCTGGTGCTATATTTTTTTATACTCACCTACTGGAAAATATAAATTGTAGGTGAATTAAGATAGATACTCTCCTCTCGACTTGCTAAACTCATCCAGTGTTCCCGGCAAGAGTAATGATCCAGCTTTGAATCTTTCTAATACTTTACATTGTTCTCGAACTGTTGCTAAAACTATTATCGCGTCCCCCTTTGTTACACTTTTCCGTGGGCGTCGTTAATTTACCCGCTGCGAGTGGATGGTCCCGGTCTCGCCTGCGAAGGCTCAATTGTCCCCCTTCGGCTAGATTAGCGAAATTATCGGAGCGTGTACCGGACTGCGAAAGACGGACGTCAACCACCCTCGGCGAGAACTCGCGGCGACATAGGGGTGCGATAGGAGAACGTTACCGTCCTGGTCAGCGATACGATAGCGTCCACGGTTAGCGATATATGCTTGCCGCGCGAACGCTCTCGCACCTGCTTAACGGCGGGCGATTACGGAGCTGCAATTTTTCTTTCCTGACTTAACGAGGGGCCCGCGTCACGGAATCCCGGCCTATTGAAATGGAATTTACGAACGCGTCCCGCGGAAAGCGTATCCCCGATAACGCGTCCCGGATTTCAATTTTCATCGGGCGGACGCGTACTCCACCCGCGATTCTTCATTCGCTGCTCTATCTCGCCGTTCTGGATTCGACTCGAAGGACCGGTGGGTATCGGACCAGTGGCAGGGACTTTCCCCGATGCTGTCGTCAAAAACGAACGAGCACGCGAGCAAGAGACAGAAGCGTCGCCGGTCGTGTGTCGGTTATCAGAGACACCGTGGTATCACATACGGGTCGCTAATGTCTCCTTATCAAAGGTACCTACGTATTCCCTGGGCCCGACCCCTTGCCCCCCACTGCCCCACACGTACGCCGGTACCATTGGATTTCCAGCTACCAGCACCACTTACCTATACCCACCTCTAACGTCACCGGTGCCTGCTATCACCGCCGAGGGACAAAGACTTTCTAGTTTCTCGTTTCTGTTTCCGCGGCTTCCTGATACCGCCGCGCGATAAACGCTGCTGCGTTAAAACCGGGCTGCACCTGCAAACGGCTCTGCCCCCTCCCCCCTTACCCCTCCGCCCTTCCCTTGTAATTATCGTCGCGAGCATTATTTTTCCGCCTACGCTTTTTTCCTCTTCTGCATCGCCCGATTCGCGTCGCGCTCGTTATTGGAGCTATCTGGCCCGAGATAAAGTTCGCTGGACACACACGAGAGGACTCTTATCGAGAATTACATGGGGGATTTGTACGCCACCTTATCTTGTATTCGACGAATCGGAATTGGAAGTTTCCTGGGCGTCACTCGATAAGGGACGTGATCGAGGCGTTCACCCCCGCGCTTCACTGCCGGTCCGAATTTGTCTTCGACGTCCGGTGCCAATCCAGTGGCTCGCGTTTATCTTGCCTCGCTAATGGGCTTGGATCTTTTTTGCAACAAGGTGTTCGGGATGCTTTTGAGCTTTAGTTGCTATTCTGGGTATCGGTCTTTGCATACTAGCTTCCAGTTTAGGCATCGTTCCTTGAGACTCCGAGGCAGCTCCCACCGGTGGTACGATGGGGCAACGAAAGCCTATTCCAGCGCCAAGTAGTATCAGCCGCTGGACAGACTTAACAAGTGGAGGAGAGGATGCCAGCGAAAGGCGGCGAGGAGAAAAAGGGAAAATAGCGTTTGCGAGGCGCGAAGGGCGGAGGACGCCGGGTGGATTGTGGCGCGGTGAGCGCGCGTACGACTGGAGAGGCGCGCGTGTAAGAGAAACCCAGGGTAACAAATCTCTTCGTCGCCTCTTCTTTTTCTCATCTTTCCTCCCGCGGGTCTTCTCCTTCGCCTCTCTGCCTTCTCTTCCTCGTGGCCTCCGGCTTGCATACGCACGCCGCCAATTATAAAACTCCCTCTCCCCGCGTTCTCCTATCCGACCCCCACCCTCTGGCCTACCCTCGACCTCGCAGGGGGGGGGGACGAATGCCCCCCGCCGCCGTGGAAGCTCCTCCGAGGGCGAGGGGAGTCACCGGCGCTATCTGATGCCGCGGCAGAGGTGTTAATTCACGCTCTGCCTCTGCCCCTCCGCCGACGCCCTCTCCCCACGTCGCGCTCCTTCCCCTACCACGGCGACCCTTCTCCTTTCGCTCCCCTCCCCCGCGACTCGTGCACCCCCTTCAGCCCACCCACTCCTCGCGCCGATCCCACTTCTCGGCGCCGTGCACCCGGCGCGCATACACACGCAACACGGTCACGCACGCGAGCAGCCACGATGGCAAACGCTACTTTGCGGCAGCGAGGAAAAGGTGCGCGCACGTGGAGAGAGGCACTCGAGATGGGCGTGAAGGAGTAATCGAAGCCCTCGCACCCGACTTTCGGCGCGACGGGGGTAGAGGGATTGAGATGTTCCCTGGTTGATTAACTGTAGCTGATCTTTTCGAGCTCGATGGCCATTTCGGGGCTGTACTTACTCGGCGAGAGGCTCTGCGGATCTGGGCTTGGTACTGAATTTCAATAGAATTCAGAGTTCTTGGTCGCCAAGGGGTCGGTCACCCCCCTCAGACGAAATTCCCTTAAACGCAAGGGCTTCCTGGACGCAGCGAGGAAAAATGTATCGAACCCGATGGCGAGATAATTAGTCCGCGATCCCAGCGATTAATCGACGCCGCGAGCTTCGTGTAAATTGCTGAAATAATTAATCGCGCGCCGGTGGAGGGACGGTGGGAGCTTGCGGTTCGGTAACGAAGCTCGCCACGAATTTATTCAATCACAGACACAACACTTGCCCGGCTGGGATCCCGTGGCCGTATTCTTACGGGCGATAATTAAACGCCGTATGAAATATCCCGGGCTTGTATCTCCCCGTACGATAAATTATTTCGGCTCGTCGTATTTGGCGCAGCAGCGCCGCGCGGAAATATATTACGCGCGGCAGCCTGGGCCTTCCAGGCATTCGCTCGTGATTCCGACAATTATCGCAGGCAGGAGCCGGGCGTTCGCTCGCGCGCGGGGAGAAATCGAGCGCGATCGCACCTAGGAACCTGTCTCTAATTATTACGATTCACTGGCCACGCGATTATAATAACATTACAATTTCAAACGAGCCTGACTCTGCATAGATCGGATCTGTTTCATGAATTACGAAGTTCATGATCATTTTATTGCCTAAATATATCAAGTTCGTCTGAGTTATCCATAATGCGGCGTTACAGTCACGCCCCTTCCTCTTAAATAATTATTCAGCTTCTTTTTCCATTTTTTTGTCCCTGGTTCTCGCTTCCAAATGTCTCGCCGCGTGTACCGTGCGGTGGGCTCCGCGACGAACGGGTTCGAACGGAACGGCGGGGTTAATTATAAGCATGGAAATGATTCATTGTAACCGATGGACGTGGCGACGAAGGTGAAAAAAAAAGGTAGCTGGTGCACGTGTGCACTAACACAGTCGCGAGAAATTATCTGATATGGTCGTTAAGTTGGTACACTGGACAGACACACGAGATCGTCGCTGATTGCCCACCCCCGTTCCACGTGCAGGTATACCGGGTGACTTCGTTAGTAGAGGCCTGATCGTATCGACGCATCCGGAGTGAAGCGCCGGGGTCTAATCTTCGAAAGAGTGGGAAGGGTCTCCTCTTCCGCTCCCCCTCGCCGGACTACCGCCCGAATGATTCTATTCCTGTCGATGTAATATTTGTCACGGGCCACCGTCTGACGACTTGATTACACGCGAGTCCGGGATCCGCTTGCGTGAATTAAATTACGATGGGAACTCCTGCTTGACTACTTGCGTGTGAGTACTCGCGCCCGAGTACTTGGCGCGTGACTGCTTTTGGGCAGAGCTTGCGTTCTGGCAAACGTAGGTACTAAGCAGACCGTATCACCTCTGTCCGTTCCATGGCAGTATGACTTGAATGAAATTGGAGTAGAGATACCATTCTTTGGGAATACAGTAGAGCGGAAGAATGATCCAAGCGCAATGGTGATGGGAAACGCTTGATTACAGCCAGAAGCAGAAGCATCATCCTCCCAGATGGAGGCGAATGTAACCTGTTGATCGGTCAGATTACCGAGACCGATCTCTGCGGCACGACTTAAGCTTACGTTCGTAATGCTCAACAGGTTAATCGCGGCGAAACGGTGGGCCGTTTAGAAAATTCTTCCGAAGCAGTTTCACGTGGCGACACCCACTTAGACTTTGAAAATTGTTCGGCCCTCTTTAGCTCGACTCGATCTCCTGGAAGTACGATAATCAGAATTATTAGCTTAACAGAAGGAACGCGATTCAAATCCCAGTAAGATACTCCTCGAATCGTATTATTATTCCTGTCAATAAGATGTTCCGCAGCGAGGATCGCTGGAATCGCGACATCACACGACTTCATACGCGATAAAGTGGTGGATACCACTTAAGGTCAGACAAAACGATTGCATCGGGAGACTGAACATCGTCTGGCGAACCGCTGTGCCACACCCGCACACTCGACCTCGATATTACAGTATTATCACCTCGAAGCGAGCCGTAATAAGTCGTTTGCATCGTCGTCACGTGCCGGGGGATCTCTCTGTCTGCTGTATACCCGTAGCTGATCGACGGTCTGGATAAGACGAAACGTGTCAGTTGGAGAAGCTCGAGGGCCAATGACCAGTTTTACGGGTCCCCTGACTGTTGTAATTTCTAGTAAAAACTAGTGGCAGTCGTTTCGAATACTTTTGTTGCCACTTCTCAAGCGTTTCATCCTACAGGTAGATCATTCATACGTTGTAATTATTACTTCAGTTTCATCAACCTCCATAATTTCAATATACCCTGATCTAGAATCACCGTTTTGATTCTCTCACAACCCTCCCAAGCTTCCTAGAAGAAGCAACACTCCAGATAGAATTAGCGTCGCTACTTCCCGAAGAAAAAGAAATCCTTGCGAAGCGGTCGACCCAAAAGCAGCCGGATTAAGGGAGCAGTAAAAAGACAAACCGGTGGGGGTGGTTTCCCCGCGTTATCGCGTGCCCGCTGCAAGCCCCAGCTGGGTGCAGGGAAACGGGGAAAACTCGTGGTTGGCCAGTTGCAGCCTTTTCTCCGCGTGAAAGGACCAGGACGCCCACCCCGCGGCTGGGAGCCATTTATCCCGGAACGGGGAGAGACGTGGACGCGTGCGTAGCGTTTATATCCGTGTTATAAGCACCTCGAGGGACAGGTTAGCTCGTGGTGCGCGCGTGCAGGCGTGCAGGCGTGCACACAGCGAGCCGCGCGTCGCGTGGAGAACGCACACGCGTCGCGGCAACGGGAGAGGAGACGAGGAGACGAGGGAAGAGGATAGATAGGAGAGACGGGCGAGTGGAGGCAGGATACCAGGTTCGTTGTCATGCAGGATGCAAAGGGGGATGAACGGTGTCCGCCCCCACAGCCAGGCAACCCCCGTCCCTTCGGCTCCCTCTTGCAGATGGCAAAGCCAGGCGGCGCACTTCATTTCCGCGTCTTACAGCTAGCCGGCGTGCCGAAGGAAATGAAAACAATGAGATACAGCGGTCATCCGTTACCTATGCTCGTCGCGCCGCGTCTCTTAACTCACATTTATATTACTTAAGCGGCTCTAAAAGCATCCACTCCCTCTCTCCGTGTCCCTTTCTCTCTGGCCCTCTCTTATCCGGCTGCTCCATGGAGGAGCAAGGGATCGAGTATTCCACGGGCACCGGTGCAAACCACCGACGATAGGGGAGGAACTTATATCCGCAATGGAATTGCGCTTCTTATGAATGTTCTTATTAATTTCATTCAGCTCGACGCTCTTTCTCTTTCTCTCTCCCTTTCTACCGGTGGGAATTGGTTTGTTCGAGGAATCTGTTCTGTCGCCGCTCGCGTTCTTTTGGCGGTTGTGGCGTCGGGGAAAGAGTTCGCGCTGAATCGTTTCGGGTGATTGATGCTGCGGTTGAGTTTCGATGATTGCCGTTAAATGATGGCCGCGACGTTCGTTGTCCCATAAACGTCGTTAAGCCTTCTGATTAATTCGCTGACAGTCGGCGCTGCCGGTGGTAAGGCAGCTCGTGTGTCGAGATACCATGATTCCGTCCAGGTGTAAGCGTGGAAAGGACCGAAAGTGGGTCGCGAGGGAATCGTGGAATTAATTTTGCTGGCGATCGAAAAGGCGATCGGTTTCGGGTGGAATTAACGGAGCTACGCTGGAGAGGATCGCACGGAATGTTTCGAACAGCAAGTGTCGAATTCAAAATCACTTTAGGTTCGAATAATTATTTTACCGATAATTCTAGAGCATCTGTTACTATTTCATAAAGGATCGCGATGCACAGAGGGGCCAACAGCTGAGGGAGGAAGAGGGAAGGGATGGGTCCAAGTTATTCGTCGCAGCAACGGCGAACGTCCAAGCTGCGTCCAAAGTTCATCCATCTCCTTGAGCTTCCATTCTCGTTTATTCAGTCTGGCCTTCTTCCGAGCTCGTCGATGCTCCGCATTAAATTCCGCTGCTCTCCCTTTCTCTTCGCCTCCTCTCCACTCCACCGTCGCTCACGTCCCGCCTACGGAAATTATGAAATCAGAGACACAGAGCACGTACTCGCACCCGCTTTCGCTCAGGATGACTCTGCCTCCACGGGCATCGGTGTCCTCGAGGAGAAGGAGATTGGCAAAAGTTTGCCTCGCGGATGATGTATCGTGTCGATGATAATGGCGTGTCCCTCGCTTCATCCCTCCGCCCGCGCCCTACGTTCGCTGGTCAGATAAATGATCTGGAACCTCTGCGTCTCCCCATCCGCTCCGAGGATTTCGCTAAACTGCGAATCGATGAAACACGAGGCAGGATTGATGGGACCATTAGGCGGGCGAAGGACGCTTTTTCGGTAATAAAACGCGGCTCCCGTCAGTTCCCCTGGTTCTTGTCGCTCACGAATTCGGTATCTCTTGGTGCTGGAGACTCGGCGATACGATCCCCGCGTCATCGCTGCTTTCGATGATTCATCGCTAGCCATGAATTTACATCGGCGCGGCCGACTATTATTCAATGCCTTTCGAGCGAATTCGTGCGCGTTTCGATGCGGTGATTAGATCGTAATCGCACCGTGACCGGCATAGCTGTAGATTCAAACCGAAGTCGGAGTTGTGACGCTCGGTTCTTTTCAATCCAGTGTTCGCAGCAGTTGCTGGCCCATGAAATTTCGAATTCTTTGGGAAATGCTCGATAGGTGGAGTCGCGGTTCTGTGAAAGCGAGTGGTATCAGTTCTGCTCCGAAAATAATAAGCTCGAAACCTGGAATAATTATCGCTACGAAGGGATTCCAGAAATAAGCGCATAGCGTTACTCGGGGCTGTATTTCATCCATCGCCTCGATTTCGCGCCAATCGCCGCGATGTTTTTACCCCCCGTGTAATTACGGCATCTAATTGCGACTGTTAACTGGTTCGATGCCAAATCGGCGGGATCCACGGGGCTGGGTAAGGCGAAGGGGAGTCGGGCCGAAACGGGAGAGGGGAGTGGATGACGTTATCGTGAGAGGGTGCTTCGCTGTATTCGCTGCGATACGATGGAGAGAGGTTCAATCAGATAAAAGCCTCAAAAGTAGCACCCGTTCCAGTTTGAAAAAACTTGCGCTATCCGAGCGTGATTATACGGTAACGAAGTCAGGGATGCAGCCAACGTTCTTCCGCCTCCCTCGTATCGAGTCCCCTGCTTGTCCATTATCGATCCTTAATTCCCCACTAATTACACACTAGAAATTCGTGAAAAGACCTTCCAGCTGGAATAATATAAATAATTCCATCCTTTAAATACATGTAATAAAAAAGAAAAGAGAAAAGAACGTAACGCTACGAAAGTAAAGATGTAACAAAAAACTTTGCGTTTATTTTGTAATTACACCCGACCGTGATACGTAATTGTATGTTAATATAATGCAAATGAATTTCTAGACACAGCCGTCGCTGGCGTATCGATGAAAATTCCCGCCTCGGAGACTCGCAGTGGCCGACCCTGGATGCGGTGCACGGCCTAGGGGTTACGTGGGATAGAGTTTGATAGGGGTGGATTCGTCGGGGGCGGCGGGGTTGGCGCACGGCGCGCACCTTATCACGCCACTCTGCTGTGTTTTAGTTTTTGTCCGGCCCCTGCATATTCTGACTTTCTTCCACGCCGCATCGGTGGATGCACTGTTTACATGTTGCATCGCGTACACGCCTGCGTCGTTGCTACTGCACACAGAAATTCGACCCTCTGCCACTCCACGTAGCCCTGTAAATGAGATAAAATTTCTTTCGGGACAGTTCCATCCAATTACAAGGTAAATGTGCTACATTGCTTTGTTCCTAAAACTAGAACTCTTCACCGATGCAGAAAAATTAATACAAAATACGTTTCCGTCTTCGTCTACTTAGACTTTGGTACTAGAATCCACCTTTCCATCTGTAAAGCGAGTAGAACAACTTTTTATCACGGATGAGACGATCACTTGCTGTTTTTGTCACCGAGCCGCTCGCATTGCTCAGCTTCCACCATTAAAAATTGCAAATGATTCCTCACAGAATTTTTCCCCACGATCAAATCTACGCTCCTCGTTGCGGGTAGCTTGAGATTTTAATTCATTGGGCTCGATTAACATAATTTCTCCGTTCAGTTTGAGCCGCGCTGCTCCCCGACGCTCGATGCAGGTGCATCGTTGCACCGCGCGATAAGGGGACGCGCGCAGGACGGCGTCGTTTAACAAAACGGTAAAAAGGTGGCTGGTGGAACAACGAGGGACAGAGAGAGAGAGCCCCCGTGGCTGGGGCCGTCGTTGGATTCGCGAATGAATACGAAGGTAGCCAACGGGTACTGGAGAGCGTGGAGGGTGGTGGAGGGAATGCGTGGATCCAGTCGGATAAGGAGCAAACGAGAGGGGAGGAGAGCGATTTCCGATGCAGTGGTGTTTTTCAATCGACCTCGCGGCAGGCTTTCGAGGCCTTTATCCGCGGTCGTAGGCGCGAAAGTAGAAAGCCCGCTGTCGCTCCATTGTCCCAAGGAACACCGTCGCTGCTTCCACCACCGTCAATCTTCCCTTCCTCGGAGGGATGGCCTTTTATCCCCGGAGTCCGATGGCGTGGCTGGCGCGGACAACGCGAGCCCGCGATGACGGTGGCAATACCACGGGAGATGCGCTTCCCGATTCGGCGGTGCATGCTTAATAGAGCAAGGAAATGCAGCCAAGCCGAAGACCCAGCGCCACGGGAATTGCTTGATCGATTTGGGCGGGTCCATTAGGTATCTGCCATTGGGCTTGCTCGGCCGCTCGCGAATGGAAACGGACGTGGATCGGTGAGCACGCATGGGGAAAAGGTGAAAGAGTAATCGGGAAGCGTTAGTTACGGAGCGCTGGCTACCCTAACCAGCCACCGGAGAAGTTTCATTCTTTATTTATTCAGTCAGAGTAAACTGGCACTTTAACAGACGGGTAATGGGGATGACAGTACATAGTATTATGCAGAGTACGCGCATCTCCACTGCGTAGTCCAGTGGCGAACTCTGACAGAAGTGTTCGGGCCCTTTGGGTTGCACTGAGTAATACTTGAGAACAGTAAAGTAGTTTACTTAGTTATACTTTAGCAGACTTTGGAATTGATAGTCGCGTATCAGACCTATGAAAAGAAATCCTGGCACTATCCATTAGCTATCGGTTATTACCCTGCAACATATTCCTCCCGCTATCTAAAATCAAGAAACTCTTGTGTAGAATGCAACTGAAAGAGATCTGGAAATGCGTCTATCCTGCCAGTCATCCGACGAGAGATTCCTTGAGCAAACGCGCTATCGCCCGGCTCGTCGGCTTGATAAATAGGAAAAGTTATCGCGCGTTCATTTACACCCCAACCCCCCCGGCCCTTCCCTACCTCTCCAAAGCATCGTTTGTTTCGAGCCCAGAAATCATTCGGTCGATACGGGATCGTCGGGGCGATATCAGCCTGGCCAGTGGAAAAAAAAGGCGCACTTTCCTCCACTATCTGGAGAACTATTTCTCCGGTGTGTCTGGAAAAGCATTGCCGCCACGATAACGACTGCGAGGGCGGCTGGAGAAAGGGCGAATTTATCGGATTGACGATGGCCGTGGCGGACGGGCGCGTGCACACACAGACACATTTGTATGCAACGTGTACGTGCACTGGCTTTTCGCGTCTGGCCCCGATATGAAGAAGAATTGTTCGGACGTAGACATCGGAGGCTTTTTTCCCCCGTGCTGGCCGATAACGCGATAAAACCGGGGCCAGGGTGGTTTCGTCCTCCCTCCAATTAAACGGCGAACGTTAACCGTGCTTTCGGGGGGCTCTTTCTGTCGTCCATAAACTGCCTGCAATCGCCAGGCAGATGTAAATACACGTTGTACCGAAATCGTCCTTCCTTGAGGATCTTGATGATACGGAGATATCGATATCTACTGTTCTTTGCCATTTCAGTTCTGGACATTGTGTGGAATAGCAATTTGGAGAGTGTCTTTTGGCATCAGTGGCGGATTAAGAAAAGATGCTCAGGTTTCAAGCGTTCCGAGGGGCCCATTTTTTTTCGGGAAATAAAGAGGTAGATTATTAAAAAATGGTGTTTTGATAAAATCATATTTCTGTTTGAATATGGCCCACGAGGCAACTGCTCATCTGCCGTCCGTTAAATCCGACAGTAGGTGGCATACTTCTTACCTGTGAGTGGGGAGCAGTATTCGCCCATGCGAAAAGGGAGGGTTGCTTTAACCCCTCGCATGCTAAGAAAGGATCAGGCTCTCGATTCTTTATCGTATACACTTACACGATGATATTGCATATTCCTTGTAATGATTCACACGAATATAAAGTGGGTAAAGTATACCTAAGGTGGCGAAGATTCGCACGCGTCACCCTCGGCTCGCATTTTATTCAATTACACCGTCCGTCTTATACAGCCCTAAACCATAGCTCGCAAAGAATTCTGCTTTGGGCGATCGCGTAGAAATAACGCGCGACAGATCGAAGAAACAGACCGAAACAGGGTGTCCCGCGAAGGGGCGGCAAGCGGAGGCGAGGTTGGCCGTTTCGCAGGGTTGCAAGCGTTGTGTACGATGCACCTAGCTGCAGCTATTCTAGCGGAGAGCGATAAGGGCGTCGAAAACGGGCGGTCGTAGCCCGTAAATATCGAGACGGGGGCGACCAGCCCCTGCTACCCGCCGCCATCCACCCCCTTCTCTGCGTAGTTTATCGCTGGTATCGGAAGTCGCGGGACCAGAAACTCGCCAATTGTTTTACGGCGCACCGCCGTGCTTCTTCAGCACCGGGGGCTGAACGTGTCGGTGTTTTAGGATCTAGGGGTTGGTGTTCTGGATCTAGGGGCTTCTAATCTTGCTCAGTAACCTTAATCAGCACCGAGATCCACAGACTTCTGTCAAAGATAAACTCAGGAATCTTTCCTAAATAGACTTTGATTTATACCGTTAAGGAACTAGTTCTTGATCAGGCACTAATTTTTGATCAGTTCATGAAATAAATCGTTCTTTTGAGTTTATGTCAATAAATAATTGCTTGAAATAATTACTAACATAAAAACTGATAATTCAAAAACATAGGTGTTGTCTGTGAAAGCAGTTAGTAGTGTTAATTTTAGATGATCAAAAACTAGTTCCTAGTCACTTTATTATTTCATACCTTATAAATAATTAAATTATATACTTATTTTCAACTTTTTAAAATTTTTCCTTAAAGTTTACACATTAATTCATCTTTTAGTATAAAAAAAGTTTATGGTTTAAAGTTTTATTACGTTAAAAATAAATATTAAAGTGGGAAGCCCTCTAAACTGATCAAAAACTAGTTCCTTAACGGTATCCTTAAGAATTTTCTAAACTTTCTAAAATCCAAAGGTAATATCACCAGCTTCCCCCATCGTTTCTCGCCCCGTAGATCAACGCCAAACAGCCGTGTGGTCATTTGTAGTGTAAATGGCCGTTACTTTTGCCAGCCGTGTGACGTTATTAATCATCAGGATCGTCGGCGGGATCGCGAGAGGGCGGACAGCTCGTCTAAGGTGTTTCGAGCGAAGGGAGTGCCTCGTTGGCGTTCGGTACACGCGTCCGTTTGTGCGCGACCGACCAGATATCCATCTCGATAATTGAATCGAGCGATCGGGGTATCCCGCGGCGCGCGATACGTCCCCCGGGTCTGCGAGAATACCTCTGCCTTCGATTCTTAAATCGCGAGAACGCACAATGCCTGTCTTCGGTCGCGAAGACACCGCTACTCTCGATGATCGTCGATTACATTTCATCCCCTTCGTTTTACGATTCACGTATCGCCATTCCAATCGAAGCCTGCTGCACGCGTAAACATTCTTCCTCCGATCGCCCGCTGTGCTCGCGATTATGATGCTGAACAAGCCCGGCAATTAGCAGGGCGCAGGTAACCAGCGCCGCTAATGAAACGTCGTTACAGTTGTCGCGAATACCGCGCGAAGACTAGCAGCGGCCGCGTGGTCGCGCACCGCAAATGTTTATCTCGTCAGAAATCGATTGGAGAGCCTCTCCGCGCGGCTTAATTAAATTTAGCCGCTATCTTCGATCGAGAGCCATACCCGTGGCGTTGTTGCGGGGCTGCGTATCACGAGCGAGTGCGTACACGGGGACGAACACCCGCGACTCCTTCAGGACTCATTAATTGAGAAATTAATCCTCGATAATTGCCCTTCTTGCCGCGATCCCGAGATCCCACCGGATAACGTCGTATCCACTCCCCGTATCGCCGTCGACTCGCCATTTCTCGCTAGAGACGATACCTCGCTAAGTTAGAAGCCTTGTTCTCAGATTATCTATCTTCTTACAAGGGATTTTGAGCTAAACGTCGCGCAATCTCTGCGCAACGGACTAGGAAACTACCAGTCATTAGTAGC
Source organism: Andrena flavipes (assembly GCA_963971345.1). NCBI lineage: Eukaryota > Metazoa > Arthropoda > Insecta > Hymenoptera > Andrenidae > Andrena > Andrena flavipes. Next base: position 37,174,780 of record OZ020481.1, read on the forward strand.
GTTATTAGCGACCATAAAGCTGGGTATGATAATTTTACACGAGCCACTCGCTACATGTGTAACAAGAAAGTTAATCGCGCCGATGTAATGAACATCGCAGGAAGGAAAATCGAGGGGTTGCCCTCGATGATACGGTAATCCTTGTGTTTTCATTGAAAACGTACGATGGCGGAGGAAATAAAAGGCCGCGGGGAAATAATCGATTCGACCGTCTCGATGCACGCGTATCGCGAGAGTCGCGTGAGTAAGGCCAGCGCAATGCGGTCCGACAGGAAGAAGGATTCCGTCGGCTCGATGCCGATACTTGCTCGTTTTTCGAGCTTATCTCCCGTGCCGGAGGATTATTGAAAGGTTTCTGCTGCACCGTTCTCTCGCCGCGAGGAAACGCTCGCCTCGAACCAGCCGCCTACCTATTCTCTCTGTCATCGAGTCGTCATTAACGCGACCAAGAAATCGCACTTAGTCGGCCCCCGTGGAAAAGTAAGGGGCCAGGAGGCGGACTTCTGGACGGGTAACGCACGATTATTTATCGATATTATTAGCAGAACTCGGCCCGACCACCGTTCCCCGCCATATATACGCGTATACGCACAGCCGTGTATCGATATCGCGGCCCGATAAGCGCCTGGACGGATGAGGGAGTACAGACACGGCTCGTCCATTACCATTCGAGAAAGTCTGAATCGATGGGTTCGCGAAACGACTTGCGGCGAACGCGCACAGCTCGAAAGTTGACTCATCGTCGCGTTGCCACTGGATGCTTTGGGGAAAACCGGTACCCGCTAGAGATTAGAGCTGTTGTGCAATTTCTTTTCACTACGGCAACTATCTTGGAAAGCGGCGACAAGCCGATCGATTCTGCTGAAAGGCGGAGATTCTCTGATGGAAGAGTGTCGGTAGATATCTGGAAGTATATCTCTAAACTAATGTTTATCTTAACTACTTACCTAGAACCTAGTGCAATAAAGATTGCGATGAGTCACCCGCTTCACAGTGGGAGACTGACTTTTCTAATCTCCCGCGTGAAAGGCGAGTGTTGCCAAGAGTTTCCTGGTTTATGCAGTCCTCGAGTTCATCAGACTACGCGAAATTAGCTTGCCGGGATTCACGGCAGTCGATCGAGCTATCTTGAGAAGCGGCAGGCAGTTCCATGCGATTCGCGTGCAAAGGAGGACAAGGAACGGGAAGCTCTCGATCTTACGAAGTGTGTTCACGTGTCGGTCGTCTCATTGTCAGAGGAGCGATCGTTTGACGAGAACCGACTCGGGAAAATTCCGCGGGAAGAGTATCGGTTGCCAATCAAGGGAGGCGCCTGTGCGCCAGGAATTTCGCGATCGCGAATCGAGCCTTCTCCTCGCGGCTGGCATAACAAGCGTGTGCTAATTGCCATCACCTTCGTCCCTCCGCGGTTTCATTCCTTCCTTTTTCGCCTCTGTCGTCTTCGACCATCCGCGTACTTTCTCCGCGTCCGTCCAGTGGTATTCCGCGCCGGGTTAACGGTTTCCTGTCGTTTCTCGCCGCGGAGACGCGAGTGGATCTCGAAATCGTTAAGACGAGATCAGCTTGGCCACCATTGCCCATGGCAGTGGTTATTTAAAATTTAATTTACTGAAATTTGGGGAACAATTATTTGAACTGATTCCTATTACTTGCGCGGTAAGTACTCGATCCAGTAAATCGAGGATTAACGACACTCCCAGCAGGCGAATTCTCGCGTCGATTTCATTGGTCCTTGCTAGCGAGGATAATCATTGCGCGAATTGCTTAGTGGGTACCCGCGGGGAATCGACGATTAGCGCTCCTATCGTTCGGTGTGCGTTTCTGATCGCGTTTGCGGCGAAGTACACACGTGGCGTGCATTCAGAGCATCGCGGGACTGTTCTTGAGTATGCTGGTATGGTGCAGATAAGGCATTCGACAGAGGCAAAGGTGGATAGAAGAACTCGTTGGATAGTGCGCGCAACTTTGGTGCAATTTAAAAAAAAAATCAGATGAAATTATAAAGGCTGATCGTTCAACCCTGAAACTAATCGTGAGATATTCTCAGATCGCCGAGGAGTCACACGATGACCAATCGCTCACGGAAAAGGGCAATTTTTCCCGCCGCAAGCTAAGTGATCGGTTTCGCAGCGCTGTGACGCGGGGGTGGCCGAGAAAGACTGCGTAGGAAGACGGGGGTTGGAGGGCAGGGATTGCGCAAAGGGAGCAAAAAGGGGTGGCTGGCCTTGTCGGGTCGGGGGATCTCCGGCGGTATCCCCGTGCATCTGGGAGACGGCTATGCATTTATGCATGTTTTGCGGGTATCGCATGCTTCTTGCCAATAACGCGCCATTCTACGTGGCACACGACTCGAGCACACTGAGCCTCCATTTTCTGGCTTCCACGGCTCTGTCGTCTCGATACTGTCACGACGTTCTTCGTCCTACCTGGGAATGCGAAGGTACTCGAGAATGTTAAGTCCCGGAGGTCTTTCGGGCATTTTTATTGAACTTTCGTCGAGATAGACGGACCGGTCCTTCGGTATCTAATGGATACTTAAAGAGATCGTTAGTCGTGTCTAGGTTTCATTGGTATTCGAATATTTGCATGGCTCTATTTAACGAGTCGTTCGAGTGGTCCATATGATCGAGGAGCTATTGTGATTGCGGACAGTTTTTGCGGAACACGCAATTGTCAGTCTGTGCATATCGCAGTCTCTGAAAGCACGATACACGTGTTCGCATGTAGGTACAGAAACACTCATTATACTCCGGAGTCCGTAATACTCGGCGCGGCCAGTAAAGTCGTAAGTGGGCCCCGTTAATGGCCAGCGCTGTACAAGATAAGGAATTATTGATCGTAAATAATTTTGTAATGTACGCGACGATAATGTTGCAATCGCTGCCTTTATCGACTCGGCATTCCGTAGATGCGCGATCGGACTTAAGAGTTTTTCGCGGAACTTTTCATCGTCTTGCGACCGACAATGCCTTCTCTTGAATCCTTTGTGCGACGTTTCCTGAAATAACCTTTTATCTACAAAGTAGCTTTAAAAATTGTCAAATAGGAGTATAGGTCTCTACGCTCCCAATTTCTGATTCTATTTCTTTCTGCGTTTCATCTTTGGAGAACCAAAGGTTGTGCATTTCCTACTATTTCCTACTGCGAAGGGCATTGTCCGTAGTAACATTAGAGCCGCGTTATCCTAAACATCAAATTCACCACGTTATTTTTCCACGACGATAGGGACGCCATTCGATCTCTCCAGAGGAAGGAATTCTGAATCTTCGATATCATTCTCGCAGATTACATCCTGGTCCCACACTGTCGGGCTTCTTATCGAGAAAGGAAAGTGAAGAAAGCCAGCATTTCGAAAGCATCCTGCATTCATTCGCGCCAAACTCACAGCCTCGAGGATCAGAAATTTTAATTCTCCACGGAGGGAAGGTCGTGTTTTAAATTGGAGCGAATTAAGACGCATATATGTGTACGTGGGTATACATTTTCGGTCTCTCCTTCGGTTCACCTCCCGTAGGTATTAATCGCTAGGTATCAGATTTATCGAGGAGCCCATAATTCAGGCTGTCCACGTTGACACGTGAACGTAAGCCGACCGCAACACGCTGCGTACACACTGTCGATGTGCGGCGGCATAGTGTGCGCCTGTCTATATCGTAATTTTATGCACTTGGGGCCGATGAATATGGATTCGCGGGCCGCGGAACACTGGGTCGTCGATTTATGCGGGCTACTCGGTAAAGCACTATTTACCGAATAGGCGTGGAATCGAAGAAAAATGTGCACGAGCACCGGCTGCGCCACGGTTGTCCGGCAGTCACGCGACTTTCATGCAGAAACACTCGGGTCTCCCCCCAGCGCGATGATACTTCCATCAACGTTACGCCTCGGCTCGCTAGAATTCCAGTATCGCGTGGTAATCACTGCGACTTTTCTATTCATATCGATATATCTCTGTTCCCGTAAAGTCGTCAGAGCCAAGTATCCACGAGGGGTTAGACCAGGGCACCAGGGACCTGTTAATAGATTCGAGCGCGCATTTGCATCGAATCGTTCATGTCCAATTGCGCCGGAGCGGCGAGGAATCCACGGGTCAGAAATCAGCCATAAATTTAATTAGATCCCCGGCAAAGGAGAGAGAAATATTATTAGATCAGGCGGGGTAGATTAGAGGAACGGGGGGTCGGAACACGTAGTATTTCACGGTGGAAAAGAAAAGAGAAGTGTGAAGGCGGGAGGGCCGGAGGGACGAGAGGGGCGACGAATCGGAAAAAAGCGAATAATCGCGGGGCGAAGGTTTTCGTGCGAGCCTACCCACATTCCTACCATCGGCTACGAATGTTGCGGGCTCGTACGAAAAAAAAGGGTAGCAGATACGGACGGGACAATCTGATTAGCGCAATCTAATTAACGCTGCTTTTAATGGCGTTCATTAGCACATGCCTCCCCCTTTCCCCCGGCCGTGTCGTCCACCTAAGCCTCGACCCCTTCTTCCCCGCCTGTCCTCCCCGAACCCCCTTTTCCGCCGCATTGACACTATACCTTCTGGGAGCTGCTTTTGTTCCCCTCCCCACCTTTCCTCTTCCCGTATGTTTCACGTGTTTGTCGCATTTCCATCCCAGGAAGCTTCTTTCCCTTTTTGCGCGCTCGTTCTCCTTTCCGCTCGAGATTACAATGCATACTATACACGTATACTGTTTGGTATTTCGGGTATCTTGGACATTAGGGGTATTGGGGTAACTACGCGGGGAACGCGTGTAGTTTGGATCCCGCAGAGCTGAATTTCTTTTCGTTCTCCATTTCCTTGGTAGCGGCTCGTAGACGGACTTCGAGTCCACGGGCGAGGAAGTCTGAATAAGTGTAGGTCCGGAAACTTCGTGTTCCGGAGGTATAATTAGCCAGGATACCGGGAGCACGGCATCATCCACGAAAGTATACAAAGTACATTTTGGGCGTAACGAAATATTAACGCATCCCTCAAAACTTCGAGATCCGAGCGGCTGATTGGCAACGGAATAAATTCCATTTATATACAACAAGCGGAGAGACGTAATTACGTCGAAATTAAACGCATCGCGGTGTTAACACGAGCGTTACAAGTGCCCGGAGCAAGCAATTAGTTGCTTAGTTCCACTGTGTTGCCGCCCCTAAACGACCATTAAATGTAAATGATCATCGAAGGCGAATAAACGCGGCAATAACACTGTGTGCAGCTTCTATGTAATTTCGCTTCCGCGATAAAGAATTGTTGGTATTAAGGATCGCTGCGGCGTAGGGGAGTGGGGGACGCCCGCGCTCCGTCATTTCCATTGCAAAACGGACATAAGACCCCACTGCCGGCTGGTCGTGTGGGGGCGTGAAGCGAAAAAGTGCGCGAGGGGATCCACGGAAGGGTGACGATTTCACGAATCGAAATGCCGAGCTTTTTATCCAAGATCCGCGGTTGTGTTGCTTCGGAGGGAAACGACGTTAAGCACCAGCCCCCGTGTGTACGGGAGTGCGTGACATTGTATGGATATTAGACGATTTCTCGGACGATAATCTCGACGGTCGGCTGTGCCCCAGCTAGAGCTATGCGGGCTCTTTACGCAAAATCTTAATTCAGAACGTCGCGGCGGTCCTAAGCAATTATGACCTACATTACTCGCGATTTAATATTCCCGCGTCTTGCTGGCGCACGGAACCAGTCCTTCAGCGTGGAAAACTCGCGGAGGGAGTTCCCTTTAAAATGCTCTCGATGTCCTAGGGATTTGGCAGACGCCTCTGCTCGACCTCGGTGTATCGCATTGTTCGCGATAGGGAGAATTCGAATAATATGAATGGCAATTAGTTAGATCAGGGAAGGTCAATGGTGATAGAGCTTCTCCGTTTCGAAAGACCGTGTATCGTGGCTCGTTCGGGGAAGCAACAAGGAAACTTATATTTGTTTTCGGCGCATTTCCGTATCTTTCCGCCGCGATACCGATGCACGATACGCATTCAAAATATTCGAGAATAATCGCTTCCCGATAACGGGTACGTGGCCGCTGACTATTAATTAAATGCATTCCGGCGCGCCTGCCACGTAAACACGAGGGCGATGGGAAAATAATAATCTGATGGAGGGAGCGATCGGTGGCGGCCAGCGTTTTTTCTTCTTCGCTCAGCCGACCGCCTTGGAGTAGTTAAGGAAAGTTTGACGATGGATATCGTACAAGCGGTAGCACGTTTCATTCATGATTCATTCTTTCATTCGAGGGAAGGAAAGAATCATTCTCTCCTTGAATTCGATACGTGCTCCAATCATTACCGCCACAGACGTAACAAGCCGTAACGAGCAGATTTGAAATAGAATCCCAAGATAAAAAGGAGACACAGAAAAGCAAAGTCGAGTAGCCAAAACATCCTCCGCGAGAATCTCTGTCCTCGAGATATCCAGAAGAAATGAAACTTTTCAAAGAGGTGGAAGGAGGAGAAGACACCAAGAAAAGAATAGGATAGAAATAAAGTTGCCCGTGCAGTTGCGCTCGCAAGAAGCTCGCTTCGCGATCGTTGGAATCGCGTCTTCCAAAACGGGGACGACTGATTCCCGTCGCCGTCGACGTGGTCGGCGCGGGAAGGAAAAGCAACCGCTCGTAAAGCGGCGGTGTAAGTCACTTGGTCGCGGAAATCTCGCGGAACGTGTACAAAGGTAAGCCCGTGGCTGGCTCGCACGGGCCATGCACAATCGTTTGATATCCATACAATGCGAGGCCCGCCAAATACAAACGCTCTCGCTGCCGCGCACACCGCCCCGCACGTACCCACCAACACCCACGAGCGACACACGCACGTGCGCGAATACGGCTCCGAACGGCAGCGAAGATAAGGCATGGCACACGTTGCTAGATATGTAGCAGATATCAAGCGACGGCGTTTGCCGGGCTACGGCTATACCGAGCGTACGACCTACAACTAAAGTAGGTACTACCTACTAGGCCTACTACAACGTACCAACAGGGAGTGGTACAAGTACCAGACGCGATCGAGACATCCATGGGAGAACAGTCCCGCAGAGGTATGCTCGCCCCTCGCTACTGTCGTCTGTTTGTCGGATTTCGTCCACCGAAACGTAATTCGTCCGCGTGACAGAAGCTTACGTAAACATTCGATAATGAATCCAAAGCAGAAGCGCGCTCACGATTTAATCTTGGAAGCTGGAGTCGAAGGGGTACGAATATTTTTAATGTGAATTCTATAAAAATTGATTTAAAGCATAAAATCAATTTTTTTTCCTTCTTACAAAGCCCCTTCTTTGGAGGATGCCAGAGGCCTTTAGCTTCCCCTCTGGGTGCGTCACTGACCGAAACTGTGGAATTGTATATTTGACGGGAGGTTTTGTTTTTGGGAAAAATGAAAGTTCATCGGGTGTGTAATAAATTTGACAAAAATACTGGCTTTATGTATAAAACTTTTAACTTTCAAATTTTAAATTTTAAATTTTAACTTTTAAAGGTGAAAATTTTATACATTTTAATAGGCATACGCAGTATTTTTTTCAAACTTTCCTTGAAATGGAACCAGTGCTTCGAAATCATTTCTCCTTTAATTAAAACTCTTAAGCAGTGTATATGAGGAAAAGTTACTATTGGAAATCATTTCAACTACTGTCCACCCTCTTTCCCATCTTTTCTTTCTTCTTCTGCTTTCTTCTTCTGGGTTATCCCGTCTCCTCTTTTTCGCGGCCCCGCGTTTTGCATATCCCCGTGTTCGTCCCGTTTCGTTGCACTCGGAGCGCGCTAGCGGTTATTATTGCCAACATCGTCGCCAGCCGAGCGGGCGCGTCATGCCCAGCCATCCCCGTGCTTTTTACGACGTGGCGGCGGGCGTATGCGTGCGCGCGCGCGTGAAATCATGCGTGCAAAGCCTGTTAAACCAGGGACACGAGGAGGCGGGGGCGGAGAGGTGTAGAGATGGAGGCTGGCGGAGGGCCGAGGACACGATAGCGAGAGCAAGGGATCCGATATCTGTTCGCACGTCATTACCCCAGACTGCAGCAGCAGCAGGATCCAACGTGGGATCGTTCCCCGGGCACACGAGGCGCCTTGGTGGCTGCTCGATCTCCCATGATCTATGGATCATGGCCCGTTTAATTCCGGCACCGTCGCGAAAATCTATCGCCAGCCGACGGAAGACGCGTCGCGTATTAGATCAATGACGCGGCGTATCTGCCGGGGATCTCCGCGTTATTGAAAATCGAACGCCCTGCGAGCGAGGGGTGGCGCTTAAAAATGATACATGAACGCTGGCGGGACTCGCACTGCGATACGAAGGCGGATGGTTAAGCGGGAGTCATATTTAAACTAGAACTTTGTAGAATTGTAAATTCTAATTGTGGTGAGTGTCCGGTTTCGAATTTGCTACCGATCAGTGACACCGAGCGTAGCAAGATCATATAGGAACTCCAGTGAACGCAGAATGTTGTTGAAACCTCAACTTTCTTCGCAACGACAGGCAAAAATGGAGACCCAGGTCAGGAGCACGAAAGTTATGGGGGACGTGGGTGAGGGACGGGGATGGGTCCGGCGATCGAGCGGAGGATTCGCGGGGAGAAGAAGATAGAGAGGAAAAAAAGCAGATAGCAGGGGCAGAGACAGAGAGAATTGGCGATGATCGTGGCGATGTCTGGTCTTGCAACGAGGCCCAGGGCCGGCAACAATAATCGTCGCTCGTATCGTCCGTGCACGCCCGTTATCGCGGTTATCACCGCGTCCGGTCTCTATCGGCTATCTATGCAAATCACAGCTAATTATATTTAATTAGATTCGACCACGGCGCTCCCACCGATTGCCGCCGCGTCCCACTCCGTGTTGTATACTGAGTTTCGATCGTGCTCGTGTGCGTTCCGCGTAGAGGAGGGATTCGTGTGCTCGGAACAAGCGCGCGCCCGCGCGCAAACATGCGTTTACCTGTGCACACAAGGTACACACGGTCATCGGGACTACTGCGCAAATAAACTTGATAGTGACGCGCACTTTGGTTGCTCGCTTCCGTGGACGCGTGTGGGAGGGGAAGGAGTTGGACTCGCAGGACCTTAGATGAACAATTTCGGTCAAGTATTATAATTGAAATCATATATTTTTCTATCGATTAGTCCTGTTTCTCCATTGTCGGTAGGTAAAGCTTCTCTGGAAGTCTGTTTTTTCTTAATGAAATTCGATGCTATCTGCTGACGAGGGCGAAGGGTTCCGCGGCCAGAAAGGATAATCGTTCGAAGGAAGGGATGCAGAGGGTGGCTGTTCTCCAAGATACCCGGTCTCGCCATCAAATCCTTATCCCCGGGGGTCAGTATCCCCTCCAGCTGGAGCCGCTATCGTGGCGTTACATCGCACGCAGTGTTCTAGCTCGCAATTACATCGTCGAACATAGTTACAGTTGGCCGCGTTGCAGGCGCCGCTTGCAGTCTGAATCCTTTACTCGCGGATACCGTCGTTAGTATCAGACGTTAAGTCTTAATATTTCATATAGACACCTCGTACATCCGGGGGGCCTCGATTAATAACCGCGGATGCTAGACAGGTAGGTATTCTTTTTGATTATGCACAGAGATTTCGGAGAAACGAAACGTAATCTTAGGAGAAGCGATGCTTCTGGAAAGTACACATTGCAAGGGTGGAGAACACAACTCTTCGTACGGGTCTCTATTTCTTGCAAATTCAACTTTAAGAGTGCGTGGGAGCTCGCGCGTGACTTCGATCTCCCATGATCTCAGCTTCGATGTTCTTCTCTACTCTATAATCAGTGGCCGATTTAGAGATTTGGCGCCCCGCGGCTAAAAAGCGTCTGCCGCCCTATATACAAATCCGGCACTGTCCAGAATTACTCTATTCGATCCCTATTTGATCAAACTATCGAATTACACATAAATCTAACTGCTTCCACTTGTAGAAGGTGTGCCATGTCGCTGCGTATCAGGTCTTCATCTGTCTTCCCTATTTACCTCCTTCCTTCTCATCATCTCCCTATCCACAGACCGCTCAGCATTAACGAGTATCCTTCGCGATCCTCTGGCTGCAGAAACCTACCTGTTGGGTGTCCGACCGTGGTAAGGCCGGCCTGGAATCGACCTCCGCCCTTCGTCGTGACCCTCGAGAAAGTTTGATCGAACCCTGACCCTTCTGTGGATCCGTGGACGGAGATCTATCCGCGGCCGATCGTCTGACGAATCTGTAACGCTCTCCTTCACGATCTCTCGTGACCGTCGCGCGTATTTAGGCGCTATGTGTAGCCTCGTAATTAACGATCGCGGTTCTAATTAGCGACTTTTTATGTGGCCGATTATGCAAATCGAGCTGGTCGTTAATTGACGCGGCCTTTGGGTATCGATCGATCAGGAAAAGCCAAGGGGGTCGCAGGGAGGGCTTCCAGTCGTTCAGAGTTCGTTAATTCCTTGACACGGCGAGACGGTTTATCGGCGCGTTTGTAAATAAACTCCCCGTTGGTCCGATAACAGCATTTTTCCCGGCGCGCCAGATAGAACGAGATTAAAAATTTAATAGCGGAAGGGGGCGTTCAGATCGACGGTTGTTCTTCAGCGGATAAATCAAAGACAACTGCGATTAATTGTCACAAGTTTCAACATGTGCTCTCCGAAAATTATACGTGAATGGATAGAGTTGGCACCCGCGGACACTTATTACGATACTTAAGTAGTTTGTGACGTTTTTCGGTATCCCGCGTCCGAGGAGTATGAATACAAATTCATAGGACGCCTCGTCGTTACTTCTTTTACAAACGTCGATGGCCCGTTGACGAGGATCGTTCGTGTGAGAATGCGTGCACACCGCCGTGGCATCTGCGTGTCCTGGCCGTGTAAGAGTTGCATTAGTTATCTTTGGTGCCGGTGGAGGTGGTTCGAGGACGATAGGGGAGGAATGCAACCGTTGGTTTATCGACGAAGCGTGGGTTTCGGAGTGCCGTCTTCTGGCCGAGAATGCAGGTGCTTTATCTCCCGCGCGGAGGCTACGCGGAGGGAAAAAGGACGATCCAAAGGATTACTCCAAATAAACTTCTGTCGAGATGCGTTTCAACCCGTATTTAACAGTGATACGGCCGCGGCCGGGACGGATTTTATATTTCACCGCGCCCTGGACCGCTCCACTCTCGCCCCAGTAATTATCTGCCCTGTAAATCTTAGATTTCTTAATCTCCTCTCGTGTCCTCTGTGGGTGACCACTGAAAGGCTTCCACCCGGTGGCCGGGATCTTGAAAGTGGCCGCCAACCGTAGACATTTCTGCGTCCACGGCTAAGCACTTTCCGTGCCTCTGCTCTGGGCATCTTTGTGCCTAACGAGGGGAACGAAATCTTAATAGAGGACGGAGGAGAATGTTCCTTAATCACTCCTGATATTTCAATTTGCCCTTACTTGGATCATTCTACCCTCGAACACTACCTCCGCCTTCCAACTAGATTCAAATGAAATTGAATGTTGTTGCTTAGAATCTCCTGGTGCACCTGTGGAGAAACGCCTGGCTGTTGTTCCTCCTTAATGACGTCCATTCTCATACGGACTTAGCTCCGAGAGCCACGAGTTTTCCTGCTCGCTTTCGACAGAAACGTAAACCTATAAGGGGTTCGAATGTTGCGAAAGCGGTGCGCAAAAACGGTCGTTGCACCCACGAGGAACGGGGAAGCAGTAAGCGGGAGTACAGGGGGGGGGGGCGGCAGGTGAAGAGCGAGAAGAGAGGGTTTAACGAGGCAGGCGCTCAGCCAATGGCACTAATGACGCTAATTAATTGCTCCAAAGACGGCGACCAACCATTATGTACTTCTCACGGAAACACGCGAAACTTGGAGGAAGTTTTGTTAAGTCGCCTCTCGCCGAGTCGTTACGTTAACACCGAAAGAAATCGCTTGTACGGAATGCAGTTGCTGGTGTCGTTAGATCTGCCGGTTTTTTTTTTTTTTTATTGTCGGCCGCCTTCGTTAACCCCATTCTTTAATCTGCAACGCGTTGTGGCTCGGAGCCATGAATTTGTGTCTCTGTTTACTATGTCGAGTACCGTATGAGCAGAACCTACCGAGAAACTCGACGAGCTTCTTGGTTCCATGTATTTTCATTTTTGTACGAGTAAACATGGCGAAGCAAATCCAAGTCGCGCGCAGAAAGCAACAGTCGCGGAGATGTTGCAGAGAATTCGAAGCTCGAAAGTGAATTCTTCTTCGCGGTGGGTAGAAAATTCGCGAGGTTCGAGCTTTTGACAGTGTTCGGTTGTCACTAGATTGCACGGCGGTATTTTCACCAACGAATGTTTAATTACCGCGGCCAAGATGAACGAGATCCACGGAATCGTTAAAAGGCAGCAGTTCGAATCACGATAGGCGCGAATGTCTATCGGGGAACGTGCGATAAGAGGTCGGAGGTCGAGATTCGATAAGGTTGCCCGCATTGTTCCCTGCCTGGCCCCCACCTCGCCCTTCTCGTCCTCTCTAAGGAGCAATCAATCTGATGACTTAACTCGCGTTATCGCCGGTCGGCACAAAAATAACGCGGATGATCGAACGTGTCTTTTGCTCCACTGTTCTCGTTATCCGTACTGAATATCTCGCGTGTTGGAAATAATTTCAGGCTCCGTTACCAGCAGCACAGTAATTTCCACGACCACACGGCTAGTCGTGAATGAAAAATTTGGCTAGCCTCGCGTTGGGTCTTGCAAATAAGTAGCAGGGAAATTGCATTGTAATTCGTTTTATTCTTAAAGTTTTAGAAGTGTTTTGTATCGTGGGAAATTGTTGGATGGAATATTAGAGTAGGTAAAAATAGTTGGAATCTTGATTACTTTAGTGTCTGCTTATTAATTTCTCAAAATGTTGTGACGAATAGTATCTACTTACTATCTACCTATTTTATTTTTCACTGAGAAACAGGAAGATTCGCGTTCCTTTGTTCCCCGAAGAATAATTTACTTATCAGATTTAACGTTCTTCCACGAATCAGTCGTATTAAATTATAAAAAGCTGTGTCGCATTAGTTTTTCCTCTCTTATTCGATCGATGTTATCTGCTTCGTAAACATGGATGCTGATGATCCCATCCTCCCTCGCAGAAAATCGCTGCTCCATCTCTGGTAACCGGGTTGTCGCTGGACAAAAGCCACGGCAAGAATGGGCCACCTATGCTCACCTATTCTTGTTATCGTCCAACGGAGGTATTGCACCGATATCGAATGAATGACCGGCTTTATGGCTCCCGATCTCGCGGCCGATACATCGAACGCGCATAACGTGTCCCGTGCACGCTGATTACGCGACCGGATTTGCTGGGATTTCGAATCAAACGCCATACAGGATGTCCTTTTTCCCCTGAATATTCCACACGGCTCTGGCATTCATAAACTCCCTGAAGATAGGCAGGAATGTTGCACACACTAAATGAAATTTACCTCCCCATCTCATCGAGCGATCCCTTCGAGGAAATGTTTGACATTAATGATCTTATTCCCCGAGGATATCAAAATAACAGAAAATATTCAGCAGCGATATCGAAGTAAGTTAAAAATGAAGCAGATGTCAGGATTTGTAGAGACTACTTAATTTCCATATGCAATGAAGCCACATTTCTATTTATTTCCTCGCTCACAGTACAGTTAGGTGGTACGTCCGTTTCATACAGATTTCCTTATCAATTATATTATCGACACCGTCGATGTTCTCGATGCAGCGGCGTTCATAACGCGGGAGAAGATCGTTTCGATCAGAGATTGGGGACGAGGTAGGAGGGAAGCGGTGGGCAGCTCGTAAGTCGCAATCAGCTGCGCATTAGTAACGTCCAGGCTTCTTCCCCGTAGCGACGTCTAGGGTGTGAAAAATGCGGGCGCTGTAAGCTGCCCCATTAAAATACGGTTGTCTTTGACTGCCCCGTAGATACTCGATACTTGCGGCTGACTTCTTTGCAATGTTTCCACTTCTGTCGTAATCTCTCCACCTTGCCTCGAGTAGCTAGCGCAACTGGGTTGTCGCGTAAAGTCGAGGTTCATCGGGACAAATTGTATGTCTCCCTTGGATCTACATAGAAGGGGAGTTCGGGGCTGGTAAGCCAGTTTTTCAGTTTTTGATTTTTAATAAGTTATGATGGCAGAATATCATTAAACCGGTTAGTATATTCGATTGGGCATACATTTGGCTATCTGATTAAATTATTAATCTTGACTCGATGTGACAATAATTAAGAAAATGTTATTAGTAATTTATCTCAGTAATAATAAAATAACACAATGTCACAAGAGTTATTTCATTATAACTGTTAAAATACGTGCGATCGCGGGGTCGGACAGAAATGCATGGCACAGCAGAAGTGACTTCTTTCCATAGTAAATATTTCCGCAATAGAGCATAATGTCGGTGTACAATTAGTCAACCTATCCCTTGAGACAACTAGCCCCGGTGTCCCTTACTCGCGCGCGTCTCCGGTTTCGCGAAAACTCACCGCTAGGCACGTTCTGCGTGTATTTCTGAATAGAGCGAGTTTAAGTGGAGACACGCCGCGATGAATACCTACTCTGAATTCCTTCCGATTTTTTTCGTGGCCCATTCGAAGTACATTAGCGAATCGCGCGTAGGGATATTCGCGACGTAGAAGGGAGAAGAGGAACAATCACGCGGAGCCCTTTCGATGAGAATCCACGATCGTGTCCAGAAAGGCCGGAGATAAGAGTCGCGACATCGTTATCGCGTGGCTGGCAGCACGGCTTGGTTTGGCGACGCGGGATGAATATTCAGCCGATGGCGGTGTAGGATCCCGCATCCTCCGTTTCTTCGTTCTCGCCTATTTCCAGGCTGCACAATGCGAAGGTACACCTAGTGGACGGGCTAGTGGGCGCCCTTCTTTTCCTCCTCCCTCCGCGAGGGGCCTCTTCTTTGCTGGCCGACGGAGGGCGGAAGGAGAATGGGGAAAGGGTGGCTGGCTGGCTGGCTGGCTATCGGAAACCCTCGGCCCGACCAATGCCACGCCGCCTTTATCGTTTTACAACAGAAAGGCGCACATCAGTCAACCGGTATCTCCTCACGGTTGATTTCCCGTGGCCGCCGCGGAACCGACTCTCTTCCTCCCTTTCCCTCTTTCTCTCTCCCTCCCCCCCTCGCTAACCCCCTGAGTCTCTTTTGCCCCCCTTTAGCAACTCTCTTTCTCCCTCTTTCCGCGATCTTCACGCCTTTTCCCTCCCTGGTCGTCCTTCTTTCTCTTCACGCTCCCCTTTTCATTCTCCCTCTTTTCTCCGCGCCCCGGCTACTCCCCTCACCCTCCTCGTCGCGGAGGCGACTCCGGCAGGAGGTGTAGCTGTAGGTGGAGCAGATAGCGGGACGTAGCGGTCCCGGCTGCGGTAGTTATGAAAACATATGAAATATATTCAATCTGGGCCGACGCGATAACACCGCCGCCGACCACGGACCAACCGCCCTCTCCCTCTCTTCCACCCTCGCGGCGGACCCTTGCACAGCCACCTATGCATGGCGAACCACGGGCAGGTGTGTGTGTTCGCGCGGGCCCCCGCGCGTGTGTGGAAACGACGCATATAGGTCGGGGGTTGCGACGAGGAGGCTGCAGCTGCTCCTCGCCCTCGTCGGATCCCCTGGAAATTTCAATAGGTGCGCGAGGAGATTGCGGCGACGCTCGTGGAACGATCCACGGGGGATGGGGACGATTGCTACTCGCTATCGGATGGATTAGAATGGCCCTGGATGGCGAGTCGACTTCGTCAACAGATGATTCTTACAGTTTTCACGGTGAAACATCTGGGAAGAATGAATTCCTTTCTAAAGCGCAGGCCGTGGGGATGATCTTTAATAGAGAAACATTTTTTATATCTTAGCGCGGGGAAGTATTTAATATTTTTGCAACCCTTCGCCTGGGAAGCTGGATTGATCGAGCATATCTATATCGTAGTAGTTACTCTCCAATCCTTTTGTCATAGTGGTTACTCCCAAAAGTTATCAGAATTTCGATTCGGTTCGTTCGTCTTCGCGAATTTCGCCTGGTTGGCAGGCAGCGAACGCAGTAACGACGAGTCACCTCTCGCCCTCGACGAGTCACATAATATACACCCACACGACCGCGCGTACGTGTGAGCGGAGACAGAGAGAAGGCACGCTGACGGGAGCGAGAAGGGTAGAGTTTGTTATCGTTATCGCGCGACGTGGCCGCGCGGCGATCGCGATAACGGCTCGCCACCGCTCTTATCGGCGCGCCGCGCCACGCCGCGCCGGTTTGCTTCGCCCCGTACGTATATTCCGCGCCGCATCCATTCCAGCTCACTCCACTTCGCCCTGGACGACTCGTATTTTCGCGCCACTTCACGGACAACCCCTCGAAGGACCGAAGGACTTTCCACCCTGCTGAAATTTTTCCCTCTTTCGATCGTGGCGCGATGGAGATTCGCTGATTTCGATTCTCGAAACGCTGCGTATGGAACTGGGGGATTATTCTAATCGCGAGACGTCGATAATTACGATTGCTCTAGTCCAGGGAAGTTGGGGACTGATAACGAAGAAGAATTCCTTATTTTGGGGACCGATCTTCGGATTTGTGGTATCTGTGGAGGCAGATCGTCAAGAAATAAGCGAACGAAAGAATTTTCATTTTTCTCCCCCCTCCTCTATCACCCAGGACTATGGCAAACACCGCCCCGAAGATAAGCATCTCCGTTCCCCCGTTATCGATTCCGCGCGAACTTCGCACAATTTCTTTTACACGGCAATTCTATTCTAATTGCTGGCGAGTGGAGCGAGCGGCGGACTCGCGTCGCGTTTCATCGAAGCGGATACGATCGTAGATACGTATCGGCCCGCGTATTACAGATAGTTGCCTTCTGTGTTTTTTTTTCCCACCGCTGGAATAAGGATAAGCGATAACGAGTGGGCGACTTTCTTATCGTCGCGTCCATTCCAGCTTGCTCCACTTCGCCTGACCGACTCGTATTTTCGCGCCACTTCACGACGATCAGACGGCTCGTGCTGCGCAGCGAAGGAGAGGGGGCGCGCCCGTGGATCACGCTTCCTCGATCGTAGGATCGATGAAGTAAATTATGCGCGGCATTTTTCCACGTACGGGCCCCGCTGTTTTGCATAGCGATTAAGACGGCTCTTTATCGGCCCTTCCTACTCGAAACGAACCCACGTAAGGGACTCCGTAGGGCGAGCCGCTTGTAAAACCAACCGAGATAAATAATCGGCCGGCGATTAGGAATTTCTCTGATAATTATAATAGCCAGCAGCGCGGACGCGCGCGCGCGCCACGGTATTCGGGGACTTTGAAATATCTCGCTTAGGTGAAGTTCTATTTTAAGTAATCGCTCCGCGCGACGATAAGCTAGCTAAGTTGTACACGGTCAAAGTAGTTTTACTCCCAGTAAACCGTTCTTTATCTTCGTCACAGAATGACTGTCTCTATTGAACTCATTTTTCGTGGCTCCATCGAGAGCTAAGCTGACTTAGGAGCCAGCCGATGTGTTACGAGATTCGACGCTAATCAGGCTAAGTCATAAAGTGCTTCATCAGGACCCATCGATCTTTGCTCTCAATCCTGACAAAGAATCTTCACCACTCCTTGAATTTGACTAAATTGGGCACTGACGACGAAGAGGAGCCCCTCGAAAGTAGTCACGTAAGAATCCACTATCGCTGATGATCTTGCCCAACATTTCAGTCCCCACTCCTCCCATTATCTCTACACATTTCCACCCCAAAAACAGCGACTCCATAGAGATCCCTGGAAGGAGGTAAAAAAAAAAGGAGAATAAAACAGGCGAGGTTGGCACGGAGCGCGGTTGTTCGGTTTCGTGGCGGCATTCGCGGCGGTGATTTGGCGGGATCGCAGATCGCGATAACTCGGCTAAGTAAGATCGAGGTGTCGGGCGAAGGAGGGTGGACTGCCACGAGCATAAACTCGCTCGCTAGAACCGGCAGCGTAGTCGCCCCCTACACCGCCACGTCCCACGTCGATCCACGGTTTAGGGGATGCGAGGCACGCGACTGCCGCCCCATTGCACCACGTTAGTTTCCACCCTTGCCGCTTTTTCGGCCCACCCCCTCGCCCCGCTCGCCCTCGTTGGCTGCGCGCCATCGAACAGAGACGAATCCCTTTTATGCTTTCCTGGCTACCTTGGCGCATGACCTACCCCTTGTAAATCCTCGTTATGGCCGCGTATACGTGCCCTTTGCTACCGCCGAGACCGAGCTCGACCCGTTTCGCGTTTCACCCTGATGCACGCGCAGCTTTTTGGATATTCCTGGCACGGTGGCTTGCGTACGTTTAAATTCTCCCGATCAAGATGGAAGATAGAAGGAGGGGTGGCGGCATTTTTTCCTGTCGCGAAAAATGCGAGCTTAAGTTTTGTCGAAGCATTGTTTTTCCTCGTCGATTTATTGGCGCGCGCGATCCGATCTCGGGGGAATGAAATGCGACTGTTACACAGTGACGTATTTTTCTCTGTGGATATTTTGTTCAGGTACCACTTCGGAAGAGCTATCAGGAATCAACAGAGCTCCTCTGTATCAATGTTTCGAATGTATCAACAGAAAGTTGACGAGTTCGTAAGAACGTCCAATGAATATAATTATAAAATTCGTGGGTAGCAACGTTTCCACAGCAAGATCGAATTATCCTTTGCTCGATATAGACCGGTGTACCTGCATGCGCCTCTCTCCAAAAGAAATTCATGCCGATTCCCGTCACGTACCGCGCAGGATGCACTTACCGCGCATTACACTCGGTACTGCAATTAACCCCAAAGAAGGAGCAACGAAATGAGCGAACCGGTAGTAATTCGTCGCCATCACCGTGCAGTGCGCGCTCGTTCCCTCGATCGTATCTGACGGCAATGATCGGCCTGAATCGCCTTAGATAGGCGATATCGATCTCCGATCGATTAACACCTCGGCAAGATAACGAGGAAACACGGTCGATAATCTCCGTGTAACGGCTGGACGATAAGCGGCGTCGTGCTCCCTCTCCCTAACTCGCCGGCACCGTGAATTATATTATGATAATCGACGATCTCCCATTAACATATTAATATAAGTCAACCGTATAACTCAGCCGTGTAAAAATGCGATGCGATAATATTCATTTCTGTTCGACCCGTTTCTGCGCGGCGGCACGCATTAATCAACGCCTGATGAGGCCACGAAATCGCCATTCCATCATCTTGCCCGAGAATTTTCCACGAGGGAAACTCGCGTCCTCGCTTCCCAAGATTGTATATCGTTGTAGGGTGCATAGGAAGTTGGAGGAAGTTGGTATATGGAGATGCGTCCCTTTCAAAGATCCTACTCTTTCCCATTATCATAAGACACTCTGGCACGTAATTGCCGATTTATCGCTCGATGGATCCCCTCGGGATTGAAGAGCTCGAGCGTTGCAGGTATTCGCGGAGAAAGTCTCGATAAACATTGTTCCTTGTATCTGGCTGGCATCTGCGGGAGTTATAATTGATCTTGACGACACGGGAAAGAGCGGGCAGGTGATTTTTTATCGTTTTTCGTGGACAGCTACAGGGAAGAGGTTCTCTAAAACGTGTCTCTATACTCTGTTCCTGTTTCTCTCGTCTATCGTCGACCGGATCGTGCCGCTTCTGCGTGCAGTGTAGGCAGTAGGTAGTAGGTAGTAGGTTGTGTAGGGAGATACGATCTCGACAGCGCCTGGCCATCGAAGCAAATCGATTAATTGGGAACGAACGCGCGCTCGATCGCCACGCTCTGACGTCTAAAAACCAGCTCGACCGTGTTTACCGCAATAACGCGAATATACGCGCCGCGACGAAAAAAGGCAAGACAAAAGTCGAGACAATGCCGTGTGAATTCGCGGACCCGTCGACTGCGCCACGTACATACCTCGCTGCTGCAACTGGCATTAATCTCGCTTTAAGATAAGTGGTCGAAAGGGGTGTTCAAAGATCCTCCAGTTTGTTCCTGAATTTGTGGCCGCAAGAGATCGTTCTCCGTTCCCGTTCTTCGTCATTTTCCACCGCCTCCGCAAAGCTCAGCCTGTCCGATACAATAGCATTCTCAATCGACAGCTGAGCACGCACAGTTAACAAGCTAAGCTCGATAATTCCCATTCCAATTCCCAGCGATCTTATCGTCCGATCGACGCGGTAGCATATTTTTCGCCCCAAACGATACCAGCCGTCGCTTATCGGCGACGAAAATAAATCCTCGATTCTTTGGGCGTGTTGGCGCTTATGAAATAGCATTCCGACACGGCAGATTGTCAAACTCCGCGGCGCGCAGACCTGGGGGCCGATTAAAGGCCGGGGCATAGCGAGAGACAACGCTGCTGGACGAGAACCCAGTCGGACGTGTGCGACAAGCACGCATGAATGCGCGCGGCAAGGAGATCCCCGCGATCTGGTGGTTGGAAAAAGAAGACGAAGAGTGGAGATCCGTCGTCTTCGGGACCTCATTGAAACGGAGAGGGCCCGGATTCCGGGCAACGGGGGCCTGGATAAAAAAGGGTTTTCTGGCCGCGATGAGAAATTCGATCCCGATCGCGGGCGCATCGGTCGGCGATGCCTCCTTTTTGCAATTCCTATCGAGTTTCGCGTCTCCCCGCTTAAATCTCGATTTAATCTCCTTCGCCAGTGGGGGTGGGTCGGTTTCTGGCGCCCCTCGAAATCCTTATATAACGCGGCTCGCATCGAACCCTGTAAATATCACGAAAGGTCGGCGGACATTTCTGCGTCGATGGTTGAAATCATGCAGCAGATGGGACAGAAGGGAGCGGATAAAAGTGTTCATTGGAAGATTACCTATCGCGTGGCGAGAGATGTTGATTGTTGTCTGTGATTGATCGAGCATGGATGCTGGAAGGTGTTTAGAATGCTACTCGACGGAGTTGCCTCTTTTTCCCCTGGCGATCGTGCCGCGCGAAAGGGGGAGGGAGAAGCGAACAGAGGCGGCAGAAGGAGCGTTTTACTCTCGTAAAGCTTATCGGCGCCGTCGCGAACGACGCATGGAAACGAGCTGTTTCGTCACGACCGATTTTTTTTCCACGGCGCCTTCCTACGACGACGCCGCCCAGGAAGGAATCGTTTGCCCGCGATACACTAACGACATTTCCGCGACGCTCCGCGCGCCCTCGATCGCTTGGGACCCCATAAATATTTCCAAGCCGTAAACATTCTCACGGAGAATAGACGAGAACCTTGTCAGTTTCTTTTCTACTTCCTCTAAACACACGAGCTGTCTTCGAACACCGCGCGTGATTAAACAACGCGAAGAGGTAAGGAATCGAATCTGTCCTCACTGTGGAACCAAACTTTCCCACGCATCGTATCTTAATTAGAATCGATCACATCGTACGTATTGTCCGAGTCTATCGGAGAAGCGACATCCGCGAAGAAATAGCCGCGGGTGCATAGTCGAAGAGAGACACGTTCCTGCCCGTTTGGGAGAGTACAGCCACAGATAAACGCTGGAGACGCGGAGGAGGGCCTGGGTCAGATGAGATTGTGGCAAGCCTGTGTATCGTTCCAGTCAAAGCTTATCGCAGGCAACGATAACACTTGGACGCCCCCAGATCACTCGATAACCACGTTATCGTCATCGGCCTCGTCCATCGGTCATCACTGCCGGCTAGCCTGATGGAAAAAGACCAGGTCCGCTCGTACTCTACCCGTGCCGCGACGAATAATAACACTGCTACTAATAATAACAGCAACAACGACCAGAGATATATATCCGTTTCATCATCGGCGGCAACGTTCATTTGCATCATCTCGATCTGCCCCGACGCTTCCTCGAAATCATTGCACGAGCGAAGACGCGATCGCGATACCGGGGTTCCGCCGTATCGACGACCAGCTCGATATAAATAGTCCCATTACGATATTTCCACCGATAAATCGCGAAAGCCCGGCTTTATCTTGTCAAAGTAGCCTCTCTGCAGCCCGTCAAAGATTACCAGGCCGCTCTGCCATTTAGGATGAAACGCCCGTTGCAGTCAATGCCCAGCTCTGAATTAACGAAACCGTTCCGCGACGGGGAAAGTCGCTAAACCACGGTGAAATTGTTTTTCCGTCTCAGAGTGGCGAGCTTGGCGCTTCCGCGTCGCGTTTCTCGCCTGCTTCGTTCAACGAAAGCTGGCTTTGCAACAATCGCGTTTGCAGCTCTACACTGTGATCTTCGTTCTTCGATCCTGAATTTATCAGTTCCATGCCATCTCGCTTCTTTCCTTTAGTCTGTTTTCTAGGCATCTCTGCCTCCCGTTCTGTATTTCCAATCTTTATCTCCTTCCGATTTCCTCTTTTACTTTACAATTGCTTATTTAAATTCGTCATCGGAGCATCGCGTTCTTCGGTAGCCTGTAGTTATCACACTTGCGATCGAAAGAACGAACCGAAGCTCGCAAGTATAACACAAGGCTCGTCTACGCCGCGTCAGGGTCGATTCCCGCGGGCAGGCGACAATGCCAGACGGGTGTCCTTTCGTTTTTCCGCGACGGTCGGGTGAGGATTCCGTAGAAAAAGGATTAATACGGCCCTGGCATTCCCCCTGCGGCGGCCGAGCGCGCGGGCTTCGGTATCGGAAAGCCATGGGAAAGAAAGAATCCGCAGGAAAGTCATCCGGACGCGATGGGACCGTCCGATATCGCGGGCCTCGCATAAAACTCGGCTATCTTCGCAATCTGATGCCGCACGAACCAGTTTTCGGTCAGGGCGAGGATCCGCGAGGATCTCCCGGACCTGGACGAACACCGTCTCCTCGCTCCGTCCCCCCTCGCCCGCCGCTGGCCCGCCTTTATCCGCTTCGGAATCCTCCCCGCGCCCCGCGCCCGGCCCTCGACGGGGCCTGAGAAAAGAGAAATACTGCCGGGGATCGATACACCCGGCGAGATCGATCGCGAGGAGAAAGCGAATCGTGCGCGCGTTCCTCGCCTCGAAAGTCGAACGTGCTTAATTGAAAAAAAAAGTGGCCAGGATTCGTGGTATGGCCGACTCCGATCGCTAATCCCCGCCGAGGGGTTGTCGATTGCCTCTCGATCCCCTCTCGATCCCCCTCCCGCTGCTCTGGCCTCACGATATTAATCGAACGATTTTAGCGATCGCGCCGCTCCACCAAGTCTAGTTTTCTTCCACTACTTGAGCTGCTCGACTGGATCCCGTTTTCTCGCAACGGCGGGACTCGCGTTGAACCGTGGGGAAAAGTTGGTCGGATACTGTCTCTTAATGTCGATCGTGGGATCGAGGTTTCCGTGATTTCACGTGGGAGTTGCGAGGGAGACTGGAGGGACTGGTGGTTCGGTGCGTTTGATAGATACTAGAGCTCTGGTTATTTTATACCGATCGAATGCTTGACTCGCGTTTTGATTAGGTTCCGGTAATCTCCGAACGGTTACCGTGAAGTGGGAGGAGATTTAGTAGGCGATCGAGATAGCAAACGGTGCACATATCTTCACGCTTCGACGATGATCGGAGCCGGACTTGACGTAACACCGAAACGCACGGGGAAATAAGGGTTCCCGTGGTTCGTTCCACCGATCAAAAGTGACTCGAAACCGCGTACGCGTTCGCCGTGTGTTCGTCGACCCCGCTCGTTTTCAACGATCGCTTAATCGATCAATCGGCTGTCGGCCGATAATCTAAATCGAAGTGTCCAACTTCATTAGCGTTTCTTTGCCACGGCCGTATCTCCCGTACGTCGACTCGCTATTCAATTAAATTACCACTGGGGGATTACGTTATGGCACGTCGATGAAGGTATCTCCGTGCGGTGATTGCATCGAGCCAGTGGAATAGGATTAAAAAGTACAGGAAAAGAGGAAGAATGAACGGTAATGACAGGAAACGATAACACGAACGTTGGCTCGCGGTGGATAGAAATTTTTCTAATATCGAACGATGAAAATAGGGGCAAAACATGCTTTCGCTATGAAGAATAGCTTCCCCAACAAGTAGTCGGCTCTGCTACCTGCGACTCCGCAGACGGGGAGAGGGAAAGAGGAGAATGGATGGAATGGGCGATAGAGAGCGGGTGGAAGAAGGGGGCAATCAAATTGCGGACGAGCGTAAACAAGCGGGCGAAATTAACCTTCCAATTTCTGCGGCTTGTTGCTAAATAATCGATTGCCGCGTACCAAACTCCGTGCCGCTTTGCTGCGGCGTTGGCGTGCGGCAACAGGTGTGAGTCGACCAGCCGCAGTTACACGAAGCGAGCCTCTCTATTTCCATCTTCCGTTGGGACACTCCAAATTTCTCTCTTCTACGCTCCTACTCGTCACGTTTCTTTTAATTCATTCTGGAGCTTAAAATCTCGAAATGCGGAGTGACCGGTTGAACGGGGTGGAAATCATGATAAGAAGATGGAAGATGGAGGATTCAATGTGGAGGCTGCAAAGATACGGAGCAGAAAGCAATTTAAATTAATAATAATGGTGCTCAGTCTTGTCCAGTGACAGATATCTAATAATTTTTATAATATTAATATAATAATTAAGAAGGATGTCTATATTACTCCATTGACGGGTGTCTAGAAGAGGCTTCGTCTCGTCCATCTCTAACTTAAAGCTTCTCCCCCTTCAAATTCCAAACGGTCCAACAACATTTCCAAATCCCTCTTTGAAAGTATGTTACCCCTACAAACCTACCATTCCCCCATCCATTATCCTCGCGATGCACCGCGCACGGGACGATAAACTAAAAAACGAGGCTCTCGAAACGCGACGCGTTTTCGTATCCGTCAGGTCTCCGCATCGATTCAATTCGAGCGGTTTTATCTCCGAGCGCGGAACGACTGCGATGCAAAAGCAACACGAGTGGGTCTATCCGACGAACAGTATAATCGACGTCGCGGCACCGTGGCCTGGGCGTCGCGACGCATCGTGTGACGGCGACCGATCGACGCCGGATAAGCCGCGGCAACTATTTCGAGTTATAGCTCGCCGAGAGAGTTACGGGCCGCTCGCGGGATTTATTAATCGCTGCAACGAGTGACTCTCTAACCCCCGTTGTCTCTCTTTCCGCCACCCTTCCCCCCCCTCCTCTACCTCTCTTTCGTTGTCCACCGTTGTTCCTTTTGTTTTTCCATTTCGCCTGGGCTGCCTCCGATCATTTTGCTTAAAATCGAATTTAACGACCGAGCGAAAAATCCAGCTTTAGATCGACGCGGATGCGTTCGACGGAAAAAAGTATCGTCCGCAACCCCGGACCACGGTGGAAATATATTACCGGGCGTGTATCTGATATTCTTCGGGACACCGTGTAGGGGATTTATAGTACCGCGCCGCTTGATGTTTTTATGAAACGGGCAATGAATCTCGACTGTGTCTTGGCCGCGTCGCGAACTCGTGCAAATGAATTACTTGCGCGTGTGCACGCTGGTGTCGTGGATTTTTGAAGGAAGCTCGCGGGGCGAAATTGCAGGCAGCTTCTTCGGGGAATGTGGCCTCCAATGAGATTTCTAGATGAAAAGTGGAGGGCTTAAAGCGGAGTTACGCTGTGAAAACAGGGATGCTGGATGCTGCTCCCCGGCAGATCGCTGAAGTTAAACCGCGCTGGGCACAGTGTTTAAGTGGGGGAGCATGTGACGACTCCTCTGGGCTGCTGGCGAATGTGTAGTTCAGAATCCTAAGTGGTGTAAGTTCCTCGAATCGCAACTGCCTTTTCTTCGCACACCTGAAACTTTTTTGACGAGCCGTAGAACGATTCTATCGAGTAAGTCTCAGCGTACAGGAGTCACATTTACTAATAGAAATTCTCTTCGCTGGGTATCGACCGCGATCGGATCGAAGCTGCGTTAAACCAAAACGAGGAGATCCACGCGATCGATCAAGATGCTACAAGACCTTCGCCTCTGGATTAATATTTCCAGATGCTTATCGTTTCCACCATTTCCTCCGAATGCGTTAAACCCGGCTTTCCCTCGACCGCGCACATGCGTCGATCGTGAAATATTCATCGGCGATAAACGCAAGACGAGCCGCTCTCCTCTTATCGATTATCTCCCGGGTCGTAATTAATGTCTCATTAATTTGAGAAATCGACGTTACCGTTATCGATAACCGTTCACGTCGTTCCCGCCGTTTCACGGAAACGTCTCGTCATATTTCATCCGTTTCGTTATCGACCGTATCTGGACGCTCTCCGTCATTTTTCAGGCATCCTTCGGCGGAGTTTTCAACGCTATCTCGCTGCCAAGGTGTCCAGGCACCGTATCACGCGCGCTATGCCTGACTTATCGCCTACCTACGTACGTTTACGTCCACCGGTACGCATAGAAGCGGCCACTTTCCTATTCTTCCTATCGGCCGGTCAGCTACGCGGACTCGCAGATTACGATTTGTCGTTAGCCTCGTGATAAACTTCACGCCGACGGCGATACCCGTCATTTTTAGAACGCGTAAAACATCCGACCTCGCTGACAGCTCGCGGCGTTTCTCAGATTTCCCGATCGCCTCGGGGTGATCATTGAGCAGCATTCTCGCGAAGCATGTTAGAAAATGCAATTAGAAGGCTCCCTCTATAAGTGTTCCAACTGTATTCCCTGGATTACGCTGTTGAGATCGCAGCTTTGCCATCTTCTATTCCATAGAAACGCGTTACGATTGCCTCTTTTGTTTTACTTTGCTTTCCGCGTGGACATATTTTAAGCGAATTGCTTTCCCGGTATCGGCGTAACGACCACGATACTTCTCAATTATCAGCAACCCTCTAATAGCATATTTTTAACTGGCAACGTTTAAACACGTGGGGAATATTCTATTTCTGATAAGCGCAGGTCGAAGAGCTTGAACGCGGTGGTTAGCGTGTTGGTATAGGTTGCCAGGGATATCGTTACGCTCGCATCGTTATTGGGCGTTACGTAATAATAATATACTTGGAGATATCGACGGTTTCCGCGTATCTACGCGCACACGCTTCACAATATGTCCGATCTCGTAGATACCCGATGAGCTTGAAATGCATGCGCGCTCGTCTAAGTGGCGGGTCCGTTGTCGCTTCCCATTGTACCTCGGGTCGATTGTTTCTATTCAGGTTGCCGTTAACGGTGCGTATCCTGACTCTTCCTCGGTGCAACACGTTTTCCTAATTGCATTGCCCGCGGCGTCGCGCGATCGATACGCCCTTCCCATCGATCCCTCCCCATCTATCGTTGACGCTAGGCTGCTCAACCAACGTGCAGCTCTTAAGCAGACGAGAGCCGCGGAATAGTTCCTCGATTCCCCTAATATTTTTCCGCTTTGTGCGGCAACCCCCTCGCCTCCCGTCGACCACCGCTAGACTCGAGGAGTCACGATCGTCCACGGAAAATTAAATAAAACTCGGTCGGAGGAGCCGTAACTATCGTCCTTCGTGACCAATAGATCTGATTAACGTGTCGGGGGCCCAGAGAAATGGATATGAAATCATATTCCACTGCTGTCTCCCGCGCGATAGAGTCCGCCCCAGAGCGGGAGATAGAGAGGAACAGGGAAACGGGCGAAGAGGGAGAGAGAGAGAGAGGGGGAGACAGAGTGAGAGCTGTATTACCATCGATAGAGGATATATCGAGGACGGCGTGGCCACGTCAATCGATAGCGACCGTTCGATATCTCGAACCGGGCGAGCACCCGAGGGCGAGACCCCACCTCCTCCGCCGCGTACTTCCATCCGCGCATAATCATCGGCAATAAATCTCGGGTTGCATAAGTGTAACGAGAGATACGGGATCGCAACGCACACAGCCTGAAGCGTTACCGTTCCGTGCTTCGCCCTGGCTGGCTACCCGATGATCGTGTAGGCCCGTTCGAGGGCCTTCGATCCACGACGATGATGCGGGAGAGCCGTGAGAGCTTGTGAGAGCCAGGCGGACGAGAAATGATCGAGACGCGGTCCCGGCTCTCGATAACGGGTCCGATTGTTCTGCCTGGCCAGGATTTTTGGAATATGATTGCTATTATTCCTCCACGCGCGCTCTCCGATGAAAGCGTCCCGCCTCTGATAAGGGATCGATCATAGCTGCCAGATCCTCTCCGCCGTGGAGCTATTTCCCAGCCTTTCTGCCTCTCGATGCTAAGTTTCTTTTTGGAATATGGTTCTTGTAGATACGAGTCTGTTTGCAGAATTTACGTATCTTAGTTTAAGGCCCTTTATTTCCTTTCATTTTCCAGAATACGAACCTCGGCGGGTGGGTATTTCCGAGGGTGTCACAGCTTACTCTAATAGTTTATAGTATTTTGAAGAGAGTGAGTAACAATTTTCAAGCATCGATCGCGAATCTTACGCGATAGCGTGCGCGTTATTCTTCCATAGTATTTGCATACAGATGGAAGCTCCTCCCTACAATGTTCATCACGTTTTTCCAAGCTTTCAGTTTGCATATACATATTCAGCCATGTCCAGGACGATGGGACACCGATGCTCATCGGTGCGCGCCTCTATCACTCCGCCAGCCGTCGCGTTTTTAATTGCACCAGGTAATTTTATGCCGATTAATACCGGTCGGCCGGCAGATATCCAGCGGCCGGTTATCTTCCCGATCTCGATTGACGTGGCCGCAGCGTCCCCGATATATCTTCGATAGATGTTATCGGCCCGCTTCGGCAGGGCTCTATCGTCCAGCGACCGGAAACAAAATACGACCGCGGAGCACTTTTTTTCCTGGCGTAATCAAAGCATTCGTTCAGCGGATAATTAATCGATCGTGTCAGCCGTCTTCTCGTATCCATTCGATCGAGCACGGCATAATTACATTTTGGTCTTGTAATACCGGTCACTTCGCCACGAAGTGTCTTCCCTAATTAGCCTTCCATTAAGTGTCATAAAAGCAACAGCGAAAGGTGAAAGGACCGTGCCTCTTGCCTGCGTTGATAGCGCACCCTCGGTCGAAAACACGGTCGAAATCGAGGTGGAAATCGGCGCTGTAAACCATTGCTGCACCGAGACTATCGATCGAGATAGACCGTCGAGCGCGTAACAGCCGCACCGTGTTACGTTCTTACGCTCGTATCGATCTGATACGACGATCGCTTAAACCGCGAGGAAAGGGGACGAGGAAAAATCGGTAATAATTGCGTGGCAGCGATATATCTGGCCGTTTGGCGCGCGCACGCGTCGATTGTTCCCTCCGCAATCGCTGGATCTCGTTCAACCGAGCCCCATTATCGGACATTTCTATTAATCCACGGGGGTTTATCTAATCGAAGATCGCTGCAGGGTGACGCGCACCAGAAATCGGCAAGGCCCCGGGGAAAAATCATAGCGTATATCGATCGGTTGTGCAACTCGATCATCCTAGTTTCTCCTGATTAAACCAGCAACCCAGACGTAACTACTCTAGATCTTGAATCGAGCGATCGTTATCGATCGACGGGGCCGTAATTACGGCCTCCCCGACGCCAGTCGGGCTCCTCTTCCTCTTCGTTTTCTATAAATAAAAACAGAGAACGATCGATCGCTCCTTTCAACGTCTCCCACCCACAGGCGCTTTTAATTTGTCGTTAATTACTCGGCAGCGCCGCGAATCCGTGGCTGCAGGCATTTTCTCCATCGATTGCTTCATCTATTCTTGATAGGCGATCCAGGTAACCGATACCGTATGGGAATTTGAGCAGAGAATTCAAAGATTTCTTAGCGAGTATATAATTCAGTCAGTAACCATTTTTCACCACTTTTCTCTTGGCTGACAAGGATTCCCATCACACGGAGTAAGTACCTCTCTGAAAATTGCCCGCACTGACGCGACTGCCTTCTGACGTGTCTACGTCTCGAGATCGCGGGATCTCGCGCAACGATCGCACGATTTTTCATACGATACCGCGGCAGTATCGTTAACGAGTATCTCTCTTAATGCCCTCGACCCTCCTTCCCCCTCCACTGTTTTATTACCCACCCTCGCTCCTTGTTTTTTTCTCCCCCCTCATTCATATCTGTCTTTCTTTTCACCCGACTGTCTTCATCCTCCTCCAAGCCACCGCGCTCATAGAGCTTCTCTGTCGCTCGAGTTCTCGATCCCTCGATCCCCGGGAGCGGTTCGAGCCAGAACACGTTTATCGCGCGGGCCGATCGCGAAACGGCACCTCGCGATAATTGTGAAATATTAATAATAACGAGGAAACGGGGCACGGCGGAACGGAGCCGTTTACGCGCGCCCCCAAATCGCGTCTAGGCATCGTCGACGATCGTTCCTTTTTTTTTTCGGCCGGATCCGTGGTGGACGAATAACGACGACGATGCCCCCCCCACCCCGATCGTCGTTACACGGCCGTATCTCGTTTATTTACGCGCCGCCCGCCCGCTAATAATATCGTTATGCAAATTCGTTAGGCGCGCCGCGCGACGGCGGTCTCGATTTCGACGGCGGTCGATCGGATCGCGCGCGTAAATCAAAACGGAGCACGCCGGCCGCGTCGAGATAAATGTCGGAAAATTAGAGGTCTCGGTCGGTTAATGTGGCCGCGTGCGGGTACGTTAATTGAATATAGAGGAGGAAACAAAAGCGGGGCTCGTGAATGTTGATCGATGGGTACGCGTGCAACGTGCACCGCGCCGCGGTCCCGCCAGCCGAGAGTACGCCGATCGAGATCGACTGCCCCGATTTTGATGCTTCTCTAACGCGAGGAGATTGATCGGCCACGGTGTAATAACACACTTTTTCGTCGTGTTCGCTTGTACAAGTACTTTGCGGGGAAGCTGCGGGGAGGGCGTTTACGGTGCATGCGAATTGATTGAATATTCGAAGAGATGAAAAGTAGGAACTGGCGGTAGTTGATTAATGGTGGAACTACTTCATGGATATTATGATCTAGCTCCGCTCTACGATCTTTACGTAGGGTAGACCGAGGCGAATCGGATTGCTTTGTGTATGCAGGTAAAAGAATAATAGTTAAAAATTAAAAAAACTAGTTTTTGATTATATATTTTGTAACTAGCAACAGTTTCATTGGCTTCAACATTAACAATGCCAAATAAAATCAAACTTAAAAATATTTCTTCTGCAACCAAAAATCCAAAAAGTGAGAAATATTCGACTCACCTCAAGTTTTACATTAAACATTAAAGTTATAGAACTGATTTTTTTTTCTTTTTCTTGTCTTTTTATGTTTTTTTTTTTCGTAACGTCTACTGTGCAATAGAGAATTATTATATAGCTGTTATGGAACCGATGTAATATCGGTTCTGTAGAATCGTAACCGAAATCGATATAGTCAGAAATTTCAGTTCCTTGTAATACCTACTTGGGACAATAACTCGAGAATCTGTGAATTTATGAATGAATTTCGCGCACAATTCCGGAAATTATTCAATTAACTATACTAAGGGGATCGAAGCGATCAATTAAACACGGTGCAACGTCAACTAACCGAATGAGAATTCGATGTAGGTACGTATCTCGTTCAGCAAGATTGCTGTTTTGACGTTAAGATGCTGCGAGTTAATAAATTGATATCGAGAAGAAGGTGATTTAGCTGGTAATTGGCTGCGAGTGCTCGGCTCCGATGACTCGGTTATCGATGAAAGTTTCGTTTTTCCCTCCCTGCGGGCTGTTTGTCGAGTTACTATTCAATTAACGTATCGTTTCGTCTCGGATGGACGTGCAACGACCGCTGCCTGCAGCCTGTTCTCGCGAGGAAATATATCAGGTATCTACCTACAAGCACTTTTCAACGAGGTAATCGACATTCTGAGTGACCTCAAACTCAATTCTTCGATGACTTTTCTCAGACTTTCATTCGATATATTAACTACCTCTGTCTCGGTTAGTTAAAAAAGATACAAGAATATTATCTCTTATCCTGTTGAAACTGACAATCCTACACAAGTAAGAAGGGGCATTTTAAAATTAATTGTACTAAAAGCGCGAGGAAGGGCCCATCGAACCCAGCCTTATCGCACTCCCAAGCACAGTTATACGGGACACCGGGGCTAAAAGTTTCGATTTCGATAAAACATAAAAAATGACTAGGAAATAATGTAGTTATTCTCTTCACTATTGACAAATTTCTTGTTAAATTTATTATATTTTATGATTTTAAACTTGTATTTCATATATTGTGATAGGTTTTTCACGAATATTAATTTATTTAATTATTTGTGGCTGGTCGAAGCAGAACTTCTTACCCCTTTATGGGGCAAGTTGTTATCGCATTGGGATAAGTTGTTACTAAGATATAGGAGCTGCATTTTAATGAAATATTTCATTTTCTAATGAAATAAAACAGAATTTTATTAATAATGTTTATTTAGGAAGGTTCGGATTAACAAAAATGTACCTATTATCTTTAAAAGAAAACCAAAAAAATAAAAACCATAAATATTATTTTTGGTATCTATAAAAACTATAATCTACAAATCAGTCTTACATTCAACAGTTTGTGGGTAGGTAGGTTGAAAACAGTTATGAGAACCAAAATAATCTATATAAATATATTATATCGGTTCCGTAACGGTTATATATCGTTTATACAGTAAACTATATAATATCGGTTCTGCAGAACCGTAACCGAAATCGATATAGCCAGAAATTTCGGTTCCTTATAACCATTATACAGAATATCTATTCTTCATAACTGTTTCAATCGGAACCGATATATAACAGTTTGAAACAGTTATTTTCGGAACCGTTTCAACCCCTGATTTGTATTAGTAGCCTACAGTGGCTTCTTCTCCAGATTGTAATTTTTTAATAACTCTCGATAGAGTCAAGTCGCAGATACTGAATTCTCTAGCGACAGTTTTTATCTTTACGCATAACTTCAATGGAAATGGTGCTCCTTTCCGCTTTGCATTCATATGTTCGAGCAGGAACAATTTATATATTTGCAGTGGGGCAAGTTGTTACGGTAACAAGATGCCCCAAATCACGGTAACATCTGGCCCCTGCCGACAAATGTAGCACTTTGAGAGATTATTTTGCTTATACATATATTGAAACGATAAACATTATTACACAATGTTCTTAAATGTTATTTGATCCATAAGAACGAATCAATCAATAATATCGACGTTAAATGATCAAAACAGACCTAAAAATAACGATAGAAAAATATTTACTTATCTGGTACGCAATTAATAACTCACACGGAAAAAATAATCTAAAGTACAACGGTCTTTTCATTTTGAAGATAGAACCGTCGGAAGAACTTAACTTTTAGCCCCGGTCCCCCCTACCTACGCACACCCTTCGCCTCTACAGAATCTGGCAAAAAGCACCGAGGGCTCGGAAGCCCGGTGCACAAGGTGCTCGAAAACGAGCGTCCGGTAAAAAGCGTCCGATAAAAACAGGAATAAATTCGATTCTCGCATTGCCTTTCGCGTGACTCCGCGGCTGCCGTGGAAGCTCTGTTGCGTACATACGTGCGTGCGCGTCTGGGCCTCTCCTGAATAATGTAGCCAACCTTTATCAGCATAACCTCGAAGGCTCCTCGAACAGCCGGCTGGACCGAGCCGGGAGAGCTCTCTCGCAGATACTTGGCTGATTCGCGAAAGATCGCCGAAAGATTAGGTATATCCTCGTCCCCGTTCGACTTATCGGATCGCCGCTCGGTTCGCCGCAGATTCTCTTCCCGCCGTCTCTCTTACTCCCTCGCCTATTCGATTCCGTCCATCGGGGCTGCAGATAAAGTTGGCTATTTATCTGGCGATGCACGGCCAGGACAATCGCTTTCCCGATCCCAAACGGGGGAGGATTTCCTTTGTCACTGGGCGAGTGGGGAAGAAGGATTTCCACGGCTTCTACGCTCCGAATCAAACGAACTGCAATCACGTGCGTCTCGAGGATATGTACATCGGGATGTGCACACTGTTTTTTATTTATTTATTTATTTAAACAGTATAACCCAGTTAAGCAATGTCATCCAAGAGTGAATTCGCAAATAACATGGCTCTATTCAGCGGGTCAACTGAGTAATGCTTATTCTGCGGCAGCTTGGAATCAAATAAGGGACGAATCTTCGGGTCTCTGGTAGGCGCTTTAAGGCATACAAACCCCACCAGCTAAGAGCAGTCGAATAGATTATTAATAATTTTGTGTAAGAATAATAAATCAGCATCCACCCTACGGTCCGCTAAGCTGGAGAGATTCAAAGCTCCTTGGATAAGATTATAGTCATGATTCCTAACCCCCATAGGGGTTCCCAAGGTGCTACGCTGCACCCTTTCCAATAGATAAATATATTTTCTATGTTTCGGATTCCAAATTACCGATGCATACCTACTCAAGTAGCGGCCGAACCAGGGCAGTATACAGTAAATTTTAAAGTCTCCTTATTTCTAAAGCCTCTGGCGTACCTTGCTATTACGCCTAAGGTTCCACATGCCGCGCTTACTATGCGTGTGATATGGTTCCTAAAGTCGAGACACGACTTAATAGAAACACCTAAGCCGATCATCTCGTCTACCGCATCAAGAAGAGTATTACACGAGGGAACCCGGACGTTACATTTATCGAAGAAGAGCCTGACCCCCCACCTTGATATACTGTTGTCTACCTATTAGATAACTCCCAATCCATGCTAGAAGAGGATTCCGAAAGCCCAAGGATGATAATTTAGCAAGCAACAGACCATGATCCACGGTATCGAATGCTTTATGAAAGTCAGTACCTATACACAGTATCTACCTGGACATTATAATTGAGGGCAGAAGTTAGAAAACTATGATAGACTGTTAAATTCGTAACAGTGGAGCGCTTCGATGCACATCCATGCTGTTCCTCACGTGTTTACTTATTTATTTGCAGATTCTCCGACGACGTTTTCAGACTGGTATCATTTATGGGTTTAATTCAGTGAATGTTTAAAACACGGTCGAATTAACGTCATCAGGAATACGATATCATAAGTTTCGCCGTCACTGGCAGATAACCCGGCCTGATAAAAGAAGGCGCGCTCGCGCTGTCGCTTGCGGATGTAGACGCGCGTCGTCTCCGATTCGAATAATTTCCCGCTGCATTGAGAGGGTGGGTCGGTGTCTTTCTCTCTCTCTCTCTCTCTGTCCCTCTCTCTCTCTCTCTCTCTGTCCCTCTCTCTCTCTCTCTCTCTCTCTCTCTCTCTCTCTCTCTCTCTCTCTCTCTTTCTGGACGAGCTGCTAAGCCGACAGGAAACGAAGCGGGAGATAGCGGAGGAGCGGCGACGCCGTTGCAGGCGAGATAAAGCAGCGATAGGGAGATCGATGAAGGCGATAGTCGAAATTATTACCGGATAGAGGAAGCAGTCGGGACGGAGACCGAAACGAACACGAAAAAGAGAAACAGCGACGAAGGAGTGGAGTCGGTTGTTGGGGACGCGGACGGGGGACACGAAAGGAAAAGGGGGAAAGGGGAAAAGGTGATAGAGAAAAGTAAATGACCGTGAAAATGGGACCGATAGAGACGGATAGAAAGCCTGACGAAAAGGGACGAGGCAGGGAGAGGGTCACGAGTTGTCGGTGCTGGCGCGGAGAGCTCTGATAAACAGGAACAGTTATCAAGAAATGGAAATGACTGATAAAACTTCCCCCGGCGGCTGGCGGACGGCGCACGGGGAACGTTTTTAATATTGCATTAAGCCGGGGATCGCAACGACCGCGGCGGAATTCGTCCTCGTGACGCATCGTCGCGGATCACGCGAATTTTCGCGCCACGATGGACGCGAAGGATCCTCCGGACGATTTAATTAACGATCGAAACGCGTGAAACGGCGCGCCCCGCCGCTGGTCGAGCCGATGGGCCAGCGGGGGTATGGGGATGGCGGGGTGGAAGATCCGGAGGTGGCGATACCGAGCGAAAGGAGAGCGAGAGAAAAAAAAAACAGCGATCCCGTATCGACGAAGATCCCCGGGAGCGATAAGTCGTTCGCCGCGGCTTCGATATTTGCATTTTGATGCCGGTTCGGACGGCGAATTGCGAAATCGATCGGGTATCTACGCTCGCTCGCGCGGCCTTTATCTAGAACGGCGTCGATTTACTTTGCGCGCCTGGAAGCGCGGCTCCCTCGATGCATCGGTGCATCGGTGCAGTGGTGCATCGTTGGTACACGCGCGATGGCTGACCTTGCGCAACGCGGCCAACACGGCCAACACGGCCGGCATGTAGGTAGTTACCAGTGTCCGCCATCCACGAAAATTGCTCACGGTATTTGCTTACCTGTCCCCCTTCTGGCATTTCGCTTTCGATCATCGAGATAAAATGATTTTGATCCAGGGGGTGGTCTTCAACGGGCGGTCAACTTGATTGTGACTTGTAGCCGGTCGTTTGTAACGCTCTCCTAATGTTCGATAGTGGTGTTACCGAGGAGTGGATCGATGATCCTATCGGAGGAATAATCGACGATCCGTCTGAATCGAGGCGAATCGGGACGGTTTCTTGGTTCACGGCCGCGAGGAAGCTTCGCGGGGAACGCGGGCGATTTGCATAATGGCGTCGGTGCGAGATCGTTACCCACGGGTTCGCCTAAGTATGCAAATCTCGACGCCGTTTAACGGTTGAATTAGCGTCGATTAACTGGCGGAGCGGGAGAGGCGGTTGCGTAAAAGTTTGACCGCCTTTGCGAGAGGATATTGCGAAACAGTATCGGGCTGTCCGTGTTCTTCTCGAGACGGTCGAAAATTGATTTAGGGAAACGTCGGACGTTACTCTGGCCACCTCGGTTGGAGGTTGGGACGTTTTAGAGAAATCGCAGCGGTATTGGTAGAATTCTTGTTTGAGATAGCTCCTACCGTTGCTCGGCGTTTATCATTCCTTCGATTACGAGTCATTAATTCTCACGAAAGGAACGAGTTATTAAAAAGCTGGAGGCAGAAAAAGAAGAAGATGAAAGGTTCAGGTAGCCGATTCTCTCTTTCTCTCCTTCACATTTCACGTTTTTCGTCAATGGCACCGTAGACAAAGAAACTTGTTTACGATCAACCTGGCCTGTCGACGGACCTCCCGAGTCATTGTGGGCTGTCCGAAGGAACCGAACACGATGCCCAAGTCCAACTGTTTTGACACTCGTCCATCTTAGGCCCCACGTTCTCCTCCGCTGGTCCTTTCTTCTTCTCCGACCGCCGAATTCCATGCCCGGTTATATCAGAATATCTATGGACTCGTCTGGACCACTTTTCGCCTAATCGTCTCCTACTCTTCCTCTCCCGCTGTCTTGCACGTCCAGCGATAGGTAAAGCTTTCTTGTTCCTGTCATCGAAATCCAGGCCGCGTTTTAAAACCAGAATTTCTTTGAATTCCGTTCGAACTCGTTGGTCGGACACTCGAAACGTAAAGATCGTCACATAATATCAACAGGGTACAAATATTCGCAGAACTCAGTTTGGAAAACGAGGAAAAGGCAAGAGGACGAATATTACTGTGCGGGGAGTATGAAAACGAGGAGAAGTGGCAGCGAGAGGTGTCGTCGATAGGCAGGATCGAGGTTACCAAGATGACCCAGCGAATGTCCGCGGGAGCGAGAGCGAGAGCGTTCCGTGGGTTCTGGAAACGGCGCGGCGCGCACACGCTCCGTGGCGCACAGTAGTCATTCCTCGTGGCACGTCGTGACGGTTCTCGCGGAGTCTCAGACTGCTATCTTCTGACATTGAGGCGGCGGTATCTGTGCCACCAAGTCTCAGCGTACAACCTGCTGCGACCGAGATATGCCTCTCTCGGCCGGCACAACTTTGCGCCGTTTTGACGTGCGCCAGATAACTAACGTCCTCCTCGTCTCCCTATCTCCCCTGCTCTTTCCCACCTTCCCTCCTTTTCTTCGCCGCACCGACGCGGTCGAAAGTGCAGCCGTTGGAACTGCGTCGGTGTATCTGCGGCCTCGGGACGGGGATCGCAGTTTCAAACTCTCTGAAAAGGGACAGGGCGATTTTTTGGGGCAGGTCGGAGTTGAGGAGGGCCTGGTGTTCATAGCGTGAAAAGGGAAGGAAGACTTTGAAATCCTGGTCTGACTGATTTAAAAGGGGAAGCACGGAAACGGGTCACTTTAACCCGAGTGGGGAATACCCTCGTGCAACGGCGGAGAACGGTACCGAAGCACCCTTCGACACCTGCGAACGAACGAGCGGAAGCGTAGTCCATCGGGAAGCACAAAATGCACCCGATGCAAACCTGGCGATCCTTATCTGGACGGGAGGATCGACAAGCGAGGAGTGATCAGGACGAATCGACCGGTCGATTTTCGGAATCCAGCGGCGGGCTGGGAGGGAAAGAACGAGGACGTGGGGGTGGGGGGGGGGGTGGGGACGTGTCACAGCGGCAGGGCTGCCACAACAACGGGAACGGCGAGAGGGATAGGGAGGTGAGCGTGTACGGTGACTTTATCTGACGCACTGACGCATCGTGACGAGCCATCCGCCCGTGTTCGATAGCGTGAGTCACGTGGATCCGAGCGGGATGAACACACACCGCGAGCAACGAGGACAGATCGTTAAGAGAGACCAGAGAAAGAGGGGGTGGGTGGAGGGAGACGGAGAGAGAGAGAGATCGTTATCGACGCTTTCCTGTGTCCTGCCACGTTCTCAGAAGAGCATTCGAGCTGTATGAGGAAACGCCGTCCATGAATTATTCATAGCCGTCGTCAAACGACTGCCAGCGCATCGCTTTATACCTGCACGAGGATCTCGGGCCGGCCTGCCCCACGCGAACCTCAGAAAATCGCGGATAACGCCCGTGGAAACGGCCACGATGGATGTCGAGGAGCCGAGGGCTAGGGTGGCGATGAACGTCGTGTCCCACGGCAAATTGTCACGCGACAGCGGCGTAATTGGAGGCGATCGAATCTAGCGGGTCCCTCGTTATGGTTGTAGATCATGGGGGACGGTTGATATCGTTGAAATTGCGAAAATCCTTGCCGAATTAAAGTGTTGCGGCTACGATGCGGCGGCGGAGTCGAGGTTCCGCGAAATAGGCCCCGTCAGACTTTTATCTCGCGAGCAAGTGACTCATCGTTTATCTGTACGTTCGCCTAGACGGCATTGTCCGCCGTTATCTTTCACGATTTACCGAAGAAGAAGCAGTCGATCGTCAGATAGCGTCCAGTCATTGTCTGGACTCGTTCCCTTCCCTGATCTACCATCTCTTCCTCTTCCCCTCGATGCAAATTGCAAGCGTATCGCCGCTGAGGCCAGGAAATCAACAGAGGAGGAGCAGACGCGCCTCTTCATCGCCGGGATACTCTGTTGCTCGCAAGTAATACCGATAAGTTTCCCCCGGGAGGGGCACCAGCCACCGGTCCTCCCCGACTTTCCAAACTTCTTCAATGGAAGCGTAAACGCGGGAAACGAACGGGCACCGCCTCCCCGTCGTCGCGTATCCCTGCTTCTCATTTACGCCGAGCCCGCCTAGAAGACGGAGCTGAGCCCGCGCAATAATTCTATCTATCTATTTATCTCGCTCAGCCTTCGAAAGAAGAGAACAATGACGCGGCTCGCGAGACGTTCGGCAATTTGTTGCGGGGGAGAGGTGTGGGTGGGCGGAAGAGAGAAAGCACACGGCTGTGGCGACGAAAGGGACGGAGAAAGAACGGGCGCGACGGGGAAGGAGAGAAACGGAAAAGCAGGGAAAGGGACGGAGAGTTGTACGCAGTCGAGGTAGCCTTTATCCACGACTGGCATCTAATCTCCCTCCGGAATCTGGCATC
This sequence comes from Andrena flavipes, assembly GCA_963971345.1. Lineage (NCBI taxonomy): Eukaryota > Metazoa > Arthropoda > Insecta > Hymenoptera > Andrenidae > Andrena > Andrena flavipes. The sequence goes on from OZ020481.1 coordinate 37,214,300, forward strand.
CTATACCGGTATCGCTCAGGGAATCTCTCCTACTCCTCCACCCCGCTTCTTCCTCCCCTGCCTCGTCCAACCCCTCGCGCCTGAGCGCTGACTATGTCCTAGTTTATACACACTTCGATATCCTTGTGATAACGCTACCAGTCCGACCCCCTCTCCGCCTTTCTGCCCTCCTGTACCCGCGCCCTGATGCTAACGTCCGCCTCACAGACGCCCGCAATTCCTCCGATGGTCCTCTCCGCCAGTCCCCCAACTTCCCTCTCGATACTGTTGACAGATAAAAATGTTTCGAGTAGCCTGTTATCGATCGTCCACCGCGATCCCACGGTACCGATATCGGGATAGAATCGAAGATTTACCGATATGCGGCGAATTCGTTGTTCCATGGGAGGGTCCGTGGGTCCTTGGGTGGCTCGCTAAAAACGGAGCGTAGTGGGGAAAATGGCAACCTGGCCGATTGGTCTGATCGATCACCGGGCGGATTTTTCGAGATGCTTGGGGAGGTCTTTGGGTGAGATTGTGGAGATTTCCATCGGCTTTTGGATACCAGATTATTTGAGAGTTTGAAGGGATAAAACCACAGCTAATCATAATGCTACCGAGGGTTGCGGCAAGCAAAGATCATTGGGTGACAGATGCACTCATCCGTCTACCGATCTCGTAAAAATCGCGCGTTGTAACGTCACTAAGAGTTTACAACGCGCGAACGAGGTGTGAGTGAAAGACCACCGCGGCTAGCATGGAAAATGGCAGGCAAATAAAGGCGGCGGAACACGTTGAACAAACAAGCCAGCTTGAAATAACGCTGTCCGCTCCATCAACTTGAATATTCACGGAGCTGCCGCGGCGCGCCGATAAGGATACCGTTCCTGATCTCTCCACATAGATAACACCTAAACTATCGATGATCTACGACTGGATACCCCGATGCAAACATATTTTTCAGGCGTAGGGACGCGGTCGCGCGTTTCGCTGGGGCTGATTAAAGCCTGTTTATCTCTATTATAATCGGAGAGAGGGAGGAGGCCTGGTCATAAAGCGTTTTCAGCTGACTGGATACGCTCCGGAAACGTATCCTCGGCGAACCGCTCGATTCGATCAATCAAGGATATTCTGGAGCGTTAAACTCTGCCAACCGAGGAAGCATCAAGATCGACGAGCAAAAAGAATTCTACGATGTAAGAATCCTGAGTCACTTAGACACACGAATTGGGAATATATTTGCCTCGCTATGAGCACATTCTTCACGGTTCCACGGCGAGACTCATACTCCACTGACCCGTTACAGTTTACACGCCGCAGACGTCCCAAGGATGCTTCAACGAATCGCCATTTCGTGCCTGTATCGCGTACCCCGGCATAGCGCCAATTCCTTCTCGATGATGCTAAAAATGAATCAATGAAACTCGTATCTGATTCCATGAACACGTGATGCGGACTCCCTCGAAATCGGAGGGACCGCGCGGGGAACGAAATTCGCTTCAAAACAGAGGCCTCGAAAGGAAATAGAATGGCGCTGAGGGGGGCAGGAGAGAAAGGGGTTCGAAGGGGGTAAAAAGATCGCGGAACATTTCGTAGAAACGAGACCGATGTGTGAGGGAGGAAGAGAGGGAGAGAAAGGTGGGAGAGAGGAATATATACGAGTGGTGTCGAGGCTGGAAAGCCTTGAGAGTTGCGGCGCCACTGGATGGAGATAAGGGAGCGTTATCGGCTGCGCGGTGGCTCTTATCAGCGATCGCGCTCTCCGTTTGCCTCTCACCCCCCTTTCCCACCCCACACTCCCCCGCGGCCCCTCTCTGTCTCTCTATCTATCTCGCTTGCACCCCCGTTCCCCTCGTATAGCCTCGGTTCGCGGCTCAGCGATGCTATCATCTAACTAGCTCCAGCTACTGATTCTATCTCGCGTACCCACCCAGCAGGGCCGCCAACCGAGACCAGGGACGTCGCTCGAAAATCTCGCGCCCGTTGCAACGTCTTTATCATCGAACGGTCGCGGTTCGTTAGTAGAGGCCGATCTACGAGGGTTGAAGTCGATCGATTTGTGGGTAGTTTCACTCGACACGCGTCAGGAACGTAATTTTTCTAGTATTTAATCGAGGACAGTGGGTAGTCGATGAGGAGGAAGGTGGTCAAGTGTCCATTCTCGATGTTAGTATCGTTTAATTGCGATCGAGTAGAGATCGTTGTATTTCGAGGGAACCATTACGTTTGGTAGATTTACACGGAGATAATCTAAGCTCCCAGATATCTCATCGATTCGATCGATCCTCCAGCGACTGATAGCTTCGGAATTCGGACTCCCGGTCCAGCAAAGCGTGCAACCTGCCCCTTCTCCCCCAGAATCGAAGCAACTTCTCACAACGGCACCGAAGTGGAAACGTCAGGTTAACGATCCCCGCGGCCGCTACGCTGCGTTGGCGCGATTATAAAATCCAGCTAGCCCCCCGTACGCATGTCTCCCACAGATTCCGATCTCGATCGTCAAACGGGACAGAGCATTACAAAACGTGCTACTACGCGATTCCATAAATCGGACGAGCGATTTACATCCCACCTATTCCCACCTATTCCACCTCGCGTTCTACGAAACATCATCACTGCAAAGTTGCTTCACGGAGCAACGATTGAATCGCCGAAGATCGGTATCTCCTGCACTCTGGATCGGCAAGCCCGGGAGATACGGCGATGGCACAGCCAGGCGAGCGTCTAGTTAAAGAGTCCAGGTACGACTATGAAGGAGAGAAGAGGGGAGCATCTGACGCGCGACGTCTTCATCCTCTAATGCTCTAATAGGAACCAGGGAACGACTAGAGGAGGATGTACAGTCAGTCCGAGAGTTACGAGGCGCCTTGATAGCGCCACGGTGGTTTTACAGTTGCGTGGCATGCGGTGCGGTTGATCTTATAATGTCATTTCTTTTATTAGCGCACACGGTGCTAGCGATAACCATGGGATACCGCGAAATGCGTTTCTACAGTTTCTTCGGAGCAGCCGGGACGCTGCATACACGGCTCGGTCAGGGCACCTAGTACCTTCCCTCCTTGTCTCTCTCGCTTCCCGTGGAAGCCTCTCTTTAGACGCGCCCTTTTTCACGGATCCACGTCGCGTTCGACGCCGCGCATTAATCCACGGACGCTGTATCGCCGCGGCGATCGCCGCGCCACGGATTCTGGGAATGTTTTCTGATAGTAAAATGAAGCCTTTATGGCTAATACGCTGGAGCTAATTGAGAGTTACGCAGCCACGGCTCTTTGGTTCTCGGAACACGGGAGGAAGCTGCGAGAACCGGCATGAAGCTGCGAGGTTGTTCGATTCGCGATCTCTTCCGCGACGTTTCTTTTGTTCGTCTCCTTTAGTCCTCTCTTTGCCGGCTGTTTTAATTGCCGATTAAAGCCCCGTCCATCGGTCCTCAAACGCGGGTTCAAAGTGTAGTTTAATCGCGTTTACGTCTTCTGGAAGAGGCTTAAGAGGAGACGAGCGTAACTCGAAGCGAGTAATTGGTAGTTGAGAGCAGCGCCGATACAATAATTACCGTGTAGTTTACCTTTCCTTCGGCGCTGATGATTTTCTACTCCATCCACCTCGCTTTTATTCCGCTACAATCTTCATTAGATTTTACAGCTCATCTCGCGATGATATGTCTCTCGGTTACACGCCAGCTTATCGCTGGATTGGTCGACGAATTCTTGATAAAAAAAATTAGGAAAATTACCTGCTTCTAACTGCTCTTATCAATCTATCGTAGATATTCCAACGTTTATTCTAACAAGAATGTTTCCCCCAATGTGGTGGATTAAAATAGCTTCATCGAAGGGAACGTTGCTTCAAACCCGTCTCAACTATGCCACTCGCTGATAGTCATCAGCTCTTCACCGAATTCCTCTCGAATCTCGTTGCGGCACGGCGTGAAAAACTGGCTACCATCGATATCTGTAACGCAATTATCGCAGCCACGATCGTCAAGATCCCTTTCACCAGATTTCCTTGCCCCATCGATCACCATCGCGTTCCGAGGGATTCTTCTTCGCTGACTGGTCACCATGTCAGAGCTCGTGTCGCTTCGGTAATTCACCGATGAAGCTATTAAAAGAAGAAAAGGCGAATGGACGACGATCTAATTTAAATGGAGTCTGTACACACTATCACGGTGCGCTCGCGTATACTTAGGCGAGGACGTAGGAGGAGGACAGAGGGAGAACGTTCGCCTGGGCGCCGTGGAAATTAACATATCTGGCCGATAATCCTTGACGGTCCAGTGGCTGCCTTCCATATGCACCTCTGCTGAAACTATATGGAGGATCAACACTTGCTGGACCTTATCGTGTTCCTCTTCAACGCATGATTTAATAGATTAGCGGTTTTCCGATGCCTGTGATAATTCGGAATTCCCCTCGATACTTTCCCCTTTATTTTGCGTGTAGATACAGGTAGGTTAAGGATTCACGTGCATAGATCACACCCTATTCGTTATCATCGAAATCCTTGGTCCCCGTTAGTTCCAAGAAAAAGGAGAAGCCTCGAAACAAGAAGCATCGGAAGAATCACTGAGCATACAAGAACGGAGCCAATGCATTAAAGATAACGGAACAGAAGGGAAAGAGGAAGAACAAATGGAAAAAGGACACGTTTAGCCTGGAGAAGCAGGAAACGACAAACAGAAAGCAAATGCCGAAGATAAAGCGAAGAAGAGGGAAAATCGAAACAGAAGGAGGGGGGGAGGGGGAAAGAAGACCTGGAGGAGCACGCCAACACGAGCATCGCGAGAGATGGGAATGGAAGTGGGGGGGAGGGGGCCGGATGGAATAAGGGATCGCGGGATCGAGATATCTCGGGCCGCACACCGGCGGCAATCGATATCCAGACATCTATATCGAGCGTGCATCGATTCGTCAGAAGAAGAGACAGCCCGTTACGGTTTGTTTCTATCGGTCGTACGCTCCTGTCGATACATATCCTGAACGTCGGGGCCCCCCTAAGAACGTTCAACGCTGAAATTTCCATATGCTTTTACGTCGAACCGCCTCGCGATATACACACCAGGTAGGTATTTCCATGATCCACGTCCATCGAACTCCCCCGGGGGATTGAATTGCAGATAATTTCGTACACGACGACTTGCGCGCGATCGTCGACGCAAATAGCAGAGATCCGTGAAGGAATCGGGCCTCGATGGCTCCGAGATCTCTGCTACCTCTGTTCGGAAAAATGTCGACCGCAATCGCCGGTAGATAAACTGCAAGCGAACGTCGTGACAGTCGGCCGCAAGAGGCGAGGCAAGTGCCCCCTGACCCCCCGGCAGAGATTAACCGAAGGTGTCGAACTGGAAAAAGGAATCCCCCCGCTCGGCCCCCGACTCCTGCCCTTCGTGCGGTTCCACCCGCGACAGAGGGAGGACGAGCAACTTTTTTCACCCCTAGACGACCGGCAGACAATATAAATGTCGAGAGGGTGGAGGACGGTGGGGCGCGGGGTGGCGGAGAGGTGAGTGGCTCGCTTCGAGGGTGGATATCTGCTAGCGAGTTAATTCCGCCCCCAGGGTGCCCATGTGTGTATGTGTGTGAGATCACAGCGCAGAAACGCGGACCCGAAAGGAGGAGGTAAAAAGAGGTAAAAAGGCAGCCGTTGTAGGGGGTGATAGGGGGTGGTAGTCGGGGGGCCAGCAGAGACGAGCCGCACGGGCAAGATAACACATTTTGACGGTATAAAAATGAGTGTCTTTCCCTCCCCCTATCGCCATGGAGATAGGGCACCTCTGGAGAGCGAAGGGGGAGAAGGGAGAGGATTTCTGTCTCTCCTCTCTCCGGCGCGAGTGCTTGTCAGGAATGATGGTGTGGACGATTGAATCGCACAAAGGGACTTGGACGCTTTTTTTGGGAGCGGTACGAGAATCTTCCAAAGTTTGAATCGCTCGTCTTTCTTTTAGACACATTGTCTTTGGTGGTTATTGAAAAAGGTACGAAGGTCCTTCGATCCTCCCACTGTTTCTACACAGTCGCTGGAGGTTCCTGCATAGCTAGCAAACAAACGTCAAGTTTATCAAGCTTATCCAGTTAACCCCTTTGCATTTAATTTCCATTCTGTGCTAAGCAGTTGACGTTCGCGGAGTCCCCCGATCATTTCTACCGGCGTCCACTTTCCGGCAACGCAAAATAGCTTTATTTCGTGCTTCAATTTCCGGCCGGCGCGTGTCACGGTCGACTAGCCACGAAAGCTCATGCGAGAAAGAAAAGGGAAAAGAATTCGGGCCCCCGACCGCTGAAAACCTTAATCGAGAATCCGTGGTTCGAGGCGAGACCAGCCGGCAGGCAGACGTTCATTTAATTATTATCGCCCCTAATGAATCTCTCCCCACCCCCCTTTCCCTCTTCGCTCGCGTTCATAATGGATTTCTGCGGCAAGTTCGGAGCCCTTCCCTTCGTCATGCACTCTAGTCGTCTTCGGGAAACGCTGCCGCGATATGGTGGCCTGCCTCTCTGTCTCTGTACTTTCGCGCGGAGCGAATCGACGCGAAATGAAGCGACGTGGAAGTTCATTCCGCGCTTTCAGGGATCTTGGATCTGCGTTGGCCGACCAACTTTCCCTCGATCTATCCTCGGGTTTATTTGGCGGTGATTGAAGAGCAGAGAGGAGGCACTGGCGGTGTTAAACTATTATTTACTTATTCCTCTATTGGGAAATACTTTGTTTCTACTGACGCTTGGAAGCAGGCTTCTGTTAATTAAACTGCGCGACCATCGGAATAAAAAGTCCCCCTACGCGGTACCCAGGACAGCGCTCGTTCCTTCGAAATTACAAATTGCTCAAAGAAGCAGCGATCTCCCGATTCCCCATGGAGATCGCTTGCTCGAGGAGGAAGAGACGAGATGACTTAACCGAGCATGTTAAGAAGCGTGACAGCGCGGCTGAACAGGGGAGGTGGGTATAAGAGAAGGGCGAGGACGAAGGGGACGATTAAACGGCAGGACGTGGCCCGGGGGTTGGGCGAACTTTTTAAATACTTTCGAACTTCCTAAGGATGACAAATTGGACGAAAACTCTATGGCGTGGCTGAAGGTATCGTGGCCCAGCGAGTTCTTCTTTCTCCAGCGGGCGATTAATTTGAGCCTCTCCTCTTGTCTACGTTAACCGACCCCCTGGTCCCCTCAATTTTTCGCCCATTCTGTCACGGGAACGAGAAGCAGGCAATTTGGGTCGTGGGGGGACGATAAGCGGTTTAATTTCTCCGTTTGTCAAATTTTTGATGCGCCGGTGGGGAAATAGCTGTGACGCCGAATAAAATGTTTCTGGAAGGCAGAAAAGTATCAGCGGAAACTTTCCCTGCCACGTTTGAGCACTGAACATCCAACGTCGAAGTGGAAGGTATAAAGTTGCCACGTTTTTAGGCTTCGTTAAACGCAGAAATAGCGAGCCGCAGTTTCTTCGACAAACAATAGCTGGTACATCGATCTCGTGCTTCAGCTGCTTGAAATCGAATTGGACGAGCGTACTCGTCTTGCAATTTAGAGACTGGAATTTAGTCGTTCACAGGCCGCCATTGCGCGAAATCATTGTTCCTCGCCGGTTCGAGAAATCGTGATCCACAGGATCGACCGATCCATCTCGCGATCTCGCGAGTTCGGCTTTCTCCATTCACCGAGGCGGTTTCCTCGTCTTCTTCGACGCCTCGGAACGAGATACAACAGTCGCTGGTATCGTTCCACCAGCGGCTGGATAACTGTAAATTATAATTCAACTATGAAAAACTTTTCCGCGAGTTCGACCAGCCGGGCTCCTCTTTCCATTCCACTCCTACGCGAGAGATCGTTTTATCTCGCCACGTTCCCCGGTCTCGATCGATCTTCGACACCACACGATTCTATGCGCTACGTTACTTCTTTCCCGACGCTTCCCCGTTTTCTACGTTTCACGACTGCGAGATGAGATCTTTCTTTCTCGTGCTCCTCGCTCCGCGGCTCTTATAAGCATTGTATATCGAGATGAATCGATGCCCGGGCGAGCAACGATCTATGAGGATTTGTTCTCGCCCGGGAGAAACTCTGCCGATGGAAGCCTCGTATCGCTGGAGATCCTCGCGTGGGATGTTTCCAGGCGTGTGCCAGCCATGCGAGGAGATGATTTAGGGTTGCCTTCGGGGGAAGATTTAATAATCGAAGGAACAATACTTGTCAGTGGAATGATACTCGAGTAGCAATTGGCATCAGAATGTCCTAAGTAGTTACGTAGCTTGAAATTCGAATGAATAAGTATCAGTGGCAAGTGAAATTGAAACAATCTTCAACACCCTGATCACTCGCTCCTCCACCAACCCTCGAGTTTGACGGATGAAAGGAAACTCCTGGGCAAACTAAATGATCTCGATCAGCAAGGGAACCCAGCGTGCTTCTTACTTCTGCCACCTGGTCGAAACACCGTTTCCATCGTCGACGAAAAAAGAGGACGAGAAACCGTCGGTGTTATCCAGCGGGCGCACCATGCTGGAACAGACCTTGCGCGTGGAAAAAAGAACTCTCGTGGGGGGATCTGAATACAATCGTGAGACATTAAGGCCGCGGAGAGTGCAACATCCGCGAGTACTCGGTCGCAGAACGTGCGTGGGTGTGCGTCGCCGCGTATCACGATAGAGATAGGACGGGGTGAGACCATTTAAGGGCATCCAGCTTGCCACCAAAAACGGATAGGTGGCGTGCACCGTAGGGAAAGCCTTCCTGGTGAAATCGTAAATCACCTTTTCGCGGTGGTCGGCCGTAATGGCCGGTCTGTTGTTCCCTGGCTAACGGGGAAACCGTTTCTCGCTTCTATTCACCGTTTTCTGCTTCCACCGGCGAAGCTACAAATATTCAAATGGAATCTGAACAGATTCTAAAGATTAGCGCGATTAGGTCGAGTTCCCTTAAGGATTCGCAGGATAAGATCCAGTAGGAAACCACCAAAGGACACACATTCTTTCCTAACTTGACTTGATAAAGCAACGTCCCTGCCCAAATACCTTGTCCCCGCGCCGCGAATTCATCTCCATCGCGAAAACAATTCTCCTCGCCTTGCTCGACGCTTCGTGCCGATCGATCTTGCCGCGCGCCCGCATTTTTCTCACCGTGCATTCTCCTCTTCGTTATACCGCGCATCTCGTGGAAGAAAGGGACAGAGTCGCCGCTGAGGGACGTCGGGGGTGGAGGTCCATGACTGCGAGAGCTAATCTCTGGCCAGAGCTAGCAGAGCTGAAGTAACGGAATGAAAAGGAGAGAGAGTGGATGTATCGGCAATAATCGTGGCCAGGCGTGTGCCTCGAGTGGCACCGCGGCGAGCGTGTAAGGGATGCTCTGAATAGGCCGTGCACAGGGGGATGTAGATACGCCATGCTCGACGACGACGGAGCGTGCGATTCGACGAACGGGATGCTCCTTTGTCTTTCGTTCGTTTCGAACCAACCAGCCCCCCTCCTGGCCCCTTCCCCATTTCCCGCCCGTCCCCCGCCAAGGGGGCGGCTCGACGAGCGCCTGATTCAGACAATTATTGTCGATTCGCGCTGGAAATCCATCCAGCCGACGCCAGCAGCTTTTTCTGTCGCGAGCTGCCCGACCAACTCGATCTCCATCCACCCCTCTGTCCCCTCCCTCCTCGTTTTCTTTCCCCGCCCGACTGTCACCCTTCGCAGTGACGTTTTTAGAATTATCTCCTGGCGACTTCGAGCCCGCTCTTGAACGCTGGCAAGCTCTTGTGCGCGATCGAGCGGGGATGCACGTGGGGTGGGTTTGAAATCATCCAGGAATAGAGTTGGAACGAAGTAAACGACGATGTTGGTGATTCGTTTTTTTTATTTTTAGCGGTGTCTAACTTAAAGTCGAAGAGTTTCGTGTGGGGTATTCTCCCATCGCACGGTTTACCTGCCTCGGTGCTCCTTTTCTCAACGTTCTCTGACTCGCTCTCGTTCCATCTCGCTCTCACCTTCGCGAAACAAGAGTGAGTCAGAAGTAGTGGGGATAGCACCAAGCTCCTGAAGTGTAGGCCAAATCGAGCTATTAGCGTAGAAATACACACATCAGAATAGGTGTGCGTTGGCTCCGAAAAAATTCTGGAGTTTTATTACACCGGCTAATATATCTGGCTGCAAGCTTAGGTGTGAAACTGTCGAGGGTATGGATCTGTGCAGGAGATAGTCTAGTCGCCTACAGCCTATCACTTTGACACCTCTTAAGGGCGTCATTCATTTTACGATGTGTCAGGGGTAGGTTTAACGTAGATAGACATCGGAATATTAATACTATTTAATGCCAGAGTTACAGCGACCAAACAGTATAGCCTTAACCGTAAACACCTTCCTATGTAAAATCAGACTGGGGATGGTATTCCCGAGGAAGATCCACAGGAAATGCGCTACCCACAGAAAGGGGTGGAGGAAGGTAGCAGGGAGGGCAATTCCGTAAGCACGAGGCGGCCCGTGCGAGAAAAACGATCTGGATCGTGTAACCCACGGGGAAGAGGTTGCGTTCACCCTTTTCGACGTCTCCAAGTGGTCGTTGGCGACCCCCGTAACTTTAGAGTCGCTCAGGACAGGGAAAGGGATGGGCCGGGCGGTCGGCTCACTCGACTTGACACGGCTCTAATTTCCGATAGGACACGTGACTGGAATCCACGATGCGGGACACGCGCGCCCTACGATCCTTAAGGGCTCCTCTTTCTTCTTATTCGAACCTCCTTATCCCGGATACGCGGCCGACGCTGTGATTTATCAAAGATGCTCCAGAGTCTACTGGGTGGTCCCTAAAAATCGTTTCTAGATAATTAGTCCCCGTTTAAGGTAATCTCCTCCCTGAGATTGGGGTGTTATTACTGGAGAGCGAGGGATATCTTGGCTCCTTTATCGTGATTCTCTCGGTCGACGAAAGATTTCTATCTATCTCTCCACTGTAATTTGGTATTCGCGGTTTTGTGTAAGTGACAGAGCTTCGGATACTCGATGAAGGAGAATATATCGCGATCTATGCACACGAAAACACCGCGGGAACGAAAGGGAGATGTTTCACAAAAGTTGCCACCATATTTTATACTAACCTCGTTGTTTATTTATGTTTCAGGTAAGTCCACAATATCGCTATATATCCCCGCGTCCCATCGTTCGATATCGATCCACCAAAGCGAGTAAGTACGAGCTTTCACCCGTAACGCGATAATTAACGTAAGTCGGTCTGAGTTTCGATAAATCGCGATCGCGGCCGATAAGTCACGACCCCGGGGTCTGGGGTTGGTCAGGGGAGAAGGGAAAAACAAAAGGCGCGAGTGGCGCGGTGGAAATGGCTCGGTGGAGATGAGAAGTGGCTGGGTGGATGGAAAAAGCCACGGACAGGACATCGGCTCGTTCTTCACCGGGTTTCAGGGGAATCCGCCTTAAGAAATCGCCCCGTCCCTTATCACCATAGAGCAGGAATCCTTCTGGTGCAGGCGCGCTCGATCATCTAGCAGAGAGAACACCGGCCAGACAGTCGGAGCGATTTGTAACGCCATAGAGTGTAACGCGCCCCGATGAATGGTGGGTGGCGACGATGTTCGATTTATCAACGGGCGCTCGCTCGCGTTGAAAATAATAGCGAAATATAACTGATGGATAATGGAAAAATGAAGACGCCCGGGCGGAATTGATTCCGACGATCTTTCTTCCCTTTTGCCGTTACCATTGCGAGCCGAGACTCGAGGTTATGGGAATTTCTTCCAGTGTAATGTGTGATATTCGATGTGGGTATTTAAGGAATAAGGATTATCGATACGAGTTACGCAAGAAATTCTTTATTCTTCATAAAAATCATCGAGGTGTTACATTTTCGTTTCAAACGCGTTGCGTGTTAATTTCTAAGTAGGTACATAGTTCAACTCCTCATCAACCATCTACGAAGTTTCGTTTACCTTAGCCCCGTCGGTTCGACAGCAATCTCCCAGAATCCATCGGTCGTACGCACCCCATAAACTGTTCGCCACCCCTCAGCAAGGATTCTGCCAAGGTCCCCGCGGTGGACCCCGCGAACCCTCCGTCTCCTTTTGCCCGTGGAAGGGTATCAGACCGCAAAGTGTCGCGTTCGGGGCACTCGGGAAGGTGGTGCACCGAGACGTCCAAGGTTCGAGAGAGAGAGAGAGGGGGGGGGGGGGAGAGAGAAAGACGAGAGGGTAGCAGAGGGAGAGAGAAGAGAACACGGCAGGAGTAGAAGCGTAGTACCACCCAGGAACCACCGACGCCGCCGCCCACTCGTGTGGAAAAATGATAGCAGCGTACTGACTGAGTGCCCGTGCTTCTATCCCCCTCCATTCCCCTTTGAAGCCCCTACGGGGGTGGCTGGTAGGGTGGACTGCGGGGGTTGGCTCCAGCTACGTGGGTGGAGAAATGCGGGGGTCGGTGGAGTGCGCGCACGAGAGAGAGAGAGAGAGAGAGAGAGAGAGAGAGAGAGAGAGAGAGAGAGAGAGAGAGAGAGAGAGAGAGAGAGAGAGTGAGAGAAGGAGAGGGAGAAGAGATGCCTGCTCCCGATTCCCTTATCGCCGCGGCACAGTTGTGTGTGCCTTTATGAAGATCTGTCAAACTCTCCCTCTCTGTCCCTCGCCTTCTCCTGCTACCCCTTCTCGATTGCCTCTCTTTCTCTCTCTCTTCCTTCCACCCCCTCACCGGCTGGCCGCTCTCCCGCGGGGTGTTGCGGACCTAGGTGTAATGACGTATCGCGTATCTAGCGCACGTCGAAGCCAAACGCCGTTCCTCTGACCTGCCTCCACCGTTCGCCGCATCTTCCACTTATCCGACCGCGAGCAGCTTCCTCGTGGTATGTGTCGGTGCCTGGACGTTTCTTGGGATCTATCGCTGCTTCAATGATGCTGGATTGCCATGGGGATGGATTAGTGTAGGAGCGGGATAAAAGTCATTGGGAATCGTAGCGGTGCAGAAACATGAAGCCTCTGCCCCTGTTGCTGGAGTATTTCCAACCAAAAGTACAAACTACAAAATTCTCCAACCTTCTTCCAGAATCGAGAACTCAAGGGATACGCAGAACCATGCGAGGTTTGATCAAAAAGTATCGGGCGGAAAAAATTAAGCTCCGAAACTTTTTGAACAGGCCTCGTATACATAAGTATTCAGAACCCAAAAATCTTCAGAAACTTCGTGCTAAGTCATCGAACGTTTCCTACAGCCACCAAACAGCACCTAGGACCACCCACTCGTAACGAGGAACTAAGTAGCGTCATAATTCGGTCGAAAGATTCTCGGTTTAAACGGGGCAAACAGGAAGCGACGCCTATCGCCTCCCGATCTCTCCCCGCGAGAAGGGGGTGTGTGTTCTTTGGCGATGGATTAGTTTAGCGAGAACCGCCGCGTCTCCGGCTCCCACTGCGTTCTCGCAAGGGTATCAGGCAGCAGATTAGCCGACGACTTGCCAGCTCTTGGCAGAAGTTCGCATTATCGTGTTCGGATTCATTGATTCCAGACGGCGGAACGTCGCGGAAGGGGCCGAAGGGGAGGCAGAACTTGCCGCCATTACGGTGGCCGTTATCTAAGCATTTGAATGAGACTGCGATGTCCTACGACGTGTGATATCGACACTCTACTTTCAGCCGGTTACCGTGAGCTGCTCGACGGTAATTCGCGGGGGAGTAGATGCCGTAGATTCCAGCCACCGATAGTGGCCCCGCGGTTCCCTTTCAAGTATCGGCGGAATGGAGTTCGGAATTCAGACGATGCGCGAACGATTGCCCCCGTTTTTCATAGGATATGCTTAAGGACAGCCCTTTGGGAGATCCGAGAATTCTGATCGTGGATCCAGGTCAGATCTGTGGGACCACTTCACCTAAAGGTAGAATCCTCGCTACTTCAACATCAACACGTGGATATCTCGCAGCATTGCAAAATTTGCAACCCAGTATCCGAGTAACTAAACAGCGATGATGCTACAAAACCACCTAAGTAATAGCGTGTGCAGGAGGTACAGCATGATTCTTGCTGGTCCGCATAGAGACACACTTACGGAACAAGAGAACAAATTGGACCCGGAGGATAAAGACGCATAAAACCCCCCAAAAACACTCCATTAAAGCCAGCCACTCTGAAAAAGAGCAGTCACTTCGGTTCCGACCAGCCTCATCGGCTTGTATTATATAATTAGCCGATCTGTCGGGGCGACAGGCGAGAGAGAGGTAAGGGGGGAGGGCAGCGTGAAATCCCAAGGAATTCGTTCTTTGCTCCCCGCGGGCGGAGGCCCGCCGGTAATCCCCCTTCGGGGCCGGGGATTTCACGATCGCTAATGAGATTCCGAGTGTCAAAACTCTGCCCGAGCTGGGTCCAGCTCGCTCTCCTCCCCTTCTGCTCCCCCGCCCAGTGCTCACGGGCACACGTACAATGTGGCCACCAAATAACGGATCGAGGCGATTAGATGGAGCCGATAATGGAGCGCAGGGAAAGAGTGGTGGGCTCGAGACGAACAGGTATACACGCACCAGCCCCCGTTTCCTCCTCGTCACCGTTCGAGGTGAGCCCGTTCCGTGAGCAACGCGGGACGAAGGTGTAGCGGCGGGGCCCCCCTCGGTGGTGGAGCGGCGGTGGTGGCGGAGGACGAGGGCAGAAAAGATAAAGAGAGGACTAAAGAGCGGAGATTAGCGCTAATGCACCATCGAGGGAATGGGATGGCATGGGGGCGAGGTCCGTCGTATCTCTCATATTTCAGACCCCCGTGACGTCGTACGAGATACCGAATCATTCCCACCTAGAGCCGAGACCGTGTATTTTTAGATGCTCTCTTTTCTTTCTGCCTCGATGCGGCCACGGTGCGAGCTCTTCCTGTTCGGGGCATTTCGCGTGGCCCGTGAAAATGGGATGACCGTTGGGTGTACGAGTGTCTGGTAGGACGCGTGGTTAGGAAATTCAAGAAGAAATTCAGGTTCGTAGATTGCCACGCTCTCAGATCGAGCCTCTCTACTCTAAGAGCTCGATAAGCTTCCCGTAGCAATGAGTATATGAATCGCTTTAGTTTCTAAACCATGTATGGTTTATTATATAGAGCTCCCACTAAGCAACGTTAACATTTCACACTGTATCGGTCGAAACGATCCAGCGGCGGAGAAAAATGGAATTAGGAAAGCGGAATTACGCAAGCGTGTGCACTTTCGAGCCGATCCTAATTGCAACGGCGATAGAGAGAGGCGTTCGCTCGCAGCGCGCCGCTATTTATCGGCGAGAAGAGCGGGGAACGTAAATCGGAGGTTAACGTTTGTCTCGACGTTAACCTTTTCCGCGTGAGGCGTCGACACCTGAGATAAGGAACGTCTGTTAAGGGTACATGGATCCGAGTCTAATAAGCTTCTCTCGGTTTCTGCGAGATATATATCGGCGAGCGCGCCGGTATTCCGTGCGACCGCGCGGCTGAGTTACAAGTATTTCTGGCCCGCAGATCGGCCGACCCTTGGGAAAATTATCGCTGGCAAGAATTCGCGCGAAAAACCGTGATTTGGCGGTGTTCTCTCCATTCGCGATGTCGCTTAAATGGAGCGGCGAAAAATATCGCTACGTTTTGCCATAACTTCGGGGATGAATTCTACGCAGAGAAATTATCGAACAAACCTTTCGTTCCCACATCGCGATAGAGCGAACTCGCTGAGCTTGATTCTCGTATTTGTTTCTTAAAACACGGCGATCAAACTAATGTTGTGCTCGTACTACGAGCTTCGTAGTCGGGTGTTCATCTCGAGAAAACGTGATTGGGTTCGAAACGTTGCAAATATCACCGCGTCAAGATGTCCGTGTTCGGCGGGCAGCTTGTAAATCGTGCCGCGTAACGTGCGCAGAAATTAACGACGCTTTCAGCGAATCGTTATCCGCTCCCGCCTGTCTGCGCTATGTTTTATAGCGTTACAAACTTCGGCCGTGCATTATCGCGAGCCGTTCGATATCTTTGCACTTTGTATTTCCCAATCAATCGCGGCGGCACTGCGCCGGCGACTTTTTCGGGTAAACAGTTATTCTTTGCGATGCAACGGCGCTTGCAACTAAATCGATGCATCGGGATCACACATTGCTGCTCATTTCGCGATTAAAGATAGATCCGCGCTTCCAAGATACCAGTGAAAGAGATATCTAGGTTCACTCAACCCTTCTCAACTCCTCTGCCGAGTCTTTAAATAACTAAATTCAGAATAATGATATTCCTATCGAGCTCAACACCAACCCCTTACCTTCGTAGCAAAAATATTCAAAAGTGCTGCTCAGCTTTCTTTCCCGAATCCCACGGTTTCCGGCAATTAGCGAAACAGGGTGTCGAACGGCGCCGAGGATAATCGCTTGTGCAGAATCGATCGGGGAACCCACCCTCGTCCCTCGTTCGAGCTAATATCAGCTCATAAAAAAAAATCGTGTTATCCGCCGACGCGTGCTAGCTTACACGTTGCATCCGTTTTGCCAGCGATCAGAGTGAAACGGTGGGTCGGGGGGGGAGAAAGAGGGGGTTGTGTAAATTGGGGGGTTGGGGGTGGTTGGTGGGGAAACGAAACAGAGTCTCGGTACGAGCGTCAGCAGCCAATTCACGGTGCCAGATAGCATCGAATATTTTTCGAACGAATGTTAGCGAACGTGAGCGAAAAAAGGAAGAGCGTGGGGTGGCTCGCGACGAAATGGGGGAGAGAGGGGGTGGAAGCGTGGAAAGGGGACTGAAGTGGGGTGGGAGGTTAAAAGGCCTGGTCCGAAGTTTTCGACAATAACCAGCGGCTGGCTGGCCGTTATTGAATTTTTATTGGCGACGACGAGTCAATTTGCGATTAAACCCGCGAGCGCCGGCTCGACACGAGTTCGACAGCTCGTTTAAAGTAGAGATGTTTCTCGTTTCCGTCCCCTTTCTTCCATTTCGACGGAAGACAGCTCGGTCGTCGACGAACGCGAAACTTCCTGGGAGGCTGGGATAAACGATGGGAGACGGTGATCCTAGGGATGGACGAGCCACTTTTGGGGACGTGGAAATTATTACGTCCGTCAGGAGTATCCCGGGGATGATTACTCCGTGGATTTCGCGTTTGGAGATGTTGACGTCTGGCCCTCGGAGTCGCGACATCGGTGGCTGCAGTCTGTGGTCGTTGGATGATATGATTCGTGC
Organism: Andrena flavipes; assembly: GCA_963971345.1. Lineage (NCBI taxonomy): Eukaryota > Metazoa > Arthropoda > Insecta > Hymenoptera > Andrenidae > Andrena > Andrena flavipes. The sequence continues at coordinate 37,231,399 of OZ020481.1, forward strand.
TAAGGTCGAGAAGTCGTGCTAGAGAAAAGTAAATCTACTTTCTCCTTAAGCTGCGGAAGCTTCTTGGCTTCTCGCGAATGAGAAGATCTTGGAGACACATCGTCGTGAAGTACGTCCATTGATCTATAATTTGTTCCTTGGTAGGCTGATACAGTTTTACCTAGAAACAGTATCTTGAGATAGGTTCCCCATTCTCGAGGCCCCGTTGAAAGTGAAGACGTCCTGCCACGTGTTCGAGGAGGCACCGTATATCCTTTCCAGGCTGTTGAAGGAAGCTAGGAACGACTTACCACGCTCGAGAACCGGAAGGAGCACGTGCAGACTTAATGGATTCTTCGCGTACGGTACTTAAACAGTTGTTGCGTAAGAGGGACGATTCTCACCTGTCGTTACGTAGGGTGAACACGTGTCCGAGGGGGTGGGAAAGAACTTCCACGCGTGATAGAACCTGCAGCATGGTCGTTCCGAGGGGAACAATCCTCCGAACGAAATTATCCTTTTCCTTGTTAGGCCCTGTGCGTTCTAAGGCAACTGCTTAGAAATTTTGTTTCTGAATTAATGATTAAATTAGTTCAGGAGACTGAGAGGAACTTGTTAATGCATCTTAATTTGAAATATCTTGAACACGCGGCAATCGTTCATCGATGAAATGTTTTCAGTACAGTAGTCGAAGCAATTCGTTCACAACTGCTCAAAACCGACCGTCCATCGAACGGGCTTTTCGAGAGGGTCGATGCTCACCTGTCGTCACAAAAGGGTGGACACGTGTCCGAGGGTTGAAACCGGCGTATTAACACGAGTGAGGGATGAACCATGCCTCGTCGACCTCCTGACACGATCGTTCAACGGCGTTAGATCACTCTTGACGGGATTCCTGCTTGTTTTTCGCGCAGCATGATGCTTTCCCGAAGAGGAAAAAGCTGGGAAAAGCTAGTTCCTGCGGTGTACGGAATCGATATCACTGTATCACCCACGGTATACTACAAGACACGAAATCTCACTCGCAAATATTACAAATTCATTGAATCGTTGAAAAAGGAACGAAGATATCTATTTCTGTCTATGTGCACCTAAGGCCATACAAGCCTGTTGTAACAGCAATTTCAACAATTATCGCTATAAAATAGACCTCCGTACCTTATCGCACATCCATCGAAACTTTACGCAGTATCTATCGCTTGTATTCCATCCTTTCTGCAACACTTCTCACTTGTCATCTAATTTCTTATTGATCTTTAAGGCTGCCGTCTCATTTTTGTTATTGTCCGAATTGTGTGAGCGTACGCACACATCGAAGGCTCGATGAGGCGGCAGCCTTAACATCAGCCCTCCGAATTTACTCTACTATTCCATTCTGTATTCGTAATTTCTCTCGCTAATCGTCGAGCGAATCGCAGTACCCGATCTTCCACTTTTCTGCGATGGTTTCGCAACTTCCGGTGGTGTCCAGCCTTAGCTCGGCCCCTCGAGCGTGGCGTCCTTAAAAGGTTGGCGGCTCCGTGTCTCTCGGAGTCGTTCTGCTTCGCTGTTAATGGCTTAATGGCCAGTCGATGTCCAGCACGAACGGGTCGACATTTCACGCTGGCGTCGCCAATACACGGTACAATTGCACGCACTTCCGAGCTCCTTTGCCCGTGGTCGGCACCCGTGGCGACCGGTATCGCGAAACGGTCGCTGATAACGGCCCAGTGCTTTTTTATCTTATCGCGCGCACGGAAACCCTCGTTTCGCCGTCGCGTCGCGGCTCGTTGTCGGCTTCTTCTTCGCCGTGCGCCACCTCTCTCCTCCTCGTCCTTCCGCCGCTGACAGACAGTGGGTCCATTTATTCGCGAAATGCCAAGGCCGAGGGAAAGATCGACGATCCGGGCTGGACGGAGGTCGCGACGATCTAACGAACGCGTGGATCTCCGACGCCCTGACGCCTGAACGTCGCGCGAGAACGATTTCTGACGAAGTCTGGTGTGGATGGGGGATTGGAAAATGATATGGAGCTTTACGAGCGATGTATCCGTGGCATTGCAGATACCTATCTGTGCTTTTCTTCAAAGAACAACTCGTTTTTACGACAACAAGGTGTTATTAAGGAATCTGAAGACGAGTCCCCTAATCGCCAAGCATACCATTTATTCCTATAAAATTTCCTAACCACGGTGGTAGTGATCGATCGATGTGATTCTTGTTGAAATTAATGGTAGAAGGAATCTGCCAGGAACGGAAGCAAAAGTCCTGAGAGAACGGATCGCCAGATCCCGATCGTTCGGCCAGTTGAGCGGGGCTCGAAAGAGTCCTCGAGATAGGAAGCGATCCTCGTAGAGGTTGATCGACGATTTGTCAAAGTCTTTCCGCGTGACGTAGGAGGTGGACGCCGAGGAGGACAATGCCGTCTCTCGCTGGACCGATATTTAACGTTGCACCGCAAAAACCGTACGTCGACCTCTGGCTTCGATGTACCGGGCAAAAAATCCACCCTCCACTTGGCCGTCGTATCTGCTTCTTCTCCGCGGAGAAATTCTGCGCCCGCGTAATCCATTAATATCCGCTAGGAGCGTTCGAATAGAGGAAAGCAAGCGGTGATAAAATTAGGGTTGAACAGCCCCGAACGCAATCTTTTCGCTCCCTCCGCTGAAAATTAAATTCATCCACGGGCGGAATCAAGCTGAGCTCCGACACCCCGCGGAGGCATAACTCTCACCCGCCCCCGGCTCGTAACGCCGCACCCCCCGCGGTGTGCCAGCGAGCAGCGAAAAGCCAGCGTCGCTATCGGAACGCTCCCAGACGTTGCGTGGCGTCCAGGTGCACAGGGGTCGGTTCTTTTCGCATTAAAAAAGCCGCAGCCTCCGCGATAGTCGTTCTGACGTGTATATCCTCGGCCGCAGATGTGGCAAAACCCCGAGAGCAGCCGGCACCGAAGTTCTCCGATAGCCTGATGGTCATTTCTCATTTGCGTAATCTCCGTGCGCGCGCGCCACCCTCCCCGCGCCCTCCTCCGCCCCGACTCGTCGTTGTCCTGCTTCCGAATAGAACGGAGAAATAGAGAGGGAGGTAAGGGAGGGAGGATGAGATAGAAGGGGAGGGGGACCAGAGATGGTGTTCCGCGAGCTCCGGGGGGTTGGCGTAAGCGACCATTTGTTCCGCGAGAGGGTGGTGGTTTTGACGAGGTGAACTCTGCCCTAATCGCCGTGCGAACGCGACGCCTCCACCGGGCAAGCTAATCGTAATTGCGCGCCACGATAAAAAGTGTCCGGCTCTTTTTCACCCGTCCCGAGCGCACCGGAGGGCACTGCCGGACGATGACGAAGCGCGCGCTTGCGACCAGCCGCGGGTATCTCGCCCCCGTCGACTGATGTGCGGGCGTAATCGACCTCGAAACGCCGCTGTCCCATGATTCAGCTGCTGAGGCAAGTGTCTCCGTAGAACGGGGCCCTATCGGTCGAGTCTCTGGTGGAGTTTTTTTCCAGCAGTTGGATCGCAGAGGTTTCGAGGAAATTCGGGGTCTCTGGTACCTACTTGGTATCCGCGAACGATTCCTGCGACAGCCTGAATTCCGGAGAAACAGCTGAGGACCTGCCGCGTTAAGCCTGGAACGATCCGCGCGTTTACGAAATCAGCGGCCGTGACTCTGACACGACTGACACGAGCTATCCCCGTCCATCTCCTCGGACAGATGAGAGCAGCAGCGAGATAAAAGGATACGGAGGGGGCGAGAGAGACGGGAAGAGGTGCGGGCTATCTCTCGCGTCGTCTAGACTCGAAGAGCCGTTCCTGGATTTTCTCCCCCGGGACCCTCGGCACACTCTGGCGCAGGCAGGCGGGGAGGAATACGAGAGAATCTTGCGAGACAGTAAGACCACTGTTGGGATCTCTTTCCCCTCCCCGCGCCAACGCCTCGAGGATCTTAACGAATAAGATAACACGGCGCCAGGGACCTCTCCTCTCCTCTCCTCTCTGCGCTGCTCGATTTCTGTGTTCCTCCGGGCACTCGAGGAGACGGTCACCGACACCGCGTCGATCATCCATCCTCTGACCCTGTTCAGACAGTCTCCACCGCGGCGATTACGCGGAATCTCTTGTCCCTTCGTCGTTTTTTTCGCGCCTCTGCTCCCTTCTGCTCCACTCTGATTGGCGAAGAGCTTGCGAAGCCGTCCGGGATAACTCCATCTTCATCATGCACTGCTGAATCGATTGCTTCGCGACTTCGTGGGTGGTGCATGATACTCTCGCTTGGGAATCGGGATGGACTTAGAGTTGGCGTATACACTATTCTTACTTATTCACTTTTCACCAAGAATCTCAAACGCACGAGCACACCTTCGGAATAGCACGAGCGAAATCGTACGAACGTGACGTTGGTCGATTCTCCGCGTTGGAGCGACGAGGGAATATTGTGAAATCTAATCGGCGAGCGCCGAAACGAGCCGTCGGCGATAGCTCGGATCGAGACACAAAGAGCACGGTTATTAGATACAACAGCCGTTCCCGACGTGTCTTACGATCGTCCTTATCGTTATCGCCATTAGTCACGGAGCCGGTTGCGCCGCGTTACGAGTATCACCCTGGCTGTTATCGTTATCCGTTATCGGGCCGCGCTATCGGCGAACCTCAAGCTTCGTGACGCCAGTGACAGGAGGTGCCTTGGTGCCCCGAAGTCTGCCGATGACGGCACACGTACGTGTACCGTATATGGAAGTAAATGTACGGGCACCTTGAGTTTCCTTCTTTCTGAACGGACGAAGCGTGCAATTCGCGCGGCCTGGGAGCGAGCGCCGCCGATAGGAGCGCGAGCATAACGGGAACGTAGTTTACTGGCGTCACTTTGCGATGGATAGTTTTCAGTGGCCACAACTGGCTGGAGAACTCGATGCTCTCTTAGAGGAGGATTTGAGTAACTGGGTGACGGGGTACTACAAAGTGATTATAGGGTGAAAGATTTTGCAGAAGTAGTTTTGGAAGATGACAAATGGATGGTAGGGCGATGGAAGTTTTCTAGGGATATGGAGTCGTAGATAAAATTTCGAGTGGGGAACATTATCTACAAAGAGTCCTTAGATATCGGATGGAGAACCCTCGGAAGTAATCGACGATTCACGCCCGTTCCACGAAATCCCCCATCGTGCTCTCTGGGAACGGGCGTGCAGACGCGAAAGGGAATGTTTGCTCGGCATTATCGTGAGGTAACAGAACATGAAGAACGGAGAAAGAGGGAAGGAGGGGGCAAGAAAAGCTGGCAGTCAGGGGACGGAAGTGGCGAAGAAGAGAGAGAGAGAGAGAGAGAGAGAGAGAGAGAGAGAGAGAGGAGAGTGATAACAGGTAGCCATTGCCATGGGTCTCGGTGCCGCTTGGAAACCAGTGATAGTGCTTCCCCGCAAGAGCGAGCATCTCGCTCTGCGGTTTCGTCTTACCCTCGCTTTTAAACAGTCTGTCGGAAGTGAGCTTTGCGCCTCGACGGAGGCGTCCACGCGACCACCGCGAGCTTACGCCAGCCTGGAGCACTTGCACGCTGAACCTCACCTCTGGAGATTCGCTCAAACATCCTCGACAAGATCCTCCGTTTCAACGGAACACTGTGCGCCTCTTTCATGTATCGACAACGTGATCGTAGAGCCAAGCTCCACTTGGAAGTTGTCTACTCTGAAGAACGTAAGTCTTTCATCGGTAGAATAACGATCATTGGGACTTCGTTTGGTGACTCTTCCAAAGTGAACCGCTGCATACTGTATCGTAGAAGCTGATTTCGCATGAGAAAGTTGCGCTTCTCAAGGAACACCTATTGAGAACCCCTGCCCTGGATCCTCCGTCTACTCTGCATCCCTGTTCATTGAAACTGAAAACACAGAACAGCGTGGAGACTGAAAGAAGCAGAAGAGCCTTCAGAAAAGACTTTGAGCTGCGCATCGATCGGGGGAGTAAAGTCGCGAATTTGCATTCAATTAGAGTTATCGTCGGCCAGGTGGCAAGCGTTATCACCGTTATCGGACCTGGTCGTGACGAAAATTTCGTCGAGCCTCCTAATTGTCAGCGGTGCCGCAATTAGCTGTCGGTTTGCCAGCCGGACGCTGGTGGGGCGGGCGCGCGTGCGTTCGATCGATAAGATGCCGATCGTGGCGGCTTATCGGGCAACGAGCGGCTGATAAGAGTCAGTCCCCGGAGCTGTCGGGGCGAGCAGCGTGTCGGCCGCGATACGCGGATTATCCGCGCGGCTCGTTTATTCCCGCGTTCGCCGCTACAACGACGACAATCGGCCTATCGAGCCTCCTCGTGGCTGCTTCCCAGTCGAAATTAGGATCGCTGTTACCGCCGATTCCGCGATAGCGTGCCCCCATTCTCTGGCAATATCGTGGAGTCGCGTGTGCCTGTTTCCAACGATCGATCGTAGATTTTTCAGCAGACAGAGGAGGATAGTCGAAGGAATCGTGGTTCTTGCTGGTGGAAGAGTTTGACGAGTGCGGTACTCGGTTCACTTGGAACATTCGACCGGGGACCCCTTTGATCCATCCTTTGAGCTCTCTTGTAATCCAGAAGAGACCAGTAAGGATGCCGATTCTCCTGTTTTGACTCGATTCGAAGGAGGATTACGATGCCTGCGGGGGATTGAACGAGTCACGTGAAGCTGGTTAACGAATGTTGATTGATCGAAGCTGATGCGATCGAGGCCGCGATAAGGAATGATGGAAGCCAGCAAGGGTGCCGTTTGATTTACACAGTGGATCCCGCTAAGAATAGAACGGAAAGCTCGAATGAGTAATAAGTTATACACATGATCCCTGTGTTTCGAGAAATCGAAGCATCGTACGATTGGTGGGAGATCGAAGAACTTTAATCGTAAATGATGATCGATGGAGATGACGATAAAGACGGCATGCATGCGAACCGAAGAGGAATTTTAGACCCCGCCTGGCACAGTTACTGCCTCGGAAACGTCCAGAACGTGACAGAACAACAGATACCGCGGAATCACCAGCAGTGAGTCGCGATATATCGAGAGTGGGATGGATGTTTGCGATGCAGCCGATGCGTCGCGATAGAAACAAAGCGTAATCGGGCCTCGCGATCGCGATAGAGCATCCAGTCCTCGTGCCGATAACGTGCCGCTGTATCTGGCCGTGATCTCTCGGACGTGATCGATATCTGATCGGCGGCCGATCGGACCACCTTGGAATCGGGTGTACGTGTCCGCAGTTGCGCTAAGTTGACTCGCCCGAAAACGTGCTCCATGCGCTGGCGAGAGAATCGAAGGCCACCGTGAAATCGAACAGTCGGCAAAGATACGTGGCCTCGCGTGCTTTCAATTCGTGTAACGGTGCGCTTCTTTCCCGGAAAAGTGTGACCGATTCGAGAAATGAGACACGCGACCCGAGTGCAGTGAGTGCCTCTTCGCGATGAGCATACTGTTGTGGCGACAACGCAGAGCTAGCCAACTGAGGGCCTCCGTTCCTTTAACGAGTAAGTTATTACCGTCAGATAAAGTAATTAGACAGCGGGAACTAAGGTTGCTATTCGGTCGTGCATGGTAGTTTATTAGAGGAGGAAATGGTTATTTTTGTATCACCCAGGCGAAAAATGAAGTTCCGTTCCACGCATTTCCAGCCGATTATCGGCGTATCATTCTGACAACGCTATCTCGTGCAAACTTCGAAATTTCCCACTTAAGTGTGCTCGTTATTCATTGCTGTCAAATAGTAACAGTTTTACTTGCTAGACTCACACGCGAGCGGATATTTTCCTGCAATATAAACAATCGAAACCACTTGGAATTAAACCGTGCTCTTGCAATAGGTACTGGAGACGCGGTCGACCCAATATAAAATGGTTATTAAAACTAATATAGAAATTACTTATTTTATCAAAACAAACCTATATGTTCAAAGTTTTATGCTGATTCAGAAAAACTGGTGGATATTTTCTTTAAGACAATATTTACTGTAAATCAGGGGTTGAAACGGTTCCGAAAATAACTGTTATATATCGGTTCTGACGGAAACAGTTATGAAGAACCGATATTCTGAGTAACTGTTATAAGGAAGTTCTGCAGAACCGATATTATAGGTATCGGTTCCGTAACGGTTATATATCGGTTTTATAACAGTAATGTATCCTATCTGTTACACATCGAGTATGCGTAGCACGTTCGAAAATATTTTCCATCAATGTCACATTTTTTAATGGAAATTCGATTTGTTTATAAGTCTTTTTATCGTTGGAAATCTCTATCTGGTGTCTCTTTTTTTTTTAAACTCCATCATTGTAGGAAAAGCCGAAATGAAAGACAACATCTGTAAAGTAAATATTGAAAAGAGGGTTTAAGACCAATGGGCCAGAGTTACTTGTATTCCTGAGCTACAGTGGCGATCACGTTGAATTTAATACAAAACGTATTATATTTCGCAGCAAGACACGTTATCGTCGTCAAGTCACTGTCTTTATTAACAAAAAACGTTTAGGCTAGAATCGTTTTCACTCGTAACTGTTTCAAGATTATGTCGGTTCTCATAACTGTTTCGAGAACCGAAACCGATATCATAACTGTTTTCAACCCCTGGGCTATTTGTCATTGGCGGATACCACTCACATAATTATTCATGGGAAATTAACAAAGGATAGAGCAAAAGTGTTTATGAGTGAATACAACTATAGATTTATTTATATTAAAGAAAAAGTGAACTACCTATTGGCTAATAGCAAGACAAACGAATGCAAAAGTGAATAAATAAACTAAATGAACAAAAACAATAATAAAATAATAATAAAAAATAAAAAATAAACAAAAATAATAAAAAAATCATAACTCGATCATCTCTCCTTTCTGCAGCGAGAGATGGTCTTCTCGTTGGCTTTGAGAGGAAGAGTTAATATGGTAAATACTTTTACTGCGTTGTCCCTCAATATCTCTACTATCTTATTATCCCTATAAATGCAGAGAAACACAGAAGAAAGCGAAATGACGTTATTCATTCAACTGTTTGGCTTCTAGAGAAGTAATTGATCTGCACTTTAACGCATTTTTACGTAGAGAGTCTGAAATATAGCGACTCGACCAATTCTCCGTCCCGACCGCGTCTCCCGGATTTACCCATGGTATCCAGAGAAGTGAGAGAAAGTGCTTTCGAAATTCATGCAAGGGGTAATTTCAGCAGAAAGTCCCGATTCAGTTGGTGTTCTAGATCGGTTTCGATCGATCGTTGTGAGATTCCACGAGCTGGCCACACGATTCGACGAGGGTGATCGAAAGCAGGCAAGCAGAGAGAAAAAGAGCGGGTTTCGTCGAACGGTTGCCGGTTGCCGGTCGCGGCCCTCGCAGCGTTAATGGGAGGAGTTCATTAAGATCGCGCGATTAGCGGCTTATCGCGACTAAGCGAGGCTCGTTACTTTGCCGTGACGTCACTTCCTCCCCGTGTCGTCCGACATCGTCGCCCGTTTGCCTCTCTTTCCGTCCGTGCTTCCAGCTTTCCGTCCGACACTTTTGTTCCTTGAATTCGGAGCTTACACGCCGTTTCCTTCTGCCTCGGCAACGAGCTGCGCGATTTCCTCGGCCTTTCTTGGGTTACACCGCAGTGAGAAAGAAGTTGATGTAGGATAACAGTCTATTGGCGTTGCTTCGTTAGATCTAATTTAATTGAAATTAAGGTGGGAGAGGCTCGGAGCTCTGCGTGTCATTGACTGCTGATGGCGGTTTGAAAGGTAGAAAGCTGGAGAAAAATGTATATCTTGTTTATCGTTGAGCAATTGGAGCAGTTTGTTGCTCTTCGATTCCTCGAAGCGATACAGCCGCGATTGCACGAGTGTAGATGGTAATCTTCCAAAGTTTATAAGATTATTGGCTCCGTTATCAGCTTGTCATCTGAGAAATGATTTTATTGTCGGACACTGATAAGCTCGATAAGTCGTCTAGACGATGAACAGTTGTGGGAATGGGTTAGATCTAATCGATCTGGTCATTGATCGATATCGTCTCCTCATCGACGAGCTATCTCCCCCGTGGACTTTGCCTCTTCTGTTTGTTCCTTCGAATTCAGTCCTCCGAGCTTCACTTTCAGCCCAGTTACGGCGTGCATTCTCGCAACGCAGTTGCAATCCCTGGAAAGACAATTCATTTTCTCGACACTTGCATAGTTCATTCAACTCTGTAATGCTGCAATCGCGCTCTAAACGAGTCAGCCCATCATCGATCCGAGCCACGCGTGTTACCCCATTCATTGTCAAAAATCGGGTTCTCGAACTTGAACCCATTCATCGGCAAGTGCCTCCTCGGACCGAAAGTTCCATCGTCGATCGTCTCTGCTCGAGGAGATCGGGCAGCCTCTGGAGCGGCGAGCGGACGCGAGTCAGGGCGATCGGCGCAGCGATTTCGAGGACAAGGGAAGGCCGTGGAGGAAAGAAGAAGGCCAGAATGGCGATGGGGTGGAGGAGAGCGAGGGAGGAGGGGAGGGAGAAGGTGGCGCGGAGGGTTCCACGAAAGGCAAGAACGAAATAAACGATAAGAGGGACGCCGGGTTAACCAACAAGCAAATTAACACGTGGGAGGGTCCGATCGGCAAATGAGATAATTGTGCAACGAGGGGCCCCTCGGGGCTCTCTTCTCTCCTCTCTCTTTCTCGCTCTGCCTCTCTTTCTGCACGCTGGTCGATCCTCCGGCTCCCCCCCGGACGATTCGCGTCTGCCCTCTTCGTTCATCTCCCCGCGCGGAGCGTTCACGAGCCACGAGGCGATCGGGAGAGGCGTGTTGCCGATGGATGAGACCCCATCGATGGATCGATCTATCGATCCCCGGGTACGCTCACCGTGCCTCCCGCCGCACCTCCCCCTCCTCCTCTTCCCCTGCGCTCTTTACCCACTCGCCCGCTCTTCTCTCGTCCTTCGTGCCTTCGTCGCCATCGAGATTATAGGTGAGCACCGACAGCCACGGGCTTCCAATACTTTGTAAGTTTATTTGCGATCCGGCTGTTTGTATCTTTATTTATGAAATCCCCCTGACGGAGGAGGCCGGCACTCGGGGCCCCTTACGCTCTCGTTCTGGGGCACGAAATTAATTATGCCGGGCCGGGAGAGGGGGAGGGGGCAAGGATGCGGCTCGCCCCGGAAGGATAATGAGCGATCGATCGCGGATTTATGGAAGAAGAATCCCTCGTTTTTCGGCGCAACATTCTTGCGGTTCAGTTCTCCAAGTAGAACTTAGATGAAAGTTTCATGAGCTCCAGTGGATTCGAAAGGAATTCATCATAAGGAATCTCGGTATTGAAGTACGTACCTCCGCGCAACCACTAATTCCCAGTAGTAAAATCAATTGAATCCCCTGCAAGTAGATACTCCGCGTCGTAGTTAATGCATCCAGCATCTCCCAAAAGCTACCAGAACGTCGAAACAGCCAATTAAAACTAGGATCGAAAGGATACCTAGGCGAGGGGAGGGACAGGGGCAGGGACGCGCGACGGTTAAGAGGAGTCCGATAAACCGGGCTGATAGCGGGGCTCCAAACATTTGCCCGCCGATAAGATCCCGTATCTCAGCCGAGAGAGAGAGAGAGAGAGGCCCGGTTTTTATGCCGGTGCACGTTCCTCGTGTTCGTTTCTCCGCGAAAGCATCCACTGGCGGCGCGCAGGGGGAGGAAGGGAGAGGGTGACAGCGCTGGCCACGGGGGCGGAAGCAGGACAGAGGAAAAGGCGAAGCTAACCGCGCCGCGCGTCTGGCATGGGCCCACGGTGCGGTGTGCTGTTGTAGTACCGGCTTCAGATAGAGATAGCTATTTTTAATGGAAGTTCCTTCGAGTGCTCGAGTGCCGATAGCCGAGCGCCTATCTGCCGGCTGATATTTTTAATATCGGAAACGGCCAGATGGGGTGGCGGAGGAGAGGGTCCGCCTGCCAGATAAGTCTCTCTCTCGTGGCTGTAGAGGCCAGCGATAGCAGCCTGTGGATCCATGGCCGTTGTCTATCTCTTTTCCATCCATTTTTCCTCCACCCTTTGCGGTCTATCGCTCTCCCTTTCTCCCCTTCTCCCCCTTTCTCCCTCTATCAGCCCGTACCCCCATTTTCTCTCTCGCGATCCTGATCTATTCCCACTGGATCGTGCCTCGATCGCGCTGACGTACCGTCCGGAGGGCGTGCCGTGACTTTTTGTCGAGCCGCGGAGGGTGCTCGCGACGAGAGGCCTGCTGGGGGAAATTTCGAAGGTTTCAAAATTCCACTTGACTTCTCAACTATCCGTTGAGGAGTCAGGTGGATTTTAGACGTATGCGTTGTATTTCTTGGGGTTGAGGGGGGAGGGACAGTGCTTCCTATGCTCGATCTTTCTTACGGTCGCTACTATGGCCATTAAATAATCGAACGAGGCATTACTGTCTCACGAGCATTTACTCGGCCCTGTCGTTGGCAGTGTCAGGATCTCCTGTACCATTATCATGGATCTAGAGCCAACAACAATTAGCCGGGGGTCAGAGTTCGGAGCTCGGTGCTGGCCAGCCAGGATGGGCGGGTTTGCATCGCATCGAGGGCGATTCGAGTAAACAAATCATAAAGGCCGACGTGGAAGGCCCTGCTCCGCGAACCTGCCCGCTGATCTGATCTCGCAGACGTTCTGCGTACGCGTTTCGACCTCGATAAAAGAGACCCCGAGGAAAAAAGTTCGAAAGCAATTTCTTCTAATTGTAATCGAGTATCTTTTACGCATTGGACACATAGAAAGGCGGCTTAACGAGGCCCCATCACCATTATTCGTCATTTCTCTGGGAATATTTTCTGCCGGCGACTTGGACGCTCTTATTCCACGAGCGCATCGTCTTCCCTCACCGAATCCCAGTCTCGATCCGATCCCTCCCTCTCTTCACCCCCTCTCTCTCTCTCTCTCTTTCTCTCTTTCCCTCTCTACCTGTCCCTCTGTGTTCTCCTTGTTCGGTCCACCTCTTATCCTTCCGCGGGATGAGAACCCGAGATGCCCTCCTACAGATACAAATGGGTACCTATGCCAACGGCGCAACCTGTTATTATACATTCCCCTATACAAACAACGTGTTAATCGGGGGCCCGCACCCTGCCTCCACGATGGCCTCCCTCCATCGCGAGCAGGATATCGGATACACGCCGTGGAAACCGATTTATCGATCGTTCCGCGTACGCTTCTTCTCCTTCGTGGGCTGGTATCGCGACGGTAAATTGGAATACACGAGGGCCCCGTTTTGCTCCGTTCCACGGTCACTCCGCACCGTGCTCCGAAACCCTGCGCCACAGATTTCGTCCATTTTCGGCTTCGTACCTCCCTCTTTCTTCTTCGTTTCATCATTTTAACAACTTGATGAATTTTGGCTATTCTATAGCGTTATCCCTGGCTAGCCCACCAATGCTGAGACACTTGGCAGGTCTTTTATCTTCTAAGGTGTTAGCAAAGTAGATCAAGAAAATGACGTCCTATTTCAACCGGCAGTGGAAACATTTACACTCTGTAGATCGTTGATAAGAATACACTTCCACCTATCAAACTGCAGTACAACTCACACTCTCACTTTCAAAATTCACTAGAACAGGAAAGAACTTAAGATTCTCCATGCAGGAACAGGGTAAACGTGGCGACCAGAGGTTAAGAGGAGGAACGAGAGAGGAAGGTGCAGAGGTATCTGCATTGCATCGGTGCACCAGGGCTCCGTAGTCCGGTCCCTCGATGCACCTGGTGCACATCACCTCGATCTCGACGCTGCCCCAGGCCCACCTCACGCTCCTCCTCCCTCTCCTCTGATCTTCAGCATCGCTACCCTCGTAAGCGTCGATCCAGCCTCGAAACGCCCTGAAAATCCACTGTGAACCACCTCGTTCCGTGGATCGATCTGGATCCCGATCCACGGGCCCGATATAAGTGGGTACCTTGCCGCGAACAGCCGCCACGAATCCCGGTGCATTATGAGAAGCCCTCGATCCTCGTAACTCGCGTGCAAACGCGCCTCGCTGGCGGCGCTGCTGGCCGATGCCTGGCTCCGCCGTTGCTACGCGTCGTTACCACGTGTGCCGGCGAGGAACGCCACCACCTTCCGCTCGTTTCCTCGCGCGGACTTTCCTGCTTTACGGCCTGGACCGAGCTATCGTGAAATTGAATTACTCGCGGCTTCGGGTCTCCACGGAGTCGTCGGGGTTATCGGCTTTATCCCGGGCAATGTCGGGTTGGCATTGTTCGGAGTCGCTAGGAGGGTAGAAAAGACTATTCCAAGTGTTTAGAATGCTTGTTTATTAATATATCACAGCGAATACTACCAGGGAAGCGCAATACCGATTATTCTATCTTTACACAGTGCATACGTGTCATAGAAACTCGCATTACCCTTATCTGTCTGATTCTACGAACCCCCGATAATTTGAGCCCCCTATCGACCCAGCTGCTCGCGGTTCCCACCGACCAAAGAAATTCATCGCAATCAGAAAACCTGGCTCTGCCAAACGACGATATACACCCCCGTCCTCTCTCGACCCTGTCTGGCCTCCTCTTCGACACCCTTTCCACTCCTCTCCCCTTCGTCGAGCCGTGAATTCCGAGGAATTCCGCGGCTGGTGACTGGCGGTGGCGACCGCGTGCGCTTCGCGATAAGCTCCTCCACAACCGGCACCAACACCCTCCCTCTGCCACAAACCACCACCATGAACCCACCTTGCTCGCCCCGTCATCCCGTGGAACTTCTCCCTCTCTCTCTCGCTATACTATATCTATCTCTCTGATCCCCACCCCTTCTCTTCGTGAAAGTTTTCGGGGGTGTTGCATCGGTGGCGTAAGCTCGAGCCCGGGCCCCCGATCGATCTGCGCGCATCGCGGATTCGTTATCTTTATCCGACGCGCGAACGTCGCGATATATCTGATCTGGGCTCGCGAGTTCCTCCTTCTGGCCGGGCTAACAACCCCTGGGCTTCGGGGTAATTTTAAAACGATCCGGAGGATTTCGGTGCCGGGCTTATTTATGGTCGGCGGTTCGAGGCCGACTCGGATGGCTGTCTTATCTACGCCCGATAATTGCCCGGTTTTTAGCGGAACAGGGAAACGTGTCGAGGTTTCGTGCTCGGACGAGTTTCAGCCGGAACCCTGGCAGGGGGGGGGGGGAGGATGAACATTTTCAGCGGAGGCGTTTTGAAAACGATCGCGGGCGCTGGTTAAGTTTTATCGCGACCGATAATGGTTCGGTTTTTGGCGGACGGGCAACTTTGGTCCCGCGCGGTTCCGTGATCGAACGAGTTTGAATCGAGGCTTGAGGGATGGCTCGGCGGCGGGGCTTGATTCTTCGGGGTCTCGGTGAAACGTGAACGCGCAACGGCGAAACGAACACTGATGGATCAAAGTGTGCTATTCTGCTGGAACAGAGGTTGTTTTTTTTTAAGTGATCTATACCTACCCTTGGACAGCTGTTTTTTGCCACCATATTCCTTGTTACTATGAAACTTCTTTGTAACGGAGATGCTTTCTACTCGCCCGCGGCGTTTATTTCAGTTGGAGTCATACGAAGTGGCCCTCCAAAGCCGCTTCCACACAGCAAATTTACTCGAGGCACCGGCGCTACTTTTACGCCACTTTTGTCTCTCTTTTGGGGAGATCTCCACTCTACCCAGAAAAGATACGAAACAGAGAGGTATATACGCCGCGGTACAATGGTGAGATACGGTTGCCGCGTCATTACCCCGACACCGACGAGCACGACGTAGACAACCGACGTCGTGCACTTTGTCAACTTTGTATATCAATCAACCGTGGGCGGTAATGTTCCTGGGGCATGACGAACAGTCGATAAAGAACATCGATGCATGGAGGCGCAGAGGAGCCGATGAGCCGAGCGGAGAGATAAACTTGGGGAGGGTCTCGTGCTCGCGATGTCGCCGCCTTGGATCTTATTTTTCGTATTGATACGCGGCTCGACGTTCCTGTAATGGGGTCTCGATACACGAACGTGAATCGTAGCAGCCACCTGTAAAAGGGGTTGCGATTAGAGGCGCTCTTTCTTAACCCTTCTACCACGAACCCCAGTCAATCCTTCTCAGACCACTCTGCCGAATTACATAAACGCTTCCACCGCGCATAGTCCAATGAAGCTACTCAAACTACCCTAAACACAGGCTCACCGTCTCCTAGCAATTAATTTACTAAAAAATGTCTCCAAGAATTTCCACCCGTATGCCATGCGTGGCACGCACGGCAACTCGTATCATCGTTCCATCGCTGTGTGTGCCGTACACACACGAGCAACCCTACGGAGCGGTGTTGGACGATTCGAAGGGGGCACGGTGGAAGTGTGGAGAAGAGAGAGAGAGAGAGAGAGAGAGAGAGAGAGAGAGAGAGAGGGTGGAAGAGGGGTTACGGTATCTCGAACAGCGCGCGCCGATTAATAACGAGCAGTCGTTACTGGAGATAAGGAAGTGCTGCGTCTCTCCCTCTCTTATTTCTCTCGTTTCGCGGGGCCGAGCCGAGAAAGAACCGGGTCGCGAGCAGATATGCCCGTGTAGGTGTACGATACTCCGCGATTCTGCATAGCTGCACGGCCGCGCACACGAGCATCGAGAAAGAGAGAGAGAGAGAGAGAGAGAGAGAGACAGACCTGCCTGTGTGCGCGCACAGGGACGCGAGATCGCCGATAAGGCCGCGTAAATTTTGACGATCGTTAGGTAGGAAAAGTATCGCGCCTCCCCCGTCCAGAGCCAATTTACTTTTTTAGATCACGCTTCGACACAGCTTCGGCCAGATACATCGCGTTGCGGGTGTACCTTGGCGATTTATTGCGTCAGGTGCAGCCACGGGTCGAGCCTTGCGCGCCAGCGATATCGAGATCGCGCTGGACCGCTCGTCGAGGCTTGCCATTCCTCGCGTTCTTAATTCGTGAAATTAATGGACGCTGACGGGTCCGCCGTGTTCCATGGATCGCACTGGCGAAGAGGAAGAGAGGGAAAACCTTGGGGAGGGAAATGTTTCATTTTATAAGATGCCTATATTCTTCTCAACTTACATGTCGATCTTTATTTGTCGATTCGGGTATGAAGCTTGTAAATTCTTTTACCAGCAGAGTGCCAGTGGTTTGACGTTTCATCATTTTGGATCAGGATACCTTTTTGATTTAAACATCATTTTTATGTATTTTTATTCATATGGTGCACCGTGTTTGATTTTTCCTTATATAGGCTTTCAGCATTGTTCGTGGTTAAAGTAAGTCTTCTTTCTGGGTCTCTCGGCCTCTCTCTCCCCTTCTGCTCGCGCCACCATTTCCGTATCGAGCCGCGATACCAGAGAAATCGGCAATGCATGTGCGTCTCTCCTCTGGTACACGGGATGATTTATTATTTTTATCTCGCCACCGTTCCTCGCCTGGACTACCACCAAGGAGGAGGCGTCGAGGGGGGGGGGACTGAAGGCAAGGGGGAGGGGGGACGGAGAAAGATGTCCTGATCGAGGGGGAATCATTTTGCCCGATGAAACTCCAAACTGGCGGTTGAATTTGTTCTCCCCGAACGTTGCAGATGAAACCTCGATACCCTCGATATTCCCCACACCCACTAATTTATATCCGTCGCTCTGGTGATTTAAGAAATCATTTGATATCCCCCAAAAATCCACGAGAACCGCGAACACAACAGCTCGGAACCATTTATTCAACTGTTACAGAAGAAACGCCCACCGTGAAGTTTCACAGATTTCCAGGATAAATCTCGCGCGTTACCGCGGGGGCGATAAATTCTCGCCTCTCCGTTATTCAACGGTAAGTCGTGGCTCGTAAGGGGAAGCAATTACAAGCGCTCGAAGCGTCGCTAACAGGCTAACGAAGGGAAAAGAAACGAGGGGCTAAAGAGTGCGGCGGCCTCCCCAGGAAATACGGCGCAATTCGCGGAAGCTGTAATCGGCGGGAATCGCGAGTTGGCGGGCGGTTTCAAGCGCGATCGCGTCGCATTAACCCCCAGCCACGGGAGGGGAGCGTACGGTGGCGTGCAAAACTGGCCGATAAGTCGTCGACGGTCGTCGATTCGACGGCGGGGGGCTGGCTCGTATGGTTATCTCGCAGACGGTGTTTCAGTCGCCGGCTAACTAACGGGCTCGATGAAAAGCTCGTCGTCGTCGAGGAACGTCACACCCCCCTCGCGGACATATTTCTCCGTGGTCGGGAGGGAAAGAAACGTTGCTTTCGGAATCGTGGCGATAGCGCGCAATATATAACCCTTTTGTTGAGGTTCGCCTATTAAAATCGCGAGAGACATCGGCTTAGGTACTCCTCGGGGCTGAAATCCTGGGGAAGGAAATTCGGATAAGGGGGGGAAGCTAGGAAAGATCCGTGAAATTATGTGACGTCGGCCTGTATCAATAATCGATTAATATCGTGGGTTAAATACGACCCCCAACGTTTCTGGACGATAAGTGGCCGATAACCGGGGGGGAGGGTAGGGGCCGCGGAGTCGTTAACTAACGACTCGATGAAAAGCTCGTTGCCGTTGGAGCTTTCGACCTGATAGGGCCTCAGATAGATATTCGGGAGGAACAGGGGGGCGCGTGGCTGCCGTTAAATTCTCGGGTTGATTGCTAAGAAATTACCTGGGAATATACGGCTCCGAGTAGACCCCCTTTCGCACTCTTCGCTCGCCCCCTCGCGCTGCACCTCTTTCCGAGGGAAGCAGACCGTGGAAATCTTGTGATTTAAGTCTTTCAGTTCTTAGCGTCAAAGGGAGTCTGCAGTTTTTGCAAATGAACTGCAACTGGTTCAAACGTGTAGTACCCTATTAAACAGTCCTCGAACACTACACTGTTCATCGAGATAGTTTCTCCAACATCCTCCTCAGACGCAGTCAGACGGGAGGTCTAACAGTTCCCCCTGGAAAAATTGAAGCGACCAGCTCATTACGTGTAATCAATAACCGATACATTATCGGGCTTGCCGGTAGGAAGCGGGTGGAAGGCAGCCAGGAGAGGGCTAGCAGCTCATCTCCGTGGCAGCAGCAGGAGGGAGGAACTCGCCTGTTCGACGGGGGATGCTCGGGGGTTCCGATTTACACAAGTATATTGAATTTATTGAGATGAGCCTAGGGATAGCGGCCAGGAGGATATTAGCTGCCTACCAACCGCCCCGACGTTTCACGCGATCCCTCGTCCCTCCGCCCCGTTCGCACCGCGTTTCAACCCCCTTAGCAGGCACCTTCCCAACCCCGCCCGGTTCCTACCCCTCCATACGGCTCCTACCGACGCTCACCGTCGGCCACGTCGTCCTCCGCGCATTTATTAAGATCGCGAGGCTGATTTATACCAGCCGATAGGAGGCGGCTGCCGTCGAGGGGTGGGTTTCAATGCGATTCAAAGCAAATCTAATATCGACTTGGGCGTCGATTATCGGCGAACCGGCGAGACGAGGTCGCCAGTCGAGAAAGGATCTCGGGCGAATACCATTCGAACATGCTTCAGAGGGATGGTTTATGCATTTTGCAGGGCGACAGGTGGAGAATTGTTGCCAGGATAGGAGAATGTTAGAAATGAATTTGATAGCTTGCAACGCTGCCGCAAATTGTTAACTTTCACGTTCAGACTTCTCTCTCTCCTGTTGTATCCGTGGTTGAAGGGTTAACTGCTTAATAAAAAAAAAACTGATTAATGGTTGTATGTATATACTAATAGTATGTTTGTTATCCTGTTACAGGTAAGTCTGACGTACGAGTTTACAAGGATTACTACTAATTCCACTTTCTTCTTGGAACGCGAACCTTCGAGTCACCCCCTTACGAGTTTAAACTCGATTTTACCGTAAGTTAGACATCAATATACAGATCTCGAGCAATTCCGTTTTAGATGATATTTTCTGGCATCGAGGGAGAAATTGAGGAAAGTCGATACTCCGATAGTTGTAGGTGCCGCTCTCCTTTGAAATAGTTATCGTGTTGGTGGGCGACGCAATTTCCCCGGATTTTATCTGAGATTCTTCGAAACGCGAGTGGACCGACGCGAGGCGTCGACGTCGCGACGATCCTCGGGAGTAATCGGTGGCGGCAGGCTGAGAAGTCCTGCGGATCCTGCGGATCCTGCGGCTCCGCGAGAGCGATTCGAGCTGCCCTTATCTTCGGCGACCAGCCGTGGTTCTACAACTTAACCCTTCCAAGGCAACACGGCGAAGAGATTACCTTTGCAACCCCCGTCCTCGCTTTCTCCCTCTTTCCTGGCCATCCAGCCCGTCTCGTCTGAATCTTCTCAGCCGGAAACGTTCCACTTTTGCAGCCCGTCCATCCTCGAATATCAGGGATTCCGGGAGATTTCGATGACGCCACGTGCGACCGCTGCTGTAGCATTAGTATTTCTTCATAAATTTTAGTTCTCGTATCCCACTGTCGCCTATCTATTTCATTAATTCTGATAGAAACTATGAAACTACTCCCTCTATCTGGGTCAGGGAAGTTCAGAGTCCCCGCTATGAACAAGCTTTTCCCTCGTGAACGTTCAAAAAATGAATATTACCGAAGGAGATATGGACCACGAAGCGAGAGGTTCGATATGGATCGAAATATATTCCAGTCGACCGCACCGCCGCGACTCCCAGCGAGCAAACATATTTTCCCCGCGTGCTCGCGCGGCTGAAAAGAGGGATGCGTGCGTGATTGAAAAGGAGCTTCGGTGACAAGGAGCTGCCGGGGTCCGATAAGCCGTTGGATAAGCGAGCATCGACGAATATGAATACGAAAATGGGGTGGAAAAAAACATTTCCCGGCTCGTCCCCGTCTGCCCTTCCCGAGAACAGAGTGCAACAATTTCTAAACCATTCCCACCAGAACGACGCGAACAGGAATCGCTTAGGATAATTAAAATTCTCTATAAATTCCCGTGAACAACCCCTTCATCGTTCCTCCGAAACCTCCCCGTCGAACAACTGCTCCGCGACTCCGCACAGGGAACAAAAGGTAGTTCAAAAGTGAAGCGCTTGAAAATTATCGAAATCTTCGCCCCAAGGGGGAGGGAAAGCTTTCCCAAAGTCTTGTTAACCCCCTCTATTCCACCCCTTCCGGCGACTCGCTGCAGCGGAGGCGAGGGCTCGGAGATTCGGACGCGTGCGGGGGGTGGTATTTAGATATTCTAATGGGGCCCTGATAACAAGACGCCACGTTGCACGAGATAAAGACGACGCCCCCGTCGAGGATGCGACGCTGCGCGTCGCTGATAACGCCGCAGCCCCGCTCGTTGTTTACGTATACGGGGTTACATGCACGTAAGGTGTATCTCTCGCGTCGAAACGGAGTGTGCGCGCGAGAACGCACACACGAATTCAGCAGTGGCCACGATTATTGGTGCGGCGAATATTAATGAAATGATTATGACGGTGGAGGCTCCTAAAAAGCCATCGCGAGACGCTCGAGGGATGTCTTCATCCGGCTAGCCGCGAAGGAGGATTAGTCAGATCGCGCCGATTGCGTTGGTAACATATGCATTTCGCAATCGACCGGCGGGGAAGAAATCCGTAAATGAAACACTCGCGATTAACGAGAGGGGGGCGCTAATGCGTGGAGAGGTCATCGGCGAGGAAGGGAAAAAGAAAGAGAAGACGGAAGGAAGAAAAAGCCCACGGCTCTCGGGTAATGGCTTCTGGCTGATAACAATTTTAATGGTTCGTTTAGCGTTCAAACGGTTTGTTAACCATACACCAGCTACGCGTTTGCACGCACACACGGTCCGCGGGGAATTTTATGCTCCGCTTTCGCGATGCGAGACGACGCGCAACACCCTTTCGCATTAAATCGTTCCGGCGGCCGTATCAGAAGCATCCCGATAACAGTCGGAACATTTAATAAATTATCCCGAATAGCTGTCTGGGAATAGGGCAAGGAGTGCAACCCCCTCGAAATCCTCCGCCGCTGTTAGATAACGGGCGGCGGAACTTTTGCATTTTATTGTCCTTCTCTCTCGCAGAGGACGGGAAAATAATCTGCATCCTTGCTGTTACCCTCCTCTTTCGAATTCCACTCACTTTTTACAAAATTCTAAACGCTTCCAAGGATAGTTCTTCCAAAGAAAGATTATCATAAACGTATCGCCCGCGTAGATAGGGATCGTAAACTCTTGCGGTTATCTGGGAGTTTGACTTTTCCATCGCGTTTTTTATCGCGGTGCGCGAAGGAATCGCCTGTCGACCGTCTCCGATTACCAATAGCGATCGTCCAGCCCGCGATCCAGGCACCGGCGTCTACCCCTCGTGTCCAGCCGAGTCACGAGTGGCGCGGAAACCGGACGCGCAGCGATCCTCGCGCCTCCGCCGCGACAAAAGGATCCACGACGGCTGGGATTAAGCCTCTCGGTGCACGCCCACGCGCGGCGTGCACCGTGCACGCGGAATAAAGTCGTGGCGAGGGACGTGTTGAACTTATCCTGCGGCTCGGTGTCCAGCTGCAGATATGTTAATCAGCCGTGAGTGTGGTGGCGCGAAGCGATCCGCAGGAGGAGGAGGGAGGGGGCAGGATAGAGTTGCGTGCCCAGCATCCCGAACTTCGCCGACTATAATTATAAATCAGCATCTCCCCGTATGCTAATGCAACCTCCGCGCTGGCGAAGCTATAAAGCTACTCTTTTCGGCGCGCGCACAAGACCGATCTCCAATTAGGCCAAGATACGCGACTTCGGGAGTTACGACTCGCGGGCTTCGGATACGGTTACACTCTTTTCCAAATGTTTTTTGAACCCCCGATCGGAGCTGAAAGAGATTAAGATCACCGAGGACTTCTTCCGGGTTTGCTAAGTATTTCGTAAGAGTTTGGGGGATACTTTTAGAAGGGTTGCGATTAGATTTCATTGTTCAGTTTGAGAGCTTAGGAAGCGCATTTAAGTCTGGAAAGTAGAAATGCTAATTTTAGGCGGGGAATAATGCACTCCGCTACCACAAAGGATGGCGCTAAATAGTCATTATCGGTGTGAAACACAAGATTCGAAAGCAACCAGCGCAGGGTATCAAAGGAAATCCTCTGTGTTCACGGTGACTCTCGCCCCTCGGCCCCCCCTCCGTCGCTCTATATTCGATTCCGGGATCTATTTCCGCAGTCAGCTGGGGCACTCGAAGGAATCCCGTGCGGGGGCAAATCCGGGGAATGAAAGCCATTTTCAGCTACTGAATCCCCCGGTGCTCAGCCTAACGCGACGCGCCCCTCCTCTCCCCCTCTTGGAATATGGAAACAAATAATCCACGAGGAGGATCCGAATGCAGGGTCGCTCGCGCGGAAAGCGGTCCTCGAAGATCCACGAGCTGCGAGCCGACGCGACGTAGAGGGAGCGAGCGAAACGGCGAAGCGACAGAGGGGTGTCTGCGAGAGGGAGGGAGGGGAAAGAGACAGACAGAGGCGGGCTAGGAAGAGAGATGGTATCGGTGCCATATTAGAGGAAGTTATAAATCGCTGCGAATCTAAAATTGATCTTTTCTGCAGCGGGCTCGAGCGAGCAGGACGTCCCGGGGTGAGCGCGGTGTCTGCGCCTCTCCGCGCACACGCTCCGGCAAGACGTTCTCGCTCGCACCCGCGCGAGCAAGGAACGAGACAGAGGCCCCGCGTGGGCGTTCTACGCGCGGATATCGAGGGGGTGACGGTAGTCACCTATCGGAAAGAGCCTCCGCGAGATATATCGATTGCGACGCGTCTGCGAGTTCGAGATAAGCCCGATCCGCATAGCTTCGGCTGTCGAGCCACCCCTACGGTTACCCCCGGCCTTGCCCCCCCCCCATCCTAGCTGCAGTCAACCCCCAAGTCGACCACCGCGACGATCTTCTCCGGCCAAGGATCATCGCGATACCCCACAGTGTGTCGTAACGATTAAGGGGTGATCGAGTCGTTCTGGCTGTGAGTTTCTTCTTTTTCAGGAGAGCCGTGGGTTCGGTAGGTTCCTCCTTAAGTTTTAGGGAACACAGAGTACTTACCTGTTGTTCAAGGTAACCGTGGATCATTTACCAGAGTCTTCGACGTTCCTTCGAAAACCAATGGTTCCTTTCACGGACCACGAGTGGAACCGTTGAAACGAGTCTTCGTCAAAGTGGCAGAGTGGCGGGGGCGCGAGAAAAAGGAAGAGCGGAGGCTCGAATGAGAAGAGAGGAGGAGAGTGGCCGGCAATTGTTATCGGAATCGGGCATCATCGTAATCTCGTGACAAAGAGTTTCATTCGAAAGGAACGTAGCGGGGACGAGGGTCCACGGGTTAAATTAATTTGGGACTGGAAACCGAGACCTGTCCGGTTGCACGCGGCCCAGGTACAACTTAATTGGACGCAGGGAACTGGTCCCCTCGGTGGGCGAAAGGGCTCGCGGGCAGGAAGGAAAGGATGGCCGGGCATGCGCCTCTCTCGGAGGAAGAAGAGAATTTTAATTGGCGGCAATTTGTCGAGCCTCGAGGGTGGAATCCCCCGGGGTTGAGGCCGGGGCTACTTAGCTTCAGCCGAATGGCCACTTTGTACGCCGTCAGAGCAGTCGTTTTGAAGGGTTCACGGTGACGGAACGAGTTCCATCACCGATGCTCTCTGTTTCTCCGTGCATCCTTCTTCCTATACAAGGTGTCCTACTGACATCGATCCAACCGAGCACCTTTCGAACTTACGCCGATATCCACGTTATCTTTATTCAAAATTAAATACGGTCTTCCCATAATTTAATACACGCTTGACGAATAGGCATCGCTCCTCCTGGCGATTAGCCTCCAAACTAAACAATCGCCAGAGGAAGAGCAGGATCACCTCGATAGGGATCAGCGACGAGCCAGTGCTCATTATATTCCACGGATGACTCGTGTCTCGGTCACAACGTCGCGACGACTTCCAGCAGGACAGCGATCCATCACGTTTTCACGCGGATTCCGCGCACGAACGCGTGACACCGCGGCGCGCAATTAATGCCCGGCAACGTCCAGCGGGACGCGTCGATGACAGGACGTCTTCGGTCGTCTCGTTCCGGATCCACCGAACTTCACCGTTGTAATTACTGTAGGGGCGCGACAAAGGTGCAAGCTTCACTGTCGCTTCCCAGAACGGTGTCTTAATTATTAATTTATTCGATCGAGGCCGCGAGGATAATTTATTCGGGACGGGGGCTACTCGCTCCCCACGCTGTTAATCGTTTCGTGCGAACAGGAACGCTTGAGCCGCCCCGTCCCCCGTGCTGCTCTTAAATATTTTGTTCGCTCGATCAGTGTGGTTTATTGGCCGAGCAAATTTACAGAGGCAAATTTCGGCGCGAGGGCCGCAAGGCCGAAGGGGGCCGCCGTTTAATGGAGATGCATGCGCGTATGCAAATCCGTAATTGAATATCGAAGCATGGGCGGCACGGTGTAATGTTAAACGGCACTTTTCGCTAACTACGCGGAAAACGTTGCTTCCAACTCGCCTCCTTTCTTTTCTCCAGAAGGCTGTTCATTAGTCGACCGGGGCCAATTTTCTTAAGTACCAGGTTGCCGCTTATGAAATTTCGGCTCAAGAGAGGGGGCACTGTCCACGTTCTTGGGTATATGTATTGTTTAATTACGGTGTCTTGCCTATGGGTTCAGTCCCTTGTGCGACGTGATTTTGGTATTTTAGAAAGCACCTAAGATTACAGATTGTTAGCCACACCGAAACGGTATCTCGCGAATCGCGGTAACACGAACGAATACAAATGAGCCTTTTGCCAACTCCGGCACGAGATTGGGTCGTTTGAGGCCGCCTGTGAAATACGCACTGGAGGCTGATTGCACTTGCAATCAGCTGCATTAAAATCCGACCACTCCACCGAAGGAACCTCCTTAACTACGACGTATCGGAGATCACCGCATGCAACATGTAAAATTATAAGTCTCCGCTCTTCCATTACGTTCCAACTATTTAAAATTCGATGGGTACCGCCAAATTAGCCCTCCTACGTGTTCCTACATATGTCCGAATCACTTAGAAGTGTACCGCATTAAGAATAATCTACCTTCTTCGTCCATTGAACCTGGAGATCGGTAGACCCCGAATATTCCCCGAATTCCTTCGCCCTACAAGGAAGCACATAGTGTCGGGCAACCTCGGGCGTTCAGGGAACCCGTCGGTGCACCGAATAACTCGGTGATCTCCCAGAAGAAGCCCATAAAGCAACCCTCAAGCGGCGAGTTAACCCTAGAGTTACGAGCACGACCGTAATTAACGCTAAAAATTGTCGAACCAGATCGCAGGTTTCAGGTGTCCTCGAGCAGCCAGTGTCTCCCGCAACGGCCAATTATTATCCATTACTCGCACGTTGGCGCGGCCAGCTACCCTCTGCTTTGGCGTCGTTACGATTAAGGGAAACGATTAACGTGATCACTGTTCCACGCGTGACAATCGATCGGCAATAAATTCGCGAGGCCCCCGGTTCGGCGGCGATGGGAAGAGCAAGGGGCGACGGCGAAGCGACGCGTTCCTCGCGTGCATGCGTCGGCCCGCATCGCATCGCATCGCGGCCACCGTCGATCGGTATTCATTACGTTTAATATCACGTCATCTGTGGCATATCCTGTAATCAAGGGGCTCGCGCCGGCCCCAACCCCCCGGAGCGAGGAGTGCTGGCAAGCCGACACGGTGTGTTATTAGAAGAGAGCATCCGGGCGACTCGAGCCAAGCCAGACCGAGTAATACGGTAGTGAGGCTCATTGAGATTTATGGTGGACCGTATTCTCTCTAACCCAGCACCTGCTCGTTACGCCTCGCGGTTGCTAAACCGTCCATCCACCTTCCTCGCCTGGCCAGCTCCGATGCTCTTCTTCCTCCTCCACCTTACGCAGAATTCGAAGCCACGGAGTAATCTATGGACGTAGCAGTGCAGAGTAGATTCGTGGATGGGTTGAAAAATGGAGGGCTAACAAGGGTTGTGGGAACTTCTTGACTTTGGTCCGTAGGATACTTTTGGTAATTCAGACGAATCGAAGGTTTCAGCTTAACGGTCACGTATGTTTAAAACGTTACTCGAATAGCCCGTCCACTTGGAAATCCTATTTCTCTCTGTACCTCTCATCGTCGAGGAGCATACTGGCCACGAGATTGCCAAGCGAGAATGCCTAGATCTTTCTCACGAATAAATCCCGAAGCCAGCGGGTTTGCAAGAAAACTCGAGGACGCAATACTTATCGCGGGCGATAGCGATCTCCGTGATCCAAGAGGGGCTGGCGGGCTCCAACGACGTTTCCCTACTTCGATCGCGCGCCCAGATCCCCGAGAGGATGCAAAGCGCGTGCTCGCGTCGAGTAATAACTCGTCGATAACTAATGGGCCGGGAATCCAAAGGAAAAAGAGGATCTCGACCGTAGGGGCCGGATAGGGGGGGCGAGGGGGTCCACGGAGTCCTCCTCCGCCAAACATGGCAAGTTGCTCCATCCTGGTCTCCGTGGCGGACGCGAAACTGCCCCTCTCCGCTCCTCCTCTCTCCGCGGGAAGCGCGACAGATGCGGGAACTCTGATATACGCGCGCACGGTACGAGAGGGGTGCGTGTTTGAGGTATCTCTGGTAATGTCGAGGCGCGTACGAGCCGGTCCCACTCGCTCATAAATAGTCGATTCCCTCTGCTCTCGATCGGGGAGAGACCGCGAAACGCGCTGAGCTTCGCCTCGGAATAATTCGCCGGCGGAATAATTTATGGAAAGCCGACTGGTGCGCTTTTTTTTCGCCATCCAGCCGGCCCGCGAGGTTCGCGAGTGAGTGTCACCCGTGGCATTTCGAGCGAGGGCGATGGAGTAGGTGTTAAGTAGGTGAGTATGCAGTGGGTGTTCCACTGGATTAGCTCATGGATTTATATATTTAAAATAATATTTACCTGATATCACTCTGCTTAGAGTAGGTATACTGTAATTTCTTAACATTATACCGAATGAAATCTCTACAGTAGTTAAAGTCTATAACGAGGGAAACCTACGCTCGAAAATAGGGAAAGCTACTCGCAGGGAGCCAAGTGTCCAACGAGAAACGGACCTGGAGGTTTCAGGGATCGCTAGAAAAGCAAACGTAGGTTCCTCCAGGTGGTGCATGGATAATTGGCCGATCGGTTGGTAGAGGTTGCGCGTCCGCCATGCGGCTTGCGCCGTGTATACACACAAACACACTCGCGCGCACACAGGGGGAGAGGAAGAGGAAGGAGAAGGCGCGAGAAGCTGCGGTCGGAGGAGAAGAAGAGAGAAAACGGGATCGACAAGGATCTGCTCGATCCTGGGCGACGGTTCGAAGGCCTCTTCTCTGGCCTGGCTGATCTATGAATGGGACCAGGCATCGGAGGAGGTCGTCGGTGCCGATTGGTCGAGGCTGGTACCACTCTGGTACCACATCGACCAATCGTTCCTTGGTCTCTCTCCTCTCTCTCCTCTCTCTGGCCTCCCTTCGTATCAAGATACTGCCGGGCCACCTCCTCTTCCGTCTTCTTTTTCTTCGTTGCCCTTTCCCCCTTTTCTTTCCTCGCCCGTTCCTCCCTTTCATCTTCGGCTCAGTGTTCCTCCGCTCTTTGCTCGTTGCTTCGATGCTCGTGGCCCTTTCCGCGACGGTAGAGCGTTCATGCAAAGATTGGGGGGTTGAAATGGATTTTCTGCGCATTTTGCGAGGAAAAAGTTAATAATTAATTGAATCGTAGATGCGGAATCTTCTTTCGAAGCTATAAGATAGAGCTGCGAGTATCCCACAGGTCTGAAGGGTTACTGGAATGCAGACAGTTATTACTGATTCGAGTATAGTTCTTGGGAAGGAAAATCAAAGGGATTGAGTAAGAGAAAAGTGGTACGGACTCCGACCGGTTGTCAATTATTTCTTTATCTTCCTGGATTTTTACACAATTCCATCGCTATTCCTACATTATTCCCACATCTTCTCTATGGTGGTTCTATTGTAAACCTCTCCCACACTAAGACCACGCGATTCAAATTGCACTTGCGGAACGATTTTAATCGCTGCTCAATAACGCACAATGTTGTAAAGCGACAATTAACTTCTCTTGCACCTGCCAGATGATCTACGAGCCGGAAAAATACTTATCTTGCACGCGCAACAATTCAAAAACGGCGTGTTCTGAAATTAATTGCACGATTCTTGGATCTGCAAGAGAAGTTGCGCAGCCGAAATTTTGCTCTTAGCGGGAGAAAGTCAGTTTTGTGGGAAATAGATGGCTTCCAAAGTCTTGTGGGCTATTTAGAATTCCCGAGTTAGCGGGGAAATCAGAATTCATGGGTCGTGCGGTGGGAGGACATTTTCGATTTTGCAGGTGCAGCCAGAAAGTCTGCGTCTCTTGCAGGTGCAAGAATCCTACAATGAATTTCAGAAAAAGCTGTTTCTGAGCTGCTACACTTGCAAGAAAAGCTTTTTACTTTTACGCAACAGAAGCTTTTTTTATCGCTTACCAGTTTATCTGCAGCTGCGTGGAAAGTAAATTTTCCGTTTTGCAACTTTATTGCGTTATCGCGAGAAGCTGAAATCCGGTTACAAACTTTAAGACGTTAAAGTGTATACTCGGTGTCGCAGAGATATAAAAGTAGTTTGAGAATGATGTAGAGGTAGTGTTGGAGTGGTGTAGGAATAGTGTTATGGTAAACGCACCAATGAACGAACACTTAAGGCTAATGAATGAACACTATTGTAAAATTATGTTTGCAGCGCGATTGATTCCACGTGCTGCAAAAATTATTTTGATATGAAGCAAAATATTAAAAGAAGTCCGATTAATTAGTTGCTTATTTTAATAACTTATTTAACCCACTACATGGTACGTGTTCATTTACTGGTACATCTACTCCATAGAGGCTACTAGTATAGGAATAGTGTGGAAGCGGTATGAGAATGATATAAAGAATGCAAGAGATTTACTTTATCACATTACACTTTAGTTATCATATTTAATCATTTTATATGGTACAATAGATCCATAAAAAGGAATACCTACCAACAATTTTCCCTCTTCTCTGCTTACGAGAGCTATGCAGTAGTATTAGCCACAAATGGCTAGCGGAAAATCAGCAACCGAAGCATCAAGAATCACAACAGCTGTGATTCCTCCTCGCATAGATTTTAACATATTACTATTACAAAATAATTCTAACGCACTAAGTAGTTCCACGAATGTATCAGTACACATTTTAAACCCCGCGCATCCACCCAATTCCAACACATCTCAAGTTTCTAACGCACGAGCCCTATACCACCCCGTTGTTAAATCAAAACCGCCAATGGACGGTTGCAGGCCGGTTGATCAGACTCCTCTGACGTTGCTCCCATTATTGTATTCCATTCCCGTCTCGCTTTATTGGTCTACTCGCGATAATGAATTTATCGGCCCACCTTGCTCGGCCTCTGCCTCCACCTTCCAATCCTCCGTCCAACCCCGCTGAGCCTGCCGGTTCAACCTCGAGGATGATGCGAATCTTTTGGTTCGCGTGAGCATTGTTTGGAAATACGCGGCTGATCAGCGCCGATATACGAGCGGTCTCACCCTTCTGCCTTCCTCCTCTCGGCTGGTCGACGCGATTTTTGCTCGTTCGTCCTCCCTTTTTCGTTTGCGTGCCTCGATCTCTGGTCCCGCGAGGGAGAGCTGGATCGTAACGCGCTGCTCGCGCACACGCCTCGTCTTGTACGCAATTTGTTCCCTTCGACGGAGAAACGCCGCGCACCATGGCGGTTCTGGCATGCTCCTTTTTTTTTTTTTCTTCTCGTCGTGGCCGAGGGATCTCGCGATGAAATCGCCGGCGTAACACAAATACCGCTCGGAAATTTCTTCGGGTGCTTTATCCTCGTTTGCGTCCGAAAGGATACAGAGAAGGGTATAAGGGTATAAGGTAACGATGGCGTAAGGGCGATCGCGAACGCGACCGCGTATCGCTCTCTGGTAATGTTGGATCCAAGGTAATTGTGATACAGGCTAACAGATTGCTGCGCTCCTCTTAGATCTGAACTACACGAAGCGATTGCTCTAACTGCGAGAGAGTACGGAGGGTCCAGAAAGGGGGCAGAAATCTGTAAATTAAGAATTGAAAAGGAAGACTCCAGATGGAGAGGCTCAGCCGATGAAGGTTCTTATAAACGAACGCGAAAATGGGCCAGAGTCACTTGTATTCCTCAGCCAGTGGCGAGCATTTCGAGTTTAATAAAAAAAGAATTATATTTCACAATTATATTTCACAATTAATATTAAATTAGTAGTAAGTTCGTGCATAGAGTTTACTGTATATTATCTGATATATTATCCGATATATAAGCCAAAACCTTTTTCACTCATAACTGTTTGATGATTACTTCGGTTCTCATAACTGTTTCGAGAACCGAAACCGATATTATAACAGTTTTCAACCCCTGATTAGCATTAAAACCGACATTTACACTGTTAGTCTTCTAAATAATTTTGCTAGCAATTCCGTGGTGAATAATAAGTACCGCCATTGATTGTTCACGTAAGAAGGTAGTAACTTAATTGATTTATCAACTGAAAGTTTTAAGAATATAGAGGTTTTGCAACCACGTAACTTATTTCCAGGGAAAGTTGGACTTACACTGATTGGCTCCTAAGCCTTCGTATAGTTGGCGCACTGCATGCGCAATAATGTATTAAACGAATGGGATAAGCGATTGTAAATGTCGCGAGTGGAAATAGTATACCTAGACATAAAGTAGGAACAGAATAACGCGATAGCTTCTAATTAAGAACAGAGTAATCGAGTAGAATTGCATTCCATTAGTTTACCTTTATTGCAACTTACCTCCCAAGGGTCTGGAATTAAGACAATCGGTTCCGAGCTGTATCCACGCTCGCCTAAGACGCTCGGCCTAGCTCAGCAACTTTCACACGCTTCCTCGACAATGCAGGAGCCCCGAAAAAGGAGTGGCGGATGGTTTTCATGTTCCGCGTGTCGCGGATTCTCCTCTCCCACGTCGTGTCAAATGGGAGGACCTTTTCTCGCTGTACACCGTCTCTTTCTGCACGTGCAAAGAACACTCGCGGGCTGGAAAGAACCGGCGGGCCCTTTTCCCCTGAGCGCACAGGGAAGGCGAGCCTCGGCACGATAACGAGGCTGCGAGTAAATTCGCTGCCATTAGCCGCGCGAAAATAAAGAACGAGGGAGATATTAAATTAGCAGCTCGTCGGCTCGATGCCTCGCGTGTCTTCGGCGCCGAGCCCCTCGAAAATCACCCTCCACTGTGTCTTCTCTACTCTCAGCTGTGCAATTTGCTCTCGCATAGCTATCCCGCGACCGATTCAGCTGCCTCAAAAGCTCCGTGTCGTGAGATCGACGCTCGGTCCACCGAAGCACGGCTGGAAATTGGGATGTTGAATATTCGGCGAAATATCTGCATCCCATCCTCCTACTCTCCTATTATCCCAACTATTCTCACGCTCTCGTGCATAAAAAGAAATGCTCGAACTCCTGAATTTTCCCAACTCCCGAAATTACCACTCTTAATAGCAGCTACGGATTGGTTGCTTTAATAATCCTACCGCGAATTGTAATACCAATAATGGAAAGAAAAACGATGGAAAGGCTGGACGAGTTAATTATCCGTGTATGATCGTGGGTCAGTGGCTCGTGAGAGGGTGAACGTAAGGACATTTAGCAACGCATCGAATGAGAGGGCAGCGAGCGATCTCTCCGGCTGTAAGGCTGAACAAGACCAATCGGGACACGATAAAAGGGGCAAAAGAAGGCGGCCGGTACGAGGTCCTAGATGACCTCGGCGTGGATCGAGCTCGATCTCCGAAAGATCTCTTCTCCTCCCCGCGGTTCCAGCGACTAACGAGACGTTTTCCCTGCGCTGGATTTATCGTTCGAGTTCGGCCGAGACATCGGTCGAAGAGCACGTCGAGAGGGAACGGCGATTCGCGCGTCGCGGGCCCCGCTTCACGGCGCTAATCGTTGCCTGGTCGACACCGATCCACCGATCGGCATCCACGCGTACCCTTCAAAGGCTACCCCCTTTGACGTGGCCACGTCACGCGCGACGCTCCGTACGACCAACCAAACGAAATGCCGCTGCCATTTCGTCTCTAACCGGCTGCTAACTGGACTCTTTATCCATTCGAAGCTCGATTAGGCTGCGGGCTTCTTAGCTCATTGGGTGCGCTTATCAGCTACTCGGCTATACGCGATGTTATGTACAGTGGAATGAGACTGGTTGGATGGGGAAACTGGGGAGTGGTGGCGAAATACCGGAGAGTTGCACTGGCAGAGGAAATAGGTGACTTTTAGGTTCCACTTTTCTCTCTATCATTTTTTCTTCTGCTACTTAAGTAGTTAGAAACTTTGGATTTGACCGGAATTTGACGAGAACCCAGCGCTCGCTGACGAATAGTTCTGGATCCAACGGTTGAGTTCTGTTGTCGGTGCTCGAAACCGTATGAAAAATTCCTGGACAGGGCGGACGGGTAGAAAAAGCGGCGGCATAGGAGCGCGGGCGCAAAAGAAACAATGCCGGCTTTGTAGGGAAAGCTCGGCTCGATGGTGGAAGGTGGTGGCCGAGCAGTAAAGTGGCCGAGTCAAAGGGATCGTAATCGGTCGGCGCGAAAAAGCGGCTGCAAGTAAAAAGAATAATAATCTCCCGCTGGAAAGGCGGCCCCGGCTGGCTTTTCTACGGGCGAGGAATGGCAGTCGGGGAGCGTGGCGTGATAACCCTTTCGTTATCGGGGGTTGAATAGGGGGCGGTGGGAGCTTAGCAGCGGACCAGGCGATCCCAGACCCTGATAACGGGCCGATGTCTGATAACTCACACTCTACATTATAATACACAGCACCCAGAGCAGGCTCGCGCAGGCTTCTGTTGTTGTTGCTGCTGCTGGTGCTGCTGCTGCTGCTGCTGCTGCTGCTGCACTGATAGCTTTCGTGGTAGGGATGAATGGAAAGGGCTGTACAGGGTGATTAGAAAGTACGCCCGCGGAAAAGGTTACGTTTGTTTCCCTTTCGACGGTTCTCGTGACTCTCCGGCCATGTTCCGGGGGGAATAAAAGAGTCGGTGACTCGTGAGAGTGTTTTTCCACTCCCCGCTGAATGCTAATTCCGATGGTATCTCGCTGGTAATTCCAGCGTCTCATTGGCAAGCGTTTCCTTCTTTCCACCGCGAAATCATACGAGAATAAAGCTTTCAGCTTCATATGTGAACTTGAGACGGTGGACGAAAGAGGGTGGGAATAGCGCCACCAAAGAAAGTAATCGACACGGCGCCGCGTATACCTGTCCCCCTCGATATTCCAAGTCCGCATCGCAGAAAGATGAAGATACGTTTCAATCTTACGGATGCCCGCTCCCGCGGCTGGAAAAAGCTGGAGCACCGTGGCGCGCGGAGAGGTCGAAACTCGAAAGGAATCAGGGCGACAGTCGGGTTCTTGATCCGGGCGAAAGGAAATCCCGCGAAACGCGGCGGATCCTCGCAACAGCAGTCGGATTCGTGGCGCGTTTCAACGCGAACACTCGCCAGGTTACCACGAGTTCCCAGAGAAGGATTTTGCGGAGAGACTCGAACGCTGGACCCGTTTGATAACGGCTGCCAGCTACGTATCTTGGACCCTGCAGGCTTTATTATAAACCTCCTCCTTCGCCGGCGCCGCCGACCCCCTGTTTCCCTCCTTCTTCAGCCTACAGCCCTCGCCCCGGCCTCGTTCGCACTCTCCGCTCTTCCGCCCGAATTACGAGTATAATCCCCTAAATAGAAAACAAGATAAGGGTAGGCAAATGCTTTTAACGGCCGCTTAAATCGGCCACGTCGCCGGAAACGATGATGATGTCAGTGAATTTTAGAAGAGGATCCGCCAATGACTCTTCGTCGCGGTTGGATAATTCGTTGGGAGGGATCTGAATTCTTTTTCCAGATACCCAGAACAGATTTGGTCACTGAAACTGAAAACTGAAAAAGGGGATATAGAGAAGCGTATCACAAGTCTGTAACACCGCCAGAGAATGTGCGGACCATGCAATAGGAAGGAAAATGGGGCTGAACAGCCAAGAAGACAGAAATCCACGACACAGATTTGTAAGAGCAGCGTAGGACAGCCAGTACAGGAAACAACGAGGTAAGAGGAGCTACAGAAGTAGAAAGAGGGAGGAAGCGGCGGAGCGAAGAGAGGAGAGAGATCGGAGGAAGGAAGAAGCAGAAAGAAGGAGGTGTTGCAGCTACGTATGCCCCGCGAGAAGGGCTATACGGTGGTGGGACCTCTTTATCGTGATCCCCGTCCTGCAGCTCAGCTCCTCATTAGCTCGGCTGCTCATCAATCACTCGTCCACGACCACCGTCTCGTAAAGTCTCGGCCCCCATATCGGCGCAACCCGGCTACCCTGCTTCTCCGTAGCTATCTCGTCCGCGAGGGAACGGGCGAAAAAGAGAGAGAGAGAGAGAGAGATATATACATATATAGAGAGAGGGGAGGATGCTCCGTTTCGTATGTACCGACGGCCAACTGTACACCAAAGTGTATCGAGGAACCCCTCCTTTCTCTTTCCCCTCGTCCTGCCGCGGCTTTTTTCTTCCTTCCCCCCCTTCGTCTTTGTCCGGCCTTTCCTCGTCCACTTCGCCTCGAAGCTGCCCGTCCCCCCCCCCCCCCCCCACGAGTGAGTCCCTTCGACTTGGCCCTCCCCCCCTCGTCCTTCATTGTCCTCACGGTTTGGTCGCTCGTCCTGGCCCGATCTCGCCCCCCGTTCGTTCCACGTCTCCGCGGATGGCTCGCCACGAAAAGAGGCCCGGTGTCGCAATATTTGGACCGTGGCCCGCGGGACCTGTCCCTTCCCTGTCCAGAGATTCGATCGACGGACCACTACGGCCTCTCGCCTCCTCTCCCCGTCGGCTGATCGATCGGCGATATCGGCGCGAGAGGAGAACGGCTGGCCACGTACCTTGGTAGCTATACCGTTTCGGCTCGCTCTCCCGCCGAGAAATTCGTCTTCGTCCGTCCGCCGAGCCGATTAACGGCCATCGCGATTTCTTCCCGGCCTTCTCGCTTGGGAAAAACCAACTTTCTTACAGAGCTTCTTCAACGTTTCAGGCTACCGGGTAGAATTATAGCGCAGTGGACGTTGCAATGATATTTCTCGGATACACTGGCAAGTAGTTTTCTAAAGCATTGGTCAGACATACGTATCTTAACCTCTAAGAAACCAAGCACCCCGAAATTAATCGCGCCTCGCTCTGAAATTCCCGGCCTGCGAGCTCCCACCTTCAAGTTCGCGACGGTCGGAGCGAAGAAGAAGCCGTGAGAGGCTCGCAGGGAATTCGCGACGTCGTAGAAACACACGGAGTGCGCGGCAGAGGGGTGGGCGAGAGCTCGAGGGGGTCGGAGTGTACGTAGGACGAGAGCCTGGCCGGCTCGTTATCAGTCCAGGAGGTGTTATCAGCTGGATGCAGCTCCCTTCCAACTCCCAGCTCCCCCAACCCCTTCGGCAACTCGGCCGAAGGAGAGACGAGGAGCGCGCGGCGCTGCGAGGGAAAGCGCGAGTAGGGGGCGGGCGTGGAGGGACGACGTTCGAAGGTGCACGCTATCTTCCACCCCTGGAGAGATGGCTATAGAGTGCATCTAGCGATAACGAGGCAAGTTAAACAATATCGAGCTATATGAGGGCCAGGAGTCCCGGCCGAAGATTAACCGCGTCTCTGGCAAGAAGATACTTCGGTATCTACGAAGAATCGGCTCCCCCAGGTCTTGGACGTATTTCGGGCTAGCTGGTGGTTGGCCGTCGGCGAACTGGCGGGGGCGGAAACGCGGCCCGTGATTAAGGAGTATCGGTACTTGGGGAGAAACTTGCTGAAACTTCCTCTCTCTTGCGCGCTGCGAGACGCCCTCCTTTTCCTCTTTCTTTTCGCTTCTCGTCCAAGATGCCGCAACGGTGACTAGCCATTCCTTTCCCGGAGAGATTCCTTCTAGGTACTACAATACGACAGAAATCCTCCCACACTACCGCGTAACACGAGTGTGCTCCATCTTTGATCCTCACTTGTTGAATGATTCTCGAGGAGCAGCGAAGAGCTTGAAACGTTCCTACCCCATCGATAGAAATAAATACGGACACCAGCAGGCAAGGTGCCATTCCGAGGAGGGAAATATGCAGGCATCTCCTCGCGGTCCCTTAATTCGATATCCAAGCGCGAGGTGAACGCACAACAGGCAGCATTGTGTAGGGTCGAAGACACCAGCGCGTCGCGTCTTATTATCGGCGACGGACCAAACTCTCAGGCGTCCAGACGCTTGTCTTCCCCCGATTCCTTTCCCTTCGTTCCTCCCGTTCCTCCTTTCTCAGCCCCGTAGAAGCTGCCCATCCCCGTTTCCTACCCGTGGCAGATAGAGTCCGCGATTAGACCGGGCAGAAAAAGTTTTCTAATCGGCGGATAAGAATTTCGCGTGACCCGTCGACTTCTCGCGGATTATTTCACCGCGGGACTCTCCCTTTCGCGCCCCCTTCTCGCCGCGACTAAACGTGAGATTTTTCGGGGTTAATACCGTTGTAGACGGAAGTTGTACTCGTTTCCCTGTAAAACTGTTATCGTTCTCGTTTGATCCTTTTTCTTTTCGCCCTGCTTTCGGTTAACTCAAGGAAATCTACGCCCGTAGACTTGGAACGACTTCGGGGTACGTTCGGGAGCACGTGGCGGTTCGAGAGACTAGCAGTAGTCGGACTCGGACAGATCGACGTTCATCGATCCAAATCCTTGCGCCGAAATCCCATAGAAAATCGACATCCACGATATCAGCGATAGGCGGTCCATCGGGCTTCTCCGGATAGCGAGATTTGCGATACGTCGCGCCTCAAAGTGCAGCGGATCGCAATACGGAACACACCGATGATCGAAGGTCGGTGGACGCAAAAATAGAGCGATAAATCGCTTGATATCTCGAGTCCGTGCGCGGCTAGGGGATCTGGGAGAAGGATTCTAATCGTTTCGCGGCGAGATTGAAAATATATGTCGCGAGAGTACGAGAGCGTTCAGGACCCGAGGAATAGTCGGTCGATGAATCATCGACACGGAGAAAGAGATAGAGAGAGATGGAGAAAGGGCACGGTAGTGTGCGCGCGTACGTGTGCTCTTCCATCAGTTCCCTTACGATAATGCATCCCGTCGGGGAATGAAATTTTATTTCCCTCGCCAAGATACCGTAATCGCTGGCAATTGCTACCTCCGTCGCGGATATTTCACGGCGCGTCCCGTGGCATTCCACGAAACCGAACGGTTTTCTTTGTTGCTCGTCACAGAGAGCGCGCCTCCTCCTTCCCCATCAGATTGATAACGTTTTATCGGCGAGCCTCGCGAATCGCAAGCGGGGCCGCCACTTTGTTTGCGTCGCTTTTCGCCTGGATAAGACGAGGAAACCGATACCGCTGCTGTCCGTGTACTATTTCTCTCGTCGTCGCTTCGATCATCCCTTTCTCAAGGACGAGCGAACGAATCTTCTGTAACGTTGTCAGTAAAGTTTACCGAGGTTTCGTAGAAGCTAGGTGGCGGATGTGGAGGTTAAACAAGTGTCTTAAAGCTTGAGAACTAATGTTCCAAGACGATGGAGGATTTGGATGATACGATGAGCGCTGAGGGTGAGGATTGTATTTGGATGACGCAGATCTCGCCACCGATGATCGATGAGCATCCTTCGAAACCGAAGAAAGATCACAGGATTAGCTAATCGAGGTGTCTCGCGAGAACCAGGTGCGTGCACGCGCCCCTCGAAAAACGGAAAGAGTGGAATGGTGGCGAGATAGAGGGCGGAGGGGGGGGGGGGAGGAGAGGGAATGTCTGGTGCAGGCGAGGAGAGGGAAAAATCTGGTCGAAGCCTTTTAGACGGTTTACGAGCCCGCGGACGTGGTATATCTCGAAGGCTGCCGAAGAGAAAGGCGCGGAGACACCACGCACAGGGAAGAGGAGACGAAGACGAAGAGGCGGCGGAGAGGGAGCGAGGTCGGTCGGCAGATACGAAACCGTCATCATATTGAAAACCATAATTCGTGGGACTCGGGGCCCCAGGTACGTGGCCAGGGGCGTACCGTGACCGCTATCTGAATCGCGTCACAATAAATACTAATTCCTGGAAGGTGGCCCTTGGCATTATCT
Organism: Andrena flavipes; assembly: GCA_963971345.1. Lineage (NCBI taxonomy): Eukaryota > Metazoa > Arthropoda > Insecta > Hymenoptera > Andrenidae > Andrena > Andrena flavipes. The sequence continues at coordinate 37,270,348 of OZ020481.1, forward strand.
GAGGACCGTGTGGCAAAGTCACTTATACTTACTTATACTCCCCTCTTTCTGCTCCCTTTCGCGTCCAACCCTCCTCGCCCCACCATCCCTCCGTCCCGCCGTCGCTCGATAGAACGAAAATAATTATTTCCGATAGGTGGACGATAGTCTCTCGGGGCCCTCGTTATTGCTTATGCTTTATGCCAACATCCCTCTTTCTCCCTTCTATAGTAATCTCCCATCGACTCTCCCTCCCCCCTTCTCTCTCCTTCTCCCCGCACTCCTCCTTTTTCCCCGCCGTTGTCTCGTTTTCGCCGCGCTTCCTTGCTTTTCCTTTTCTCCCACAACAGCCTTTTTCTTCGCCTTCCTCGGCCACGACGATGCCTCGTTCGTTATCCAGGGAAGCCTAATCGGAGACCATCCGTCAGTCTAATGGAGAACCGAACGGGGTTTGACTTCGCTACAGCGACGTCGTTAATTCGTTCCTCCTGGTTCCTGCTTTATTTTCGATCCTCGCGCAGGACGGCCGAGCCACGTGTGCGTCGTTTGAACATCAGTCGGGGGAGGGTGGAAGATGAATGGTCGAGGCAGTGACGAGGACAATAGACCAAGCTCGCAATATTGCAGCCGTTAAGTGGATCGTTTCTTGATTAGGCAGGTCACCTAATTTTAGGAGTTATATCGACACAAAACTCGATAGCATTCGGTGACTAAGTATAACGAAGCAGAAATCATTTTCTTCGGTATCGTCTGTATCTGACGTCGATTATTAACAGTTTATACTGTGACGTCGCCTTTTCTCGCCTTTACTTTCTCCTTATGTACTGCGTCTTTTTTTTTTTTGTTTTTGTTTAAATAGTAATAATAATAATAATAATTTACAGTTCAATATTCTTTGAAATCACTGTCGACAGAGAATGGGAATGACACTGGGAGAAAGACAGATTGGGGATGGACGAAGGTGTACGGAGAAACGGGGGTTGCTATCATCGGTACGTAAGCTGGAAATATCGCGACATCGCGGCGGTTGTACGCTGTAAAAATATTTTAAGCTGCCCCCGAAGGCGGGACACAGGTTAGGGGTCGGGCGCCTGAAAAAGCACGATTACGTTTACGACTTCCCTCTGTGTCTGTCGATTTACCCCTACGTCTGCATTTTCCCGCGCGCGCTTGGAAGGGCTGGTCCTCGCCGCGTGCTCGACAAATTTTCAATGGAATTTCAGCTGTTTTCCTCCCTCTTCTAACGCCGCTTCAGCTACGTCTTAATTACTATTCGTGGAACACTTGAAAGGAAGTACTTGTCGCTACAGTCCCGGTGTTGACAAATTTTCAATACACACTTCTGAAAGATTCACCTATCGCGATCGTCGCTCGGCACAGACGAGGGAGAAAAATACACAATTCACGAGAAGCTTGGTGCAAAAAGCAAGTTCGATTGCGGTATCGAGCGATTGCGGGTTTCGCAAATCGTCGAACAATTAAAAAGAATCCGCCAGATAAAGGGGTCAGCCTGCAATCCTGCAATGTATCACTGCGGACCGATGCAGCCGCCAGATACATAACTATTTTATCGTTCGAGTGCCTCGAAGAGTAAGCAGACAGCGGAATAACGCATGCAAATCCACGGTCGCCGCAGCGATTTTTGTCGTCCCTGGGAAACGTAGGTGTGAGAGAACGAAGCATGACCGAGGAGTTTAAGCTCGAGGGCACAATGGAGCCGTTCAAAGCGCCTCTGGGCCAAAATTCCGACGAGGTAACGGAAAGAAAGGAATTGCCGCGAGTCAAATATTTGACTAAGTGATATCTCTTATAGAAACGCAGCCCGATGCGCGTCGTATTTCGGAATCGTCCACCTTTCACGATTATCCCCGCGCACAATAAAACCCTCCCCCTTCGTTTCCCTCCTTTCCGCAGCTCCTTTCTTTCTCGCGATCTCCGTCTATCCGGGTCGGTTCAGAGTTTCGCGATAAAATCCGCGATAGCACGTCAGGGGGCGATAGATGAGCAAAAGGGGAGATAGCCTTTGGTGCACCGACGTGGCAAACCAAAAGAGAAGGGAGGGAGAAAGTGTGTGTATGTGTGCCCGCGCGGGGCTGTGTAAGAGGAAGAAAGAGGGACGAGAGATAGAGGAGAGGGAAAGATAAGCTCGATTATGATCCCCGGTGGTTAAAGTCGAAGTTTTTACGGTAGATAAGGTCGCACGAATGGGTTGCACGGAGATAACACCGCGTCCGCTCTCCACCGTCCTCCATCCCTGGCTCTGTTTCCCTCGGTAGCCTGGTGTTGCTTTTCCTCCGAGCTGCGCCATTTTTCTTAATAAAGCCCTGCACCCTTTTGCACCGCAACGGACGTGACGTGGACGCTTAACCCGATTTCTCGCGCAGGGCTCGACAGCGGGGGCGATAGTCTCCCTTTGCGTTTGTGGAACGGAGGAGACGCGACGGGCGCGCGTCCCCCGAGTAGTTTCTCGGTGGAAGATTGATCAGTGGAGGCATAGCCACGAGACAGGGTAGATTTTGCAGGGATGCAGATACTCGGTTTAAAAATAAGTAAGTTTGATATTACAATGCGAATGATCATCGTCGAATTAATACAGAAAAATTAGAAATTTAAAAGTTTTCCGTATCTAGGGTCGTGTAAATCCGCATCACAGGCGGCGACGAAATATCGAAAGTCGAATAAAATAAAATACGTGGATGGCTCGCGGTGGGGAAGGTCGATAAGCGACGGAAAATTAACTTCCACTCACGCCGCGCCACCGCGTCGACTTCCTCAGACACCCGATAAAAATCCATTTCCACGTATCTACCCTCCCCGGCCCGATTTACGGCTCCTTCGCCCCCAACGAGCGTAAGCAACGTGCCGCAATATCATCGGAATTGAGCGATTCCACCCTGCCCCGCCCCTTGAAAGTGTAAAGCGGCAACTTCCACCGCGCCCCACCCCCGTCTTTCCCGCCTTACACACCCTCGATCGCAAACGAACGTACGTGCCTGGCCCCGAATCGGTGCATCCGTATGCATAATGCAGCCTGCAACGCGGATATAATTTTAACGAGCCACACAGACCCCTACAGGCACCCCTCGTAAACACTGGTAAGCCGATGCTTCGTTTGGCACTTTATGCGCTCGTGTTTCGGCGAAAGTTGGAGGGGAGGTTGTATTAGGGGCGCGAATGCGATGGCCCGAGGGTTTAAACGTTTTTCAATGTCAATCCGTTTAACCTCCCGCGGAAATGAATTGCACGGAGTTATAGTCGCTTGCGTAGAACTGTTTAAAGGCATTCAAGTGATTTTCGTAATCTGTTCCGGCACTCTGCGGGAGAACCACCCCCTTCGTGGTACATATTGCTATGTCGTCGCAGTTTTACGCCCATCCGCCGCCCTCTTTCGTTCTCTTTAACTGTTTATGGCCTGTGTACTAGGTTCTTAGAACATTTTAGAGGCCAGTGGATGTGCAGCCTGGTTATACCGAGATACAACAGCGGGCGTTTCGCACCGGGCACGTATAAGTACGTGAGAGTTCGCAACGCTGGGGATTGTTCGTGGACAAGCTCGTAAATAACGCTCTTCGACGCCTTGGACTTTCCGATATTTCGCGACGGCGTTACGAGAATCGATAGGAAGGAAATGTTTCATCGATTTAACTCTTTACCGTCGACTTTCCAACGCGTTTCTGGCGCTGCAACGGCTCCTCTACGCGTCGGAGAATTGGGTTTAAAAAATTGGGGTATGAAACTCCTTTGGAGGACAAGATAAACACAGCCCTGGAGAAACAGAAACGAGGAAGAAGAAGAGTATTTTTTTATTTTTATTGATAAACGGGGACAGGACTCCATTAGTGTACATAGTTGGTATTACAGTTCTGACGGACGAATCACAAGTTTCGCAAGTAGCCATCCATGGTAGCACAGTATGAGTTAGCTACACTACATATGCGATTTACAGGGTCAGAGTTGACTATTGAGGAGATATACTGCTGGGGATGAAAAGTACGTGTAAATCTAAACGATCTATTGGGAGCATATGTAGAAGTTAATCAACTCAAGGAGTTGAGGGCAATTAATAAGGCACCGATCTGACTCACGCCAATCTGAACTAAAATCATGTAAAATATTAAAAGTCAAACAGACTTCAAATTTAAACTCCTGCATTTAAATTATACTTTAATTCAACATCGAGGTTACATCTTTATAAATATGAACTCTCTAAATCTTTAAAACCTCGCAAGCTTCGAAGCCTTCAAAGATTACCAAATAAAACCAGAATAGTTCCCCCAGGAGCCCAAAAATCCTCGTTCCAGGTGGGAGTCGAGCCTAAAATCGCAATTTCCATGTAACACGAGAGATCTAGACGAATGAGCGCGCGAGGAACGAGGCCCTCGCCGACGAGAAAGGAAAATCGAAAAAGAGGACGAGCCTGAAGGGGGAGGAGGGGCAAGGTGGCGAGATATACCGGGTCCTCCCATTGATAATTATTCATTCGGTCGACTTCCAGAGCGGTTCGATATCGATCTTAAAACGTCGTCCAGAAGGTAGGCGAGAAGTGTCCTGGTCAGATACGAAATCTTGGTGTGTCGGTTCACCGTCGTCGTCGTCGTCGTCGTCGTCCTCGCCGTTGTCCTCGTCGTCGTCCGTCGGCGGTGGGAGGGAGTATACGATGGAACAGGAAGGAAAGAGAGACAGAGCGCGGCCTTAATGTATGCACGTCGAGGTCCTGCCGAGCGATAATTGCCCGATGTGGCATTGCCTTCGTGGCAACGAGCATTGGTCACGTCTCAATGTTTAAGCCCCGTTCACAGTGTCCCCGATTGGATGATGGACGCGGCTTCCCCAGCCAGGACACGGTCTCTACTTAAACAAATCATTTGGCTTTGAAAATCCTACTTCAATTCTGTACAGTAAAGAACGTCGGATCTTTACCAGCTTCGCCATGTAAGCTTCTTGCATTAGTGGGGAATTTTGCATGGGACTAGCTACGGCTCCCTGTTATCTGTGCGAAGATAGGGCCTTGAAACTACCTTCGATCACACATGTCTCAAATTATCTAACCCCCCTCCCCTCTAATTGCGCTAAAATATACCAAAGGAAGTGGAATGGTTCGAATGGTTCTCCTCGACGCGATGATACAACGCCGACGTACGGGTCCTTGGCAGGGAACGCGATATGGTTCGCGAGGAGCGTTCCCCAGGCTGTGGCCGTTTCTCATGGCCGGCTGGCGCGCATGGTCCTCGAGGAAATTTGTAAAGAGTCGAATCGCCTGGATCCTGGCCGAACAGAGGGCCGAAAGGTAACGAGACTAAAGATTGACCGGATCAGATACGACTGGGTAGGACCGGCCAGTCCAGATCCTCGAGATAGGAGAATTTAATAACCTGCTACGTAGCGGAGGGGGAGGATGGCATGGGCGACGGGGTGGCTGGAAGGTGGTAGAGGGAGGGGGTGCAATAATATCGGGAGATATCGATCTTTAATTAGGCACGCAGCGCGGGAACGGGAGATTAGATCTCAGCTAGACGAGAAGCAAGTTCTGGCCATCTTCTCTCCTCTTGTTTCTCTCGCGTCCCCTCTCTCCCACTCCCTCTCCCCTCCCACTTTCAGCCGCCCTCCTCTTTTTTTCTCTGTTTCCCCGGTATTCCCCTCCGCTGGCCCTCCAAAGATGTTTCGGCCACGCCGTAGTATCCTCTCCTGCCACAATGAGACTCGATCCAGATCCATTTTCGTTGATTGTATCGAAAGAATGAAGAAAGGGAGTTCGATGGTATCGCGCCGACTCGTCGGAATATTTTGTGAATATAATTGCCTGGATTTGTTTTATTTGCTCGTCCGGGGAAGCCTCGGGGTAGCCAGCCTTTTGTTGGCCCGTCCCGAAGCGCGTTTTTATCTTCTGCCTCGCTGGCTGACGGAAGAGGACCGGAGGGTGATTTGGTTACGCGGTGCCGTTTGTCGAACGGAACTCGATCGTCGAAGCTTGTCCTGACACAGTTTCGCAGGGTTCAGCGATTGTCTATTATAATCCCGAAGCTACGATAATCCATATACTTAAAGTTTATTTTCGTCGGCTACTCGACTTTGTTATTTGCCACGGTTACGCCCAAAATCGAAAACTGTAGGGGATATACAAGTCTGAGAGATCAGCGAGACATTCCATCGCCTCTGATCTTGTCCAGAATGGATGTTCTCTCAGTGATCACAGCGAATCCAGTCAATTTCAATTAACAGCAAGGACCTGGAGGAGCCGCAGTCTCTAGCTTTAAAAGCCATCACTGCCAGCCACTAAGAGGTGCAAAAGAGTAACTTAACTCGCTCACGTGCTTCGCCGTAGAGGAGGATGTTTTGCTCCCTCCAGAAAACGGGAATTCGGAATTTTAATCGAAGGAGGAGAAGGGTATGAGATAATTTTGAACGCGTGTACGCAGGCACGAGCCCGTGTACCACGCGCATTGAATATGCAGAGGCTGGGATATGCTTTATACGTGTCGACGATTAAGCCTTAAAAGATGGGCCAGTCATTAAGAGATAGCAGCCGTTGACACCGCGGAGACACTCGAGCCGATAAACCTTGTCCTTTTGCCTTGGTACTCACGCCTCTGGGCTTCAACCCTTCGCGGTTCCGTGCTTTTTTCTCCTACCTTGCATCGGGTATATTTAAATCGACGCGGAGAGGCTCGACTCGCGATCGTTGTACAGGCAATCGCGAGATGAGCAAGTTCGGGGACTAAAAATCAAAGAGTGCGACGCTTGGAGAGTGTACTTTCTTCCGGGTAAAAGAATAGAAATTGCGTCGGAACTCTGAGGAAAAATCGGGAAATAACCAGGATTCGTAAAGAAATTCCACAAATTATAAGGCAACTACTATACGAAAGAAACTTGCGTGAGAAGAGCGCAAGCGGCAATTCTGGGAAACAGTATGAAGCTTTCGAGGAGCTTCTCTCGCGAGTTTGCTTCAGTTCGTTTGAGAATAGATCACGGTGACGTACCGAGAGGTCGCCCCATCAGAAAACCGCGATGGAATCCAAGTGGTCGTAGCGTTTCCCTTGTTAAAAGGCGCGCATAGCGCGGCCGGACGGTCGGTTTCTGGTTTTCGCCGGCGAACAGAGAAAAAAATCGCCAGCAAAAGCAGTGAAAACCAAGTCGGTGACAGATGGCGAGTACTGATAACGTCTCTCGAAGGTCCTGCTAGCGAGCGAAACGACCTGCACGGATCCTGTTCCTGTCGCGAGATAAAAGAAGAAACAGCTGCGTCCCGGCGCTGCTGATCGGAGATCGGCTCCTTCCCCGTACCAGAATGCTTTCGACGTAGGACAATCGTATGGAAATTTATGGGGATCATTTGTTTATCTATTTATTTACAGACGCGACAGGCCGGTGACCGCGAAGGACAAGGGTTAACTGCGACGAGGGGGGGGGGGGGGGGGGGCGATTTTAATGACGACGGTGACGACGAATTTTGGGGAGGATTTGCGGTTAAAGTACAGATGGCGTCTCCGTTTAGATTATTAACTTAACCCTTAAAGCTAGGGAAGTTAATTAAAATTAACGTTACCCTTCAAAGCTAGGGAAACACTAGTTCAACTTATGAAGGAATTCCAAGTCAACGAAATGACCCGAATGACTTAGTTACGGTAAATAATGAAAGGGATCGAACAGGACTCTGTATCATCTACTAAACCCTGGCCATTAGAACGTAACTCGTAGGTAATGGCAATAATAACAGCTTATCTTTATTCACTCGCCTCGATAGACTAATAATATTCCCAGCTAGTAATCGACATGCGTTTCGTTGCGGCGGGAGGGGGGGGGGGGGGTGGGGGCATAGGCGGTGGCCGATCGAGTAATTAAGTGGTAATGGCTGAAAGTCGAAATGTTAAGCTATCTCGTCATGATATCGGCCACCGGGATTTATCGTCGCCCTTTAGCATAATTACTATCATTATTGTCGTACGTGTGATCGCGCGCGCGCTTGCGGCAACTCGGCGTAAATGGAAGAGCACGAGGAACATGGACACAGCAACACGCGACGCGTGATGTTTTTGGTGCCTCCTTGGTTGTGTTGCATTCGCTGAAAAAGCAACGAACAGATCCAAGAGAGATAAGTACTCGATCGAATCGCCGAGCGGTGTAATTAAATTTTCGAGTCGATTCGCGAGATACACGTGCGTACGACCTCGAGCAATCGTTGCCACTCTGTTCCTAGAAGGACCCTTGAGAAAGGAACGCCTTAATTTCTTTGGGTTACGCTCTTCTTGTGGTTTCTTGTGAAGTAAGCAGCTATTTAGCAGCAGTCTTCTCGCTAATTCCATAAATCGTTTTATGGGTAGTTAGGCTGATTGATTTTTGCGTTGTCGATGATATAACACGTGCGTCATAATCTAGCATGGGTCAACAGCGACTCGCGATGCGACTAATAATACCTAGCATCGACGACGTGATTTGCATCTGACTGGATTGAATAGAAATGGGGGGAAATGAGGGTTTCTCTGTAAGGAAGCGGATGTGTTCAGCGTTACTTATGGGCACCAAATTCCATCCCCCGAAAGAGCAAAACTGGAACACTACCCCCGCATTCAGCACAACACCTACCCAAGAACCAAAATCAATCGGTATCGACTTACCATCACCGCCAGAACCCCCTACTCTCTCCCCGATCCATCGTCCGCCTAGGACACCGTGACACCAGAGATTTAAAGGTGTGAAAATCCCGTAGACACCGAAATCCTTCGTGTTCTTCGATGCCCAGCTTTATGGCCGTGCATCGTTCAGTCGGCTGACGAAATTCCTGGCCAGAGATCGGAGGCAATTCGAATCGCCCCGGCCGCCGTCACAGCACACACGTATGACGGCCACGTATAGCCGGCGTGCGTGTTGATACGCAGATAGAGACGAGGTGGACGTAGTAAGAGCTTTGCATGAATAATGTGCTCCACGACGTGATCTGAACTTCTTGGAAGGGATGGACGAACGTGGACGGTCTGTACAACACGCTCTCTTTCTCTCTCCATCCGCCGTCCCTCCTCTCTCCCCCGCCCGCCTCCCACTCTGCCAGCCACCCACCCCCTCTGAGCCGAGGAAGAAAACGAGGCAGAGGAGCGAAGCTACGGAATAAAGGTAGATCGAAGATACGGGATCGATCGGGGTAAGATTTGCGTTTTAATGAGGTGTGCCCTGCGCCGATGCCCGCTGAATCTTGAAGAGTTAAGTGTAACGGGACGAATTGAATTGATCGATTGCGTACGATCCTCTAATTGATTCGGGACATGGACGGCCGAGTCCGCCCAGGTAAATTGTGTATAATGTGTAGTACCGACGCGCGTGATCCTCGTCCACCAGGTAGAATGCTGAAGGATAGGGCTGTTAGGTCCGCTGGTTCACGGAGGACGTTCCGATGGGAACACGATGGTTCTTGTTTAATACACGTGCTTTCTGTGGGAGCCTTTGAGCTACTGTAATCTGTGATCTGTTTCACGATTAAGACACTCGGAGGATGTTCTCCTCGATGCAACCATGTGTTACACTTGGTAACAGTAGTAGAAACGAAGCGATGGGAAGCCTAGGTGATATCTAAGCTGAAGCTACTTGTTCCTCCGATGCGAGAGTTCAAAGTCCCCTCGGAGCGGTTTTTCACCTGCCCAACACTATCAGGGCCCATAATCGTCAAATTGAACCTGCCGCCAGGGAATCCGTGGGTCAGACCCGGTCACCCCGAAAACCGTGGACGACTGTCACCGCGAAGGGAAGACGGTCTCGTGGAGGAACCACCGGCCGCGAGGGGGGCCGACGGGAACACGAGGAAGACTCGTGGAGAGTCGCGCGGCGTAGGAGCCGATGAGAAGGTTGCGACTTGAGCTCTCACTTAGCAGCCGCAGTGTCACGATCGGGACGGCTGCATTAGCATATCTCCACGATGCAGCGTGTAGAGCAGAGAGAAAAAGGCCGTTGGCTGCCGGCGAAAGAGAGAGCGGACGGCAGAGACAAAGAGGGGAGCAGGGTGGACAGAAAGAGAAAAGCGAAGTGTGCTCATGGATGCATCGGTACGACTGGCATGCATCTCTGGCATGGGTCGTGGCCCCGTGAAAAGAGGGCGCACACTACCATAATACGAGTTGGAAAGAAGAACAAGAAGAAGAGGATGACGACGACGACGAACGCGACGACGACGACGACCGCGACGAAGAAGAAGAGGAGGAGAGGACTCACTCAGGGCTCACCAGCCCTGCCTGTTACCTGTACGTCGCGTGTTTGCCTACCCGCGTCACGATCAGGATCCTATTTGCATAGCGCCGATGAAGCTGCTACCGTTGCGCTCGTTTTCCTGCCACCGGTGTGTGTAACCCGTCGCCTTCTGCTCGATACGCGCCAAGCTTCCTCGGGACGATCGCGAGAAGGATGTGGCGAGAACTCAGGAAGCGATCGAGCACGGGGGAACTCGAGATTGGTGGTCCGAGTTCTGAAAAATTCAGATACAATGAAAGAGTGCAGTTAGGTGAATCGTTTATAGGACGGCGAGGAGTCGGGAAGCGAATCGGAGCTGGGAGAACTCATTGGCGAAGGTCTCGGGAACAGAAATTGGGATCCAAATGAGGAGGAATAATCAATTGGCTAACACTCTGTTAAGGGTCTTGAAGAAATCTTGAACAGAATCGATAGACCGAGATTAGAGAAAGTTCGTAATAGGGGTAACAGGAATATTAATATCATGGTGTTTTGAGGAGTCGCCCTGGTACACGTGACGCGATAAATCATAATGCGTTACGTGACCGAAAATCAGCCACGTGTCGTGACGTATAAAACGTGGGTACCTGGACATAATGAACGGGTACGTAGGTACTTTCTTCTAATATTTATCACAGTCACGGTCAATAATGCCGCGCTTGTGTGGCTCCAAGATATGACCGTGCCGCTTGAAATAGTTACCCAGTAAATCGTAATATCAGCAACTGAAACTTATCTGCTGGAAACAGCCACCTTCTCGGCATATTTAATGAAGAAACTAAAGGTCGAGTGAAAGTGTTAACTACCGCCTATGGGATATCTCATTTTCACGCTGTAATTAACGCTTTAAGCGCCAACGGTGTACATACGTACAATGTACATACACACCGGCAGAGTTATCACGCCACAATGTTTGAAAACCGAGCGACGAACACTATCGAGCAGCCATCCAGTTTAACGCTCGTTGCGCGAAATTAATTAATCTCCACTTGCTTCACATTAATCGTCAGCTGCTACCGTCAGTTACTAAACACTCGCCAGCTCGTAATAGACACATCTCCGCAACGTTCTCCGACGATCACCGACACTGTTCAGGGAATCCAATGCGCGATAAGTGGCCATTCGCAAGAAAGCACTTTGTTCCCCCAAAATGGGGTAGAGATGGCGCGATCGCGGTAAGAAGATCGCGTTGGACGCGTGGTAAGTTCGAACGGAGAGTTGAGGCGAGACAAGTGGAAGAAGTTGGACGAGGGGAAGAAAGCCGTAAGTGGCGAAGAGCGCGGAGCTTCCGAAGTCCGTTTCTCACGCGGCTCGCGGCTGTTCGTTTTCTCGCATAAAGCGGCGCGGCGGTCGAAGGTGTACACGGGCGCGGTATCGGTTCCGAGAAAGGCTTATCAGGCCGCGGATATGTTAATGGCGGCCGTGTTCCCCCCGTCCCACCCCCTTCTTTTCGAGATATATTACACCCTCAGCACCCGGTGGTGGTTGCGGTGGCGGGCCGTTGTAGGTGGTTGCAGCAGGCGAGTAAGGTGCAGCCCTCTCGATCGAGAACGTTTGCATGCACGCGCAATTAAGAGTGGTCGAAGGCGGTAACGAGAATGAAAGGCAGAATGCCAGATATGTTGTCAGAACGTATTTCACTGATTCTACGCGACCACGATGTATGGTGGTCTGTAAAACCCTTTGGAGTACGTTTAGCTGTGACTTGTAATGCGAGTGGTTAAATTAAATGTATCCTAGAACTGGGAATACCTATGTGCCCTAGATCGATGGTGCCCTAATGAACGCTTCACTACATACATATAAATCTGAAGTGAACGAGCCGACTCACCGATACGTCAATGCTAACAATGATCAACTGCAACCGCATACAGAGAGTGACAGTAATGTCCAGCTATTTTGATCAGCTTTATCATACCGAAGCTCGCGTCTATATCCAAGGTGGACGTGCACCCCCTCCGGTCCCAGGTAGCTTGTACGCGCGTGCAATTAAGAATGCTCGCGGGACTGGTACCTAGGGGGCGACAAGCAAACGAAGAAATAGACGCCGGAGCAGATAGCATTAGAAAAGAGAGGAGGCGGAGAGGAGAAAAAAGAAACGAAGGAGACAAGAGGAACGTGGTGCTGGCGAGGCCTGCTGCCGATCCATCGATGACCGCTTATTTACAGAGAGGCAGAAGGAACACGACTGAGCTGTAGATGCGAGGCCTGGATAGCCTAGAAGAGCGCTGCAACCCTTTGCCCAATCTCCTTCGGCATCTCGCCTCCTCCCCCTTCGCCCACTCTTATCCTCTTCGCTCCAGCAGACTACCAACCTCCTCCAGCCTCGCCCAACCAGGCAATTAAAGCATCCGGGTAATTCGACGGGCGATACGCGTGTCGCCTCGATTCCCAAGACATCCCACCTGGACGTCTGACTCTGCGTACGGTGTCCTGATCGCGGATATCCTCGAGATCAACGTCAAAAGGGGGGCGGTTTCGTCTGCGCGCTAGAGAAGTTGTTAATGGTGTAACAGAATTTGATTGGGACGGCGATAGGTTCGAGAAGAATCATACCTCATAAAATACTTAAAGATATTAGCATTAGAATAGCTGGACTCTTAGCCAACAACACCTACACGCTAGTCGAAGGTGCCTTAAAATTTAGATGGAATATTCTACGCTACTGGTCCCTGCAACCAACCAAGAGACGCGAATAAAGTATCATACCTGATCTAGCCCCGTTTCAAAACCACCGCTCTCAAAGTTCAAGCGTCTCAGGGGTGAGAGCAGATGGGCATAGATAAGCGGGGTCAGGCGAAGCATCCGTGCATCTGCCATTGATATCTTCGCGAACGTTGAAACAGGGATCCCTGAAGCGTTCCCAAAGAGTTGGAGGAGAGACAAGCGATACCATGGGATGTTTCGGCGAGCAAATAACCCAAACAACCCTGCCGATGTCGAGCTTGAACCGAGATTTCGACGCGGGTGTAGCCCTCTTTGGCGTCGGACAGACACGCCGTGCGTCCCGCGGGTGGTGGGGATTTCAGAGGCGTGTGAAGGGTGCAGCCGAGTGGGGTGGCTCTGGAAGGGGGGTAGATAGATGAATAGAGGGAGATAGGTAGAAAGGGAGGCCGGAGAGAAGGGGCAGAGGGTACGCAAAGGCTGGCGTGGCGAGCGACCATTAGGGAGCCGAACGGCCATAAGGACGCATCGTTTAACGTGCGTGTCCTGCCTTCTTTTTTTCCCTTCTATTTTTTCTGCCGCTGGCCTCCACTTCCGGCTGAGAGCGAGACAGCCGTCGTACCCTCCACGTGGATCCGTTTCGTGGCTATGGTTGTTTCTCGAGAGACAGTGGATTGTCGTTGGGGCAGCTTCAGAAAGTGTACGGGCAATACTTTACTTTGAAACTACTATTGTAACGATTCCGCTCGCCTTCCTTCGTTTTATAATTTTGGGAAAAGACGGTTGGGTATAGTTTACTGGGGGGTGACTTGGTGCAATTGTTGACATGGACGTCGTTGGGCGGTGTGATTGATTAGGGAGGAAATGATTCTATATAATCTGGTTTGCTTGTTTCAGGGGAGGATGAGGAATGGAGCGACTCGGAGAAGACACCATCGGTGAGCAGTGGCGTGGAGGGTGGTGGTTCGGCGGTTTCCAGCCCGATCGCGCCGGTCGTCGAGGAGGAATCGAGCCTGCCGCCACCACCGAGACTGAATCCCCCATCCTCGTCGGGTGCCATCGTGAATTCGGCCGCTGAGGATATCAGATTGAGGCTTAGCGTGCTCTCCGAAGACGCTCGGAAACGACTGGCTAGTCTTACTGAAGATATCGAGGTAAAGTGAAGATATCTGTTCATTTTCTTTTCGCAATTAGACACTAACAAATCAGCTAACAGATTTTGTTCAATAAGCACGCATGTAAAGTATGAATCCCTTAATGTTCACCTTAACTAGGTTGCTAGAAGCTTGAGAGACCGACATGTTAGCTCGAAGCCGAATCAGACGCGAGAGTCGAGTCCCAAAGATACGGACGAGGAAGCCAGCATGGTCGTGGTCAAGGAGGAAGACTGTCAACCGAGGTCGTCGTCTTCGTCTACCTCCTCGACCCGAAGAAGGGAGTCCGTCTGTAGGAGAGACTCTGAGGACTCGTTGAGGCGGTCGAACGTGGATGAACCGCCCTCAGAGAAAAAGCAAAAGCTCGACGACGAAGCAGCACCAAGACTGAGACTTAATACTAGTCTGGCGACGGATCCTGCTCTTCGACCCGCCGCCGTGGCAGCGCTCACCGTCAAACCGGAGAATACCTCGCCGCCAAACTCTGTGCCACCTCTGCCAGCTGGACTTCAAAATGGTAATATCTAACGAGTCCACTTTAAATTAGTTGATGTTTGAATAGGTACTCTTCAAGTGCCTCCCTATGTTCCTTCCACTAACAATAATGCCTAAAATGAAGGCTCCGGGGATACATCGCAGCAATTCTAATGGAGCAATGAAAATTGCAGCAATAGCGTCAGGTCGGTTGTTCGTGCTGCCAACCGACGGCAAGGAGACGATCACCGTGGAGCCAGCCAGGCCAATTCCTCTGATCTGCCCACCCTGTGGTATCCGCTTCAGCTCGGCGAGCACCCTGGAGGCGCATCGCACCTTCTACTGTGCCCATCGTCCGCGGCTCGAGGAGGACACCACGAACGACGAGGACGAGGAAAAGTCCAGCAAGTTCGAAGTGAGAAAGGCGTACGCCTGCCCCCACTGTTCGTACAGCGCGGACAAGAAGGTCTCGCTGAACAGACACATGAGGATGCACGCCGCTTCTCCAGCACCGCCGACGATACCGGCGGCACCCACCGCTGCGACCACCCCAGCAAGTGGCGCAGCAACCGCCTCGAACGGCTCGTTGAACGAGGAGGCGGAGAGATACTGCAGGAACTGCGACATCAGATTCAGCTCCCTCAAGACTTTCAGAGCGCACAAGACTCACTACTGCAGCACCAGGCACGTGGTCAAGGACACACCGCCAGCGGCTAGCACGGCTTCCTCGTCGGTGAAGGCGTCACCGCCGACGAGTGTCAGTCCCGGAGATTCCCCGCCGCCGCAGCCCTGTCTGGCACTGCCTACGAACCCGATCCTGATCGTACCGTACTCTCTGTTCCGCGGGGCGAGCGTGTTAGCCGCGCCGACCCTGCCTGCGCCTGACACTGCGTGTTTCCTTCTTCCGAACGGTTTGTAACTCTCGTGAATAACTTAGGGATGTTGATTTCAACCCTACAGAAGATTAAGCAACATTTTCTTACAGGTCACCTTCAACCGATGACCAGAGGTCTCGCCACCACAGCGCAGAATACCGTGGTTGAACCTCCACCGGTCCTTCGTGCAGCGAACAAGCCAACAACGCCCGCATCGGCCGTGGCGTCGTCAACGTCACCACCAGGCTCGGCGCCCCTTGATCTGAGCGTCCGAAAGTCTCCAGCGCACCAGGATGAAAAGGAGAACAGGGTGTCGCCCGCGCCATCCTCTCTGCCCCCGCCGCCTGGTAGCCCGCGATCCAGAGGAAGCGGCAGTCCAAGAGCGAGATCTATCGGCTCTGCTCAAAGTGCCACTGGAACTGTTGCGCCACCTCCGCCAACGGAACTCGCTCTGAGACTGGCTGAACTACCTCCACCGCCCGTTCCTGGTGTCCTCGTCAAGCAGGGTGTCTCGAGGTAAGGCGACCTGGCGATTTTATCGTGCCAAGATAGCATTCAGTGGTGGATATAAACTAGTAGCGATGGCCGATGGTGCTACAGATAAGCTGATGCAAGATTGCATATAAAAGTTGTTGGGAATTGCTGTGCCCCCAGATGCAAAGAATGCAACATCGTGTTCTGCCGCCACGAGAACTTTGTCGCGCACAAGAAACACTATTGCCAAGCGAGGGAAACCACGGTGAGTAACAGTCCACCGCCACCAGGTACGCCTTCGCCTCCTCTGGTCCAGCTGATCTGCGCCGCGTGCGGCATCAAGTTCGCCTCCATGGACAATCTTGTGGCCCATCAGGCGTTTTACTGTCCCAAAAGGCCAGAACCTCAGGAACATCACTCGAGATGCCCCAAATGCAAGGTTCGTGGTCTCTTTCATTCTCCCCTCCGTTATACTTCTGCTACGTCAAGACTGATCGTGGGATCTTGTTGCTGATAAGATCTACTTGCTCGCAATCCTTCGTTATCCTTGATTTCAAGGGAAACTTTTCTTTCTGCAGGCTATAATCGAGGCTGGTGGCACTCACACGTGTACCAGTGGACCGACTGGAGGCTGGAGGTGTCCTGTGTGCGGTGCTGTTAGCCCAACAGCAGGAGCTGCGCAGCGCCACATGGACGCGCATCAGGGCGTCAAGGCCTTCAGGTGCACGATCTGCCGTTACAAGGGGAACACGTTGCGCGGTATGAGGACCCACATCAAGATGCACTTCGAGAAACGCGGGGCCGACCTACAGGTGAGTAAGTGGCGCTATTTCACATAGGTATATTAACCCTTTGCGATAGACAGCTGCCTATGCGAGTGACGCAAAGATCGTCCTTCTAGGAGAACATCTCTTTATCTTGTAGGAGGAAAACTACATAACGTGCGTGCTAGACGATGAAACGGTCTTACCGACGCCAGAACCCGCACCGGCCACCACCCCCGAGGAAATCCCTAACGAAGTGCAGGTGAACGGTAAGACCGAGGTTCGAAAGAGCCCCCAGCCACCCCCGCCGCCCCCACCTCCGACGGTAACGAGCAAGGTGAAGCAGGAACGCGAAGACACCCCGCCACCGGAGGAGAGCCTGGATCCGAACAAAAGCGGTCCGCGTTACTGTCGGTCGTGCGACATCAGCTTCAACTATCTGAGCACCTTCATAGCTCACAAGAAGTTCTACTGCTCGAGCCACGCCGGCGAGGCGAGCAACAACAACAACAACAATAATAATAATAATAATTCGAGCAGCCACGCTACGACGCCTCCAAGTGGCAGGACCGAAGCGTCGGTACTCTAAGACTCTCAGGACGGAAGCATCGCGTCAATGGTGATGTCGCCAACGGGACTGTTAATTGTTGCCAGTTTATATATATTATATATATAATTACCGACTATCCGATTTAGTTGATTACCGTTGCGTGATTTCTGTTGATCCAGGGAATTGTTTGTACTTATAAGCCGATTTATCCGACGTGTTGTACATACGCGTGCGTAGACACCGGGGTCTGCGGAAGGATAGACGAAGTTAGTAGGAGCGACGATTAGGTGATCGTGCGGTGGCGTTTGGTATTAAGGTCGCTTTGGATCGTTTGCGAAGAACCGGGCAGAGAAGGGGTGAATCGAAGTATTCTAAAGCGAAAGGGAAAGAACGAGGGTGGGGATGTTACGGGGATGATTTCGAATACCCGCGATCAACCCGATCTACAAATGGTGTGCAATCTCATGACTCTTCAATAATCTCGTAGCTGTAACTAATTAATCGACATACCTAAGGAATTATGGTAAATAAATGAATGAGTGTAAAATGTTGTACAGTAGACGAGTAGAGTATTACGGAACGATAGTTTTAATTATTCCTGAATGATACCAATCTCAGCTTGTGAAAATGCTAAGTTGCAATATGACATTTAATATATTATATATACATATATAAATATATAAATATGAATGAAAACGATTTTCATGTCCATAAATCGCGCTCGTGTACTATCGGGGGAGTAAGTACGTTGATAAATGTATCCAGACTGCCATAAAGAAAAAGTAGAAGAAAGAAACGAAATAGCATTTGGGATCGTTTCCTGTTTTAGGAATTAAAATTCCTTAGTATTCAGCCAGGAATTCAGGGCTCGGTGTACAATTGGATTCTTACCAGCGCATTTTCTTCGTACGTACCCAATCAAAAGCGTCGCGTGTACTTGTGAACAAGTAAACGAATCGTTTGGAGGAGCGTAAAATGTAAAAATTAGAATTAAGGCCAGTGTTACACGTATACGCAGCGTACTATTCATATCATATAACGAGTTCGTTAAAGGCATCAACTTTTTCCCAACGCGCGAATTTCGACGATTGAGAACGAAGAAGAAGGAAGAAAGAATGCGAACGTTAAATCTGTGCGTTGTCGGTGTTTAAGGACGGCACCGTTCCCAAAAATCTCAGTTACGCAAAATTGTTTTCGTATTTCGACGACGTAGTATAGCCAGATGAACGCGAGACACTCGCGAATACTTTTATAAAGTAATTGTTACGTTATTTACGGGCCTGTACCCTAGGTAACTGCTGTTTAAAGGAAAGCAACATTCACGATACTCCATTTAAAATAAAATACAAAAGATTTGATAACACATCACGAAGAAGCTACTTTATTGCTAAAAGAAAAAGAAACTTGTAAATCTCTATCCGATACTTCCAACAGTTTGTTATACATTATAAATCTGGTATATCATTATATGCCATATATCGTCGAAAACGATTCTTTTTCTAAATACCTATACACCTCCCTCTGTCATTCGACGTGTCTAGGTTTACTTTTATTGTTTTTATTTTGATAGATGAATTTTACACGCAGGATATATCTATATATATATATGTAATAAATATATAGACATAAATAAAATTCTAACACCTTTATGAGCCCTTGCTTTCACATGATGGGAAAAATAACATAAAATCGTGTAACTCGCGTTTGGAAAACATTTTTAATTATAAAACAAGATGTATTTCTTCACTGATCCAAAGTATTTTCAATGGCATAAAGGGCGAAACCTTTATAAAAACAATTATAGGAAAATTGCAAGTGTAGCAAATCTACTGTTTACCTGCTCGTGTCCATGGAGTAAAAAAAAAACTTATTTACCATATTTCATATCCTTAAAACTTAAATTCGTATTCAGTATCACTTTGAAAGTTAGTTGCACTTACTATCTATACTGGAATTATCATCCGTATCTGCTTTCCTGCTTACATATTCTGCACTACATTCACTGAGATCACTGTCGTCCTCGTCTATCTCCTCCTGTATCCTTGCCTTGTATCTCGCATATTTATACCCATAAGCTTCCACGTCGTTCTCATCAACAGCATAAACGAAATCATCCTCGCTAGACAAATCGGAACCATCGTCCACTCTCATGTTCATAACAGCTTCTCTTATATCATCATCGTCGATTGACTTTTCGGAGTGATCGCTATCGGGGTAATCGTTCCTCCAGTTTGATTCGGAATTTGAATCTTCCGACTCGCACTCGCGTTCAGGATAACCGTTATCTCTGTGGCCATCGTAAACCAACTCTTGTTCGAACGGATGTATGGACAGCATATCGTCTATGCACACCTCGTTCTCGGTTTGTCCGTAATATAAATCGTACACGTAGTTAGCCTATGATAAATTGTTTGTGTTACCAGAAAGAACTGCATCATTTATACGTGGAACCTACAACTAATATTAACAAAAGATGCTTTACTTTTTCAGTGGAATGTTTCTCCGCAATGGCACACGACACAGAATCCTCCACGTCTATCACCGTCATCGCCTTGTCTTCGAACTTTTCATGATTGGAATTATCCAATGATCGGAAACAGTTGATTACTTTGTAACGATTTTCCGCCGAAGCCTCTTTCGTTTTTTCTCGTACTTTATTTAGAACATCCACCGGATGTTGTTTGAAATTTGCTTTTAGATCGTCTTTCCCCAGAGTTTGGATCAGATGTTCAACGACATTATCCTCCTATTACGAGAACAAGGAAACACATCGTAAATTAAACTCGAAAGAATTTGCGGGTATTTTTCCGGAATTCCTTAAAGTTTTACCTGATTCTTAACAGTCAGAGCAAACTTGAGGATCGTCGCAAGGGGACCGGACGCGGCCGAATCTTCCGGCTGCTCATTTTCGTCAGTTTTCCGTCGTTTGCATGCAATTATTAATGCATTTAAAGGCTCGTCGTCGCATCTACGCTTTACACGCAACACCGCTGCCATTTTTCTGATTTCCTTTGCGCAAAACACTCGGAAAAGAATATTCAAACGAACCCGAGCACCAACGTATACTTTGCGTCGTTAATCTAACCTGTTCTAATAGTTCGTTTCGCATTGGCCGTTGGTTCTAAGTTGGCGCTACAGTGCAGATCTCTGATTCAAAGGTTAGAATCGTTCTCGGAGCAGTCGACATATCGATTATCATTCGCTGGCCTGGTCAGCAACAACGCTGGCAGGGCGTAGAAATTCTCGGTATGTTTTCAACTTGGTATTTCTTCGTTTTCTTCGCATTAAACGTCTCGTGAAATCCTGATCGCTGGTCTCGCTTAAAATGAAGCGTTAATATTAATCCGAAACATGGCGCAATCTATTTTCGACGCTTTAACAGGTAAAACTTTTCCATCGTAGAAATAGGTGGGGTTAACCAACAAGTATCCTATTTATCTTTCCTTCGGAAAGAGAATCCAGGTAACATTTCAGGCACTAAAAGTCACTGGTTTTCCTGCTGTTATAGGCGTATCGCTCGATAGTCCTTCTGTGCAATCTTTATTGGAGTCACAGACTCTAATAACCGAAGTTGAGCAGTCAGGTGGGTTTCTTGCCAAAGTAATATTGATAACCTATCAGAAGGAGGAGCCCTACTCTAAATACGAATACTTCAACGGAATGGACCTGTAATGAATGTTTTTATATATTATATTTAGCAATCGATCAGGATGAGGAAGATATATTTCAATGCGGGAAGTGCAAAAGCCAGTTCACATCGTTGCACATGTTTGTATTGCACAAAAGGACGCACCAAAAAACGCAGGAGCAGACAATAGATTTAAGTCAATTTTTGGTGAACGACGAGAATAATACTGTTCATACGGAGGACAATGGTCAAGAAGGATCGCAGTATAATCCTCAAGAAACGTTCGTTCAAAATGATCAACTCAGCGAGCCGATTATATTGGAAGAATCAGACATGCTATTCAGGTCGGCTATAAGTGGTTACATACTCGACGCTTAGTCAAAGATATCCCTTCCTAACGAATGCTACGTTCTTTGCAGCATGGATCAAGGTGCTAATTATTTTACAACGGATTCCACGTTTAGTGTTCCAATTATATTAAGTTCGGATGGGTTGGATAGTTTCGAAAGCTCCACTATGCCAGCGGATACTGAACCAATGAAAGATGATTCAAACGAAGTACCTCATGTTCTACAAAGCGATATGTCTCAAGAGCACGATATTAGTAACGTAGAGAAAATTGATCTGTCGATAACGGATAATCCGATGACAGACTCGGATGCTGCGATTAATCAAACACAAAATTTAAAGGTACGTGCTGTGGATGTCGTAAGGGACTTTGTTGCGTCGGAGTTCATTTGCTGATCATACAATTATTTGATTGCAGTATAAGTGCGGATACTGTAACAAGCAGTTCGCAAAGAAATTTTATTGGCAGCAACACGAGCGCTCTCACACGGGGGAAAAACCATATCAATGTGTTGTATGCGGACGTGCATTCGCACAAAAATCTAATGTGAAAAAGCACATGTCGTCGCATAAAGTATGGCCTGGCACCGCTATACACTCCCTACCTCCCGAGGTACATTAAAAATTTTGCCGTAAATTTGCAATATTCCTCCACATCTTTCTTTTTAATAGCCCATGACCATTGTTAGGCACCAGCAGACGGAAGCATAGACCGTACCTATCATTGTCAGTTTTGCAAAGAGATATTCGATTCGTACAAAGCTCTAAAGGGCCACCTTATAGTCTCTCACTTAGCACTGAAAGTGTACAAATGTGTGCAAAGTAGTTGTAGTATGATGTTCCCTGAACTCGAAGATTTCTTAGAGCATACTCGCAGCCATAAGAGATCGGAATATCGTTGTCACGTGTGCGGTGAAGTATTTAATACTCTGTCTGATCTTGGGCTCCATCAATATGCCCACTCCGTCCAAAAACAAAAGACAACAGAGAAATATTATTGCTGCTCCGTTTGTAAATCCTCCTTCTCGAATCTGGAGGCTTTGCAACACCACACGGAGACCACGACGCACGATTACGCATGTTTACACTGCGGTAAAAGTTTCTTAATCGAACGATTTCTGCGGCGCCACTTGAAAACGCACGCCTCGTCCGCGCGATTCGCCTGCGAAGATTGCGGGAAAGCGTTCAAAACCGAGCAATATTTAGCCAATCATAAGTTAATACATAGCGAGGAAACTCCGTTTCTCTGTCCAGTGAGTAATTTTACGATTCGACTTACGAGATCGTAAAATTCCGTCACTATTTTTCATATAATTTTTTTTTTTTTTATTATAGCATTGCCCGGCTAGATTCAAACGAAAAGATCGTTTGGGTCGGCACATGCTGATTCACGATTTAACAAAGAGATTAAAGTGTCCCTTCAGAGGTTACTTAGGCTGCATGAGTGAATTCTCGCGACCTGATAAGTTAAAGCGTCACCTTTTGACGCACAGCAATATCAAAAGATTTAGTTGTAGTCATTGTAATCGTAATTTCCATCGGGCACAAGCTCTTAAGCATCACGAAATGAATAAGCATAGTTTAAAGTGCGAAATTTGTTCACACGTAAGTGTTGCATCGAAGTGAACCGATAGGGAGTAATCAAAGCCCGAGCTTACGCCTCTAAAAATGTTCGTTACAGGCATTTAAAACTAAAGAACAATTGCTAACTCATAATTGCGATCAGTCGAGTGAGACCAAGAAGCATACGAGTTCACAGTTACCTAAGAAAGCTTCTGGATCATTTAAGCCAAGGAAACCTACTCCAAAGAGACAAACATCATCAAAGACTGCGATTGGGCTTGCTGATAAGGAGAAACTAGAGAAATTTAAGGCTGACGAAATACAAAGAAAAGTAATTACACGTCGCTCGCGTATTCGATCTAAACCACGGCATCCAAGTAATTCCTTTTCTTGCCTTCTAGATTACCTCCGAAACGTTTAAGTCTGGCGACTACAAAAACGAAACGTGTACCAAAAAAGTAGAGAATATTTCTGTATCAAAAGAAATCGGATCAACGATCGAAGCAATCATCAGATCTGACGCGGCGGACAATGAAATCAAACGCAACATTGATATATATTCGGTACAACAGACAGGCGAATAGAGTTTTTAAATATATTTTTTAATTGTATTTAAATTATAATATAGTCTAGGCTGTAGATAAGTTGTCATATAGTACGTGCAATGGGATCATTGGCAAACTGCAAGTTGCATTTTATAATAGCATATAATATTTTGTAGTTTACATATCTGTGATAATTATATTATAAAATATATTAATATAAGTAACTTATATCTATCTTAAGTATTTTTAATGTCGCCTTCCTTAGATCGTATGGAATTTATGAATGTATTTAAAAAGAAAAAGAAGAGGCGTTTGTGTCAATACATACATTTGATTTAATTCAAACCGATGCCCTGTACTGTGTCGTTAATTTTTTACTCCACAGGATGCAGCGGTATCTACCTAACGAACGTTAGATTATACTTCAGAGATTAGTAAAAGGAAGTGGTTAGCAAAACCGCGATCACCACCTCCTCGCTTGTGTTCTCAAGTTCAGTTTAGTAAAGAAAGCACTGCAGTCCTGTGTACTAGGAAAAAAAACAGTGTCATATTGGTGTGCACCTTTAATGCTGATATAATCAATTATATTCGGCAAGATGCCTTCTCGAGGATTTTATGAAGTGGCTAACAAAGAAGAAGGCAGGGCAGCGGAACGTGACCAATCTTACAAGAGTTGCATTACCGCATTATTAATATTTTTCTTTCTATGTATTATCCTCATTCTCTCAAGTTTACCGTGGAAAAGGTACAACAATCGTTATTCTGAGGATGACGATGAAAATTTGGTAACAGTCAAGGTAAGCTTCTTTTTTTAAATGAAAAATTATAAAAGTCGGTCTGATAGAAATGATATCGGCACAGCAGCAGTATCGCAATCATGAACATCGCGCAGAGAAGACGACGAGTACACCGGAATCAATTAACCGTCATCTCTATGATGACGTCAATGATTTCCTTACGTCAACAATTTCAAAATTTGAAGTGTCCACGGAGAAGTTTGAAGTAATAAACGCTACGAACTCGACCAACAATTCGTCTAAGTTTGAAAACTTCCTGAACGCTGAAACAACTACAGAGCCATCGACATCTTCATCAATTAATAACGAATACACGACTAAGAAAGAATCGTATGACGATCCTTCAACAAGTAATATAGCTTCGTTGGATGAGAACTTTGGTTCTACCGGAGACGATGTATCTAGTTCGACTACGGAAGAATATATTCGCTATAACGAGAAGGCTATTAACAGATCGGAAGACTATACAACGCAATCTTCCGCTTTCAGTTCCACAGATTCAAATATTGTCAGTAAAACAACTTCCTTCGATGGATACGAAAGCACGACAGACGGTATTACCGAATCCACAACCGAAGGTGACGAAAATACTACAATTAGAACTACTATCACCAACAATATCGCTAATGGAACAACGACAGATGTCTCCGTCGAATTTACCACTGAGGAGAAGTCTACTACAACTACTTTCAACACGTACGAAAGTACAACTGAAACTGAAAGTACTACAATTGATTCTACCACTGATAATCCTCGAAATATAACTACCGATTCTACGATAACAAGTACGGCGCAAATTACAACTACGGACAGGTCTGAATATCAACTTATCGATACAGTATGCAGAACAGGCGCATGTAAAACTATAGCTAGCAAAATGCTATTCTACATGAATCACACTGCTGACCCGTGCGAGGATTTTTACGAATACGCATGCGGTGGTTTCGAGGCGAATCCACAGGTCGTGGAGCGGGATTTGAAGGATGTAGCTTATCAACGCATGTCGCGTGCGTATTGTGTTTTCTTCAAAATTTAAGAGAAAATATTCTTTATCTTCAACACTTAAAATAAAAAATATTTTCTCACGTATCCAGTGCATACATGTATGAGCAATATTTGGGTATCATTAGGGTGCCTCGAGGTAAGTCTCGGATGGAAAGGTGGACTAACAAGAGGGCTTGGTTTTTAGGGCAAATGCAGGAGGAAGTGCATGCGAACAAATCGTCCCTTTTCAACAAGTATTACAACAGCTGCATGCAATACGGAAACATGAATCTGACGGAAAGGATACGATTAGGTACGCAGTAGAAAAGAATGTCTAACTTACCAGTTACTAACTAGAATATACATTTAATGTACAATTGGTAATATTAACATCCTCGTTACACAGCGAGAGCAGAGTTAGACGAGGTAGGGAAGTTTTACACTGCCGACAATTGGCCTGAAAATCATACAAACTTCACCGTCTTAGTCGCTAAGCTATTGTTACGCAACAGGTAAGGGGTTCTGAACAAGCGAACCGTACAAAAATATCGCCATCCTCGAGTGCCTTGAATCTTTCGATCTTTCAGGGCTCTACTGTTCGACATCACTGCCGATCTCGACGAATACTCGCCGAACCAGTTCACCCTCAAGATAGGGCCGGCGATATACAATAATCTGCTCGACACAGAGAAGCCGGAGGATCTTTGTTACGCGAGTCGAGACGAGAGGGAAGAAGAGGAGGTGGACCTAGGGAACATGTACAAAAAATATAAAACGTGCAAAGTACGGATATGTATGTGCATTCGATAGAGAAGCATGCTCTCCGCAGCCGAAAATAATTTAACGCGCGTACCATTACTCGCCAGGACGATACAGAAACGTTTATAAAATCCGTCAAGGAAGCTTTGACGACGCTCGGCGTTTTCGACAAGCTGAACAATATGTACAACATCACCCAATACCTGCAGACCACAGTGATTCACATGGATATACAGATAGTGAAAAGTTTTTTCGCGGTGAGTCCATCGAGTTTCACAGCCACGCGATCGAGAACGTTTCGTCGAGGTTCCTTCTTTCGTTCCAGAATTACCCGTCTAAGGACAAGATTCGCGAGGCCTACCTCATGAAAAATTACACCCGCGTCACAGTCGCGGCGTTACAGAAAAATCTGAAAATCGTAAGATAAACAGTTTCCACGGTCGATCGGCTGATCTACTTGATCGAATCGATACGTTCTGTAACATGTTTGCAGATAGACTGGACGACACTGATCTACTTGCTTACAAAGCAAACGATTAAACCAGAAGTGAGCTTACAAGTCTACTTCTACGACGCTTTGATCGAAGGTCTGAAAAGCATCGAAGACTTCGAGGCGAGCAACGCAATGGCATTAAACAATGTATTGTTGGGGCTGTACGCGCACGATCTTTACCGCGAGGTATGATACTTTATGATATATTTCATTGACTTTCGCACTCAAGCGCGCATCGCTTTCAGTTGGTCGTATCGAAGCACAGAGACACCGAGGAGCACTGCCTTCGGGTAGCTGCCAACGTTCTGATTCCGGAAGCATCGGACTTGTACATTTCCTCCTTCTCAACCGACGAACGTTCGAATATGAATAGATCTGTAAGAGTTCGTTACACGCGATCTGGTTATTTAAATGTGTCGATAGAGTAACTATTCATTGCCGTATGAATCAACAGATACACGATTTGTTCGAGAAACTGAAAGACACGTTGAAATCGAGGATAAGAGAGGCAAAATGGGCCGCGCAAGAAGGGCGTGACGCGTTGTTGGCGAAGATAGACGATCTGAAAGTCGCAGTGCCTGATATTTCGTATTTTACTGATAACAAATCGACTTATAGGAACACTAAAGCTGACAAGGTACAAAGAAACGTTTTGATTTGTCAAAAAAACGATAATAAACGCGTGCGTGATATACTAAGTAACGACGTTAAAAAAAAATCTAATACTATTGACTTTTACGAAACGTTTACGTTAAAGATAGTGTCATGACGATTTAAATTCTAGGTGAATTTATCGGGCAATTACTTTGAGAATTCAATTGCTTTAATGCGAAGGTATCGAATGTTGATATACGCACAATTGTTTACAAATCCAGGCCACCCTGAACAAATGTAAGTCTAGAATTAGAAATAATTGTACGAAATATCTTTACGTTGTTCTACTAAGTGGATTATCAAACAGTTGGACACAATACGCAACGCCGTACCAATCCAAAGGATTCGCGATCTACGGATTGGATCTCGTTGTAATACCGTTCGGTGTAATCGATTGGTCCACGAAGTATGATGAACCTTCGTTTGATTACATAACAATGGCAACACTTGGTAACGTGATAGCGCACCAAATCGCACATCACTTCGACGCGAATGGTATTTGAACGATACGTAATACGATCGCGCTGCCAGACAGTGCTCGATATTATAAATTCGTATAAGGTTACGGATCTTTTAATCTCAAATATTGTCCATCAGGTATCTATTATTGGAATGGAACTCGCGACGCCGAATACTCCCTGTTGAACGACAACGATTTTACCGACTCGAATTTCGGAATATATATTAATTGCCAACGAAGTATTCTATATCAGAACCCTCTGACTATGGAGTTACCATCGACAGGGCAGATCGTATCTTTCGAGGTGAAATCATACGTTTCGCTCCTCTATGATATCGTTATAACTGAAAAAAATATCATTTAAAAGCGGCATATGTACAATTGGGTACGCTATTTAAACTAACCAGTGTTTGTCATTTATGAAACACGTTTTCAGATTCCGCAACTGACGTTGAACGAACGATTATCCGAGACGATGGGACTCAGATTAGCCTATGATACTTTGGATCGATTGAGATCTCGTGCGGAAGTTCATCTTCCATGGCTCGATCTTGATTCCGATCAGTTATTCTATCTCACCTATGCTCAGGTACTCTTGTTACAGTAAGATTCATGGCATTAGCTTTGTTTAAATCTACAATTATTAAAAGGATTACCGTATAGTGAACGCAATAATTTTCTTTTCGGTCACAGATGCAGTGTACGAAGTCACCACTTACGTCGTCGTATATATCATTGTACGAGGACGAGCAATTACCGAGTCGCATTCGCATCTTTGTTTCTGCGTCTAACAATAGGCTTTTTGGTGAAGCTTGGAATTGTGCGGATGGCTCGCGTATAATTCCAAGTTCTACTTGCAGCGTATTTCCGTATCTCGAGTCTAACAGTGACGGAGTAACTACATCGGAATAACAATAACCTTTCTTCTTCTTCTTCTTCTTTTTTTTTTGTTTTGTTTATAAGGAAGCGTGATTAAGTGGTAACGACGCTGTCCGTTTATTCTCAGGAACAAGATAGTTTTCTTTTTCTTTGTTTCATTAACATTCACACGTAAACAGGCACGATATGAGAAAATCAGATGAGCTCATACATCCATTGGCAACCTACTAAATTTAAATACTCTCCTCCTTGTATGCTCTTTACAATGCGACTAGAAAGTTAGATAGCGTGAACACTTCACCCTTAAGTCGGTCGTTATTTCTTGTGAACCTGTTCACAATCGCTTCTTTTCCACCGAGTCCACAGATTTTGCAGAGTGAACCATACCCCCTAGAACACAGACCGTTTGCTACAACTGCATATTACTTTAACATTTACTGAACCAATGATGAACTGAGCTGTGACAAAATGTTTGATACATCGCAAATAAATTATGAACATGTACATTAATTTTAAATCATATCTTCAAACATGCATTCGTATTCATACATGTTGAGAAATTATCATTACGTTTATCACCGAGTGCTGCTGGCAACAACAGAATGTAAATAAGTACAAATATTCTTGACATAAAACAAAAGCAACCCGTGACACAGCTTGTTTTGCTTTCATATACATTCATGTCAGTTGAGTAATGGACTTTAGAACATGTAGATGCCACTCTCGTTTTATATTTAGTAGTTGTTAATTATAAGTCAATAGCCCAGTACACTATCGGCTTAGTACGAAGCGTTATACACGCTTGAAAAGAACATAGTAGACATCAACACATACCACTGCTAGGAATTACATCCACATGGCTGTTGCCTAGTCGTGTAACTGACCGTTTTGATATAACTTTCTTTTCCGTCTGAAAAGACGAGAGCCATGCAAAAGGCATAAAGGAAAATGCAAATAATCATTCAGTTAGTTGCAAAGTAAACGAAAATCCAACTCTAAGGAACAGGACACGTACCTCAAAGTACTGATGCCATAGAACACAGCCATAGACACAGAGAACAGAGACTAGAGATTGGCAAAGTAGCCACAGAAGAATGTTTAGTGCCTGAGTGCGCTCAAATAATGCAGCACCATGCCGTATACACAGTAATGCTTCTGTAACCATAATCGCACCATAGACCCAACACTGAGTCCCTACTCTACTACACGTTGGATCTGTTACATACATGTAGTACTGCCTACAATTTATATCCAAACATTATACCCTTAACATGGATTCTCCTCGTTCAACCTATTTTAGCAAACATTCGCCGATCGCGCGATATAACTTTTGCCTACCTAACGGATGGTGCGACAATTATTCCAATTAATATTAGTCTTGCCACAACAAAGGGATGAGAGGGTGGAAATTCATACACGTGCTTTAAAAAAAATGTATTTAGCTCCGAGACCTGCCAGAAGATAACCAACTGGCACAGAGCAACGAATCTCATGTACGTGCAGGTCGGATCCAACCATCTAACAGCGGTCCAACTGCCAGGAGTAAATTGTAGCATTGCTCTCTTCAATTTTCCAGTGGTGCTCTCAATGTCACGGATGCTTACCCATTTATATTCGCGCATCTCCAAAAGGGAGCAAATCTTTAATCCGACCCAGATACCCAAGCCATTGCATATAACAACATCGAGTATAAATGCATCCCACCAGCATTCCACAAAGTTTGGCAACAAATGAGCAAATGCTATCTCCGTTACTTCCCACATAACACTAATGGCCCACAGAATACCAAGATGTCGAATGAGAATTGCTTTAAAAGCCCATCCCAGAAAGTGGGCTACTGCGAAAACATCTAAATGATTCCATATCTTTTCTAACGTAATATCCGAACAATTAACACCATATTCTTTATCCATATCTATGTGAAACGACGCCAAGCCGGGGTCTACCCAGACGAGGATCTTTTTGACTGTTTCGTAGTCTTGGAACAGCATGAATAGCAGCCCCATTAGGTACAGTACGCTACAACCAAATACGAGACTCCAAACGACCGGATGGGGCCTCGTGAATGGTCCGTTCGGAAACGTGAGCATTGATATAATGAGAAAAAAAAATATGATGCAGAGTACTCCGGCCCAAATGTTGTCCTCGACATTGGTAGTATTCCTGTGTTGAATTAACAGCCGATATTTACAATGTTTAGGATTTTTTCACGATGATGTAGGATATATTGTATATTGAATTACCTAGTGAATGCAGAATATATTACAGCGCCGATCGCGATCAGGAGCAATGTAATGCTGTGTGGCTTATAGAAGAATTCGATCGAGATATCATCGACTGGTTGCTCATTGATATTTGGAAAACTGTCCATCCCGTGTCGTAATCTGTGCCCTTCGCTGTACTCAGGACTACTCCGGCAATTCACAACCTCATTTTCGCCACCCTCGACAGGCCGCTCGGAGAGCCTGTCACCGACAGATTTCTTGTTGGTCGGCATCCCAGTGGTGTATTCGACCGATTCAAATTCGTATTCTGATCATCTCACGCGTCCTTCGACCCACGTTCTCACCCGCGGTTCCCTACGTAACGCTATCACGCTATCGTGAAATTTAGACCAAACCCACTCGGTCGCAGACGAATAGCGAATCACACAGGAAGCTACTACGGTGATCAATTCACTTCCGTCGCCCACATAACTACGGAACGAGAAACCATTCGACCAATCCTGTGGCTTCTGTGTCAGCTGATTGGGCAGTGATCTTCTGCATTGCGTTGCGAGAGAGCCTTCATATATATCAAACAGCTGTGCAGATGTCACGGCGTCACGGCTACTTCTTCTGAAGAAGTAGGGTTCGACCTATTTTATTTCATTTTCTTATCAATCTTTCTCCGTATTCTTTCCAACAGATCTAATATTAATAAGAAAATATGGCGGATTATTTGGACGCCGAAGCGGAAGAGAGCGAGGCAAGCGTTAAAATATTTTATACACGAGGAATGCAGGCACTCGGTTCCGTATAACCTAACGTTCTGTGGTGTTTTAGGAAGAAGCAGAGCTAGATGTTAAGGAGAGAAGGAAGCTTAAGAAGCTGAAAGCTATGCATGACAGCGAGGATGATGAAGAAGACGATGGTAGGAAGTGATCTACGGAAATATTTATTACCGAAAAAGTGCCACTCGCTTGTGGCCGTTTTTAAGCTATTGTTTTCAAGGCTGTGTTGTATTTGATAAAATGGGAACATTTTTGTAGTATATAGATTTGATTCGTATACTTTTAATAATGTTTAATATAACGAGGATATCTACGTATTATTTAGAAGAAGAGGGAGAGGTACCGGGGCTTATCGACGATAATCCAATTGATGATAATGACGGGGAGGATAGCGATGCATCCTATGAGTCTGGCAAACGTAAGAAAAGTGACGATGAAGATTTTGATGACCGATTGGAAGACGAAGATTATGATCTGCTCGAAGAAAATTTAGGAGTTAAAGTTGAAAGGGTATATAAAGAATGAAAGGATCTTATGGGAGGTATGTTCATGGGAATCCTTTAAAATATTATGTTCGTTGCAGAAACGTCGTTTTAAACGTTTACGGAGAATACAAGACGAAGAATCTGAAGGCGAAGAAGAGAAAGAGCAGGGTGACGAAAGAGATGCTATCGCTAACGAATTGTTTCAAGTCTCTGGGGATGTACGTTTTTGAGTAAAGCTAAGATAAATTATCGGAAGAGAATATCTAAAGGAGTGTTCATATTTATTCATAGGAAGATGATGGAAGAAGCGAAATTAGTCGTAAAGCTGATGCAGAAGAATATGATGACGAAGAAAGCGAAGATGAAGATGATTTTATTGTGGATGGCGATGGGGTACCCATAGCTGAGAAACGAAAGAAGAAAAAACCTATCTTCTCAGACGCGTAAGGAGTGACTTGAAACATACAAGTAGCGCGTATAAATGTTCGACACAATTTAATAATTCGATTCATTGATATAGTGCTTTACAAGAAGCTCAAGATATTTTTGGTATCGATTTTGATTATGACGAGTTTGGAAAGTACGGGGAAGATGAATTTGAAGAAGAGGAGGAGGAGGAAGAAGATGAATACCAAGATGAAGTAGAAGACCGACCGAGACGATCCAAAAAACATTTCAAGAAAAAGAGCTCGAGGAAGAGCATTTTTGAAATATACGAGCCCAGCGAACTTATACGTGGCCATTTTACCGACGTCGATAACGAGGTAAGTAATTAATCACAAATAGTTTTAATTTAGTGTAGACCCTCTTATATTATATAATATAATTAATTGGGTATTTTAGGTTCGTACTACGGACATTCCCGAACGCATGCAACTTAGATCGATCCCGATTACACCAACAGTAGAAGGTTCGGATGAATTAGAGCTTGAGGCAGAGTGGATATACAAGCAAGCGTTCTGCCAGCCGACAATTTCGGTACAAGATGCTCATCTAAACGAAGAAGCCAAAGAAAGAGCTAAGAAGGGTCCACAGACTGTTGGAAAAATTAAGAAAGCTTTGGACTTTATGCGAAATCAAAACTTTGAAGTTCCTTTTATCTCATTTTATAGAAAAGAATATGTTCTGCCAGAATTGAACATCAATGATCTCTGGAAGATTTATAAATTCGACGCAAAGTGGTGTCAGCTTAAACAAAGGCGAGAAAGTTTGTTAAGATTATTTGCGAAGATGAGAAACTACCAGTTGGATGAAATTATGAAAAATCCTGACGCTCCATTACCCGAGAACATACGACTCGTTAAAGACGATGATGTCGAACGACTGAAAAGTGCTCAGACTTTCGAAGAATTGAACGATGTCTATCGACATTTTATGCTTTACTACAGCCAAGATGTGTCGGCTATGCAGGAGAACCTTCGTATAAAAGAAAGGGAAGCACGCGCGAGAGCTAGACTCCAGAAAAGGAAGCAGCAAATCGCGGAAGCTGAGGAGAATGGAGAAGTTCCTCCGGAAGAAATTATCGAAATGGAGGATGAGGAGGAAGAAGCCGATGACACGTTGAAACAGCCAGTTAGAAAAGGTCCTTATTCCATTTGCAGGAAGGCCGGCTTGGATGGACTTGCTAAAAAGTTTGGCCTCAATCCAGAACACTTTGCCGAAAATCTCCGTGATAACTATCAACGTCACGAAGTAGAACAAGACCCGACGGAACCAAATGTAGCGGCCAACGAATTTTGCTCAGCCGTTTTCCAGACAAGCGACGAAGTGATTAAAGCTGTGCAATTAATGGTTGCTATTCAATTAGCGCACGAACCATTAGTACGTAAATGTGTTAGAGAAATGTACATGGAAAGAGCAAAGTTGAGCGTGAAACCGACGAAAAGGGGAATAAAAGAGATCGATGAAAGCCATCCAATTTATGCATTGAAATATATTAAGGACAAGCCTGTGAGAGATCTTGAGGGCGATCAGTTTTTAAAATTGACCATAGCAGAGGAAGATAAATTAGTTACATTGTCGTTCAGCGATACAATAGAAGGAAATACTACCAATAATTATATCGATGAAATAAAACAATTGTACTACAGGGACGAATTTAGTAAAAGCGTGCAAGATTGGAACGCGCTAAGAACAGGCAGTGTTGAAGTAGCTTTAAATCGTATTGTAATACCACAGCTGAAGAAAGAAATACGTATTACTCTTTTGACAGAGGCAAAGGAATGCGTCATGAAAGCTTGCTGTCGTAGAATGTATAATTGGATAAAAATCTCTCCGTACAATTGCGTGTTCCCTGAAGAAGACGACGAAGACTGGAATACCAGTAAAGGAATCCGAGTGATGGGTTTGGCCTATGTACCTGATCCGTCCCAATCTGCTTTTACTTGCATCATTTCCATGGACGGAGACTGCACGGATTACCTCAGATTACCTCACTTATTGAAACGCAAAAACAGTTTTAGGGAAAACGAGAAAGTGATGAAGGAGGCCGACTTATTAGCGATTAAGAATTTCATTGCCACGAAGAAACCGCACGTTGTGGTAGTAAGTGGCGAATCCAGGGAAGCGTTGATGATAGTGGCAGATGTGAAGGAATGTATCGCCAGTCTGGTAGAAGATGAACAATTCCCTTCGATTCAAGTAGAAGTATGCGATAACGAGCTTGCTAAAGTTTACGCAAACAGTAACAGGGGTACATCGGAATTCAGAGACTATCCAGATTTGTTGAGGCAAGCTATATCCTTAGCTAGGAGAATACAGGACCCACTGTTAGAATTTTCTCAGTTATGTACCATAGACGAAGAATTTCTGTGCCTTAAATATCACTCTTTGCAAGATCAGCTTCCTAAAGAGGATCTTATAGAAAACATATATTTGGAGTTTATAAATCGAGTGAACGAAGTGGGAGTAGATTTGAACAGAGCTGTTCAACAGCCTTACACTGCAAATTTAGTACAATTCGTGTGCGGCTTGGGTGCCAGGAAGGGTCAGGCGCTGCTCAAAATTCTGAAGCAAACTAATCAGAGATTAGAGAATAGAACGCAACTTATAACGGCGTGTCATATGGGCCCCAAGGTGTTTGTTAACTGCGCTGGTTTTGTTAAGATAGATACGAATAGTTTAGGGGATAGTACTGAAGCGTACGTGGAAGTATTGGATGGTTCGCGTGTGCACCCGGAGACATACGAATGGGCTAGAAAAATGGCAGTAGATGCTCTGGAATATGACGACGAAGATGCAAACCCCGCCGGTGCTCTGGAAGAAATTCTCGATTCGCCAGAAAGGTTGAAAGATTTAGATTTAGATGCGTTCGCTGAAGAGCTCGAAAGGCAGGGTTTTGGAAACAAGTGCATTACTCTTTACGATATAAGAGCCGAGCTGAATTCAAGGTACAAAGATCTCCGTGTGCCCTATGAATCTCTAAATACAGAAAAGTTGTTTGATGTCTTGACGAAGGAAACTCCAGAATCGTTTTACGTGGGCAAATTGGTTCTGGCAACAGTTATTGGAATAAGTCGCAGAAAGCCACAGGGAGAACAATTAGATCAAGCAAATCCTGTTAGAAACGACGAGACCGGTTTATGGCAATGTCCATTTTGTTTGAAAAACGATTTCCCAGAATTGTCAGAGGTGTGGAATCATTTTGACGCTGGCGCGTGCCCTGGAAAGGCGATCGGAGTTCGCTTGAGATTGGACAACGGTATATCTGGCTACATTCACGTGAAGAATTTGTCCGATAAGCATGTTGCTAATCCAGAAGAAAGGGTACATGTTGGCCAAGTAATTCATTGTCGCATAATAAAGATCGAGGTGGAACGGTTCAGCGTTGAATGCACTAGCAAAACGAGCGACCTCGTTGATACAAATCACGAATGGCGGCCGCAGAGAGACGTTTATTACGATACTGATACAGAAGAGAAGGACAAGAAGACCGAAGAAGATACCAAAAAAGGCCAACAGAGGCAGACTTATGTGAAACGCGTTATAATTCATCCCAGTTTCCATAATATAAGTTTCACAGAAGTTGAGAAATTGATGCAGAGTATGAAGCAAGGAGAAGCAATAATACGACCAAGCAGTAAAGGGCCTGATCACTTGACAGTAACATGGAAAGTCACTGAGAACATTTATCAGCATATCGATATAAGGGAAGAGGGCAAAGAGAACACGTTTTCTTTAGGCCGTAGCCTGTGGATCGGCAATGAAGAATTTGAAGATTTGGATGAAATCATTGCAAGGCACATTAATCCAATGGCTGCATACGTAGCTGAACTCTTGGACTTCAAATACTATAAATCATCTCTGGAAGGAAGTAAAGACAAGGCAGAAGAAATATTGAAAGAACAAAAAAAGCAGAATCCTGGTGGAATACCATACATTGTATCTGCTGCAAGGGTATGACACTCCAAATTGCTTTTTTGATACTTCCATTCAAAGTCTAATCATTTTCCTTTATATTCTAGAACTATCCTGGAAAATTTATGCTTTCTTATTTGCCTCGAACTCGTTGCCGTCACGAGTATGTTACTATAATACCGGATGGCTATCGATTCAGGGGTCAAATGTTTAGCAGAGTGACCGATTTGTTCCGTTGGTTTAAAGAACATTTTAGAGATCCCATACCTGGCCAATCTACACCCGGCACCCCTCACGGAGCTATGACTTCGAAAACGCCATATAACGATACTCCAGGAATTAATGGTAAATTATTTAATAATGTTATGCCATTCTTCCAGCGTTTATTATTTTACTATAATAATCTCCTTTACAATGCAGGGGTGAATCCAGACGCAATACAGAGAGTTGCCCAAAATATGCCGCATCATATGCTACATTCACTGACAAAGGTAGCAAGCCAGACTCCACACCATTATCCACCCTATACCCCAGGAGCAGCCAGTGTCAATAACTATGGAATGTATGGAAGTACACCTTATACACCTTCAGGCCAAACACCATTTATGACTCCATATCATACTCCACATCATACACCTCACCATCCACAGACTCCTAGCCATGCTCAAGGACCATTTTTACAACCAATTCCTCCTGTCATGAATTCCAATGCACATAGACCTCCAAGAACTCATAGGCCCGCTCCTACCGCGACTGATACAACAAATTGGATGAAAGCTGCCGAAGCTTGGGCACGTTCCAAGCAATCGACGTCGAAGGACTTGTAAGTATACAATTTAATATAAATATCATATGGAAGCCACAATGAAACATCGTCTTTCCGATTTTTAGCAGCAACACGACTCCTAGATACGACGACTCTAGGAGAACACCACGGAATCAAGAGACTCAAAATGACAGAGCAACTCCACGAAGTAGAACGCCATCTGATCGGACTCCGTCTTATAAGTCTCCCAGAGGGACTCCATTCACAAATTCTAGTCCTCGCAGTATGTCTCTGAGCGGAGATGGCACACCTTTGTACGACGAAAGTTGAAACAATAATACATTGTAGCTAGGACAATTGGTTACCTGAAACTATACTCTACTCTATGAACAAAGAAGAGAGTGAGTTGGTACCATAACGCATGAATCTTCATTTTTGCCCACTGGCATAGATTATTCTCTATGATCCAAAGTATTTATTACGAGTACAAATTATAGATCTTTTCTAGTTTCTCTTTCCAGACTACTTCAAATATTTAAGTTACACCAAACAAAGGGGCAGGATCGAATAAAATTGATTTCACGTAAATTCCTTATTTCAGTTCAGCGACACATTCTTTCCTATCGCAAAGATGTTCTACAGCGCTCCATTTCCATGTATACGTAATATGTAAAATGTTCTACCTCAATGAAATTACATTCTCAAACAGTAATTATAAAACAATATATTTATACATGTTTGCTCAATGCATCAAATTATCATTTCATTTCATAAATCATAGCATTCAAACGCAAAGATACCGCCCCAATCAGGAATTATGCGTAAGTTTTACTTGTACGAGAAGCAATTTGATACTAATGTATTACTATAAAAGTATGCAATTTCGATATATATATTTTACTATGAAAGATTAGTAAGATTAAATATATACTGATTAAAATGACTCTTCCTTCAACCATTTATAAATTAACGATTTCGATGCAAAGTACTCTGCCGATTTCTTTAGTTTCAATATGGACAAATTTCGAAGTAATGTTCAAAATAAATTTCAGAAAAGAAAATCATTCTAATAGTAGACTTCGCATTGTCTCTTGAATCAAAACAACGATAAAAGTTAGACAGGGAAGTATTGCAGCTCGGAGGATGCATTGGAAATGAAGCTCGTAAGCTTTAGTTAAAATCTTAACGAATATACGACGACTTCATGTAAAATCATCGAAACCAGTTATAACGACTCGACCATATTGGGAACGGATTTTTACGTTCGTATGGTCGCACAACGGTCCCAACTTCCCACACATTGGTACGCACGTTGCCGGAGATGCAAAGGCATACTTATGATTCATCCAGAATGAATCTTTTTTAAACGGCCTAACCGTCCCGCGGTCGAAAATATAGACTCGGGTACATACATTCTACAAATCAGACGGGCGATAGGCACACTCGTTTCAAGGTAGCGTATTCAAACTGCAGATAATTACGCAATATGAATGGTGCTACATTGAAATCTTTATATTCGATCCGACGAGCACAATAAATTGCGTATGATCTGCCTATTCCTTTTTAAGTTTCCGACTATTAAGCTATATACCTACTTCGGAGATATCAACGACTTACATACTCTGTGGACAGCAATAATTCCCTTCCAGTCGCCCATTGCCTTACACTTTTACCGCGATGTCGCAGCGAAGGAACTAAGAAGACTTGAATTCTTGCTGCATTCGGACACGATAAACGAAGCTAACGCGGAAGCACCGGTTGTCTTTTACAAACTCGTATTTACAATCATCACACTTTTGTTAAACAATAAAACGGTACTACGAGTATACGTGGTGGAAAGACCCCGCGTGACACGTCCTGTTACGACTCAACACAACGCTGTACGTTCAAACGAGCCAATCCGATTGAACCGATCGCAAAGCTCGACCAATGGGAGGGCGAGTACGTTCCAGCCGTTTGGACAAGGCGCACGTATGTGTCGTGCATGTTGCCAAACGGTAACTGGTGTGAATGGCTGGAATACACAGGGATACTCGCATGTCGCAATAAAAGCAGCTAGCTAGTCCGGCGACCGTTCAGATCTCCTTGTGC
Source organism: Andrena flavipes (assembly GCA_963971345.1). NCBI lineage: Eukaryota > Metazoa > Arthropoda > Insecta > Hymenoptera > Andrenidae > Andrena > Andrena flavipes. Next base: position 37,309,291 of record OZ020481.1, read on the forward strand.
ATTATTGACGAGTGTTGTACGTGGGCTGTTCCTGCTCCAGGATCTCTGCGGCCAAGTGGAATATACCGTTTCTTTGTTTCGACCTGAGGTGAAGCCAGGTATGTCGAGCAATTTGCTGGGAATGGGTGTCAAGAGATAGCATCGCGACAAAGGGACGCGACCAATTCGAACAAAGAGACGCCGTACCGGTCACCTCGCGTGCGTGCGTTTTATTGACACGCTCGATCGACGCGCGATACGAAACAAAGAACGCCTTGTTGTTTTTATTTAGCAAGACCAGTCGACGTAATCCGCGTTCGATTTACAAGCGTGACTGCGGTACGTTTCCTTGTGCGCGATCATGCGTACAAGTAATCGTACCGCTTTGGCTTTACACGGATCCGTTTGAACGAGTCCTTCCGTATATTTGATTGTTAACTGGTAAGAGCGGCACAGGAATTGCGTCTCGACCGGGTCGTTCACCGACGTGTCAAGGTGCATTAGACGTTATTCCCTTGACACCGCGTCAATGTACCGTGAAGGGAGATTTTGAACGTGTTCCAGCAGGATTTTCCTTCCAATGTCCGTAGTAGCTTCGTTTACATAAGGAAGCAGGGCGTACAATAGCACGTAGACACCCCGGATTTACCATCAATATATTTTATTGTCTCTAGATAAGATAAGAGGATACAACATTACTTTTCTCGGATGATAAAGCTTGTCCCGTCAATGTGACGATGCTTGAGAAAGACGTAGTAGGAAAATAGTGTCTAGCTTCTTTGTGTAGTTTCTTTGTTCGAAATATGTACCTCGCGTCGAGTTATTACGACACGAGATTGTTTATTAGAGGAGTACTCTTATATCTCTCCAAAAGAATTATGAAAGGTGAAAATTAAGATAATATCGGATTGGGAAATTTGCTATAAATTTATGGTATTTTCTTATAGTGACCCTGCAATGGCTACTGCTACAGAATCTCCCGTCAACAGTGAACGTAAGTGATTACATATTTTTTTACGATCTACGAGCGAAAATATTTATTCAAGTAAAAAATGTAATAAACTTTACGAATATACACCGAACTTTGAAAAGTTTATCTAATCTACTCTGTGCAATACTGTATGTATAAAATCTTTTATTTATGCTAATTTGTTTACGCGGTTTGCAATACCAATACATGGTATCCTCGAATCGATTGAGCCGCCTGTCGGACTGTTCTTTGTAATATGATTCCACAATCGCCAGTCGAGTAATGTACCGAAATCGCAGGAAACAAAGGAGCCGTTTGCCAAATTACGTGTAACACGATTTAGGCATGCTTCGATACGGAGTGAGTCTGACAAAGGATCCTTAATTAGTAAGGCAATTTAGGTGGCAGAAGGAGCACACCCAAAGGCAGCAGAAAGTAGATAGTTGCCGAGAAGAGGTCAGAGCCCTCCATTGGCGTCCTCGGTGAAGTGCAGTCTGCACTTCGCCGTGGCAACTGCAGCTTGACTCGACTGCAGTGCTCGAACGCCTTTCAGTGGTTCTCAAACCTGACGAATTCAATAAATTGCATTTTCAATAATAAACCATCACGCAATATTGTTACGATTGTTTTCAATTATTTATACGTCTTTTGCTCCGATCTATTTAATTCGTCAATTTTTATAATCACGAACTTCACTGATCTATTAAGGCCTATTTGGCCAAAGATTTTTAGCTACTATTACGTACAACAATTATTACGAAGGATCTTCTTCAATCAGTATTTTTCAACGAATCTTGTAAAAGATTTTATAGATTCTACCACTTTTAAATATCTCACGTTTTAATTTGCATCGAATTTGAATATTCCTCCAAATGATCTCGTTAACGTGCGACGAAGTTTGCAGGCGGAAAAAGAAAAGTAAACACGACGGAACGATTATTTAAGCATGGCTTCATTACGCGTAATTTCTCGGCCGTTGCCAATTTCGCAATGCGAATAATTACTCGGGATCGTATCGATTTCCCATTATCTGGCTCCGTGTGGACGGTACATAAAACGGACGCCGCTATAGCGTTCAGTGTATCGATAAATAATGCCTCAGAATTCGAGGCGGCGTCGATCAGCGCGCGTGACAAAAAACTAGCGTCCCTCTTTTTTCGTCCCTTTTCTTGCGGCACGAGTTGTCTCGCGTGCAAGGGAACGCGACTCGAGGCTCTCTCATGCGCACGTGAAAGACCACGGCTCGCTCGTTGACTCTCGGTCGACTTAAAAGAGCATACACGGTGACATTGAAGTGCGTAGGTTAATCCGATTGTCGTTGCCGGACAGCGTGCAAGATACATCGGCCGAGACGTCCATAAGCGTTTCTCAGGGAGAAACTCTCTCTTGTCGAATTTCTTTCTACCTTAAAGGGACCCGCTACCCGCAATAAATCGTGTTTTTAAACCGCATAGGCGTCTGGGGGGGGGGGGGGGGCAAAAAGTTGCCTCTCCCCCGGGCTTTTGAGAAAAAATCGCTTATTTTTCAAAACTGATCTTTATTAAGTTTAAACTAAGGAAGGGAATATTTTTGAATTTCGGTTTTAATTTTTTAATTAAATTGGCACTATAAAATGGATTAAAAAAGCAAGAGTATATTTTTCTTTACCATCATACCAAAATTGTCCTCCCCCCCTTGGAAAAAAGTCTCCGGACGCCCATGTTAAAACGATGCATTTTTCCGCGATCGGTCGGCTCTGCCTCTTTTACCTCCGCCTTTTTTCGCACTCTTTTTCACTAAAGCTTCTTTAGATCCAATTAGATGTAATGAGCGAGCGGGGCTCGTTAAACCTCTTGCGAGATCAAGATCCCACTAATCCTCTTTTTACCGAATGCGTCTCTTTCTTTTTTTCTTCGGGGAAGAATGTAAATCGGATTATGGGATCTAGTCCGTGTACGAAATATCAAGATTTACGTGTCCAATTTATCGAGGGGAGGATGGATCTTGTTAGCCGTGCGATAGAATACTGTACAACGACGAAGCGAAATGTTCGGGGGTCACATTTAAATGACACACGACGAGAAGTTAGCTGGAGCCATTGCCAAACAATGTAGACAGTTTCGTGCGGATTCGGGGCGCCTCCGTCGAACATCGTGGCTTCCCGATTTCTGCGCAATTTACCGCGGTTCGTGACCAGTGGAAAAACGGGGGGCGGATGCATCATTAACGTCGACCGTTCCCCTGGTTCCCGGTTCTGAAAATATTCCACAATATCGATCCGCGGCAGGAAGATTCATTCACCGGTGGCCGTATCCTTCGACCGTAATGCGTCGTGGGTATTCGATACCTATTGTTCGATCGCCACATAGGTATCTACGAGCCGAATGGAAAAGTTTACGGAACGAAGCGGCGTCACCGTTCGCGACCCATATTTTATTGTTTCGATTCCTTTCGACGATTGCCTTCTGACGTTCACCATAATCGAGTCTGCTCGTCGCGACTTGTTAAAAAGGACAGCGGTATCAGCGTAGAATAAGAAAAATAGCCATCAGGACTTATGGTGGTCGAAGCTCGTGGATAAGAAGGGATGCGTCGGTTCAGGAAATTGGAGTCGTAGAATTCTGCAATCTACTCCAAATATAGACGGTGGACCCAGCCCGAGGAAGAAAAAATATTGGTGAATCACTCGTTGGAAATCAGGGAGGGACGATGGCTGAATTATTTGCGGACTCAACCCTCGGGAGGGTGATTCAGTTGGCGAAAGAATTAAAGGACGAGCTTCTGCCCGCTTCGAAGATTTCAGCTACTTATCTCGGACTGATTACTTATTGAGAACCGTAGGCGACAGTGAGGCGGAGAATTTTACTTGATCTCTACCGAAGTCTCGCTGAGGCTTCAAGTAAATTCGAGTAGAGGTGCTTAACATGGATATTGGAACAATCCAAGGAAGATTGCTCAGCATTCCGGGTTCCCTTCAGCATCTGTATACTGCAAAGTCGTCGGCCCGTGGTGGCGCAACCCAGCAAGGGCGAGATCCAGCTGCAGGGCTAGATTTATAGTGGGACATCTTGGGGAAATAGGGCGCGGTTACGTAAAATCTTCGCGAACTTCGGAATCAATATCCTGAGGAGTAATTACCATCGATCCCGAGGGTGCTTGGTTACCCCAACGCAAGATTAGACTTCCACATGTCTATGCACGATACTGTTAAGTCGCAAGACTTAAACGTTAAGACGTAAAAACTATCAAAGTTGAAAGAGGCAAGTGTCTTCCCCGAGCTATATAGTATTTGAAACAGAATGCTGCTTTGTAACTCCACGTGAGAGTACTCAAGTGCCGTAGCGCAAAGGTAAACTCTAGCTGGCTTATACGGTATACTATATCGCCACGGTAAACGGTCCTCTATTACAGTTCCATTCCCAGTGACGCAAATCTATAAAAGTAGAGCCAAGTAAACGTCCCTGGCGAACTGCGAAATTTCGCAAAGAAGCCCATTGATCAGCAACTTGGCTGCGAGCCTGAGTCGGAACGCAAGAGACCCTAATTGAGTTCGGATAGATGGTATTGTATGTCTGTACATAAGAATACTTCCCGGACCGTTAAAGTCCAAGTTACCCTTCAACCGATCTGCTCGCAGTAGCACAGGAATCCTCGGCAAACAACCTTCTGCCCGCCTGCGCCTCCGCTTCCACCGCGTAGAAATCTACGAAACGCCATGGACAAACTCGGGAAGAAAATTTGGCGAGTGGAAGTCGCCCATTGATTAGCAGCAGCTGGTGGCTGCGGGGCAGAGGGAAAAGTGTAAGAGAGGCCCGAGGGTGGATGGGGTTGGACAGATGGCATTTTACGCCTCCACGTAGGCTGCCACACGTGCCTAGCGACCGGCAGCCGGGTCCACGATATAGCCATCGGTAAGCCTGCCGGAGGTGGAGGTTGGCGGAGGTGGAGGGGTGGCTTTTCGTCGGGTAGGCCGCTCGCTGCTGCGGGGGGTGTCGGTCTGCCGCGGCTAGGGGCGCAAGAGGCGCCGGTGGGTGGATATTGAGCGACGCCGAGCGTCGTGGCGCACTGTGCGGATCAGTCGCCCTCCAGCCACCGCCCCAGTTATACGAGTAGTAGTCGAGCCACTTCCGGCCCTACTCTTTGCTCGTCGGACGTGCCCTGTACGCCGACATTTCTGCGCCTCCTCCTTTCCTTCCCGCCGCGCTCAGCTTTTTCGTTTCGTTCAGACGCGGTGCTTAACCGTACAGGGAACGAGCTACGGAAACGCTAGAAATATGCTGATTGGTCTCGTGCGCGACTCAGTGCTGCAGTGCTTCTGTCACAGCTGCAAAGCACCCTTGGGCATCGTAGGTGAGTCTATCAATCTTATGTATTTTCCTCTGAACTATCGCGAGGGGGGAGAAGGATGCAACCGTCTTTCACTTTCCATTTCTTTGGCGAAACTTGCTTCCGGGTGCCGCAAGGGTGGGTGCAAGGGGGGGGGGGGGGGAGCCAGTGCCGCGGTATATCGTGGTGATTCTCTAAACTCGCTGCCGGATTTCTTTTAATCCGATTTTATACGGCATCGTTTTTCCTGTCATCGCGTTTCAGCTTTGATTAAGATCGCTCTACTTTTACAAATTCACTTTCGCTTATTCTTTCCGTTTATTATTTGTACGATCATTCACTTGGATAACGTATCGTAAGATACTATTTCGTGGACCAAGGTACAGAGTCAGTTTTAGATAAATTTCGTCCCCTTGCGTGCAAGGAACTTGTTAATTCAGCCTCCCCTAAAGATCGTCCTTCGCGTGTATACACTTTTCGAGCCTGATGGCCGGCGTATTTTTACCGCAGTCGACGGTGGTCGATATCACGCTGGTATCGTATTATCCTAGACACCTGCAGTTCGATCAATTTCCCCACCGTCCACCAATCGGTACACAAGTTGCACCTGTGTGTCCTGCGGCCCTCGTAGGATGCCTGATGGAAATTCATTGCACGCGGTCAACACCGAGTCCCGATGTCCTTTCTAAAACGAATTTCGCATCGAGTCATCCCTCAAACGCCGGTACTGAGATTAAATTATTCATCGTACGAGAGGGAATCAATTTCTCTCTGTTCTTTAATTCATGGATCACCTTGGACTTTCGCGGCTGCTCGAAAAGATCGCAGGAGCAGTACGTCACGCACGTGATCCATGGAAAGCCTCCAGGAAACGATCAGGGTGCGGCCCAAGATGGCCACCCCTGTTGGCCGGTAGCGAATAGACGGTTGCATCGATTTCCCCGATAATTAAACCGCGATCCCTAGTTGCCGGTTGGTCCCCGGGTAATGCGGCGACTCTCATTGATTCCCAATTACCAAAGCAGGAGATAGAAGGGGCAATGCACCCTTCAAGAAGCCCAGCGGCAAAGGGAAGCCGCGGACCAAGCAGCCGAAGAAGGTGAAGTTCATCAGTGAGTAGTACACGCCGTTTTTTAATTAACGAGTCTCGCCGGCGTCTTGCTTTCATGTCGCGCGGTCGCGATCGAACGCTTAATCAACCTCGAGTTAAGCTCGATTAGGCGGCGAGCTCTCTCACTCGAGACGACTTTAAAGTTGACCGTACCGTAACGAGATTATCAGCTTGCCTGATAAAAGGATCGGTTAGAAAGTATATGCGAGATCTATGGAATTTCTATGCACGCGCCTGTACAGGTGCATTATTTTATATACTTTCGTTATTTGAACGGATCGTGGCGTGCGCGATGCGGGGGGTCAATGAACTCGATAGGAACGGTCGCCAATATGTCGACGGGTGAATTATAAATCGAAAGCGGCGAATGTCGAAGAACGCTCCAGCGTGGGGTGGCCGCTGAAAGGTGCGTGTGCCGACGCTAGACGTCGCGGCGCCTAGAGACAATCGTCCCGTGGGCTGATCGATCCTTCCTTCTCGCGTCTCTGAGTCATACTTCCGTAACCGGCTCGCGTACTGGCAGCCAAAGGAGATGGATGGATCATGGAGTCTTTCCACGAAAGTCGATTGCCTTTTATCAACTGGATCTTTTTAATTGCACCATTAATTAGAGATCCTATCGCTGTGCTGCGTATGCAGATTTCGGTTACATTACGACTGGCGGCGATTACTTAATTGAGAAGGAACGAAGCATTTATCGCAGTTCGGTGGAGATATTGTAAATTAACTTCGTAATTGGGAGGGAACAGTCTTTCATTCCCCTAATAAGGGTTGATGAAGATTCTTCCACGCGGAATTGGATGAAACAAAGCGCTTAATTCATTGATCGATTTCACTTGGCAATGGTTTCGTAGCGACGGAAATCCGATGCCAGGAGAAATCCAAGGGTGGCCTGTGCTACGAGGTGATCTTGGCGGAGCCAACAGTGCCGAAGAGAGCGCCGTCGCCGCCACAGACCAGCCCGACTCAACAAGTCGCCATTGAAGACAAGCTTAGAGCCGCAGAGGAGAGACGACTCTCCTTGGAAGCCCATAAGCTTGCCGCACTTGCTGCTAAGCTTAGCAAAATCGAAGAGGCCGCTCGCAAGAAAGATGAACTTAGCGCTGCCTTTATCGCTGCCACTCGCGAGTCTCTGGACACGAAGATGAACAACACGGAGGAGAAGCGGGAGCAGCACATCAACGATCTGAAGAACAAGCTGAAGGAGCACGTTAGTTGAAATCCTGATCCGCAACTCTGTCTCTGTTGAATGAATATTACTTAAACACTTACCTTGCGGGGAAATTCTGATTACAGTTAGAGAGCGTAGAGAAGACTCGGTTGAGCCTCGAACAGCAGACCGAGGAGGTCCGTTGCGCCGTCGAAGAGAAACTGAAGACCGCTGCTGCTCAGCGCGATGAGAATATCAAGAGGATGCTGGATCGCCTCAAGGAACACGTTAGTATCGTTGCTAGGCTATATTATCTCTGTAAACGCCTGAAATGGTTCTGTTCCTAATTGTATGTCGTTTAACATTTAGGAGGAGCAGGTAGCCCGTGTCCGCCAAGGAATAACTGAACGTGTGCAGCAACTTGAATCTCAGATTCAAGGCAAGCTGGATCAGGCTCGCGAACGCCGTGAAAACATCGAACGCGAACAGAAGGAAAAGCTGCGCAACCACGTAAGTTGCACGAATCATTCTACGTCATCTAGATTCTGTATTGGTTTTTATGGGTTTTCCATTGGATTGTTTTGGGCAGTATCAGGAAGGATTTCTCGCTTTGTAGAAGTTAACACACAAATGTATACACAGGTACACGCATATAGACACACAGACACACACACACCTGGTTTGGTAAAGTATAGAAAGCGCGTTTACAACGGAATATAAAGTTGCTTCCAAACTTGGTTTTAGTGGAAATCCTTTCTTTACACGCTATCAAACGATTTTACCCAATAAGGGAATTTGAAATGGTCGTTTAGAACACTGTGAAGATAGCGAAAGTGCGTCAGATGGCGGATGAGTGCGCCACGAGAGAACTTCTGGTGAAAAAGTTCGAATTTGACAAGAGGGTTTCTACTGCGGAGCAGAACCGACAGCGAGAGATTCAACGTCGTGTGCAGGCTATTCGCCAGCATGTAATTTCGCCCTCTTTCTGTTGATTCGATATATTATTATCGCCTTCAATCCCCCCCCCACCCCCACCATCGTGAAAATGGCTTATTATATGTCTGTCCCTTGGCTGTTTAATTTCTCCGTAGGATCCCTTCGTTTTTAATATGATACCGAGAACGCCCTTAGACATATTCGATGAATGTTGCCGTGCTTCGCCGCATTATGTTGCAAGGAATTCGTTCCATAGGACCTCATTTACATTATGTACAGTTATATATACATGATCCCCCGTTTATCGTTTACTTTTCAGCATGGCCCCGCATTTATCAGCTACGATCATTTCATAGATACATATTAGCTTAATATTAGTTAGCATGGAACACTGGAGTTTCGTCTTTAGAATTTAGAGTAGACCAGCTCCGTGAGGTTACGATTTAATGCGCAAATTTTGTTACTGTTCTAAAGGAGAGGCGCGCGGAGATGGTGAGACAGAACAAGGCAGCTCTGTCCGAGCAATCCGGCCTGCCCGCCGAGAAGGAGACCGCCAGCTCTGGGTAAACGCACGTACAGGTCGTTTCTCGATCGCGATCCTCGTATCAAATACCGTTCCATCGTAACTAAAATCGAGGAAAGGGGGAGAGCGGGAATTGACTACAGGCTTGCAGAGTAAGTCGCTGAATAGGCCATCGGAGTTGCGTGTTTAAACTTTGGAATAAACTAAGGGGTCGCACTCGCTGTGCTTGACGGGACTCCGTTACGCTTTGTGCCATTTTCGTTCGCTGGATGGAAAATAAAAAAATTTAAAGAACTCGCAAGCGATTGTAGTTGCCAGAGAGATTTGCAATTTTAACGACTTTATTTTATTACAGTGGCTGGGGGACTAAAACACATTCGATTAGATAGATGGTATACAAAGTAATTCGCGGAACGTTTGTAACGATAGAATTAACTACATTTCGTACTTTTTTTTTTGTTCCCCCTCCCACTTTATACTTGTGCAAAATCACTGCCTTCATCTAACTACACACTTATTTGTTTTTTTTTAAATGTACACGAATATATACACGTATTAAAATCAGTTTAGGATACGACGTGTAATATATATTAGTTTCAGTTCTAACGTGCCTACCACTTACATGATTGTGGGTCTGCTAGGAGATGGCATTAAGAACAGATAACTTCTGTGTTTGTGATTGATTGTGTATGTTGGAGTATCTAATGTTTTATGATTTCTTTTTTTTATACCTTGCTTGTTTCAGTATATTTCATTTTCTTTTATAATGGCTATGGTGTTGTTGTTTACTCAATTACGCAGTTGTAGAATCATTTAGTCTGAATCGGTTTTAAAACGGGAAAAAGGATCGTAACGATAGTCAGGGTCGAAATTTTTTTTTAGTTTTCTATTAGAATTACGGGTTTCTCTTATCGGTCGTTCCTTTGGGTATTCGTCGTGTTATCCTTTGGTTAAATGTTTTGCTTTCATTCATAGAGTAATTAATAGAATACTACCGCTACAATTAGATCCTAAGTGGTAATTGCGACCATATGTGTGTATATACACATACCATATGTAATAAAAAAGAAACATATGTGTATGGTATGTGCCGACATGTAAGCACACTTAATAATATATAAATATATATATAAATATATATATATATAATAGTGCTTTATACTAGGCTTGAAAACTTTAAAAACCATTTTGTACTCGATCATTGTAATATTACTGCGCTAACTGAAAACAAGAACATTCACGAAATATGTAGTCTAATTGAATATGATAATATTGATGCTTCTGTGATGACTTAATTATTTGTCAAAATGTGTAGTGTTTAAGTGAGAGAGTGTGAAAGAGAGAAAGAGAGAGAGAAAGAGAGACAGGAGAAGAGAGAAACATTTGGATTCCTCTACGCTCGTACATGAATACCGTGGCTAGGGGCCCTAATTTTCGTTTGTACTTGTATATCCATCGCTGGAACTAATTACAAAATGTATCACCGTAACCGGGGCAAAGTTTTCAACAGATTTCCCTTTCCGTAACGAAAGATAGTAGGCAGCTGGTCACTGGTGGTGGTTCCTCAGCCTTCGTAGATACTCACAAACGGGGGATACCATAAACTGGAGGGAACTTTTGGCTCTGGTCACGGTTCCGTCGCTAAATAAACGGGGTATAAAAGAAGAACGTGTCGCAGTGATATTGCAACCGATACCCTACGATTTAAGATGACGAGATATGGTACAGAACATTTTTACAAATTGCTCTCCGCAGAAGTGCTAATCGCGGGGTAAAATAAAATTTATTAGTTGAAAGGGGGCTCGAAAGGATGATGGGAAAGCATTAGAATTTTTACGTCAACGAATACTCGCAACTTCGACCTATATTGCCGAGTGTTGCGGTTAATTCACCACCTGTCGCAACGTCCAGAAAAAATATCCATCGGTGTCGATTTTCTTGCGGTTACGACGGCCGACGGATAACGTCTATTTTTGCATAATTGTTGCGATCTTTTGCAAAATGTGTCTCGTATAATTATTATTATATAGATGCCCGACGTATGTATGTTATGATTGTCCTTTTCGACTCTTACTTTATGATAGATAGATATATATAGATTTCTACGCGATGGTATATATATGATATATGGTTGCTACCAGTGTACGTATGGTTTCTTGTGAGCTTCGGTATTGTCTCTTACGGGCGGAGTGGCGGGAAGCGGGATCGAGGCGCAAGAAATTTATCGCGGAATAAATTTCTATTCGAGCGAAAGAAAGAGTCGCGAGAAACCAGTTTCTCCACGATACATTGGCTGCCTTCGATATTCTTTGTTCAACTTTTAGTTGGGGATAATGTGTGTCAAAAGAGAACCTGATTGTGTGAAGTAAAAGGCCGTACCTACACGCAGTTACGGTAGTTCTTATTGCTAGTCCCCTTTCATCTCCTCCTCATCGAACGACAAACATTTCACGTTTCTAGAATCACATTTTAATATAATACGTTGATTTCTCCTCGATTAATTGGAAATTATTTACTATTCATTTGGCGGTACATTTGAAATAAATACTACGGTTCCGTGGTTCGCATCACCAAGAGTAACCGTGCATCGATAAAACAGGCCTTTTCGAAATCTTGCCAGTGCCTTATCATTTACTACGCAGCACGGTGCCCCGCTCTTACCGAAGGAAAATGTATCCACGCACAACGGGAATTTAAAGACACGTCACGTTCTGTATGTAAAAATGTAAATACTAGAGACGTCGCTGCCATAGTATCACGTGCAATGAGCTTGATCTAAGAAGGTCGTTTGGCTTTTCAGATTCTAGAGCAAAGCGGTGTAGTAAACAGAACGGAGATGTAGATACGTCACCGGGATCCACGTGACGTCAAAGGCTGTCGAATGGCCGAAAGCCAAAGGCTAAACGAAACGACGAGGCAGGCTTTATAGCCGAGTAGAGGGCAAATGGCTGCCGCGCGGCTGAATAATAATGCGTAGCCAGTGCGAGGCGAGTGATAAAAATCGTGATAAAGTGCGTGTACGATGTTACTGAAGGGCCGATTATCGGGGAAGAAGAACAGGAGGCATCATGGGAAGAGCACCAAAGCCACGGCCGGTAAGTGGATAGATTGGTACGCCAGAAAATTTGCGAAATGGTTCGTCTGCCAGTCGACGAGATAGCCCTGCTGCGTTCTCGGTCCCTCTAATCGTTTTCCATGGTATCAACACAACATGGCCGAACGTTGTGGATACTAATTACGCGGGTTTTAAACTCTCAACACCATAATACACCATGGTCAATAAATAATAAACATAATATCTAGCAAAAGTGTTCACCGATCCTAACCAAATTTCGCATCTACCTTCGAATTGATCGTTGACTCGGCGAAATAATTATCAGTGCCACACATACATTAAGATACGTACATTTCGGAGCAGGAACGTTCGCCTGTACTCTTTGTTTATGAAAAATCAAAGAATGCACGATCGCGGTGATGTCAGCTATCAAGGTTATGTACAAACCTGTGCGCGCTTGGGATAATGATGTTTTTACAGTTTATTTTGAATAGATATCGGCCAATGTTTTATGGTTGTTTTTACATGTTGAATCGCGGGAGTAACGTAGAACGAAAGTTTTCTCGTATTATTCTTAGGAACGGAGCGCACTCGATAAAATTTAGTGAGGTTATGCTGCTTTCAATATGGACGCCTAACTCGCTGCGCGCGTAGAGAAGTATGTATTTAGTTTTCGCATCTATTAGTAAACATGATTCATGGTGGCTTCTGACACATCGAGTATCGGTCGGTCTCATATTGCTCGATCTCTGTGAATTAACTACTGGAACGCGATAACTACCAGTCTTCTTGTTTAAATTCAAGCTGAAGCCGAAGGATGAGCCACCGCGCGCGGCGCATCGAACGTCCACGCGATTATCAATGAATTTGAACTTCGTCCCTTCATTTGACAGGCGTCGTTGTTGACGATGAAACGCCGTCGCTATCGCTTGACTATGGTTATTTTCTATCCTCTCGGATAATACAACATCCCTTCGCACTGCCGTTATCGCGTTAGAGTTTGTCAGGCGTTGGCCTTTCACACATCAACTACGCAGCTTTTGTCACGCTAAATCGGCTCCAATTCAAATTCGTTTCGAATAACATAGCCGACTGTCTATCTAAATAGATCGCTTGTTATTTCAACTGGAGTCATCGTATCTGTTAAGAATCACGATCCAAAAGCTGCTTATGTCATTTGATGCTCAATTATGGAGATGCTCAATTACCAGAGAGGTTGTCCGTCATGGAATTACAATTAGTAAGCGTGCATTCGTACAAATGTCCCCGCGTAACGCGCTCACACTACTTACTACATTCTTCGTCCTCACTCCCTTTAATTACACCCGAGATCAAAAGATTCCTTTCCCTTCTCGTCAAAACATGTCTGTCTAATCGTTGTTTGTCTCTTTAGATGAATTGCAGGTGAGACATCGTCGATAATTAATCGAGTGTTCCCAAGCCACGCGAAACTTAACGAGAACCGCTAGCCAGTTTTGCGCGCGCGCACGTAACACGGAAGGTGCCGTGTAGTGAAACCGTGAAAATGCATTCTTGGCGTGCTGCGATAAGAATAGAGCAAGGAAGATAGAGTAAGATAACAAATAGAGGAGAAGTTCGTACATGAACGCACGTAACCGTGACGCCTGTGTGCGCACATGTGTGCCCGTGCGCATGTCGTTGCTCTGTGTCGTATAGAGGAACATACGTGGCTGTACTTATACACGCGAGAATATAATCGTATAAGTGCGCGTGTTGCCATGACGATAAAGACGCGGATCGATGTTTTTAACCCGGCGGAACGCGCGTCGTGTTGATTTCGTGTCTGATACCTTGCGATATTTCTGTCTTCGTATTGCGCTTTCCGCTCCTTACCGGTGCCTACGGCTTAATCGATCGAGCATGCAGCTTTCATGGCAAAAGGAATCGGAAAGTTTGAGAGCCCGACGTTTCCCGCGGCCTTCGAAGCTTCTCCAATGATTTACTCCTTTTCGATCATTCCTCCAAGTCGCGCTTCATATTCTTTTTAAATATTCTCTACTTCGATATTTCGCTCATTAAGGGCAATTAGGCGAACAGTTATATAGATAATAGTTGTTGACTTCACTGTTTTCATTTTTCTATCGCTAACACAGGAATAATGAGCATTGTTAATTTGAAAAAGAAAGGCCCGGTGACGAAGAATTCTCCACGGTTACGACCACCAATTGTCATTTGCAATTGTTAGTGAGTTTTCTTTGGTGCATGATGTCGCGATAATTCTTCATTTTCGTATTAATTAGGACCGCGTTTATTCCTCCAAGCGATAGACACATTAAGATAATTTTAGACACTTAGCGATAGAAAATTTAACGATCGTTTGCAGCATCTAAGGCACATTGGAGACAAGATATCGTGTCCTTGAAAGCCTCTTAATTTCGTGATAAACGCGAAGCTAGCTACGGCGCTGAAATACTTTTATTCGTCCAACTGGCTGGTCACTGACCAACTTCATGGTCTAGTTGTAGTACTTTTTTTCTCGTTAATTCTGATATGATAGCGATACCGCCATATCATACTCTCTCGCTGTCTCTCTCGACGGTGTTATATAAACTTTGTTCTCCGTAAAGTGTACTATCCCCGAATAAACGATGGCTCCCTCGCGTATCGCTAACAGGTATCCTCTTGAATCGGATAACGGCATTACGAGTGGTGAAATTTAGTGGAGCTAGTTCCCTGGGGCTGTAAGTCTCTCGTGATATGATAATAATAATAATACGTCTTTATTGCCCCAACAAATTACGTTAGATTAGTACACATTTGGTTTTGTTTTATCATTTTCTGACGAAATGGGCGAGTACATATTATATGCACAATAATTATAGTAAATTCATTAACCATGGCGAAAGCCGCCGATTTCGTAACGAATGTAGCAAAGGAAAACGTTCTTGCCCCCAGAAGCTCGAAAGACACTTAAACATCGATTATTTCATGATTGGCAGTGGATACCCTGCTCATAACTGTGCCACGAAATTATAAAATGAAAGTATCACTAATTCGCCAGCGAACGAAATGAAAATAAATCAATTGAACTTTCGTCGATGTAGCCGGCAGTTCTACGAACGCGTCGCTATAATGTTGGACTGTTAATTGACGGTAACGGGCCCAATGCTATCGCCGAGAATCCAAACGAGCGTTTTAATAATACCGACGCGGAGCCGTTCGAATAATAATCGTCTCATCGATTTATATTCACGCCATTGTGGCTTGCATATATTCTATCTATCGAGCGTCCCGCCCATACCCTGCTTTTCTCTCTTCGCCTCGATCCTTTAAATTTATGCTCGCAGCAAAGCGCAGGAAGAGGCAGCAATGATTCGATGAAATTTATACTATCCTCGGTTTATTACTTTATCGGGCCAGCATCTATATATACATCCGTCGGATTCGTGGCTTAATTCGGGTATTTAGATGCGACTGCACACGCATGTAAATTACCACGACCCGAAAAGTCGTCAGGGACCGGGTGAATCTCTATCTCCAACTGCGCCTCGGTCCTACGTCCTGTTGCTTCAAGAATTTCTCGAAGAAAATAACGGTCGATGAATCCGGCGACTGGGTGTTAAGCGACTCAAGGCCTTTGTAATGTAGTCTCAATCACCGCCAATCTACAATGATCTCAACAATTTACGGCGGAGCCACCTTCTTGGGCCCGATGCAGGCTTTCCCACTCTTAATTCGGTCGAACGACTCCTTTCATACTTTCTTGCGGCGCCTCTTTGCTCGAATGACTCTTTTTGTCATCTCGTTTGCACGGAGCGGCACACCAGGGGCCGAGTTCGATTCAGTGGTTGGTCCAAACGTTCGTCTCAATTACTTTCAAGTAACTTCTCTAATTAATTTACAATTCAACTTTTGTTCTACCCTGATGATGGTTTGTACCGACCTCTAAATGAATGAAACGAATCAAATGAATTTTGGAGCTATTTTCTCTGAGTTGAAGGAGCGCTAGTGGAAGTCACTCTTCCTTCCTTTTTCCAGCCGTCCACTGCATTTCACGTGGCCTACAATTTCAGCCTGACCGCAGAGGGACGACTGGCGCCGCGGCGCCCGACACCGTCTCTTTAGACCCTGTCACCCCTGTGGTTTATTGCATGGGGTTACGCTTGGCAGAGAAAGCAAGCCGATTAATTAATCACTGCACGCGGTAACATATTTTTGTACAGCCATGTATCATGGAGAATGCTTACAAATCGTGAAACAATTTCATGCGAACTCCTCTGATGACGACCCGAGGATTAGAAATGTAATCTTCTGGCTGGGAAACGACACTGCTTGCTCACTAACGTCTAAACGCGTCGGGTTAAGCGTTCGTCTATTTAAAACGCGATTTTCCAACTGTAAGTCGCAAACATAGCACAATATTATGTAACCAGTGTTATCGTCGCGCTATCAGAAGCAGAATGCAGTATTTGCACCTCTTGCAGTTCTCCAACTGTATCTTTAATATCGTCTCTTTCCTCTTTTCGAGTAACATAACACCTTGATACAGTTTTCAGTACAATCCCACAAAACTCCAATTTGCAGAATTTGTACTTTGGCGAACAATTGTGATAAGGGAATAGACTTTGTTGCGCGTAACGCCAATGTATTTAGGTTTGAACTGCTTAGAGTTCTTGATGGGAAGTTATAATGATTACGTGAAAGGTTACTCGTTCAGTTGGGAAAGTATTTTCTAGTTTTCCTTTATTGTGGTACTCTGTTTGTACTTTGAATTTTGGTTCTCGGGGTTTGATTGGTTATTTCTCGTGTGTAATAAATAAATAAAGTAGCTGTATTGATCTAAGGCTCAACAGTTCCTAACACATACTTCTATATCTAACTCTTAATATCCCAAGCAAATGAAACAGAAAGCTCTCCAACACATCGTGCAAGACACATCGATTTCGCTACCAAACGCTCGATGAATAATTTTGTTCCGAAGTGAATCGAATATTTTCGCGACAAGCGACTGTTTGCGCGCACATCCATCCATCTCTTACGTAACACGAATTTTTCAGCGATTCCAGCGCGTTGAACCGGCCCCCACAATTATCTCTCCAACCGTACGCTGGTCTCTTCGGCGAGGAACGTTCGCGTTTGCGTTATAATAGAAACGCGCCGCTGCCATCATCCCGATTCGACCGGTTCTCCTTGGCGCTTTGCGTGTCGCGAATAAATCGCGAGCGCGCATGAAAAGCCCCGCGAATGCTACGGGGGGTAGATTTGCATCAGAGGCGGTGGGGAGCAGCGCGGCTTCTGCTTCTCAAAGCGGCTCGCTTCTCGCGTTTGTTTACATATGCAGCCGCGCCGCATTTCCTCGCGAGGCGTGTGCAATTCTATGGCGCGGTTATGCTGGCAGTAGTGTATGTATACGTATATTATTGGCTGATCGCACCTACGGCCGAGCGAGTTTTTTGCACGCTGGTGACGAACGCGAATTAATTGGTCGCCAAGGGATTCCTTACCCTCCTTCCGACTTATCGATTCGCGCTTAAACAATAATGCGCAGTACGATTCCTCTCGATAAAATCAACCGAACATGGAGTATCATTTCTCCGCACGTTACGCCGGTACCGAGAGAATACGCGTCAAAAGCAAACATTGCATTTTTCACTTTCTCGAAATCGTAGGCTTGTACAAAGACATTTTAATAAATCGTGTCGCTGAAACGGGATTTCGGAAAAATCGTCAGGATGCCGTAAACATCTGACGTCTTTCGTCTCACGCAACCGCAACTTGCTTTCATGTTCTTTGTAGACCACAAGTTCGCGAAATTGGATTGCATCTCCTGTTTGTTTCATGCGTCAGTGATGCAACTCCTAAAATGAGTGCACTTTGCGGCTTCGGCGCAAAACGAAAGCCACGTTGGACCCTGTTTTTCGGCGCTTCTGTGCATTCGATAATGACTATATGGGTCCACCTGCAGACCCCGTACCTTCATGTAATACGATGCAGTGTCCCCTTTAAATAAGAAGAATCCGAAGTTACGAGGTAAACCAGTTTATGTTGACGCCGTTTCTCGAACAGTCGGGCCAACTCAACCCTTCGTGTCCCTCTTTCGTATTCGCGTAGCGCGTTTTAATCGACCTTGCCGCTATCTTCTTGGAAGGAAAAAATATGAAATATCATAACGCTCCTGGCTTGTATTGTTGCTGCGATCCATCTCGAGGTACTCTAAAAACTTCGTCCATTCGTCTTTTGGCTCGGGCAGACCCATCCAGAGTCCTCCCTTCGTTATTAAAGGTGTCGTATTAGGAAATCTCCAAACCACCTGTCATTCACAGAATTCTACAAATAAAAGCTCCACGGGCGATAACACACGAGTATGTGGATTACAACGATTTAATCCGATGAATTGTTTCTGTTGAACCCGATTCGTGTCTCGTGCCGTCGCGAGAAGCATCTTCGTCCAGAGAAACACTTCGCGACTGCCAGTTGACCGAAGTGTGCTAGACTCACATTAATAAGGCCAATTGCAGTCGTTAAAACGGTCACGTTTTCTGTGGGTAGTTAAGGAGAGACGGAGAGAGAGAGAGAGGGCAGGATCACGTTTCTGTCGGCCTTCCTTTAATTAAATTCTCGTAATTAATACGCTGATAGTCACGATCGATAATTGGAAATCAGGTCTCGAAGCACTCGTCAAAATTAATCCGCGATAACTTAAGTCGATGTCTTCGACCGACGAAGTTGTAATCGTATTTTAATTGAATATTAATGAAGCGATAATATGGATGCCGCTAATCTGAATAATTCTTTACCATTTTCACTTAACATAAACGAACGATGAGTCACTTGTCAATTCTTTCCCTCCCTACCTCGCTGTTCTTTTCGATTCATAGTAATTTCTTGTTAAAGAGTAGAAAGGTAGCCGTTCTTAGAGATCCACGCTCGCTTCGCTTATCTGTATCCATTCTCGCTCGAGCTTTCTCGCGAAAAGATTCTGTGCAATAAACGAGAAATCAACGCCTTTGTGTCTCTTCTGCGTCGAAAACAACGCAGGCCTTGTTGCGACGAAGCTCAAAAATGTCGACTCGATTCCGACTCGTCTTGAGTGTTGCTCCTAACAAAGGGGCTAGACGTACACTTGGAAAGCGGAAAATTTCCCCGGGGGCATTGCTTCGCTAATTGGCGTGATAGTTTGCAGCTTTAATTAATTCGACGGATCGACGGACAGCCGCAAATGTTGAACTTTGGAACGATTTCTCGCGGGGACCGGCCGAAGTCGGTATTTACGGTCTACAGAAAGGGATACACGCGGGCGAGCACCAAGAAAATCGCGGATAACTGGATATACATTTTTTTTTCCCCCTTATTCTTCGTTCCCCCCTCCGTTACCATTATCGTCGCTGCCGGCGCGACGCAGAATACCTCGAGAACGTCGAAGGAATTCAAACAACGAGGGAAACAATACGTCACGGATCGTGGGATAGAGGAAGCCGCAAAGGTACGACGGCTGGGAAACCTACGTCACTGTTTATGCCTCTGGCGAACATTT
The DNA here is from genome assembly GCA_963971345.1 of Andrena flavipes. Lineage (NCBI taxonomy): Eukaryota > Metazoa > Arthropoda > Insecta > Hymenoptera > Andrenidae > Andrena > Andrena flavipes. The sequence continues at coordinate 37,328,815 of OZ020481.1, forward strand.
GAATCCAAAATACATTTGCCTCTATCGCAGGTGGATACCTACATAGGGTAAAGGACCCAATTACTGACACATTACGCGTTGACATTGACATTATCTTATAGTTATGTAGGTACTTATAGACTAAAAGTATATCTTGTTCTTGTTATTTATTATTGTTTAATATGTTTACTTGATGAAAAAAATTTGGTGGATCTTAAACCTTCGATTTTTATGTATAAATTCATCAATTTCAAAAATATATTTCGGGATCTATTACTGACACCCTTCAAATGTATTAGACTGAATTACTCACACCCCAATTACTGCGAGCTAACCTAATACTGTTGTAATGAGCAACTACTGCTATGGCAGTAATACCAAAATGCTTGAAACGCTTGTACCAATCACTGTCACGCAATTAATAAGTAAAAAGACTTAATGAATCATTGAATTCGGATCTTTATTACTTTCTATGATGCTTATATTATTTGAAACATTATATTATGTTATGTTAATAGCTTAAATATTACAATTACAGCATTTTCTTTAACGCCTTGCTTGCTCTTTCGTTAGTAAGTCATCGTTTCCATTCTCCTAATATTGGCTTAAATCTTTTTATCGTTTTATTCAAATTGACGAAGAAAAAATTAAGTACTGTTTTTTGTATCGTAGAAGTAACAGTTTGAATTGTATGCTAAATTTTTTATGCCTCATTTTATACGATTTATTCGTTCTTTTATGCAAAACAGCTTAGGATGAGAGTAATTGGGTCCTTTACCCTAGCTACATGTGTCGTTCTCATCGATTTCTAACCTTCGGATCACCTTCCTCCTATCCTCTTCTCTTTTGCAATTGCCCGAAATGAAAAAGTTCGCGGGGTTCAAACACGTTCGTGACTCAAAGGGAATGACGGCGCAGATCCGGCTGACTTTCTACACTTTTATCCTCCTTCACGAGCAGGAAAATTTCAATCACTTTTTATCCGCGATATGACTTTTCCCCCTTACCGATTGAACAATACGCGCATTACCAACATCGCGGCTCTTCTTAGCCCGCTCGTACAACATTTAAAATCGATACCGCCTCTGGCCCTTCCACGTCCAAAGAGCCGGGTTCTCCACTTTGGGACACTGTCATGTTGGAGCGATTAACGCTTGTTCGCTTGCATTCGGAATTCTGACGGCCGAGCGAGGGGAGCCCTGCAAACTACGCTGAGTTGGTAAACGACGATAACGGGAAGAAACTACCCGTCCCCGTTAATAGAAATTCGTTCCTAATTGGTCGTCAGGGTCGTTGACGTGTCCTTGCCTTGCGGCCGAAGTAATCGCCGGCCAGGTGCGATAAGACCTCTGACGAGACGGCGCTCGACGTCCACTCCGATAGAACCGACGCGGGTCACCGACACTCCTATATGCGACTGACGTCTAAACAAGCATTAAACCATATGAGCATAGCGACTCCAAGGTCGTCCCCGATACCGAGTAGCTTCTACCTGCCTCTACAACGCCTACGCGCCAGGTGAATTTATTCCACCGCTAGATTCGCGCGAGAAAAACGAGCTTCGTGGAAGAATCGCGGACGATCTTTGTATTTCGCGATCGAGTAAACACTGCGGATTCAGGGGTTAAACGGGAGGATTAATTTACGATTTTTCTTTGGGTTTTCGTGGATTCCTTGAGGAATGGATGTAGTTCTTGTCTCGAATTCTTGTTTCAAGCCTGCATGGAGGATGGTACAGTTTGCTTCTCAAATATTTGCATGCGGCGGTGAGCGAGATAATTTCCTTTCGGTATAATGGAAGGCCTAATTTCTTACGATATTTAAATTTGTTTCCTTTGGATGCGATGTACGTACCGAGTAACGTCGAGGGAACGGTTGGACGATCTCTTCTCCCTTTCACGTACGTCGCCACGATCTTGTGCCCCGAAAGATCGGTTCGGAGAAGCACGTGCCTCGGAGCAGAGAATGTATCACACTCGGTCGTGATCCACGTGTGTCAATTAACATTTTACATAACATTGTGTTCGTTAGCGTGTCGTAACGGATCGGCGCGATGAGTTTGTGGCCCGAGCACTATTACGAAACCTGTTTAAATGTGTTCCCGCCTGTGTTAATTTACTGGCACTACGGGGCGCGCGTGTATGCGCCCGTGTTTCGACATTCATTGGTTTTTCGGCGGTGTTTTTGGCATCCACGTTAACAGAATATCAGGATGATTCGGAGTTCTATGTAATTCCTTTGAGAACTAACTTCGATGCATGTAAGCGTCTTGGTCCCAGATTCTGGGAATAAAGCATTCCAAGTGGGAGGGTATATTGCACTAATGCGGGCACTACACTAATTGGCACTCCTAATTAAAAAGCTAAATATCAAAAGTTAGATACTGGAGAGACTATATAAAAACTTCACAAAAAGATATAGACCTTGCAATTGGGATTTCTGCTTAGGGTGCCAATCATTCTACAGTTTATTTCATTAATCAAAGTAAATGGCTACAAAAACCAGTAGCAAACAGTGAATTAGTTATAAGGGGTGTTTAAGGTTTTGGTTCTCGTATTATTAGCTTACTGTATGTATTGCAAAGGTTATCAGTTGGTCGGACTTTTTTACCTGTTGGCGAGAGTTTTCCCCATCTGTTACATGTTCGCAATGTCATTGGTTTCGAACGCCCCCTTCCACGCGAGCTTTGGAAAACGCTATGAATGCTCGTACTCTCGGACCGCCCATCGGGGCAACGCTTACGTATAGCAATATAGTGCATATATGCGTTTATTACTTCCGTCGACGTCTACTATGTTAACAGTGAAAAAAAACTTCAATGAAGGTAAACGATAAAGTAGTTGACCACCTAAGACCTTCAGTTTAGGTAAACGATATGGAATAAATAACTCGAAGTTTATAAAGGAAGTTTTGTTATACCAGGCGGAAAGAGAAGTGTCGCAGATGATTATAATACCAAAGAAACTTTGAGAAATCAGTAGTTTCGATATTATGCTATTATAATGAAATATACCCAAAAAAACAGCCGGGATCCCGGGATTGTATTGTTGTAACACGGGGTAAACTGTAACATAAGTAAAATCTTTTGAACGACAAATCTGATAACCCACAGCATGCGAGAACTGCTTGACGATATTAACACCGTCGGTTTTAGTGACACAAACGAACGTTATGTATTTATTTTGTGGTTATAGCCCAGACTTTTAGTATTTAGAGCACGTAAGTAAATTTAGCACTTTTATTTCAATTAACCGTCATTAGAAACCGTTCGAATTTTTGATTTTTTGTCACAAACGAATCAGTACGCATTGGTTTATTATAATCTGTAGTTTCTCGTTTGCTAAGATAAAACGCAAAAATTCAAGCTCGAGTTAAATTGCAACATGTTACTACTTACTACGCTCTAAATGGTGATAAAGCAAGCTCTTTGCTGACACACTGCAAAAAGGTACTCTAGACGAACAACAGAACTACTCCAAAAAGTAGAAAAAAAAGTATAAAGGCAAAAGTAAAGAAAGCGAAGAAGATTTTGATAGAATCAGATGAATAAGCAATGATTGTTTAACTCATGTATATAAAATGTTTAATAATGATTTCTGTTTTCATTTATATTTTTTAGAAATGTTTATTTGTGCTCATATTTGTATTTAAATAAGTAAAACAAATGTGTTACGATTTACCCCGGACTGGGGCACATTGTAACAAAAGTTCAGCCTTGTTTATGATAAAGCTAGGTGTCTAAGTGTCCAAGATTTTATCACGTACTATCACGCAATCAGCTCACCACATATGTAAGTAGGAACTCACGCAAATTATTTTCTGATTAAGGAAAATACTTTCGAGAAAAAACTGAAAACTTTTTTGTTACAATCTGCACCGGTCTCCCTACCGAGTTCATTGGAATCTTATCCGAAGTTTAAGGGAACCCTCAAATAGTTCCCTAACATCCATGTAGATCGAAATCCACCCACGATTGGAGGCGTGGTTACTCAGAGCCAGAAGGCTTCGCGCTGAAAGAAGGTCACCAGATAATAACTAATACTGTCGCCGGTGATACTGTTGTTTTCTAGTCTCACACGTGACTTGTGTTCGCGACCGTTAATCCCTATTTACACCGTCTCGTTCTGCCGATAAATTATGCAAACGGCGAGCCTGTTCGCAGAACGCGATTCGTAAATCGAACGCGAGCCGGCTCCATCGATCTTCGTTGAAAATCGTGGAAAAGCGACCGAGGTCCCAGCAAAACACTGTCGTCGAATGACTTTCAAAACGACGACGGTTGCCCTTTGGAATGATTTCCTTGACGGACGCGGAGAATCTAGCTTCGCCGGGACCGGTAATCAATATCACTCGCCATACACGTCAAGCAGCAACGTCTTGCAGGCGAACGTATAATATATCCAGGATTATTCTAGAATTCTAGCGGAGGTGTAAATAGAGAAGGAAAACTGTGATCCTTAAGGCGCGAATCCATGATGGGATTTTGCACGAGACCTTTCTCTCACGAGAAAAAGATCTCGGCAACAATTAAAAATAAATAATAAAAATAATCGCGAGAGTGGAGATTTTTGATAATGTATCATGAAACTTGTCTCACGAAAGTCTATTTGCATGGACCTAGTAGTGACATAAACATTAAAAAATAATCAAATAGTGAAATAATTGTCTCACGAGACACGATATTATTTTTGTCGTCATCTTTAGACATCTTTCTGTTCCACTGTTACCACAGTCGATCAATGAAACGCATTACATTACGAGTCGAATTGACCGATTAATTTATTAAACGATGTTCTTCATAGCGAGGAAGTGGAAAACGAAAGGCTCCAGCGACAGTAATATTCTATGAGCATTTCCATTGCTGAGGGAATCGCGTGTCGAATATGATTATCGTTCGGCGCCCGTATCTCGGGCGTAAGAGTCGAGCTGAAGCGCATCGCGCGATCGAACGCGATTGACAAAGACGCGCGATACGGACCCAGTGAAATTTGCAAAATAGGCCGACACGCTGCTCGCGAGTGACCAAAGCAACTGGGAGGAAAAAGGTGGCCTCGTTCGGCGCCTCGATTAATCATTAACGGCCATTGCTCCGCTTCGAATTGGTCTCTCTATATTAGAGCACGGTCATGGAAGAATGACGAACAGTGTTCGTCCGTCTGTATGCAAATGTCGAGCACGGAATCGACGGCAGAGATATCGGAGCAGTCGATTTATTCAGTAAAATTTTCACCTACAAAATCTACGGATCCCGCGATCGATCAGCGGATCCTGTTAATTGGAATCCGAGGAGACGATTCGAAGCCACTTGTGGTCGACTTTCGACGGACCCTTGGAAGCCCCGCAGTGTCTCGCAGCGGCGCGCTTGGAAAAACGAACGACGGAAAATTCAGACGGGAAGGATAAAATGAACAGGGCGCGAACGGAGAGGAAAGGAAAGGCGGGCGCGCGACCAGCGACTGCTGATCGACCTTTCGGGTCACTTTGATTCGAGTCGAGTAATTTTAGAACTCGCGAAGAATCCGATACGCAACCGGAGGGAAGGAGAGTCAGACACGTTGGGTTCTCCGTTCCGCTGGACGGCATTGTTCTTTTTATCAGAGCGGTCTTAATGAGCACACGACAGTGAGAACCACGGCGCGATAGCAGGCCGTCCACCTACCGATAAAACGTCCAGCCCTGCTCGAGAAATCCACAGCTATTTCACGCTCTTTTCAATCGCCAATGCTCGACGAACGCTCAGCGAATGACCCGTAATAATTCCGCTTCCATTATTGTTCCCGCGGCTGTTGTAGCCCCGCACCACCGCCAGTTACGAGTCGATCAGATTCTCCTCTTCCATTGGTATTAACAGAGTTCTTTGGATTTCGTTAGAAGACTCTGCGAAAAGTGGCTTCCAGGTCCGATGGAGGTGTTCGAGATTTGCCTTTACACGAGGGCCTATTTAGTAAATGTTATCGACGAGGGATTCATAACCCAGGTAATCGCTATTGTTATTCGCGACGGATAACAATGGACGTACTACCCCCCTCCTCTACTTCGCACGACCACGGCCAACTCATTTCAAAAGGACGCTCGAGGAACAATGAGTGGAATTTCAGTTTTCCCTCCCTCGGGGGCTCTGGAACGGTTTTTCGGCAATCCAGGTCACCCTGACTAACAGTCGGGACTCGTTCCCTTGAACGTCATTTTCTGGGTACGCGATTGGGTAACTTTCTGAGGGAAATGGTGCAACGGGAGGTTCAAGTAGACGCGGTTTTATACATGCTACAAATCAGAAATGGGCAAGTAGCGATGGTTTTTTTAATTTTTACTCTTCAGTATTACACAAGATTCATCTGTTTGGCATATCGCGCTCATATAATCGACACTCGTCAATTGCGAAGGCACTTAGAGCAAAAACGGACTAACCCACATTTTTGCGAAATTGAGTTATAAACAGTAATGTATTTCAAAACCCTGTGCTTATCATATAAATTAGGAAAAAATTAATTTTTCTTCAATGTCGGTTTGTCCCTTTTTCTCTGAATGCCTCACTTCGTCTTGCATAACAAAACAGGTGCAACAAAGATTCTCCTTTGTCCTCCAAGCATTTGCACTCCACCTTCCTACGAGCATCCGCGCGCGATTCGAATTCTCCCGCGACTAGGGTGGCTGGATTAAGCGGGGAGAATTTCGAAAGAGTCCAGCCGCCTTATCGTCGAAAACATTTTATTGGCAGAGTGGCGTCGTAGATGATTACGGGACGGGCTAAACAGACTCGCGTGGCCGAGTTACGGAGTTAATCCACCCTATCGCAACGTCAGTGGAGGGGGAGCGTTGAGAGGACGCAAACAGTGGCAAGAGGCGGATGACGCGGATCCCACCGATGACGAATTCGGGATCAGCTAGATACTGATCCGTCACTGGATGTATCGACGATAAGATTCATGGTAGTCATGGTGTGCCGTGGTGGCGTGTTGACGATCGAGGGCGACTTCGATAGTGCCGTGACTGGATCGGTGCAGAGTCATCGTCGTCGTCGTCGTCGCTGTCCTCGCGGTCGTGGATGTTGGACGCGCGGGAGCACCGAACAACAGTTAAACCAGTAGCAGAGAGGCCGATGATAAATAAGCGCGACGGGTCATCGTCCAGCCGGGAGGCGAGATTTATGTTCAACGAGCCGAACGAGACTGCCCGATCGTTCCTCTTCGAGCACACTCACGCGCGAAATCTAGCGTCTCTCTGTGATCGCGCTGGCGTCAACGCTGCCACCCCCCTTTCGAATCCGCCGGGCTTCATTATAGATTGCGCTTGATTTTTTTTTGCGACGTATGTACTTACATACTTACATCGATCACGCTCGCCAGCTACGATCTAGAACCTTTCAGCGATCCCCTTTCGCCTTCCATCATTCCCACCCGTTTCCTGTTTCTTCGGATGGGTGCTTCTTTTCGTGGTCTTTCTTTTATCGTCTCTTGAAGAAGATGTATGTAGTTACCCCCGTCGCGACTCACTTAGACGTCCCTCCGACAAGAGTTAAAACTCTCGAAAGTTGATTGCAAGACATTTTGGACCTTAATCCTTAATCCTCTGACATAGATCGTAAATAGCCTCTTATCGAGTGCCTCCCTATTTGCTGCTCGCTGGCAATACCTAATCTCCGTTACGAAATGTAAAACAAGTAATCCGCACGTGCCGCAACGAGCCATTGGAACGTGCTACGAAGCCTTTTATATTCAAATCCGTCGCTTTCGTTACAAGACAATGCGCTCGTCGATTCCATTCGGCGCCATTTACGTTCGCAGCGTGCTTTACGGCCGGCGCTTGCTGCGGCACGATTTTTGCCCGAGTGCACGCGACTTCTAGCCGCGCGGAATTTCGATGGGACCGGTGGGCGCGTGTGCACACGATTAATTATCGTGTCGACAGGGGTGAGCGGGTAACGTTGCGGATGTATCAGAAACGAATGATCTCCTTATTTCCACCTGACGGGGGTGGAACGGGCGTTGGCCAAATGGGGCGAAGAGGAACTGTGCACTGTGTCGCGTGACAATATCCATCGCGGAGGAATATCCTGGCACCTCCAAAGAAAAAGTAAAAACAGATTAATGTAACACGGCTTAAGTAATCCAAGAGAACGTAAAAACAAAAAGGAAACTGGATTTTATTCTTGAAATAAATTATTGAATTTGCATTAGGAATATTTGTACACTGGCTCTGATGCATCTCGGAATAAACAATTCGAGTTAATGAGAAGGAAGGTTCAGGAAAGAGGGGGTAGAGGAGAAGATCTATCGACGGAAATAGTAAAATTGCTTCCATTATCGTTATCAACTAGCTCTGCAAAACATATTACATATGGAAGAAGGTAAACGACCCACTAACCTTCGAGCGTTTTAAAATTACAATCGCGAAGTGGGATAGGAAATTCATTGTTGCGCAAAGGCCCGCTCGCCTGCGGCCCAATTGCCGGGGAGCTCCAGTTTCGTTTCCACAGTTTAATGGCTGTTCAGCAGTGGGCAATTGCGATTTTGGCCGCGGTAAAATTGCGCCGCAAATAACTCTCCTATCTCCAGACAATTATTTACGATTATCGATGAAGACTCGTACACGTCGAACGGAACAAACACTCGCCGGTCGTCCCATGCACGTTGGACTTTATTGCATCGCTGACTCACTCTTTGTGTTAATAGTTGCGCTATTGCGAGCCGCATTAGCGTCATTCTCATTGACACGCGGGCAAGGCCTGGAGCGCGTCTCTTCGCGGTTTATTAGGACGGGCGTGAGATTGGGGAGACCTCGAAACGGCGCCGAAAAACATTTGTCCACGAGCGTCCGACTTATTCTGGCTTCGGTTTGTTAAGGAAATTCGAAGGGAAATATCGAGAACCTTTCGAGAAGGTTATTAATATCATTGTACCCTGATTAACATCTGTAGCCTCTGAAGGTGACAGGTACGTCACATTTATGGCGAGAAATAGGTTCGATAGTGACGTAGATCCTGCTGCTTATAATCCTGAAATTATACACAGGGCTTACGCAATTTCGCGAAAATAAACGAACAGGCTAAAAAAGCCTGCAAGAAGCGTCGCATGTGTGCACCGCTTCGTACCTATACGTTACATTTCAATATAATCGCTCTAGTTGCTCGTAACGAGCGGATTCTGAGGTTAATTATTGGATTTCAGTATAATCGCTGCGGGATACGCCGCGAAGTGTTCGCGCCGTTTCATTGGAGGAGCAACATTCATTTTCTTCCCGTTGATTTCGTGTAAAGTAGTCGAGGCAGTGGTAATTGCTACGGTATCAGATTCTGTAAATTGAATGCTGCACCGGCAGCTCGTCGCGTTCAATCCCAGTCAATATTATTCTAGACACTTCTGTTTCGATGAACACTTAGAGACGTCGGGGTAACATTTCGATGCAACATCCAGACGCCAATAAAGCCGCCAATCGTCCCTTGACGTCACGTTCGATGGGCAGAAATTATGCCGCGTTATGTCTGCGCGCTAATTGATCGTGTCAGTCTCGATTATCTAATCGTTTCCAGCCGTGCTTCCTCGGGCAAGACAAGTGATCCTGGGAACCTTCGTTTCCTACATCATAGCAGGCTTCTTCGTTCTCTATTTTTGAAATGTGAATCATTTTCCAAATTCGTCTCTTTTGTAATGGAATATTCGTGGGTCTTTTAAGATTTGAGCGCTAAATTTTAGTGTTGACAGATCGTATACCGATTGGAGATATTCGCAGGCGAGGCTGTTTTCAATTTGCATTTTAATTCATATGGGTACTGTATCTTTGACTCTCGGTGTACCACTTACTTAATAGTGTTTCGAAATGCTGTTTCGGCTTACTCGCCACGGAGACTGTCATTAGTAGCTGACTAAGAAAAGCCGATTAGTGGGGCGACGACCCCTGGCAATGAAAAGGTGGTTCATCGGCTGCTGATCGATGACGCGATGTTTATGGCTAATATACGTCACTGAAAACAATTAGGGGATTACGTCGTGGGGGTGTTCGAGGCAATGAATAGACGGACCTAACCCAGGTGTAATTCAGACCGTCAGGTATAAAGGAACATTTACGTTAAATATGTATTTTACTTTATGCTCAATGTTCGTGGACTTTATTAGCTAATAATAGAATTGAATAGAGAATTTCTGGTAACAGTAGAGTTTATTTTCTTAGTCGTCGTGATTATTCAGAAGTTCGGTTTACCAAAAGGTTGTCGATAGTCTGGACAAACTGAGACAACGTTTCGAAAATCAAAGCCTCGATAGATCTTTGAACTCGCGAGTTTATCTGTGAGAAAGTGTGCTGGAGTTTGCCACCGACCCTTTCAACATTTCTGTCTAATTGAAAACTGGCTTCGTAACTTCTCACATTATCCGGTTACGTTGAATCGAATAAAAAAAATTGTGATTCCCGTTCTGATTAGTCTGATGTCGACACACGAGGAGAATACCTACTCTCAGTCGAGCACTCTGCTGTCCGTCGTTCTTCATTCTTATCCTTATCTTAATTATTACCAGACGATAACGAATTCTTCTATTCGTCGAATCTCGTCTTCTCGCCGAAGACACACATTTTTACGTAGCCTTCGCGTGGACACTCGAGTTGCCTGCCAAATCTATCTATCGCACGTGTCATGCTCTTTATCTTCTCCGAATTAATTTGCTCTCGTTCTTGTTGTCAAGCACCGAAACTGAGCGATCTATCGGAACAGATCTGGAATAATCGTGTGACATTGAGGACGGCAGATAGGCTTCTCCCCCGAATCGTGCCACGATGATTTTAAATAAGCGTGATTCCAGAAATCATCGTCCATTTTCCACTACCAGTTCGTGTTTTAATTTTACAGCACTCCTTCATTTTTCACTTTTGGAGCAATCGTTCGTTTTTTACTTTGGGAGTAGTCTATTCTCTTGAACTTTTATAGTGCTCTCTCCAAAACGCTCCCGAATTCACCATCTTCCCAAGTCTAATCCATCCCTTCCCCTCGCCGAAATCCATCAATTACGCGAATCGGTTGACAAGTGTCCCCAAGGACGGTTGTCAAAAGTAGCAAGTAGGTGTGCGACTGGGTTCGCAGAGAAAGCCGCGGTGTCCGTCTCCTGATTCTTCGTCGCGCGTGGCCCCTTAAGCCCGGTGCACACACGGTCGTGTGGCATCCGGATGGTCGGAGTTTTGCGGGCACGTTCGTGACACGTTTCGGCAGCACGTGAGGTGACTCACGGCCGTATTTCGGTAGCGCTCTCGTTGCAGCCGCGGCACGCTCCGCGGCCGAGTGTGTATCCGCCTTTAGATTAGCCCCAGAGTCAGATGATAAGGAACCGGCCAAGTCGGGATAGGCAGCGCTCGCGACACGATTGGCGGGCTGTTTGATGAAAAAAATGGTGCGTACACGCGGCGAGATAACGACGCGAGAAACCGACTCTGCTGGCTCGATTAGAGCGACCTTAATGTCGAGGGTCACCAATCCCGACCGTTGCTTCTTTCAGGCGGATCATCGTGCTCCGCCATTTGTTTACCCGCCGTTATTAACAATCATCCTCCGCTTGGCTCGTGTACATCGTCCAATTTCGAAACCACGCGAATTCAACGGACAGCCGCGACCACTTGTTGCGAATTGCGTGGGAGGGTTAAGACTGGGCTGGGTGCCACCCTTCGTCCTAATATCCGATTGGTAGTATTTCTTTATTTATCTTTTTGGTTCTATGAAATTTTATTGTGATGTGGAATTCTTTGGAAGTTATCGATGTTAGTAGTTAGCTGATGTGTCAATTGTATTTATTATTACCAAAGTACAAGCAGTCTTCTCTGTAATCATGCATAGGTATGTATCTTCTCGTCGTTTTTGTTTCCAAGTTTATATATTCTTGCAATGCATGGTAATTACTAGACTCTTTTGAGTATTGGCACAATTCAAGCGACGACCAATTAAGTATCTGTCTCGGTAGAAATAATGTCTTTAGCGGAATCAATTATGCACCGATGATTCGTGAGAGCCTGTCGATTCATTAGAGATTTATAAAGTCACGTGCCACGTTCGTGGAACAACAATCACTGTTAGAAAATGTACAGACTTCTGCTTCGAGCACTGGCGATGCTCGAAACGCGTGCTACTCTTTTATCGATAGTTAATTTATGTAAGAGCGTTATGCTTACAGCAAACAATTCGTGAGAGCACAAGTGTTAACCTTCGATGCTAATTAATCACGCCTCGGAGCTTCGGGGGTTTTTAAATTCGAATTGCTATCGAGGCTATCGGTGCCACGAGAGCGCGAGATAACACTGAAAGTAAGAGGATCCACATCGTCACTATCGACGACAAACTTCATTAACAATCATTCGTACTTCATCGCGCAGAATTCATGCGACGTTCATTTCTTTACACTTTAGAGTTTCCTCGCTTTCGCGTACACCTACTTACAAGCGAGGCGGTCGCTCCTCCGGTCGCCTCGTTATCGACGCGTTGCGTAACTTTGCTCTTCCGTTTTTTATTCCTCCTCTTTCTTTTTCAGTCCTTGCTGCAGAATCACGGCTGCAATTAACTAAACAGATAACGAGTTCGTCGTCCCGACCTTGCGTGATTCCAGAAGTGTCTTCGACACTTCCAACCGAAGTAAGCAATCCACTTTGTGCTTCTTTTTCATAAAAACAAGATGCTTCCCACCGATTAACTCTTTCCGCGTGCTATCAAGATAAATCATCGAAAGCGGAATTCAAACTCTCATTTCATCCGGAGCATCATTCATCAGCTGACTCCGTTCTTTCGACCAATTTAAACTTGACCTCACGCCACTTTCCGTGTACAAAGGACATTTTTTCGGGGTTGCGAAAGCGTTCTTTGGAATAGATCCTTATTCGTTCATGGGGGAAATAATATTCCGCCGAAACAACACTGGCACAGGAAGTCATAAAGAATAGCCCTCTGCGTGGACATGACTTTTCAGACCACCCATTGTGCCTTTATTAACTTCTACCTTCCCTTGTAAAACGAAACAGGTACGCAGCCTTGTCGCCCCGTTTCCACCCCAATGCTGACCTCTTCATACTTGGTCGAATCTTCTGCGTCGCTTCGAATCTTCTACATGAATCATTTTGTCGCACTTACGTACTTATGGCACCTCAAATTCATTGTCCATCGATGTGGACAGCATACGCGTGCATCGCGGTTGGAAATCATCGACGCGCGTGGGGAAAAGGTCGATAGGGATATAAAAAGGGAAGTAAAAGGATCAATTCGACGAATGGGTGCTGTGCAAATAACACCGGAGGCTCGAGGTAACTGGTGAATCTAGTTTTTCCGGATTTTCAAGCCTATGCAGAGAGAGGAAAAGTTGCTTTTGGACACTTGCAAGAATATCGTGTAGATTATAGAGCAGTGTATTTGATATTCAGTCTCTACAACATATTTCTACATTTTCAATTTCTAAAATCCTAAATCAAAGAACTGTGCTTCGCAAAGAAAAAAAAAATTAAGAATTTCGACCAGATCTGCAATTGCTTGTGCGGCGTGTGCCCGAGTTCGGCTAGCGATGAAGTGGCGCCTCCACCACGTTCCCCGGAAACCAGTGGGGGCGAAGTGTCTCTGGCGAGACGCGTGCAACGTCGACACAACACAGTAGCTCACGTGGGATGCGGATAGATAGCCGAGCGGGTAATTAGCGGCTGTTGATTGGCCACCTTCCTACCCATCTTACCCGAGCCCGTTCGCCGCGGGATGAAGGAGCGTATAAACGTGTCGCACGCCGCCCGTTGGTGGGGGCTTATTTACTCGCTATTCAAACCATGTCGGGCTGGCCGATCGTCGACGAAACGAGGAACGCCAGTACGCGGCTGACACTCGTTCCGATCGTAGGCGGTGTTGCGTTTCAAACGGTGCATCGGCACTGTTTCTCATTCTCGTCCACGGAGGGACTACGGTGCCAGTCGTGCTTCTGTGTTGACGAACGGTGTTACTTACCAGTCACCTCTTCTCGAACGCTCCCCTCTTTGCCCCTTTGTGTGTCTTCGCTTGTACCGTTCACAGAGCACGAAGCTCGAAGCCCGTTGAATTTATCGATCGCGAAATCGGCACCCAAACGCGAGTCGAAGTTACGGAGTGACTTAAGTTACGATTCGGTCAGTGCGATGAAATGTGACTTGGTCGAAGCACGTGGCCCGCGCCACTGACATGGAACCGTGCCCGACGAACGGTTCAGAGACGGCGAGACGAGTGAAAGCGTGTAGATCGACAGGCCCGATCGCTTGGTGATCGTTGACCGAGCCACGAAAACAGTTGTCGAGAGGTGGGCGAGATCGCTACGGGCCCAACGGTCCTCGGGGACCTAATGGCACCCGACCTTGAGAAGAAACGGCAGGAACTAAGGAGGACCAGCTGCGGCACCTTGGACCCGGGACACGAACACTTTCAAATGCTCCTGCAGCTACGGTGCGCCGGAAACGCACTGATCGAGCCCTATCGACGCGGTAAACCTGATTCGCCGGTCGCTACCGGTTCATTTATTAATATTCAGATAATTCGATCCTGTCTACGCAGTCGTTGGGTAACGTTTCAAGCGTAACCAGTTGCCGGGGTACTCTAGACATTTTTCTCCTTATCTCTTTTTTATTTTCCTGCTTTTCGACTGCCTTTCCTTGACAACGCACGTGAGCGTGCCGCGTGTCTCTTTCGATATCTCGCACTGACATAAATTCCTGCGACCCGAAATGGGGAATTGCGTTGCGGTTTTGTACTGGGAACGAAGGCTCTTTCGCGATGCAGGCATGAGCTGTTAATCAGATTTCTTAGAATTGTTAAGGATTCGCGTATTCTAGCGAAGAATATTTCAATGTTCTCTTTAGTTACAAGATAGAAGAGATTATCTCGAGCAGTATATATACGACTAGCTTGTTTTCTTTCTGTTTACTTGGAAGCCCGAGCGACGAAGCGCTTCTTTCTCAGGTCTGTTTTCTTTGGGCTTAAAAGCCGACCTCGTGTCATCGCGCAAGGTGGATAAATTTAACGGAGTATCTTTATCGAATTTAACATTCCGCTTGCACAATTGCGGGTGCACATCCGGGGATATTTCGATGTAGGCGAGTTTCGAAACAGTGACGAGGAGTCTGATTGAACGACAACAGTTTTGTATTTTCATTTTGAGATTTTCTCTTTTTAATAAATGCTTTGCCTTGGGAGAGATACTGACTTGCTGGTACATAACGCTTAGATCGATTTCCTTCTCCCGAGACACAGTGTAACGCCACGTTCGATCGTCCCCAGCCTCCACACGCGCCACTTACACAGGGTAAATGCAATCCTATGTTATTTTTCGCTATTATCTCCCGCACTCGATATTATTATTTGAAATATTCCTTCGGTGTTGTCGTCTAACACCCGGCAAATTGATGCATCCGTTTCCAGATAACCTCCGACGATACGCCACTGCTCTTTCTCTCTTCTTCCCATCTCCTTCCTTGCTCTGCCTCCTTGATTTGTGTGCGACAATAAATCACAGCCCTCGTTCACCTTCGCCTTTGATAATACATACTCTTTTCGCATTCTATCTCTGCTTCATAGCGGTATGATTCACTTGATCCAGCCTGGGTGACATCTCCACTCGAAGACGCACACGAATCACGATATTCCGCTTATCAAGGGCATGACGGGCGGGTAGGAAATAGTACATTACGTGACAAGGGAGAGAAAAAAGCGATTCCGACGAGCGTGAAGTTTGCTGCCCTCGCTGCGCTCGGGCAGTAATTCACCCATGGAGCAATCACGTCTCTCCCTTGTCACGTACTATATTTTTTTCAACACCTTAATGAAAATAGGCGTAGTCCAGTTTCCTTGGGAGAAAAAGTAAGAAATTGTGAATACGCACGCGCGTAAAGTCTTTTTCCCTTGGGAGAAAGACTTTACGCGAATACGTCTGAAATTGGTCATTTTGCTCCCGTTCAGCAGGCGTAAAAAAGCACCTACTTTCATGCAGGTGTTGGAAAAAAATAGTTTTGCGCGATCATTACCTGGCGAAAACTAATAGAAGAAGAAAAACTAACTTCAGAGCAGTAGAATTTAGTTAACGAGTTTAAAGCGGGCCCTACACGATGAGACTTGTCTTGAGACATGTCTCGAGACAGGTCTCTCTGTCTTCTTCTCTCCACCTTGCCAGCACGAGACAGAGAGACTTGTCTCGAGACATGTCTCCAGACAAGTCTCATCGTGTAGGGGCCGCTTAAATTGCTCCGTTTGCTCGATTCAGAAAAAGAATTTCAAAATATTTATTTCAGCGCTTTTAAACGCTCCATGCTTGTCTGTCCATTGACGGGTTGCTTCTACTTCGCGCGCTCCACTCGTGCATCGACCACTGAAGCTCGTGAATGCTTTCGGCCTCGGGGGGAGAATACACTTTTGACAGGCGAGGGGAAGAGAGAGAATGTTAATTAGCCTCGACCCGCGGCTTGTATGAATTAAGCAAGCTGTTTGGTGACTGAAATTTTGGCGAAAGTTTCTTTAATTCCCATTTGTCATTCGTGGATTCTTCGGCGCCCGTAAGAGTAAACGTTTCGCGAGAGAAGAAGGGAAGGCGAGTCTGCGGGAACGCGATTTAAAATGCACATACTCACGTGCTTCTGGTCACCGGCGCTCCTATCTCTCTCGTCGATTTAAAGCAACATTTCTCACCGTCAACTTGGATGAAATCTTCTCCTATCTCGCTTGCCATTTCGATTTAACCAGCGCACAAATTTCTGACCTTTCGAGGAATCGATTGACTGTTGGTGCTACCTGCTCTCGCGTACATAGAGCGATCGAGTTGCTTCGCGCAGCACGTAATTACAATCATCGCAACTTAACGCGCAACCGAGCAAACAGCTTCGCGTTTCCTATTTCTGATCGAGCACCGGACTGTCAGATAGGTCATTGCTTCGTCAGGGAATATTTTGCGCACTTTCGAGCATTCCTCGGTGTCTATTTGATCGCCCGAAGCTATTTTTAGAAGATTTTCTTCGACAGAAGACACTTTTTACTTATCCATAAACGAGATCAAATGAACAGTGAGAGAGGCTTAATGGGTTGAATAGCATCAGGAATGCCATGAGAGTTTCCAAGAACCTCTTGAAAATTCTTTAACAAGTTTCCGACGCTGCACATAGTACGATTATTATGCGTAGTTTTCATGATAGCTGGGATTGGAAATGAGTTCGGTTGAATCGAACGATTCCAGAATCTTCTTCGTCACAGTTCCGGGAACATAGGTGAGCCTCTGTTTTACCGAAGAAACCGAGCACGATGGAACGTAGCAGATGGGATTCGCGAGCATAGTTGGCATTCTTCGCGAAATTGCCTACGATCGTGGTGTTCGCTAAGAAACATAGGTGCTACTCATCTCGAGTGTCGATGAGTAGCGATACCTTTTAACAATATACAAACTGTTGTAAACTAATACCTACACTGCCTGCTCTCTTCAGTTAAAATGTCCTATCTAGCATTTTGAAACAACCGAGAAAACTGAAGTTTTATAATTTATTTTTGTACCGTCCTTATTTCCCTTCATTCAAATTAAAACATGTTGTCATTATTTCGTAACAGCCTGATATAATTTTTTGTAATAGGTGTACCGGTAGGTAATGAATTATTGACGTACCAATTAATTAATCGTTCTAGATAGGATATTCTAACCATTTGGAAAGAAGTTAGGTTAAATACATTAGACTGTTTATAAATCTTTACGAAGCACGTAGAGTGTTCTAACTTTACTTAAAAGGTAAAAGACGGATGGATCTTCAAATATTTCAAAAAATCTCAAAAAATGAAAAATGCTAGATAGGACAGTTTAACTAAGGATTACTGAGGTTAATAACTAATTCTACCGAGAAATATTTCATTCGCGATTACTCCAATTAACTTCAACTTATTACATTAGTATCACTCTTTCATAATAGTTTCCTTTCGCTTCAAACGAATCCTGAACCAAGTCGACTGAATAAAAATTGCAAATTGGTATGTACCTACTTCTTACGTTCTCCGTACAATTCAAGATCTGCCAATCACTGCCGGCTATTAATTCGTTTAAGTTGATACAAGCAAAAGTTGATTCTGGAGGAACGAATGCCGTGACTTTCCCCGAAATTCCGGTTCTTTCATAACGCGTCACATCGACGTCCCTCTCAATAGAATCTCGCGCCGTCGGTTTTATCCTCGCGCACGTGTTTCGAACATGTGCTTCTTCGATTGCGCGCGAGCAATTCACAAGTACTTACACACACGGTTGAGTAATATGTATACATCACGGTGTCGTACTCGCTGGACTAACAGTACAGTTGATTCAATTGGCGACGCGGCATGAATTCAATTAATGTGGAGAGCTGGCCTATCGTGCTGATACCGATATTCGGCAGACTTAAGAACCGAGATTCCACGTCCCGTTACACAGAAATACCTATTAATGAAAAAAGAAAGGATTTCTGGAGATACCGACGTGGACTTTGAACTTGTCTGATGGATGAATAGTGTGCCTGCAATAGGTACTGTGGAGTCTATTTACCTCGAAACAGTGCCTTGCGCGATGCAACTTATTTATCGAGACCTAATCTAGGCTAATTGACTCCAGAAGGAAGCAATTGATTCTTTTAATCGTGTACCAAGTTTAAAAGCAACAGAACCAACACAGCCTCAACGTAGATTTGCTTTCTCAAGTGCGACAGATTTGTTTATGGTTAAGCTTCGAGGTATTTCTTTAGCGCACAGAATGAACAATGCAATTTCGTCTTGCCAAACTTCTCACTTAAGAAGTCTCCCCATCGCGATATCACCGATAACGAACATCATTTAATTCTACATCGTTTCATAAATAAAATCGAGATCCATGGCTGACCGGCTGTTATTCACCCTGCAGAGCAGGTGCCGTAGCAAAGATCTGATCGGAAGGTGAGTCAACGCACTCGATCGTACATGGTGGATCCCGATAAATGTAAAATGTGATCTGTTGGACGCCGCGAGCCGCAGCGCCGCAGACAACAAACCTTGATAACGAGGGAGCCGCGATAAAGAGTTAATATTTATTTACCAGGATGTTAATTCTCCTTCTGTGGCGGCTGTTATACGAGGCCTTAACTCGAGGCTGTTCAAATGTTTCCTTTTTTTCCTTCCCCCGGTGTCAACGACACGCGAGGCTTGCGATAACGACGAAGAAGATCGTCCTCGATCTTATATCGCGCGGGAACGCTGGGAGCCATCGTTTCATTGATCTTCAGTGCAGCATCTTCATTTCCCGCGGCAACCATCGATCTTCGCCGCCTGTTAACGATCGTCGCGGTAATCAATTATATGAGAGCATCAATTACGAGTGCGGCGCGTACGAGCGCCGAGCCAGACGCGCGCTAGCGCCGTAAGGAGACGACACCGGTGACGATGGTTTCGCAATAGCACGGCAAACCGGGGTCCACGCGTTGCTGTTACTTCAATGAATTATCGCGTCGACGCGGACTCCTTCGGCTAATTCACGAGTATCGTCTCGGATAAACGACCTGTGCTACGCTTTTCGCGTTGATACGTGTTGACACAGTTGTCGCCCCCGATTAAGTCAGCGAGTGTCACGAGCATGGATCCACATCACCTTCGAAGGCCGCGAAGCGGGCAGAATTCGACTCTCAAGGGCAGGGAACAGAGACTCTTATCGCTGTATATCGAAATCGCCGTTCTTCCCTTATCGATTTTCGAGTGGCGCGTTGATATGTACAGCGTGGTTTATCAGTGCGCGCTTTCTACACGCGTTTCCCTTCCTTGCCGTACTCCTGGCGGCCAGAGATGCACTCTTGCTGATTTTACACGGTTATTGGTGACTTAAGTAGGCTGCCGATGTCATTAGGATCGACGTGTCGGGAGAACGTAGTGGCGACGGTCCGTAGAACGTCACCTAACGCACGGGTATGTGAAAAGTTTGGATCGGGGAGCATTTTATGGACGAGTCGAATTGGGAGCTTGAATTTTTTGGAGTTGTCGGTGAAAGTGGTAGAATGCTATAGATAAGGGAGCGTCGAAAGGTGGGAACGATTGAAGGGAAATAGGAGGGGGGGTATTCGATCGAAAGGGCAGTTGGTGGAATAAAAGCGGTTCTCCTAGTGATATTCACGATACTTGTTCTGAAACTGTCGATAGAGATAGTGGAACACGCTTTATCTACCATTGATTTCAGAAAAACACAACGAGAGTGCCGAAGCTCGTTCCGCTATCTTTCTATCGCTACTTGTGAAACCATCCTCCAATGTTCACTTATTTAACTTGGTATTAACTTTGCTAAGTGCATTAAACTCATGGCAACACTTTCGAGCTCTCAAATTTTGGCACAGTGCTTCGAGCTGAATCGAAATTCCCTTTCTAATTAAAACTCTCACCGCTAATTAAAAGCCACCGGTCCTCCTGAAATTGGCCTGAATTGGTGTCCAAATAGAACCCTCTGAAATTCTATTACAAGCCCCGGATATGTCGGCAAAGTGGCCGCGGTAGAAGTAAAGGAAGCTCGCGGAGAAGTGCGTCTTACTTCCGTGCGGCGAGCACCGTCGATCGCGCCGTGATAAGGATCGAGAGAATCGATCGAGGCGCGCAGGTAACGATATCCTTGAGACTCGAGAGGCGTCGTAGTTAGCGCGGCGGCCCGACGCTCTGTTTACCGTGTAATAGTAACGATGTTTATCGATCCTGTTATCGGGAGTACACTCGTAAATGCACAGAACCGCCACGAGTTCGAGGACGAGCCCCGAGTAGACGTAAATACACGGGGTCGTGGGGATGGAGGCCTGGGGCGGGCCTAATTCCAGAAACAAATGTGTACCCTTCCATTGTGATCAAACTGCCGACTCATTTCCGTCTGGTCGGTGCCGCCGTCTCTGCTCTGGATTCCGCAAAATTTATTTCGACACCGCCGCCGCGAACTTTTTCTTCTCAACCCGCCTCATTATCTCGCTCATTATCTTTATTGTCGCTGACGATCCGTGTCCACAGTCTGGCACCGCGATCTTTTCGATTTCTTTCGGGTCCATTTTGAATGCCTCTTCGTATCGTCGAGAGAGGAGGCTCGAGCTGGGAAAATTGTAACTGGGGGTTGGTCGTGGATGCATCGAAGAACCGCGAAGTAATTTATAATCTTGATAGGTGGATGGTGATCGAGGACTTCTAAACCCGAGGTTCTGCTAATATTTGTGTAATAGAAGAATTCCCCCAGCCATCAGGCAAACCACAAGAAAACTACCCCCGAGTATCTAAACTCCTTCCCGTCCCTGAGTATATATCTAACTTCGACTTTCGATGGGATCTACTAATGATCTGTTAGCAGCTTCTAGTAACGAGAGCTAACAGTGAAGGGAAGTGATGCGAAGGATGCGTCCAGGCGTTATTTAGTTCGATTTTAATGATTCGCGGGAGAAAGGAAATAGAAACAACGGAGCGGAGAGCGCGATAGGCGACGATGGAGGGGCATCGAGGTTGAAAACGGTGAAGATCGTCGCAAAGCGTGTTGGGTCGTTGACATCGTCCCGTGATTTTCCTCGACGATCACACGGATGCACCTTGCACGTGTGTGTACGTGCCCATTACGTCGGACTGCCCACCCCGTTGGGTTGTGGCAGGGTGCGAGGGCGCGAGGGGGCGAGGCGGGGGTGAGCTTCCTCGCCACCAGTTGCATTCGCGATTGCAACTTCACCCCCACACGCAATTATCCCATCCAGTAGTTGTGCTTCTATAGATAGACTGATATTGCTCTCTCCTCGCTCTCTTTCTCTCCCCCCCCCCTTCTCTGTTTCGTGATATCCCTCGATCCTTTTCACTCCTACCGACACCTCTCCCTCTTTCTCTCCTTCAAGCTCACAGTTTTTCCTTCTTTATCTGCTCGTTCGAGGCTGCCAGCTCGCGGGAACGTACCGTGGATGTATCTTATTTACGCGAACAACTGCTGCTCTTGCAATTATTCCAAGATTTTGTTATGTGAAGAAAATTAATTGCTGTTAAATTAGGAGCACCGATTTTCAGAGGGTTTCGATCGTCTTTTTCGCGTTAGAGGGTCGAAGAAATTTATTTGCTGGTTCGTACTGCCATGTTACCGAGGATAGAAGGATCGAGAATGGTTTAATGTTCCTCTAGACTTTAGTTCTCGAGACTACAGCCGTGCTATGCAACCTGGACAACACTAATTTACTAAATACACTTAAGACTGTTTCACGGAACCGTCGCGGTGAAGCGTCGATGTTGGAGCATCGGTTTATGCACTGTCTCCTAAACTGTTGCGGTATATAGCGTTACTTCGAATTTCATCGAAAGGGGCGTATTTGATAAACCTATTGATAAGCACCGTGCTATTAACGAGATAGATGTTCCAATGTGAAAACCTCAACGATCATCCGCATTCTCGAATGCATAGTAGGTACTTTTATTATTACTCGTATTGCGCATTTGATTTGCGATCGGACTTTAACCAGACATCACTGGGCGGAACGACGAACAACAATTTGGAAGTTGGAGCCAATAATAACAGTCTATTCGAACAGTCTCCCTCGATTCTATTTTACATAAAGAGCAATCCTGGTTTCCAGTGATCTCTTAGATTCACTCGACCAGTTATTAATCATTCATTTATAAAAAAAAAAAATATGAAATGTACTTAGCGTTTAAGAAGATACGTGCTTGTATCCCCATTAATTCAGATTCGCCTTGTTAGCGAACCGTAAATCACAGACTCAATATGAAAAGCTGTCAGTAGATTTATTGTTTGACACTTCAACTTTCCTGCCACGGTGATCGAAGTACAACGACAGATCGGAGACAAAGTACACGCTCGGACGCATCGAGGGAACATCGTCTGTCATTTCGATTACTCCCCATCCCTCTAGAATTAATTTTCGAATCCAATTCTAAAAGATTGGTCGCGTGAATCTATGTGCAGGTCTGCAAGCTTGAAAAGAACAAAATTATAATTGGTGGGGCGAGTATCGCGCGCTCCACTTGTCGATCGCGGCTTCTTAATCGGCCGGAGATAATGTCCATCGCGTTCTTAGTCCAGGCCCGAGACAACTCGAGCAATCGTCGATCTCGATCGGACTTTGTACGGTTCGATTGTCTGGGGCAGGGGGGTCGAGCGCGGAAAAACGAAAATCACGATCGATCTCGCGGCTAAAAATTGCTCTCGAGGATCGCTGCACAGCTCGAGCCAGGTCACGGTTATTTAAATGTAGCCCGCATTTTCTCCTTTCGCTGGCCAAGTGAATGCTGACGATTCTTTGAAAGTTCCTCGATAACGCCATTCGAGAACGTTACGATCGACAGCCGTCGTTATCGATCGCAGCCACGTACCTACGTTCCCGACAGCCACTATTTTGTTTTCAAGTTCCCTGGGCCGGATATTACATAACTGTCTCGCGATGCTAACGATCCATGAATCTACTATTGGGTTTTATCTACGGCTGATCAAGATGACCATTTATCGTGGCACGGCCCCAGCAGCATTGAATTTTGCCTGGAGACGTGTCATTGCCCGAGTTAAGCTATTTGCTCGCTGCAATTCTGTATCGCTGTGGAGAGGTGCGCGACAGCTCTGAGATACGTTTATTGCCGCCGACTCGGTTTCATTCCCCACGGTCGAGCTCGTTGGTATCACTTGATGCCACTCAAATCGGAAACCTTTAAGTGACAATCAGAGTTTCAATGAATCGTGCCAGCTTATGTCGTGAATGGGTCTCGTCCTTTACCTCTCTCTCAATTCATCCCCTCGACTCACGACTACCCTTCAATTCTACCCGAACTACAATCGAGTTCATCAACACTTCCGAGGAATCAGAAACAGAGGACCCTCTGCTTAATAGATCCTCCTCCTTAACTTCTGCCCTAACTGAGAGTAGCCCGTTCTAAAGCCTGAGATAATCTCGCCTGACCTGTCTAAATCGATCGATATCTGTGATTTCAGGTAACAATGCAGGCGGCAGGTCGTCAGCGGTGACAGGATCGGTCCAGAGGAGCACCGTCACGCCGAGCAACCGCGCGCACTCCGCGAGCAGGAGGATCAGCCATCAGCAGCGCCAGCAGCAGCAGCAGCAGAAGCCCCAGCAACAGCAGCCCAGGATACCCTTGGGATCCTTGAGGACCCCGGATGATCACGGCTCGAGAGCCAGCTCGGCACAGGACGTTTGCGACAATTCGAACGACTCCGGGCTTGGTTTCGAGGAACGCCAGCAACATCTCACCAGCGCAAACGTTAGTTGGATACGCACTAGACTGTTACCATCGCGATACCGACCCACTCGACGTATCGTCTTTGACGGCTCCGAGCCGGTTTGTTTACGCGTCGAGCGGCGACGCGTTATCAGCCATCATAGGAATGGTCTTACCATCCTGGAGCGATATCGCGGGAAGAAATATCGTGGAATCAGCAACAGCGTTGTCTAAAAACAACTCGCGGCTGGTTTCGGTGGCGTAACCGGTTGTCAAGGAAAACCGTCTTTCACCAGTATTTTTGTCTTCATGAAGAACAATACAATGTCCAGTCAACGGCCTAGGCCCTAGGCGGAAGAAATATCGCCGAAACTAGCGGAGCGCGCGGGCCGATGCTGGCGCGATACTCAGCCGGTGCAATTACATGTATCTTTTTTTATTCTTGCTGCGCAAAGACGCCCCGCGCGTGGTTTGATTGATATCGGTACGTGTAACGATAATTTATTCTCGGCCCCGTTCCGCAACATCTGCTGACACACGATTAAAAGCTTCAAAGGTCTGTGCACGTGATTTAGAAAACGATCGCATGGGCTACACTTCGCTGTATTCGTGATCCTTCGACTTGTTGGTATATATGGATCAGAGTGGTTTTGATACTCTCATGGCACTTGATTCTATACCAATTGAGTTTGAGCAATTGAAACCACCCTGTTTCCCGCTCAGATGCCAGCTTAAGGTTTTCCAATTGTTTAATTCATAATACTCTAAGCGTAATTGCTAAGCGTAGAATCAGTGAGTTACTTATACTTACGCTACACGCCTTCGAGCCTTAGAGCAATATGCTCTAAGCTTTGAGCCTGCACCTACACTGCTGCAGTTCTCCTCACTGATTCTACCATTAGCAACGCCGCTAGGCACTGAAAAAGGCTCCTTGTGCAGCCCTGCCCTAAGAACTTCCACGATATATACCACCAACTTCAGAGACCACCACGCCAGTCCCTTTCCATCTCATCCTCGACAATCCAGTTCCTCCTTCCTCGAATGCCTGCGTCAACGAGGTCGCATCGTTCAGCCCCTGAAAACGTTTCCCAAGAGGCCATCCTCGTATTCGAAGCCTCTGAAGCTTCCCCTCCAGTTACGCCACTGTCCGTGCGTACACAAGCGGCACCTAATGCTATCGCTCGTGTTGTCGCCTAGGATCGTCGTTGATTCGACAACGACGCTGGCTGGTTTCTAACGGTAGTTGAACCCGGCCCGATGTACCGATTCTGATTCGTTAAATTGAGCCGGCTAAGTTGCACGAGTGGGCGCACACCGACGTACACGTATACGCGGCTCTATCAATCTGTCGTTGCTTTTAACAGGCTTGGAACGGCGCCGGCGAGGAGGACTCGAAGAGGAGGAAGATGGACATCAAGCTCGAGTCCGAGGACGCCAACTTTGCGTTCCCGGAGGTCGCGCACACCGCCAGCCCCGAGGGCAAGGCTAGCAGCAGGAGGACAGCCAACGGGATAGGGCTGGCCGCGATACCCAGCAACAGGAACGGGAATGGGACAGGCGGCAGGGTGGTCGAGGTGGCCAGATCTCGCGCAGGCATGGGAGTCCTCGCCAAGAGGCCACCTACCGCTCACCAAGGCCCGATCACCCTCACCTCCCAACTATGTACGTGCTAGCCACAGTTGCTTTTACTCCTCTTCGAATGAACACGTTTATCGCCTTTCCCCCTTTTTTACCTTCCTTCCTTTTATCGGCCACCAAAACCGGTGGGGTTTATCGATCCGGTCGGGAGCAAGCCTAGGCGCGCGGCCCCAACAATTTATTGCCGTTGATATTGTAGTTTTTCGGCGGAGATACGCCGAGGTCCCGGCAAGGTCACACGGCTCGAGATAACGAATCCCTCTCGAGATATTCTTCGATCTCGTTGCCGAACAGCAGCGTCGCGTCGTCGGTCACATTATATCGTAATTTTTAAGCAGGAGGTTGTTAGATAGCTCGTACCGAGCGATTTGCACGGAGATTTGTTTGTTTGCATCTGGATCCCGATGCCTGACGACGGATTTCGCAACTGGTGTTTCGGATGATACAAACTGATAACTTTCGGCTCGCATCACTCCTCGCAGGCATATTTTCACCGCGACTCGGGCCACGCGGTTCTATCGATCTATCCATTTCCGGGGAAATTTCTCAACCGACCACTTCTCCCGCGACACGCTGCCCGCTATCTGCGTTATTTGGCAACCGGTCTGTTCTGATTTTCAGCAAATCCTCGATACAGTTTCTATGATGTCGAGCGCGATATCGAATGTGGGAGAGACCGAGGCTACACCTGTCCGCTTTCCCTTCCTATCGAAATGATTTCCCCTTTCATCCTGCGAGCGTGTATTCCATTTGACCTCGTAAAGGAAGAGAAGAGGGAATTGTATAAGGAAATGAAGTAATCCGGTTGCAATCCCTCGGCTCCTACGTTTGCGCTGCTATAGCTGACGTAACTTGATTGCATTGGATTACACGATCACATTTTCAATCAGTGCTTTCTCTGGGACGTGCAGGCAGCGCCTCCGCGGACGGAAAGGTCCAGCTGCAGATCATCTGCCAGCCAGAGCAGCAGCATCGGGCTCGTTACCAGACGGAGGGTTCCAGGGGGGCGGTGAAGGATCGCACGGGGAACGGGTTCCCCATTGTACGGTTGGTTGGTTACGATAAGCCGGCCACTCTTCAGGTTTTCATCGGCACGGACCTCGGTCGTGTCGCGCCGCACATGTTCTACCAAGCTTGTCGCGTCAGCGGGAAGAACTCGACGCCGTGCGTCGAGCGCAAGATTGACGGGACCATCGTGATCGAGGTGGACATGGATCCCACCAAGGACATGATGGTCACGTGCGACTGCGTTGGTATATTGAAGGAGCGTAACGTCGACGTGGAGCACAGATTCCCCCAGGAGGCGGGGATTCTTCAAGGGCGCAGCAAGAAGAAATCGACCCGCTGTCGCATGGTCTTCCGCACGATGCTCGCTCATCCGGACGGCACCACGGAGACACTGCAAGTCTGCTCCCAACCCATAGTCTGCAGTGAGTGCGGCGATATTAATTTTAATTTCTTCCGGCTTTGAATAGCAAACGGCGCCGGTTATTAATTTAAAATGTCATGTTGATGCGTCGCAGCTCAGCCGCCCGGCATCCCTGAGATCTGCAAGAAGTCGCTCACGTCGTGTCCGTGCACTGGCGGATTGGAATTATTCATCCTCGGTAAGAACTTCCTGAAGGACACCCGCGTGGTGTTCCAGCTGGACAACGACGACCTGTCGAGCAGCTTGGAGCCGCACTGGCAGTGTGCGGTTCTGCCCGACAAGGAGTTCCTACAACAGACGCACCTGGTGTGTGTCGTGCCCGCTTACAGACGGCAGGATCTGGCGCCCTCGGAGAAGATCAACCTAAAATTGTACGCGGTTTCGTCTGGGAAGACGAGCGAGCCGCACACGTTCCACTACACCGCCGCGTCCACGCCGCCTGAGCCATCGGTGGGCAAAGTCGAACCTGTAACTCCGCCTCTCTCCACCACGAACGGTGACGCTAACCTTGCGACGTCTCCTACAGCGGTGTCTCTAACTACAGGTGTAACGTCAAACAGTAAGTGGACTTTAATCATTGAGCAGGAAAGACAGTTCGGCACCTCTTTAATGATAAGCGCAAAAAAAGATGGAAGAGAAGAGAAATTATATGGATGTATCGCGTCACGAATGTTTCAGCTCTGATCACTCAAGCAGCCGCTGGAACGCCGAATTTCTTGTCGACGATGCAATCGCAGCAACCACCATCCCAGACCTCGGAAGCTCTTAAGAACGATCCCAGCCCGCCACCGGTCACGGCGTCATCCCAGGTAACGCCGGTTATGATGTGGGCAGCGCAGAGTCCTAATTGCCAAAATTCACCGCCCGACGTGATGATGCCGCCCCCGGCATTGGTAGCGAACCCGCTTCTGAGCCGTAGATCGTCATCTAATCTGCAGCTAATACTACCAGACAATTTGAAGACAGAGGTGCTGGACGAGAACAGCGAGAGCAGTATGATCAGCGAGAACAGCTTGCAAAGTATGCCGACGCCGACTGCGAACGGCTCGTCGGGCACGAGCCCGTTGCAGCAGCTCGTGAACGAGAGCACGAGGGATACGTCGCAGGCGAACATGATCAGGTCCGGGCCAGTCGCGGCAAACACATCGCCGGTGCAGGACGCGGCGGTGAATCTACTCGGCGTAGTCGATCTGATGCGGAATCAGCATTCGCTGTCGATGGTGACGCCGCACCAGACCAGCTTCGGAGGTATGCACGACTCGTCCCACGTCAAAGTTCTAAGCCCTCGCCATATCAACAAAGACACTAACCCAATGTTACCAGCAGAAGCCAGTCCTAACGGGAGCCTCCAGGGCGGCGGTGTCGTTGATCTACGTATGAAACACCATCAGTCGGAATTCGCCGTTCTGCCCAACTACACCGCGCCACCTAACGGGCAGCCGTTGCCCGCGCAGAGTGGTCACAGCGTGGAGAAATACCTTAACCATATCGAGTCCAACGTCAAAGAGGCCGAGAGTCAAGAGAACGGCTTCGTGGGGAACATGCAGCAACGAGCTTCCATAATCGCCACCGGTCTACAGGCTCAGCAGGGACAACCTTCCAGTATGCTCGCCACCGCCACTCAAGCCGTGAAGCTGGATCTCGTTAATCCCGCGGCGGAAACCCACCAGTTAGTGTCGCCGCTTCGCAACGTCAATCCCAACGGTAATACCCTAATGAGTCACGTGACAACGGTTGCCGATCACGAGACGATACCTAGCCCCCAGCAGACTAGAACTAGCCCACCAATCCCTGTGAAAACAATGCTCCTCGAGGCGCTGATGCCACCCACAACCGTTCCGGCGTTGACCGCGAACGGGGCACCGTCCGTTTCGCCTCCCGCGTCGGTGGTCCCAGAGCAGGCCGCTGGTGACAGTTTACTAACAACGATCAATGCCGCCCTTCTGCCGCCGATGCAGGAGTCACCGGTAAGCGCGACCGTTTCATCGAACACTACCGTCGCCGTCCCGTCCCACAATTCCCTGCAAGTGTCCACCGAGACTATACCAACGGCGGCCGATCATATCCCCCAAATGCAAGGTCTTATTCAACAAGACGTCGTAGCCATGCAGCAAGTACAGCAGGTGGAGCAGGTTGTCGCGCAGGCACAGCAGCAGGTCGAGCAGGTTGTAGCTCAAGCACAGCAGCAGGCTGTCCAAGCTGTGCACCAGGCGCAGCAGCAGGCCGCTCAGCACGTCGTGCAGCACGCCCAGGTTGTCAAGCAGGCCGTGGAGCAAGTGCAGGCTGTACAGCAAGTTCAGGCTGTGCCAGCGGTTCAGCAAGCTGTACAGCAGGCTACCCAGGAAGCGGTTCAGCAGGCGGTGCACCAGGCGACTCAGGAAGTGGTGCAACAGGTTCAAGTTGTTCAGCAGGCGGTGCAGCAAGCGCAGGCAGCTCAGGCGATGCAGCAGGCGGTGCAGCAAGATATTGGATCCATGCTGAACCAGCCTGCCGGGTTTGTCGCGGAGGCCAGCTCTGCTCTCGCCAGCGGAGCGGCCCAAGAACCATCGCAGCAGAGACTAACAACTGCCGCGGAACAGGCAATTAATAACGTGATCACTAACGCCACTCAGGACATCATTAACAATCGACCTATCAGCACGACAACCGCCCACGCTATCATCGCCACCAAGAATATATTGAACAGCGTGGCCACTCAAAGTGCACAGTTGATGAACACTGCTATGGAAGGAATTTTGCCCAAGTCGCCTCCCAGCCAGAACAATATCGTTGAACAAGTCGCGAGTAAGTCACCACCGGTCGCTTTACCCGTGACACCTAATAGACAGAATGTGAACCCGCCTATATCGAATGCGGCGAACAATGGGAGCGGGGCGACGATTAGAAAGCAGGAGGATGGTATGTTGCCTCAGGAGCTTACGTCTATGTCGGAGCACGATCTGTTGAGCTACATAAATCCAAGCTGCTTCGACCCACAGAGCGGTTTTCTTATGTAGTGCTGCCGTATTCTTGTCGTTGGCGATGCGATTGTATTCGAGGCGCTCGGATACAGGCAGAGGTGATCGAATTCCAGCCAAATGGAATACGGAACTTATCCTTGGCTCGGTACGAGTTCTCTATATTTGTGCCACACGGTCGTTTCAGACTTTGTATGTGATAGAAATGAAACCAGCTTTTTTTTGTATGACAAGAATGGACGAAGTTTGCACCACCAATTTGTAACAATCGAAAACTTATCGTGTTTAAGTAAGACGGGCGCGACGAGAGCGCGACAATTAGGGTTTCCTTTATTCCTTCTCCTTTTTCTACGAGTTGTCGGATGTGATAATTCATATATTATTTATCAATGCCTCTTGCGCATCCAGGTGCCTTCCCCCTATTGTAAAGTATCTCAAAGATTGGTATCTTTCTCGTGCAGAAAAGGAGTGTATCGTGAGACTAACGATACGCGCTCGCGCGCGCGTGAACGTGTGTATGTCCTAACTAAATGATCGACAAATGTACTGACCCCACTCAACTCTAGGAGGAGCGATGGAATTGAGTGTAGTAAAAGTTACGTTCGACTTAACAAGTACCTTAAAGTAGAATATCTATCCTACGGTTCATTGATACATCCCCTCTTCATTCTTTTTTTCTTTTTTTTTTCTTTGACTTGATTTCATTCTAACCAATGGATCATCTTGTTGTTCGACATCGTTTCTATTATATTTCTAAGTATAATATATTTCGTATGTTGTTTAATGATTAAATTTTTTGTTGATAATTAATACCAATAATAGAATATGTGATTGCGTTGATGATGTTATCGATAACAGATAGGTAAATACAAAAATGACAGAGAGATTATATTATATATATATATATATGTATATGTCAGTACGAGGAATAATTAATATAGAGATATATATCATTGAGATATATATATATATATAAAATATATATATAATATATATATTTTACGTTTACCCAAAGAGAGAAGCAGTTGATCGGACAAAGTGAGCTTATTAAAAGTATAATGAAATCTATATTATAGAAATATATCGTAACGTCAAGTTACACCGAGGGTTCTCCCTTTTGTTCAAGATGAGAGGTGCTATGTACCACGTGTACGAATACTCGCCAACATTATCTAGTAGGAGACAGATTTTATAATGAAAATATTGAAACATTTATTGTCGTGATATGTCTTTGTAGCAAAGTATATATATATATTTTATATATCGAGCATCTATTTACGTGTCGCGTGATTTTAACAGGACCGTTAAGACGAACAGCATGAACGCTAACGTTAATCAAATAAACAGAGAACATTGTGCTATGTGGTATATACTTCGTGAATTTGTTTGTAATATTTACTGTACACTGTACGCACATCATGTAGCGTCGTCAGCTTAAACATTGAGGAGAGAGAGAGAGAGAGAGCGAGAGAAATCATAAGCATGTATCATCATTTTACCCCTGTAAGTTGAATAAATGTTTCACAGCATCGCTAAATCTCGACAATTTTCTCGATCGACAAGGGAGTGGAGTTAGTACTAAAGGTAATAAATCGTAGGCAGCTGGTCATCACTTTTATACAACATTTACAGGTACTATGTTTTATAGTAATATTACTAAATAACTTAATTATTTACAATTCAAAATTACATAACGCGCTAAATTTAATTCGGTCATATACTTTGCCACTTCCCTTTCTCGCCTTTCACTTTGCCTTCTCTTAGTAATTTGACAAGATGGTGTTCCACATTGTACGCAGCTGCCTCCCACAAAATATTTGTGTTATCCTGAAAATGTAAAAATTGATATTACCTATGTCGTACTTGTAATACATAACGCAAGTCGAATACGAATTATTACCGTATACATATGCTTCGCAATATCCATTTCTGACATTGCTTCGCTCTTCGAATTTTCCGCTAAGATCTCTAAAATTTCATTCTCTCGCTTCAACCTGTGCTCGATGTAGAATTTAATAGTAGACACTGAGTCATGTATTACCGCTCCATGACCAGGATATATGACCTGTGGTTTAAGTTCCAAAATCTTTCTCAGCGATTGTATGTAAGCGTGCAGGTCTTCGAACACAGCGGTTCTCTCTCCAAGAATGCAGTCTCCGCTGAACAATGCAAGCTCGTTCTCTAGGAATAGAGTGGCGTGATCCGTCGAGTGTCCTGGAGTATGATGGACACGGATTTTAGCACCTTCGACTTCTACTACTTGTTTGTCCCTCAATGGTTCCCATTTAGTGGATTTCTCCTCTTCGCTCTCCTCTTTGTCATCCGGAGCTCTGGGTAGTTTCCATATCGTGCTACGAGTAACGCCAGGGCTTATGGTCCTTAGCAAATCTTGCACCGAATTCGCTCCGCCTATGTGGTCGGGATGCCAATGCGTGATTACCAAGTGTTCTATCGTTGCTTTTTCTTCTTCCAGTACCTGACGCAATAGTTTTGTGTATTGTGTCGTAGTCCTCCTTTCTCCTGTATCAATCAATATACGCCTGTAAAGATGGTATTCGTTTGCGTCATCCTACTAATTGCTTCGCCTCTATGTAAAAGTACATGTGTCGTATCTTACCTGGACCCTGTACCCACCAGGTAAGTATTTGTGCCTTGCAGTGTCATGAATCCCGGATTGCACCCCAAAATCCGTATCACTTGGTTAGACAATCTTGATATGGAAGGCAAATCTGTTAGAGGCTTCATAATTTAAAATCCCTTCGCGTTTCACCAGTGAATTTACTTGTGCGCGGTGAATACGTCCGACTCAGCTACTTGACAATAGAGCACTGAAGAATTACTCAACTGTCTTGTCAGCAGTATTCTGGTAAGTATACGATACGTAACGGTTATCATTCCCCTGACACATGTTTGCACTGTGATCGTATCACTTTTATGGTTAAGGTCAAATGATCTCATCGATACGTGTAATAGATGTCATATATGTATGAAGCACGCGTTTTTTGTATATTTCTATGATTCTGTTGAAAGCCTATAATACTTATAATACTGAAGACTACAGGGTGCTTCATGTAGCGAGCTGATCTATGTACACTTCTTTGACACCTCGTCTAAGTAAAATTGGTTACTGTTAGCTAAGCTGATACGCGTAAGTCCAAAACACTGATAAGTATTGAAATTCGCAGACAGTCTGAAATAATTTAATTTCGTATTATCAGATTTTTTCGGCTATAACAGTATCAGATCTAAAGCCGGCTTAAGTTGCAGTAATGTCTTGGAACACTCTATACTTACAGATATTGGAAAATAAACGTTATCGTAAGCGAATTTTATTTTGCTATTAAAAGATTTATGCTACAAAAACAAGAAAAAGAAATAAGTCATTCAAAGTGCACTTAAAGGATATGCCTCGTGTATTTTAATGTAATACCGATCACGAGGTGCCTTATAAAGTGAAATTGTTATTTTAAGCTGCAAGTGCGAAGTTATTCGTCTTGTGGTTTTATCACACGTACACGTATAATTAACTAATATAGGGCATGCGATAAAGATATTTTATTATGTTAATTATGCCATGTATTTAAGATATTTACAATTTAAATTTCATTAGATTATAATTATCGACCTCCATTAGTTTCCTGCATTTCTAAATGCAGGAAACCGCTATCTCGTAATGCGTATGTAGTTCAACTTTGTATCGTTAATAGCAGTATAATCGTAATCCATTTTAAAACGGTGATATTTGAATTGCTAATGTTGAACTATGTCGATCCTACGGTTTATTCCTTCGTTTTATGAAAAGTTAAGACAGAAATTAATAGGGAAATTAAAATACGCAACATTGATTTTCGTTCTTCTATATTATTAAGTATGGACAAACGTGAACAACATTTACAACATATTATTGGCCGAATACAGTAGTTGAAGTTAAGTACATGACTATTCAACTTGATTTGATTATTATAGCGAAATGTATTTCATTAACATTTGGGAATCGTTACTCCGCCTAAATAGGACACTTTTTCATTGTTACGTTTGCGATTATACTTTTCAGTGACGTTAATGCTATCCTTTTTGATTGTTTGTTTCTCAACGATGAGCGTGATGGAGCTGTCGCGACGAACCCGCTCGTGTAGCACCCTTCCTTTATCGCGCCTTCTTTAATCGCGTTAAACCGTTCGCCGCGACGGAACAATCACGTTCACGGGTTTCCTTACGACCTATTTATCATTCGATGCAAAAGAATTCTCGTATAAAAAACGAACGGTACCCGCTGTGGCAGGAGAAATCGTGGAAAAATCGTGTAAAACGGGCCAATTACGGACGCGTGCTTGAACCGATGATCGACTAAACGCGTTCAGCACAATCGATCGCGTACCTTATCAAATAAAACACTTAACTCGTACGTACCGCGGGGATTACAATTAATTACAGTTATTTAATTACATAATTACACAATGACAATTTACACGCGCGCGTAAATCAAGTGAGAAGTAAAGGGGTCCCTCATTCGTTTTAAAAAACGATCCTGCTCGGTGTTTCGAAAAGAAGAGCACCCAAACGGAAAATCGAACATCACCGACTATGGCTCTATCTAAAGTAACTTGTCCTTTGGTCGTAATGTTTTATTTAGGCCGTCACTTCGCTCGACGAACACTTGTCGTACATCGCGTCCAGCACCTGAGTGAACTTCAGGTGCCTCTCTTCCGGAGCCACCGTGGCTCCGCGGCTTCCCCACAGGAATTTTATATGGAACTCCGTTCGGAACGCGTCAGAGAGCAGCTCGTCGCTTCTGGAGCCCTCTAAAACGATTTCAGCGTTCCGGCGAAACAGAGATAGGTTCTCAGCCATCCTACGAGCTGATTCCAAGTGCGACCAGACTATCGACAGGCCGCAATCCGGAGCGGAGTTCTCCCATGGCGAGAGGATCGCCGCTGCTAGGCCTGACGGAGCTACCGTTCCTGTGCAAACAAGCCATTTGAAATTTAGAATCCACTGTCATTCTAACATCCTACACGAAGTTCGCGAAATTTAACCTTCCGAAATGACGCCTTTTTCTCTTCAACGCCTGTGCACCCAGACCGAAGAGCTGGAGTAACAGAGGTGGGGATTTTTCATAGAGTGCAGAAGGCATAGCTAGAGGATTAGAAACGGGTTCAAAATCGATTGGTCGCTCCGAGGCAGAAAGAAAAGATTCACGACGGTTGTACTTTTTACAACAGCGTGGGTAACGAAAGCTTAAAAAGATGTAACGGGATATCTACGAAATAGAAATGGAGAGACCTCCGAGACGCTTCAAGATCTGAAAGCAAGCATTACCCAAGACGTCTTCAAGCCCGCGTTCTCCCAGCAACGCGACAGGTAGTAGGTGTGGCAGCGTGGTGTTGGGTGCCTGGGGATTTGTGCACTCGTTCATGGCCCGCAGAGTAGGCCTGAGCTTAGCCTCGAAGCTGAACGCCTCGTCGGTGTGCTTCTGCCTCAGCAGATGCCACGTGTTCCCCAGCTTCTGGATCTGCGGCAGACACAGGCCCAGCATCACGCCGCAGAACCCGTAGAGATTGCCCAGCGCTGTCTTGGTGTCGATGGCCACTTTGATCCACTTGCTGATGGTAGCTGCCCTTTCGATCGCGGTAGCTCCAGCTAGGACAGTCACAGCGACCAGCAGCTTCAAGCACTCGGACCTCTCGATCAGGTCCAACCTGGCTTGCCTGCCGTGCGGCAGCGTAGCCAGCTCGATCCCGCTCAGGCCATTTCGGTTCCCAGAGCCAGGCTGAAGCGCCAATTCCAAATCGATCTTCGTCAGATGCGAGGCCAGTACCCTTGGCGCTGAATCGTGTAGCATCCCCGAGACTCCTCTCAGAGCAGTGGGGTCCAGAGGCCTGTGATCTCCAGTTGGCAAGAGGAGGGTCGTGAACCCCTCGATATCCAACGCGGTGGTAATCTCCAGGGACGGCGCGGCGACCACCAGCTGCTCCTCTGCCGACAGTTCATACTCATTCCCATTATTCCCATTGGTACCATCGTTACTAATAGTGTAGTGGCTTCTAATCACGACGCCCTTGATGGGGACCGATGAAGACGGGTTACTGGTGCCGCCAGAGTTGTTCGTCTCGAACTCGCTATCCCCGGACCCGTTTCCACTGTCGCTACCGGACGCCTGGTAGCCCTGATGATGATGATGGTGATGATGGTGATGGTGGTGAGCGTGGTGCTGGTGATTCGGTACGTACGGCACCCTGGGCGGCTTTGGAGGCGCCGTTCCAAGAGAGTTCTGATGGTTCAGACTGGGAGGCTGAAGGATCGGCTGTTGCTGCTGCTGAAGAGCAGGGTCAGATATCACCCTGGTGATCTTCTGGCGACCCAGGGACAAGGAACACGACGGTGGCTGATTCTGGATGGGCGGGACTCGCGGTAGAGTGCTGGATTGAATCGGTCCGTGCGGCGTAGATGGCTGGTTCGAGGTCTGGCGACCATCGTGCTGGTCAGAGGGATGATGCTGAGCGGTGAGCGAGTGGCTGCGTTGTTGCTTTCGGGGGAGACGAGGCGGGGAGCCGGTCGACAGGGAGGAAGAGGAGGGACTGGAGCAGTGCTGGCTGCTTGTCGGTCCTGGGACGAATGTTAGAGGCACGCATCGCGGCTTTGGGGTGATTATGCGAGCTCTACTCGCCTGGCTTATCGGTCTACCGCTGCCGACGTAGAAGGTTATCAGATCAGCCACCGTGTCGAAAGCTTCGTCCTCGAACTGGTACTGGGCCCTCTCGTACACCGTCTCTGGCTGGATCACCACCTGTTAATCGTAAGTCGTTAGGAGATGTGCATCGATCGTTGCAGCTTCATTTAGAGCTCAATTAGGGGGAGAACGTGATTGATTTATCCAGTATATAACTTACCCTGTTGATGACGAAGTGAAGGGGCTGACCCTTCCATCGAACCGTGA
Source organism: Andrena flavipes (assembly GCA_963971345.1). Classification (NCBI taxonomy): domain Eukaryota; kingdom Metazoa; phylum Arthropoda; class Insecta; order Hymenoptera; family Andrenidae; genus Andrena; species Andrena flavipes. The sequence continues at coordinate 37,365,915 of OZ020481.1, forward strand.
GGACATAATTTCCAGGCTGCGAGGCGCAGTCACGGACCAGGAAGTCACCATGGTGCGGCACTTCCGTTTCTGCGCCCTTTCTGCCTCCGCGAAGAGTGCTACCGTGATACCAAGCGTGCGATCGCAGATCACGGGGATCCAGGAGTCGAAGTTCCCGCTCCAAGAGTTTGCGCGTCGACTCCTCTGGTGGCTCCTAAATTAGATGTCCGGGAAGGGGAATCTTAAATTAGGGGATTCACGACGGAAGCACATATGTATACACGAAGTCAGTTTGTTGAAAGATGACTCGAAATCTGTGCTTTAGAATCTGTCCAGGTTGTTTAACTCCACTGACATTTTTCGGGTTCTTGATCCACCCACCTTACTTCTGCATTACTTTAGATACACTTTTACAGAGTTAGCGTAAGTTAACTTTAAATTGAACTTGCACATATGCAGGACACGAAATCCTACAATTGTTTTGTACGAGCTTTTGCGTACCCGGCCCCGCGAGACCGCGAAATTGCTTTAACAAGAACAGCCTTGAGCACTTGCTCCATAAAGAGACGAACACAGACAGTATTCGTGTGTGCACAACTTATCACCGACTTAGTCTGTCACGTGTGAAAGTTCAGACGATCGAGAGAGTGGCATAAACGATCCAATTACGATCACTTGTAAATCGCTCGATCGACACAAGACTACGGATTTATTAATATTTCGTCCTTTCGATAATCTTTGAAGAATTACAATTTCTTCCCAAAGGGGTGTTGCTATAGATCGCCCCTCCTATCAGGTTCAATCACCTTCCACCCCCAATATTATAAATTTTAATCACTGAAATTCCACTTTGAATTTAAAATCCTCTCACTAATTTCTAAGTCATATCGAAGTCTCACGAATTCTGGAGAAACTCATTTGAAACACTACGAGATACATCTGGAGGTGTGGTGCCTCGAAGCTCGTCGTTCACCCTTATTCCCCCAGCATCACCGAATACTACACTCCCCCATAAAACAACGTGAGAGGCTTCTCAAAAATTTCACTCACCATCGGTAGGTTGGAGTAGTCGTTGCCTTCAACCCTCTTGGCAGATTCGTTGGAACGGTCCTCCCTTGTGTCCACCACCGCCTCCTCCTCCTCTTCCTCCTCTTCCTCTTCTTCCTCCTCCTCCTCCTCCTCCTCCTCTACCGTTACCTCCGACGACCTGCGTCGAAAAAGCGATTGTTCACCGTTGATCGCTCACATCCCGCTGCCCCAGCACCCTTCCACCCCTCTGCCACCCCGTGAGAAACCACCCCCCGAAATTAAAAACAGGGAAGAACACTTTTTCGTCGATGCACTATTATTTAGAATAACCTTTTCCTGGGTTCGTGAGAAATCGTAGGAACAGATAGGGTTTAGCTACACACGGCTCTCAGGCCGAGCGCGCGCACCCCACTGAACTATGCGCGTGGAAAGCCACGATATAGGCAGGGCCGTATTTTTGGAGGATCTCGAGGGGTGCCCCGCGGGGTATTAATAGAACCACGGCGGGACGAATTCGTTTCGCATCGTCGATCCGTGCCAAGGGAAACATTTTCCTATGCTGTAGCTGGAGGCTGTTCTAATTTGTGGCTATTCCAGATCTATCGTATTTCCTCCCCTCCCCTGTGTCAATTTTGGTAATGATATTACAAGGGAAGTATCGAGAGGGAAGCAGAGAGAGAGGAAGTTATGCGTAGATGTAGAGGGGATAAGAGAATGAGCATAACGACGGCGTAGAAATCAATTACAAATATTACTCATCTGTGACTCGTAAAATTTTGAAAGAATAATTATGATTCTACTATATCGCATTTATTCCTTTGAATGCACTTCGTACGTCACTGCGTTAGGCCCATCGCGACTCGTCCTCACCCACGCCTGCGTTTTCTCCATTCTCGAGTGGCTCGCAGCGTCGTGTCGACGTCGGGGCGATTCGATCGGCGAACGCCCGACGACGCTGGACAGCTCGAGGATTCTTTTCAATTTCCCGAGCGACGGGGAGTCTAGGCCGAGGATTCCGGCCTTATCAGGCGGCGCTAGGCCTAGTCGATACCGGGGTTTATTGATCTGTTTGGGCAAGAGGGGGTTGCATATGGGGGACTGGCGCGCCTGCGTCGAACAAAAGCGCTCGATAAGGGTCTAAGAACCCATGAAACGCATCTGTGCACTTGGATCGCTTGCCCCGCTCCGAGCAGAGGAGCAAGGGCCTCCATTAGCGGTGCAACAGTGCAGGAACTGCGATTATTTCGAAATTTACTGCATACTGCACGAACTATTATTTAATAGACATGATAAGTTCCTTGAGGAGAAACCCAACATGTCTTATAACAGGTGGTAAAAAAGTCATCATCCGATGTTAATAGCTTCTAATTTTTTTCATTTCACGTATATGTCAGTGATGTTTTGACATTTCAATAGAAGAGGCTAGCAAAATTTATTGTCCATAAAGATGAATAAGTAACTTCAAGAACGCGGAAAAATTGTATCGATGTCTTTATCTCCCGTTTTGGGTGATTTGTTGTGACTTATTTCATTGGGGCCATTTGAAGGAAATGGTTTACGCGAATAACCCACAGAATTTACAACAATTAAAGGACAGAATCGAAAATCTAACCCTACAAATTCTTCGCAACACCGTGGAAAATGCAATGAAAAGGGCCCAAATTTGCATCAGTTCAAACAGTTCTCAATTGTTGGATATTAACTTTGGTATTTGATATCGTAAAATCTATAAGTCTAAATAAGCTAAATCCGGGAGATAAATCTCGCTGCAGAAAGCAGAGATGATCGAGTTGTGATTTTTTTATTTTTTATTATTATTTTATTATTGTTTTTGTTGTATCGTTAAAGTTGTAGACTAAGAAAATCGGATGATGATTTTTGGGCCACCTACTACGAGACAGATACAAGAATAAGTTCCGTGTCCCAGTAGATCTTTCGAGAAATTCAGCCAACTGGTATCTGATGCACGATCTTGTTGACTGTTCGATAATCTTCCACGAACCAGTTCGGTTTGCCAATTCTGTGTCCGATAAGAAGCTTCGCTTCTTACTGTACTCTAACTTGCGAATAGTCGAATCCCCCGAGAATCTCTAATTTTACTTTCCGTGCATCCGAAGTCCCGAGTCCATCTCTAAAGAAAACAACCCACGTGTTTCCACACATCGCGTGCATCCCTTCTTTCGTTATCAATGAGAATCGTTCGCGATCTCTATATTTAGAAGCCAACGGTCACCGTTGCAAATTGCGATTCTCTGAATGGTCGAAGGGAACGAAGGGGGGGGGGGGCAGGAAAACAATTTTCAGGGAGCCGTCAGTGTTATAAATAGCATTGCGAAAGGGTTCAGATGCAAGCGGATAGCATGGACAGAATATGTACGGTTCGCAGAAGTTCACCTCGTGCCTTATCTTCCTGCGAGCTCTAATGTCGTTGCGACAGGATCTCGCGTGCACTCGCGCTATCTTCCAACGATTGCAGCGGCGCGCAATTGCATTAGCCGTCTTTACGCACCGCTGGTCATCTCGAGTAACCCTCAGCTTTTGTAGATAAACCTTCCCCTTAGAATCAGTCAAAAGCGCGAGTGATAGCAAAATATTGGAATCGCCAGGCAGAAATTTCAATCGCTCGATAAAGAAGCACCGAGAAATGGTATTCCCAGTAGGAAACGATTTGAATTAATTGTCAGAGAATAATTGTGACCATTTTAATCAGGTATTAAATCGCAGCAAGGGTACGGCTATCCTTTCAGTATCGAAGGGCATCGAGATAAGATTACATCCAATTGTAGAAGCGATGGGTGCAGCATTTGGATGTGTTGCATCGGTGCATGCAGGCTTCGAAATTCAAAAGTGAATTTAGCGAGGCAGAAATCTTGGCTCGAAGGTTAGACAGAAACCAGACAAGAATGGATTACGAAACAGATCCGACTAACAAGCAACGTTTAAAGTTTCCCCCATTTTACTACTTTCCGCTATGGGATTCCCGACGCTCGCTGCCATAGGAGGAATGTCATTTCGAAGGCGAAGATCGAGGAAAACCGGTTCGGTACCTGCTAACTCCATTATGTTACCTGTACCCGCGTCTTGACGTACCCTTTGAACAGGCTAATTCATAACTTGTAACAGAAGAATTTCTTTTTGTCGCGGGAAAAACCCTCGAAGGTCTCCACTCGTGAGGTCCGCATTCTCCGCTCATTCCCCCCTTTTAAACGTTCATATTTTACGCGCGCACAAAGTTTGCACGCGCGAGGCGCAACGCGAAAGCTGTTCCCGAGATTAATATCTTCGAAGAGGTGGATTCTGTGGCTATAGGTTTCCGAAGTTATGGGTGCAAGTTTCTAGGAATACAGATTTCTAAAATTCGCTGGTTGAAAAATAAAAAGGAATTCTTTCTAAAAGCCTACTGCTACTTGAATAATTCGTGGGAACTGTTATAATAATCACACTGTTGGGCAAGTGTTAAACGGCACTTTTGTGGCGAATCGTCGATTCTGTGGTTACCTTCGATTTCCCTCGGCCGTATCTTCCGGCGACAGGGGCGTCACGATGAGAGAAGGCTCCTTCTGAATAATAGCTTCCGGTTGTAGGTGGATCGTGTGTCGCTTCTGACGGAGATCCTTACAAGAGGCTGAAGATGGTATGCCGTTCCTCTTTCGACGACGGCCACTGGCGCCTAGATTTTGCAGGGTGCCCATAGATGGAAACCGGAAGCTCCATGCTATACCTAACGAACATTCACGTTGTCAATTATTCACCCGCGTTAACTCACCATTCCACAACCAAACAGCCTTCAAGAACACGGAAACTCAAATACTTTCCCTCAGTTCCATCTCTAATCGAGGACCTTGCAGCAAGAGGGGTGTAGCTGTTTATAAAATTATTGCTTTGATTTAACGTTAGAACACAAATTGATAAATATATATATTTTCACCCAATAAGTATAGTAGTTATTGAGTCGATAAGTTTTTATTTCTATTTTTATTTGTTTGCACTAAATCGGTCACTTGTTATCGGATTTTCATCAAACGTGCACTAAGCGGTGTAAATTCGTGTACGTACTTATATTACACGTAATAACTCATAAACTGTAACAAAATGGAACTGCACTCCTCTTACGGCAAAGTCCTCAATTTAAAAATTTTCAAACACCCCACAGACAATCTTTATTATTCCAAGCCTACGCCCCGCATTTTCTCACCCAAAACTAGACCATCGCAAAGAAGAATCTCGAAGCAACGAAACCGAAATCCCATTCCTAAAAGTTGCTCCACCATCCAGCAATCAGTCGATCACGTTCTCTAGCGATTCCCCCTCGATACTCACGCATGCTGGTACTTTTCTGCGCGCGGTCCTTCTCGCTCACGATCATCGCAATCCACCACCATTCGCTCACTCGCTGGCGATTGAATCGTGTCAGCCGTGTTGCGTCACAGAAAACGGCCGAGTCCTGGCCTGTCGTTAATTGCTCCTCTTTCGTTCTCGAGATTACTCTAGCGGCGAGCGTAGCGTTTCGACGAAGGGAATCGCGGCGACAGGCCGCGCTCGATCGAAACCATTTAACCCATGGCAATCTGCTATCGCGACGGGATACCAGTGCCCCTCCTCCATCGCGTCAAACGTTTATCAAGAACAGCGCGCACGGGCGATCGGTGCATTCGATGCTTTTTATCCGTGTGCCACTCTGCGTGCCTCTCTTCTTTCGAAACGCGATCGCAGCCGACACAATCGCGTCATAACTCTGATATCGAACGGTGTTTCGTTTACACGACGAGCTGTTCGACTCTGTAGCACGGCTGCTTGGGTGCAAGAGATTGTAGCAATGACTCCTTTACTTTATTCCAAGGATACACTCGTCGAGTTCGATTATCTACTTTCTGCTTCCCTTCCACTTCCGCGTTCGACACACACAGCCACAATAGTATCATTCATCCTTCAATAATCTTCCCCGCAATTTTCCATTCCTCTCATTTCATTCCGTTGCATCGCTGTGCCGACTATTCATCCGCTTATCTCCCATGGAAGACCTCTGCGAAATCCTCGGGTCCAATAGCTCCCGCGTTGTTTAGATACGTATACTTAGGAAAGACGTTCTACAGGCTAGCAAGTGGTTTCGCAGTATAGAAGCAGATACTGCTCAACGACACTGTGTTCCGTTCAGCTGAAATTCCGCTCCGAATCGCCGCGAGCTGACGCACGCTCACGCGAAACTCGCACTGCAGGTGCAGCGAAACGACCACGCTCCTTGCCAGCCACTCCGAGTCATTCTCGGATCCATTCAGCTCCCGTGAAGCACGTCCGAACGATAGTGTTTAAACGGTCACTTCACTTTCAGGAAGTCTCCCTTTCTCCCCGTGAGCCACAACTTTTGTACGCGCTGGGCCACGCGCGGATCCTTCGAGCAGTCGGCCAGAAACTGAAGTATCCCGGCTCACTTTCGCCTCGATCCGTTTATCTTCGCTCGCCTTCTCGCGCACTGATGTTAAACCTGTTCTTCGAGCCTTTCTATATACCCGTGGATTCGAACTCGAACGTTGCCCTTTATTAAACTTGGGGATTTTTCGCTCCGGGCGACTGCTGCGAGGAGGCGAGCAGGATCTCTGCAGGGATTCTTTCCCACTTCGGAGGTGAGGGAAGGTGGCTCGTTCGGTGGATCTTCCGAGGAAAGAAAGTCTGCGGATTGTCTTGGCTCGACGCGCGCTAGATGGTATAAACGCGTACCTGTTCTAGACCGTTTCCGAACGCCGTTCCGCTCTATTTTCAGGAGCCCGCGGAGTCCTGCTAAGATCACGTAACCGCGTTACGGTTGCATTCGTTTCAAGATAGGAGAAATTCGTGGCGAGTATTTACGCAGTGCTTGGAAACATTTCTATACATTTTTTACACTTTTGGTTCCTCAATTTCACCAATTGGAGGGCTGAGAATCATAATGGTGTAAGCCCAAATTTGGAGAATTTGAGTTAATAATAGTGTTTGAGTCTTAAAGACTCCATCTGTTTAGTTTCATAGTGCGATAAGTTATAACTTGATCCTTGACTGAGAAATAAGAACATTTCTCTTCGGTACTTCGCTAATAAGAGTAGAGCGCTACAAAACATACTGGCGTAAGTCCGACTAAGTGTCGCCGCTCTTATCAGTGCAACGCATGAACAGTATATATTAATATAACGAATGTGCTGATGCCGATTGGATGCTGTGCATACGTTGTGCTGACGAGTGAAAGAAGAAGAAATTAAAAGTTAAATGTTTCCAAGTTTTTAAGTATATACATATTGATTATGGTAGTGTTTTGTGCCTTTAGATGTGCTCCCACAGCTGTAATATATATGCACACATTTTTATAACAGTAAATGCAAAATATTATTTTACAAGTGACACTATGCGAGTGCCTTACACCACTATGAATTTCAGCCCTCCAATTGTTGGTGGTACTTTGAATTTGAATACATTTCGAATGGCTAAAATATTGCAAATTTAGGAGTTGCAATTTCATCGTTATCTTCCGTGTGTCTCTTGAGGAGTGTCTCGGTTGTAGCATTCTTAACACGGGTCGTAACACGAGTTCTCGACGAAAATATATAATGTCCCTTTGAAGAAAGGGAAGGATACCCCCTGGGGAGAAGAAAGGGAGAGTCCCGAGGGGAAAGGACAAGCCGAGACAAGACCAGGACACTTCGAGACGGAAAACGAGAGGCAAGAGAGACGAGCGACAATCCGTGGTCGGTGGTCGCGTTTAGAAAAAGCGGGCATGGTGGAATGCAGGTGTGTTTTGCGTCGCTCGCCGACTCTCGCTCTCCGACATAATACCTGGCGAGTAAGGCTGATAAGGTCGCCCGTTTACCGAGATAACTATGCAACACGTTTGGAGAGGCACTATCGACCGAAAAAAGGTGCGATAGACGCCGCGCCGTTTCCGAGGTCGAACGAGCAACACGCACGAACCAGTGTCGTGCTGGGAATATTTTCTAGCGATTATTAGCTAGCAGATTGGACCCACGTGCCATTTTCTATCCTTCACCGGTGGGTCGTTCTATTTTCAATTGGTCTTTCCGTTGCGACGAATGCTGGACGAGTGATTAGAAAATTCTATGGTCTGTTACTGCGCAATTCTTTGCATCGATGAGCTCGGTGAATAGCGCACACTTTATTCATTGTATTCTGAATTACAGTAGATAGTATCTTGATGTTTGTTTGATCGCCTTGGCAACTGTCGAGCGACAATTGAATTTTCTTTTTCCATTGGAGATTCAATGGTTTTTCACGGGAGTTTCACAAAACGTTGTATTCACGTGCGTGAAACTTGCCTTGTGATTCCCCGTTTCCTCCGCAGCCAGGTAATTATATGCGCGTTTACCTCGCGACCGGAATTTCAATTGGACCCAGTTTGTACCGCGTACAGCTGACGTAGCCGAGCGAGCTGAATTTTCCATGCGGACGCGGTGAATCCCGAGAATAAAACATCTTGGACAATGGCAGAAAAACGGCACTATTGAAAGTATCGAATGTATAAAAAAGTTTAGTACAAGACTGAAACCTCATCCTCAGTTTGGAGTAATATTCTGTGGAAGTTTATTGAGTAATATTTTTAATGGTTGCACAAGTTACTTCATTTCCATACACCGCTCCAATTAACTTAACGACCAATGATCATCCTACTGTTCTCGGTTTCTACATTTCCATGCATTTAAATGAACGAACAAAGTCCAAAGGCTACCTGTTTTATTCATTTCTTTCTCTCATTTTTTCACCATTCCTGAAACGACAGGTTGTTCTTTTTTTCGCTCACACGTAGCTGCCTCTATAGAGCTCGTAAGAAGGAACTTACAGTGCGCGACCTACATCCTACGTTTAACATACTTCGTACCAGTTTCGGTTTTGAAATAAAACTCTGACGCGACTCGAACACGTGCCTTGCACGTCGATCCGCGAGGCGATGCGATCCGTAGGCGTCGCTCGGCGGTAAACCTTCTTTCGCGAAGCAAATTCTCGTTATCTCGCACCGACTGTTTGACAAACAGTGGGACCCGCATTTGCAACAATATTTCGAGGCGAGTTGCGCAACGAATTAAACGAAATTCCACAGACACTCTGTTTCTTCATTACCGCGAGGAAACTGATTGCTAAAAATCACATACCAATCCTCTCTGGTACTGTGGGAACAGAAACGTTTCCCCACGAAATTCCTCACCGCGATCAATCTCCAGACGATTCCCCATCACCCAGCCACGTGCTGCAGAAATCTCAGCGACTCGCCGCTCCTTTCACTGTATCACGAAGTCACCTGGCAAATCACTGTATCTCACACCTGACACACTAATCAATCATCGCCGCGGAAGCCAACGAAACGAACAAGCGACAAATTCTCTCCAATATCTCACGAGTCACCGAAAATTCGTCACCGTAGGTGGACAAGCTTCTTCTCTGAATCACCGTTGAGAATGAACGTCCACGTGATCGTGGCGGGGCCGCGCGTCGAATGGTGAATATACCTGTTGTATAACGCGAGTGGCCGAGAAAGAAGATAGACAGGGGACAGTGGGAAAATAAGAAAAATGTTGACACTGACTCTGACTCCTCCTCGACTTCAGCTTGCTGGCGGTCTTGCCCATTTTCCAGGCGGACGCATGCCAGCGGCGCGGGTCACGTTGCACCGATCACAGGTAGCTGCTGTAGAACAGGGTTGCAGCGACGGTAACTACGAGCTGGATGCGTTGGCGGGCAGCGGTGTGACCGTAGCATAATGCGATACCGAGCTGACTGGCCGCGAAACGTGCGAGTGGAGGCGAGGAACCAAGGGACGAAGGCGGACGAGACCGATGGACAGGCGAGTGGCAGTCGTCGCTCGAACCAACGAGCATGGTGGAGAGAATGTCAGCCGAGCAAGTAGAGAGGGAGGCGAGGCGACGTTCTGGTAACAGAGGACAAATCCATCGTGCTGGAACGAGAGGGGAAGATTTGTCACAGAGGAGGGAGACGGAGGGGAAGTTAATAAGCGAAGACGAGCACGAGTTGCTTATGACTCGGACCGGTTAATGAAGAGAGAGAGAGAGATCAAGGGGACTGTGCTGTGCCGCGGATAAGCCAGGGCTGGGGAGGTAGCTGTAATTGGGGAGGAATGTAATTAGAAGGGTGAAGAGTGAGAGTCACCTGTTTTCTTTTGAAATGGTAGCCAGTAGATGATTGCGCTGATGGAAGAGCAGAGTAGAAAGTAGGAGGACAATTCTTTGCCCCGCTAATTTTTGCATTGGGCTGCTGGGGGTTTCTTTTACCCTTCTATGCGATTTCAATTTTAGTTATAGCACTCTTGTGCGTGGTGCACGATGGATCACAGATGAGGGGATATATCGAGATGAATAGGCAAATTGATCTTGCATTCCCATTGGAATAAAGATATCGGAGAAAGTATACCTGGCCACGAGAATCTGGCCACGGAGGGGGGGGGGGATTCATGTCATCCACAGGTAACCGATCCGTGATCAACGACACGGCACTTACCCTCGAACCCCCGTGAGAGTAAACGCGCACCGCAACGTTTGCTTTACAGTATTATCTAAACTACTTAGTATATTAATCAATCGCATGGTACATTGAGACTTGTGCACTCTGTGAAATCCTGAAGAACGTGGACAACACGTGGATGGGCACATACCAAATGATGAGGGGGAATGCAGGAGGAAAAACAGGCCTACGATCATACATGTGGCGCGCCATGAGTGCGAATCGCGAGAGAGACGGAGGGAAAATTAACTGCGTAGAGAGACGAGGAGGGGCGGCGAGATAATGGAGCGACAGAGGCAAGTGTTTAATAAGCGATATCGATGAAACTGTAAACAGATGGAGGAATTTATTGGCGAGTGCGACGAGTGAATATTCAGCCACGACGGCACTCATTTGATAAAACAGCAAGGTGTGCGCTGCAATTTTATTCGCAATTATAGCCCCGAGTGATTCGCTTATTGAATCTCAAGTTACATTTATCGTAATGACTTATCTTACGCCAAAACATGAAAACTTTATAACTCGGACAAAAACAGGTTTTGTATACAATAATACAGATATAAGGGTGTGGATTTTACAATCAAATAATTTTATCGAAATTTTTTTTAAATTTTGAAAAAGAAATACATATTTTTCAATTTTTATCTGTAAAATATCAGGTAGTTCATTTTCACCTGAGTGACCCCCCTTAAGGGAAAAGTTAAATTGAAATAAAAGTATTGCCTGCAATCAGATTTACTTTATACATAATTGAACTTTGGTTAATTATCTACAAAGGCAATAAAAGAATTATAGATACTTTAATAAAGGCTGTTTAAAGATCTTGATCTATACTAAACACTGATTTTTCTTGCACATTGTGGGTCTGACACAGTCTTTCTTCTTGTTTAGTCGAATTTTCTCTCCATGGAACTTATCGAAATAGTGATGGTTTCAAGAGGAGTGTCAAAGATCATTGATTGGTGTAGACGTGTCGCGAAGAACAGGGGTGAGGGTGAAATAGCGCGAGAAAATCTAAGTCCCTCCTGCGTGTTGGGGACCGATGAAAAAATGCAGGTGTACTCGACACGGACTTTGGGCCTCGGTGTGGTGACCGTGCGGCCGCAATAAAACGCGCATCTAATCCCTCGGAACTTTCCAAATTGACTGCGCTAATAGCCACACTCATTAGGCTTACAATTGTATTTACTAAAAGCCCGAGTTTATGAACGAGAACGGCAAGTAAAGTGTCCCCCAGATGACGAACACAGCTTCTAGGGAAAAACCTTGACCATCTGCTCGGCTGTAAACGTAGCTCCTCTCAAAATATATCGCGGGAGGGCAGGACAAACGAATTCAGCGAATATCGCGGTGTTCGGGTTTACCCCGTTCCCAATTTCCCCACTCTCCCTTACTACAAGTATTTTCAGGAATCTGCTGCATATTTCTATTTCACAAAATTCGCTCCCTACACAAACCTCTTTGCCAACTTTCAATTTTCCACGCTTACAAGAGTTGCGCGAATAAAAAGCCGAGAGAAGAAGTGCACGCTTGACAAGTGTTTCGCACACTGGCGCGCGTGCCTGCAAAAAGAACGCGGCACGACGTGACGTCATCGCGATCCCGGACTTGTTGCAGACTAGGCGTTGTTACGTACTCGCTTATTTACGATCCAGGGGAAAAACGTAGTGCATCACGCGCATTGTGCATCTTGCGGAGCCGCACCAAGGACGCGCGTGAATTCGCGAACGCGATCACACCTTGCACTTTCAATCTCCTCGGATGCTCCATCACCTCTGCCCTCCGCAATTAAATTTCTCTAGTGGTACCTTTCGCGCTATAGTTCAGCGGAATCACTTTCACTCTTCGTCTATTATCAAGGGACACGGTAGTGTCTCGCGCCAAGTATACATATATACATATATGTATATGCGCAGCGCGAGACACAGAGTGGCTCTATTACGCCACGACTCGCTATCAAGAATCCTGAGATTTCCGAATCTCAATAACGGCAGATCCGATTAGATTTTGAATGGTCTTAATGGATAGCTTGGGTTTGATTTACATAAGAAAAGTGTCTTCGTTTTGTTCCTACGGGCCTTATGAGCTGAGATATTTCGATGTAAACTTGCAATTTGCTGAATTTTATGTTCTTAAGATTCAGCATCCTCATCGTCATCATCCTACACTTCTAGGCAAGAGGGGGGTATGAAAGGGTGAAGAAATGTCTTTCAGGCACGTAATTGTCTTGGTTAATAAATAAAATAAAACAAGACAAGACACCACTGAGACACGAAAGAAAAAGATTTTAATGCAATTTATACATATTTATTCAGTTTAGCAACACCAATTCGGAGAGCAGCGCCAAGTATTTTGAATAAAATATTTATTCGTATTAAATATTTATTTGTATAAAAATATATCTGCTTCATATTATTTAATACATTTTTTTCTTTGTATAAATAGCCATTGTGTTAATTGGCGCAATTTGTGTAGAGGAAAGTGGGGTAAAACGGAACGGGTGGTTAAAACGGAACACCAAGGTTTCTGTTAGATTAAGAGCTGCGAATGAGTTGGTATCGCGTGACATGGAACCAAGTAATACTGAACATAATCCATGGTTTTCAACGTTCGCCGTTAAAAAGTATCGAGTCAATTTTGAGGTACATATAACTTGCAGTGACAAAGTTTTTCCTTAATATACAAGGAAGTTTTTTACGAATTTTCATACTGATTAATAAATAATTGTAGAAGATATGACGATATATATACATAATTCTCACACGGCGCCAACTGTCAACGCAAGTGCCTAAAACTGCTAAATAGCACATTATACGTGGTGGTTGACTGATGGAGGCGCGCGAGATTTATATACATCGTCATATCTTCTACAATTATTTATCAATCAGTGTGAAAATTGGTGAAAAACTTCCTTGTATATTAAGGAAAAACTTTGTCGCTGCAAGTTATCTGTACGTCAAAATTGCCTCGATACTTTTTAACGGCGAACGTTGAAAAACATGGGTTATGTCCAGTGTTACTTTTTAATTAAATATTACTACATTTTTTAACATAAGTGTTTTGTGCATACATTATACGGCTTCGCTAGAGTTTTCTGAGTTTTATGTTTCAAGTTTCATAACGATCCGTTAATATTTACTCAAGTTATCGCAATTTATGTTTAAAGAAATAATGATTTTGGTCGGAGAAATTTTTTTAGTTTATAATTTTTATCTCGAATACTAACAATTCGATAAAAAAAACTGTAAATAGAAAAAATGTGTGCCGTGACGAGCTTTACAAGACTATATTTTTTAAAATACAGTTTAACAACTGTAACAAAAATTTTCCAATTTTTATTACATCCAACCCTTCAATTTATGAATATAATTTTACTAAGACGTCTGGTTAAGTTTTACAAACTTAATTAAACCACACTCCTGTATGTAGATGCTAGATATTTTATAAACGAAGGAAATACATATATTACGCGTAATATTTCTATTCTACCGGTAGCTCGGTTCAAACGGCTAGGCCACGAGCCGTGATGTTTACTTTACGCGGCGTGCGATAAGAGACGTGTATTGCCGCGCGAGGCTTGCCTGCTCTCCCCCCACCAAAGCCCATATTTGCCGAGGTACAGCGACGTGACGCGGGGGTCATTCGTTCCGTGGACATCGTTGAGTTAAGACGTTTCGATAGCTGCGTACGTAAATGGTACGCGTACATTATCTATCGTCACATAATTACTTCTATTCATTATTAGCCTTATTCTTTACTCTCTATCGTCACTTGCTGCTGTTATTAATACACTTTTGTCCCGAAATTGATTAAATATCGCGAGAAAACCATTACATATTCGTCACGTATTCCCTTCGTTGCCTTCGTGCCGATATTTCTGCACATTTAGTGCACACATATCGAGTCTCGGTATTCAAATACATCACTTTTCGGGCATATTTCAAGTTTATTTCTTGTTTAATTGCCTTACGAATGATTTAATGCTTTTGTTTCAAACAGACGTTGAGGCGGAAATCGAAAGCAAAGGGCAGGCGACGCCATGACACTTGGCGGTTAATTTGAACGATGCTTGGATGGCGTCTGGCCATTTCTTGGAAAAAGGAGATGACACTACGTGTGGTATACGTATTTTTCTCATTATTTTATTGAATCATTGTTGGCTGTGAGGGTGATTGATCCCGATATTAACTGACTGCAAGGTCAGTTAATATCGGAATCAAATGGGAAAAGATTGAATTATGATAAATTTAATAATTTTAATGAGATTTGTTTAAAAGTTTTAAGATGGCGTGTGTAGATGTTTACGAAATATTGGAATGATCGAATTCTATTGCATTTCGGTCGCGTTTGCGTAGAATTCAATGATATTTCAATGATTTTTAAGAATCTATCTCTATGAAGCTGTTGTAATTGCATTTACCTTCGGTTTTTAATGCAACTTTTATTCTTTATGTTCAGAAACTGCGTAGTTGATCGAGGACATGCTATTCAAGCATGAATAATTAACGAATTTTGATTCTTGCCATGAATTTTAGATATTTATAAAAATACTATGATTCATTTAAATACGTGTTACTGAAATACAAAGCTGCTCCTATCGAGCGAGCATTCTGTATTTTCGCATCACACCTTGTATTCTAAATAACAAGGAGTGAAAGTCCCTTGGCTGGTTTGACGAAAAACAATATTCCCTTGTGACAAACACTCGATGAAACCACACCCACCCCACCCTCCTATTCTACTTATTTTTCAGAGATTGTGACCGCGTGCAATGCGGCCAAATAGAGTCAGTGTTTGTGACGTACGAAGTTTTTCGTTTTGAAGAGCACAGTTTCTCATAGTAGAGTTTCGTTAACAATTTCGGGATACGCGAGGGTAGAGCCAGTGTTTTCTACGCAATTTATATTCTTTCACGAGCGTCGCGGCTCTGACCTTCGAATCGCGAGAATAGATTCACTGCTTTGTTCGTCGATTATGATCTTTGTGGCGCGTTTGTAGTCTACTATTTCTTTATTTTTTTTACTTTTGAAAGAGAAACTCGTTGTCGGAAATTAGAGTCAGTGCGTCAGCTGAAGAGGAGATTTGTGCGCAGCATATTAATGGAAAGATGTAAGTATCTATGTATTTGACTTAATTCCTTTAAAGTAGAGTTCATTCTTCAAAATTTTAGAAAGAAAACAATTTTAAACAAATTAATTTTTAGAATAGAATCACCAAGAAATTCAAAACTAACGAAACTTTTTATCATTTAGACATTATAAGAAAGAACTTCTGTTAATTTTAATTTTTAATATTTCATTGTTTCATTTTTTTTTCTTAAAGTGTCTAAATGATAAAAAATTTCGTTAGTTTTGAATTGCTTCGTGGTTCTATATTAGAGTTGAAACAATCGTAACTTTAGAAAGAAATTATAATCGTGTTCTGTTCCTTCGTTACAGTTTGGGCGCAGCTGAGCAGCTTGGTGACTTCTCCTGAGCAGTAGCAGGGGTGTTGGCGTCTCCGGCACCGGGGCACAGCGAAATGTGAGTGCGCATGCATTATGGTTCCTCTGGTCACTCAATCATGTCGTAGGACGTTTGGTCCGAATCGGCACGAGTGACCGGTTGTATATTTAACGAGCATAATGACCACGGGTATGATAACCATGCCCGTGAATTTTAACATTTTTGTCTGTGTATGTATTTATTAGACGAGGTTAGGGCCTTCTTGTACGCCGCGCCTTTTCAATAGAATCACATTATAATCATAATTTCCAAGATAAACGGTTCCTAACGCGAATATTTATCATTGATCATACATTGATGTAGATATTTATTAAATAATGCACATAAAGGTGCATAGCAGCTCGGAAGGTATTGGTACGAATATCAATACGACTGTATGCTAATTTTTATGTAGCGAAGAAGTCTGATACTCTCAGACTCCACAGCTACGATCATTTTGATTTAATGTGTAGTGGAACGATTATAATGACTTAAATTTCTTTTATTTTTCTGATACTACGTGTTCAAAAGTAACTTGATTTCTAAATGATGATAATATACATAAAAATGTAATTCCTTTCTTAAAAAGGTCACTCGTTTGCGTACACAATAGAATAATTAATTTCCATGTGCAAGAAGACAATTGAGGATGGGGAAATTTCAGATTCAAAGTAATTAGCATGAGATCATACTTTCTTGTTTTATGAAATTTACTTTGACGATGGAATAGCCCGTTTTAAATTCTTAAAGTAAATTCTTCATGATTTAGATTGATTTTCTTAAACAATTGAATTTTAGAGTCTTTCTTCTCACTAATTGAATGTCGAGTAGAGTCCTTTTTCTTGATCTAAAGTAGAGTCCTTTCTTATTTATCAAAGTTTAAACTATTCACAAATTGAAAGTCGAGCCACTTTGCTTAATAATGTAAAATGAAAAAATATTAGCCTGTTAGACACTATACAAACTAATGATATTTTCTAGTTGAGGATTTTTAGGATATCTTTCCGTACTCATTGCCTTTTAACTCATCCACGTGCCCAGGTGCTACTTGGGTGGGTGAAGGCAATGGGGCACGATGACTTTCTTTACTAAATAATTACATGTCGGCGGCTGGCATTGCGTTAGTGTATCGTGCACGCCGCATTTTCCACCTATGTGTGTTTGTGTGGTTAGGCGGTGGAATTTGCGTCGGTGAAAGATTTTCATCAAAGACCGTGTTAACGAAACTATAACATTGCAATAACGATACCAATGTATCATATTCCTTGTTGCACACGATGATCATTCTAGTAAATAATCTGGGAATATGATATTTAATCAATCGCGTATAATCAAACCAGATAGTAATAACGATTCATGTATGTACATAATACATATGTACAATGCACATTATCAAGTCATCCATTATTTGAAATTGAAAATAGTTAATTGTTTTGTAAATCATATATATACGCAATGGTCACTGCCTTTGCTAGCCGATTTCAGTGAAAACTGGTACGTACTTATTAGAGTGTGATTGTGTGTGAGAGACTGTTTTGCCATTTTTTAAATATACATAGCTGTTAGGTAGGATGGGTAACTTAGCTGTTCGGTAGGATAGGTAACTTAGCTGTTCGGTAGGATGGGTAACCTAGCTGTTCGGGAGGATAGGTAACTTACCTTCTGGTACGAATGTGTGACTTAAATATAGGTAGGTAGGGCCGGGGCAGGTCATCGTATTCTCTGATCGCATGTTCCCCCCTGCGATGACCTGCTTTCAGGAAATTTGTGAGAAAAGTCGACGGCCAGACTAGCGCGAGTGGGGTATGCCCTCGCTTCTAGCCCCGCTATGTCGACTTTTTGACGCCAGTGGGACATTGCACATTGTCGCTGGTCGCGTTCGGCAGGACGGGCTTGGGCACGCTATTAAGGGGGTACTCCACTGTGAGTGGTTGAAAAATCAAGCTACTTTTAAAGATTTTTTCTCAGTAAATACAACATATAATGAAATAAATCTTTTCCATATTTATTAAGCTACTCTTATATTATACCAAAAAAATTAAAAGAATATTTTCAATTTGTGTTACTCGTTTTTTTACAACGTCAATATGGCACTTAAACAAAAACGGTATGTTCGTGGTGCAGGCGATTTCCTGCCTTAGGCTGATCCGAAACTAAAAATTCGAAGAGATTCTTAATCTGTCTAACTGTCTCTATCGTCCGTTCCTCAATTAACAATTTTTTCCGAAAAATAACCGAGATTTTTCTCGGGGAACATTCGAGAAAGACCATTATTTGGAGAACTTTTTCCTTCAAACAGGCACCATTTCGTTATTTTTCAACAAAAATTGTTAATTGAGCTACGGGCGACAGCGACACTCATACAGATTAAGAATGTTTACGGATTTTTTGTTTCAGATAAGCCTACTCCAGAAAATCATCTGCACCACGTTTTTGTTTAGTTGTCATATTGACGCTTTGTAAAAAAACAAGTAAAACAAATTAAAATATTTTTTTAATTTTTTTTTTATATAAGAGTAGCTTTATAAACACCAAAAAGATTTATTTCATTAAATGTTGTATTTACTGAGAAAAAAATCTTTAAAAATAGCTTGTACCCCCTTTAACTTTCAGAAGGGCGGACCGCCCGAAGCAAAGAAGTGGCCAAAGAGCCGAAGATAGCCCGGCCAGTAAAACGGCCACATCATGTGGGCTACCAAGAATGGCCCTGCATCCTCGGGTGCAGGGTCATTCTTCGTAGGTATTACTTTGCCATTATGCTCGTCAGTAGTTGTAGTAGTAGTAGTAGTTTGGTTGGCCATAGGCTGACCCATCGATACCCCCTCCCCTGAAATTGATCACACCGCGTTTTCAATTAGGGTTGCGAAGAAGATTACGCGGCCAGTTAGTGTTGCGACTAAATGTTGATCACGGTTTGAATTAGCGTTGCGAATCGAGTATTCCCCGCGTTTGGTACCAGCATAGCGTTGCGAATAAATATCGAACGTGATTGCTTGTAGTGTTTCGAAAAAAGAGTCGCGATTGTTTTTGAGATTGTTCTTGTATTTTGAAGTAAAGTTACTAGAGTTTGATTTATAGCATTAATTTTGATTTATTGTATTCTTTTTATTAGAGTTGCGATGCGACTGATCGCGTTTTTTTAATTACTCGTTCTAGTTTGATTCTTAATAATTTTTTGAGTTAGTGTTGCGATGATGATTGATCGCGTTTGTAATTAGAGTTGCGACCCCCAGCCCCCAATGCCCCAAAACTGCCCTGGGACATGTCCAGAGACATGTTCCTGGGGACAAAGAGTTCCGAGCAGCTGTATTTGCTGCGCATGGGACTCTACACAGCTTTCAGGAAGGCTGCAACGATTTAAAGTTAGAGTTGCGTATTACGAGACACAGGTGCATTGAATTTTTATTAGTGTTACGAAAAATGAAACCACCCACGTGGTGGTTCTCTGTAGCTTTTTATATTTGTTAGAGTAGTGTAGCTGCTTGAGAGCTTTTTCGTTTGCTATTCGGGATTTGTATTAAGTATTGTAGAATTTTCAGTAATGAAGCACCATTCGGGAATTTTGAAGTTATTTGAGAAATTAGTGCTGCGAGTAGTTCAAAGTCTTAGTGACTATGCTCGGGAGTTGATTTTAGTCTGTAATAAGCTAGCGTTGCGAAAGAAAGAAACGGTCCACTCACGGTTTTCTTGCATTAATGAGTGGACAATGATCATGGAGCAGCCCTAAGTGGCTGCACCATCCTCCTTCTACTCCCACCATCTACCCGCTCTTGAATCGAGTGTTTGTCACTGGAAATATTGTTTTGAAAGTATATTCATATTTTGCAAAAAATGCCAATTAATGAGATACTACAAAGCACCCAATGTGCTTAATATTATGAATATCAATTGCCAATTTGCGTAATTTGTTCTATTTCGTATATTTTGTCTATGGTTCTGCGTGATTTATTTTATGTCCTGTTTTATTGTGTTTATTTAATTTCCTTCCAGGCTGGTAAAAGTTTTTGATTACCTACTGTATATAATGAGTTATATACAGCACCTTAATGAATTATAGCACCTAATGTGCTTAATATTATGAATATCAATTGCTAATTTGCGTAATTTGTTCTATTTCATGTATTTTGTTTATGGTTTTGCGTGATTTATTTTATGTCCTGTAGGCTGGTCTCACTATTACTAACATAACGTAGTTATATCTTCGCGGTAAAGAGACTTAATAAAATAATATATTTAAAAATAAAAGTGATAGTGAACAGTAATAGTGAAAATTGTTAGTGCAAAGTGATAGTGATAGTCAATATTAACGCGTGCTCGTTGTTGCTACTTTCTGTATGAAAGTAACTTCGATTACTGTGCAGTAAAGTGCAATTATTCCAATCTTCAACATTTGCATAAAAGTTTTTGATTATCTACTAAAAATAGGATTACAGGTTCATAATCCTTGAAAAACGAAATCTCACGGAATTTTTATTAATACTTTTGCGAATGTTTCAAATATTGCCCCTTTATTCTTTTTTTCATTCCCAATTAGTGAATAATTGAAGAGTTGTATGCAATAAAGGGACTAGCGCTCGAAAATGTGAAAAAATATTGTCCGATCGCTAAGAAAAATTTGAAAATTAAATGTTGTTAAAATGTATTTTAAAATATATAGTGTTGTAAAGCTCGCCACGGCACATATTTTTTCTATTTACAGATTTTTTTATCGAATCATTAGTATTCGATATAAAAATTATAAACAACAAAACTTCGTCGACCAAAGTCAATATCTTTTTAAACATAACTTGCGATAACTTGAGTAAACATTAACGGATCGTTAAAACATAAAACTCAGAAAATTCTAGCGAAGCCGTAAAATGTATGCACAAAACTCTTATGTTAAAAAATGTAATAATATTTAATTAAAAAGTAACACTGGACATAACCCATGTTTTTCAACGTTCGCCGTTAAAAAGTATCGAGGCAATTTTGAGGTACAGATAACTTGCAGCGACAAAGTTTTTCCTTAATATACAAGGAAGTTTTTCACCAATTTTCACACTGATTGATAAATAATTGTAGAAGATATGACGATGTATATAAATCTGCTATTCAGCAGTTTTAGGCACATGCGTTGACAGTTGGCGCCGTGCGAGGATTATATACATCGTCATATCTTCTACAATTATTTATTAACCAGTGTGAAATTTTTTGAAAAACTTCCTTGTATATTAAGGAAAAACTTTGTCACTGCAAGTTATATGTACTTCAAAATTGATTCGATACTTTTTAACGGCGAACGTTGAAAACCATGGGTTATGTTCAGTATTACTTTTTAATTAACTATTATTATATTTTTTAACATAAGGGTTTTGTGCATACATTTTACGGCTTCGCAAGAGATTTCTGAACTTTATGTTTGAAGTCTCATAACGATCCGTTAATATTTACTCAAGTTATCGCAATTTATGTTTAAAAAAATAATGATTTCGGTTGACGGATTTTTTTTTGTTTATAATTTTTATCTCGAATACTAATGATTCGATGAAAAAACTGTAAATAGAAAAAATATGTGCCGTGGTGAGTTTTACAACACTATATTCTTTAAAATACAGTTTAACGATATTTAATTTTCCAATTTTTCTTAGCGATTGAATAATACGTTTTCACATTTTCGAGCGCTAGTCCCCTTATTGCATCCAACCCTTCAATTATCATGGTAAAAATATACCAGAAAATTCTTCAAATTTAAAACAGAAAGAAACAAAAAATGTTTTAAATTCTGCTTAGTTTCATCGCGGTAGCTTTTTACAGAATAACTCCTTTTTTTGCCCGCTTGTGGAGCGATCAAGGATCGTTCCGCAATCGTGCATCAGGGGGATCGATGGAAATGAAAATAAAATTTTGCATAAAAGGAGGGCGGATGGGCCGCGGTTAGGGCGGGTCTCCACTCGCAGCGCCTCCACGTGGTGAGACCTGGGCAATCTGTATTATTTGAAGTATAATTACTAATCGTATCACAAGTAACATTGTAATTCAGTTATTAATTACATGACAAGTAATACGAGCCGATTGGCTGCGATCACCTATATCCGTTAATTTCTATTCCATTTGTCCATATTCGATTCTAAATATTTCTCCTATAATTTCATTTTATTTCTCAAATAAAAAAATTCTAAAATGACTTTTGATATACATAATAATAAATATATAACCTATAACCATAAATTCAAACGACTTGAAATCAGCCACTCGCGATAAAGACAAAAAGCCGCTGCGTTCGGGTCGCTAGTCGGTTCATGATTTCCGTAAATACATAAACACTACAAAATGTGTGAAATCCCCACAAATTACCTTTTTTAAAAAAAAGTATAAAAAGAGCACCAAGTATATAACCTCATCAAAAAGAATCCCATTTAAAAACATTGTCATAAATTAATACCCATCAAAAAGAATGCCATTTAAAAACATTGTCATAAATTAATACCCATCAAAAAGAATCCCATTTAAAAACATTGTCGAAAATTAATAGCTTTACAAAACTAATGATATACATAAATTGCGCCAATTATCACAATGGCTATTTTTACAAATAAAAAAATGTATTATATAATATTAAGGAGATATATTTTTATACAAATAAATATTTTAATATGAATAAATATTTTATTCAAAATACTTGGCGCTGCTCTCCGAATTGGTGTTGCTAAACTGAATAAATATGTATAAATGGCATTAAAATCTTTTTCTTTCTTGTCTCAGTGGTGTCTTGTCTTGTTTTATTTTATTTATTAACCAAGACAATTAACCTTCTTTTGGTTTCGCAGCGCCAAGTATTTTGAATAAAATATTTATTCGTATTAAATATTTATTTTTATAAAAATATATCTCCTTAATATTATATAATACATTTTTTATTTGTAAAAATAGCCATTGTGATAATTGGCGCAATTTATGTATATCATTAGTTTTGTAAAGCTATTAATTTACGACAATGTTTTTAAATGGGATTCTTTTTGATGGTTAAGTCTTTACCACGATTGCGTTTGTTATAAAACCACTTCATCGCATATTCAATACATCGCGTCGTATAAAATATAATTGGCAAGGCAGACGAGTTTCTAGGTAGCTTTGAAAATTTACTGTTTTCCAGAATAGCGGATCTTTTTTCCTAGAACGCGATTTATTCCTTTTATGAATACCTATGTTTTTATATGTACTTTTTGCATCATTTTTATATCGTCTGATTAAAGAGGGAGAAGAATCTTTCCTAATTGGGTAACATAGTGATACTTATTTGAGGTTTTTGTGGAATATACTGGCAAATAAATTCGAACACGTAACCTTAGAAACGTGTTAGGAATTATTGTAGTCAGCATACATCACATTCAACGGTACAAATTGTCGGAAATGAACAAGGTTGCGGGCTGTAATTGCGTGACCATTCAGCGACCACGTTGGTCCAATGCGTGTCTTTAAGTTATAAAACTAGTGAGTGCAGTAAAGTTCCTTAGAACTATTATCTTTCAGCGCGACGAATTCAATGAAGATTTCAACTCTATGAATTTAGAAGAGTTAAGATAATTTATAGAATGAAATTAGATTTCACCACCCAGATACTAATAAAAAGCATAATCTGCATAGCTGCAATTGTGAATTTCTAATTACAAGTTTGTTGAACGTCGCCTTTTATATAAAATTCAAAACCGATTTGGAACACCGTGCACCGTTGTATGGAGACCTAGCTCAGATTAAGGGTAATGAACATCGAAGATTTAATACGTTTCAGTGGCTCACCCAGAGGGAGGTCAAGAGGTCCCGACACTCCCCAAAGAAGAGGCGTTGTAAGAAGAAAGGAAAACTGAATTTTATTCTTTAAATAAATTCTTAGAATCACCTAATAAATCTTTTTGTATTTGTATTAAAAATATTTTTACCCTCTCAACTTGGTTCCCCCCAAAATTAAATGCTGAGTGCACCACTGATAGGGGGAGTCTATCCCCTACTTCGTTTGTGGTTGTATCAATGAATTAATGGCACCTTGGCGTAGGCAACTTCTATGCTGTACCACTGGTTGTATTCGTACAGGACCAAATCTGTTACATGTTATTCGCGTTTAAAAACATCCTTGTCAATGAAAACTTTAACTTCGTCAGGACAGTGAATGGATGTAAATTAGGTGAAATGACAATAACGCAGTTACGTAGGCCTTTTTCTTTTTTATTGGTGCGGACTTATTAGATTACATCGAGTTTTACAGTCAACGTTCTCTATAGAACGATTATTTGTTGGACATTCGTTCGATTTGCTTTCTATACAACGTACATACGCAGAATAAACGGCATGTATACAGGCGCACGCGCCAAGTACAAGACCATACACTTTCGTCGTCTATTTCCAGAAATAAGCAGGTTTTCATTTCCGTTCACCACTCAACAAACGATTGAACGCTCTCTGGAATAGAAAAATCTTAACGAGATATATGCTTGATCTCACACTGCAGCTTACACACTAATAATTGTATAGAATCTTCGACGACGTTTATACGGTTCCCGCTCACATGATCGTGTCCTGCCGTGAAGAAAATTGACATTTTTACAACAGCGAAAGACAATATGTTTCATCTTGTTTCGTCTTAGAGAGGTTCTACCACCGATTTCTATTCAGGTTCTCGTTTTATCTTAATCGTTAAAGTCTACAAATTGTTCCAGAAGTCTGAAAATATGGCTGGATTCCTGATTAATTTCATCGTCAGATTAGCAAACAAATCAGTGCCAAGCGAGGGCCCATTTCCGAATTTCTCGGTTACCTTGTAAGGTGCTGTTCGAATCGAGTCTAGCTCGATGTTCCTCGTGCTCCGTGGCTATAATTGGCGCATGCCACTCCCATTACGCGAATTTAATTACCATTTCGGCATGCAAGTTTCAATATCAATATCCCAATAATTATTATAATATTACGTATGCCATGTATATTACACACCAAAGATAATTAGGATAATTATAATTTCACTCGTTCACGATCACACAGAAGTCCGACGACGACGTTAATGAAAAATCCGCGGCCCAAAAAAATACTATACACGCATCTTATGTTTCATCTCTTTCCTCTTTCTGCTCTAGCTACAATAGATATCGTTTTCTTCTGAAAAGTCACAGAATACTCTCTCTATTCTTCCCTTAACTTCTACGCACGCCCCTTTCCACGCACACACATATACGCAAGCTTCCAAAGGACATTAGTTAATCGTAAATGAAACGCGTGCAACCGTGTATGAGGATGTAAAAGTGAAAATGATCTGGTAGTAAAGAATCACTTTAATCGATCACGGGAAGAGCTGTCCGCGTTATTCAGGAAAAACGTCCGTTTCATCTCGACAACTATCAATTCTCTGAATTTTTCCAACACTTCCCACTTCATACCACTTTCCAAATCTCCACACTCACTTCTCGAGTTAGCAGCGATTCAAAGTGTGGATGAAAGGACCTCTGCCATTTGATTATAATTTCTCGACGAAAGGGCCGAGTTTCTCGAACCACGCGAATGGCCCCTCAAACAAATATGAAAAGGGTGTCTCACATCGGTCGTACAAAAGGATGATCTTTACTATCCTGTCGATAGGAAAACTGATTTGGCAATGGTGGGGGGGGGGGGGGGGGGGAGGGACAGTCGTGGGCTGTTCACAGGGGGTTGACTATTTCTACGTACTGCGAAATATTGTTCGTGTCTTCGGCGCGAGGTACAAAAGAACAGTATCTTTGAAAAGACAAGTATAGGCAGGTACTGTATTATGTTTCGCTTTGAATCCGACCGACGTCCAGCCTCGTGGACCGTCGAGTCGCATGTTTCGTCGAGAATCTCACACTCAGTTCATCCCTTCGTTCGCAGGACTGTCTACCATTTCGGCTATGAATCGCTCGTTCTTTCAACGAGTATATGTCGCAGAACCCTCGATGAGCGCGCCGGCGCTCCTTTAGTTACGTCAACGTTGGTAGTAGTAGTAGTAGTAGTACTTTCTTCGATTAAAGTGCTAGTGTGAAAAATTTCACGCTGACAATTCGGTAAGACGAGTTACACCGAGGTCTGCAAGACTCGGCTGCATCGGTGTGTAATGATTTAGAGAAACGAGTTATAGTAAGTAACAAACGAGGCAGATAAAACGGATCGTTCTTGAGTCAGCAGAATCGGATTATTAATAGTAAACGACTAGAAGGCCAATAACATTTACTACGAATCCTCAATGAAAGTATTAAACGTGTTACTTCGCTCTGGTATTATTTCGACTACCAACTACGAAACGTAGACAATGGATCAAGTAAAATAAAGAAACTCTTAACGAAGCAATCAATTACGAGAGACTGAGAGTCGCAAATAAGCACACTGTATACTGTTGAACACGAGTCCATTGAACACACGTGTTCGACGCTCCATCTATAATACTTTCATGTGTTTCGAGTTTCGATTTCCTCAGCCGCGGTACGCGGGAAATCAGTAGTTTACAATCGTTAATTACACATCTATCTACCTGTGCTTTTGTTGCACGGAGAAATTAAGGAGTCTCCTCCATCGACCGTCTATTAATTTCCACTTCAAGAAACGGGATTAAATTCTTCTAGAAATACTTTTGAAATATCCGATGAGTTTGACAGTGACATTCCCTAGGAATAAAAGAGAATTGACATAGTAAAATTGTTTTACAGTAGGCCAGCTTGTCGTTGTTGAATGGTTGAACACGAAATATGAGTTTTCTAATGAAATCTTAACGATGAAGTGGTACGTTTGAATAGTGTAAATTATGGCTGAAGTATTTCGTAGACAGTTGTAGTTAGCTTTTAATATTCATGAGCATAGACTGCCGAAGTAATTCCCTCGAGATTGCAAAAGGGTGCAATTGACACGTGTCCATTCCTTGAAGTAGAAACCGCCTGGAGTATCAGCCAGGCCAGTCGACAAGTAGTCATTTACAAAGGGTAGTGAGATTTCGAGACAAGTATGCCGATTATTTATACACTGTGTTACACCTCTTATATTTATGCTACTCTTTCGTTTCTCCAATTTCCCCAGATTAGAAATTGCTGCACCACCGATAGAAAATTACAAAACTTATTCAAAAGTTGTTCTCTGCGTTTGAATTTATCGTGGGTAGTTAACAGAACTGGTAGATTAATCGTCGACAAAGATCTGGAGATTCTATTTCATCTATGAACGTGGTTCTGGTACTACTTCCCTGGAAATTTCGTACGATTTTCAATGACCCAGGGCTGGGAATTTTGTACAATCTCAACACCGACGTCGCCTGAACGCAAACCTACGCGAAATATTCAAATTGGTCGAACGGTTTGCTAATTGCCCATCGCGAAATGAAAATGCAACGCGTGAAATGCAATTGTCAGGCTAAAATCGATCCGCGATTTCGACTTCTTTGCGGAGACTCCTCTGCTCTTCTGTTATTACTAAAAATATCTGTTAGCCAGTTGCTGCACTGGAACGATGACTTCGCAACACCGTCACACAAGCATTAAGGATAATTGTTGTAATATTCGCGACTGTTTGTTGCTCGAAACAGAAACTTACCTTCGCTCGCGTTTACCTCTGTATCCATACCGGTGCTTAGATGCAGTGTCTTCGTGGATTCTAATTTGGGGCTACTTAGTGCCCCACATTTCCTTCATTTCAACAATTTTATTTTACCTCGGAATCTTCGTTCATTTTCGAAAAACGTGAACTCGAATCTTAATCCTCCACCTTTCGGACAAACAGGGATAAATATTGCATCATGGAACAAGAAGCTTAACCACTTATTACATCCAATGGGCAGCACCCAAACGAGAATTCGCGAAGATACTTATGTGACACGTTCCCCAAGCAACGAAACGAGCTTCAAGCGTTCAGCAGTCGTTCAGAAAGATTGATCCGGCTGTTGGTTTCGTGGAAAAAGCACCAAGACCGCGGTTGTAAAGATCCTCGTGTACGTCCTGGTCCATCGGGAAACTGTCGACCTGGTTTATGCGCGATCACGTGAACGTCTCATCCTCGCAGGAGCATCTGCGTGCTTCGAACATCATTCCAGCTGTCTCGAAAAGTGGTCTGGTGTCTTAAAGGAGAACGCAGCCAGAGCCTTGCATCACCTCCGAGATGAACATGGGAGTACCAGCACCTAGCCCACCGTCTGTCTTCTGGTTCTCGTTCTTGTCGTATTCGCAATCAAAGTAACGACTCTGAAAATTCACTTGAATTAAGGCTCCGAAAAGTTGGGTTCGAAATTGTAAAAGTGGATCGTGCGTAGTATACCTGGCAATCTAAGCATCTGCAGTGGTCGCTCATCTTGCAAGTGATGCCCCACTGTTTGGCCATCGCTCTGTAGAACTCTTTGCTCGACTTGTGTAGAATCTTCGGCGCCCTCGTTCTGCTATTCCCTTCCGACGCCTCGTTCCCGTTGTTTTTCTCGTCCTCGTGTTTCTGAGCTTCAGCTGCGTGCTCCAGTCGCGTCTGTAATGATGTTGAAACGCGACATGAGCCCTTGGCATACTCGGTTCAAGAGTGGCACCCAATTACTTAGGTAGCTCCATTGAATTCACGTTTTATCGTGCAACGTGGCTATCTAATATTATTTAGAAAGAGGAGGAAGAAAAGGCCGAGGCAAATGAGGAAAATTGTATACTTGTATCCTCACCTGTTCGATAACGTGCTCGTACGAAGGAGGAGGCGAGCTCGGAATAGCTGGCTCATTCCTCACCATCAGACTGTTGGAATCAAACACTGGTGACTTTAAATTGGATTCAGGATCGGTGTCCAATTGCAATTGGGTCACTGGTAGTTGAACGTTCTGCCCCTTGGCGTTTTCTTCTGTATCGTCTTCGTTTCTGTTCCTCTCCTTGCCACCATCCTTCACAGCCTCCCTCTCGCTCTCCCCCTCGTGTTCCACGTCTGTTTCCTTCTCCGCGTCTTTCTCGCACTCCTTCTCCTTTTCAGTCTCGCTGTCTACCTCCTTGTCCTTCTCCTTCTCTTTATCCTTCTCGTCGCTGCTGCGCGACTTGGACATCTTCGAGAAGGGGAACTTGAAGGGCGCCAGTTTGATCAGTTTTCCTTCGTGCTACTTGCCTGCAACATAGCACGTAATCCAGTGCAGTCCCTCCCTTCTTCGTGCCGTATGTTCCTCTGTCAATATAATGGAAACTGGATCATCGGGTTAACGAGGCATTAAATCCCTGATATTACGCCATCAAAGCACAGAGGGATAAGAGAATTTTTGCACCCCGGAGCTCAAAAGCGATCGAAATGTACCAATAAAAAATGGCACGATAAACGTTAGATGCATTTGCTCTAGGAGACACGATTACTACCATCCCATCAACTCTAAAAATGTCCTCGACACACTAACCATTCATCACTGTCCAACTCTCAGTTCAGACACCTCTACGACAACGTGGATCAAGAACGAAAGCTTCATACACCAGTATCTCTAACATAGAAATTTCGATGTAAAATAACCCTAAGAATAAATCCCACGGTGAAGATATCTAAGCCTAATCGACGAACAACCCCGCCGAAACCTTTCTGCTTTCATCTTGGCCACCTTTAATCAAACGGGCAGAGTTGCGTCGCCGATTCGCCGTGCGAAAAGAAGAAGAAAACGGGGTGGAAATAGGAAGAAAAGCGGGAAGCACGCAGCTGAGGGAAAGCGGGGAGTTGTGGAGAAAAGTGGTTCTCGTTGCACGAGGGGAGGGGGGGGGGGTAGGTGGTGTGCGTGGGGGAGGGGGTGTGTCTCCGTACGGGTGCACCGGCTTCATCTGTCGTTGACCCAGTGGCCGAGTTTCCCGGTTTATCGGTCGACCTGGCGCAGCTGCGGCTGACTTTAAAGCCGCCGACTTCTCCGCGAGGAGATCTAAGCTGGCTGACAAGCCGCGATCCTCCCTGTACACGTCCGTTTCGAGCGGGAGCAAAGTCCAACGGGGATAATCCCGAGTTCATCGCGGCCGATCGATATCGACTCGTTCGTCGCTGGCCCTCGACAGGAGACCCGACCTATCCCCGATTTCCCTCGAATCCTTAATTGTTTTGGATATCCGCTGGCGAACCCTGGCCCCGCGTCGCACTTGTCAGCCTGCACACGTCGCTGGAGGGTATGGAATGTAAAGCGGAGACGCTCGGGGCGTTGAATTATATTCTGGGCTAGGTCCGGGGGTTTGTGGAACGGAAGCTCTGGATTTGATAAAAAGAGTTGGTTAGCGGGCGAGGCGCTGGCTAGTTGTTTCTGTACGGAGCGGGTTACGTAACACGGGACAAGCTGTCGAATGGTACAACATTGGTTTATCCACCTGTGACCTGGTTTCTCGCGCGGGTGCGACCGTGCAGCCGGAGGCTGCGACTGTATTATTTTTTCGAAGGGAATTTTTCTGTACCTCGCCAAGCGAATCGATTCTATTGAATATTCCTGGAGTAATGTTGTTGCGGGCGGGGGTGGTTTATGTTACGGAGAGTATTACAGGCAAACGGGGGTTGTTTGAGATATGGTTTTACACTTGACGGTATCGAAGCCTGTTTGCGAGAGCCGGGCACTATGGTAGTTGCTCCATTGGGAAGTAAATAGAGACGCCTTTGGTTCACGGACAATGAAAATGTTTGCTCGCGAGAATTTGAAGTTATCCACGACACATCGTGTGCAGTTCTATGAGCACTGAATCTGCCTTTCGCAGACTAATATAAAATGCACGTAGAGTTTTCTGACTTCGGTTCGGTGTGCTTCGTAGAATGGAAATTCTTTGAGTCTACCGCCTTTGAGAGTGCGAGGAATAACGCGGAGCACGTTTGCACAGCGACGTCACTCAAAGTGGCAGCTTTAATTCAATGTCTCGCATTCTTCCGTCGCGAACCGAAAGAAGACTGCTGGGAAAATTCTTCCCCCGAGCGTTAAAAATATTTTGCCTCGAAAGCTCGATTCAACCCGAGTCTCTGACAATGTGGCTCCTCGAGCGAGCGTCGGTCTTTTAATGGAACGGGAATGTAATCATAAAAAGGGTACGGGGAAGCATAGGATGCGCTTACTGTTATCGACAATGGCGCAATTAGGTAGAATAGTTCGCGTGGGCGTAGCAAAAGCTGAGGTTGCAGCTTGATATTGAAACAGTCCGAGCTGGAACCGTGGTCCTTGTATCGTTTACACGTAGGATGCTTTAATTCTGCCATGTTCCCGGTACGAGCTCACTGTATCAGTTTCTTCTTCACATCTTTCTTCTCGGAAGCGTGTGATTGAAAATGTACATCCTAAACAACGATTCTTTTACCACGCAAAGAATCCTTCGTTCTGTATTAACTTGCAAATCTCAGTCAACTGTTCTAATTTAAAAGGAAGATCCCTTGCATCTAAACTAGCAGAAGGGATCCAAGTAACGCCAGGCACACGATCGTTCGAAAGCAGACACGTAGAACAGGATCGTGCATAGTCTGGCAAGTAGAACGTGCCCGTTATTGGTCAGACACGCGTTTGGTCGTGCCTGGGACAGTAGAATAGGTCAATGTTTGGCCTGACAAGTGCAATGTACAACCAAATAAACGAGTAAATTGGGCTTAGATTCGAGCTTGAGATATTCAACCATCAAGAGAAGGTAGGAGAGTTTTCAAGATCCAAGAGGTGCAATTAAAATGTTCAATCCAAGTTCTTCCATTTCTGCGAGATTTATTCAAGAATTAAAAGGGCAAATAAGGGCGAGCAACGTTGCTCGTTAATCCCGCGAAGGGATCCCCGGAAAGTTTACAATTCGGCCGAGCTTCATTGCGCTTGAAATGGAGCAAGGACGCCCACGTATTTCTGAATGTCTCAAAAGAAGCGGAGGGGAAAAATAGAAGGGTGAAAGGGGAGCTCGCGACATTCGTGTCGCGGACTTTATGTCACACTTGGCGCGGCACGATCGCCGTGCTTCCATTCTACTTCCGATTCTGGGAACCACGGCCGGAATCATGGCGTTTCGTCTCTGTTGGAAACGCTGGAATTACGGCCCCCGGCGATGGGAATCTATCGAGCAGACGTGCAAAGGGTGGAAAGAAGTCGGAGATGCGTTGAAGTGGAGTCAGTCGTTGAAGTGGCCCACTTCGACGAGACGTTGCTGCTTTTGAAGTGTCGTCTGCACTTGAGGAAAGCTGAACGTCGAAGACAAATAGTGCCAGCCAGCGCGGCGATATCGATTCAAGGCGCTGCCTAGAGGAATCCCTCGAATTCCATATTCAACCGGGAGAAAATTCATCCCTCAAAATTTACCAGAACCGCCTGAGTATATTACTCGCCGGCATTGCAAGCTCGCCCGATTAAATTTTCACGTTAAAACTCGGGTGTCGCGCGAGGTGTAACCATGTTTTCGAATTTCATTTTCACCTCGATAACCGGATTCTCTCGTTTCAAAGATCAGCCCTCCCAGAGAGAATTATTAAGCGACAAACTCCTCTGATCATTATTAATCCCTCCGGTGATATTCGCAGGGTTGAACCCGCTGGAATTACCTCCGCCAGCTGAATGGGAACTTGGTTCCGTCGCTGCTCCCAAATAAATACCAGTAACAAGACACTCGAGGCAATTTCCTCGGCGCACCGTCCTGCCACGCAAATCAGCCCCCTCGTTCCTCGGACCGTCGAGGGGGTCGCGGGAGGAGCAGCGGGAAGGATTCGTTACGATTTTAAAGCGTTGCTCGCTTCGAGAGCCCCGTCTGATACAGGTTGTCGAAATAAGACGACCACTCGACCAGCGCGAGGGGAACGAACGAAGTAGGTGGCAAAGTAGGTTGCGCCGGGGTGGGGAGGGGGGTGAAAATCCAGCGGATTCAATGGCCGCACACCCCTCTCGATAGAAGTGGACGGTCTCGTGTCAGTGGCCCCAGCTAGTGCACCGTCATCCTGGGCTCGCACCTTTCGTCCTAGTTTCTCCGTTCTTACCCCCACGTTCCTGCCACCCTTTCGTTCCGCGCCGTCCCTTCCACCCGCACGGGTCTCCCACGTAGATCTTTATCTCCCGCCCGCACCTTCCTCTTTCTTCTTTCATTACGCTTCTATGCATTCGAATAATCTCCCTCCCGTCAGTCTCTCTTCGGGCTTGACCCGTCTGTCCGACCGCGAACCACCATTTCTACTGGCCGCACCGACTCGACTCCGCAGGTCGATGACAAATCACGCTGGCAAAGAAATTTCAGCCGTTCCTTTTTATTGGAGGACTTGGGACTCTGGACTTGTCACGTTCTCACTGATTTACACGGGGAAGTTGTGAATTAGGCTTGTGCTCCCTTGTAAAAAGGTTCTGGAGTACCATTGTTTGTGGTCGTACAGTCATAGTGGAAGTTTTTTTTTGGAAATCTACTGCTTTAACAATTTGAGTGTTTTAAGGAGAGTTATACATTTTTTTTAGGCGCGCTACACGCTCCAAGAAATTTACCCGTGAAACCTTAATTAGCTGAACGAGCAACTTCAATGTTCGCGGATCTTTAAACTCCCGAGTAAACACTTTCAGCCTCGTTAAGGTACCACTGAAAATTCTACATCGTAACAATGCTTTTTACCCCTCTGCCTTGTGTAAGTCTTTCGCATTGGCAAATTTTTGAAGCAACTTATTTCTCGCTTATTCCTGACCACCCTCTTCCTCGACAAGTTTCTCAAACCTTTCGAACTGGTAGCAGGAGGGGTGGCATTGTTTCGACGGCGGAGAACAGAGCCTTGTGTCCTTTCATCCAAGAACTTCATCCACCGCTGGGGTGACTTTTCCGTGGAACTTTGGAGAACAAGGGTGGCCGCATCGATTTTAACCGCCGAGGTGACGAGGTAATCTAGCGCCTTTGGTTCAAAGTTCGCGATTGTCAGTATCATCCAGGAATCTCCGTTCAGAATGAGACAGAAGAAATTTCACAGATGATTCTGCTGGAGCTTTCAATGACCTCGCAATTCCGACGTGGAACTATTCAATTCCACCACGGAGCGCCCTTTTTGCAGTTAACATTAAGCGTTCTCAGTGGCCATTAATGATCCTCCCTTCTTCGTACAGCTTTCATTAATACTCGACGAAATTTACTTTGTAGTTTTCCGCCGAATGAATGGGCCGCCATAGGCACACAACCTCGTAAGGCTGTTGCAAATCAAAAGCATCTTTTACCGACAACTTCCCTTTTGCTTGTTCAGAGGTTCCGCGGAGCATTTAGGTCAGTCTATACACGAAATCGTCCCTGCATTAATAGCAGCCGTGTGTGCCTCTGTGCAACGTTGTATTCGACAACGGTGAAATTTTTAAGCGGCCCTTTCAAACGGAATTTTTCACGAGAAAAATGTATCCGATGCACGACTCGCATTCAACGACCGAACAATGAGTCTCGTCGAGTTTACAAGGCGTTTATTCGAGAAGAACAAACGGATTTTTTAAAACGATTTCTATTATCCTGATATAAGTTTCATTAAAAGTATTTTGTGTGGAAACGTCAGACACTGCTGAAATGTGTGGTTATTTATTTTTTTCCAACACCTGCATGAAAATAGGTGCTTTTTTACGCCTGCTGAACGGGAGCAAAATGACCAATTTCAGACGTATTCGCGTAAAGTCTTTCTCCCAAGGGAAAAAGACTTTACGCGCATGCGTATTCACAATTTCTTACTTTCTCTCCCAAGGAAACTGGACTACGCCTATTTTCATGCAGGTGTTGAAAAAAATATAGTACGTGACAAGGGAGAGACGCGATTTCGCCTCGCGTGAATTACTGCTCTCGCTGCGCTCGGGCGGCAAACTTCACTCTCGTCGAAATCACTGTCTTCTCTCCCTTGTCACGTAATGTACTATTATCGGGTATGTTGATCAAAAGATTTTCGTTTTTCCCAATAGTGATAGAAAGAATGCAATCGTTCAATTCACTAAACGGGTTGCAAACATTTATAAACGGCACTGAGCGCTGATCCAGCAAAAAACGGATATTCACCGTATTGCACGAAAAGTAAGGATCAAAATTGATTGCATTTCGCCCATCCAACTCGAGTGCCAACAATGTCGACATCCCTTCCCCATCGACGTTTTATTGCGTCCCGAAAAGCTTTCTCCGTACCCTGTTCTTCATCACATGTTAAGTAAAAAAGTGAGACAAGATAAAATACCAAACTGAGGCACCAAATGGCGCGAAGTGTAAAATCTCGAGCGTTGTGAGATACGTGTTCACATATTCCAAGTGTTCTAAATTCAAGAAGCTTCTGCGAATCAAATCCAAGATTTTCATTTCGCCCTTTCCTCTGCTGTATTTTATTACCGTCGTAAAAACTCTGATTCACAGAGACGCTCGTACCCTCCCTCTATGTCACCAGTGGTCACGCTCGAACGTCGCGCAACGTGTACAGAAACGAGTCGACATAGGTCAGAAACGGTCACGATTTCTCTGGCGAGCGTGTGGAAGGTTGTAATAAATAGAGCGATAAAAACGATCGAACGTTTCGTAGAGGCGGTAAAAGCGACTTTTATGGAAGACCGTGGAGGCGTCAATTCTTAGGGGGAATGTCTGTCAGTGAGGAGATCGTGGAAAGGAATGGTCCCGTTTCAAAGGCAACAGCTATCGATAGCCGTGAATGAAGAAAAATGATGGTTCGTTAATGGAAGTTGAGGGAACACGCGTAATTAACCTCGTTACTCGAGACTTAGAACTTTTGCAGGTCGTCCGCTCAATTTGCTCAACTTCTCCCATCTCAAGCCCCTAGATTTTATTTCTGTTGTTTGGGTAGGAGAGACGAGGCTTCTCCATCGGAATTGAACGATAATATTATCGTATAATTATTGGGGAAGTAATGTGTAAATAGCGGAGGGACATATTTCCAGATCGAGTTACTTCGGATACAATTTGGGTCAGGGGTCCCCTTTTACGCGCCAAAAATGACCTAATGCTTATCGTAGGGTCGGTTGCTATCGGTGTACGTCGATATTGGGTTACGTTTACCGTTGATATTCGATATTCCGTTTATGGTGAACGTCAGGATGAAGCTCAGAAGCCGAATTTCGATGCTTGGAAAGACTCGCGGCGTATCCTACCGCCT
The DNA here is from genome assembly GCA_963971345.1 of Andrena flavipes. NCBI lineage: Eukaryota > Metazoa > Arthropoda > Insecta > Hymenoptera > Andrenidae > Andrena > Andrena flavipes. The sequence goes on from OZ020481.1 coordinate 37,401,914, forward strand.
CGGCTCCATCACCGAACACCTTGGAGTGTTCGGCATCAATCTTGGCCAGTGCTCGGCTCGAATTCGCCTCGATGAGTAATCCTAAACCACCGAACAAAGTTCTTACCTCGTCTCGGTTGTCAGCCACACCCTTTCCAACTAGCATGTTTTAGCCAGCGCGTAAATGTGGAGGTAGAAATTGCTCGGTTAGAGCTGTGAGGGGGAATATCGACTCTCGAACTGTCGAAACATTATTATTCTTCGTCGAGTTTGTGTTAAAGAATTGTTCTAGGTACAGAATTGTGTCAGTGATTCAGAGGTTCGAAGGTGTCATTGTGATCTACGTGGAAAACTGAATTCCGCTGGAATTAGGGTACTTTGTTGCACAAATTACTGGCTAATTGGATTCACTAGTCGGTGACACATGCAGGCTGGGAAATAGAATTTGCAGTTTAGAAGAAACGGTTGCTGAGCCGCGCGCGCACTTTTATGCACCTGTTGATAGATGCAACTGGCACGGGATTAAAGCGATTCAGCGATCGTTGCATTGTCAAAGCTCGTTCCCGCGAGCAATCGCGTGAAATGTCAAACGCGGGGTGGCACAGCCGCGCGGACCGGGTATCTTTGAAATCCACAGAGCGATTGACCGACGAAATATCGACTCGGCTACTTGGCGATCGTCAGGATCTACTTCCGTTCAAATATTCACGGATTATCGAAGCGTAGAATGAAATCAATAGAATGTCAGACGTAGATTTCAATGGACAATGGACAAGTCACTCGGTGCGGAAGTGAAGTGTCCATCGGGTATGGTATTATTGTGGATAATTTTGCAAGGATAAAGGAAGCAGCCTTCGAACGAAATTGAAATATCGCTATCGGATGTTTCGACTTTGATAAATTGCCAGCGCGATAGCCGATAAATTAGCAATATTTCTTTGCCTGCATCTAAAACACGCGCGAGGGAACGAAATAGGTCAACGGATAGAATTAGATTAGTCCTCCTAATTGAACGCACAGTACTATCTAATTAACGACGAAATTAACGCCACGTCGATGCATAGGCGAGCTGCTCTCCCCTGCCGTTCCCTTGGTAACAGGGTTAAGATTGTTTGCAACGACACCTTCTCACGACGCCTGCACAGCGCGACGAGTAATAAACATTTTACTGCATTCATCAATGCTATTCGATCTGACAATATTCTTTCTCTTTATAGGAACGACGACCATCGGTTTCCAGTATCAATGGCCACTCCAAATAGCTTGGGCAAAAATGTGTGCTAATAAAACACGGTACAGCCAATAGGAGAGACGCAGAAGCATCGTGAAGGACACACAAGTTATAGCAGAACCTTTTTCTGTCTCCTTGAGTCAGCGGAAAAAAGCCAACGACGTAGAAACGTTTCGTAGAAATCTAAGGGGGTGAGAATCAAGGGTTTGCTTGAACGAGGGTCTTGCTGACGGACAGAAACACTCACGCACGTGTCACTGAAACAGATGCTTCAGCATTGGTAGTGATCGATCGTTAAATTCTTATTGAATACGCAATTTTCCTTGGTGACAGGGAAGAGCAGAGACTTAATCAGTCTTTGATAAGTTCTTTTAGGGATCCTCTGGTGGAAAATCATCCTCTGTAGATATTTCTGACAGATTCGTAGAAAATACTTTCAGTATTCACGAGGAAATTTTGGAGTACACACAGACACGTGAATTGACGGAAAACCTGTTATAAACAGGGATCTACAATTGCTTAGGTTTCTCAGATACGAGGGTACTAAGTTGCTCGTGCACTGGTTTATTCCTTTAATTAGATATGTAGTTGTAGGAATTTATCATTCCAAGTTTCGCAATTGATACATCCCCACGTGCTCGATCAAACAATGGAAGACATCTTAACCTCAAACGCGACGCGTAAGGGGGTTGCTAAAAAAATCATACCAATCACTTCGTTTCACGTTATACACTTGAAAAATTATAAACTACTCGTAGACGAAGGGTCGACGTAAATTATTAATCAAACCTGTCTCGGTATGCCTCGCTTCCTTCGTGGGAAAAGCAGTATAAACACAGCATCCAAATGGGGTCGCAGAAACGCTATCGCCCGCACTAAAAGCTTTCTGAATTCTTATCGTTCTCGGGAGACAATTGCATCATCGATCAAGAATTTCCTGTAGAAGATCGGATCAAGCCCATCGCTAGCCATCGGCTCTATTGATCGCCAATGTCAACGCACACAAGCGCGCGGGGGTTGGCGTAGACACACGCGAGAAGGGTGCGTTTCCTTCGCCGGACAAAGCACGCAGATCGACTACAGACACTTGCCCGGGGGTTTGCACGAATTATTCGCAAGATCTGGGGACGAAATATCGGTGGAAATGCGTGGCTACTCACCAAGTTCAGTCGTGGTCAGCCTCGCTGCTGGGCTTTGGATTCTTCCTCGAAATCCGGCTGGTCAGCTTCGTGGAGGCTTGCACGGGGTGTCGGTGTTAGACGGCCATGTTGTTGGGAATCCACCGCCCTCTGGTCGACACTCGACGAAGTCGCGATCCCTCCCCTTCTGTGGCTGCTACTCACCCCCTCAGCTTTCCATCCGTCCTCCGAACCTCCGCGTTACACTCTCGTGCGCTCAAGAACGCGACTGAGATGCCTCCGTACTTCGCCTCTCCGCGCAAGAAATTCCTCGATTTCTTTCCTCTGATTTTCAAACATTCCTGTAATTTTCTCTTCCCATTTTTGACAGATCTTTCGCGCATACTTTCTTATTTATGTAATTCAGTGGTGTTACTTTAGTTGGATTGTTTTAGAATGTAGCAGGAGATCTTCGTTGTACGCGCATATACCTAAGTTACATTCTTGACACGCTTGGATTATATTATGATACGTTTCTCTTCGTTTCTTTGTTTCGTAAACGAGTTGTGTAGAGAAAAGTAAAAAGCTAGGATTGCGGCGCTTTCGTCGGACGATTCTGACTATCCTGCTTGACAGTGTCCCACGGGAATATTCTTTTAAACTTTCTCCTATAGTTCCGACTGATTCCACGAAAAAGGCTCAGAAACATCGTTTCAGTCTCGCCTGATAAAATATTGGCTATGAAAAATGAATGAAGACAGGCGACGATTTATGTACACATACTGCGGTGGAATTCTCGTGGAATTTTTCTGTTTTCTGCATGCAATTTAATGATCAGAGTAATGCTCGTCCATCTCTCATATTTCTATCATTTTAACTGTTTCCCTCTTTCTATTTTCGTCTGCTTATATCCACTAGCTCGAATCTTACGCATTCTGAAGTAGAATCGAAATTTTTCAAATGTACCACTGGCAGGCACTTGATGTTGATATCTTTCTAGTTAAAGCTACGCTCGATCATCTTCGAAACATTCTGTATGAGTATTATTCCTTTGTTTTAGATGAATAAGTGACGTCAGTTCTGTAATAATAGTGAAAACAATATATTCATTAAAATGGAATTGCCAGAGAATTGGAAAGGCAGTGAGAAATTGTCTACGATTCTGTACGGCAGATTTCACAGACATTTGTAAACGGAAGTAATCCAAGAGTTTCATGAAAAGAATCGTATAAATTTACATTAAATATTGAAATTAAAACTCGATCCGAGGGAGAAGTTTTCAAATACTCGCGAACGTTTAAATTACGCATTCTCAAAGAACGTTTGCCGTCTTCCTGCACCTTTTCTACCGAAAGTTTCCTTGAACGCCAGCAAGAAAGTCTCGAGACATGGAGTGTCAATGACTACGCGTTTTAATTAAAAGCTCGCGCTGTTTTAATTAAAAAACTCCCGACTCATATTTAGATGTGAATTAATACGCGAACGGGGTATTATTCCTTACCCCGGCATCTTTAGCACCTCTAGAAGTGGCTTTAACCTTTAGAGGGCCGGGATTTTTTCATTGAAATTGTAAATTTCATTTACTTAAAATTTATGCATATATACCACCAAAATGACCGGCAAAAGTTAATAGTGTGATCTTAAAATAGAAATGTTCCTTTTTAGAAGAACCTTAAATTCGATCTACGGTAACGGAGCAGTGACATTTCTACGCCACCTTAACAGAATCCTATCTCCTCCAGAAATCCATTCGACATCTTTTTACAATAGAAACCTCTTTACAGATCAAACCAAAGTCTGTCCCCAAATCTCCAACGAAACGCAACCCTTTACAGAACGAACGAAAACTCAAATTCACTGGCTGAAACAAATATTACAGAAACGAAACTGTCGAGCCGGTTCGCATTCAACCCATCCCCTTAATTCGCGAGATACTAATTCTAAGTTGTAACGCGACGGGAAGAAACGAAAGCTTCTTTCCAGTGCACAAACCAGGCGTGCAGCCACGCACACGTGCACGCGGCAGCAAGCATCGGTGAAAAGGAAGGGTGGCGCCGTGCACGACACTCGGATACGCGCTCCAGCAACGAGTAGCTAGCTGCTTTTCGCGAGATTTTTTCCGCCGCCGTGGCGAATTCCGTTTCGTTCACACAGAGGCGGTCGAGTGGCCGGAAGGGGTTGCCCTGTGGAGTGCTCTTCCGGGGTTGTTATAATTAATACGACCCCATCGATCTCGGGGTCGTGGCTTTATCGTCGCCCTCCCTTCCAGCCACTTCCTTTCCTTCCAGTTGCTCGCGAATGTTCGCGGATTTGCGGCGATCGCGTCCGCCCGTGATGGAGAAAGGTCAATGGGCCGGGGTTCGAGAGGGCCGAAAATCTAGGGCGAACGCGTACACGGGGGATGAAGCACGGACACCGACGCTCCCCTGTGTACCTAATTCATACATTAATTCCGAGGGTAATCGAGGCGATGGCTCCTGAAACGCGGCGAGTCAGGTTTCGGTCATTAGAGGCTTCGAGGACGCTCCAAATCTTCCAGCAGCTCTGACAGTTTGCGAGAACGAACCTCTGCAGCCTGTTTTAAGAATCTTCCTTTATTTTATGAGTTAAGCATTCGTTTATTATATCGTGGATCAATTTCTATCGCAGAATAGGAAACGCCATAGGGAACTATCTGTTTTTCAATTTAACGGTTACGGAAATGAAATTTAGCCTAAAAATATACGGGTGATGGAGAGCAATCGTGCGCGAAACAAGCCTTAAATCTTTGTACCCCCCGCGAGGATGTTATTGCGTAAAAATGAAAGGATAGATAAATAGGATTGCAGTTATTTCGACAGGCCGACGGGAAGGTGTAGCCCCGTGTTTGGCGAGATTCGAGTGGAGGGCAGCGTTTTGTACCTAAATAGTGATTCATGTCCGCGTGCGCCGCGTTGTTTTTGACGGCGCGGATATTTCCGCTGATTTATTAGAGCGAAGAAGTTCGGACGCGACTTTTGACAGGGCGCCGTATTTTACAGGAATTTTTAACGTTCGCCGGTAATGCCGACCGCCGAACTGGAATTTATAACGCCTGGGAAGATTTCCGTTGTCAGCGGGGAATTGCATCCCCCTTGAATTATCACGATTGCGTTAAATTATCGACGTCTCCCTTCCGCCGGCAGCTTAATTCATATTTAAACGTGTAATCTGCCGAGCGACCCATGCCCCTTCGATCCTCCCGATGGCCCATCGAACGATTCCCATCGGAAACAACATCCTTTGCACAGGGACTGTACAAGTCGAAGCTACGTCGAACGCAGACTTCGTGCAGTTGTAAAGAAGCGCCGCGTCTCTGTGCTTCGAACTAAACAAACGTCGTTCGTGCACTCTGGCGAACATAGTCGTCGCGTCACGACGGAGGGTCTCAAAGGGCGACGACAATAGAGCTTGCAGCTCGAGGACCACGGACTATCGGCCGACTTTCCAACCCCTCGAGAGGCGAGAGGCAGCAGGGCCGAATGCTTAAGCGGTTCCTGATTGATTAAAGCTCCGCGAACACTCCGGCCGCTTGGCTCGCGTGAATTTTTAATGAGAATCCGTGTCTCTGAACGAGCCTCGGCCAACTTCCGAGTAGCGCGATCGGCTTTCAAGATGATACTCCCATCCCTCTGCTAGGCGAAGCTAGGACCCGTACGCAAGAGGCGAACGGGGGAGGAATGAAAAGACAGGGGAGAAGGGTGCTCGAGTTGCTTTGTTCCCGATGAATGTCAGCCCCCCTCGAAAGCGCCAGGGAACAGGTACCCTGAATCTTCCTTCAATTACGCCGCCCTAAACTTCCCTTCCTGTTCTTTCGCGCACCTGGCGTTCGTACAGGGGGTTGAGAGACAATGGTTTCAGGGGACGAATCTCTGCGACCTCGTATCACCCTGCTCGGGCATGGAATCTGTCGACCGGGTCGTCGAGGTTCGCGTTTAAGACGTCGACCGTATCAGCTGCGATAGGGGAAATTTAGCGTGACGTAAATTGGGCCAAGGAGGAATTTATATTGGCCCGTAAATTTGACTGGGATCGATGAAAGATCGAGGAGGAGGACGAGCTGGGAACGTCGTATTTCGAGGTAGAGGGTTTCGTTTCACTTTGAGGGAGGTTGCCGCGATGATAGGAATCTTCGGTTCTGCGATTCACAGCTTTTCATGAAGAGAGACTTCAACGCTGCACGTGAGGTTCCTACTTGGGATGAAAATTATAACGTAATGATTTCTGAAACGTGCCTTTGTGCATTTCTAGCCGCGTAGAGTTTTCTTCAAACATTTCGGTAGATGGTAATTTACTGCCAGATTTAGGAGAGTGAAATCCAGTCTCTATTAAAACCGTGAGAGTAGATCTGTGAAGTTGAAAGGGTTTCACAGACGCCCTCCTTTTGAATATGTGATCTTTGGGTAATCAAGCATTTCCCCTTTAATTTACCTAATGAAATTACGCGACTCGCCCACCATCGATCTCATAATTCCCATATTTATCTAGACATAGAATAACATCCAGGGATCATTTTCGAGACACGTATTTAAATATTCCTTTCATTTATATTTTTTCTTGGAAAACTGTCGCAACAAGTGCTTTCAGGTAATCTCGATAGAGTTTCGTACCACACATGAAAACTCTCCCTTGAAATTGGCGAGCAGGCGAGGGTACATACAAAGGGCGTGTTGAGCTTCAAGCGCTGGAACTTTCACGTCTTTGCTAAGGCTTGATCGACGAAACGTTGAAAGCTTACTTGACGTCAGTGAAACGGCAGGTTTCCCGGATGTTTGGCCGTGCAAGTATCAAAATATTTGCTCGCCCATAGAGCCGAACCAAGGATTTCACAGGTGGATTCGAACTTGCCGTTCTTATCTACCTTGCTTTATTATAATCGCGATAAAACGCCGACAGCTTTATATCGCTTAATCAAAATTTTCGTTAATTTTCGTTCCTGTCAGCGAGTTATCCAGCATTTCTGCCCCGAGTGCATTATTTTTAAATTTATATCGCAGGTTAACAGTTTGCTTGGCACAGAAAGCACGTGAATTTACGTTCGAAAAAGAAATTACAGTGAGATCTATCGAGTAATTAGTAGTTGACAGACGAGTAGTGCTCGGAAGAACAATATCGACAACGCCTCCCTACTTCTATTTCTCTTCCGCTTTCTTGCCGTTCCACGTTTACTTTCCCCCCAACAATCGCCGTCTCCACATTTCCCCCCCGTTCTTTCGCCCCGCCGTCCCCGCACACTTCGCCGCCTTCTACCCTCGTATCAACCCCTTCGCTCATTCTGCAATTGCTCTCGCATTCTCGTCGCTTCGACGTCCTCTTTCCATCTCTTTCCCACGTTCCCTCTACGTCCCACCTTTCCACCCCCGTTTCGGTACCATCACTCTCGCCGCCCCCTCCTCACTGCTGCCAACCCCCCACCGAGTGGTCGAGAGCGCCGGCCCGAAAGCCTCGGTTGAGTCAAGCTCCGACACGGTTCAGCCGAGTTCAGTCGCGCCACTCGGCCGTGGTGTTCACGTGCCACCGCAAGCTCGCAAGCTCGACACGTTCGTCTTGTCGTCGGTCGACGGGCAGACAAACAGAAAGAGAAAGAGGGAGGGGGAGGAGAGAGAGGATAAAGAGAAAGAGAGAGAGAGAGGGATAGAGGGATAGAGGGAGAGTAACGTTTGGAAAAAGAGAGAAAGGGAGAGGGAAGACGAAGAAGCAGGTGGATCGTACGCGTTCGATGTACCCGCTTGGAGTGTCCTGCCACGATCGCAAGGTAGATCCCTAGATCGTAAGCTCGCATCAGCTTCCTGTTATCGCCCGTTTGTTTTCACACGAACAGTCGGCGGACCGCGTGCTCGTGCCAGTGCAACGCTTCCTCTCCAACGGCAGCCTCTTTTCCCGTTTTTTCTTCCTTCACGGTTCATTCGTTACTTTCGAACATTTCGCGGGAACCTTGGAATCGAAGCCCCCGTTGTACATTGGAGCTTGGACTGATCCGACACGAGACCGTTTTCCGTGAGTTTCATTATGCTTCAGGAACATTTATTTTCATCCCATTTCTCTGTATGTTTAGTAGTGTTCATTTAGAATGTAAAGGTTCCACGAGTGTTTACAGCATAGCACTGTGCGGATCGATTAGTTAATAATAAGGTTAAAAGTTCTTGTTCCCGGTTGGTTCCTATCAGTGGTGACAAACCGTGTTTCGGGTCTCTATGTTGCTCGTGGCTCGAAAATTGCTCAATCCTGCAGCAAGTCGGTACGCTGAAAGTTTTGCGATAGAGTGCTATGGATCTGTCGGAGTTCGAAGGAAAGTAGCTGCCGTATTTTTATGGTGAAGCACTCGTCCTGTGTAAAAACTGCGCCCGCCTAGCGCGAGCTGCTCGGTCGTTAGAGAATCGTGAAGTTTGAAGTTTCTTGACCCGATTTCCCGATTCAATGCTACCGGGAGCTTCGCTCCAGGCTTGATCCAGTTGCTAAACTTCACCGTACACCGACACCAGTATCCCAGCTACTTTATACAATTCTAATTAATCCATTGAGAGATACACGGAACTTGAATTAATATCGCGCAATTTGGCAGCGACAGTTGCGAGAAATGGAAGGGCAAATTTCCCCGGCAGAGAACAATAAGTCCGCCATCGGGGTTTAGCGAACCACCCCGCCAGAAACAAACTTTCCGCCCTGCCAGGCGACATATTTTCCGCTTGCGGAGTCTCTCCTCCGCTTCTGCTCCGAGAACAATGCCGCTCGGAATCGTGCAATCGATGTTTCCAACGAAATCCATCCGTTGAAAATATTCTGAAACGTTCGCTTTTAATGCCTCGCTCTCTCGGGCCGCAATATGTGAAATTATTTAGTAGTAGCCTTTAACTGCGAACACAATTCTGATAGTGCTTTAACATTTAAGGAATATCTAATATAATCGCTAAAAATTGATAGGAAACGAGCAATAAGCAATAACTTCCCTTACATTTGCTATAGTCGTTTGATCGATCTTCTCGAACACTTTTTCTGATAACACACTGCTTTTCTGGATCGAGGACTGCAGTAAGAATAAAGATCAAAGCACTGTGCCTGGAAATGTCCCGATTCGGTATGTCATGCTATTTTAATCAGAAGAGGCTCGGTACCGAGGAAATGAAGTATCATTCTTTTGACATTTGAAGCGTCGCAGTCGAATACAACGCGGGACTGTGGTTTAGCAATTTTACGATTAATTTGCTCGGCTATTTTATGGCCAGCTACCCTATCGTGTAATAACCGTGGCAGTCGTTCGTTCGCCGACCGTCCCGTTTAATGCTTCACATTGTTCGAGTTCTGCGGTCGTGTTTCGCTGTATAAATATTTTTAGTGGCTCGATAAAACGGTGCCGCCATGGCCACTTCGGGCCATTATTGCCGTCCACCTGAAAAAAATTTATCGCCGGTTTTCGTGGCGGGAGATGAAACGTTAATCCCCGTAAAGCGATGCCGTGGCAAGTTCCGTCGTGCAGTCGTTACCTTCGGCGTTCTAACAGCAGAACGAACGATCGGCGAATCTCCGTCGCGATCGTAAGGAAACGACGCTCGAGTCCCACCCTCGTGTTTCAGGCACAGTCGCGGGGAAACTCTGATTAAATCCTCCAAGCGTTTTGGTTACTTCGGCTAAACTTTTCTACAGCTTCGCGCTGTAGTTGGCAAGTTGGCAAAGCAATTAATTACTCCACCGTGAATGGATAATTCGAATTGACAGTTAACCGGCAAGCTTGTAGCGCGAAGTTTCCGTCCGTTAAGGCACTCGAAAAGAGCGCAGGAAATTCGGCCGAATAAACATGCATCGAGAAGCCACTTAGAGAACCGAGGCGAAGTCTGTTCTCTTTCACAGCAGAGGAGCGACGCAAAAAATGGCAGATGGAGGGAAATTTGAGGATCGAAAAGTGGCGTCAATTAAGAGGATTTCGACGCGTGGGGTGGGGCGGGAATAGAGGGTGAAGAGGCAGTCGAGACGGCGCGAGCGTAATGCCACATCCCCCGCCCCGGTAAAAAAGTGACGTCGTAATTAATCATGTTCAGTCGACGCAGAACGTCTCGATGGGGTCTCGACTGCAGCTTCGAATCAACATTCTTCTTAGTCAGCACGTGCTAGGCAACTAGCCTTCGCTCCAACGAGTGTCGAAATGTTTCACCCTTTACTTCCGCTTCCTGTAACACACGTCGCAAAAAATCGACCCTTGAGCTCTCCTAGATTCTACCACACTTCTCATTCGTCATCCTTACTTAAATAGCACGTTGCAAATGTTCCAGTAGTAGTCAAACGGAAAGCTAAATTTTGTTTTGCTGTTAGGACAGTCGACCTGTCCGTCCATGCCACCATTATTGCGTCGCCAAATGAATTCGACGGGCCGATTACGGGAGAAAAGTTACCCGGCAAAGGAGCGTCGCTGGAGTGGCCCGCGATTTGGGGCGAGAATAAAGCGCCAAGTGGCAATCGAACGGGGGTAGGAGGGGGGTGGAGCGGCGGGCGAGAGAACCACGAGCAAAAGAGCGATATCGTAATTAATCACGTTGATTCGAGCTCGCAGAGGAACCGGAGGAAACGAGGGAAAAAAAAGCGGCGGGAGGGCGTGCAGAGGGGGGTGATTGGTTGAAAAGAGCAATTTCTCCTTTCGACTCTCAGCAGCAGCTTCATTTCGTTCCTCCCTGTCGCGTGTCGTCCCCTCTCCGTTCGTCGGCCTTTCACGTTTTCGTTGCCAGGTAGGCCCGACTCCGGAGTGGATATGGCACGGGGTTCGAGAGTTTCATCATGAACAATTTCAATTCCATTGGGAAGTTTGCGACGGTCAGGGTCGGATCGACGCCAAACCTGTCACGCGCCTTTCTATAGCAGTCAATTCGACACGTTCCCGGGGCAGCCTCCATCCTCTTTGGCGTCTTTTGTTTTAGCGGGGATCGGTAACGAAATTTCACGGGAGCAGAGCTTTCGAGATATTTCATTCGGCTTCGTCAGAGATCCAAGGAGCGTACGCGGAACGGATTTCCATAGATAGTGAAATACACCGAACATTTCTGCGCACAATATGTTTGCCCCGGGGTTTAATTCAGTTTCCCCCGGGGATTCACTGTGGTTGTACTCTTTTTTAGCGGCTACCTCGGCCTCTGAATGCATTAAGCGCGGTGCGTCTGGTGAATTATGACGAGAGGAGGCAGGCCGGAGCTCTAGAAATGGCCAATAAAAAGGGATTTTTCTCCTCCGTGCTCTTGATTTAACTGGCCCCGGGCCCACATAGAATTCTAATATAAGCCGAGCCCGGCTACCACTCCCGTCTAACTTCATTCCAACTTCAATCCATTCGAGGTCTAATTAGGATTTAGTCCAGACTCCACTGGGGACCTATACTCGATCTAAAACCTTTGCAATTCCAAGATGCTTCGTACTTTCTGACGCTCTAGTCGCGACCTAGACACAGTTTAGATCTAATTAACTACTGCTCTAGGTATAGTGCAACGCAACTAGGCACTAACTCAAACTTATGAGAGACTTTGGTTAACTCCAACCATGACGTAATGAAATTTCATCCAAATCTAGCAGACTTAGCGGGAACGTGAATTTGTTTTGAAGTAGACAACCCTTGGTAACTGGAATGTGTTCTATTTTAATTAACGTAGATAAAGATTAGTATTTTTAATTTTTATTCGTGCGAATGCATACAAGCAGTGCATGCTACAGGCAGATGTTTCAGTAGAAACCACGTGACATTTATTATCTCCCTTTCGCCCCCGCCCTCGTCAAACGCAAAATATTCTTCTGCCAACGTTTCGCGCGAGAAATCTGACAGTGACGTGGAGTTTTGATCCGCGATTCGCGCCGCTGAGCACAACCGTGCGGGTTATCGCTCAGCGATCAAATTGAATCAGAATTTCCCTTCACCCTTCTACTCCTTTACCGAACCGTGACGCGATCCCGGGGATTAAAGGGATAATCGAAAGCTGACACGACATTATTACAGCAATTTTCCTATTCACCCCGTCATCCGTTTCTTCCTCGCCCATCGAAGGCCTTTTCTCTCTCGGCGAATTGTCCCGAGATATGCTTCCCTTTATTTATGCGGTTCGCGAACTCTCCAAGCGAACGATATCACGGGCAGAAGCCCAGGCCAGAAATTTATTCCCCGTCTGGATGTTTCTCTCGGTTTACCGCCGAGGTCCTGCGAGACACCCCTAGGAGCCCAATACACTCGACAGCAATGGACCCCTGTAGAAAAAAAAACGAGGAAACGGAGCGAGAAAAAGGCGAGGTCGACACTCGCTGGGCAATCCGAAACGTTTCACGGCCCGTTACTCGTCTGTGGCGGTTGTTAGCGACTGGATTCGATCTATCGTGCTTCGCAGCGACAATACGCGCGGTTTCCGCCAACGGTGCATCGGGGAAAACTCGACTCCTGTTTTCGTGTGAAAGCCCGCTTTAATTGAGCGCGCGCATCTGCGTCGGCTGTTCGAAGGCAGACCGACGAAAACGTTCGTTTCCGCGATCTGCGTCGATTTAGCGATGGATCGATCGGTCACGATCCTCGGGGGAGAATGTTCCTTTTTCCCCGAAAGGAACGAGCGCTCGACGTACTACGTTTAATTTATCCACTCAGAGAAGAGACTCCGCCGGGTCGAAAAGAGAGCAATCGTACTCGAAAGTTGGCGAATATTATAAGCGACGGGAAGGACGGTGCAAGGGACGTTATGAATGTTTGAAAATGTCCATATTCCGAGAGTCAGCCGGGAACGTACGAGTGGCTAAATACAAAAGTAACTATCGAGTTTCCCAAAGTGGAAATTTTCACGCGAGTGTTCCGCTGCTTTCGCTGCGCTAATGAAACTTTGATCCCTCGCGAACGAGACGCGCGCTCGGGTCGTCTGCACGGGAGCTTTCGAAACGGGCAAATTTGTGTTCGTGGCGCGAGCATCTGTGGAGGTAGCTGAAAAATTCTCGCTCTGAAATTCGACCGTTTTCATCTATTTCTCCCCTCCCTTTGCTACGCTAATTTCCTTTTGCACCCGACGGGGACGCGCGCTCGCAATTTACCACTTAATCAAACGCCGGCTAAAAAGCCCGGCTAATTAGAGAAGCAGTCTGAAGGCTTGCATTTACTTTGACACGTGTATCGAACTAGGCCATTGCGAGAGTACATTGTCGTCGAGCTCGAAAACTTCACCACCGACGGACCCGGTGCTGTAACTTTCCTGTCGCTCCAGCCTAATAATTAAATTCCCAACGACTTACGTGACTCTGGTCGACGAAAATTTCAAGAACCACTGTTTCACGCGAGAACGGTCGGCTTCCGACCGTCGCGCTAATTTGAGTGGCTCTCGATTTCGTCTCGATTACCCGTTGGTTCGTTTCTTTCATCCCCTGTGTGCTATTATTCTTTGATAACGGAGAGGGACTTTAAAAGTCTCTCAAGTGTCATACATTATATTGTAACGAAGTCTGGAAGCACCTGAAATACCTACAATACACGGAACTGGCTACGGAAGTGCCGAAGAATCGTTCCTCGCGTCGATCTTTAGAGAGCCGTTACAGTCCCGTGAGTTGAATGATCGTTTCTCCTTATTTTCTCAGTACCCACGAACGTACCGAAGCAATCATTCTCGAGTCCACCGAACGACCGATCTTCGTTACCTCTGACAGAACCATGTCGTATTTACATGCCTCTCTGTCCCCGTTTTCAAGGAGCACAGAGAGTATTAATTTCCTTTTGAAGTTTATTGGTATCGTTGATTTCAATCTTCTCGTGACGGTCCCGTGCTCGTGGATCCCGCTTGAAATCGAGCCTGAACGACGGTGTAAGAGTAGGTAGAGGCGACATCGACGCTTGGTATTAGAAGGAATTGGTAATCGCGCAGCTGTGTAAACGCGTGAGGGATCTGCACGTACACGCAGGGAAACGAGGACAAGGACGAAGAAGAAAAGCCGGGCGAAGGATCGTAAAGCAGTCGGGCTCCTTTTAAGAGAATTGGACTCGATCTCCCAGGGGTTCCAAAGTCCGCGAGCCGTTTGCCTCGGCAATATGGCGGGGATTATGCGGGGTGGAATTTTAATTAATGCGTCTACGTGGACAATATCTTAAAGGCGGTTACTCGCCCCTTCGCGCCGTTGCTATTCTATTCCGAATATTAAAGCGAGGCTAGGCGCTAAATTATTTGCCCCGGACCCACTCTCTGTGTCTACCCATTTACTTTTCCGCTTGAATCCACCGCCCCCTCCTCCGCGCTTCAATGGACTCGGCGAAACGCTCTTATTTATGTTGTTTATCTCGACGTTTCCGCCCTCTGCCCGTCTACGTCGTTTTAATATTTACTCGGAGAACTTGTGTCCGCTCCTGGGCTTTGGTTTCCCCTGAAATTTTCCCTCCGACCCTCGCCACCTCCGAGTAATCGTCAGTGTCCACTGAAATATCATTGTCAGCAATAGGAAACGAAAGTCGCGGATATTTCGGTTTTTAAGCGTTTAGACGACTTGACAAGTCCAAAGGGTTAAATTGGATTTACATCATGCCACGCGAGATTCTTTACACGTATACGCGATAAGTCGATTATCCTTAACGCGCCGGTTACTTATAAAGGAAGGGAGCGAAGGAGGATAGGAAGCTCTTATTTATTTATCTTTTCGGGGACGCGAAGTAGGTCGAGGAACGGAGTGGCTCGGCGGTAGCTGCTAATTACCTTAGTGCATTCAGAAAGAGAATGGTGGAAAGTAACAGAGTGACGGAGCTGTGCGTTTCCTTGAATAAATGCTGGGAATAAAGCGCGACGGACGCGTTATGGAAGCTCTTCGATGGGTAGGTGTTTAAATGGAGAGGAACGTTCGATCGTAGCATCTTTTGCATCTCTCTCTAATATAAATTCGTGCTGGTTCGATGATTCGCGACCGTGCCCGCGCTCCATTAAACTTCCCAAACCGTGAGTCACTCCGAGAGCGAAAATATTCCACTCGTCGCTTCGTCTTAATAAATAATTAGCCCCGTAGACACGGAGATCGTTTTGGTGGGATCGTAATCTTCTGTGGTCCATCGGAGCAACCGCTCTTTATTCGCTGTCGTGAAGAAGGCGACTTACCTTTTAGAAATTACAACTTAAATGGGAGAAGCTATTGAGAATATTATCCAGGTGGGTGCTCCAGGTATTGATTCTTTCGTGAATCGAACGACCTTCCGCGCTCCTTTTTTCTTCCAGGGAACGTTCCTCGATGTAGGGTCTCTCAGCTCTTTTGTCGCCTGGCCGTAACTAAGCATGCAGTTGTTTCTGCTCTCGGAGTTATTTACGAGAAGCTTCGCTGAATTCTGTCGTTCGACGGGGATCGGCTACATGCGAGCACTATTTCACCGTCGCGAATAGACGGGGCAAAAAAGGACGAGGAAAGAACGCAGCCCGTGAGAAACGGAAGCGTGCGCCCTGAAATTCGAGAATCTAGTCGCGACGCTAACCTCGCCGCCTCGAAAGCTTACACGAAATTCGTATTCCTTCCCCGATTCCCGGGGATGGAGACTGCAGAAAATAGAAATTTCTATTCCGAATCGCCCACGCGGATCACGTGCTTTTTCTGTTCGATTTCCACGTACGGCACGAATATTTTAGCAATAGAATTTAATCCAAATCTTCATTTATAAATACACATTCTCCTCTGCTCTTACATTAACATAATCTTCTATTAAAATAATTCACTTTCAAGTTTGAAATTCTAACCGACGCTTAGAAATTGTCCAAGAACCCGAGGCGAGGAGGCATGACTTTAAATGTCCGATGTAGAAACGCTGTGATACCAAACGTTCAACGTGCAAAGGCCCCGAGGAGTGAATGTACAAAAGCTTCGACGAACGGGAACACCGTGTCAAGCAGGTCTGATCTTTGAGACCTCGGTGTGAAAGAACTTTAATTCCCGAAAGCGCAGGAGGCCCTGACAGTCGGGAGGCTGAGAGTTGGAAGCGTTCCGTCGCGTTTCTTTTAGGGAGCAGGGCGCATCGAGGAGCGCCGTGCTTCGTTCCCATTACCGACCTTTCATCTGCTTCGCAAATTTCTTTCTTCCCCGGAACAATGGAACGATGAAAAGGGAAAAGGCCGAAAGCCAAGGGCGGGGGGCAGTTCAGGTGTGAAGATAACGCGCGACGGCACGTGGGAAATCACGACTATTGTCCCTGCACAATGAAGACAAGCCGGACGCGTCCAGGGGATGTCAAGTGTGTCGGATATCGGGGGAGAAACGTGGTTACGCGGCTCGGCAAAGGGGCAAACGTTCCTCGTGGTTAATGCGGCGAAACGACGCGATTTTCCGTCCCATTAAATAACGAGACTGCAACATCCACCGGCGGGCCACGAAAATTTTTCGAATCGAAGCGTTTCTTCGATTCTCGTCGACGATTCCGTCCATTCGGGGTTTCTTTCTTTCTAATACCACGAAATAGAGTTCTAACCTTCCGTCCACCTTGGAAGGAAAACGGGGTGGTTAATAATAAAGCCGCGAAACGAGAGATTCGCTTATTGACGGTGGTGCCTTGAGAACGGTAAGTTAAGTCAAGCTTAACAACGTCTCTGGATGGGATCTTCGTTATTTTCGCTGGTCGAAAAACTCGCCAGCCCGCCGAAGTTCGCGAGCTCATTAAAACTGTACAAGCCTGGGTAGCGCGAAGAAGCGCAAGGACGCGAGACAGCTACGCTTCGGGCCTCGGAATAAATTATGACGCGAAATGGAAGACCTTAACGAAGGAGAGAATTACGGGCTAGAATCGTAATCGAGCCTTCCCCCGGGTAGTCTCGGTTACCCTCCCCTCGGCTACACCTTCGCTCTCCAGTGTCCCTCTGTAATCGGTATTAAACGACCGGTTTAATTGCTCTGTTAGCCGATTTGCAATTTTGAACACGCAACCTTCGATGTTCCCTTTACCGGGTGGGGGATGAATACCGGGGTATGCTCGTTATCTCCCCTCGATTAAATTGGCGAGTTGGCTGTGTCTCTCTTTTCCCCCACCCACCGGCCGCATTATAACCGCGTATCCTACTCCGCGACACTTTTAATTGACGATCAAAGGTCCTGAGGAGATTAGGGATGTCAAAGGACGGAGCTATCCTTCCCGGAGGAACAACGCGGCTTCGTCAAATCTCCCTTTTGCTACGACGTCGATGAGTCTGGCTTTTCGATGGCGGTATTAACTTCTGCTAACGATCACTCGATTGCGTGTCCACCGATATCAGTGGTTCTTTTACCGTTCGTTGTTCGTACCTTCGTGACCTCACCCATTCTCGTTTCAATGCACGAGTTTCGAGGAAATAAGCGAAGCTAGGGAACAGGCTATATACATTGGCGAACGACGAAGTTCAGTCTCTTTTCTTCCCGCGATGGGAAATTGCACGTAAAGCTGGGTTTGTAGTAGTCATTAACTTATCTCCGCGGCTTGACGTGTGGCAAATGGGATTTGTGTTATCTCTGCGCGCGATGAAAAAGATCGAAGTCACAGCGAAATGTGGGGCATCGTTGATTCCCACCGGAGATGCAAATCATCGCATGATGTTGTTTACCGGCGACCGTGGATCATCTGTTAATATCTGTTTTTAGAGAACTCGTGGTCGTAGGGCGCGACTAATGCAGCGATCGATGGTTAATCGTTGACTCGTTATTTTCCTGGTAATGGAATTCAAAGCGAGGCATGACCCGCGCACGCTTACTCATATCGATGATTGGGGATATAATGAAGATAATTAATGAGCTCCGTGCAGTCCCGTCCACCCGTTTCGCGTTTGTTTAAACCGCAAGAAATGCCAAATCGATGGCAAGCTAATTAGAAAGTGAACGCATTTGCTGGGAAACGTGGTTCGATCCAAGGGAGGGAACGGGGGATGTTTAAACAAATTGCGGAATGAAAAGCTGCTTTAATTATGCATTATATTCGATATTATAAATAATCATTGTAATATGTTGTCGCGTGGTTTCAACGCGCCACAATTGCCCCACGATAGCGGTAAACAGGCTCTACAAGTACAGAAATAAAAATCACTATAAATTAACATTACTAATTGAATACGTGACGCCGCTTACACGCTCGTAGATTCAATCCCAAGATAGATACTTAACAATTTTTCAGTGGCAGGACCTGGAAAAATGTTTCTTCGGTTGCTCGAACGTCAGGCAGTAGTAACAGTCAACGATAAAGTCCCCGCGGACCTTAAAAATAAATTCCAAGGAAGACATCGATGAGACTCGACGGCAATCGCGACCGTAGATGTCGAGATCTCTTTCATCCACGATTCCTTCCTCCTTGCAATAAGTCTGTGGGCGTATTGAACCCTTTAGAAATGGATGTAACGAATGAGGGAAGTCCACGCGCTCCAGAACTCGGTCGTCTTCCGACGAGCGAGGATGGGAACGCTCGCAGAAAAACGATAATGAATTTATCCACGACCACCAGGCAGCATCGCTTCTCCCGGCCACCTAAATGAATTTCCGTAGCAGTAATTCATCGCGAGACCCGTGTACACCGTCTCGAGGACTTTTCCTTCCGTCGCGACGTAGTTACGGGTAGGTACTTTTTAACGAAATTTATTACGTAAGTGCTACCGATTCGAAAGTTCCCTCAAAGGCACTTTAATTGTCCTGCACTTGTCGCGACTCGCGTTTCGCATCGACGAATGGGCGCACTTGCCCTTTGGGCACATTTTTTAATTACTTTCACTACTCCCTTGTTATTCTTTCATCACCCGCTTTCGGCGTACGCTTCTTTCGTTGCAAACAATAAACGAGAGATTGGTTATACACAGATGTTCGTGTACATCACGAACAAGCATGTTATCCAAACAGGAACGGGATGGAAACCAACGTATGAACATTTTAAAAGATATTCCTCGTATAGAGATGCACCTTTCTTGCTTGAATAAACTTCGGGTTTTGTGGCGTGCACAGCTTTCAGCTTCTTCGTGTAATACATTACGTAATTCTGTTACTTAGCGAAACTTTGTTGCTCCTGCAACATCCCGCCGCTAATTTCGATACGCGGGCTTTATTTATCAGAGCGTGAGAGTGCAGCTGGCTTTCATGGAATCCTTAAATTCTCTTGCACGAAGAAATATCGCTCGAAAATGAAAAAACCGGCTTCCCGCGACGAAGAAATTTTGTTGCGAGAAAAATGAAAGGATGAAGAAACTTAAGTAAAACTGTTTCGGGGGAAAGAACAACGTTGAGGGACGAGGAAAAATGGTGGAAAGAGTTGCGGGACGATTTGATAAAAAATTACATATTATTATGTGGTGTTAAAAGTTTTCTTCATTGTTCAGATTGAAGGAAGGTTAGAATTTATATTTTCAAGGAGTATCGATTCGTTGAATGTATCTGGGCTCTGATTCGTGTGGCTTTTTACCCGCGGCAGATTTCGCTAACGTGACTTCATAATTAATTTGCGGTCAGCGACAGCTCGACCCCGTCGGAACATTTTTCGTCGTCTGTGAGTGACAGACCGTAACTACTTGTGGCCAAGGCGTAGCGGCGCGTTTCCGGTGACGAATGCATCAACACGCTCGCAATCGAGCCTGGTGTAGCCGAATTATTCAAATGTGGGTGAACGTGCGCAACAATCGTCTGTCAGGTTGTCTGTCACGGTGCATCTGTAATTTGTTGGATAGCTTTCATTGTATGATCTTGGAGCAAGGGTGTTTCGAAGAGATCGTCATGTGTATATGTGTACTTTGGGAGTGGATATAAGTGAATTAAAGTGCAAGATATAGTGTACAATTTAGATTATATCGCACAAGTATTATAGGATTATAACATACAATTCAGATTATTGGAAACCACAGTTTGTTAAAACAGCGTTTGATTGAGTGAATGATTCTTTACATAGTATTATGCATTGTGTTTATTTAATATTTTCCATATCACAACTTCGTCGTTCGCACTACACCCACATACCTGCTAAGTCACTCCTACACCACATCCATTTGCTTTTAAACGCCGCATGGTAATTCAGAATGCTGTTAACTCGAAATTTCAGTCCCCTTGTGACTGCAATAAAGTGGCAGGCTGTAAAGACGCTTCTCTTGGAGATGCAATAAAGTTGTATGACGTAAAGAAGCTTCTCTTGAAGGCGCAAGAGAAAATCTGGCTCTTTTGTAGTTGCACTTAGAAATGGCTGATTTCGAATTCCATCGCACGATTCTTGCACATGCAAATATGAAAATGTTCCCATATCGCATGACTTAGAAATTCTGATTTTGCCACAAAATTCGGAATTCTAAATAGGCAACAAGACTTTTAAAACCTTTTTTTTCCCACAAAAAGCAAAATTTTATCCTCGCAGCTTCTCTTGCACGTGCAGTGCGAATTCTATATTTCTTGCAGGTGCAAGAATCGTGCATGTGAAAGTGCGATGTGCGATGTATATCTTGTTAATTCTGAATTATACCAGGACTCGATGCTCTTTTCCATAGCAATTATATTTGTGTTTACGTCACACCTGTAACTTTCATCTAGGATACATGCTCCAGTTGAAATGGTATCGTATATTATTAATATGTATATTGGACACCTTTAACAATGATCGAAACGGGAGATATTCTGGTTCACCCGATCTTCCGAATAATTAAAATTGCCTGTATCCGCTGCTCATGGATTTCATTAGCGCGTACTTCTATATTTGCGCATGGTTAATTAGTATAATTGAATGTCATTTGAAAGGACACGTGTTCGAGCAAGCCCCGCAGACATTGTTAACACGTTGACTGCCCACTACACCGATCGGCGTGTTTTTCACAGAACAAAAAACACGCCGATCGGTGTAGTGGGCAGTCAACGTGTTAAACAAATTTTCACATATTTAAAAAAGAAATTAATACCGTCATCAAAAAGGCAAGTTCATCGACGTCGTAGCAAAAGGGGGATTTGACAAATTCGCGTTGTTCCTTCCCGAAGGATAGCCCCGTTCCCTCAGGACCTTTGATCGTCGATACTAACCCTAGTGCAGCTAATATATGCAACCCTCAACTCAATATATATAATAGAGATAATATTTTCACCTCTGTTCAAACACATATTTTCCCATGCGATCACGAATGTTAATATCGCGACAAATTCACCACTGGGAAACAAAACTGTGCGGATGGTCGCGAAAAATTGGTTTTGCGGAGGTGGAATATGCAACGGCAATCAGGAAAATCAATTTAGACACAACACGCCACGTTTCGCCGAACACGAACGATCTTTGAAACTCGCGACCGAAAATTTCAATTTTCCCCTGCCAAACATTGCCATTCAAAACATCAGAATATTTTATTACCGTCCACACACGGTTGTCCTCTATCATCATACCGCAACTCGTTTTACAGAGAGCGAACCTCCACGCGGAATACAAGCCATATTTCAACGACCAGTCACAAATTGACACGCGCCAGCGAGGGCTTGAAACATTAATAAGCATAAAAGCCTGTCAATCACACTATCGTTATAATGAAATAACGTTTTAAAGACTCCGCAATTACTGTGAATTGTGAGGCGCTGCAAAAGAGTTGTGCCTACGCTTGTTGAAATTACCGAGGCGTTGAACTGGAACTGCTGTCTTCTTTGCTACGTTCCTTTGATCGCAGTGGTGCCTGTCGTCGCCGCTCACATCGGTTGATCGACAATATTTATAATTAATTTTCCGACGACTGGATCGACAACGGATCGTTTTATTTGCCGTGGAGGCGGGAGGGTGGGAGGGTGGCTCAGTGACCTGGCTGTGACCTGGATTTCGAACCCCCGGGTCGACCTTCTGCCGCCCACCTGCGCCCGGTTCGCTGCCGGCAGACCGAATTCCTGGTTTCCGCCGTTCCCTCGTCATTTCCTCCGGTCGGTGCATCGCCTCGTCGGCCTCTTTGCTCGCGGACGTTGCGACACGCAGCGTTATCGTTGCTCGCGAGGCTATCCAGCCGGTGGCCGATCCACACCCCGCGCTTTTTCCGCGCCCCGCCCTCCGACGCGTTATTTCGAATCGATCCACTGGCCGCCGACTCCATTCTCATTTGAAATTCTGAATTTCACGGAAATCGCGCGACAATCCGCGAACATTGCCACGCTGGAAGGTTGGTGGCTAGTCTTGCATGAAATTCAGGGTGAATATAGGCTTTCAAATTGTAGGAGGCACATACCTGCTAATAGGTAATAAATGCGACGTCATTTCAAACGGAAGCACGTCAAGGTTTCCCTGATATTTCTCTAAAATTCTCATCCACGAAGTTTCGATGTTTCCTCTGGAAAAAGAAGCCATAGCTTTTCAAATAGAGATTTCAAAGTCTTCGCAGGTTTCCAGTTTCTTTTAGCGTCGGTACAGCGTTACAAACGGCTCGATGTTTACCGAGCGAGCTTAACCGCGTCGATTCGTAAAAACGCCAGCCACAAACTCTTGCGTTTCCCGTCGGGAATACAATAGAACCGCCACTATTAAGCGGTGCAGCCAGTGTTTACGCAACGTTCCATTTCACCGTTGTGAATGGCACCCTCTCGTTGTATCGGCAAAACGAAATTTGACGCAAAACGGGCTCGGAGATAACAAAAGCGGGACGGACAGCAGCCTCGACGCGTCGCTCTCGATCGCGAACGATGTGGGCCACGGTTTTCGAGTGCCTCGGCTCCTTTCACAGAGTATGAAGGCTTCTCGCTCGAGGAGAACCTGCCAGAGGACAAGAAATTTCGACGCTGGTAGGTTAAGATTCTTCGCTGGGGAGGGGTAGGAGGGGGGGGGGGGGGGGGTAGACGAGGGTCCAGTTGCATTGACATGGCGAGATCGAGGGATGTAGGTCATTCGGAAAGTGCGAGGGTTATTGGCTTTACGCTATTATTATGTATTGTTATTGGTATCGATATTGGCGCGGCTACTGCTGTTGTTACTCCCAGCGTTATCCCGCTGCGGTCTCGATATTGCATTACCAGGTATGGTCCGACCTCCTTCTTTAACCACCTCGATTCAGTAATATTGCAAGCACAAAGGGAAATTGTTACAATTATCCGAATGTGTTGTGTAATAATTAAGCTCCGAGCAGGAACGTGATTCACATTGTTTTCACTGCGAAATTATTATCGCTCAGTTTCTGCGCGAAGTAGAAAAGTCGAGAGTAGAAAAGTATCGCATTTCACCGGACAATTAGAGGCGCGCGTGCTCTGGCAAGTAGAATGAGCTCGCGCCGTGTCAGCCACGTACAGTGGAATGCAGGACAAGTAGAATAGGACCGTAGTTTGTCAGACAAGGAGTGTAGACAACGGACGATAAAGAAATGCTTTGAAGATTCGTATTTGGAAATAAGTGAAATGATAGTTGCACAAGTAGAACGGCATTCTACGTTTCGAGGGGCGTAGAACGGAAATGGAACACCTCCGAAGGGAAGACGATTGAATGGAAACTATGGCCCAACTAATCTACCGCAATTGAATCAGTAGCATTACTCCTGCATGGCCAGGGAAAGAGGAGTAACAGCGAAACCCTGCAGAAGCTTGTTACGATCCCGTGAATGGACTGGAAACGTGATATAGGTCGGCAAATAGACCGAGCACGTCACATGTAACGCACTGACATATTAGACGCACCCACACGCAACAGAGGAGTTCCTTTTGTCAGGCGCCCGACGGTTCGATGAGATCACTTGAGCAACGTAAAAGTGACAAGCAAGAGCTTCTCGATGGACGAATGCAGCCACGTATCAGGGAATATTTCGGGAGCTTTTGTGGCATCAGTATTGTTCGTGTATTTAGTCACTGGCAGAATACAAAGCTGAAGTCCCTCGATGCAAAAGCTCCGAAGTCTCTCCTAACCGAGGACAATGCAGGCTACGCTATGCTGTACCCGCTAGACTTACTTTAATTATCCCCTGGCAGTAACTTAATCTTTATTGCCTTGAAAAAGGGTAAAGCTGCACAAAGTTCGCATTCCCCCCTTCTTTCGTCCACAGTGTCTCATAATAAAACTTCCCCGTGCGAGCTCTCTTTCTAACTTCACACAGTTTGCAACGCCACATCAGGAAGGTAAAGCCTGCATCGCTACTTCCACGCTTTAAACCCGGTCATTTGCCGATAAAAAGCGAGAGAACTCGGTGACCTTTCGCTTTTGCCAACCAGCCATCGCGCAAACTTTTATCGAGATATGTGTCGCTCGTCATTAAAGGTTTTCATTTATCTTCGCAATTACGCGACGTTACTGTAAAAACATTCGATGGCTATCTTAGAAGACCATTGCTGGTTGATGTAACACGTACACAGTCGTGTTAGATACTGTTGGAGGTATCGACAGATATTTCGGATAAAGGGTGCACGTGTATAAACTATATAATCTCCGTGCAGATCGGACGTGGAATAACGGCGATAATGACGAGCCTGCCCGTCGATGTTCTCCACTAACCCGTATGAACGCGGCCAGAGAATTAATCCACGGAAAGACAAGGAGAGGAACGAAGGAGGGATCGAAACGCGTTAAATGGAAACCGGCGCTTCCGACTTTGCGCCTCAATTTTTGTTCCCGTTACGCCGCGCCGAATTTAGGCCGTGTTCCTTTCGACCGCTTTTGTTTCCATCCGCCGTTTATCCACTAGCCAAAAAAATATGCTCCTCTGTCGAGTCGACGGCGATGTATCGACAGCTCGATATCGGGGCTTCGTGGATCGCGGTCGGATTGAAAGCTCGGCTGGTCAGATTTGTATTTTACACGTTACAAGGGAAACGAGCAGATAGGGTGGAAGAATAACGACGATGCCAGGGATTAAAGTCAAAAGCGTTCTGGAAAAATCATTGCGCAACTGTTCGCAAATCTTTCGGAATTTTCTCGCATACGACACACAAGCAACTGGCATTGTCTCTTCAGCCTTAATTCTGACTAAGCTGACGGATATCTGACATTAAATCGAATCGATCCAACATCCATTTCCGCGGCACATTCTTTCCCGTGCAGCTCAAGGTAGACGTAATTTTCTGATTGATAACGCGCATCAGCGAAGAAGCTAATCTCTGTCCGAGATTAAATTTCCCGTGATGTTTTATACGGTGCGAGCGTGTTGGATAGGGGGGAAGAAACGCGGGAGTAATCTTCGGAAAGTACGATAAATGGCCGACAGTTTCTTCCTGACAACTCTGAGAAAAATACAAGAATCCGATTCTCTCTTGGACCTTCGCACAGCAGGAGTGTAAGATACGCGTTGGATCGCAGGGGATGGCCGCGTGTTAACGTGTTCCATTTCGGTATTAAGGAATTAATAAGAGCAATATCAGCGCTTTGGAAGTTTTCTCCGTTACAGAGGGACGCTGGCGGAATCCTCCCACAGCTTTTGTTACGTATTGTATTACGGCTGAGGAAAAAGGATTGAGAGAGGATGGAAAAAACTCGTTGAATAGTAGAAATGTTGCGCAGTTTACAGTGGTGATGTCAGTGAAAAATTCCCTCCCCCCGTAAATGAACGAGGAAAACGAGCCAACTTTGGTTAATCCTATTACTGGCCGACCTTCGGATACGCAGCTTTGTCCCGTCCTGCACTTGCGACTCGTAGCCGCCGAGCGATTGGAAAGCAATTCCATATCCTCTCAGCGTCTGCAGTCCAAGGATATCTTTCTTTGTTCTTATCTGAATCAGTTTCCCTTAATCAGCCTCCCAAATGAATATTAAACACCGTTCAATACGCGGCTGTCGTCGAGATCAATCGGAAAGGAAGAACTTCAGGTCGTCTTGCTTTGTCACGCCTACTATAATTGACTGCTGCTTGCATAACCAATTGTCCTTGGAATTTTAACCTTTGATTTGCTGATTCATTGATGTTATCCGCGTCTTAGTTCTCGAGGGCTCGACATCTAGCAGACTGAAAATAGAGAGGAGGAATAAAGATCGTTCTCGATCTATGAACTCGCTTCTACTCGTCGCGTCTCGTTTCCATTCGCGTCTCGCCTAAAAATCCTGCCCCTTTTCATTATTCCAAGCTGACCGCTCGGCCTTGCGCTTCAGACGATTTCAGAATACAAATTTATTTAGCGTTTTTGCTCCCAGCTTCCTGTGAAAGCGGCTACGCGCTTTCACTTCAGTTGGCTAATAAAAAGCCAGCGCACACCCGCCTGCACCCCTCAGCCGCTCCTCATATTTCATCGTCTATTCGACGCCCACGTTGGATGCGCGCTTAATTCACATTCCTGATCCGGCTGTACCCACGCCGCGTAGAATTCTAAATCCTTTTTCCTGAGGACTCCGTGGAAGCTTCATTTCCTTAAGTTCTACGGAAGAAGGGTGGCACTGCGCAACCACAGGTATTGGGCTAGCAGGTGTGGAGGATGATAATCCTTAATGGTCAGGTTCCGTACGTCCTCAATTTTTCGTGAAACCGAACTGTGAGGCGTGGATGGCCGACAGCCTCTTTGCGCTGTTGTTTTTTTCTCCCACTCTTTTTTAAAGCCTTTGCCCGCCTTTGTTCGCGGGCGCCCGAAGCGTCTCTAAATGAAAGGTAAAGTAGGAAAGCGGAGTTTCGTTTGCTCGTTACGAAATGGTCGAAATTAAGCCGCTGCTTGGAGAGGCAAAGACGCTGGGAGCGAGGGACTTGTATTTTTAACGCGAATTAAGATCGCTGTGCAATGTTCAGAGGATTTTGCTATTGAAATAGAGAAGGCATAAGTGTAGACGCTGTGCTTCGTGGTTGTACTGTTAAAAAATAGGAGAACGTCTCGCTATACTCGAAGAAGCTAACGCCGAATCGATGGAAGCCTCCTGGTCTACCATTTTCTGCTCCTCTGGCATGAAACAAAACATACGTTACACCTATTGCGTCTGGCGGATAATCTGATGCAGAGCACCGAGAATAATGAGGAGAACATTCACATTGCAAACTGCTCTCTGCCAGTGGGAAAGCTTTCTGGGAACATTCTCGAGAAAGCGATACATCACCGGTCTGACTATTATCGTTTCGTTCCACTGAAAGTTTGCCTTCTCGTCTGGCGCAGCTTTAGGGCACACAGTATTAGACGAAGTGACGACATACCGTAATTTTATTTCATGGTTACTGCGATACGAAGCCGGAAGAATAGGCTGGACAATTTTCAGATTGAGATTCTGACTGGATAAGGTTGTGAAAGCAAACGAAACGCTACTTGGCGCGAACGGTTGTTTCGATTCCATCGATTCCGCCCGCGCCAGCTTTCTCTCCACCTCTTCCCTGCTTTTTTCGAGCCCTCGTTAGAAACGCTGCTGACGGAATGCACGAATCCTCCGGGCATTGTGCGGCTGCACAATAAGTCTGGCATTGAATCCGACGCAGAAAGCACTAGGAAACGTAGCCCTGAATGAAATTCAAGGCTGTTTGCTTCGTTCAACCGGCCCAGCCGAGCGGATAACGGGCCCGTCAAGTACTCGGCGACGGCTGTTATCCCTTCGGTCATTTTTTTATTGCACCGGGGATTCCGGCGACTAATTGTTCTTTGCATCGAAACGAAGGCGTCCGCTGCCTCCAAGACGATCGTAAATTCCAGTCTACAGCGTGACTTTAGAAAAGTTTCTTCTCATTGTTCGCGTCCAATTTACGTGAAGTGATTTTTTCGCGAGGAGAGTTCGGGAATTTTATACTTCCCCGGGTTTCCACCAAGGCGAACACGAACAAAAACATTGTTCGCGAACGTTTCCGTCGTGTCCACACCGCCGCGAATACGAATAAAATTCTGCGTACGAACGTTCGCGACGGTAGGGATGCAGCGAACGAACATTTCTGACGATACATGGCGATCCGCGCACCCCTTTCCATTGTGTGACTGCTCGTAAACAGGCGACTCTCTACGACCATTCGCCGGCAGGTACTCCACAGAAATAGTATGTGTGACAAGCTCGAATAAAATTTGTATATTTTTTGTTTTAATGTAATGAGAATATTTCTAACGTATGCACGAGCTATTTCTATTAAATTTGAGTTCTTGTCTGCTTGTCACGCATACTATTTTTTGGAGTAGGTAGATGCCGGCGGATGGCCGTAGTGGGTCCCCTGTTCACGAGCAGTCCGACAATGAAAAGGGATAGCAAGGCCAAGTTTCATGGGTTTGAAAACGGACAAGAACGAGAAAACAGCCGATGTTCGTCACAAATGTTCCAGCCTGGTGGACCACCGGATTTTGTTCGCGAACACCTTTTCTCCACGTCTACCGTGCCCATCCGGAAGATTTATCGCCTATTAGTACGGTCATCTGTTAGCGAACACTGTTATTTGGCGTCCACACCGAGGCGAACAGTGTGTTTGCTAACATGTTTGCGAGAAAATGTTTTTGTTCGTGTTCGCCTTGGGGGAGACCCGGGATTCAAAGGCTCTAGTCTACGAATTTCCTATTTCTACAAATCTGCTGATAAATATCCTACTTCTCAAGGCGAACTTGGCGAATTTATTACTTCCCGTAATCAATTTCGGGGATCCTCCGTTCCTCCTGGCCTTGCATCAAATCGCACGCGTGCTCGCCGCGCGCCGATACCAATTGTCGCCGAAAAATCGCCGGAGTTTTTATAACCGTGCGAGAAATTCCAGTCGCGGACTGCTAGTTTGCATTAATCACGGGCGCGTTTTATCACCCTCGCCGGAGTTACGATTTGTCATTCAGCCTGGTTATCGCTTTAAATATCCAGCGGACTGGCGTTGAATAATGAAAACGTTTTTGCGCTCTCGCCCGGGCGAAATTTCATTTTTACCCGCGAAGCCTCATTATAGCCGCGCGATCCGCAGCTACTGTAATTCTTCTTTTCAGGTAAGCGCGGAGAAAGAGCACGTGACGCACGTGACATCGATCCGTCGCAGCGGGGTGTCGGGATCCTCGCGGATATCCTCCCCTCCTCCCCTCCTCCCCAACCCCCTGTCCCCTTGTCGTCCAATAATCTTAATCCAACGTGATCTCTTTTGATTAGCCCCCGTGAAAGGCACCTTTTCATCCTGTATCACCGACACCTGGCCGTCTTGTTTGCCCGAAGGACTCTTTGACGTCCTCGCCATATGCTCTATCTATCGCCCCGTCTGCGCTCGTAAATAGTCTCAATGCGCCTCATATAAAATACGTGGCTTCTTAATGGGGACCATCATTTATTAGCAATCTGGGGTACATTCAGCTATAAAGACGAAACGGGCTTCTGTGTATAGCGTCGCTCGTAAAACAGTAAAGAAAGAAGATTCGGAACAGAAGGGTAGCCTTGTTACAAGGCACGTGGAGGGAAGGATAATTTTATATAGCTACCTCTCGTAAATGACATTACACGGTACAGCCGTTCCAGGAAAGGAACTCCGAAGTTAGTGCCTCGAATGATTAAGGGAGACACGAGCTTCCCACGTTATTAGAAACCTCGTTCATGGCCCATGTATCTGACGTTAGAGTCCTTTTTATTCGCTCGCGCCCGGGAATCGAGGTACTGGGTCGGATAGAAGATAGAACGGGATCGCGTATGATGGGATAAGGGGAATGGTCGCCGGTATGGTCAGACTCGTAGAATAGAATCGCGCGTGGCCAGTGAAGTAACATAGGTCTTCGCAGATGGAGATAAATGAGATTGAAATCTGCGTGGTCAGGCGGGTAGAATAAGGAAATGCTCGGACAAGTGGAAGAGCGACATATGTTGCCGAGTAGATAAAGGAGACCAGCATGGTTCAGAGAGAATAATACTGAGGCAGCGGCGTAGAATAGGCCAGTGTGCAGTTCCACGAGAGGAGTTGGAATAATAGGCCATTAGACGAGTAGAAGGGGACAGTGGATGGCCAGACAGATCAAGCGTGACTGTACGTAGTCAGACAGGCGGTCTCAGTCAGTAAGCTATTTGCTTTAGTTTTAGTGCAGCCGGGAGGATAGTCCACAAACTAAAACAGACGAGGGTAAGGAATTATTTATGCCCCATTCTTCGTTTCTACTCCCTGAGAAATGTTTTAAGAAGTTGCTTCTTTGAAAAGAACAGATTCAAAGCACATGTTCCATACTCCCGTTTCCTACCAACGAACATTCGTACGCTCTGTTAAATATTTTGACGCCAGCTTTGCGCTCATCCCTTTCGGTTCCCGTCCGTCACGAGGCTCCTTTCTGGGAACGCGTGTCTTCGCAATAAAGAATTCATGGGTCGTGAAGAAACTACACAAGGACGCGTGAAGGGAGAGGGAGAATAAGGTCTGCGGCAGACTAAAGGGGCACAGAGGTGCCGGGAAAATTGGGACCAACTTTTCTGTGCGTCTAGAGAGTCCCGACGAGCGTTTAACTTTAATAGGATCCGCCGTGCCTCTATCGCGTGTTAACTGAACAGGGAAATCACTAATTACGCGTTCCATTTGAATTTCAATCAAGTAGGGGAGACCGGGGCTAGTTGATACAGGGGCAGGTTGATACAAACGAATTATCTCGACACTGTATATATGTAGCTCCTTGTGTGCGAGATATGAGAAGCTTGTTATTCAATTATTTACTACGATTTAGCGCACAACTGTGTACCTTGACTTTAGCAATCCATTTTTAATAGAGAAAAAGTAAATAGTTGTGTTCACTTTCCAATCCGTCTTGTGACGGGATAGAGAATTTTATCACTCAAAGTATTGAGTCCTTTGAAGGTAAGGTAATTACGTTTTGTTATTTTCTTTATATGCTCTACATTTTTTTATGGAGATGTTTGTACATAATGACTTTCTGTGGGGTAAGTTGATACGTTTTTTATGGGGCATGTTGATACATGGGACAATGTATCCATTTTCCCCGTCTACCTTTAATTAGATTTTTCCTTTTATTTCTAGGAAAATGGTAGAAAATTGTGTCAGAAAAATGAATCGCGGAAAAATACCGCAAAAAGCGTGTGTCTGTGTAGAGAAGGAGTCAATGTTGTTACGTCAAAGCGCGAGAATATACAGAATAGATAAAATGGCTTTATTAAAATACATTAATCAAAAGAAGCAAGCGTCTCAGGTTAAAGTGGGATACTCCAGATATCCATCCTTTACTCATTAAACGGATATTTTACAGATGTATCAACATGCCCCAGAGCAGTATCAACTTGCCCCGCAGTGGGGTTTTTCATTCATTTTGTATGTATTTTTTCAACTTTTCATTTACAATATAGTAAAGAGGAAGGACGGAAGTATATTTTAGCATATTTGTTATTAAGTAATTAATTCAAACAAAAATGAAAAAAATTGAAAACTGAAAACTGTATCAATTTGCCCCGATCCCCCCTACTACAGAAGTTCTATTTAAAATTTCCTTCAATTCTGCTCACCTTCTGTCCACGTTACATTAAAGCCCTACCTATGCTCTGTTCAGGTCCTACTTATACTTCAGTCGGATATTCCACCGAAACATCCTTTGAACCCTACGATTCCACCCTTCGATTCAGCTACGTTCCGGCGCATAATACCCAAACACTCTCAGCTTTCTACACTCGCGTTACCACCGCCGGACGAGGGTGTATCCCCAGACGATACATCAAGCCGATGGTCAACGCGAATGTTCGTACACTCTCGCGTGCTTCCTCTTTTGAGCCGAATTTTCAGCGATCAACCAGCTGCTGTCCCATTGTGGATCGCACTCCAGTTCCCAGGGGTTCTTAATTTACGCACCCGCGTGTCCCACGCGATCCTCGCCCTTGGCCTTTCCCATTTACGCGTCGAGAAAAAGCTCGCCAGCACAGGTGCTCTGCTGCCTTGGGGGGAGATGGAAAAACCCGACCAGCCGCCGTTCGCGCAATAAACGGCCACGTATAAGATTACACGAGCCTCGCCACGAGCCACGCGCTTTAACAACCGCAGGAGCAACGTAAATACTCGTTAATGCTGGTGTTGTTAGGCGGTTTAAAATCCAAAATAATGGAGCGTCGGGATGAGATTACGAGCGGCCGCCACGTAAACCGAGGTATTTGCGGCCAAGAAGTTGCCTCCGTGAATCTCGCGTTACTCTTCATCGTTAGCAAAACGGATAACGGAAGAGCTTGAGACTTTTTCGAGTCGGGGAGCTTTGTAGCGCGATCATTTCTGAGATAAAACTCAGCCGCATCAGTGCATCCGTGTACCAAAGTGATCAAAACATCAGTGAACTGCAGATGTTTCCCATTACAGATCCAATCATTTTCACAGAGATTTACTTCGTACAACCTTCTAAAGCTTCGATAAAAACGAACATTGGGAGGCTTCGAGACTATGATCTGGAAAGTGACAGGGAGCGTACAGAGAGGAGCCGGTGAAACGGGAAGGGGATCAGTGTGTTCCACGTATGATAGACCACCGAAACAAATAACAAGGGGGAGGAAAAAGTTTCGCCCAGGAACAGTTACGGATTAGCATTTCCGGCCGACATGGAGCCAGAAAGCTTCAAGGCAAAACACGTAGTGCCGGAATTACGCGCGTATTCGTGTTCTGCGAACGACTCGCGGGCAAGTTTTAATGACGTACACCCCCTCCGCCGTCACATACTACCCTCACTCACCGCCTCCTCCTAGCCAAGCTTTTTCACTGACGAGAGCCGTGCAAGCTCCGCGGGCGCGTTCACCTGGCTCCGTGGGGAAAACACGCGCAAAGGGATTCGAATTTGAGCAATTAACGTTGTTGGACTCATTACGAGTCGAACGATGTGTCACCGTTGTTATCATCGGTTCCAGGCGGGTACTATGCATCTGCCACCGCCACTGTACCACCCACTATCGTTCCGCGAACTGTCCTCTCCTTTGTCTGACGCCTGGTTTTGATGCACGATTCGCGGAGATCAAAACAATCTCAAGTGTATTCGTGGATAGAGTAAAATTTAGAGCTCAATGATTTTGTCGTCTTTAGAGAGGCCAGGCTGCCGTTTAAGGGGTTAGGCTACTTTAGAATTTTGAAAAAATCGATTTTTTTTTTTTGGGCTTAAACTATAGTTTAAAGTCTTAAAATATTGTGTAGAAAGTCCCAGTGTCCACAACATTTTTTTTCTGGAGATACAGGTACCCAAAGCGTCATCGCATACCTGCGCGCTACGACGCGTTGGGGCGCACACAATAGACGGGGCCCCTTTGACCATACTGGTTATACCTATACTGTGTCTAAAGGCCCAGGGACTAACGGTCGTGTACCTCCCTAATTTCATAACGTATTTCCAGGTAGGATAAATTTCAGCGCTCAACTTTAGTTTGCTCTTGCCTGTGAAGCAGTACGCATCGTTTCTCCAAAGTTTCTGGAAGTGAAAAGTGTTTTTGTAGTTCATACTTTGGTATAGCTGTATTTATATATCACTCATCATGAGTGAACGAAAAGTAATAAATAGAAAAGGAAGCCGAACAAATACTTTGCGTGTTAGCAGACCACGAAAAAGAGTACGGCCGGCGAACCAGCATGAAATTGAGGGCGAAACAGCGTCTACAAGTGCATCGGCGAAAAAATTGAAAACCTCGGACATACAAAATATACCGATCGTTGCGACGCAAGGATACCGTATTATTAATTTTGTAATGGTATTTTCGGCTCTTAGTAACATAGTGAAGTGCAAAATTTGTAATGGAAATATTGATTTCGCTGAAGCGAGTACTAGAGGGCTTGGATTCAAACTAGTTATCAACTGTGAGAAATGTGATCGACGATATATTTCTTCTTGTCCTCTTATAGGAAAGGCCTATGAAATAAATCGGCGTATTGTGTTCACAATGAGACTTCTTGGTGTTGGGTATAAAGGTATCCGCAAATTTTGTGGTTTTATGGACATGCCTAGAATATTCGCCAAATCAATTTACAATAAAATCGTAAAAAGCATTCGGATTTCCTCAGAAGAAGTTTTTTCTTTACTAATATCTAAAGCGGCCGCTGAAGAAAAACGGTTGACATCAAGAGCAGAAAATACACCAGAAATTGCAGGACTGACTGTTTCGGGAGACGGCACATGGCGAAAACGCGGATTTTCGTCAAAGTATGGAGTAACTACAGTTATTGCACATTACAGTGGAAAAGTTCTGGATATCTGTGTAAAATCCTTATGCTGTAAAATGTGTGAATATTGGAAATCCAAAAAAAATACAACTGAATTTGAAGAGTGGATGCATTCACATAAAGAAGAGTGCTCGAAAAACCACGAAGGAAGCGCAGGCAAGATGGAGGTAGATGGAATAGTAGAGATTTTTAAAAGATCTGAAAATTTACACGGCGTTAAATATCTATCCTACATCGGAGACGGCGATAGTAAAACATATAAAGGTCTTATTGATTCGAAACCGTACGGTGATGATATTTCAGTTATCAAAAAGGAGTGTTGTGGGCATGTGCAGAAACGCATGGGCGCGCGACTTCGCAAACTAAAAAAAGATACAAAGGGACTCGGCGGAAAAGGAAAGTTGACGGCAAAATTAATTGACGAATTAACTGTTTATTACGGCTTAGCAATAAGAAGGAACAAAGATTCAAAGGACAACATGAAGAAAGCCATATGGGCTACACTAAAGCATAAATGCTCGACTGACGACAATCCGGAGCATGAAGATTGTCCGCCCGGGCTACACAGTTGGTGTACTTACCAGGTAGCAAAGGCTTGCAATCAACTTCGTGAGTACACGCACAAACCAGCACTGCATCCAGACGTAATTAAAGCAGTAACTCCTATTTATGAGGAGTTAAGCAGGGATGATTTGCTGGAACGATGTGTCGGGGGCTTTACTCAAAACGCAAACGAAAGCCTGAATAATTTGATATGGACGTTTGCTCCAAAGACTGTTTTTAGTGGCATACAGACCGTGGAAAT
This sequence comes from Andrena flavipes, assembly GCA_963971345.1. Lineage (NCBI taxonomy): Eukaryota > Metazoa > Arthropoda > Insecta > Hymenoptera > Andrenidae > Andrena > Andrena flavipes. The sequence continues at coordinate 37,436,924 of OZ020481.1, forward strand.
TGCTACATTTTTAGCCACCGGCATTTTTAATGAAGGATATTCGACTATTCTGTGGATAATGGATAGCCTGAAGATCACCATAGGTTCAGCAGCGCTTGAATTATGCCAGAAACTCGACGCAGAGCGAATTAAGATTGCCGATAAGCGAACGCTCGACACGTCGAAAGAAGGCCGGATCGCTCGCAGAACTGAAAAATCGGCCGCAGAAGAAGCTGTACGTCAAGCTGAGGGTCCTATGTATGAAGCAGGAATGGCTGATTAGCAGTAAGTTAAAGAAATTCACTATCACATATAAAAACCACGTTTCCAAACTTTAAACGCGTTTTTCTCAGAACCGTGTTTTTCAAAACGGTGTGCAGGATTGCTCGAGTTCTATTTGATCAATCGCTTTGAAAATTTACAGTTATACTTGCTATTACATTTATTAAGCATTGACGATCCGTTTTTTTAAATTTTCTAATTGTTTTGCGAAATATAAACAATAAATTGACTCATTTTTCGTCGAAATTCGAACTCTAAATTTGAAATGCCCGCCATTTTGTTAATTTTTACAAACATTGAAATGTTTGATCGTCAATGCTTAGGAATTTATCATAATTAATGAAATCTTTTCTGTTTTTGTTGCTAGTAATAGCCGTTTTGCCGGATTACTGCACACCAGTTGGACATTAAAAAAAAAAGGTGTTCCGGAAAATGGCGTCGTACGGACTTAGTTTTAAACATTTTTTAAATATTGCAGCGGCTTTTGTTAGTACATATTATACTTAAATAAAGTACGAAGTTTCGTATTAATCGGTTGTTTACTTTTTTTTTTACTGCCACTTACAAATTGCCTAGTTTTCCGCATCCCTAAAGTAGCCTAACCCCTTAAAAGGCATCTAAGCTGCGATTACAGACCTTCCACTATTTGGGAAATTTCGTGGCATGAAACTGATAGATGGAATTTCGAAAAATTAATTATGGGAGACCTTAGTTAATAAGGAAATTATAATTTCGACCGCACTTGTAGATTATCCAAAAATACATAAAGTGATATCAGCGATATAACATTTTACAATGTTATGTGAAAATTGACCGAACAAATGCGCTGATATCACTTTATGTATTTTTGGATGACCTTAGTTAATTATGAGAGAAAGTTAATTATGGGAACGTTAATTACGGGTCTACATATTCAGACTATTAAGCTAGCGCTGGATAACTGCCTCACCTCTTGTAAAAGTTTCTGGATTTCACGATCAGTAAAAAAAAATCGTCATCTATGCTCGCCGATATGTATTCGTTTGCACGGTTGCCACGGTGGATGAAAAGTATCAAAATTGTTGCTAATAGAAATTCCCTATTGGAAGCCACTAGCGCTCGTTCGCGTACGCCTGTTTGCTGGATCAGGATTTGCGATTTATCGAGTATCGATACGGTTAATCCTCTTGTTTTCGTGTCTGACGGCTTTGCGCGAATCCCATAGTAAACCGACACCCGAATAAAAAGGGCTCAGGGACGCCACGCGCTTTTCAGAGCTGAATTTCCCTCCGTAAATCGTGGGATGTGGGAGGGAGAGCAGAAAGGGCAAGGGTGAATTGAAACATTTACTAAAATAGTTATACTGCTTGTCTATTCGCGACGCGTGCGTGAGCATAGTTGGCGGTTCTTTTAATCAGCGACGATTCTGTTTAAAATGGCGCGAGAGGTGATGCATCCGCTGATGTTCGCTTCTTCGAGGCGAGCCACTGTCGAATGCAAACGACCGTGCAATTGTGGCGTTGGAATATCAAACACCCTGGGCGTGCAATGAAGAATCGCTGAGCTGTGTTTAATCAGAGGCTTCACTTCAAACATCACCGCTCGACTGCATTTGCTTCGAAGATCTTCGAGGGAGAACTGCATTCCATGTTATACTACTGGGGATATCTGGGCCACGGTGCTGAGCCTCAAGGAGATTTATTGTTTATGAGCTCCCATTCATCGCAGTGGCGACAAAATGTTATGTAAACGTTGGTTTGCAAAATATTTCCCTCTCGTGGGTGTCAGTCTTTCCCAGTTGCACACGTTCCACTGACAGTACGCGGAATTTATGTAAGTGAATCGATCCCAGCTGACGGAAATAGGCGAAAGTGACCTTGTTTCGCGAACGTCTGCTTAACAAGACTAGCGTGAATAAATTTGCTAACGAAACTCGTTGAAATTCTACTTTTAGATGAAGGGGGCAGGGGCTTGGACCGGCATACCCTGTGAATTGGTTTGGAATGTAGGAATTCGATCACTGTTAACGTTGAATGATTGAAATTGACATAGTTCTTCGCTATGGGGCGTGAAACATATCCGAGGAAATTGAATCAAACGAATTTCAAAGCACTGGATACATGAAGCTTCTTGCCGCGCGCATGTGTATCAATTTTGTCCCGTTGCTTTTACAACGTACCTACTGCTCGTTCGCTGGAAGAAAAATATTTCTGAAGTAGTAAAATATTTTGTAAGGAAACATTTAGGTATATTTCGTTGTAGAATTTCTCGGAATATCAATGCTACTATTCACTTAACATTCTAAAAAAAAATATTCTACTGATTGCGAGATTTTCTTGGCTTTCAAAAACTTCATTGAATTTTCGATGGAAACTTAGAAATATTAGAGCTGTAGAGCTTAGACCTAAACCAGGATCACGTTCCTCATTGTTAGTAGCAATTCTGGTTAGCCCACAATATGCCCAAGTTGGGAATTAGTTGGCCATCAAAATGCCAACAATAAATGCTACTAGGGTTAGAACAATTGATCTTTAAAAGCTGTTATCCCCGCGAATTCTATACGGGCTTTCACGCCTTGAACACTATTTGCTTATCGTTAGAAGCGCGAGATGCTTCTCGGGAGACAAGCTCCTTTTGGAAACGAAGACTGACAGACATGTTCTTTCACCGATTGCCTCGACGACAATCTTGTTCACCGTTCTGACGTTTATTGTTTCGATTAATGGGGCACCGAGGCCTCAGTCCATGATCGACGTAGCGCAATAATAGGAGACAGCTGTAGCAATTGAATTACACCACCAATGGTGGAAAAGCACGGGAGACCACCGCCTCTGGTTGTGTATTTACCCACTGTTTACCAAGGAAACGTCCTGGCGTTGAACGAGTAATTACCACGGAAACCCGTGATCGTTGAAGAAAAATATTTTTTCGCGGCCATATGCGTGAGAGACCCGATCTCACGCTGCACACGTTAAAGCTCCGATTAGAAAATACAGAAATTTTTCGCGAGATCCTAGTGGGGGTCTCGAAAATTCTAAAAATTCTTGAAACTTCGCAAATTTCATACATTTTGAATATATATTTCAGAATTCCAGGGTTTTGAGAACCTCTGAGACCTTAGAATTAGAAGAATAGATGGCAGACAAGGTCAAACTATTTGGAACAATCGAGAATCCTGAGAACCCGAGACTCTTTAAAAGTTTAAGGTTTGCGGAAGGGAAGAAAGTGAAAAGCTGAAGGTGAACATTCTAGGAATCTAAACGTCTTTAGGGCCAGAAATCCAACCGCTTGAAACTTCTCAGAATCCCGCGATTCTAGGATCACCTAATTAGTAATGGAGGTACGGAAGACTATAAATTCGAGCCAATTCAAACACAAAATTCATTCCGGAGAGTAGAAGCAAAACTTCTGAAACTTTCCAGCAAACCTGAAGCCCCGCCGTTCAAAGCATCTACTTCTCGGGCACAGTTCTCGGAAATTCACCCCTTGGTACCATCCGTCGCGTCGTCCCAATTTTTCCACCCAGCCGCGAGGAGCTACGAAACTCCGCGCGGCTGGGGATGTTGTGACACACTTACATCCCACACATTTTATTAGCAGGGCTTATTAGGTTACCAGATTCATCTCGTAGTGGGTGGATATATAAACTCGATGGTGGGAGAGAGAGAGAGAGAGAGAAAGGGAGAGAGGAGGGCAACGGTTGGAGGACGAGAAAAGGGAGAAACGCAAGGTAGGAGGGCGTAAAGCAGGTGAATCCGGGTCATGCCGGGCCAGGAAGCAGTGACATCGAACCCAACCCAGCCACCCTTCGCCAACTGGGTCACCTTTCACCCTTATTCCCTTCCTGGTGCTCACGATTTCTCGTTTCCGATCGTCTCGTTCCGCAAGAAGAAAATTTTTCTGCAGGTTTTTCTCTCCCCGCTCAACGATCACCTATCCTTTGTGGCTCCGGAGGATGGGCACGTATAAAATCTGCGGAGAAGCGGACGACATAATCGATGATTTACTCGGGACGATCGGCTTTGTTATTTTGAATCGCTGCGAGCGCCAGACGGCCCGGAAATTCGTTCACCCAGCATCCTACCCCCTACCCACCAATTCCACGGGTCACCATTACGATCTTCGTTCTTATAAATTATGCATCGTCACGGCGTATCGCCATTATTCCAGCCTCGTAAATTTTTTACCAAAATTGAATCACAAAAATTCCAAAAGTCGCGGCCTATCGAATGAATCCATCGAAAACCTTGCTTCCACCCAGGATACCTTTAACACGGTTAAACAAAGTCATTATCGCGGCACGGCTTTATAGGGTTGGTGGGTTTTGTTGGTTTTGTCCAGTGATTCGCTGCAGGTATATTTCCTCTCTAAATATGTATTGCGGCGGAATACGGGTTACTGTAATTACATTTTTTCACAGATATATCACTGAATGTTTTCCCTTATAAAATACAGGGAATCGCATGCGGAGTGTGTGGCGCAGGTTTAATATCTTGAATATATTCCATGGATTTTATTAAATTTTTGCCGGTGGCTTTTTCGCTCGGGCGTTCTATAATTTCGGAGACCTGGCGTTTCAGTTTATTCGTACCGCGCGCAACCTGGTGATGTTTTAATTAAAAATCCTATGACGGCCGCGTATCATGTTTACTGTGTTTAATATGAAAGAATCATGGTAGGTTTATAACAGATGTGGAAAAAATGAGGGCGGCAAAGTGATCTTTGCTGCCCGCAACAAGCACAGCCGCCGTAAGTGGAAGCTGCGGGAAATGTTGGAAAACCGTACAATTTCCAATTATATACTACTAAATAAAAAGGCAAAGGAGTGGAAACGAACGTTCGTATGCGTAACCACGGAGTGGCACGGGAAACGAACGGTTCTGTTCCGTTGGTCTTGCCAATGAACGTTTTAATCGTATTAGCACGTGTGCCAACCTAACGGAGTTTCGAACTGTTTTGAATAAATGACTGTTCCTCTCCCGAAAGTATGACACGCGGAAGCCAGTCCCGCGCACCGGGAACTAATTTTACGGTCTAATTCGCAACGCTTTTCCATAACAGAAAAGTCTCCAACATAAATGAATCAATTTCACGCGAGGCTGAAATAATTTGAATTAGTTAATTAATCTTGTCCAACCAGACGCGTATCGTGAGGCAGAGAATGTTTAACAATTTGCAATGATTTAACTAGTTTCACGTGCTGGATGCTTCTGAATGGGTCCACTATTCATTAAGAATGAAACAGTAGTGAACGCACCAAGGGCTGGAACATTAATCGATAAATAACAGAGTAGCTAGAGAAACCAGAGAGGCATCGAGTAATTAATTTAATTGAAAAGCATCGAAGGATAAATTAATTGGTTGAAAGGGGGTCGATATTGAGTTATTGTAAAACTAGTTGCCATGGGACTTGAGTGCAATCTTGCTATGTCTTAAAATGGCAGCTCATTTTCCTGGTAACGTAAACGGTCTCACCGTTCATTGTTCTACTCTACTCGCGGCAACCTTTGCTCCAGGATATCTCAGAGAAACGAGTCAGGATTTCATAAATACGAGATCCTCGCGTTATGTATCGCAGGATAAAATGCTTATTTTTAGTGAAAATTTGCCAATATAGAAATATGGAAAAAAATGTTGCGATTTCGTTTAATTTTAGATTGGCCCCAGGCTGAGAACCGCATGGCACAGCAGTTCACTTGTGAAAGAAAGGTTAGATATCGTGGCGAATCTCATTCATCGCGATTAACTTGATGCGCGAAAGTGTCAGTATTTACATTATCGACGATTTAATCGATAGCAGCGTCCAGACTCCAGCATGCCAGCAAGCTCCGTGTTGCTGTAATTAATACAGTCGTGCGCCGCGGGATTTATCGAAGAAAAGCCCGCGCTGCACGCTCTAGGATTTACCTGAAATTAATCTTGACCTGCCGCCAAACTCGCGTCACGCTTCCTGCCGTACCTAAAACCTTCTGAAACGAGCCGTCTTCCAGTACCGATTGGGCTCGCGTACTTCAAACACGATTCGCTCCTTTAATCCAAAAAGCGCGCTGGACGCGAAACTAGGTAATGAGCCCTTCCTAAACGCGAAAAGAACTTTCCAACAGCGTCGTAATTAATTCCGAAATTCTGAACCACTTTTGGAAACACGATTTATCTTTGAAAATGTAGGTAAAGTGATGGAAAACTGAGGTACTAAGCTTGGGGATGTTGATGGAATGGAGGGGGTAGTTTGTTATAAACTTTTTTCATGACTTCCGCGTGTGGAGCTATGTAAAGCTCGAGACTTATTGGATTTCTTCTTCGTAAATTTTTTGTCATTTTCCCCACGTTTTTCTTTTGCATATTACCGAGGCAGAGAACGTGGGTGGAAGCAAATCGCGTGACGCCGGCTGCAATCTCAATTTCCCTTTAAAATCCACTTAATTCGAGTTTTATTACAGGGACGGCCGGTGTAATCGAGATGCATATCGCGCCACCCATAAAGCGTAATACCTCGACGAGGTGTAATAGCTTTTTATTCTCTCGGAACGAGCGCAACGAACAGTGGTATCGCTTCTTACTTCAACGGGGCAACGAAATTGAATGCAACGAACCTGCTGTTTCCGTAGCACAGTCAAGAGATTGCTATCGCGAGGCAATTCGTTTTGCAATTCGTGTCTATTAACTTTCGCCTCGACGTATGATTTGTCGTATGGTAAAATGTTCCTTTCAGATCGCTTCCTTCAATGTGGATGAAGTTCTCATTGCCAGTTCCCCTATAAAATCAGCATTAAATAAAAGAAGCGTAAGAGTGTCTCCACGCCGTACTCCACGTAAAATCCGAGAAGATCCACTTCGCGTTAAAATGGATCTTAGAGCCGTCGAACGGTGCCCAGAATAATTACGCCGCCACGAAGTATACCCATAATAACGAGAGCAACTTTAACCCGGCCGAATCAGCCAAAGTTCATGATTACAACACAAACAAGCGTCAATTATAATGCAAGGGAAAACTATAGTGATATCAAGGCTCCACGTATTTACGCCCGTAGAAGATGCGCAGAATTTTAAACGCAACACCGTATCAGCAGCTTTCGCATGCCATGGTGAAAACATTTTGCGTACAAATATTCATCCAGGCCGACCCAATTTTGCGACCAGCGATCGCTGCTCGCCAATTACACGCAGCTCCACCGTCGGCGTCTCGTGATCCAGATCCATAATGAAAAGCAGGTAACAAAGTGTGGGAAGCGCAGCTGCACCGGTACAAACCGATGCCCCACTTTTACACAAGGATTTCCATACTAATAACGGGATACTCTTACCGATAACGAGCTCGCCGGGGCATGCATAACGCAGATTACGCGGCTGAATGATTACGAAGGAGCAGCCTCAGGGATCAAGGAACACATCCCTCCAAGAGGCTTGAAATTTTCTTTCTCCACGTACAAGCGAGCAACCACCGACGTTTACGCTGATACTACCAAGCGATCGAGGAAAACTCCGCGCGTTTCCACGGTATTCCCCGGAACGGATCCGTTTCCGGGTCATAAGACAGTAACTGCGTCTTTCAGAGACCTTTCTGGAGTAATCCTCGTGTAAATATGAGAGGAACTGGAATCCTGGGTCCTGATTAAGCTCGGAGATAGATGGATCGAATAATTTTCGAGCGTATTGTTTCGGAGGATATAGAAAACGATTATCTGCGTGGAGAATTGTACGCAGACGATGGAAGCAGCAAGTTCTGACGCGTATTACCATGTTCGACTTGCCCGACCGTTTGCTGACCTATTCTACTAGCTCCGTCGCTCGACTTCTGTTCTACTTGGCTGACTTACGCAGATATATTTTACTTCCTGGTACCAGCGAACCGCGAACGTCGCTTTTATTGTCCGAGAACGTACAATGTTTTTCCGCGTCTTTGTGCAGCTGTTTATTGTGGCAAGCTAATCACCCATACTTCCATTACTCTTCTTTGTTTCGTTTTCATCAAACATTGGAGAATGGGTATTAAGAGCTGAGCAGTTTCGTTACCGTCACGTAGGAATATACGCGTCCGAGTTTTCGGTTCAATCTTCCTTGGGAACATCCTCGCGGGTCCCCCGTTTAGAATCACATTCCCCCGTAATCTGTTTTTCATTTCATTTTACGAGCTTTATCGATGCGCCAAAACCGCTTTAAAACTTGCAGCGTGATCCCGGCTTAATACACCCGCGGCCTCCTCTCTCCCTCCCCGCCGTTTCGTTATCTTCGACACCGTCAGATATAATCCCGCTGGCAATTAACTTATGCAAAATCTACGCCCGCCGAATAACGTGTCTTTCGTGATTTTCTGATCGAAAAAGTCGCCAATGCGTCGCTTTTAATAAAACCAGCCCCTCCCGCAGTCGCCCCCGCGCGGAAAGCAGCTTAGAAGATATCCCGTTCGTCTTGGGGATAACGATCACGTTGGGAGCAATCGTTAATTAATTTCACCCGTTAATTAATCGCTGGAAATCGGAGAATTATGTCGCGTTTCGGGTTGCTGGATTTGCTGGAAACAGCCCACTGTTTCCCCGTCATCGGTGCTCGACCGCTCGGAGGAACTGACGTAAACGTTATTCTTTCCATTAATAAATTGTCCGCCCCAACCCATCGTGCTCTCGTCGATCGTGTTTCGTCTGCTCGCTTTAGTCGCTTATTTCGCGAGCCTGCGAACAACGCCGACAGAACTCTGCCATTAAGCCCGAGGACTAATTAATCCTTTGCGAGTAACGGTTTACGAATCGATTCGAGGGAATCAACGCGATAATCCGGGACTAAATTTCCATTGGTTTCGCGCAACTACTGATTATCAGCTGCTCATAGGACGCGGTACGTAACAGGCGGTGAACTATGGTGAACGGAGGATGGAGATTCTGAGAAAACTAGGGGGGAGGATACGTCTGATTCGGTACGGCGGAGTTCTGACAACGTTGGCCTAATTTCGCAGGAGTTTTTGGGTTCTTCGTGGCATCGTTCCACGTGCGAGCTGGCGCTTACCAATTTCGGGATTTCGTTATCCGTCGACTGCGGTTCTCACAATCAGTTGGTTGTATCAGCTAGCATAATGCAACTACTGGCGCGGGTACATGCTGGCTGATAAGGTATAATTCCGGTGGCGGCCGATACGCGCGCAAAACAGCGTGGCACTCTGTTATCGGTTTATCGTCTAACTGGCGGGGCTCTGTGAATCCGACACGTACAATCTTTGGGGTTTCGTTTATCGATCCTCTCGAGGTTCAGCAGATTTGTCTTATAGGAATTTTGAGGATGAATGGGGACGTGTGGACCGCGCTGGAGCGTTTCTAGTAAATTGGATTTAGTCGAAGGCATTGTTTCCCATAGTAAAGCAGATTGTTGATTGTTCGGGCAACTTAATCCGATTAACTCGCTATGATTCAATTCTCTGATTTTTCGGGAAAGGATTCTGTGCCCCGAAGTAGGATACTTCTGTAATACCCGGAAGCATTAGGATTCAGAATGAATGTTTGCGTAATCAATGTTCGATCTTCCTCTTTATTACTATTCGAAAAAGATACCGTAGAGTAATGTACTTTTCTCTTGTCTCTTTTTCCCTGCTTCCTTTATTTCGGCATTTCTTTCCGCACTTTATTTATACTCCGAATTATGTATTCTTCTCGCGGGAGTGCGGGATTCGTACTTCAAATGAATACAAGGAACGAACCTTATGGATCAGAATTTCTGCACTCGTTGTGACGAGCGTTGTCGGTGTTTGAAATATCGGGCAAAGCATTTTGCACACGCTGTACAAATATTAGGTCATGTAAATTCCCTTTTATCGAGCAGGGGCCAAGCTAAACGTCTCTCGAAATCCTAAGGGTTCCAAAGTTTTGCGTAAAACTTCTCTGTGAGCCGCGGCAGCCGAGGATCCGCGAACTTTCATCTTTTTGCAACCTCTTCTGAGAGGGCTTTCGAAAATTTCGCCAGGCTTAAAATTACCGTTGCTCCACGGACCTTCACGATTTTCCAATCCCTCCAACTTTCCAACAAGGAATATGTTTTCGCCCATAAACTTTCGATGAAAAAACAACTCATTTTCCGACGACCACCCTCGAGTTGCTAATTCCTTTCTTGATCCCTATGAATTTTCAAGTTATTAAGGAAGGAGCTTGGTGTAACTAGCTGAAAATCGAAGCATTTATCGAGAATTTTTATTAAAGAAAGTATTTAATCGATCTTTCTGAAACTTTCAGGATATTGTATTACCAGATTAAGGTAGATAAAAAAGTTTATTAAAAAAGAGCAGCAAATAACAAAGTTATTCGAACTTATGCCCAGTCTGTTGGCGACGCAATTGTTACACTGCGGGCAACGTATAGTGTCTATTATATTCATCTAAAAGCAAAACTCGAACAATTTTTGTTTAGTGTATGAGCGCACGCACAAATCGTATAAATTAATAACTTAAAAGCTGCAACATTGAACAAATAGCAGCCTCTTGAAAAAAAGTTCATTTTTTCCAACGAAATCTTGCCTTAAATGTTTAAATAAAGTTATTTATTTAAACAATATCATTATACCAATAGCTAAGTTGTATAAAGAAAATGTTCAAAAATATCCGTGCACAAGATCAAGTCGATCGGTTGAATATTTTTGGAGTTACATTGTCCGCCAATTGTAAAATCCGCTTTAATTTTTCGAATTTCGTTTTGCGGCTTTGGAGACATATTATCGTGATGTTCAACTATTGATTTATGCAAAAAAAAATCGATTTCTTCGCCCCGCTAAACCAGGCTCCCTCCTTAAGATAATCCAGTTACCAACGATGCAGCAGATAATGTGTCTTTCGGGCAATTAGTTAAATGATAAATTAAAGAAACCGTGAGGGGGATGAAATAATAAATACTCGCATTCGAACGTTGTCTCTCGGAAAGCCACTGCACATTTGCGTAACTAACTTTTCGTTTCAGTGACTTCCGCATCTGAAGATCGGTATCCTCCGTGCCAGATATGCAGAAGCTGTTAAACCAGCTTCTAATAACAATTATAGGGGTAAAGTCGGGACTGGTGCACGTCGAAGGCTTCTTGGTAATCATGAAGGAGACACTCATATTCGCCTCTGGAATATGCAAGAGACGTTGATTGCAAATTGGGGGAGCTCTCAAAGTAGCCAGGATTCGCGGTTAATTCCGAAAGCGTCCGGGTGTAATTTCAGCTGCTCCAAACACGTGACGATATTCGAAGCGATACGAGAAATACGGAATTAATTGAAATTCAAGCGGGTCTCGGGTATGCTAAAAAAAAACGGTACCCCGGTGCCGTGACGCCTGACGATCAGGATCGAGCTTTAATTACATTCTGCGGAACGCTCTAATTGCGTCCGGCATTCTTCACCCGCGGCAAATATATGGAATTTTCCTAAACTGCGTTAACTCGCGGCTTCCAACGGTGTTGCCTGACCATACACTGGCACGTTTCACTTTCCCGCTCCTTTAACTTTGTACTCCACCTAACTATACTCGAGCTCATTTAAGAAGGAACTTAATTCGCGCATGTAGAATGCGATCATTGGCTCCGAGGGAGCGTTTGTTTGTGGTATAGCCAATAGTAACTTGTTTCGTCGCCAACATGTGCAGAACCGATCTAAACTCGTCGATCGGCAAGTTCCTTCTTAAATGAGCTCGAGTATAATCAATTGTCATTCTCCTTTGCACCATTTTATACCGTTTCAACTTTGTAACATCGCATTGCCTGACTATGTACGAACCTTTTCTACTGTTACACATGTGTCCTTTGTCTCGCTCTCTTTGTCTACTACATTTAGACTACCCCTTATCGATTCATGCATCAAATATGTCGTGATATTTGCGGCCCGATGGACCGGAGCGAACCTCGCTTGCGAAAAGTGAGCTAAGTGATTAAAAGGAGTCCGGCATTAAGAGAGCGACGAGGGATCAAGTGAAGAAACCGTGTCTGTTTCGATGACAGACCACCGGCACTCGGTCTAAGTCGACGATATGAAAGGGATTCCGTGGCGACCGGAAGTTGGCCAGAAGCAGGCGAGCCGAAATGAATAATAACGGCAGCGTAGCACGTAGTTTGTCGTCGAAACTAACTAAGGGGTCTCCCGGAGCTCATTTCGCAGCGCACCGCGTAATTTAATTTCCGTGCAGCGATTTCTCCTCCGCGAGTGGATATATCTTGCCTCCCCATCGAAACCAGAGAGCCTCGCAGATTATTATACCCGGCGAGCATCGCGTTTCCCGCTCGAAAATTAATTTCGTCGATTAACCCCGTGAGTTTCGTTCGTTCGTCAGACATTGTGGGTACTCACTGACACTATCTTGCGGAAATGAAGCTTCTCCTTCGCCCTGAGCGCCGATTCCCTCGCAGCCTCCACTACCATGGATAGATCGTCGCAGAGAAAATGCAAGGGAAGAAGTCTGGATATATCGAGGAACCTAGAATCTAGTTTACTGTAGAAAATGGGGCACAGAACGAAGCTGTAGCGAGAGGAGAAAGTACGGACTCGACGGAGTAACTTCTTTTTAATCTCTCGGGGGAGAAAAAATCTGACACAAGGAGAGGGATGGGTATCCCTTTCGAATCGACGACGATACGAAAATTGGATTGTACCACTGGCTGGATGTGCTCGGTGTTACAGCCACCGAAACGTTTTCTCGCGAAAGAGCCTGAACATATAGAAGGGGGGGGGGGGGGCAGGGGAATGAAATTTCCGCGTGAAAGAGAGGAAATCCACTTCCCACAAATCTCGGGCGAGCGTCCGACTGATTCGTTGCCTCCGGGACCGTGAGGATTCGAGGCTTTCTTTCAGATATTTACGTTCCATTTAGGATGTTGCGTGAGAATCCCTCCAAGCTCGAAAACTTGCGAGGATACAGGGACGATCTTTCTCGCGACGGTGAAGATACTTCTGTAATTTCTACCAACGGCGATGTACCTCCTGCAGGCCCGCGAAACTAGATAACGATCTGTCACTGGGACCGAATAATCTTCGCTCAAAGATAAATTAACGAAAAAATGCAGGGGGATCCGGAAGCCGCGGGCGTTGCAAAAGGATCAAAGCTATTGTTCTAGCGGAGCAGCAGGGGGACAAAGAGGAAAAGAAGGGAAGCCACTCCTTTCCAGATTCCGATAAATCACGCCTTTAAATCTCGGATCAAAGCGACTCCCTTTGATTTCGAGTTCACTCTGTCGCGCGGCGAGGGAGGAAAAAGGGAGCAGAGCTTTCACGGGGAATCGAATAATTAAACGAACGAGACCGACAGCCCCTCCAGCCATTCTCCCTCATAGACGATTATCGATTTATTACTTCGTCTGGGAGGCCGGACTCCATTTCCATCGGGATCTCCGAGAACGATTACTGTTGAGGACATCGAATCGAGTTTATGATGCGGGTGGGATTCTCTTGGTAACTTTCGAGAGCCTAGCTTTACTGTGCCTGAAAGGAATCCTTCACTTCTGATTCCACGAACCGCAAAGTTTGATGAGTTTTGTCTAGATTTTGGCATTTCCCCCCCGAAGATTAGAATGCTTTACGAAGTGAAACGCTGATCCCTGAAATCGCGTCTTACAAACTTAATATGTTGGATCCGAGTGGTTTTTTTTTCTGGGATCAGTGTCCCGTTGACAGATATAGTCTGCCGTCCTTCTTCCCATGTCTATCAAGATGCGGACGGAATAAAAAGGAGATTCCGCGGTGAACGTTAGTGTCCCTTGGAGGGTGGATCGCTGCAAAGAGGGCGCTTTTTGCTCTCCAACACCGTTCAATCACGTCTATCGAGAGTCGAACGCACGGGTCACTTGGTCGAGGAGAAATGTTGCGAAGTGTTCCAATTAGGGGCCATTATGGCCACGTTATTAATGACGCTTGGCTTGTGGTTAGGGTAACGCGGTACCACAAAATGCTACGTGTTATTGCAGCAGATTATAGAGCAGCATTACCGTTGGCAACGAGTGTGTCGATGTCAGGTATTCGTAAGCGATTCACTCGCAGATGCGCGCGGTAATTACAGAATAACGTGTTCGATACCACGAGAAACGATTAAAGCCGAAGGATAAACGATAACTCGTCAATTAAGATACGTAAATTTCTTTTTTTTGCAGAATGTCTAACGAAAACGCGCCAGTTTGCGACTACGAGGAATTGGTGGAGCTACCGAAAGCGCGAAATGGCTCGATGTCCGCGAGGAAGCTGACCACGAAGACATCCAAGTCGAAGAGCGGCAAGTCGGAGGCACGAGCCGCCAAGAAGCAGCAGGAGGAGGCTCGCTCGAAGAACAGAATCGCCCCTGATATGGGGAGCAGCAGCTCCGTCGCCGATCAATCCAGGTCGGCCACGAAAACGAAGAAATACGAGAAGAGATTGAATCATTCGGGGAGGACTAGGAGCGCCGACAGAGCAGAATCGCACTACACCTACATTGGTAAAGATTTAATACGCACTCTATCCGGATATGGCTTGCTGCATCCTATTCCAGAGCCATCTTGCCCGGAGATTATCGGAAGTACATTCCAGAGTAGCGATAGTTATCCTCTCTCCGGTTATGCGAGTTACTAACAATAACGACGCAGTTCGCTGGCAGATCCGGCTGCTGACCACTCTACCATCGACTAATTAATTCGCAAACTTTGCTTAAAATTGCATTACCACTGCGCAGATTCGGGCCCCAGCATACGCGGAGGCGGAATTCGCGAGAACACTACACCGGAGGCGTTGTACGCCACGATTCTAGACACGCCGAATGCCAGTACCAACGAAAATAGTCAATTAAACGCGCAAAGTAGATCGCAACCAGTTTACGCCATTCCTTCTATGGTATCTCCGCCGCCCACCTACGATGTAGCCATCTCGAAAACGTGGCAGGTGAGTGGGTTATTAATAATCGTTATTAACGTTACAGCCCTTTCTTGTTAAAATCGCCTGAAACAATGGAGAACGTTCGAGCCGGACAAAAGTACCAAAGAGTGCGGTGTGTCGAGTATTTTGAAGCTTGAATATTTCGAATACTTTAGAATATCTTTATATACTGGATAATGGTTCGTAATTATTATTATTATTATTATATAGACTTTATTACTCGTTAAACAGAAAATATAGTACATAAGGAGAAAGTAAGATATACGAGTAAAGGCGAGCATTCAGACTCGGCTCGCTTTTTTCGAGTACTCGAACAGCTCTAGTTGTCAACTCCCGATCGCACGGGCGTAGAGGAGCAGCTACGGAAATCCAAGTTACAGAGTCACCATTCAAACTCGCCACTTAGGACTTAGCCGAGTAGTATTGGACGTTCTCGGTCAGACACCAGCTAGAACTGCAATCCTGTTAGACAACCACAGTGGTAACGGTTGTTCGTGGTCCGACTTGTCAGACAGTGGCCTGCAATCGACGTGCATCCATGGATTCCCTGTAAACGAACTGACGTTCCCCTAATTGCGCGCTTTAAGCTGCTAATTGCGCGCAGCCATCCGATTCGCGACCGGAACTTCTGGCTTGCGTACCGCGGGGGGCGAGGAATGCTCTTCCCCTTTTGAATTTCCACTATTACTTCAACAATCCCAACTATTCCTACAATTTTCCCGCAATAAGATCAAGAATCCCGCCTCTGCTGACAACTGTGTCACCCTTATAAACGCGCGAGCAATCGTGTAGCGTAGAAAAATATTCGATTACCCTAATTAGCCTGAGGAAAGAAAGGCAGAATACAGACAAAGATCGAGAAGATGCTCATGAATATCCTGACCGTCCACGTGTCTCGGGGAAAGGTCTCTTGCCACGAGGGTGAGAAGGGGTTGGGGCACGGCGAACAACAGTCGAATTCGAACTGGAGAGAAACATTTTGCTCTTGGCTGGCCGTTTTCGCCAGGGCCGCATAGTTTCGCGGCGCCGAGGAGCACATAAATTTTCGTGCCACATCGCGCGACCATCCCTGCGCGAAAAACACCGTTGGTCCCCACTGTCGACCCACTTGAAAGTCTTGGGTAACGACGCCCGGACTCGTCGAATATCGCTGAGCTCGTGCCGTTCCATTCTTACCGCGTTTTATCGGCGCGATTTCACTCCGAAACTTCGTCCACCCACCCCTCCATTGTTTGGAGAGCTTCGAAATTAGCTCGACATCGATCGCCTTCCAAATAACTCGAATGCTTCGGCGAGGAGGCGCGACCCCGAACTTAAAGAAACTCGTTAAGCGGCGCGAGTGCATTTGCGTTGGTAATTTTATAAACGATCCGCTACACCGCTCGGCTCCCCGATTTCCACACGGTGGCTTAATTCAAAGCGAGCGCGATAATCTTCGAGGCAGCAAAGATCAACGACGACATTGGTCGAATG
Source organism: Andrena flavipes (assembly GCA_963971345.1). Taxonomy (NCBI): domain Eukaryota; kingdom Metazoa; phylum Arthropoda; class Insecta; order Hymenoptera; family Andrenidae; genus Andrena; species Andrena flavipes. The sequence continues at coordinate 37,453,479 of OZ020481.1, forward strand.
AAACTGTATAAATCGCACGTGTCGAGAAGTTCGGGTAGATTGATACGGAAACTTTTGAAAGCTCTCTGCCCCCGGGACGAGAAATTTCGACGGAGGTCGTTGTAAAATGCAGGCACGTATTCGCCGCCATTAGAACGGTGATTCAACTTCCTCGTGCATTCTGTTGCACGACTCCGCAACTGTTTCGTTCCCGACCCGCGCACTTTTTCCCCGGCGGGTACGCGAGCGAATTAAATCGCATTCGATCAATGTAACAACGCCAGTTGCAAGCGATAAATCAACATTCCCTTCGACAATGCAGGCAAGAAAGGATTAAATTCCATGGAGCAAATGGCAGCTTCTTACGGCAAAAATGACAGGCTTTATTGCTCCGTTCCTTCTGCCGACGCGCAACAATAGCGAATGCATATTCGACGCAGTAATTGTTGTAAAAATTTTCAACCCCCGTCCCCGAGAGTCTAATAAATTCTGGCTTGAATAAAATACCACGGATTCTTGTCGTTTTATCACTGTGTCTACCAGGCTCTGACTACATTCTCCCAAAAATACAACGCCACGGATTGGCTACCGTTGCTCGAGATATCGATATCAAGGAAAAGATACGAATAAACTGGATACCTAAAGGGTCGCGGAAATGGAACGGAAGCAATTCTATCTTGGTATCGGTCCACCGTGCTCGCAAGAGCGCTAATCTTTTCCGCTGATTTGTCTCCGGGAAATATCCTAGAAAATCCCTCGGATAAATTCTTAACGCGTTTCTTGCGTGCAGAGATAACGGGGGATGCTCGTTTGCACTCGGCTTGCCTCTACGTGGACTGGATTGCTTTGAAAAATGGTGAAAATCGGGCGAATCCTCACCTGTCATTGCGAGAAATGGATGATTTATGTTCAATTCTGCTTGGGGGATGATTTCAAACGAAATTGTTATTTTATTATTGTTTTGAAATTAGATCTTTCATTATTTACTACCTTGTAAGAGGGAAATTAGAAACTTCGCGCTAAAGGGGGGCCAAAATCCTTTTCTCAATTAAACGCTTTACCTATTGTAATTATTTCATAACTAGTTTGCATTCGGAACACTTAGCAACAACTAAAGTTCCCTTTGCAAACGAGCTACAATGCGTACCTTGGCATCGACGAAAACGGAAGTCCATTTATAAGCGACCCAGCATAATGAAATGCTTTCAGTTTCACTTTCCACTGAAACGCCACGCGCAAAGTGAAATTAAAATGTTCGTTGCATTAGCACGGTTCGAAGGAACGCTTTACGGGTAAACGAGCCGTGAAATTCGCTGCCCAAGAAGAAAAAAGGGCATCATCGTCCGAGCGAATAAATCCCGCTTCCGTCGAACGGGCGACAATCGTGTAACCACTTTCGAGTTACTCACTTCAATCTCGTTGAAATTACAGAAAACACCGAGGAAAATAACGGCGAAAAATTTCTCCGAGGTGCTTGAGCCGCTTCCAGGTGGAAATCGAATCGCTGGATACTAATCCCGAAACTCAGTTCCGCCTCTACTTTTTCACATCGACTATATCCCGTCAAGTGTCCATGAAAATTGGCGAAAATGGTGGCAACCACTGTCGCATAGAGTCGGGATTTTCGGTTTCCGAAAACTAAGCGAGCACTTGATGATTGCAAGCAGGTTAATTGGAAGCCAAAGGGCTGGTGAATAGTAGCCAATTTTATGGACGTCTGTGTGAATCAGAGACGATTTCCAAATCAGCGCTTTACTAATTGCGACGAGTGATTTTTAAAGGGAATACAGCGGTAAGAAGTGAAGTAGAATCTTCGTAGTTCCACCTGTCGTAATGATTTGTATCCTCGGTTAAATTAACCGGCACAGACGGCTCAAAGAATCAGAGGGAGGGAATTCTAAAATCCACCGACAATTTCTAAAAGCTCTGGATTTGCACAGTTTACTCTGAGGCTTGAAAAATCCCATTGAATCCTCTAGCCCAACAAAGGACGATGCACTGCGTTACTTTCTCGCCTTCAGCCTCGTTTCGTTTCGTGCCAGACAACGTTGCACGCGCTGGCGAGGCGAATTTTACCGCGTCTCAGCGCCAAACGAGGAAGGACGCGTTCGTCGAGCGAAACGTTTTCGCTTAAAAGCTCCGCGGGTCTGGTCGAGCTCGTGTTTTTCATCGTACGCCGCGGCCTGGCGAATCAATCTGAAAAATGGTGCTCGGGGCCTCGAAAGGCACGTTGGATTTCCGCAACATTTCCTCGTTAATTAAAGTCTCGTTGGTGTAATAAGGTAAATACGCTTTCAATGAACGCAAAACGCCCGAGCCGGCGCTCATTACTACTCGCGCCAGCTTTCTGGCAGCTTGTAAAACTTAGACCCCATTTCATGGCGACGGATGAATGAGTCGTTGAGACCTGACGGCGATCTGCAATGACACTAATTTGGCCCTTCGACTGGCTGAGGATTCCTGGCGAAGAATAATTGTAGTGGAGATACAATACCGGTGCGAGAAGAATGAGCTCCATTGTGAAGTGTGAATCGAAGCATCTAAGTAGTAGTATCTAATCTTTCGATGCAAAGTTGTTTCGTTTGGATAGGAATATTTTTTCCATTTCAATACAATTCAAACATTGCGTTTCCTAGAACACTTTGCTCGGAGCCAATCAAATTTAATCAACTCAAAAATACAGAACGTTAAAGGAATATGGTCAATCATGTTTCACTTTCGCGATTGATTGCGAAAAAATACATTTGATCCGATCGATAATTGCGATAAGCGTTTAATTAAACACGAGAATTGGTGTAGCGGTCAGTAATTGATTCTGCTCGGAAAGTAGATTAGAAATCTACTGCTATATGACGTTTAATTTCACGAAACGAATTTGATAAATATAATTACTGGTACAGTACCCGAACGTCGAAAGTCGCTGAGACTTTTCCGTGTATAACGGAACAGTGGAAATTGAACGTAAGAGTCCCAGAAACGTCAGTTATCGTTGCCTCGGGATGCACGTCTCGGAGAAGTATATCGAGATGAATATTGGAATCATAAAATACTTTCAAGTAATGCGTAAAAACATCGATGCATCAAAACTTCGCTTCGAATTTCGTAAAGAGTTTCACCATCGAAGCGAGTGTAACTAAGCGAAGTGGTCGAAAGGTGTACAAAAAGCACGGGGCGTCTCAGTGGCGCGTTGCAAAACGTCCTTTTGCGTCTCAAGTAATTGGCCCCGGTTCAAATTTCCATCCGCCCCCGAAAACACTCCCTTCGATTTCTGCAATGCGTCACGGATCCGAAACTACGATGTTCCTGCACTCATGGGTTTAATACAGAAGATGAGAAACTCGCTAATTAGGTACCTCATGCTCGTCTCCCCGCGATCAGTTCCACTTGAAACGTTCCCTATAACTCGAATTTCCAATATCGTTGGCGGACGATCAAATTCCCTGGGCAAGATTAAACAATATTTCCCGTCAAACTTCCTCCAGTAGCAATTAGTTAAACTTGGGTAAAGCCCCTAGGCGGCGTTCAGCCAAATCTAAAGATTAAACAAAGTAAATCATCGGTTGCGTTCCTAACGTCCAACAGAATAATTCACATCATCTCGGCTTCCCAGCTTCCGATATTCCGGCAATTCCGCCAATTACGCAATATATAATATAATGAATGCCGATCCTGTCTAGCTTGTTATCGAATTATTTCCTTCGACAATCAGATTCGAGGGAGCCCCTACAAATCCCTCCACCATGCCAGCGACGTGAACTCTACCACTGGATTTCCCATTAGAGATACTTGAATAAAGATGCACCGCGATGTCTGATAGGAGGGATCAGTCGATCTCTGAGAACACAGGGAGTTCTTCGATCTCTCAGACCAGAAGGTATCCTTCGATCTCTGAGAACAGAGGGAATCCTTCGATCTCTGAGAACAGGGAATCCTTCGATCTTTGAGAACGGATTGAATTCCTGGATGCCTGAGAGCAGAAGAAATACAACGTTTTCTGAAAGCCGAGGGAATACTTCGACATCCGACGATCTCACCGTGGTCTCTGTTTACAGACCGGCTTGCCACCGACATACGAAGAGTACCTTTATCACAAATGCGCCCTGATATCGCGGTCTCACACTCCTCCGCCGCCCTGGTCGGACTCGACGACGACGACCGCGCAATCGACGTTCACCGCCCAAGCGCGCCGCGATCTGCTGGCCAGCCACCCAGAGCTCAGAGAGTATCTGGCACAATTATCGTTGTCTCAGAACAACGACCGATCAGCCGGTCATCACCACCATCACATCACGCAGGGCGCCGTCCTCAAGGACAGCAGCTACCTGTCTAACCAACAGCACTTCAGGGAGCAACAAATCGGGACGCATCAGCGCGCGCGAGCAATGCCTCCCAGGTGAGTATCGATGCTTCTTTCGAAAGGGAAGGGAACGTTCTTCCGTGGCTCTAGACAAGCCTTCAAATAATTTAAATGGTCGTTTTGGGCGACCACGTGTGTACGACACCCTCGGGAGCCGTTAGGGGCGAGGTTCGCTCCGTTACGATTACCGGAGGCAGGTTTTTATCAATTGGAACCGCGAAGAGATTCACACTGTCCCACCAATTCCTGTTTCGCTCTGTGAAATTTAATTCGAGGCGGACAGCCCCGGCGGGTTCTCGTTTACGGAATTCACAGTGGGGCAGAGTTGGGCATTATACGACTAAATTTTTAATCGACTAAATTTGTATTCGTTATTTTCGAATAATTTCTTTTCATTAGAAATTTTTAGTCGAGATCATTACTTAGTCGAGATCAGTCGAATAAAAATTTAGTCAACTAATGCCCAACTCTGCAATATTGTATAATAAAATGAAGTATAATAAAATGAAAATAAAGGAACAGCGAAGCATTAATCGATTCTACCGGTGATTTCAGATCTCAAAGCGAGAGTCGAGTGCCGCAGCAGAGAGCCGCGACCATGTACGACGACGGCGCGTTCTGCATGGAAACGACCGCGTTGCAATCGGCGTTCGAGAATGGGATATCCCTGTGCAGTCTGATGTAAGTTGGCTGAGGGTACGAGCAACAGAAACGGGGCAGAGGAGGACTTCCACTGGTCCAGGAAAATTCCATAAGACAGCGTCGTTTCTTTTCGCGGTCGCTCGATAAAGGAAAATCTTGTTGCGGACGCAACAAAGGCGGGCAAAGGTCCCGACAACAAATTCACAATCGACTTTGATACGATCGATCTCGGCCCATACTCCCATCCCACTCTCCTCCAATCCCTCCCTATTTTAGTCGATACAAGTGAAAGGCGAAAGCCCAGAACGCGAAACGACCGACAATTAAGAATGGCACTTGGATTCCACGTGGAGAAAACGACGAGTCGATGATCTTCGACGGGAAACATCGAAAGTACGGCGAGGCACTCGAATATTCCTCGGTACGCCGGATATCCGAAACTTCTCAGACAGAAATTTTTAAAGTTTCCCAGGTGTGCTCGCTGGCCTCGAGCACCAGCAGCGAAAAACTTCCACGAAACGACGAGGAACCCGTCGGTTTCGCCGCGAGAAATCCTGGATTCGACGAACTTTCGGGAATCTTCGAACCGCGTCGAGATTTTTAACAAGTCTCGACGGCTCTGAAAATTTTCGGGTCGTCTACAAGCATTTGCGGAGCCGTCGAGGTCCGTTGAATGCCTAAGTCATTCGCACAAATCTGTCAAGAGATTATTCTACCATTCGAATACAGTTTTCATTGGGGGAATGCCGATTTTTCGGACGATTCAACGACATATTGTTTAGGGGTTAGGGGTGCTAGAATGTGCGGGTGAAATTTTATTCATTACTAACAAATTCGTTGAGCTCCGTTGAAGAATAAGCGATCTTATTTCTCCGCTATGTAGCTCCGCGAACTGTAAGCGAGATATATTTCGAATTGCCTTCGTCCTTCCTGGCTGGTCCAGGTCCTGAACGCCTAACTGAAGGAGAGAACATAGGAGAAAGTTCTACGTCAGATTATTACTTAATTTGGTTTCTGTCGAAATTAGTGGCAGTGGGTATGTCGTGTATCAGAAAGTGCATATTTAGGCCTAAAAGAGGTTCATAGGATTCGTTTTCTTTTCTACTAGAAACACCAGAGAATTCGATGGACTTATAGTTTTTGTACGTTCAATGTATATAATTTATGCCATGTACATGGTAGAACGTTTATATGAATGTTTCATGCGATTTCACAATAATTCTGGTGTTTAATTAGCTAATGTTTGTGCAGCATATGTAATTTCATATCGATGCACTTGCTCTATTGCGTACGAATACGTGAAATGGTTCATGTTAATGGACTTGCCTATATATCTCGAGTATTCCGTTGAAGATTTACGCCCGTATTATTGAATGCTATGGAGTTTTCGAAAAGAGAGGAATTCAGTAGTGAAATAACCGTAAATTTTAGAAAATTTCTCTCCGCTTGTTCAAAGACAAGTATGTAATTTATTTCACAATGAATCCAAAGTGTTTGAACTGAGCTTCAATCAGTCGTATTCTTTCGATCCCGAAATTCACATTCTTCGTTTAATGAGACAATCGTAATCTGTCTTCTCGAAAGGAACAATATATTTCTGAGGAAAAGAATTCGAAACTTGCCGTGAATCCAAGCTCTGATTACGAATGAACACGTAATTCTGGAAGTGAAATCTTCGACGATCATCGAACGAAATCGCGATCGTCTTGAAATGGAATTAAAGTTCGTGCTCGCGTGCCGACGCTCTAATTAATTAATAAGTGAAGCAAAAGGAACTTAAGGCTATACCCTGTGTTCACTACGAAATACATTAATTGTCATCAAACTAAGTTTTGGATACGTGACACATGATCGAATCTTTTTCTAATCCTTTCCTCCTCGGACTTTTTATTGTTACTCCATCAGCTTATTCTTTCTTGCGTTAAACGAAACGGTGAACGAACCAAACATTCTGCTCGTTTTGAACGATCGAAACGGGACCGGCAGATTCGGTTCTGCAGCAATGCCGCTAACGAAATCTTTATTTTTCTCACTGAAACGTTTCATACAAGCAAATGTTGTAGTTTATTCTAGCTGCCGTACGATTTAAGGATATCTAATGGGTGTCTAACCGAATAATATATGATATCGTACCTCTATAGAGGGTAGGGAGGCAAATTAATATTTACTGTCCTATTGTATATAAATGTAATTAAGTATAAAGCAAGTGGAGATATAGTTAGTTGGATCAGTTTGATTCTGTAATACGTATCTTTAAGTTTTGTCTTGTTACCTGATTTTATTTCGTGTTATTTTTTTAATAGTATTTCCAAATCAAATAGTATACTTTGGTTCTTTTTAATCCTGAGAGCTAAATACTTTCTCTAATTTTAATACTCAGTACAGAATACATATGCACTCGTTGATTTCGAAAGTATGATTCGTACACTTGCGTATATGATATATATATATATATATATATATATATATATATATATATATATATATGTGTGTGTAGCCTGATGTGTCCACTAAGTATTCGTCAATGAAGATAAATTTAACGAGTCACTGGCTGAATGTTAACAAACAAATACAAGAGAGTACCAGTTATCTAGACGAATGGAAACTGGAAAATATCTTACGAAGTTGACTTATTTTCTTTAATTTAATTAAGATTTGGTCAAGAAGTCGTAATATGATATCCTGTTAGAATTAATTCCTTCTGGTCCCTTAGATTAATCCCTAATATTATACGCTTACCACTATTCTGTTATAATTTTCCTTCTATTTCGAGCACAAGTGTACCTAATTACACGCCCACGCAATCGAATTCTGGATAACTGGCACTCTATCGTATCTACAAATTAACGAGACCTTCGTTATCTAAATATTCAGATGAACACATACACACGCGCACGAGTATTGACTAATCATTTCAATTAAGAATCGAAGCATCAATTTTTCTACGCGAATCGCTTCGAGGCCGTTCCCACGAGATACGTTAAAACGACGAGCGAGATCGTGGTGTGGCCCGGACGCGATTAATTGCCGCCAACTGTAATCGTAATTTTAATCGTAATCACAGCAATTAACCGTGTGAAATTATCGAGCCATTCAATATACCGTGCTAGGCGATAGGTATATTGTAATCGAACGACTACGCCCGCTGTAGGCGGCGATCTATGAGATAGGCTGTCCTAACGATATACAAAACAGAAAGTAGCATGTAAAGTATCGGTGTTTAAAGCGTGTTAAACGTAAGATACAGTACGATCATCCGCGTTGGCACTTTCTAGAGCAGCGTTTCGAATTAAGTGTAATTAGACGACGGTGCCCGTCGATTAGAGACTTCGAGTGTACACTCTATCATGCTTCCATAAAGCATTCCATATTAAACCTATATGTATTAATATTCGGTGTTGTTCGTTAACACAGAGAATGCTGTTTTTGAATTCTTTAAGTCTTCTCTTAAGCCTCCCCGAAATTTTCTACGACCTTTAGGATATATTTGAAATAATACGAATTAGCTGCATCAGAGAACCAAAATTTCCACTTTGTATGGAAATCATAGCTTTAATTTGGCAGATCGAAACACAGCACTTCCAGACAACTTTTCTAAATTTCTTTTCGTCCGAACTGATATCATCCTCCAGATTCAAAATGCGTTCTGTGAACAGCCACTGAATTTCCACAATTGTTTCGAATCGTTGAGTTTCGCCAGATAAATGTACGATATTCATTAAGGATGTATGAAACGTTATTCACAATTGTATATAATAACGATTATCATTGTTTCGTGGAGGATCTACCATAAACAGCGAATAACTTGACTATATAGTTTTCCTATTGGATAAACGCGAGCGAGATGAACAATTGAACCGTGTTTTATTTTCTGCAGTGGACCATCTATGAAATTATAAAGATGCGAGAGCGTCACGATGCCACTCGACGACGTTTCGTCTTGATTCGATAATCATTGAATAATTCCCAAAAAATTGAAGAAAATTCTACGGCTCGATGGGAGCCGCGAATAATACTGTGTAAATGAGCGTAATTTTATGTTAACTCGTAGCGCAATTAATATGTTAATAAACCCCTGACTGGTTAATGGCCGCAATCTCCCCACGTGACAGGGGTCTTTACGAAACTCACGGCGGAATAATTCGTCGTATCCTGAGATGTAATTCTCAGGTGCAGCAATTAAACGAGTCGTGGGATTATTGTAACTCGAATCGCTCCAGAAGTATAAGAATTAATGGAACGGATACTTGTCTAAGACAAAGTCGACATAAGGCAGTATACATTAATGTTGCGAAGACGGAATCGTGTAGATTAGAATTTGGGATGCTTACCCTGTTTAAACTATCTGACGTTAAAGAATTTCGTCGAGTTTCACGCCAATGCAAAACACACGTGATTCTCCTGTTCGCTGTCCACCTCGCTTTCAACCACTTTAATGTTCGTTAACTGGCGAATTTTAACTTTCGAAGCCGATCAAAGGGAATAGAGAATAGAGAATAGTGGCTGAAAGGAGTGGTCGCGCTTTTCGCGGTAAGAATTCAGTAAAGTGTGACATGGAAAAGAAAACATACCGAATAGAGATTATCGATCTCTATTCTCGATGGTCGAGCATAGACTATCCGAAATTTCAACATCGAAGGCTTTGATGGTTGATTGTTCCTACACCGTCTGAGGATCAGAAAACCGAGGTTTCCACACCATTCCCTATTTCCCATTTTTAAAAAATGATACGTTTCTCACGTATAAATCACAGCGACAGGAAAATCACTTTGCGAGCTGACGTATGTCTAAGCGCACACGACCGATCGTTTAAACGACGAGGGATAATAAATATAAAAGTATGTGTAACAGTGACTAGCTTCCACCGTAGATATCGAGGGGAATGAGATTTCCTGGATCCAGGACTGTAGACCCTCTTGCACGACGATTTGCGTGAAAGTTGATGCAAATGAATGTCTTCTGAAAGCTACTCGGAAGAGATCTTACTCCCGAGTCACACGAGACAGGAATAAGACACTGCTGCGCTTGCAGCCGTTCGAAAGCTGATGTAACTGTCGATGATTTGGTAATTAAATTAATCTCCCAAAGAGATTGAAACGGGGAAAGAATCGCCGCGGTGGAACAGATGAGAAATGAAAGAAAGTAGCATTGTAAGAGAAATCTACGATGGTATCTTGTAGAATCAGTATTACGACATAGAAATATTTTTCTCATCATCGTGTATCTCGTGTATTATTTTCAATGAATGTCGTTGACTTTTTCCTGCCGTCGAGCCCAATGACACGTATGTAATAGATATTAAGAAACGGAGAAGATGAAACGGTTCGCGAATAACGAGAAACTAATCGTGATGTTCCATCGGTGCCGGAGGAACTAAAACGTTGAATTGCTGTCATATTGTATGTTGTGTATATTATGAATGTTTAGAGGACCAAGAAATATACTGTACCGGTGTAAAATACGTTTTGTAATTTCTACAAACCACCCACTTAAATATTACAATTCCTCCCCCGCGCTTCCACATAAACGTAAACATCTATCTAAGCATTCACAGAAACTGTTTCTCATGGAAATATAAAGTCTTCCAGAGCGCTGCAATAAATTCTTACCTATTAACAGTTATAATACCATTCTTCCGCACTTATTACATTCTTAAGAGTAATAGTACTAAGTAATAATAAAGTCCACAGAAGATTTCAGCACAGTCAAAGTAGATTGAAACTCCAAAAGGAAAAAACCAGTTCGCTTCCACCGGATCGTTACACAACAAAGGAGCGGGAGTACGATCTGGCGGGCTAAAAGCCTGCAACCTTGACGCCGTCGGGAACGCGGAAGATCCTCTCTTCCGGCGGAAGTTCACCGATGAGGTACCTTTCCAGGCTCCGTCGTGCAGCCCTCGAGTGTCCAGTGCCAATGAAGGCCAACGTAGCATCTCTGCCAGCGTACTCCAGGATAACGTCTGAGCCACCTGGATGATTTCTCAAAAAGTCTGTGCAGTCGTAAACGAAATCGTAGACCACCACCCAGCAATCATCCGAGGTATCGTGCCAAGCGACTGCGTCCATATTAATCGTTCGCAGCTCCTTCGATTTTTCCTTCTCCACAATACTCTCATGTGCTAAGTTCAGGAAAGACCCTTGGGAGTGCGTCGGGTCACTCAGATCGAGAGATCGAACGGTCAGACTCAACATGTCCATCTTATCAATCGAGACACTGTCGCTGGTTCTGAAATTAAACGGAGTGTGTAAGTAGTTCTGCGTCGTCGAATTGCCACGCCAATGAATGACTGCGATTGGAACAGATGATACAGATTCGTTGGCAGTTTACATCACCGAGTTGATCTTCGGTGTTGCAAGATGACATTCAGCCTGACAAGCGCACACGCCACGCGCGTGTGGAATTTTGTGGGGGTAATAACGAGAAGTTTTACGCGGAAATAGATAACGGCAATCCCCAGATTATAATTAGAAAAATGTTAAATTGCGTTTAACTTGGTCAATGAAACGATGACTATTCCGATTAGCCTTATTCGAGCGTACGACACCGGGTGTTAGAAAAGTGTTCGTCTATTCTCACTTGATTAGCAGACCTTCGAGACACGTGGTTCTCGGACAGAGCTCTAAATCGGCTTCTTCATGGATGATTGATTAACCCGGCAGTGCACACCTGGGGATCTACTAGACCCCCAACCGTAGAAAATCTTATCGCACTCTGTTGTTTCTTTAGCAATGGGGTTGACACTCAATCTAGCTTCCAGATACATTGCTTGCATTTAGTATATTTAATAAAAAAAATGAATCGTGTGTTTATTAATATTTTCGCCGTATACTATGGAGTAATGTCAATGTTTGTTTAGATCTGTATTGTTTGAGTGTTAAGAAAGAGACGTAAACGCAAAGATTTTTCTACATCGTGGTCGATCAATGTTACTTTTTACCGGGAGTCCAGGAGCACTCCACGTTGATACTTGTGTTTCAAAAGTCCACCTATACACTGCCGGGTTTAAAGATCAGTAATTTGTATTACCGTAACGAGACTATTATCACGCACAATATGTCAAGGAAATGTGAATTCACTTGTTACTACTAAACCAAGCACACAGAACCACGCGTCAACAGATCTCCGATGGAAAAGTCAATCGTGACCAATTACTTTTGCTCGATCTCGCGGTTCTCCTCCATTTTCCTAGATACTCTAGCTACCTGCAGCGTTCTACCTGAAGGGACATTGCGCGAAGCACTGAACAGCACCGAGAAATCAATTCTCACCCGTAGAAAGGAAAATAATTCTATTACCGGTTGAAACCCGATGCGTGCTGGCAAGGTGTTCCCCTGGACACGCACTATCTTTGTAATCCGACGCTATTGCCAGTCTGGAGTTACAGTTGCATCGTTATTTAAAAGTGGGTGGAACCTCCTCGATGATTCTTCGATTCCTCTTTCCAACGGTTTAATCACGATCGATCCACGAACGACTGGTTTCGGTCATCGATAATCATTTCCATTTAGTAGCATTCTACTCCATCGTTGCTATATTGTACAGCTGTTCCGTAACTGGACTTACGCGCTCTGGCGATTTTTAGCGAGCTCGAAAATTGACACGGTTCTCTGTACCACGATATACTGGTATCCACACGCGGAATTCATTCCGTGAAAAACATATTATTTCGGCGTTACCAATGCATTGTTTGCTCATTGCTAGAGATACGTTTCATTTCAGTCATTTTGCGTCATCAGCCGCGTAGCGATTAACAAATTATTGCTTACACGATTGAGCTCGGTGGAGGATAGGATCCAATGAAATGTAATTGTAGAATGAGGAAATGTGAACGTATGAATGGATAAGAATAATTAGCTGCGGTGAAACGATTTGTCGATTAAAGAGGATTATTATAGAGAATTTAGATAGTTCTTGCACAATACTCGATAGACAGTTAGCTGCTTCTTTCACAAATAATAATTCACTGTTAAGGAAGCACTATATAATAGAACACTCTGATTACGATTGGGAAAATCGTGACACAACAGTGGCGCTCCGAAGAGAAACAAATCGATACTGCGATCACTTCTTAATGAAAAGAGACGCGATCGATGCTTCTGTTGTTTGTTTTGAAATTCATTATCGCAATAACAGTTTCTTGTTCATTTATTGGACGTTTCTTTTTCCAACTGCTATGACTTGATCTTCCAAACGCTCTCATAAAACATAATGGGCAACGTTGTCTAGTGCGTCAAGGTACGCAATTCGTGGTTTCCAAAATTGCGAAAATTGCAAAACCACGTATTTGGAGGTCAAGGGGAGATTTTTCCAATGATGGACTTATATTATTCATTGTGTGGGCAAGTATTGCGACTTGCGAAACGGAATCAAGCGAAAGCCTACGACCTAGGTTAAGGGCCCAGATCGAGCGAAACTTACCTTCGGTGAGTTTCGTTCGGTCTCGGCAGCTAATCAGAATTTTATTTGTTTTCAGAAAGGTATTTCGTCGATGGTGTTGCTTGATTTATTCGATTTTGTGTATTTCGTCATTGGTTTTGCGTGATTTATTTTATTTCATGTGTTGTATTTTATTATGATTATTTAATTTCCTTCAAGGCTAGTCTCACTGTTACTAACATAACGTAGTTGATTGTTTCAGCTTTCAAGTTTCAGCTATTCGCGGTGAAGAGACTTAATAAAATAATATTATTTAAAAATAAAAGTGGTAGTGAAACGTGATAGTGAACAGTGGTAGTAAAAGAAGACATCTAAGGAAGCCTAGGTTGATTTACTCTAACAGAATCATTTGTAAATCGCGGGTTTCGAATGATCTAGTTTTACACGTGTTGAATTCTAATTCCTACCACGCGTAGCGTTACAATCTGTTTCGAAGACTTCACCGGTAACGTTGAATGCGACACTAAAATGGTAAGGGGGTCCTAGGACCCCCCAAACCGGTGACAGAAAAATGCTCGAAAACCAGTAGTTGTTTCAAAATATCGATACTTCAGAACGGTGACACTGAAGATAATAGGATGAGAGGTCTATTCGATACCTGGCCTGTGATTGAATATACCGAACGTTCAATACATTTCTCTGTCCGGTAATTGTTGGGGCCTGGTTCTTCTTTTTAAAGGACTAGATTTTACTGTAAATTTCTGTTTTGACGGTAAGAGAATTCTCGAGTCAAATCTGGGCATATACCGTCAACACAGAACAGTAAAAATCTAGAGCTCACAAGTCCCCTTACCATTTTCGCGTCACAACCAACGTTATCGATTCAGTCTAAAATAAGGTTGCAATGCTACGAGTGATAGGAATTAAAAATAAATCTTGTCGAAATCATTTAAAATCTAAAACGGTCTGAATGTTACCACTAATTTTAAGAAACGTGTTGCATAATTCCATTTACATATAGATTTTATCTGTCCTATACTTCGACGATGGTTTTAATCGTGTTGAATTCTAATTCCTACCACGCGTAGCGTTACAACCTGTTTCGAGACTTCATCGGTAACGTTGCATGTCACATTAAAATGGTAATGCTGTCCCAGGACTCCATACACCTGTGACAGAAAAATGCACTGTGTGCCTATTCTATATCTCGTCTGTTCTTGTACCCGCTTGTATCAACGCCCGCTAATAGTCGACATTTCAGTTTCCGCACAGACGAGTATACCTCGTTTGTGGTTCCCGTGACTCGAACCCCTACGATATGTTACCTTCTCTGTGGAATTGCAAACTATTTATTCAAAATTTTTTCTTCGATGAGAAAAAATTTAAGAATAAAAACTAAATTCGTATAGCTTATGGATTCAGTTGTATAAAGCATAAAATAGGCCACGAAATGGTACCAGAATTGGAAGAAATTACAAATTACGTTTAAACAAAATAGTCATTCGACTCGGTTTAAAATCTGATTTATAATTTTCACGAGAAAGGGGAAATTACTGTTAGGTAAAATGTACTTGAAATGTTCCGCAAAGGGGACGAAAGAGTATCATGTGACCCCCTTTCCCTTGTCAACAATAAAATCTATTGAATTTTACGAAGCATATTACAGAAGTGGTTGCCTTCGATTTTCCAGTAAACGGTGCCGCACCTCGATTTTCCGACCAGTGCGCACATATTCTACCCTACATTCGAAATATGTACTACATAGGTTACGCGACATGTATGTAAACGCGTTCCACCGTCTCCCCCATTGTATATTCTTATTTATATACAATACGTAACTTAGGGGAGGCATTTTCCTCGAGACTAAAATCTTATTTTACTTCACGAAACACATACAATAAAATGCAGTAGCCTGTTTCTTAAGCAGAAGAAGCTTACGCTTCACTCGACTTAAAGAGAATTCTCATCCCTTACATTTAGAAGTATCCACGATTTACAGTTATCCCTCAGAAGGTACATAAATCTATCTTGTATCTTGTTATATATTTTGACAAAAATAGTTAACACCCACTATATCCGAAAGGTTTCTCAAAACTCCAGAAACCCGTCTAAAAAATAAATTTCCTCAAGAAATCTAACCGTCTAATTTCCCCCAGAATCACATCGAGGTAGTATCACCCTGCATCCCATTAATTTCTATCCGTTCCCGCTATACAGTCAACTGATGCATCACGAGACTGTCCACACTAAACAGAGCCAAATGAATTTGCCCGACGGGCGTCCAAGAAGCAAAAGGCTCTCGCACAAACCTCGGAGGATCGCAGGACGCGTCTTGACGCGACGCCGATCATTCGAGCGAATCCCGCCCGAGGCGTACGGCACGAGCAGCGAGTCGCGGCCATCGGTATCGAACAGCGCATGTCTCCTAGAGAGCGGTCGACGAGAGGCGCCACGACGCCGGCGTCGCACGGCGTCGAGGGCAGCGCCGACGTCGACGTACGACGGGCTGGATAGTCGCAATCATGCCACCACCCTGACGCACGTCCCCGTATCCACGGTGCGTATACGTCGACGACGCAACGGGAAAGCGACGCGAACCTCCGCGAGGAGAACGAACAACAATACCTAGAAACGTCGCGGCAGGTGCGAGCGTGGAAGGGATCGAACGTGCCCGAGGGGAACGAGCGAAGGAGGAGCGCTGAACTAGCGAAGACCAAGCGACGAGGGCACCGCGAACGATCGGGAAGCGTTGGAACCGGGGTGACACCGGTGAAACGCTCGTCCGAGGAGCAGGAGTAAGGGATCGACGCGTCGTCCACGGTGGACCCCCTCGATGCCTAAGCGTCGGGACGCTGCATCACGGCCACGGTACACCGTCGTCCTCGGCGACCAGCTAGAGCTACATAGAGCGATATAGTATCAATGAATGTGCGTCTGGCTGCTGTGAGTGCGTGTGCCTGGTGCAGGGGGTTGCATGCGTGAATGCGGTGTGGCGCAGCTGCGTGGTGCATCGACAAGTGTCGCGCGCGGCCCAGATGCACGTGTGCGGAAAAACGCGTGCCCCTGTCTCTCTGAGCGGAGGCAGCAGTGCGGTAACGTGCAACGACACAGAGTGTTGTCCCGAGTCGCACGTGTCACGAGCCGCGGATCGATCGGCCGGAAGTGTGAACCGTGCGAGCTCTGGAGCGGTGCTCTAGGTGGAGGGTCTGCAAGGTGTCCTCCTCTTTCACTCGGGGGAGGAGGCATCATCGTCAGTACGTCAGTGCAAGGATCCCGCGAGCCTGGATCTTCCTTCTCCGGTGACAGGAGCGCTTCGATCGCTCTCACGCCATCCTCCCTAGCGGTGTTTGCCTCTATTTCCGTGTGTTTGCTTTGCTCGTGCTTGCAGCTTCGCTCGGTATACCGTACCGAGATTTTTACGGAGTATTTTTGGGACCGGCCAGTAGGTATATCGGCTGGCTGCTCAATGAATGGGAAACGGTTTGCCACGCTCGACGTGGTATCTTGTTGGCGGCACGATAACTCGAGTGGTTCCCCGATGTCTGTTCGCCTTCCCGATACGATTTTTCGTCTCGGCAGTTCGGAAAGATTTCGGAGTTGCCTCGAGTTACGCGTTCTCTACCGTAATACTTGGAATGCCAGTTGCATCTGTTTTCCCGCGTCACGGACCCGCGATCACGCGCCGCAGGCAGCTACGGCCAGCCATCGACACGAACGGCCCACGATGACACAACTTATTACCTACGTGCACCCCGCGATTCGCGGCCACGATGCAGCCGGGCGCGTATGCAGGTGCAAGAGGCATGCGTGGAACGAGGGCGTCGGACGTTCGGTCTCGGGCTTTAATATCTTGGTCGGTCAGCCAAGCGGGGAATTGTTGACGAATCGAAGGGAAACTGGGTCCTCGGATTCTTTCAGCGAGCGGAGAGCGCAGAAACGCGCGCTTCGGACGCTGGCACTCGAGACCGCGTTTCAAGACCGAACATCCACACGGGAGTTATTTTAATAATGAGGGTGTACCGGCGCTTTGTAGCCTCCTTTCTTTTCCCCCTCGCCGCCTCGGAGAGCGTGTGAGCATCGGGGAACGCGTGATCGTTTCTCGTTCTTGCGTGTAACAATAAAACGGGGATCGATTAATTGATTTTTCTTATATAAAATAGAGGTGGACGCGCGCAGACCGGGCGAGAACGGCACGTTCCAATAAAACGCGATTCTTCGAGCATCGAGGTATTGTCTGCGGTTAGGATCGTTGACACTAAGCGTTCCCATTGGTCGGATAGTAACTGTAATAGATTCAAGGAAAGCCTACTTCTCGCCGGGAGAGAAAAGTAACTGACCGACATCGCTGCGCCGCATGTGCAGCATCAAAAATGCAGCCCCATGCACCGTCTATAGACGCGCCGCGCCGTTTCGCAAGCGGTT
The DNA here is from genome assembly GCA_963971345.1 of Andrena flavipes. Classification (NCBI taxonomy): domain Eukaryota; kingdom Metazoa; phylum Arthropoda; class Insecta; order Hymenoptera; family Andrenidae; genus Andrena; species Andrena flavipes. The sequence goes on from OZ020481.1 coordinate 37,471,255, forward strand.
TCCCTTCGTCGATCGAACTTTTATCTAGCGCGTGGAACCGCGCTTCGAGCCGGATTCAACGTAGCAGTGAAAAGTGGAGCCTCGATTTCCCCCTTTACGAATCATTTAGACAGGGATCTGATTCTAAGAGAGATATTGAAACAGGGAGAAGGGATAGGTGTACGGGGTACCCTGAAAGGGGGTCGAACATACAATTCTCATTCTGCCTCTGACTCCCTAGAAATCCTCATCAACGTTCAATTCGTGCTCGCTCGTTCGTAAACGAGTCGAATCGAACCATTCGAGCATCGGGAATCACAGAAATTTCACTAAACAACCACTTTAGCCTCGCTGATATATTCCACCACGAGGTCCCACGAGTTTCTACCAGCGCCCAGCCTGTGCCGGCGCGTCCCTCGAGGTGTCGAGCCGCGTTCGTCAGTCAGGTGACATCCTCAGCCCGGTGGCGAAGGAAGTGTCGCGGTTGACTCCGTATTCCGGCAAATCGCCGCTGACTTTCCGCGGCGCGAGAACTCCTACTATTTATAAATGATTTGAACCCGGTCGCATTGGCGAACCTCGGGTCCGCTCGAGCTGCCGCCTCGTGGGCCGACGGCGTGGGGAACAATTCGCTACCCCATGGTAAAAATAGATGCTCCTAGCCAGCTAGCCGAAGCTCGAGGCTAGAGCTCGCCCGCTCGCCCGCTTGCTCGCTCGCCCGCTTGCTCGCTTGCGTTCGAGCGCTCTAGCACCGCTAGAACGGACGGAGGGACGTACGCGCAGCGTCTAGCACCGTCTAACGGAGTGACCAACGCCGCGACGCGCTCCTACGACGATCATGACGACGACGACCCCGACGACAACCACGAAAACGACGAAGACGACGAAGACGGCCACGACGGTGATGCTGGTGCCCCTCGTCGCCTCGACACCTCGAAGCACGTCCCCGTCGTCGTGAGAGGAGAAGCGAGTGCGCGCGCGCGCGCGCCCGCGTGTGTGTGTGCGTGTGTTGCTCCGTACGGCTGTCCGCTTCATCGTCATCTTCTTCTTCCTCTCTTCGTCTACTCGTGCCATCGCTAAGCGAACCGTGTACAGTCCCGATAATCGGACAGAGGACCGGTCTCCGACTCTCCCCCTGTCTTTCTCGCTCTGGGGGTCGGAGGAATCGCTCTACATTCCCGGCCGAACATCACCCAAGCTCTTTCGGTGAAGTCTAGTGAATATTTTAAGCCCGACAAGAGCACGCATGTAGGAAGAGGCGGCGCGAGGCTGATTCACTGGGTGCCCGTTCGCACGTAGGAGTATCAGAGAAACGGCTCCGCGAGGACGCTGCTCATCTCCGTTAGGCCGTGAACACTGACCGATGACGAGATAGGGGGGCTGACGTGACGGTGGCTGGTGCCCCCCCGGCGGAGCAGATTTCGCGCCTTCGTTCAACGCTAAACCGACCACGAAGAAGAAGAAGAAGAAGAAGCAGAAGAAGAAGAGGAAGAAGTGGAGAGGGACCGAGACAGCGAAGCGAAGGGGAGAAAGAGAGAGCGAGAGAGAGAGAGAGAGAGAGAGAGAGAGAGAGAGAGAGGGAGAGAGAGATAGAGAGAGAGAGAGAGTCTCTATATCTCAAACGAGATATAAAGGTAGAGAGAGAGAGAGGGCCACATTCCGAGCGGATCACGGATGCTTATAGAAGCGTTGCGTAACGGCGTCAGACGGGCGGCGAAACCGCGGCTGCTGGGCCGTCGAGTTTCGACAAGTTCGACGAAAAATCTGCCGCATCCTCTTCTGGTATCGAGGCGGATATCGAACGCCTGGAGACGGATACTGCGCCGATCACGGGAACGCTGCTGAGTGCTCCACTGTGCGGTTCTGACCCCTCTGTGCTCACACGGCTGCTCGATCCGGATCGAATCGCTCGGTCCCCGACGTGCTGGGCGACCCGCGTACGGCGCGGACCCAGCCCTCGCCTCGATCGGTGGTAATCGAATCGGTGTACACGTGCGAGTTGGTGCGAGTGTGCTAGGATCCCGGGCGGGAGAGGGGTGAGGGGGTGGGGGTGTTGTTTCGGCTTGGTTTGTCCGCGAGAAGATCGACGGAGGGATGAGGAGGAGGAAGTGAATGATAGGAGGCGAGCGTGGAAAAGACAAGGTGTTTCCAGGGAAAATCCTACTGGCCGTATCGATTCCGCGTGTCCCGAGCGTTTCAAGGCCAGCCCCCGCGCGCCCGGTGGCTCGTAGGGGTGTCGCGATCGTCGAGCCTGTGATCGTTCGAAAAGAGACTCGGGACTTGCCGCGATCCGTTTCTCTCCGGCCAACGGGACTAAAATTAACCTGTGTCGAATCCTAGAAAATTTTCGCCTAGCTTCGCTGTTCGGGCTGATTTTCGTATTTTTAGATCGTACACAAAGAAGAGAAAAACCGCGTCCTTGACTTCCGCGACCATTCTGATCTATCGGGTAACGATTACGTGGTCGATATATACCGTACGATCCACGGAACAGATCGGCAACGGCAACGCTCGAGTCTCCGCGATTACCCTCGGATGATCGAGGCGCCTACGCTCCTCCCCTCAGCCCGTACCTCGTTTGTGAACAAGAGTACGGGAATTTCGTAGTGACGTGTGAGAGGGGGATGAAACGGTAGCCTCGGCTTAACGGCTGGATAGATCAACAGAAGGGTTGTTCGGTGATATTGCAGAGACCGGTTGGAACGCGTGAGACGAGAAACGTGGAGGCGGACAGGAAGGATGGAGCAACGTCCAGGGGGACGCGTGTGCGATTTTTGCTAACGGGCCAGCAAGACGACAATAACGACGACGAAGACGACGAAGACGACCACGACGACGAAGAAGAGAAAGAGAAAGACAAGGATTACGAGGTGGCTGGTGGGGAAGCCAGGAGAAGGTGGAGGAGGAGGAGGAGGAGGCGGTGGTGGAGGTGGACGAGAGGTGAAAAGAGATGCAGCAACAGCCACAGTCTGGCCAACAGTCCGGGGCACCGAACGGGGTGGCAGGTGGTGCCCAATTGCCTCAAACAGGTGGCATAAGCTCCGTCCAACCTGGAGCGACAGGTACCGCCACGGCGGCGTCTAATCGTGCCCAGGTTAACGGCGGCAGATTCGATTTCGACGATGGCGGCACCTACTGCGGCGGTTGGGAGGATGGAAAGGCTCATGGACACGGCGTCTGCACCGGGCCCAAGGGCCAAGGTGCCTACTCCGGTAGCTGGCACTATGGGTTCGAGGTCTCCGGTGTCTACACCTGGCCTAGGTGAGATCACAAGTTCCGTTACTTATTCACTCCTGGCATGCTTTCAACTACACATGATCCGCTACATCTTTCGAAAGCGATGGTTCTTGCTCCGCCCTCTAGGCTTTCTTCTACTTTCGTATTCTGTTTCGCGCCCGTTGCGATGCTCCGAAGTACCCTGAACAGTCAACGTGCTTCTTGAAAATAACGGAGGGAAAGAAAGCGTCGCTAATTCCTCGTGTCTCGTCGGAGTTCTGCGATTTACGCGACACCACTGTGCTCCCTCTGTTCGTTAAGGATTACCACTGATCTCGACTGAGCCAGCCTCTGTATACATTGTTAATTCCAAGATCGGAGAAGCCATCTTTCATTAGCGGTACAGTTGCACGTCCCGTATCGACGTACATCTGAAATTCAATTAAGGAAAGTTTCAGCCAACTTCGGCCAGTCCCCGATTCACCGGGACATCTTTCATAAATCTCTGTCCACGACTCGCTCCAGCGAATGAAATTCTTATTCGTTCGTGTCTCTCCAACAGTTTCAAATTTCACTGCTAACTCGTTCCCGTCATTAATACCGATCGCGTCATTCTGCTTGAAAGATTCATGCTTCAGGAAAATTGAAAATGAAGATCGACGTTAATGAAACTGGTTCAGCCTCGTTAGCTCTCAATCGAACGTACGCGCGTCACGAATATCTTAGGGACACGTCAACTCCATCGCTGTATTAATCGCACTCGAAAGCCTTCGAACGACTACTTAAGCAGCTACGACCCCTCTGGAGGTGGTCACACGAGCATTAACACAATTACCTCGGGAGAAAGAAAGAAAATTAGAACAATTCCACTCAACCCTAAGCCTTTTCAAACAGTCAGGTCAGCACTAATGCACCTCAGTCATCTAAATATTCCCCAAGCAAGAATACCGTGCTTCCCAAAGCGCATAGTTTCATCTTTTGCACTCGAGCGTGGTGTAAGCCAATGGCTCAACGAAACTGAATTACCTCCCATATTGTACGCCCCACTTTTAGCACTAATTTACCCAAATGGGGCGAAATTCACTTACACCGTTCCTGATCCACGGAGCTCGAAGCAGCGTGGATGGAAGGTTTCTTCGGAAGGATCATCGATGTCCTGGAATAGTGGTTGATTTTATTCTATCGCCACCGGCTGCCTCTAACGGCGTCAATTCGAGATGAACGGGGGGACCTTGACACGTATCTCGGTATATACCTGGGGCTGGCCGGGAATCTCCCGATCCTGAAACTGGGTCACCGAGTACAAGGACAACGAGTCCGGGTCACTGGGTTCCGAGTAGCTAGGACATAGTTCATGGACGCGACAGACAATCGCTTCCACCGAATTTCGCAGGATTCCTACGCTCTCAGACAGCCACTCCAACGGAGGAAAAAAAATAATTCTCTGTCTGGCATGCAACGTCGTACTTCCACTTTGTCAGCTTACCCAACTCTGGTTTAGAGACTCATGGAACAATTTACTAATTCAGCCAAATACGCGTGTGACGGCTAGCTTTAGATCAGTGGGTGTAAGATGTAATATACTTTTGTTTCGCGAATCTTTTGCATAGTTTAGTAGGTTTGTTCACTCGTCTTTCTCGATTAATTGAATGATTCAAGAGGCAAGTGAAAGGAGAATTTATATTTCCTTTTCGTGCTTCGTTGATAAAAGTAGTGCAGCACGGTTGTCGTATATCTATTCTGTACTTTTGAATACTCCCGCTCTTGAATGGAACTGGAATTGTTGGAAGATTCTCGTGATTGCTTTCTACGAAAGTGGGCAACGTGGCGCGATAGTATTTGAGGCCCTCGATCGTTCCGGAAGAAATTTTGTCACGCGGCTTTAAATAGTCCAGTGCAACGAGGTAAATATAATTGTTATTAACTTCTGGTGACACACGTTTCAGCGCATAGGGGAATCGACCTACATATTTTATGTATTCTTAGTGGCGGATGTTTATCAATGGGAGAGGACTGAGTCTAAACTGAAAAATGTCCCGGCGCTACTGTATTTAGAATATTCGCACGTTCCGTGATTCTCGAAGTAACTTCATATCCGCAGCCTTCCGAAAATCTTAAAGGACCTTCGAGATTCGAATTCTCGATGAATAGGTCGCTGGAATATATCGATGCTCGGAATTGTTCAAGAATATCTCCACATTATCGAATGTCAATTATTGGAACGCCGAAACTATCCCAAGTATCCAAGCATCTCGACCTCTGATAATCCGATTGGACCTCGATATGACAGGTTATTAGTACAAATAGGAGAAGCATGAACTACTTTGACGAACAAGAGGCTTGTATCTGAAAAGCTCTGTAACCATTTTCCATCGGTGCCCCATGTACTCGATTTTAGGAGGGGTTCTATTAAATCATAAAAACTTTGAAGTAGGTCAATTTTAGCAAACCACATTCTGCTTACTCGAGCGGTTATTAAAATATAAAACTGGCTCCAGCAAGTTTTCGATTGCCAAGTTACCCTTTGCAATTTTATTTTCCAAAGTAAATTCATACGTAGAAAACGCTGAACTTCTCCATCTATTGAAATGATTATTGTTAAAATTGTTGAAAAGTTCGTGACTCCTTTGAAAATTCAGTTTTAGAATAAAGGCACGGGGCTCTCGTGTGTGCCGTGCGTATCGATTAACCAACATCATTAACCAGTCGTGTAATAATTACGGGAACACGTCGCGGATTCTGTGGCGACACGTGACAGAAGAACGTGGCTGGAAGGATCGAGCTTCGATCGTATCGCGAGCGAAAGTCACGCACGCCAAACAGGCTTCTAATTGAGAAGTAATAATACGTTTTCGCCGGCCAGTCGATTCATCGCTAACTCCTTTGTCCCTTTGCCCAGACTCGGAATGAAATCTGTGTTCAATCGACTGTGAAAATGGCCGGCAAATTTGCTTGAAAAGTTGTACATTCAAATGCATAGTCATCGGTAGAATCGGACTGTTGTCCGTCAACTTTTTCCAGTGCAATCGTAAAAGATCTCGGGGAAATTAGAATGGAATATCGCCAGCCACCCTCGCACTGGTATTGTAAATTATTCCACCGTCCTTATCAACGTAATTGCTCGTGCCTTTAAGAATTCAGTGGCTCCGTGTGCCCATTTGATATCAGAGAAAAAAGCAATTACAGCGTATTAAAGATCCCCCAGCTCGAGTGGCCGTTTCTTTTAATATTCCCGCGTCGTTTCGGCAGATCTTCGCGATCGGAGCCCGTCGCTGGCGCGACTTCGAGGGTGGAAATACCGTGGAAAGAAAATAGAAAGGGGAAAGAAGGGAGGGACGAGGATGAGGAACTCGTGTTCCCGGCGACCACGTATCTGGGCCGAGAGATTCCGTCGTTTCGTTTCCGTCTAAACTGGAGCAAGGTCTTCGTCAACTCACGTTTTCATAGGGATGCCCGATAAATCGCGGTCCTGACTGCCGTTGACGAAACCAGACGACTCCGTGATCTTGTGGATTATCTGATTACTGGTTTGCTTTTTTATAAAAAACAGTCTTCCTTCGTTCGCCTTTCACATCTGAAAACGGATCCCTAGGAGCAAGATTCTTGGACCTGGCTCTCGTCATATTTGGGATTAATAAAGTTTCAAAGCCTCAAAGTTAGTGCCATGCTTCTCAGAGAAATTTTTCACAGACGATGGTCAGGAATCCTCGGGAGGTCGCGCTATATTCTTTCCATTGTGCTTCCCCGTGAAAAGTGTCTATACGAGGGCGGGAAAAATTTCGAAACTTTCTTCATTAAACGGCATCCGCGTGGCGGGCTGCTGGTCTACGTGCTCCAATATTCGTTGATTTCCCACGTTTTTCCCCTAACGAATCCAGGCGGAGCTTTCTTCCGGCGATATCGACGCAATTTTCAATTACGAAACGTTGTTAATTAAAACGAGCTCCGGAGCTATTTACAAGGCCGCAGTGGCGCGTGAATATCGTCGCAATTGTCGAAGCGTAATTCCCGTGGACACGGTCTCCGGCAGACTGCGAACGATGCCTGCGAATATGTATATTGAAAAAAGGACGAGGAAAGACGAGGAAGGAGGAAGAATGGTAACGATAGATCGTAGAGAAGATATCTGTGGATGCACGGAGATGTTTTCGCAGTTCCATAAGGGCGGTCAAGAGTTTTATGTATTCCTCTCTCTTGCTCGGTAAATATGCTAATGGCTACTAGGATCGCGATGATGCTAGCGATGATTCGTTGTCGATTAGAAAGGCAGTTAAACGAAACGCTGAAAGCGAGGGTCTCTTCGTTAATACTCGTGTGCACGCGTTACAATGTTGAGCGTTGTTAACGTTTCACTCCATTTAACACTCGGCAAAGAGAAACTGGTTCGGTTGATTATTCAGGTGGATGATTAGAGGTTCGTGTAGTTAGAGGCTGAACGAAATGTTTAATATAACAGGAATATAAATAATCCAGGAGAAATGTTTCGGACGATTTTCATTTCGAGAAACTGCATTGAATTTGAAGTATTTGAATTTGAAGGCGATTAGAATTTCATAACTGCGAAACACATGCTTTCTCTCTTTGGAATATAAAAGTATATGTGTCTTACTTTTAAATTCCCCATGAAGGACAAGAAATTTTTTCATCGCTTCTCGTCTATATACGTCTTTTTAAATAGAGCTATAAAAGTATTTGCCAGTATATTCTGCGTACTATGCATCGCTGGTGGAAAAGGCATTGCTGCCGTCGCTTGAAGGCAGAAAGGAAAATTGCTTCTTCAGATTCAAGGATTCTTCAGCTCAGAAGTCGATGAAAAGTCGGCCTCGCGAAACAGATTCGTCTCGAATCCCTAACTGCACAGTAGAAAAGAGCATGAATATTCGAACGGGAGAGAAGCATCGAGAAGACAGAAGGATATCGATAATGAGTTCCTTCCGTGTTGGCCGTGTGTTAGAAACAGAGAAGACAAGGAATTGTAATTACTCGCATTCGGATCAGGATCGTGGAACAAACGAGGGACGAGCGATTCGATAATGGAATCGTAAAAACTTCAATCATCTAATATCGACTGTTCTCATTCTCACAGCGAATAGTAACAAAGCGTATAAAATTCTTCACGAAAGTATAAATTTAAGGAAAGAAGCTTGATTTTACTTAAAGTTTCAATCAGTCAAGCGAAAATTACTCTTAACGGCACTCCGAACCCTCCTCAGATTTCTTCGTGAGACTGGATCTCTTATCAACGGATCTAGACTACCCTACGCTCCTCATACTTCAATTCCACTTATTTTCCGAAAGGAGAGAAACCACCCCTGGGCAAGAACCATCAGTTAGGGAATTATCGTTAAAAAAAAAATAGAATCGGCTGAAGCAACAAGTGTTCGAAAGGGGGACAATCCTTTAATTACCCTGGCCTGCGGGGGGGGGGGGGTAAAAAGCGGGTGATTCATTTCTTGAGACCTCTGGATCGTATTGTCACCGAGGATATCCGATTTCAGTGGATCGGCTTACGAGGGCCAGTGGCAGAACGGGAAGCGGCATGGTCTGGGCATGGAAACCCGTGGACGGTGGATTTATCGCGGGGAGTGGACACAGGGATTCAAGGGTCGCTACGGTGTTCGACAATCGACCACGTCCACGGCGAGGTACGAGGGCACGTGGACGAACGGTCTCCAGGACGGCTATGGCTCGGAGACCTACGCTGACAGCGGTGAGTCTTACATTTATTTTATACTGCACAGCGCAAAAAAAAAGCTAGAACTCGTTAGACCCTATCGTTTTATGTAGAAAAGTAGATGAAAATCCTGCATGTATCAGTAGCGTACCGAATCAAATTTCTGCACAAACAATGGCGAATGAAGAAATCAATTATGGGTAATATTCATTGTCGGAATAGATACAAACACAATCTCCTTTTGAGTGAACGGAGCCCCGGGGGCACGACAATAAAATGTTAAATAAAACAAACTGTTCGTTCGAGGATGTAATGGAGGGTCGACGCGTAATTCTAGAGCGGAAGGGAAACAAGAAACAAAGCTGTCAGAAGCAGATCAAAGGATACGCCGTATCCTGATAACCCACGCGATTCGTAGAAATCTGTGTCAGCTCCAAACGACAGGACACGTGTCCCTGACGCTTCTGAATGGTTTTCATCTCAATACGAATTAATCGACTCGACCTGTCGATGCCTCGACGATCTTTCATACCCATCCCGACTCGACGCCGCGCGGTTTCACTCCCCTTTTTTGCGTTTAATTTGCGGTTATTAATAAGCGTTTTAATTATCGGCGGGTCTGCGGCGCACCGTCCCTTTTTCGCGTGAAATTGGGAACACTGCCAATTTGGCGGCTGATCCAACGGGACTGTCGCCTATTCCGACGCTCTGTTTCGTTGGATTAATAATTAATAAACACAGTAATTCGATTTCGTTCGACCTTGCATCAAGACACTCCTTAATTCTTCGTTTTATTCCCATGGAAGAGTTTTACGGGTGGATTTTCAAGGAAATGTTATGGAAATCGTGCAACATAGGACATATTTAAATGACAAGACGAGGTCAACGTTGGCAAAGCTTTCAATTTCATAGGGACCCAATTTCGTGGAAAGGGAATTAATAAATAAACGGTCGGATTAAAAATCGAGCGACGGAGGGTCGCGTGCGGTACGATTGTGCGTGTCACGTGGCGAACCGCGCCGAATGTCCATAATTTTAACCTTGCGGAGCATCCCCCTTCGTGGACGACAGAGGTCGCACGGGTCGATGTTTTAAGGTCACGCGCTATCGCAATCGGTCCGTCCTAAATGAACTCCGATTAATCACGCGGAAAGGATGCTCTTGCGTCACGGAAAGGGTCCTAAAACATTAGAGCCAAACGATCTCGCTGATCGCGGACGCATCTTTTAATCCAACACACCCCGATTACTCTCGCAATACCAAACTGTTCCGTGACAAGCGAGTAAATTTAAGCTCGACCCGCGTCCCGCGGGACGGAAACGACTTTCATTTGCTCGTTTACGCGGCGCAATCGAAATTTCCACCGCGTCTCGAGAGTGCTGTTTAACCCCATTTCCCGTTCGAGGGTGGGTAAACACGCGTTTCGCCGCACGGAATAAGGAAAAGAACGGTGAGGCGCGAGGGTTGGTATAAATCCTCGCGTCCTCATTCTCGTCCCGTCAGCTTCATTTAATATTCATCATTCTCTCGCGTCGGTGGCCGTAGCCAAGCACATATCTCCGGCCCATGAAAATGTAAAGGAACGTTGTTCCTCTGCCCCTGCGACTCCTCGGGCAACTTTTAGATCGTCCACGATAAAATCGTCTGACTCACCCTCCAACTATTTTCCTGGCCCGTTGTAACGTTTCGAAAGTCCACGGACGACCTCGATTCGCGCGTGAGCACGCGCGCGCCCGCGGACGTGAGCTTGGCCCGACGGCTCTAGAAAAAATAAATCGACGATCTGTCGCTGCGAGGAACCCGTGCAACGGCCTCACGGCCTGGGGCAGACAAACTTGAATGCTCGGGAAGACGGGACAAAACGGTGGTGTCCAATGTCCATCGATTCCCCCTGCATCATTGCGAGATTAACTACCACGGATATTGGACTCTGCAGCAGGCAAACCATGAATACTGCATTCTTTGCATTTTGTATTCGTTTCTGAAGCGAAGTGCGCAAAAATGCATTGGGCTATTTAATTTAGAGAAGTACGGAGGGAATTTCATGATATTCTGCTGGCCGCCCAATGGGGAAATAATGCTACTCGCTTGGTACTGAAAATTGATGTAGGATATTGCGGTGGTGGTCGGAGAACTCATTAAAATTGAGATTAATTCAAATTACATGCGAAAATGAAAGCCACTGTCGCCGATAACGCTGAGAGTAATTATGACAAGAGATTACTATGGAATACATCCATCTGCCAGGATAAAACTCGATCCTTCATAGGTATCGGATTATAGTCTGAGTTACGCTTTACCTGTATCACTGGAAGTAGCTGCGCTTCGAATTGCACGCGCTAACGCTAGAGAATAGGTACCTACGGTAGCACAACATCTGCAAGTGGAACTATGTTGAGATTCGATTTTAGTCAATCTCGTGGCCCCAGATGAGTAGAAGCTCGAAATGATCGCGGCGCTAGAGGAATCGATACCTTCAATCTTCCCCGTGTCGATGATTCCGACGCTCTGGGAATCCTCCAACGCAAAAGCAAACGAAAACGACTTATCCTTCGAATGGTCAGTCCCTTTTCTTTTTCCTCCCACAGGGGAGGGATGTTCTTGCTTTCCTCCGATCGTTTGTGCCACGATTCACCCTGCTATCCTCCTTTCCCATGCCCTGGCCTTCATCCCTCGCCGCGAGGAGGACCATCAGCGCCAAATGAACGAGCAAATTGGGATCGATCGAATTTTCTGTCCCACGTGGTGTTCTATTTTTCTTCGTCGTTCTGGAACGTCCTTCATCTGGCTCTGACGGACCGAGCCTTCAACCCGGGGTTAAAAAACGAACAAAACCTCGGCGTTGGTAAACTGACTGGACGTACTGGATATCGCCGGGATGAACGAGGGAACGTTGGAATTAAATTATTATGGTAAATACGCCGTCGGCCTGATGCTCTCGTAACGATCGATAGTGACAGAATGTACGAAGGCGTAGCATCAAGGTACTGTTCATAGAAGAAATTACAGTGGAAGGATTTTCAGAGGCAGGGAGATTCGGACAGTGAATTTTGATGGATTATCCTCTGTTCGAATACGAGTATATTCAGTGAACGATTACAGTGTTACGGGGATGATAGTCTACGAGAATTCTCTTCTCATTTGATTGAGAAGAGAACTCTCGTAAATAATACTCCCGTGCGAACTACCAAACATATTTTGTTGCTTCGAATTTCTCGAAAGAACTGGGAAGAATAACGAAACAGACAGGGACAAATTGAACCCATCGATTCATCGATCCCCTGACCTGACAGTGGAACACGCGTTTCTGTTCCCTTCAAAAAGCACGCAACTTTTTGTTTCCGACACGATGAACGGTGCAGTCGATTTGTAACACCGAGCTTCCTTTCTCACACCTGTTTCCTATCTGACGAACAAATGGCGCGAGCTTTTCGGTAATCTCGTCGTCAATGCGGAATAACGAATACTCACCCCTTGAAATCTGCGTGGATTCTGCATCCTCAACTAACGCACAGGGGCAAACAGAATCGTGTGCTCTGTGCACCTCGACGTAGCAGAAAACGAGAGGAATTCCTCGTAATTCTACGTCCAACCCTACATTCTTCGACATTAATTTACCGGGAATAGCGTAATAACTGTTCTCAGGAGTGTGAGCTACACGAGCGCGTTATTGCACCTTCGCACGCAATGCGTTCCAACCGGGAACGCACAGAAGAACGACTGATTGAACGGGAAACAAGAAACTAAGCAGGAAATAAATAAAAGCATTGGAGAGGAAAATAAAAAAAAATACAAAGCGACCGGAGTATCGTTGGAAAGAAAACGTTGATTCGCGGAATGGGAAGAGAAGCAATACAGACGCGAGATTGGGAAGGGAACGTAACAATGGGGGCAAGGAAGAGAAACTGGGTGGCAGAAAACGGAGGAAAATAGAAGGAAAAAGGAGATGTAACGAGTTAGCGAAGGGAAAGACAAAAGGGGGGCAAGGGAGTAGCACAGATAAGTTTTATTGCGTTTCATCTCGCCCGCTACACTTGAGCGCTTTATTTAGAGCCAGAGGAGCCAGCTGCTCGCGTTTTCTGCTCTTACGGCGCCCCGTGTCAAGGAAGAAACGCGGCCGATGATGTATGCCTCGCCCGTAAAATCGTTACTTAAGGAATGTCTAACGAGCCACTCGTAACGCTAGCAGGAGGGACTGCGGAGCTGGAGGAGCCCCGCCGTTTCCTTCCAACCCCGCGCGATCTCGGCTCGTTACTTCCGGCTTCACGCTTTAAGGAACCGTTCTTTCTCCCCGCCCGCCTTCTCCACGCACCGGGGGTGAGAAATGTTTCACGGTTATCGCGAAACACAACTACCAGAGAGGGATAGCTCGAGCATTTGCGAGAATTATGCTACACGAGCTCGCTGACCTGAAAAATATTTCCTCTGACAGCGGTAAGTTTTTTTTCTCGTGGACGAACTCGTTACACAGGATTTCAAAGGATTGAGAAGTTTGTTCCGGTAGGCAGCGGCTGCAGAAGTTTCTTCGTAGCACGCAAAGTGAAAAAGGGAAGCTCTGAGTCTTACTTGCAGGAGCGTGGTGAAGAAATAGATTTATTTTCAGGACACCGAGGGTTCGTCCGAAGCTACCGACACCTGTTTCAATTTCTATGTTAATTATTGTTAACATAGTCAGCTACGCGATTAGTAGACACGTTCGTCGCGTGGTTCTTGCCTCGATGATGATATTACCAGCGTGGGAACAATGGTACTCGTGAAATGGGGATGATATGCTGGTGCAACGAGTGTTGAATGCCGTTTGAATAGGAAACGCGTTCTCAACTTCTGGATCCCGATGAACCATGGGCTCATTTAATTAGCACGTGTACAAGCGTCTCGTGACGTTCGTAGATCAGAACTGGGGAGAACGCACCGCGCGACCAATTCCGGCCGAATAATCGTGCTATTTTCGCGCGTGTGCGGCACGCACGTCCGAGATGACGTGACCGTGCCAGGAGGCTTCTCCGTATTCGAGGCGCAACACACTGGTTTCTAGGCGAAATTCTCGAAACTAGAGATCGACGTACCGTGTTTGGCCATTGGAAGCTTCGGGGACTCATCGATGCGTAGGACGACGTTCAGTGAAGTATCTATCGGTTGGCATTTCAGCTTGGAATCGATAGAACAGCGAAGAAGACGCGAAGAAGTAAAGACAAACTTCTGGCGAGAATTATTACAATTTCAATGCGAATAAATTGAGGTTCTTTAAAGTCTTAGATGTTCTACTATTGCGTAAAAGGCAGAGAATTCAAAATGGGAAAATCGTGCCAAGTCGAACCTTTTTTTAAAGGGAAAGGAATTAACCAGAATCCAGCTGATGCATATTTTACACGATTTAACTATTCTCCTTCGCTTCAGTGCTTCATTTAAGCACGTAATATAATTAACGAAGGCATAACTCTTCGCGACGTTTCGCGAGCTGCTAGCTCAAGCACTTGGTCATTTTAATGAACGTCTCTCAATTATTCGCCCGGCGATTACGAATATAACCACCGAAGAAAAGGGTGGCTCGCGATCGGTGGAAATCTGCGATGCAGATGTGCATTCTTTGGATGCAACTGCAGCGAGGTACACCGAATCATTGCAAACGCATAGTACGTTATTCTGAAGATTCCTTGTGGCTCGTCCACTCATTGAGCACGGTACACTTGTAGCCAAAAATACGTATCTAACATAGAATCTGAGTGCCCCGGTTGATGTTTCTCAATAAACTGTGAAACGGAAAGCAGGTGATTTCCCAAGCGGTGCAACAATTTTGCAAATTGCGTTTGGCAACGGGACACGTCGGTGGAACGAATTTCCATTCCTTTTGTATCTTCGAGACCGTTAATCACGAGGCGAACTCCCGTTAGTGTATGTAGATTGAAGGGAACAATCGTGCCTACGGCATCGACCGTATGCACAGGCGCGTGCATCCAAGTGCAAAGTGGAAGCGCACGTGTGTGCAAACCGCGTGGAGAAGGACAAGTCCATGCAAATATCGTGGTTAAGCTTACCGCAGCTTCCGCTGGGCGAGTCCACCTTCAAAGCGGCTCATGCGGGGCTCGTTGATTCACCCCCTCTGGTGCCTTTGACTGGTGGTCAAGGTTGTCGGCAGCTTTCCCGATCCTTAAACAAAATGTACACACGTAGGTTACAGCGTGTAACCCTTGCGTCCGCTGTCGCGTCAACCCTTACGAAGCAAAATAATTCGCAGTATCGAAGCTTCGTACTATCGACCTGCTAAAAACATAGAATACCGAAGGTAGGCTGGAAGGACATAAATTATTAGAGCAGCTATTCTGAAGCCTGTCGCCAGTAGCGAAGAGCAATACGCTGAAAGAATAACAGATGATAAGATTAAAATTCGGAAAGCAAACGGTCCAGGAAAACGTCCCATTTGCATAACAATCCTGGCGTAGAATTAATTCACGGAAACCACCGTTCTCCCTTTAGCGTGAATCGCGGGGCTGTCGGGGAACCTTGTAACGGAAGAAACGCGGTCGTTCCCGTTAAAAGGTGATTACTCGGCGGGATAAAACGGGGGCGATTTGTTTTACGCTCTCTGCGTAATAGCCTCGTGGAAATTAATGAGAGAGCAACGTTCAGGGTTCGACTGGGTGTGACAGCGATCCAACTGTGAGAATCCCGTCCGGGGAAAGGGTATGGTTGGAAACGGCGGATTTTCAGGCGTCGATTACAGAGCCGTTTCTGCTTTTTACGTACGATTCTTATCGCCTCTCCTTGAAGCCATGAGAGCCCTCGCAGAGCTTATCCCGCAATCAGCGAAGTTAGGAACGGAGAATGGGCGAGAGAGGAACGATCCTACAGGCCCTTCACCAAAGAAAACAGACTGATCCGTGGGAGATGATTTCACGCTGGAAAAGAGCGGTCTTGAATGAACAGAGCGTTCTTCTTATTTTTTCTCCTGCGGGGAAACGAACGAGCAGTTTTTCTAGATTAAAACAGACGAAACAAAGTTCCCTCCCGCCTCACCTTCCGTCGCCAAACGCTGCACAACTTGCACGCTCCCTCCCGCCCAGTCGTTCGCTACGTGGGCGAATATAGGAAAAGTATTTAATTTCGTCTGATGCGAAAGTAACGCGTTTCCGCGGCCTGGAGACGGGGCAACGCAAAGCGATACACGTATAGGTGATTCGGTAAACATCGGTGATCCATATTTCACGATCTATCTTTAAACGTCAATATAACCTCGTTAACCGTGCGTCTGTGTGCGCCGGTTAAAATGTCGAGTTTGCATCTGGAATAGGCTCCGCTGACAGAGCTTTACGTTGCGCATAAAAAAGAAAATCTGTTTGCTCTCGAGCCGCGCCCCTTTGATTACCCTCATAATATTTAATGCCAACGCCGAGACGCCACGAGCTTTTTTCGTTGCAGGCGTTTTTCTGTCAAGCTGTTTATAATTTATTCGGTAGATTTTCATCGACCACTGGCGCGACGATGGTGCATAACCGACAAGTGGCCACGCGGTGATTTTAACGAGTTCTTGAACGACGGACGGTCGAATAATATCTCGTAGGGCCGTCTCCAGAGGGCAGCGAGAACAAGGAGGGGGTGGGGGAGAACGGAGCAATTAATTAAAGATCGTAATTCAGGGGCGCGATTAATTACTGGACCGGCGAAATCACGGACGGCAGAATATTTCGTGGACGCGAACCCCCTCGTTATTTCTCCGGGGGTTCATAAATATTAAACGGCTGTTCCACGCCCTCAAACAAGAATGTCGTTCGTTTAAGTAATGGCTGCTCGCGCCCCGCGAAAGAAAACCGGGGATACAGGCCGTGTGTAGATCGTGTGGGGAGGAGGAGAAAGTTCGCGAGGCTCTTGATGGATGCGAATTCCTGCCTGTAACGAATTGGCCTCGCGGCTTCGTCGAGATTGATTTTCCTATCGAGAAATTATTTCAGTCGAGCATTTTGGTTTATTTGCTGAGATGTTTTTTTTTCTGGTGGAGCTTCTGCGTTGAAGTAGTACCGTGGAGATGAAAATTAGGGCAGCGAGTATAATTTATCTCGAAGACAATAGCTAATTGGCGTATGATCCAAAATTTCGATAATACATAGTCCCGGAGGGAGTCGATTTTCCAATATGTACCCGACGTCCTACCATATTTGGTCAGCCACGTCTGATTATTAACGGCCTACTCCACTGTGGACGACAGCAGACCTCGCGAGCGAAGACGGAATCAGTGATGCCTTCCACACTTTCGTGCATAATTGAACGGAACGTAAGAAGGAAACGAAGAGACCACGAGGAATAGCTCGGATTATCGATCAAAAGTATTTCTTAAAATTGTACTCGACATCCCGAGCTTGTCATGCAAAGCTCCTGCAAACATTCCCGCAGAAAATATCGCCCCGTGTTCTATTTTCCTGTCGAACATCCAGAGCGATAAATATTCGACTCGAAGGAACTAAATTCGTTCGACAAAACCCGGCGAACGAGAATCGCGGAGCAGAGAGGTCATACGTTTCCCTGGCCCGCATATTTATTCGCGAAATTAACGTGGCTGCATCAATCGGGCGTATCCGAAGGTCGACGTGAAAAAATTCGCATGAGGTGTCCCTGTGCAAGGCGAAAGCACATCCATGGGGCCGATAAACGTGACAGCGACGTCGTGAAACACGAGGACCCGCGCCGCGAAGATTTATCGTACCTACGCCAAAAGCATCGGTGGCCCGGGCGCGCACTTAATTTTCGTCCTTAATTAAAGGTCGACGGGAGGAATCCGTTGAAGATGAACCACCGCGCAGCATATCCGATGGAAATTTATTCGTCGATTTTTCATTGCGCCGAAAATAATACCGACTCCACTCTCCGTTCTTACGTTTCGTAAACGACATCACTCCCGGGAGTCCTTAAAATTTAACCCCCGAGATCGTTCGATCAGCCTGTCATATCAGGCTTCACGGGATTCGAATTGAATGGACCCGCGCGTGGAATAGTCACCTAATAAAACTAATCCTACGGAGAGACAGTAGTAGAGTTTTCCTGGAGGGTGTCCAAGAGCCAATGAAATTAATTTCAACACGGGTTTTTATGTCACAGCGTTTCAGAGTAGTGTGCACCGTGATTCGCCTCTGTTGTTCGCGGTAATGTACACATTTGTTGTTCCACGATTCACAAGCTGGCAGCGTGATTATTAATTGATGGAGGGAGGGGCGGAGGAGAAAATGGGTTACAAGGAGCGCGGGGAGAGGAGAGACGAGTGGAAATCTCAGGAATACTCCCGCAGTTGGTGCCCCATATATTTTTCATGCGCGACGTCGGGGTGCGTTTTAAATGGGATGAAAAATTCTGATCCCGTCGTTCATCGCCTCTCATTCCGCATTCGCCGCGGGCTACGCTTATTCTGATCACACGCGCGTCATTTGGCAGCGCCGGTGATACCGGCTCTCGGTACAACAATGTTATAAATCTACGCCACACGGTTACATAAATATTCGCGTTCCTTGCGTTATCGTAACGTGCATAATGGTCTAATAATATCGACAACTTCTAATGATCGTTTGCTCTGCACCCGCTGAAAGGTTGGCCCGTTAAAACTCTGCCCAGGAACAGTGCCTCGCGGAGGATTAACTGTTCACAGAGGCGGCGTTTATTTTTATTTTGCACGCGAACTTTCGTCAATGAATGCTGAAGATACCCCTAAAATTAGAGGCGGTTCGTTACAAAAGTTTTAACGGCTGGCTAGTTGAAACAAGAAGATTCCAACGTTCCGAGGAGGAATCGTAAACTCGGCCCTGTACCTTTGAAAAATCCCCGCGATATTTCGTATCTTGCTGTCGCTGAGCAGACAAGCCTGGAATAATAATTCTGAGCCTATCTATCAACGGGACAATGGTTCGAACAACTTCCAACATTCGCGGCCAAGACTTCTGAACCGAAACTTGTTCTCCTTCGTCCTCCGTTTCTCACCACCGACCAGCCCAAAAGAAGCTAAGCGGATTCACGAGCTCGACCACCGCAGAACCCATCGAAGCACCAAGCAGCCCCAAAGAAAATTAAACAACAAACGCGGTCATGACGGCGGTCGATCGCGCGTTCGGCATGTTCCTTCCACCCTGATCTCCCTCCCCCCGTATCCACTTCTACACCCCTGACCAGGCCGTTTTAAGCTTCTTGGTCGAGTTAAGGCACTCTCCAAACGCCATTCCATTTCTCCCGCGGCACGTGGCCGACGCATTTATTTATAAATACCAATGCTACCGCACACACGGCTGCTCGCGGGCCCGCGGCCCTCGGTGTCCGTACGTGTGCGCGTGCACATAGCCGCGGATGCGTAAGCTCGACCTCGTGGAGGGAAGGAAACCGGGTTGACCTCCTATCACTCCGCAGACTCTGGCTGGCTAATAGAGTTCTTGAACCTTCCACGCTCTCCCGATAAATCGCGCGGACTTTCACGAGCTTCTGACCTCCCGTCGCGACATCTCCCTAAAAACTTTGAGGCAGGTCGATTAGTCGTGGAACGTCGGGCATCTCGCTTCCAGCTGGGACGACTTTAAGGTCCAGAGAAGAGAATCCCTGGATACCCGTGCGCCACTCGCGTAAATTGGGGCACTCGGATCACGCGTCAATGCTTCGGCGACTTTCTTTCTCTCGGAGTTTTTTTAATACATCCACGGAGAGGTTTTATTATTTGTCGAAAGCCGACTGCACTCGTGAAAAGCGTTGATACTAAAGCGACAAATGGCTATTCGGTGTAAACACTTGTTGCGAATCGATTGTTCCGCATCGGACTTGTTAAACGTAGCCGCGTAACGAATTTGCCCAAGCGGAGGTGGAACCGTCGTTACGAGCTGCTCGAATTGTCATTGGATTTTCGTCACGTTTCCAAGGGATTAGTTCGAAACGCCCGGAGCCTCGAAGAACGCAGAAATCGAGATGCAAACAAGCGACTGTCAAGGGCAGTTTGCTAAGGGACTTTGAAATTAAACGTGGGGAATAGAAAGGAGGGAGGGACACGTTGCGAAATGAGGTACAAACACAACGAGAGAAAATTAATTACAATTGAGTAGGATGTAATTGGTCCCGCTGTTGGCACACCCGTCCGTTAATTCCATAACCTCTTTCCTTTTGTTCCTTAAATTATTCGATTGTACTCAATCAATGCACCGCTGCATACATCGCTCAGGGCTTGCATAAAATTAGCCCTGATTCGCTGGGGTGGAATGCTTGTTACATAACTTGTAGGCAAAGGAACAAATACGGTATACCGTTAGATTCAATTTCCACGAGTGTACGAACTACAAAATTAACGTAGACAACCGCCGCGAGCAATCAGACGATTAAGCCAGACAATTGCTTTCCAAATCCACTGGATGCTCGGCGCACGGCTCTGAAAACAGACCAACCGCCAGGAAACCGCTCGTAGAAGACACCGTAAAAGCGTTCCAGCTCGGAATAAAGTTGGTTACGGTGAGTGGACGGAGTGCAACGTGTCGGCCAATGCACTGGAGGAATAATTCTGTTACGCCTCGTCCTCGAGTGCCGCCCCTCGAGGTCCAGCGCGAAGGAAACGTGGTGAACAACAATTCTGTCTGCCAGTTACAACCCCCGTGGGACACGACTGACTCGCGCGGCTAACTATCGTCGCGGAACGAACTCGTTTCCTCGTGAACTCGATGTACACTCATCCACTCGTCCACTTATCGAGAACGGTTCGTCTGCATACAGCAGTCGCGAGGACGCAGAACGATTCGCGCGTTGGACCTCGCGAAACTTCTTCCGTTTCTTCTCCATCGACTCCTCGCACCATTCGACGCGTACGAAGCTCCTGCCGTTCGATATTATAACACAGGATTGGCTTTCGTTGATAAAGCCAGCGTCACCTACTTTGCGGGCTGCCGTCATTTCCGTTTTTCGAGCGCCTTGCGTCACGGCTTATTGCGTGCCGGTGCGAGAGTAATCGTTCACTACTCGGGGGGAGAGCGAGTGAACACGTTCGTTACGCTTTTAGAAGCGTCTTTTTTTACGCGAACAATCTCTCCTTTTTTTTTTTTTGCTCCCCCGCCCGTAGGCGGCGAGCGGCACGCCTGCATTCTCTGGCGCGCTAATTAATAGGTTTCATATAAACCGGCCTTCGCCGCAGCGCGGTAGACGATACCGCGATGATAGCGATAACGAGCCGATGGAAATAACCAGGATTCGGATGATCTAATTTTGGTTCTATTCGGGGGCTTCGTTCGGGGAAGGAACTTCACGAGCGGCTTTAAAGGTAGACGGGACAGAAGTGTCTCGGCGTTCCTCGCTCGTTCCTTGATGCGTCCTGAATGTTGATTACCTCGAATGAAAAGATATGCAGAGGGCTCGGGAGAAAGTAGTATCCTCGAGGGTGCTCGCAGAAATGAAACATAGCCTGGGAAATGCTGCCACCTCGGTGTAAGTGTCTCGCGTGAGAGGAGGTGAAAGAGACAAGGGTATCGTATCGCCGTGCAATTCTCCGTGAATAACAGTTGAGAATTAGGCAAATTAAGTTAGCGGGCCAGGTCTTAAGATTCAACCCTTGCTATTAAGTCCACCCACGCTCTCGAGCAACCGGAACCATACGCCGTTGATACTCGCCGCGGAGCGAGCGATAAGCGCCGATGCGAGAGCTGACTGCTATCAGGCTTGAAACACGACCACGCGAGTCAGAGAAAACAGCGAGGTCCTAATGACGGGGCAAGGTGTACGGGGACGTCGTGCTCAGGTAGCGAGGAGCATCCGACAGGAACAAACAGATGAAAACGACAGGCCCGTGGGGTGGTTAGTGGCGATCTGGTGGAGGCTGCGGACCGAAATACACTCGCACGGCCAATTTTCACTAGCACCAACACGATTTTCGTTGCACGTGCAGGCGACCACCATCTTAGAAGGTGGCCGCGCTATTTCAGGCGGGCCAGCCAGTGCCATGTAGCGGAACAGGACCGTACGACCGCTTCTGTTTACCCGTGGATAACGAATTTCTCTTCCGAGACACGTACTGTTCGATTGTTTATCGCGAACGTCTATGTCATGTGGATTTCACGCTGGTCTGTTATGGTTCATTGGTATCAGCGCGCGTGTAATCAGCCGCTGACGGTGCTCCGTCAGGAGGAACGTTTCCTCTGCCCGAAAGGAAAAAAGGCAGACACTGGCGATAAATGGTTCAACGGCGAATTTCGTGGATGATTATTTTCGCACGAGTTCTCCGGTCTGCGTCGAATTAAACATTGTATCCGCGATGGCCGCTGGTACTTGATACGCGACGGACACAAGCCAGAAAGGGTCTTCGCCCTCGCAACGTACACGGAACAGGTTGGATACTATCCTCGCATGGGTAGGCAAGCTAAATAGGAACGCTTGGAGTTAGAATTCGGTTGATAAATAGAGGGACCACCGAGGTAAACGTTTTTAGGAACAATCAATTGTGAACGCTAGCCCCGGGAGCAATTACATCCGGAATGAATGGAACGAACGCCAATGGGGATCGTAAATGGGCGAATGAAACTTGATTGACGTATCGATGGAAGCGATAATGCCTTCGACAGAGAAGATAAAATTGCAGCAACGGTAGATGACAGAAGAATATGAGATTATAGAGCTTTTATATAGACTTCTTTATAGAGTTAGTTATATCGCAATTAGCTAGCCTGATATTCTGCAGGGTGCTGAATTTATTACCAAGATAGTGTAACTTGGATTCAATCGTGTTCGACCACTAAGGGATGTCGTGGTTCCGCTTCGATCGAGAACTAATCCCAAGCTACTAGTACAGATCTTCAATTACCATGCCAATAGGGAAAGGAGAGATAACATCTCGATAGGGGAGAGCGCGAATCGAGACAAAGTCGAGCGCCACAAAAGCGAGAAATTCGATACTTCTTGAGAACGAGCCGTGGCGAAGTGGAGCAACCTTAGGGGAAGAGAAAAGCCGTGTCGACGGAAATTCAATAACCAGTAAAAGTTTCCGCGAGGTGCGCTCTCCTCGCCGCGCCAAAAAAAACAGACGGCGGGCAGACGAGGCGCGAAATTAGAAGCTCGACGATAATTAATCTAGGTCGTCGCTGGCAGACATAAGGCATCGATGGTTGACCCGTTCCTTTCGCGTGGCTCGCGAATTCCCCGCGATTATTCCCATCGCTAGCCGATCGCTTTGTCTGGCGACCGAATCGTTCGGGTTCCGTGGACAGCGAGACGTCGTCGACGGGACTTTTTGCCCCGAGCCGTTTCCAAGAGACGAGGCAACCAGCTGACCTCAATAGCCCGAGCAGAGCGGTTTTCATTGCTCCCAGCCACCGTAATCTCGATCCGTTTCCCTGAGATCTCGCCGGGCAATTCATGCGCGATCGAACGGAAATTCGGGCGATCACGAGTACAAACCAATTCCCGTGGCCGTGTCGAATTTGGAAGCGTGACCTTCGACGATGCTTCCCATTTTGGAGCTTCGGCAGGATTAACGTTCTAGCGAGGGAAGAAGTGGGAATAATGATTCATCGGGGGAAATGCAAATACCAAGGAACGCGATTACGGTGTGTCAGCAAGTTTATTGGTTATTACGTAGGATGGTACGATTCCCTGGGAAAATGCGAGAGTCAGCAGAGAGCTCATTGGTCGAGTGATTTGTACCTAGGCGCGGCGAATCGTATCGCGGAGATAGAACAAAGCAAAGAATCACAGATAATCTTATCGCTCTGTACACCTCCTAAGTAGGAGATACTTTTCGTATTTTCTAACGCGTGAGCTACGCTGGTGGGCTGATAACGACACGATTGATTCAGAGAAGAACAGTTATCAGGAAAGAGTAGGTGTGCCAATACGCTTCTGTGTTTCAGAACACGTCTGTGTTCGTAGTCTAAACTCGGTTAATCGCTAATTACCATCGCACTCGATAAATTCTCCGGAATATCGCGTTTCAAAGCCCGCCGTTGGAAAGATGCTGGAGCGAGTATGTGTTTGGGGTATTGGAACGTCGAAAGCCACTCTCGATAGCGGGCGAAAAGTGGCCGAATGGTGGTGACGGGATTAATTGAGAGGGGAAAAGAAAGAAGCGTGCGCGGTTAGACGCGATTTAAGGCCGTGCAATTTCGTGGACCGGTGTTGCATCGGCAGCCGAAGCGTGTCGAGAGAACCACGGCGTGACCCACTTGCTTAAACGTGCTGGCGAAATAATATTCCGCTTGGAAGGGAGTCGGCCGTTTCCATACGTATATACAGCAGTCTGCAATAATGCCCGTCCGCAGACTCCATTTTCCTAACCCTCTCGCCAGCGTGGCCGTACTTTTCCTGAAACGAGGCTGCCGCTGCAATCGATCAGCGGCCTGACGAGAACTGCTTCTCTCGTAACGACCTTAGCAAACGTTCGGATACCCATGACTAACTGTCAACTGAATTTTTTAACGCCCACTCTACGAGGCGGCTCGGCTAGAGGAAAGAAAACGAGAAGATAATGTTACGAGTACCTTGGCTTTTGATCCTCGACACTACAGTATATTATTTACCTACCCCCTTTTTTACCCCCAGTGTTTCTAAGACCTCAGTGTTATCTATATCGCTTCCATCCGTTTTCCCACCCAATTTTCTCTGCGGTCTATCTTTGCAATCACCTGTCACAGGCGCAACCACTCGGCTTAAGTTATATTTAAAGCCTTCCAAGAGGGTGGCGGTATAGGCACTACCGAACGAAGGTGGTCGTCAGCTGTGCACGCGAATCGAACCCGTGGACGGCTCTGCATTGTGTTCGCGACCAGCATAGAGGGATGGAAGCACAAGGATGCATCGTGGAATGACAAACGATGCATCGTTCCCCACTGCAATCGGGCCACTTTTTTAATGCTCGACGTATACGGGACGGAAGGCTTTGATGATTATTGTTGGCTGAATAATGGACGGTTGCAGAGAGTGGCGCGGGCCTGGAAACGCTTTCGAGAGTCGCCACATTGTTGATCGTTGCAGGCTTCGTTCCAGTTTGTTACGAACCACTTTACCCCACCCGAATAGCAGTGGGACTTGGGCAACAATGTGGCGAATCGCAAAGAACGAACTGTACCGTGGCCGATACGCGAGCTGCATTCACATCTTGGAAATATTATAGCTACATTCAGACACGAGAATTAGTATTGCTCAAGATTTGAAGGAAGTCTGAAAGTGTATGTAACAATTATGAAATTTTTATTTCAGAACGATAATTTATCCACGCGTTATTAATCGAACCGCATTCAACCCCAATTACGTGGCACGTCCAAATTCCCCATCATTTTCTTTTTATAACGATCTTTGTATAAATGTTTCGCAACTGCTACATACATACGTGATCAGATTCTTTTCTTTAAACCGAGTCAATATTTACCTCGCACACCTTGTACATTGAAATTTATTATCGCAAGCGCTCGCATACTCTCGTGACCCCACTGTGCGTTGACCTTGGAGCTTTCGCGGTTCACTGAAGCAAAAAAAAAAATTAGATAGAAATCCAAACGTATGTTAATTATTCGACGCAAAGCTTGAACGATTATTAACAGAAAAAGATACGCGAATCGAAGGAGGACCGCGCGAGGGACCAAACAGTAAAACGTTCGCGAAGGAGTGCAATTCTTCCACGAAACGTGGTGGGTAATGACTGGTTTTTACGATCATCGTCCATCCGGTTACATCGACGGTCTGCAGACGGTTTGTGGTACCTCATCGGTGTGGAATTTACATTTTCCCGAAGAGGCTCACACCCACACGTCTACCCTGGGTAATTCCATCCCTGGGTACGCGACGAGCGTGTAGCTTGCCTGTTTCGTGCAGAACGTGACTCATGCGGCAGATTTCGAAACGCGGGTCACGTTTTGGCAAAAACAATGCACCTTATTACCAAGCGCGTCTGTTCCACGGGATTCGTCACGTCCGTCTGCGCGGAGGACCGTTCCTGGAACACGATTTTCATGACTCTGCTGCTACCGCGTGAGCCACTTTCATCGGGCGTCTCGAAACAGAATACATATGTACTTGAATTATGCACGGGGCAGAGAACTCGAGATGGTCTTGATGAAGACAGTAGACGTGGGATGAAATTTTCTAAGATAATTTACTACTGCTACTGTAATTCGCGGTAGCAGGTGGTTGCGTTAATTTCGAGAGGGCTAAATAATTGATAGATCGATGATTTCGGTTTATAGGCACGTATCAAGGACAATGGCTCCGAGGAATGAGGCACGGGTACGGCGTGAGAGCCAGTGCCCCGTTCGGTTTGGCGAGTCATTACAAGCCCTCGAAGCAAGTCAGAGCTTCCTTGACATCCTTGAGAAGCGCGGATGGGGGTGGTCCGATTGCACCAACGCCGGAGCCGACTGATAGAAGGGATCGCCGAGTGGACGATAGCAGGGGTGGTTTCGTGTTGAAAGCCAGGAGCGACGATCCTCCGGCTCGAAGAAAGAGCCTCACGGAGAAGTCTCTGAAGAAGGGCATCCTTTCGGTAAGGAGCAATTTTAATATCTTCCACGAATGTCTATTCAATGTTTTTTTTTTTGCCATGCAAGAGAGAACAGGTCATCTATTATAGAGGATAGATGCTTGAAGGGTGAAAATGATTGCAGGGCCTGAAAATCCGGAAACAAAGGAGTACGGGTGACCTAGAAAAACGTGGCACCGGGGGCAGTATTAGAAGTAACGCCAGTTCAGCGTCATGGATGTCGACGGAGAGCTCGCAAAGCCAAGCCTCGGCATCCGTTCATACGGACAGCAACGCGTCCTTCGTCATCGAGGTGAGTTTTTGTTTTTAAAGACACTACCCTCGCGCCCGCGATGACTGTTATTTGTTCAAACACCTGATCATAAGTTCATCAGTCCCGGCTTTCTGATCGTAAGGGCAGTGCTCTGAGACTAGTCCCATCTGCTAAGGACAGCATTCTGATTGCAGGACGAGCAAATGGACGCTTCGGTGACCGAGACGTACTTGGGCGAGTGGAAGAACGATAAGAGGACAGGCTTCGGTATATCGGAGCGCAGCGACGGCCTCCGTTACGAGGGTGAATGGTTCAACAATCGGAAGTACGGCTACGGAGTGACGACGTTTCGTGATAGCACCAAGGAGGAGGGAAAGTACAAGAACAACGTCCTGATCACTAGTCAGAAGAAGAAGCACCTGTTCCTTATCAGATCGGCCAAGTTCCGCGAGAGGATAGAGGCAGCGGTGAACGCCGCCCAGAGGGCGAGCAAGATCGCTCTTCAGAAAGCGGACATCGCGATCTCGAGAACGGCGACAGCTCGTGGCAGAGCTGAATTGGCGGACATCGCTGCCGAGCACGCAAGAGAGGACTCGGAGCTGGCCCAGCAGACAGCCAAGCAGTTCGCGCCGGACTTCCGGCAGCCTGGGTTAGAGAGGTTACGGAACAGAGAGATACCTAAATACGTGCCACCGCCTCAGGACACCGTGCCAGGGAAGAGTATCCTCCATAAGGCCAGCGTCGATCAGCAACCTTCCGCGACCATGAAGGGTGGGACCTCGACGGGGGAGCCGACGTCGACGACTGCCACGTCCGCCACGTCCACCGCGAGCAGCGTTATGCAGGCGATCAGAAGGGCCAGCATGAAGCCGCAGAATCAGATGCCGCAGAACCAACTGCCGCAGAACCAGCTGCCTCAGAACCAGCTCTTGGAAACTGAGATGCAGAATCAGGTGACACCCGCTCAGCTCGTTAACCAGTTACCATTGAATCAACTGAATCAGACTACCCTGAGCGGACAGGTCCCTTACCAATCGCAGTTCCCCCAGCCGATGGCACAGAACCCCCTTCAGCAGGTCCAGTACCCTAACAGTATACCGAATCAGTATCAGCAAATGGGCCAGTTTCCGGGGGGTCAGTACGCTCCGCAAAATCAGTTCCCTGTTCAGGGTAGTCCGTACGGTCAGCCGCAGTACCAGCCTATGAATCCACCTCAGCCCGATCAGTATTTGTATCAGCAGCAACAGCTAGCTGCTGCACAGGGCTACCAGAATATGCAAGGTTATCCGAATCAGCAGGTGATCACTCTAGATAGACTACTTGCGTTTTGTCCTAACACTGACGATCGCTTGAGGATTGTTTATTAACATCACCCCAATGAACAGTCGTCGATTTAGCTAGATGTAAGAAGCTAGTGCGACCATGTTCCTGAATGAAGTCTAACGATCCCGATGATGTGCTGGGAGTTAACCAAAGAGTGGCTTTAACACATGCTCGCATCTCCGTGCGTGTAATTGAATCAGACGTTATTATCGATCTTGTTCCATCATTTCAGACCACGATGCCGAATCAGTACGGGCCTGGTCAGATGAACCAGTACAGTTCCCAGCAGCTTTACGGGCAACAACAGCCACTACCACCCCAACAACAACCCCAAGTTCCACAACAGTACCAGCCTGACGGGATTGGGGACGCACAACGACCATCGAGTTCAACGAGTATACGAAGGAACAGCAGGGTCCTGACACCCCAGGATCGACCCGGCACCATTGGGCAAACGCTGAACGACAGGTCTTGGCTTCGTTAGATTCAAGATTCCTAAGTAGAATCGTTCCGTCTCGTCTCTAAACAGCCAATCTTTAACTCGATCGATCTTCACCTATCATTTTACAGACTAGATCATTATAAGAGGCCGCCCAGCCGTGATAGTTCCGTAGATCGTTACGCTAGAGCGCATTCCCGGTTGACTGGATCGCGACAGCCGTCCGTCGATAAAACCATCACGAACCCGCCCCAGGACATGCTCGACAGGTGAATGAACTTGGGAATGTCTCAGCTCGGAGACATCGAATAACAATTACATATAATGCAGCTCCCATCGAGATAATCCCTGCAGTCACTCTATCTCCTTCTAAGCAATGTTCCGCGCAAACACGATTAAAGAACCGAAAGCTTTCACCCGATCCTGGTGGAAATGTAAGTTAGAGAGGTCTAAAGACACCGATCTCTGTATGCAGATCAATGAGAGCACCGAGCGCGATTCGATCGGGCACTCCGCTGAACGGATCCGTGGTGGGAAGCGGCACCGCGACGCCGACGTACGCCGCCTCGACTTCCAGTCAATTCGAGGGGGCCCTCCTGAAGAATCGTGGCCTTGGACAGGACATTCTACCGAGTCCAGGGCAGCCTAAGCGTACGGAAAGTCTCTACGTCGCACCCGGGCGCGGTCCGATCGCACCCAGTGGCGGAGGTGGCGGCGGGGGCGGGGGAGGGGGTGGCGTGTCGAAGGTGAGTCTTCCTCTTTTCGTACATACTATCCACTACATAGATATTAGAGTCGTTTTCCTGTCTCTCTATTCGTCACGCGACACCGTCGTCCTGGCACTTGCGTCACGGCAGGCTCGAGAACGGAGCTGCGAACACTTTGGATCTCTTTCATGCCTCCCAGAACGTATTTTATAATACCTTTCCAAAAGTATCTCTTATGATTTTCACGTTCGTTCGATCATCTTGAGCTTCGTTTAATCGAGAAAGATCCAAACGCATCCGCAACTTCTTCCCCGCTCAGCCTCGCAGCGTGCCATTCAGGCGTTTATCGCGGCCGTCTGTTCACCAAAGTTCCCCATCGAAGAGCACTTCTCCGTGAAGCGTCAGGGAAAGTTTCTCCGAGAGATTGTGCCGCGAAGAAAGACAAAAGTCTAGGAAGCCGGGAGGCGCGACTTTACTGGGGACGTTTCGTCGGAATCGCGGCGGCGTTGTTCGACGGGTCGGATCTTTCGACGAAATGCAGCGAGACGCTTTTCCAAGGAGTGTCGTTCAAAAATATCCCCGGACGTTAAACAAGATAACAATCGCTCGCTGTTACACGTTCATTCACGCTTCCCGCGGGAGCATTAAGGATTTATAGCCGGCCATCTCGCGGGCGCGAGCAAGTATTCTCGTGGAAGGAAATGCCATCGGGGCGACGTAATCGCTTGGCATTCGCCGCACGACGGAAACGACGGGGAAACTAGAGGTTTCACCGATCACGTAGCTTAGTTTTATAATATCCCTCGATCGTTTCGTAGATCTCTGTCTATAACATTATTCGCTCTGCCTGCCCATTAGCCGCATCCTACGATTCACTCTAGCGAGCCTAAGGATCATACTCCACGCCTTTCGATACATATAGTTTTGCGCATAGCTGCTACTTAGCGAACGCAAATAGGCAAGCACTGCGGTTCCATTTCTACCCCCACGATCACCACTTTCGTCTCGCTAATCAACTTTCTCCGCTCCGAGCTAAATAACGACTTCTAGATTTTACCATACGAATGCTTTCAACGATCATGCTCATCTCGTAAGATACCACCATGCTTCTCTCTTGTCTGACGCTACCGACTCACCCTCTCAAACCCCCAATTTACGCCTGAACTGTCTCCCCCTCGGCAGCCCAGTGTATTAATCACCGTAAGTCACCCACCTACCAGAGGTACACCCCGCCAACCACCGATAATCCCCGTTTTCTCTATCTGTATCTTTTCTTCTTTGTCGATTTTTGTCTGTCTCTGTGTAACTGTGTGGCACTTTGTGCTGTGTTCTGTGCATGCCATCCCAGGACGCAGGCCGGACGGTCCCCGCCTTCGCCGCAACGCCAAAGGGCCGCGCAACCCTATGAGTATAAGTATTATAATAAATATGTACACAACTGCGATACGCAAGCATAACGGGAGCGAAGCTTCCGCGAGGGCTCGCTCGCCCGTTTCGCGAACGAACGAGTCGAGACCAGTCTGAGAGGTTCGTGACTAGATCCTGGATGTCCCGGCGACGCGACAAATGGGTTGCTCGTGGGGTGGGGGAGGGGGATGAAAAACGGAGGAGATTCTGATAGCGCTCTGGCTTGGGGAAGCCTGGCAGTATTCATAGGCTGCTTAACGAAGCTAAATTAGGGATTCGAGTCAAGATATTAGTAGGCGACACTCGTGCATAGTAGCTTGTACACGTTGCCCTAGTGTACGCGGAATTAATGTCGTGCCGGGGTGCAACGTTACGTTCCATGTAAGCTGCCGCCAGACCAGAGGAGCTGCTTCGCGCGGCACGCTTGTTTGCAGTAAAATCCAGCCATAACGGGTCATTAAGGTAACGAGAAGGTTGGAAGTTTGAGAAGCGACAATGCAGCAGGGCGCATTTTCCGCTCGCTCGGGGATCTAGGGTCTATTCGCGACAGAGACCGCGAAGTTCGGCTAGCTGATCCAGCTTCAACGGTACAACGTACTCCCGCTTTCCATCTTTCGTTAACCAAGCCAATTATCTGTTCATTCCAGTGTATACATTCCGAGTGAAAAATCCTGTTCTACGTCTCCTTGCGATTTATAATCCCTCGCCTAACCTTGCGACTCCTCATCGTCGAACGATAACGTCTCGCCAAACATGCAGGCCTGGGGGCTCAAGTGACCCGGCTGTTTCTCCAATGATTTCGTTCGCGCGCCCACAGCCAAGGCTCCAATCGATCAAACACTCGCTCGATGTTTGAACGGACTCGACTCGTTTGGGGGGGCGGGTTGTATATAGGGTCACGGTTTTAGCAAACGGGCATCTCACAGTTTACACGAGCCTCCTGAGCGACGTGCTAACGGGAACAGAGGCCGGAACCATTGTTTGGTGTGAGTCGAGAAAGAAAATATTTTCAGATCGACACTTTAGTCTCTGCGAAGCGGTCCGCGCGCGCCAGACCGCGGCTTCGAGGCAAGGCTACACAGAAACGTGCAAAAAAAAAAAACGCGAGAACTTTGTCTGCGGTCCATTCTTAAATTCAACTGCTAGTGGGAGTATTGGAGCATCGATGCCTAGCAATTTCAATGAGAAGAGACGCGCCTTTGGGATGAAATATGGTTCAGCATCCCTACTTCGTCGCGTCGTTCGGATATCAATTTGGACATCGATGCGGAAAATTATAAAGACCAGAGTGACTCACCCGTAGCTCGTTCCACCGAATAATGCAAAGTTTCGAGGAGCGTGTGTCATTCTGCGACAATACTGTGAGTCATCGATGCACCTTGTCGCCTGGGTTGAATGCATTTGCCGATTGCACGAGCGTTTAATGCGGGACTCAGAGGTATTTGCGCTGGAGAGGTTCTGTTTATCTTTGTTCTTTCGCGGGCACTCCTACCTCAGACCGTTGCTATATTTTTTGGGGATCTTTGTAGCCTTGCTCGAAGACCACGATGTCTCGAATCTCTCGAGGTGTGAATTAGCAAAGCAGAACTTGTACCTGGTCGTAGATTGTTATTAGCCACTACGTAGAGAAATCGATAGACACTTAACCCTTTCGGTCCTAAAATCAATGTTCGCTCCACTGAATTCCCTCAGATGGGACATGAAATTGCAAAGCTGACGCTGAACCAAGAAAACCAAATACGCATGGCGAGAAAGCGCCGCGGAACGAACGAACCACCGTATTACCGATTAAATAATCTAGAATCTAAGGGAGAAGGGACGAAGGCTCGAGTGTCCCATATACAAAGGTTACTTTCAGAGTGGCGTCATCGAGGCTGAAAGGGTTAAATCGAATCTGGGCATTGAACGAAGCGAGCAATGTTCTCTCCGCCTTCTTGTCAGAGACAGATGAAATTATTTTTTTATGGGAAGCACAGTAGATATAGTAGAGCGACGAACGAATATTAAGGACAAATTTGTGAGACGACGCGCACGGTCTGTGCTATTTAAACCGTTTCAAATACATTCCCGATTATTCTTCCGTTCCACACGATTTGTATGCAGAACGCAATGCCGAGCAAGAACAAGGAAGCACAGATACAATAAGGTGCGCAAACGGAGAAGTTTGCGCTGCGCGCAGTGCGTTCGTCCAAGCATTCGCACAAAAAAGATTCATTTGAATTCCACTCGCTTTCGCGACGATTATTCAAGCGAAAGTGGGACCGTTGATAATCTTGAACAGTCGTATCCGTCTACTTTAGTTTCTGTCCTATTTTTTGTCTTTTTTTTTTTAATATCTCAAAGAATTATTCCCTCCGAAATGAACAGTCAATCGTAACTTGACGGTTGGACGAACGAAAGACGAGCACGTACCTACACACACGCACAGAAATGATTCTCAACTTACCAGACACGGTGTTAAGTCCATTAATTAAGCGAAGATAACGTAATGATGTTACGTCCATTGATTAAGCAATTCGAGGAAACCGAAAGGTAAGGTTCGCGCGGTGTGGAGGCGGGGACCGGTTTATTTTAGCAATTTTCTTTCACTTTCTACGTGTGTCCTTTCTGTAACAAGCTTCGTATACCCTTGTCGAACCCTCGCCTTTTACGACAATGTCACCTTTCCCCTGTCTGAAAGTTCTAAAGTCTGTCTCCCGTTCACCCTGGCCGGGGTGTTTAATTGTACCGTCGAATGCATTCTCTAGCCCTCTCATGGAAGTCACGTGCTCCTATCCTTTTACGTCGGCCCGATGACTTGGACGAGCCACCAGGATGCAAATCTCTCTCCACCCACCTCCACGCCGCTTGTTTTTCTCCTGTTTTTTGATCAGAGACATTATTTTTCTAACGCATGCTTCTATGACGTAGCGTCACTCTGTAAAGTCTATAATATACATATATATATATATATATATATTGTACCAGTTCCGCAGGATGGGATATACACACACATACACACTATATATACACTTCGTAGAATAAGTATGGAAAGACATGTAGCGTGAGATAATTATTTAGGTTAATACTGTACAAATGATCGACGACGATAACCCCTTCGAGATTGAACGCAAATAACAGAATTATTCATTTTATCGAACTTTCTATACATAGAGCTTAAATTCCTAGTTACAGAGATTATTGTGATTTCTTCTGTGATAAATTTCACGGCCTTGTTAAACGAGTTCTCTGTTGTTTGACATATTTCTTTACAGAATTGAATTATCGATACATATTGAGAGTGTATCGAAGCAGGCAGCACGGGCCTTCTCGAGGGGGTTGATCATTGTTACATAAAAAGCACAAATGTCTGTACCAAATGTGCATTATGAATACGTAAACATAATACGACATACCTCCATACATAAGACCCCTCGTGGGAAAGTATTAATTTTGTGCATTAGGTACGGCCCTACTCCGTTAACTTCTCACACGTACACACGTAAATGTAATCTGGAGTCTCTATTTTAATCACGATTTTTCACAGTACAATTACGAACGCCTTTTGTGCGCCACGTTGAATTTCTTAAAAAAAAAGAAAAATAAGTACGACACGCTGCTTGGGAAGAAGGAAAATAAGATAGGTACCTACTCGACGATGTTTGTTAATGGTATTCCCATCGAGGACACGACAATTGAAATCTAACAGCATCGCGTTGCTCAAGATATAGGTACGATATTCGAGATAATTAAGAGTTTTTACGAAAATTTTTAACACTTTCTACGGTCGGACGAGTGATTATCAGAGAATTCCTACTCGATGGAGAACACGTTTGTGGTGATTTCGAAACGGTCTTTCGCACGGATTCCCCGATTCAACGTGGTTGCAATTGTACCTCAGCAAACGGTCGTGCCTAAAGAGAAGAAGAGAGCGAACGATTATGGCCCGAGACACTGTCGCGCGAGATCTGGAACCTTGCGGGCGAAAATAATTCAGAGGACAAAGCTCGGTTGGAATTGAATCATCCCCAAGTTCCTCCACCTTTCAAACTATTTTTTAAACGGAATATCGGGACTCGCGGGTGCATCGGGTACAGCCGATGTCGGGGTTGTTCAAGTGCCAAGCTTTTCGAAAGTGTCTTTTCTCGGGAATCTGGGATGCAACGTGATTCCACAGGGTACAGCAGAAACGATGAAATTTGATCATTTAGTAACTCGTAATAAACTCTCGCGCACTTAAATAACGCTCCATGTAACGAAGGATAGTCCGGCGAGCAATTCCAACGTACTTTCGTCACTTCAAGGTTGGTCCCCAATATTTTTATTCGCAGAGAGACTGCGTTATTCCCAGTTCACGAAATGCTCAAATTTCCGTCGCGGTATACGCCGCAAAACAAAAAAAAGAACCGGGTAGAAACGATTCAAAGAGACTTTAAACGAGATATATAACAAGATTCCAATGTATTTTAATATAAAGATGGTTCGTAGTGTTGTATTAGAGAAAATCAACGTAGGGAAAGTTTGTCTCGCGTTAGAAGAAAACAGATCGATAAGCGAGGCTAGCCGATGTACACGCATACTCGAGGATGTTACGTCCAGGTTACATCTCGAGGAACGATTTTAACTGACATAGAGATACCGATGGAAACCTTGTTAAATTACACAACGATTATTGCAAACGTTGGTTCGATGTATTGAATGTATTTATGTATATGATGTAAAAGCTGTTGTTGGCCGACAGATTAAAAGCATGTCGATTAGGAGGACGTGACGAAATCATTTCTTTCTGCGTCCTTTTGGATCGAAGGGAGCTTTCAGGACGCAAAGCGGTAAAGCGTCGCGTTCAATGGCACCTCTGTTCCACCCCGAACATTTTCAGGTATTTCTCGAGAAAAACATGCCGCTAGACACTTTGCGCGGCGAAGAACGCTCGTTTAATTGGACCCCGCGTTCGTGCCAAAAAATGGCGATACATATATCGAATACTTGCGAGCATCGAGCTCGGCGAGACAATACGCATTGGCGTGTAAACAGCTCGATATTTTCGTAGCTGGGTTCGGCCGAGCAGACGGGGGAAATATCGACGCTCCGAAGCTGCTATCAATGATTCGAATCAAAAATCGAGGGCGAACAACTTCCCGAGCAATTCTCTGGAAGAGCTTAATTGTGATCGTGCACATTCAGTTTCACGAGCAAAGAATCTGTTCTAATTGAATGCCTCCGAAGCAACGCCAAAAGAGGCCCCTCGAATGCTCGTAAAATATCTGGTGCACTCGACGTAAACAAAGAATTTGCAATGCAAAGTGAAGCGCCGAGGTTTCTAGAAAACAATTTGCACATTCACGATCGTTTGTTCTCCAGCTGAATGGTATCAGTGGTATCGCATGGCAGAGTCAATGGCCCTGCGCCGTTGAATGATTAATTCTTCTTTAATTACATACATAAACTCGTTTATTCAAACACGAACGCAGAATTCCGGATTTCCGGCAGCGGACATCGAATGCTCTCGGTTACTCGTTAAGCGAAACGATCGCGTAACTGTGCCCGATAGAAGAGGAGCCGTGGAATAAGATTGTAAAGCGCTTTAAAGGGACCAGTTAATTTGTAATGCGCGATTTAAGAAAACAACAATGGCTCGCTGCGACGGTTAACTCGCGCACTGACAGGTCACGGGTCAAGAGATCGCGGACAATAAAATACACTCGCACTGGAATATCGTCCCGATTAACAAGGCAAATTATTGTTGCACCACAGCGACGTGGATTAAAATTCGATAATAATTACTGGGCTCGAACGCAAACGAATAAAGCGGACTCGAATTTTAAATGAGCTTTGATATCGAAGGAATTGCGTCGAGGCGTAATAAGGAAACAAGAAAACACAAATAAAGTGGGCCGAGCCCCATTTTGGCGCGCGAAGATGGGGAGCAGAGATTCTCGAAAGCCTCGACGAATTTATTCGCATGCCAGCTACGTGATTCAGGCAATGCGAGTTGCGAGTTCGGCTTTATTTGCGTAACGATATTTCCGGTCGGATTTCGGCCGTGAACAGCCGCGGAGAATTT
This sequence comes from Andrena flavipes, assembly GCA_963971345.1. Classification (NCBI taxonomy): domain Eukaryota; kingdom Metazoa; phylum Arthropoda; class Insecta; order Hymenoptera; family Andrenidae; genus Andrena; species Andrena flavipes. Next base: position 37,507,751 of record OZ020481.1, read on the forward strand.
TCTTCGAACGCCTCCGCATCGCGCCCGCCACTTTCCACCATGTTTCCTCGTCAGCTGCTCCGCGAACTTGCTTCGAATTTCTCGATAAGCAAAACTGACTTTACTTATTAAAATAGTTGGTTCTCTCGTACAGCGAAACCTAGAGTTTCATTCACAATTACCTAATGAGAGATCAAGAACTCGACGGAGTCCTCGGAATACCAGAGCTTACGAAGCCTCCAAGAATTTGCTCAACCCTTCGGCTACTGGCAAGAGTAGACATGGAAATTTCTGTGAAGCGAAGGAAGTTTCGGAAAAGTCGAGAGCGAAGTATCTCTCCGCTACCTGCTCGCTCACCGAAAACGTGACCCAGGTATTTCGCGAGAACTAGGCTCGGCTAAAAATACACGTCGATACCTATCGTTCGATACGCGAAAAAGTGGCGGTTCCGCGAGCAGAACTGAAGCAAGGGGCGCGCGCGGCGACAAGCTGTCATAAATCAAGCAGCGGCGGATCGACAAGGCTCTGGCATCGTCGTCTGTTCACAGCCGTGAACGTCGCGACGTGCCCGCTCGTCGATGCTATTTCGACGTGAAAATAGTGGGGCGTCTCTCTATTTCGGTCGAACGAGCCAGGGCCGTTCAGTCTGCGGCCTGGCTTCCTCACCAGGAGGCCGCGAGTCCGAATTTTCCATTTTCACTGTCGCGCACGAGGAAAACGGTACGGAACGAGGGCCGTTCAGACAGAAAGCAACGCGCCAACGTGGGCGAATGTCGTTGGGGAGCCTCGTTCCATCCCTTGACGGCGGGAGTCGCCGTTGAAATGCTAAGGGGGGCACAGCGAAAGATGGTAGACGAGTATCGCCCGGTGTTTCGAACAAGTTAAACAGCACGATTCTTTCTATCGTTCGCGAACGTTAAAGACTTTGGGGAAGGAAAGGTTTCAAAGATGTTCTGGTCAGATGTCGACGAGGAGGAAGAGGCGCTACTATGCAGCCCTGCCCTCATGGCCAGGAGGGCCTCGGAGTCCTGGATCGTCTCGCCTCTTGTAGAGGTAGGAACAACGAGGAAAAGCTTCCCCAATCCTCTCCCATCTCCCATCACGAAAATCACCACCAGCATTTCGATGAGACACATATAAAAGTCCCATCGAACCTGCGCTCCTTCCATTAGATTCCCCTAACACCTGCTTTAATCAGTCACTCGAGCACAGACCTGTAACAGCTTCGAGAATCATAGATAAACCGCTGGGAAACTAGCAGACAATTGATACCATGTTTTGACAACTGGCACGGGAGCCACGGGTGCTTGACAACCGCACAGTTAAGAACGCAACAGTGCGAAGCGTTTGAAAGGCATCAGCTGTTTCAGATGGAACAGGAATCACGTCGAGAGATAAGGAACAACTCTACGCCAGGATTACTACGAAGCAAATCGGTCGATAAGCCGAGCTTGATATCGAGAGGGGGAAGGGCTTGCGACTGTGAGCCAGGCTTTTCTTCTTTAGATACTGCCGCGACGTTATCGGCGCAATTTACAATGCTCTGGAGAAACAGCCTCGAAACCGGGAATAGAGTCTCGATGACCCGTGGAGGCAGATACGAAATTGAAATAAGACGAGCATGTACTGTGATCGAGGCTAATTAATCGCATCGGGGGAGAGTTATCGTCGAAGGCGAACCGAGGCGCCGATCTAATTTTACGCCTAGTGAAACGCGTAAGAAGTTCGCGACGCTAGGCATAGGAAGGAAATGAATGATCGCTCTTGTTTTCGCAAAAGTCGGTGGAACATTTGAATTTTCATCAGGGTCACTTGAATTGTATATTCGAAGTGCTGGAATCGACGAGGATGCCGGGCATTTGTTCGATCGCACGATGCGTCCTAGTCATTCGCAAACATTACTCCAAGTTCCTGGAAGTCAACCGCATCAGCATAATGCACGAGCAAAAAATCCGCGACGCACGGTTCGATAATCTTGAGCATTCCCTTATCGTTTAGAGGGATTCGTCGAAAGACGAGGTACGAAGAGATTGGTGTCGAAGGTCAACGAATCGCGTTAACTAGGATTCTTGGCCTTTGCATCATTATTACGTACGATTACGAGCAAGGCTGCACGTTTTGGAACTGGTCCAAGGATTCCCCGCTCTTCCTCCCTCCGTTGCCCCGTTTTCTCTGCTTCTTCAAAATGTGGAACTAATGAACACGTAAACGTCCAAGAGCTTGTTGCCACGCCAAACAAATGGCCCCCGCTGTTCGCGCGAAACTACATACAACCCTAAAAACCGAGGAACCTTAAACCGTAACTACCGTCGCAGTACAAACTGGCCGATGACTAATTCTTTCTCACGAGGTGCGATTCCTGTCACCACCATGCTCGGGCCAAAAACAAATCGAAGAAAATGCCAATGAACAAACAAATAAACGCTGCAGCACCTTCTCCCTCCGTTTCCTCGATCACGCTAGCATCCCCGGATCGTTTCCGATCCTCGATCGAAAATAACGCGCATACGCAGACACGATGATCGCGAGTAATCGATAATATAACCAATCTCATCTTCGACGTCCCATTAATCACAATTATCGGCCACAGATTCGCGATACTGGTCGCGTGACAGTGAATATTTCTGTAACTCGCGAATCAGAGTGAATGGTCTCGATCGCGGCGATCTCATCCGATCGATCTTCGGCGGGAAAGTCCAGCGCACAGCCGGCCCACGGGAAGGCCCCTTTCTTCGCCGCGTTCTCGTGCACGCGCACCCTTAGAAATAAGGCTTTGCAACGCGTCCCCGATCGATCGTGTCCGAGGGCCACCTCTCTCTCTTTGTTTCTCGTTTCCTTTCTTCGTGCAGGCGATGCCAGTTGCGGCGATTCCCCTTCAACGAAAGAAGTCACTGCCGGATGTGGCTCAGCCCATTCAGCTGACAGCGACGTCACCGCTGTCCAGGGAGGAAGTCAGCGTTTTGAGCAGCATGAGGAGGGAAGAGATCCGCAGGCAGATCGACGAGAGCGAAAGGCTCAGGGCCAATCCTCTGCTGTACTTGGTCAGTCCTCAGGTTAAAGTGAGTATCCATCCTGGCTGATTCGTAGTATCAGAATGATTATGCCCCTGGCGTTTCTGCCTCGTAATTTGTAATTACATCGATGGCTAATTGTACATGTAAATGTATTTAAACGGGTGGCGTTTAATCGTGTTGCGCTTAAGCCATCCGCGCCATACATTTCGTACGGTCGCGTAAGCTTTAATTAAAGCGGCGCGTCAAATTTTTCGGCACGTCTAATGCTTCACAATCTGCCGATAAAGAGCTGAGAGCCAGCTTTTCTAGGAACGTACGTCGGTCTCGGGAGTGATGATGGAACGCGTGGAAAAAACGATGATCGCGAAGAATCACGATGAAAATGTTGCGCAGAAAGTAAAATACACGTAATAGGCTGGGTGACACGACCTTGATGAAAGAAGAAAGAAAGAGGGGTGACAGACAAGCTTACGCTCGAATTGACGACGCAAAAACCGCGCAATTCTTATCGGATGATTGCAAGAGTAGGTCGCACGAGTATTGATACGTGATTGTGAATGTTTAATCGAATTGACCGCTTTGAATATCCGGTCTCGCGTAGACGTAATTTGAAATCGTAATCGCCTCGCGGACGTACACCGATTTCCATAAAACCTACGTGTATACAAAATATTTGTGTGTACCGTGAGACACGAATGAATCCAACGTTTCACTCCATAAATAAAACAGAGACGGCAGTTGTCGTGAGAAAGTCAGAGATATTATGTACCGTCACCGATCAGCTCAAATCATTCGTTAATTATTAACGACACCGTACGATTTGTAAACACACTTTAACGAGCCCTATTACAAAATCAATCTGTATCGATTATACAAGTACCTATACTTAAGTGTCTCTCGCCGAGGTTTCCACCGCCCTCCATTATTTATACTCGAATAATATTATAATGCATCTTAATCGGCGAATTTGCATTCCTCCATTGTCTTTCGCCGAGCTCTCGATAATTTATTCCGTCCTCGTCCCGATAAAACGATATCGATAGTCTTGAAACATGCCCATAGGAAAGACAATAGATATCTGTATTCAAACAAAACGCTGCTGTAATAGATACGTGACCCGATCGAAACTTTTGCAGGACTGGTTCTCCCGGCAGCAGCTGGTGATGCTGGTGCTGTTCATCAACATATCCCTAGCCCTGATGTTCTTCAAGCTGTTGACGTAGCAGCCAGCCGACGATCGGGTTCACGGACTCGTGGTGGACGTGACCTGAGGCTCGGGAGCGTCGCGACGCCCCTGGAGCCGTCACCGAGAACCAAAACTCAAGCGATGAACAGAAGGGTGGCAGAGTGCACCCTCGTTGCAGAATCACAGAGAACAAAACCGCTGAAAACGGCATTCGAGCGATCTTACTCGGTCCCGCGCGAGGTTAGCCAAAGGGGAGTCGAGCTAGGACCACGGGGATTCGCGTGGGACGGGAAGCAGACCGTGGGACATCCATCGAAGGGAGGATTTTTCGGATTTAATCGACGGGCAACCGTCGGAGGATGTCCTCGACGCGTTCGCGAGAAGATCGACTTAAGTGGGGGCCACGGGCCACTGAGTGGGGTTGCTTCCTGCGACGATTCGTCGACGCAATTCGATTTGGAAGGACTTCCGGCGGAGGGTTCACGGGGAAACAGGATTCCTCCTGGAGGATGCAGAGAGAAGGAGCGGCTCGTTTTTTTTTTTCTGAGACGGGGTAACGCCGACAGTGACGTAACTCGCCGCCTGTATCATACCTATTTTTACACCGAGTATTTTAATAATGATATTTGTAAGAGCGGGTCGCGTCCATGGGCGACAGGCCACGCTCTGAACCACACGGTGCGCACACACGAATCTCTCTACACTTTTCCTTTTCTTTCTCGACGATCGGCTCGAGCGCGGCCACAAGCGCGCGTACTTTTATACGCGCGATAGGGCAGCCAGGGTAGCGTGAACGATCATTCTTCTCAGGAGATTCTCAAGACCCGAACGGGGTGATCGGACCGATGACATTTTTCAGCACGTCCCTCCAGTTACTGAGAGGGCTACTCGGTATTTCGGGGTTGATTCGCGGAGCTCCTCTGAGGTGCAACAAAGTGTTTGGAGTTTCGTATACGATTGTTACGATTTCTACGAGTCTCTTGGATATGGGTGGGTTACGCTGTTATACGGCTCATGTTACGATGTATTCGTGTGTTATCGACTTGTCCGTGTAATTGTATGGGTGTTATGTGGGTATCGACGTATTATAATTGTAATCGCGCAAGCTCTATGGGAGATCACGTCGTTTGCGAAGTATTTTCGTGTAGCCTTGCCTTCCACGTGAACACTGTACATAGACACTCTTCTCGGATTTTTATATACACGTAGGAACACGCGAGTTTGATCGCCGCAAACGCGATCAGAATAACCCCTCGATCGAGGCGTGTAATAAAAATAAAATTACAAGTTATTGGCTTCGAGTCGTGGCGACCAGCGTCGCGATAAACGGACTCTTTGTCGCTGGCTTCCAATGTAATTCTATCGTTTAGGAATAATTAAGAGGAGAAAAGGGGAAGTCAGAACAGAGAGGTCTTTGGCGGATAAAAGTTAATCAGTTCGAATGCAAACTAAACTTTGCTCTTGTTATCATCGTGAATTAAGAGAATCAGAATTTATTTACGATCGAGGGACATCTCGATAATGGAGTCTCTTTCGCGACCTCGAGGAAGTCTTTGTACGTACGTCGCTGCAAATACTGGTAGCAGACCCGACGAATTTTACAAATCATACGGTATGTCCTATGTAGAGTAAATCCACTTTTTACCAAGGAGGGTACTGTAAGAATTTTTGGGCGCATCCCTTGGGCGTCGTATCTGAGAAAACGAAGAAGAAGAAGAAGGAAAATTGTCTTTGCGCGACGCACGAATTGGCGTCGATCTTTTCACGCGCTAGGTCGGAGGTCGAGGCACGGGGTGTCTCGCACCCCGCTCGAAATCGAGACCGACCTCCCTGCGCTCGAGCGATCGCATTTTTCTAGCCTCAGGCGTAGCTTGTATACCTAGGTGAATTTGTAAATAAATGAAAGGGCGTATAGGACCGCAGCCGGCGCAGTTGAACGCCTGAAACTGTTTCGCTCGCGCCCCTTCGGCGCGTCAAATGGAGACTCGCGTCCGGGCAGCGGGCGGGCGGGGGCAATCGTGAAACCGTATCGAAACTATTTTTCCAAGGAAGAAAAGACTCGCTATTTTCATCCTACGCTAAATATATTTTCCTCTTTGTACCTAAATTAGCACCTTCGTGTATGTACCATCTCGTACGAGTACGAAACTCAGCCGGCAAAGATGTCAGGATGAAAATAGGGAAACGCTGGCGCGCGAGAGGGTGGGTGCTCGGGCCCCGTTCCATTCGTCTCGACCGGAAGAGGGCGGAAAATTGAAGTATCGAAACGCCACGGAGTCGAAATAATAGATATGATTCCGATTGGATTGCGAGGGAGAGGGTGGTTGTCGCGAGTACGTCGAGACGATGGAGGGTGGTGGAAGCGACGGGCGTCTTTAGAAACGAAATAACGAAATTTTTATGAAGCGAGAACGGATCGAAGGTGTTTTTTATTACGAAGATGGTTGGTATAAATAATCGAAGCTAATGGTGTCGCCACAGCGAGGCTCGCTGGGGCACGTATTGTATATATATTGCAATTACATATACGTATATATGAACTCGATTAATTAGTTGTCACGGGGAGCAGCTCGAAAGTTTGATAACGAATACGAGAGAGCGAGAGTGAGAGCGAGAGTTATAAGTGTGATCGAGTCTTTTCGGAGAGAGGGATGGACGTTGCAGGAGATCGGACTCAATCTATACACACGCGAGGGCGATTAAAATCATTACTCATTTTTGCGTCTCAAAAGCCATATCACGAATCAAAGGAAGAATTTCTAATATGTATAGAAGATAGTTGTATCGATCGGAAGCATCCGAGAGGAAAGAACCATTGGTTACGCTATTCGATTACTATATCGCAGAGAGAATCTATGAAACAGTCACATGTATATTTTAATTGTTATCTCTTGACTATTATCGCAATTAGCATATCTCGTTATTATTGTATATTATTATTATTACTATTATTGCTATTATTAATGATTATTATTAATTATTATCATTATTATTATTATTATTACCATCATGATCACCATACTACCGACGGCCACGATTCAACGAGAAAGCAGCCACGGGGCGTGAAAGGAATTTTAGTACCTTATGAAACATGCGAAACAAAAAAAAATTAAGCAACTCAAGGGCCCACTGTCATTGTTGATTTGCGAGAGAAGCAGTGATTCAATAAACTTCTATCATAACTGGCAGCGCATTTGTCTAATTACTGCGAACCGCGTCATCGTGTTGATATTCACGTAGCTGGGTGGTGAATTAAAGATTCATCAAATTGGCCTTCGTACCAGGGCTTGAAACCGTTATTATAAAGATTTTAGTTCTTCAAAGAGTTGTGAAGAATCTTTGTTAATTGTTTAACTGTCATTCTTTATAACAGTTACTCGGAATAAAGGTTCTTCCTAACTTTTTCAATCAGAACCTTTATATAACAGTTTGAAACAGTTATTTTCGGAACCAATTCAAGCCCAGCTTCGTCATGAATCTCCAACCGACCAGGTGTATTGATTCACCCGTGAATCACCGACCATTACTGTTTTTACTGCTTGAGCGTAAAACTTATTGGTTGAAAGAATAGAGAAAAAGATGTCGAACGAGGCCAACAACTTTTCGTGCCTTGGTTGATAAAACTCGATAGCGTTAATTGCCGCCGCCACACTTATGCTGGTTCCCCAAGCCTTTTCGTTTCGCGATCGTTTTTCCCCGCGGCTACAAAGTGGCGGGAAAGTCACGATCAATTATGCCTCGCTCGATACAGGAAAGTCGCCGAACAAAATACACGTTATTCGAGCTACCGAATCCCGAGCCGATATTGTTGTTCCCGTTCTGGGATGATTTATCGTTTTTTTTTTTTTACGAGAAAAGTCTCCGCGCTCGTACAGTTATCATCCGTTTATAAAACGTCTTATCGTTCACCGTTTCTAAAAACGGTGAAAGAACAATTGTCATTAGTTTTGCTTGATTTACAGCAAACACTTGGAAGCAAGGTCGAGATCGCTACAGATACCAGACACGCAAATCGCGCGCTTCCGCGTTCAATTTTTCCCGCACATATCAATTGACACCTCCGCCAGAGCATCGCGATTAAAAGATAAAAGCGCTGAGTGCTCCCCTCCCGACGCCTTTCCAATGCATAACGTCACTCTTGTCACGTGCTCGGTCTGACCTCACAACGATACCATCGCCCGCTATCGATGTCAGCCCAGCTGGCAGTGCTGGCACATGTGTGCGCATACATGCCCCGGCGTCGAGTGAAACGTGACAGAATCTGATACCGACGCGAAAACCTCGCTCGCCTCGTCGCTCCTCCGCGATGATCGCGAGTCCTAGAAACCCAAGTCGCAGCAACAATACGACCGGCGATTAACGTTCAAAGGTTCGCGCTAGATTCGATCGCCGATCGTTTCGATATCAGAAGCGGGACACGCACGGGGCTGAAATCATCGAATAAAGCGGGGCGCCGAGTCACGTTCACCTCGTTTCTATTCGGGCGGCGGAAAAATAGCTGCGAAGCGAGCACAGTTTATCGCGATCTTCGATTGCCGTTGAATTACGCGGCCGATAAGCCCGGTGCGCGACGAGGGGATTAAAAAAGCGACTAATTTTAACCGATGATTAATTCCGCGGTGACGAAACAGACAGGTGGTTAATCCGTCGTTTTGTGCAACGACTGCGGCGAATCGCGCGATTCATCGTCCGCTGGAGATCGTCCAGGATGATAACTTTCTTCCGAGCTACGCTTCCTCGTACGCGCGTGTGCGCTTTACGCGGTGCGTTTTGCATCACGTTCGGCGATCAGCGTGGTTCGTTCTCGGCTCGCGCGACACTCGCGTGGCCAAGAATATTCGTTTGGCCGAATATAGAACAACGGTGCCGAGACGTTTCCGCTCAGTTAGATGAAGTAATTGCGCAGAGATTATCGAGCGCTGGTACGCGACGTTCATTATCTGAGCCTCCACTCATGCTTATCAGAGACACCACGGCGACACTTTCGACGAGTAAATATTTTCATTCTTATCTACCGTCCACGATCTACCCTTTCTTTCGTTGCACGATTTCGGAGCGGATTGCGCGTCCCAGTTCGCAGGTCGCGGATGGACGAGCGAACGGTGGAACCGCGCAGTGGCTTTTTCGTAACTGTATCGAGTCTGACACGTTTCTTATCGCTTATCTGTCGCTTTCCTCGTTATGTACGCCGCCATGTAAGTATGCGTGTACTGTCGGCACTAAAGAAAGAATGATAAAAGGAACGGCCGATAACCCAGGCCCGCGAATAGGACGTCGATTCTTCTTGCTCCGATCGCAGTGGCGTAGCAACGTGGAACGAAGCTTCTAACGGCATACTTCGTCGTAAATTATTTTCATAAATGTCAGTCTTCAAGTATATATCTTCGGTTGCAAGGGGGAATAAAGACGAGCAGTGAAATCGAATGCTCTGTTTCGTCTGTGGTATCGTTTACCGTAGGAACTTCTGCACCGAGGCGCATGGTTGTTGCTTCTGAATATTAATTTCTCGTCCGCGTAATCTGAACTTATATAATCGTCCACCGGCGATAACGCGAACCTACCGCATGTTGTCCTTTGATTTGTCACACTACAGTCGCCAACGTAAAATCGTTTTATTCCGTGGAAATATCTTAGGTCTTAAAATTACATTAGAAATGATCACCGAAAAACAAGGGATTGTTGAATGAGCAAGAAGAAAAAGAAGGTCAATTTACAGAAATACTGAAACGAACGATTCCTCGGCAATTTAGATCTCCGTTTTACCTTGGGTTACATCTCACCTCCAATATTGCCTTATTCAATCATCGCGAGTTAAATACAAGTTTAACACTGAAAAAGCAAGCCACGAGTTCTCAGACGCTAAGAGGAGCATAAGAGGACGTGTTTCCAAAAATACCGCGCCACGAGAAGGTATTGGCCTCACCAAGAAACATCATTGGCAACATTTGCATGATAAAGGGTTCTCCGAGTTCTCCTTAACTCAGCAAAAAAGTTCCCCGTCCAAGAAGAAAGTGACTAAGAATTACGCGCGTGGTGTTTGAGCGTCAGGCACCCCTCCGCGGCGGCGATCGCACGTATACTTTGAACGCTGGGGGTTCACGAAGATGTGAACGATAAAGATACGTTCGATATTCATTATGCAACCACCTAATATAACGAGGTTGCGCCCTTTTACACCGGTTACGCCTCTGCTGGAGAACGGTACGTCCGTGGAGCATGTATAACATATAATACGAGGCACGCACAGCGTGCACGTGCGTGAGCTGACCTCGCTCTGGCCACGCACCTCCCGCATGGCTCTCCAGCGATTCGCGTGCTGCGAAGCCTAACGAGAGACCTTCGTTCGGAAAAGAGAGAGGAAAAGAGAACTTCGTTCTAGCGCTCGACCGCGGCAGGCGAACAGAGAAAACGATAGACGTGGAAACCGCGCGTGTACATGTCTCCAACACGCAAAGATTCGCTCGGCCTCGCGCGCGGCTTGTTCCTCTTTTCCACACGAGACGCAGAAACGTTCCCTCTGCCCTTCCGCCGTTTCCCGTGCCCGTCTTACTCTCGATCGTCCTTTCTCCCATCGATCCGCCATCGATCGACGCCTCCGAATGATTCACGCGCAGCGGCCAAACTTTTTCCTCGGATACTTTCGCCTCTTCTCTTTCGTTTCCACCGCGGCGTAATTGAATTATTATGCTACATGCGCGGAACGCATCTTTTTTCAGTCGACTTCGTTAATCGAGAAGGAGGATTGATTGGTGAGATCGTCGAAGTATTCATATCAGTTGAAAGATACTAGATTCCCTCTCCCAAAGCTTTGTGCTCTAAAAATAGACGCTGTACTACGGTGTGTCGTCCCCTTTTGCTAACGAGTTTCCTTTCCATTTGGGATTGTGGGTCACAAACGATTTCGGAGGAATTTTTGATAGCTTGTATTAGATACATGCTTCTAATTGAAATACCAGTTACCTGGACCTCAACGGAAGGCCGAAGTTTTGAACAAAATAGTTGTAGAAAATTCGTTGGAAAATACCTACAGTGGAAATTGGAGTGAAAGTCAGAAAAAATTATGTAGATGCTACCCACGAGTCACTATGCGTATGAATCTATGCCTGTTTGAGGTTTGATAATACACAAAACTTCGAGGTGAACGATCTAGATACGAAGCACAAAGAAATAGGCAGAACAATAGGGAAAGTAGTATCTAAGAACGACCTGTAGGGTACGAATTAAAACAGCGAACGTTAATCAGATACCCAATAATAGGAATTGAGAAGTTTCTAAATCATTTTCCTCCCTCCTGTTTACCAGTCATTTCCTCTTTCACAGGGAAACTCACAGCTGAATGGCCATCTACGTAAAGTTCACGTTTCACCTTCTCTGTTGCGTTATTGTTCCTCCGATTGGATCGAAAACACCGTTTTTCCCTCTAATGCGAGCAATTAACATGCGGCTCGTTGCATTTCGCCCGATATGCATATGCTAATCACGAGGGGGCTACATATTACGTTTTTACAATGTTGGAGGATAATTGATAGCCGCCGCCGCCGCACACACCTCGCCGCGAAGAATTAAAAGCGACCGTGCTGGCGGTCGGTTTTACGTTTCGCTTCGACTTCACGGCGAGTATATACACTATCGAGCGATTACGCGTTGCTCGCGCAACATTTCGCAATTGCAAAATCGAGAAATCAGGCACCGACGGGCCCGTTTGCCGCGGGGACTGCGTTCAAGGTTCTGCGTTTTCACGAGGGGAAAACGAGCGTTAATGATCCCCGACCGAGCAGGACTATCGAGAAGTGAATTGATTAAAACGGTACGACCATGTATGTAGAAGCCACTTCTTCTGTGTGCTTAAATTTCGGTACCTTGTTACTCCATTTATATATGAATTTATATTGGCTGACATATCATTTTGAAAGTATTGAAACAATAGACGGAGAATCACTGTTTTAATCAGAGAATTGTGGCTAATTTATCGCCAACACTTACCGCAACATGTCGTAAAGAGCTGATCAAAAGTCAACGACGTTTGACTGGATAAATACTTTGTGATTAATATAAAGAAATGCGGAGAATCGTAAGATTTCAGAATAAAACATTATTCGAAGAAAGATGGCTTAATTTCCATGATATTTCCGTCATTCGACGAACAGTGTCATAAAATTAATTTTCGCAATCAAAACAACATTCCTTTTATCAAATTGCATCCTGACTCGCAACGAAATACTCGATATTATTATGACTAATCGATGAAATCATTATCGGGTGCTATCGAAATCCGAACGATCTTGTCCCATCAATAACAATGCTGG